>OY743171.1:51592427-53016594 GCA_963555705.1 Ligustrum vulgare | reverse complement strand
CCAGATATGATAAATAGTAGCTGCAAGGGAAATATGCTTACTTGCAGCGTGCCAAGTAGTACCTCTGGTCTCTTTCTTAATCCACGTCACTGCACTTGGAACGGTAGTCATTGTACGGGGTGATTCCCAGCCATGATCTGATTTTTGCCCAAATAGAGGCCGAAAGTGAGCACTGAAAAAAGAAATGCTGCTGGTCCTCAATCGGGTGATGACAAGTTTCGCACTCCATGTCTATGTCGAGATAGACCAACTTGTCTTTAGTGAGTAACTTTCCCAAAACCGCAAGCCACAGATTGAATGCCATTTTTGGAGCAATACAACTCCGCCAAACAGTTCTCGCCCAAGGCTTAGTCGTCCCATGTTCTCTAAAATAATATCAACAAAATAATCTTAAACCGCAAGAGATACATAAAGATCCAAAACATGAGGATACAAATCAAATATTGCTTTGTATACATGTGTTTTGATTCTTCTCACAATACTGTCTACATTCGGTTTGAGATCTTCAAAACGAAGCTTGTTACGAGCGATCCAGATATGATAAATAGTAGCTGCAAGGGAAATATGCTTACTTGCAACGTGCCAAGTAGTACCTCTGGCCTCTTTCTTAATCCACTTCACTGCACTTGGAACGGTAGTCATTGTACGGGGTGATTCCCAGCCATGATCTGATTTTTGCCCAAATAGAGGCCGAAATTGAGCACTGAAAAAAGAAATGCTGCTGGTCCTCAATCGGGTGATGACAAGTTTCGCACTCCATGTCTATGTCGAGATAGACCAACTTGTCTTTAGTGAGTAACTTTCCCAAAACCGCAAGCCACAGATTGAATGCCATTTTTGGAGCAATACAACTCCGCCAAACAGTTCTCGCCCAAGGCTTAGTCGTCCCATGTTCTCTAAAATAATTGTAAGCAGCCTCATTATTGAATCTGCCCCCAATCTTCCAAGAACCCAGCTTACTCGAAGCATTATCAACACTGCCCTCCCTGGAAATAATCGAGTCCCTAAGATGAAGTATTCTCTTGAAGAGGGCCGAATCATCTTTCCTGGCCGAGATATCCCATATGGAAGAACCCCTAAGGTATACTTGATGAATCCATCTCATCAAAAGTGAGTCCTTCTTCTCATGAAAATTCCAAAGGACTTTCGCAAGTAAGGATGCGTTCCATCCCTTAAGATCCTTAAAGCCAAGTCCCCCCTCAGTTTTGGGCAAACAAATGTTTCTCCAAGCCACATGCGCTTTGCCTCCATTCTAGAGAAAATTCCTGCAAAGTTTGGTGATTTTATCCAAAACCGTCGCTGGGATAGGTAGAATAGAGAGCCAAAATCTTTCAATACCTTGCACCACACTCCTGATTAATTCAGCCCTCCCCGCATGAGAAAGAGAGTGCCTCGGCCATGCTTTAATAGTATCGGCCACTTTGTCCACAAAGGGGGCATACTGAGTGACTTTAAGTTTCTCCGCCACAAGAGGAATCCCAAGATATCCTAAAGGGCATGATGCCTTTAGGAATGCTTGAAAGAGATAAAATATCTTGCAACGTATTCTCATCATTCCCTGCTGTGAAAACAGAAGACTTCAAAACATTCATTTTCAACCCAGACACCTCACCAAACTTATGAAGGCAGTGGAGTAGAATCTCAACTGAGGTTATATCTCCTCTAGCAAAAAGGAGCAAATCATCTGCAAATGCAAGGTGTGTTAACTTAAGCTGGCCGCACTTCGGATGAAAATTAAAATCTGAATCAGGTGTGGCAATTCTCAATAATCTTGAAAGATATTCAAGACAAAGCACAAAGAGAAAAGGAGAAAGTGGGTCCCCCTGTCTGATGCCCCGCTCTCCTCGAAAATAACCATGAAGTTGGCCATTCAATCTAATGGAATATGTCGGAGTAGTAACACATTCCATAATCCACCTGACAAAATTGGAGGGAAATCCCAACCCTGTAAGTACCTCACGTAAGAAGCTCCAACTGATGGTGTCGAAGGCCTTTTTAAGATCAATCTTGAAAAGACATCTTGGAGAGATGCGTTTCCTGTTATATTGCTTGAGAAGCTCCTGGGCTAGATGAATATTTTCCGTCATACTTCTTCCCTCAACAAAGGCCGACTGAGCACTATCAATAATGGTGCATAAAGTGGGGGCAAGTCTCGTTGCAAGAATTTTTTATATCACTTTGTAGATCACATTGCAACAAGAAATAGGTCTGTAATCACCCACTGAAGAAGAGTGACTGGATTTGGGAACCAATGCAACAACTGCGTGATTAATTTGCTTTGTCCAAACACCATTTTTTGACCATGTGTATTTGCAACCAATAGAGTTCAAATCACTAAGTCCAGAATAAACGCAGCACTCCCAGAAATCATTAAGCTCATACGATGAACAGTCAGCAACCCCATTTTGCCTCTCATCATCTGTCAGAATACTGTTAAAATCTCCCATCAATAACCAAGGGGTGTTGTATTGATCATTAAACTCCAAAATATTGTTCCAAAGCGGCCTTCTGCTAACAATAGAGTGAAATCCATAAGCGAAACTAGTATTAAGGGAAAATACTTGTAGTCTTGCACGTAACCTTCAAGTGAATAATTTGTTCAGAGACACCCAAGTTAACCACATCAACTTTGGAGGGGTTCCAAAGTATAAGAATCCTCCCAGCCACATGAGTATCAAAGTTATGGATGCATTCCCAACCTCCAAATTTATTCAACATAATCTTCCTAAGCTTCCATTCACAAAGTTTAGTCTCCAAGATGCCAAAAATATCAATAGAATTTCAAGTAACAAACTCTTAACTCCATTTTGTTTAAGAGATAAATGGAAACCTCTAATGTTCCAACATGCAATCTTCATGAAAACGCCTTAGTAAGGAGTGCTTGCCCCTTTTTATTTGCACTAGAGGATGCTCTAGTAGGAACTTTCTTCAAATCCACCTTTGGTTTCCTCCCTTTTGGTTCTTCGCTATTTGCTTCCTTTTTATTAGCTTTTTCTTTACCCCGTCTCCGAACTTGAATAAAGGGCTGCTCTAGAACTTCCTGCTCAGCCAGATTGCTGCTTTCATTTAAATTATTCAGGGATTTGGAGTTGCAATATGCTATTGCGTCCCCAGCTGTACCTGTCAGCCCCTCATCGCCCAAGGCAGCATCGCATGCTGCATCCCCAGCATTGCAGGCTGCGTCCCCATCACCAGGCAAGGCAGCATCGCGGCTGCGACCCCAGCACCACCCTTTGCAACAGATTTCTGCCCAACACTATCAGATTCAACACTGCCCTTTCCCTGATCAGTTCCACCAGCTTTCACACTTTTTTTGTTCTGATTTTTCCCATGCAAAATTTCATTAAATCTACATCCCTGGGTAGTGTGGCCAAAGGCTTGACACCCAGAACAAAATTTTGGTTCATATTCATAAAAAATGTTTTGAACATAACAAGTTCCATCCGGTAGGGTGATTTTAAAACTTCCCAACAATGGGGCTGAGACATCAACTTCAACTAGGACTCTCGCATATGTGATTCTTTCTCTTGTAGAAGTAAGTTTATCCGTACATATTGGCTTCCCAACACGCGAAGCAATTTTGCTAAGGATTGTGGCATTCCAACATTCAAGGGGTAAACCATGTAAGTTAATCCAGATGGGCATCATGGTAAACTCATAATTATCAAACCTGAACAGGGGGGCATGATTTTAAGCATAAGTTGCCTTCCAAACACAAAGTATGGCCCATCCATAAGCACTTTATCCCTATCCTCCACGGAATCAAATTTGAAAACCAACCAACCACTATTATGCATTGTAAGCTATTACTGCACTCCCCAACTTTTACAAATTTGTAGCAAAGCATTCTTCCCAGGGAACTTAGCAGCAAAATACCCAACTAAGCAGAAGCCCCATATATCAAGGTCATCAACCTCTTCTTTGTTAATGCACATATCAATTGATTCGAAGGCTGCCTTCTTAAGTGAGATTCCACTGTCCCGTGTCCTGTTGTTCATGAAAAGATTCCTCCAATGAGTGGAACTATCCTGTTTATCCTCCCCTATGCCCTTACCCAACGCATCATCTTTAACTTGACTGACATTCATGGAGTCCTCTGTTTCAGTGTCCACATCACCCAGAGTTCGAGAGCTAGGTGACTTAGATTCTTCATTAACCGAACCTTCATTGCATTGGCTAGCAGAAGTCTGATTCATTTCCAGTGGCTTGAAAGTTTGTTTAGGTTTCCTTCTTACCACTGCAGTAAGAGGCTCAACGAACACTCCCAACAATCACAACTCCAAACCACAACCACCAATCCAATAAAATTCACAACAATCTCAACCCAATCAAACAAATAACACAGAAACAATGTATATCCCAACCGTCTTATGACTAGGACAATTGTGGGCACTACATTACTACGTGCGTCTTATGACTAGGACAATTGATCACCAAGCAGCATAATTTCAGCCCCACGCAAGCCCTTACATTCTGCATCGTTTGGTTTTTCAGGCGCCAAAATTAGTTTCGTCAGTCGCTCACGGTCGGTTTTGTCGCCCGGGGCGTGCCGGTCCGTCGGGGTCAGTCCTCGGGTCTTGCTCCCTTTTTCCTGTCGGGACGGGCAGTTGTGGGGGATCCGGTTGCGTGTGCGTTGATCCGGGGCCGTCGTTCAACACGATTTCGTGCCTACGCATGCCTTCCAATTCTGCTGGGTGTAATTTGTAAGTTTATGATATAAGGATTATGGCTGGGACCCACGTTTAGTTCTTGCATTTCATGTGCATACCGATAATATACTTGGAATATGAGGTTCTTTCTGTGTAATTTGTTGACTTTGGCGTGAATTATACTAAAAAGTTTAAGATTAACTTTTGGAGAAAAAAAAGGTATTAACTTTCTGAAGTTCATTGTGTTTCTACTTTTTGGAACTTAACTGACTTTTGGGTTGTTTATTTGCTTGAAAAAGATGTTCTCATTTAACTTCCATGAAAAGATTGCATTCTATTACGTATTAAGAATTTATGAGTATTTGAACTATTTTTTCTCAATTAAACAAATCTTTGTTCTCAATTAATTTGAAATCAGCTTCATGAATCATATGAAATTTGTTTTAGGTTGTGTTAGCTATTTTCTCCATCAAGTTATTAAATTTTTCAGTTTGGCAAGCCATGTTTTTTTTTTTTTTTTTTTTTTTTTGGGTTTAATGATGGTCATATGTAATTTATTTATGCTTGTGTTGAGCTTCGGGGTTATTAGTTTTAATTTATTTTATGCTTGTATTGAGCTATGGAGTTCTTAGTTTTATTTATTTTATGCTTCTGGTTAGGTCTGGAGTTCTTAGTTTTACTTTGATGTGAGTAGGTTTATTGTGATTTTTAAGGCTTTCTTTCCCTGCATTATTTACTCTGATGAAACCATGTGTTAGACTTAAATTGTTTGTGCACATATACTAGGATTGCTACATTTTATTAATTAAGTTGAGTTGAGTTGTTTTTCCTTCTATGTTTTTGGTGTTTATTGTCATACTTTTTTGACTTCTTCTCCTTAAGACATCACATATTCTTTTTTCATAGGTTGGTAGACAACACATTTTAATTAATTTGATGTTTCTAAATGTTATGCTGAGTTAACTTCAATTAACACATTTTCATATGTTATATATTGTTGTTAGTACGTATGGCTGATATTGCTCGCTCTCATGGTGGTGACTGCTTAGGAGACCCTCCTCAACCTCCACGTCGCAGCTTGCCAAGATCATGCCAATCGGGCAAGAAAATTTATAGAGCCACGAGCTTATTTTTTATTTTTATCACTATTGATTTTTTAATCCCCATGTTTTTCACAATTGGAAGCACCGGCATCAAAAAGGCGTGGTATTTCTAGGAATTTAAATCTAGAGAAACAGTGGTTGAATAGCGGGAAAAAACCACTACCCATAGATTTTGACTCAAAGTATGAGACCCTACAGCCAATCGGAAACAATGCAGGAATGTTCACACGATTGGTTGGGAATACAGTAAGACAAAATTGTCTTCCTTGCTATTCTAGTTGGGCCGAAGTCCCCGAGGAGTTGCGGGGACGAGTACTAACTACAGTCGAAGTACGTAATTATCAACATAATTGATTAATAAATATTGTCTATCACTCGATGATGAATTAATTATTTTTTTTTCCTGACAGGCATACTTTGATATTCGTGGTGGTCGGTCAACCAAGGAATATGAGGATGTCCTAGGAGGCCTCAATCGTTTGGCAGCCGATCACTATCGAGCATATAACAATACGGCGAATGAGCACTTTAGAGAAAATGGACCGATCCGTCCGTATGGTGAGATCTCCGTTGAGGATTGGCAGAGATGTTTAGACTTGTTCACGAGCCCTAATTTCTTGGTAAGTGATTATTTTTTGTTGTTTAAGAAGTCAATTTAAAATTTTAGTAATGATTACAATTAGGTAATCTACATCTTTGTGATCACAGGCTCGATCACAGAAAAATAAAGTCAATCGTGAAAAAGCTAGATACATATCTCGCCAAGGCTCAAGGATTTTTTCTGCAACACGATACAATGAGGTACCATTTTTATGCCGCACATGTAATTTTAATTTATTTTCGAATTGAAATTGGTGCAGAGAAACCTCGAGATTGGGGAGTGGTTGGATGTTGTGGATGCATTTGAGCGACTACATAAACGTGGAGACGGGGAATTGGTGAACGAAAATGCGGCAGAAGACTATGTAAGTGAAATACAAATTGTAAAACTAGTATTTTTTTCTTCGATTTTACATTTTATTAATTATTTATTTTCGATCACAGGACCAACTCATTTTGGCGAGAGAGACACAGCAAACCCAGGCTGCCTCCACTGGTACGCAGGTGGATGATCGTGCCATTGTGAAGGAGGCCCTTGGAGAACGACGAGGATTCATGCGTGGAGTTGGTCGGATCCCGAAGGGTAGATCTTCATCTATTAAAAGCAGCGCTGCATCATCGCATGTCCCGCTTGTAAACACCCAATCCCCTGAAGTTATGAACTCAGATGACATGTTGGAATTATACAAGGCTGAGGTGCAATCTCAAATGGAATCAATGATGAGGGTTATTAGGCAACTCGCGTCGAATCAGGGTTTGTCTAGTGATGATGTAATTAATGGTGTACATCGTAATGACGATGGGGTCGGGCCATCAGAGGGGTAGTAATAAGTTATTCTAAAAAATGCATTGTAAACTTTTAATCTATTATAAATTTATAATGTTCTATTTTGAATTGATGTAATTATTATTTTTTAAAAAAAAAAAAATCAACTATAGGGGCGACAGTGTCGCCCCTACAAGTGTCGTTGATAAACATATAAATATCTATAGCCACGATAGGAGTCGTCCCTAAAACGTTTTGCGCGAGATATGGGTTTAAGGAAATAGGGGCGACAAATGGCGCCCCAATAGAAGAATTTAGAACCTATAGCCACGAGTAGAGTCGTCCCTAAAACATTTTGACACGATAATTGTTCGAGGCTGTAGGGGCGACAAAAGTCATCCCAATAGACAACAGACCCAATAGGGGCGACATATGTCGCCCCTATAAATTTTGCACAACGGATCTGTAGGAACGACTATTAGGGGCGACATTGTGGCCCCTATATATCTACAGAGGCGACATACTAGCTTATAGGGGCGACTTATGTCACCCCTATTTCTTCAATTTCTTGTAGTGGTTACTTATTACTAGTATTTCTCTCATGCGATGCACGAAAATTGTTATTCAAAATATCGATTTCGATAAGTATCGGTAAAATTTTAAAGTTTATACATATTTTTTTCTCGTATACAAAATGCATAAAAAACAATATTATATTAAAATAATTATTAAAATTTTACAAACAATAAAACTACTTCAAATTATAATAAATTCTTTGAATAATAAAATTCAATTTATCTATTTAAATAATAAATGATTATTAATTTTTCCACAATAAAATGAAGTTATTTTGATATTGTTTTTATCGAAAATAACAGATATTTACACACGGTTTAGAGTTGCTTCGTTTTTAAAAAATAATTGATATTAAACGATTATTAATTAACAACAATAAATGTAAATACCTTTTTAATAGAAATTTTGGAGGCAAAACTTGTCATTCATAATATCATTGAAAATTACTTAATTATTATTACTTTTATTCATTTTTTTAAATTATTTTTTGAACATATATACAAAGATCCAAATCTCAACCCAACCCAACCCACCTATAGATTCGAACTCAACTGTTCTATCTAGTAAGGGGTGTCTCGGGCTAACCTACATTGGCCTTATTTTCAATCATTAATTATCATTCATTTTTTCACGAAATTCAAATTTAGTTAAATAGACAATTGTTAAGTATTAAAATTAATCATCCTTAATAATTTCAATTTCATTTCTCATTGCACTAAATATGTCATCAAATGCAGTCAACGCATCATCCATAACAGTAATGTAATCATCTATTTTGTATGAGATTTACAAAATATACTATGTTATTTTCTTAAAATCTTACAACATACATTTTAATTTAATAAGTTAAGAACGTATTAGAAAATGTAGGAAAAAAAAAAAAGCATCATTTGACTCTTTCAATATTATAAAGACAAGTATAAATTCCTATTTATTATATGCTAATTAATATATTGTTCCAATAAAAAATAAATCATATAAAATAAATTAATATTAGTTAATAGATTTTTAGCTAAAATCTTTGTTAATTTTAAGTTGGGATGTAACTTAAAAAATTGTTAAGAATGTACACATAATTTCTTCCGGAGTGTTTTTATATATATATATATATATATATATTAAATGGATGAGAAAAACTTAATATATTCGTAATAATATATAATTTGTGTAAAATTATATATATATAGACACACACACACACACACACACACACATTTTGCATTCACATGTGTCAACTATTCTTATTTGCATTCACATTTGCAAATCAACTTCATATATTTTGCATTCACACTTGCCAAACCAGTTTCATAAACTTTGCATTCACACTTACCAACTATTCACCCTTTATATATAGTATAGTATAGTATATAGATATATAGATAGTATAAATATAGATTATTATAGGTTTTATCCCAAAATTAAGAAAAATGAGGAATTGAAGCAAATACATCACAATTGGATGAAGAGTGGAGCTAAATCATATACATGGAAGTTGATGAAGTCTATTGAGATCCAAATAAGAGCTAAAGTGGAAGAAATATGAAGTTTGAGTGCCAAATTGAAAAATCAATAGAAGAAAAGAGTTAATTGAAGAGAAACGGAAGTTTGGGGACCAAATCACTCAAATCAGAAGAAGGGGACTTGAAGAGCAAATAAAAGAGGAGGACTAATTTAAATGAAACAAAAAAGAATAAAATTGCAGAAATTGATAATATCGCGCGGCCGGATCATTTAATGTCGCTTGGTCATGCATCCTCGGGTTAATTAGACAGAATGTAAATTTGCTCACTGTGCCGTCGCAACCTTTTCTACTGCGCGGCCACACGCATTTTCGACTGGGCTGAAGTTGGGCCTAAAAACTCGATTTTTCAATCAATACTTCTCTTCATTAACCTAGTTTTCAACCTAATTTCCGAGACACCAACAAGAGGCACGAAAAATCAAACCTAGAAACTGCCTCTCTTCCACATAATTCGATCAAATTCTTTCAATTTTTTGTGGATTCAAGTGGGAAAAAGTCAAGGGATTGTGAAGATCAACAAGTCCTAGTGGATCCTTGGTGCAAGATAATGCTTGAATTTCAAATCTCTCAATTTCGGATTTTATTTTTTGTTTTATTTGTTTTTTTATTTATTTCCAAGAACACGAGTAGATAAATTTTATTTCGAGATTGACGATGTAAATTTAATATTTTTAATTTTATTTCAATTCTCAAGTTGGGACTATGTTTTGAATGTATTGATTTTACTATTACTTTTCATACATGAATTAATTAGCTACTAGTTCAGAGAATTTGTGAATTATCACAACTTGAGAAAGAAGTTATATATTTAGATCATGTAGTAAAATTCGACAATTTCAATGAAAAGATAGAAATATGAATTTGTGGTTGCATGTGATCAATTATGAATTCCAAATAGATTTTATGCATTTAGCTAACGAAGGATTCTGACTAAACATAGAAATATGTGGTTGACTTAGTTAAATAGGGCTAATTTGAAATCGAGAGAGGTAAATTAGATACAAAAGTTAATTCAATCAAATACAATTTTAGAAAACAATTTGAGTTGCCAAATTTTACTAGAATATTAATTCGAAGTCGTTAGTCTGATATTTCTTTATTGTCAGAAAAAATCAACATTCAATTTCATTTTCATTTCCAATTACTTTAATTCTTATTTATTAGTTCTTTGAATCATTTATTTCGGGAATTTCTCAATTTATTGTCGTTATTGGATTATTTTGCATTCTTTTTATAATATAGTTTTTGCTTTAGTTTAGGAACTTTAGATCAAAGTAAATGGATAACAAACAAACTAGTCCCGTGGGATTGATAATTCGGACTCAAAAGTCCACAATATAATTTGTTTACGATATCGTACACTTGCGATTTATTACAAAATCCAACGAACAACTGTCGCTGCTGCTTCTCGAAAGAGAAGATTGGAATACAAAATGGAGAATAAAATTGTTGGTCGTCGCTTCTGTACTACAAACCAAAAACAAGAACGCATCAAATTCCAACGCATGTTCGATGCTGGGTTTAAGTAGCCACGCGCTGTTGTGATGTGTCCTTTCTCTCCTTCTACACCCTATCTTCGTCATTGATTGAAAATTGGCTTAGTGGTGACCGTCATCGCACATTGCTTTTTCTGCGACGCCGTTGAAGCTACTGTTGCTACTCATCCTCCTCCTTCTCTAGGGACAGAGGAGAAAATAAGAAGAAATGAGTTTGAATGAAAGGGCGAGTTCAATTAGGGTTGGATTGGTGGGGTGGGGTGGTGGTGGTGGGGTGTAGGTAGATTAATTTACTTTGACAATAATAATAATTATAATATTTTAATACTTTATAAATTGAGTTAAGACCTGAATTTTGTATAAATAACTAGGAAATCTTATTTTTGAATTGTGAAAGTTAAAATAGGTGTGCATGTACTTTCCACAAAATTAATGGACAGCCCGACACAATAGCCTCCATTTGTCTTGTGCACAAAAAAATTGATTGACCAAATGATATTACTCCATTCAAGGCCCAAGAAAACTGCTTTTGTCAACAATGCACATTTCAGGTGATCACTATACCACATTTCAATTATAAGGAAATTGTTAGAATATTTTGTATATAATGACGTCAAAGTAGTAGAATAATTTATAAGAAATCCGTGCCGACAAATGCACGGAATAACAAGGAAGTAAGAAAAGAAAAAAAGAAAAAAGATGACAAAGTCGAGGTAAGTGTTGAACACTTTGTCCTTAAGTCGAATTTGTCCCGCAACGGTGCCTACGGATTACGGCAATCAACTCCCAAGATACAATGACTCGCACTTGTGTTTGTAACACTCTAAAACACAAGCATAACGAACCAAAATTTTGGATTATGTACTCCAAAAATGAAAATGAAAGAAGAATAAAAAACATGCAAGAATTTTGTTTAGGGGAAGATGAGAGAATGATAGTATTATTGCATATCATTGGTGTGTGGAATAGGACACCTCAAGGGTCCTATTTATAGAGTTGAAGAGTTGTGGACGAAGTGGTGTGAATTAATCCATGCAACCCTTCAAAACCATGCAACTCTTCAAAAGGACACCGACGTGTGATCGCATGGTTCTATAACGAATTGGGTCGGATTTAAGAATTTGGCTGAAGTCGAATTGAAGTCACTTTAGTCAGTTTTCAATAAAGTGAATTCTGAGTCCAAGTATCGTACTCTTGAGAATTGAGATAATTTATTATTTTAGATTATTAACATTAATCGAAAAACGTAAAAATCATGTTTTCGTTTTGTGGATTACCTAAGAAACCTGAAAATCATCAAATTATCTAAAATTATTGAATTCTATTAAACTACACAAAATGCAAGACTTGTGTATGTAATGTATGTGAATATAGTCCTAGGATCTAAAATTTATCTTATACTCCATATTTCACACATTTGTTTGAATAATTAACGACAAAATATATGAATGAAGATCAATGTTCCTATAATATTTAAAACTCTCTTTCGAACAAGAATTAAACATTTTCCTATATGTGACCGGCATATATTTCTATAATGAACTCGAACACATAAGAAAGCAGAAGACCTACATGAACAATTTAAAGATCTCATAGAGCATAGTAATATATTTCTATCCATATCGAACTTTATGCCAATTATACAATTTATGTTCACAGACACAGATCATAAATTATATGTCACGAGTTATGAAAATTTCGACCAAGACCTTTTTCGATCACAATTTATAATAACTTTAGGGCACAACTTATTTCTCGATGACAATCTTGAATTTCATAGGTCACACTCATTTATTAGTTACAAACCTCAAATTATATAGGTCATAACTTATGTTACGGTTGCAAACTTCAAATTAATTGGTTACAACTCAACAAATTGTAAGTCACGATTATAAATTTAGTCACAATCTTAAATATTTTAGGTCACATATTATTTACTGGTCAAAACTTATATAGTCACAACAATCACTCATAATTGATCACATATACTATTCAAGTCACTACCCCTTCACCCCTACCCCAACCTACCCCATTTCATTCCCAACCTAATCCCTTTTGCCAACTAAAACGACACCAGAATCACCGCCTAAAATACCACCAAAATCGCATCCAAAATCACCACCACCACCTCTAACAAACTTGCTTCACCCACAAACCTAGACCTATACACACTTTAAAGAGACATATACATTGTTGCTGCTACTTCCTAAAGAAGAAGACCAGAACACATAAGGGAGAATAAGATTGTTACTTGTTGTCGCTACACTACAAATCAAAAACAACAACGCATCAAACTCCAATGCATGCCAGATGCAGGGTCACAACAACCTTGAAAATTATCTTACAGGTCGGGCTATTAAACTTGTTTGGATCAAAGGTGACACTGCCTCATGCACAAAGCCAAATGCCACACATGTTATGATGCCTCACAGGTGGAGCGCCGAAAGTATCCAAAATTGTAAATTATCTTGGAATTATGGTAAAGTAAAGGAATTCAATAGAGCTATTTGCATCCCACGTTTGGGCTTGAGCTTAACCCTCCACTCACATGGGGTGTGGGGCCCGATCATCCATGATGAGCAGTCCCCACCCCATGTGAGTAGGAAGTCGTGCTTGAGGTCAAGCATATGGAGCAAATAGCATGACCCAAAGGAAATTGGGGTTTGGAGTTTGGAGTTTGGATCCCAATTTTAGGGGTGGTTGTGTGGGTAGGTGTTGTAGGTAAGTTAATTATAATTAATAATTAAATAATTTAATATTCAAATATGAACTATAATCTGAGTTTTTTTAGTATAATATATTTTAAACTTGCTTTTTGAAGCTCTGAAATAAAAAACATGTTAGGGTGTACTTTGAGTTAATTATTTCAACACCCAGAGTACTTTACACTATGTTTTGGTTTACCCAAATCAACTAGCCAGCACATCATATATTTACACACCACAAATACAAAAAAACGATTTATCCTAACCCAAAATCTAGATTGAAACCAGATGTATCTCTCCTTGAAACCCATCTTGAAATGGGTGTGTGTGTGTGAGAGAGAGAGAGAGAGAGAGAGAATGGTAAATTCTATCTATTTTATGCATAGTGTAATCTTGAAATTCTGAAAAACAATTAATTAGATTAAACTGTAAGCTACAAAAGGAAGAATTGATACCTTGACCAGGTTCCCTACGGCTGCATTGAGAAGACAGACTATACCATTGAATCAGACATTTTGAAAGCTCCGTCGCTTCATGTAACCGGGATTTGTTTTCCTTATTTCTCTTGTTCATTGGCCGCTATAGATGATGAGGAAAAAAGTCTTGGGTAAAGTTGAACAAATTAAAATCCAAATTGAAACCAAATGTATCGAATATGCTTCTCAACCTGGTTTCAATCTAGATTTTGGGTTAGGATAAATCGTGTTTTGTGTTTGTGTTGTATAAATATATGATGTGCTAGCCAGCTGATTTGACATCTTTAACTTCCACATCAATGCTCCTTCCTCCACTTAGGCAGAATGATGGACGGAAACCGTTTAGGTGGGCAGCAGGAAACAAAATATCAAAGTTGGGTGAGTGGTGGGAAGCATCTTGAAGTTGAGCGAATGAGGATTATTTACACAAATATCCTTATTTTTGGACCATTTACAAAAATACTTTTTAAAAAGTTTTAGGAAGTAAAAATATTTTGTAAATTTTGAGTGCAATTTTTTTAATGTCGTTGTCACTTTTTTAAAAAAAGTGACACAATGTCACTTATTTTAAAAAAGTGAAAGGCATGTTACTTTATTAATCAAACATATATTAAAACCTTAAAATAAATTTTTGACTTATAAATTTCATTCAAAATATTAAAATAATTGTACCACTTTTTTTAAAAAGTGACGCAATGACACTTCTTTTTTTTTTTTTTTAAGTGAGATAATGTCACTTTTTATCACATTTTCTATTAATCAAAAGTGAAGCTCTAACAAAATCATACAAATTCACAAACACTAATAGATACATTTACACATTCTTCATGCATAAACATAATGTCACTTTTTTTCTTTTAACTAAAAAGTTATAACTTGTCACTTTTTTAGTAAAAAAGTACATGTCAATTTTTCAAATCCTTTAAATGGGTAATGAACAATTGTAATTAGGAAAATGGGTATTTTTCAAATCCTTTAAATTTGTAGGGAAGTTTGTGTAATTTTCCCTTGAAGGAATTAATAACTCATGTAATTTCCACTTGTATTTGGGCCCAGGTTTTTAGAAAAGGCCCAGTTCTTAAACGGCGTCCCCAGTCCACTTTCTTTTTAATTGAACCGGACGTTGTCCTCTTAAACCCTTTGTTTTGAGATTTTTCCATCCATTCCTTCAAAATCCCAAAAGTGAATCAGCAATTTGGAAGAAATTTTTCACGAATCATGATTGAAAACAGATTAATTTCACTTGTTAGGAAAACTAAGTCCTTCAGCAAAAGTTATTCGTCCTCAAATCCGAGGGAATGGAAAACATTTTCCACTGTAAATGGATTATCAAATGAATCGTCTTTGTTAATCCAATCAAGATTTCACTCTACATTTCCGAACTTTATTCCTGCTTCCAGAAGTGTCCTTACACGAAATTTTCTTATCCAACGTTTCAGAAGCTTTCATCATAACAATACCAAGGTATTTGGAGTTTTTATTTATCTTTTTATTGTCATTTCATACGGTTTTTAGGTATGAAATTGCGTAGATACTTATTATTGAAGACAAGACAATATTAAAATCAATATTCGTGATTCCTATGTAACAACTTAAGGTTTTCGATGAAATATTAACAGCACGAGCTCAAGATTCACTGCTCATTTATGAGAATTATGCACCACACCTTTAATAAAAAAATAATGCGATCTGCACTTGAACGTATTTGATATAATGGCTTAATATTTTAGATAAAATGGTTAACCATTATTATAATCATCTAAATTAATGGGCAATTATTGAGCTCAGCCAAGGATGTTCTTAGCATGTGGAGTTGTCGTTATATTTCTTGATATTTATTGTGTGGTTCATTAGTAAATTACATAACTTGAAGTTGTTTGTTTTGGTTATATTTCAAACATTTTTCTTTAGCCTCCATTTAGATACAAATTTATAAATGGTTAATAAATTCAACCAAGTTCAAACATTAATTTCAACCACACGATCATAACTACTACTCAGTGTTATTCACACATTTCGTACTATTCCTCTTACATTCATCTTTATAAACCACTTATAAATTTGCTAAACGGGCTTAATAATTTCTTTCTATATATCTTTGATTCTTTTCCTATTCCTCCATCAAACTCGATGATCTCTCTCTCACAAACTTTGTATCAATGAAGACTTAGGTTTCAAAGCACAAACTTTTGGTTCCTTTCACACCCCCTCCATTTATTCATGGCCCAAAAAAGTGCTATTGATAGGTGTTGAGGAATTTTTTTTTGTGGCAAAATGTATTAATCTTAGTAACAATATATATGAAGAATCAATTACTAGTTTGAGATCTGTCCGAATTAGAATTGGGGAATTTCCTAACAATAGGCTTTATCAAGGTTATAATGTAGATCCCTTATGTTTTTGCTTTAGTCATTAATGAACTTATCAAACATATCCAACACGAGGGATAAATCAATAGTTAATTTGGCGGAGTACCTTAGAATCTAGGTTCTAGATTAACTAGAAGTAAGATAGAAATAAATACATGAAGTGTCCTTCAAGTCACCATAAGAAATAATAACGCCGGAATGAAATTTGTGGATCCTGAAAAATAGTGATCATTTTTGTATTGAAGGTCTACTATTAATAAATAATGATGAAGAGAAATGCAATACATAAGACACCGGTGGGTGGGATGAAATGTAAAATGATTACACAGATTCTAATATTCTATATGATTAGAAGATACCTATTAATAGAGAAGTTTTATAGAATAGCTATGGGACTACTATACGTTATATTGTTGAGTTTATGATTGCTAATTGATCAAATGTCCCCATATTGAACTTGGTAGTAAGGAGGATGTTAAGAATGATGAACGACAAACTAGAATGGGAAGATGGGAAATGAGAATATATCAAAGCAAAGTTTTGAATCAAACTCTTCTTAGGTGTCAAGGTAATAGCTATGAGTAGTTGTTGACTTTTGGGAAAGAATAGATGAATAGGACCTACTGTGGACATACATGCACCATAGATGTATCATCATTAAGTTTTAACTAGGTTATTCTATTCAGTTGTAGAAAGAAAGTAATATAAATCAAAATACATAATACCACGGTGATACACTTATACAAAACTTGTATCCCACGCACAGGCAATGGTGGCCAATTAAAGATGAATTGAAGAAGAACGACTTAGACGAAGGGGCATGTCTTACTTAAACCTAAAAGACTTAGAGTGACAAAAATCTCACAACGAATAGAGAGTGGTTAACCAACTTTAACATGGTGCAAGCTGATTGTCAAAGATTTGACTTGATTTAAGAACAGATAGTCCAATATTGAACAGAGTGACAGAGAAGCTTTTATGTGTCTGATTGTTGTTGAACTGAAGCATATACCTGCCTCTTTAACTGTTTACATAATCCAACCCAGATTTCTATTAGTTAGAGTTCACTCATTTCTGTGAACTGCACTTTTATGTTTTATCTTTTATGTTTTATCTTTTATATACTCTAGTGGCTTGTTCCTTGATTTTTTTTTTTTTTTTTGGTGTTTTAAGATCACAATCATGGGGACAGGGTTTCTTTCTATTTTCAGATTTTTTATATGCGATCATTCCGAAATTTCTCCACTGCAGCATCTATATCTGTGAAAAATACGGAAGGTCTAAAGATTCTTGTAACTGCTGGGCCCCATGCTCAGAAAGCTGTTGGTATTTGGCTTTTTGTATCTGCTGCTTGGGTCTTTAGTATGGTGGTACTTGGTGGTATCACACGTTTGACGAGATCTGGCCTTTCAATGACTGACTGGAAATTCACTGGAAGCCTTCCTCCTATCTCGGATGAAGAATGGTTAATTGAGTTTGAGAAATACAAGCAATCCCCTGAATACAATCGGTAAGTCCATATGCCACTATGTGTACATCTACAATAATAAATTATAGATAATCTGCCAGTCTACCATACCAATCCCAGAATGTCTTGACATGTCAGGATTAGGACAGTGCTTAAGCATTAAGATTATGAAGATTCTATGGATTCTTGTTTTTTCCTTTGTTTGACGTTCTTTTTAGGGAGATGTGAATGTACAAAATAGAAATGACTTCAAGAAATTTTCTGGGAAAAAAAATCAAATATAAAAGGGAAATACATTTGTTACAGAGTTTATCTGTTTATGTTGTGAAATAATATTTTTATGCTCAAATGATGCTTAGAAATATTCTGTGTATGATTGATGTAAAAAGGAAATACGAAGTATATGCAAGACCTTCCTAAGAATAATACTAACAATAAGGGGTGGATAAAAAATGGGAACCGAAACCATTCGCTTTTTACACAAAAATGTAACCAATAGGTTCTCAAAAACCAAAACTGAAACTGAAATCGAAAGTAAATCCGATAAAAACATATTTGTTGTTCCATTTCTAAAAAGATGTCCAATTTCTTGGTTTGTTCATGTTCCATGAATTTTTGTTTTATACCAAGATGTTGAACTATTCATGTGGTGAATTCTTGTTAAATCTTTTATTGTGATAACCTTTTAGAAATTCAGAAAATTGTGTATTTACTTATCCATGACCGGGGAGGACAATTTAGTAAATTATAGTTTTGGTATTATTTTTACGTACAATATTATTTTTTCTATTTACCTTTGACACATTTAGGCATTTGTTTCATTTTTTTTTTTAATAGGAACAGGAAAAAAATAAAAAATAATCAAAATCTAAACCGTTTGGTTCTTGGGGTTAAATGGAACCAAATCGAATGTTTCAGTTCCGTTTCGTTTCCTATCCTTCAATAACCGAACAGCTATAAACGCCCATTATATAAGCACCAGGGAGATGAGGGTAAGGTATTTGGCAATATGTTTTTTCAAATTGACCAAGTCTTTAATTTTCTCTTCTACTCTCTGTTTTTCCTAGGCTTTTAACGATGAAAAGTGGAGGTACACGTATATAACCAAGTTCTTTGTAGTTTGACACTTAAGCTGGTAGGCAAAGATTCTTAAATAATTTCTGAATGTACCAACTTTAGAAGAGTTTTGAATGATTCAAATTTGTTCGCCAAAAAGGCATTGGTTTTCCAAACTAAATTTTGATTTTAGGAAGGTTCTTTTGTCAGGATGTCGTTCCTATGCCGGATCTGTGGTTTACACAATTGAAATATGTGAAACTGCACAGGAAGCCGTGTCTCAAGACTCTGAACTAAGTCTATTTGTGTAAGTCAGATACTTTAAGAATAAAGTTTTGAATTTTGTTAATTGTTGAGTTGTATGGTTCATCTGTTCGAAATTTCCTAGTGTAGTTCTGATTTATAGTTAGTTCCTTCCTTCCTTCATTCATAAGATCCTTGTTCCTTAAAGCTTGGGAGTCTGTTTGTTGGTACTGTAGACGCCAAAAATATCTAAATTCTAAGACAGGTCAAAACCATAAATAGTAATCTAGCTATGTTTGTTACTGTCAAAACTTTAGTCTGGATTCCTAAGAGCATCTCCTGCAGTGTTCTAAATTAGATCTAAATTATGATTTAGATCTCCAAAGTGGTCGGAAACCTTTCCAATGGAGAGATGCAAAGAAAAGTGCATTTTCTTGCAGAATATATAAAAAAAAGATGTCATGGGGAACCCACAAGAGACAAAAGGCTACCAACCCCCTTGTATCCAATTTTTTTAATTCTCATTGAAGCAGAATTTGAATTTGAATTTAGATCCACAAGGATGTTAATGGGATGTAAAAGTGGTTTTGAAGATACCAACTTACACTCAATTTTACACCACCATTGGAGATTTTTTAAGGCAATAATCTAGATTTCCTTCAAAATGGCAATGCGATAGAATCGCAAGATTTTTTTTTGTATTGAAGATTGAAACCACAGTGAATGGAAGTGGAAATTCATATATAATATAAACGTATATGGCTATTATTTGTGGATATTGAATTGAACGAAAGCAGTGAAGGAATTACGAGAGGTTTGTCTCTCTCCTCACAATTCCAAGATACTGAACAAAAATAAACACCCTTCCCCCTCCACTTTTATTCTTTGGCAATCATACATAATCATTATTTCTTAGACTACCCTCTCCCGATCTCAATCAACAAAAAATGCAATAACAGAGCACATGAGCTGTGTGCATAAACATACCCTGTAATCCAGCTCATAGGCTCCACTGCACCACGTCTGCATCTACTTCTCTTGCCTCTTGCCATGTATAGAATACACAAATTGAACAGGAGGTCTATCACAATTTTACTGGAATCTTTGTCCATTATTGCAATTAAATGCTGTCTAATCATAAGTTGTCACTGGGTATTGGTGAGTTAATTTGAATTCATGGCCATTCCAGTATAAATAAAGGGATGGGTCTTGCTGATTTCAAGTTCATATATTGGATGGAGTATGCCCATCGTATGTGGGGAAGGGCACTTGGTATTATGTTTGCCCTACCATTTTCATACTTTCTTCGGAAAGGATACATTACGCCTCGACTGGGACTTAGGCTCTGTGGGCTATTTGCTCTTGGTGCCGGGCAAGGTCTAATTGGCTGGTGGATGGTTAAAAGTGGTCTAGAGGTAACAAGTTACTAGTATTATATGACGTTAATCTGATTTAGATGAAGAGCTGTTTGATGTTATTATGTTTTTTTATTCTCTTAGGAACCCAAATCTGAGTTTACTGAACCAAGAGTGAGTCCTTATCGCCTTGCAGCTCATTTAACTTCAGCATTTGCTATTTACTCTGGGCTCTTTTGGACTGCTCTTTCTGTTGTTATGCCTGAGCCTCCTGCTGAATCTGTAGCCTGGGTTCAAGGGGCAGCTAAGGTTAAGCGTCTGGCCCTTCCAGTAAGCATCCTTGTTGGAGTCACTGCCATTTCAGGAGCATTTGTCGCTGGAAATGACGCAGTATGTCACCTGCATTTCCCCTTTCATTCTGTTTATCTGCATGCAAAGTTTATAATGTGACTAAATATAAATTTTCATTTTTCAGGGCCGTGCTTTTAATACTTTTCCGAAAATGGGCGATACGTGGATTCCAGATGATATTTTAAGCATGAAGCCACTCGTGCGCAATTTTTTTGAGAATACATCAACTGTCCAGGTTTGCTTCCCGTTCAACATCAAAAGCGATTTCCGATGCATGGATTGGGTTTGGTTGGTAAAGTAGTTTAATATCTCATCAGATTTTTCATCACTGCCTTTTTGAGAAAATTATAAAGGTCAGTTATTTAGATGGACAAGTAAACCACATTGTGTATTGTGATGATTACATGTAAAATGGATAAATGATGAACTATATTTGTTTGGGGGTGAGGGGCTGGAACAGTGCCGTTTGTAGAGATTAGTTTGGCAAAATTTATAAATGATCCAACTTCATTTTTAACCACACATAACAATGGATCAATAAGTATCTATCCATTTATTCATGACTAATTTCTATCAATTTATAAGTTAAACCATTTAAAATTCTTGCCAAACATAGGCTAAAATGGTCTAAAGTACATGATTACATGTTTAAACCTAAATGTTTGCTATGATTTTTATTTTTTGTCTACCAATGCACGATGTTTCATTAATTGAAATACAAGTGTTGGACTTGGCAATAGTAATCAATATAGCTTTTTGGATGATTTAACTTTCTATCACTTGCATCATATGCTTTACACATGATTCTTCATCCATGCACTTGATACAAGTGATCGAAATGATATCTAATGATTGTTAGCATTCTCCAAGACGAATAAGTACTTTTCAAATAACTTATCAGCAATGTTTCCAATCGTTTTCTTTAAATGCTAATTTTTATATTTAGACAATATGTTCCTGATGAATTTTTCTTATTATTTAACCAGCTTGACCATCGAATACTTGCCACTGCAACATTGTTTTCAATTTGTGGCTTATGGTGTGTTACAAGAAAAATTGATATACATCCTGCAATCCGGTCTTTAATAGGAAGCACTGTTGGCATGGCTGCTCTTCAGGTACTCATTTACAAGAGTATAATGCCCTTATCGATTCTAAAGTATACTTTCGCTTTTTCTTACAATAATTGATTCATTTTTTTTTTTTCCTTTGATGTCGTGTAGGTTACATTGGGGATATCGACTCTTCTGTCATATGTACCGGTTTCATTAGGCACAGCTCATCAAGCGGGAGCTCTAACCCTTTTTACTCTGATGATTCTTCTTAATCACACTGTGCGACGACCTTCATTGTCACTTCTCAAAACTTTACCATCAGTGGCTAAGACGATGTGATAGGTTAGTCTCGTGATTGTGTTATTACAATACATTTTATGTTTTGTCTTGTAACATTGGATCGTCTATTTAAGATTCATGAGTCCATCCATTCAACTTGATGGGTTGGACTCTGGAATGTCTTATGATATGATAGTGTGATTAAAATAGAAACATCTCAGTTTGAGAGCTGAAAAATATTTCTACAAGAGAGTTGGATATTAATGGAGGCTATTTTTAACTATGTTGAGCAAATTTGTCTATTATTGTTTACAAAAAATGATTATATAGTACACGTATCTAACTTCGAATTTATTAAGCCTATGTTATAAACAAATTTAGAGATAACACATTTTTCAAACTATTTTTTATCACACATTTTTTTTTAAATCACTTTTTAACATCATATTTATTTCAAAAATAATAATTTTTTGTTTATAGCCATTTTTTTTACCACCTGGCAACTTTACTTTATTCATAAAAAAATAAATTTGCTGTTTTGAGGTATAATATATTGTTAAAAAATGATTTGAAAAAAATGTGTATAATTAAAAAGTAATAATTTTAAAAAAATGTGTTGTTTATAGACTTGTTAATAAACAAGTTTACCAAACAGGCTAAAAATTATTCACAGTTGATTGCACTGTTCTGTCATGAAATTTGAACTTGTTGAGTAGAATGGTCAAAGTGAAATTGGGTGCCATTATTTGACTTCAGGAATTTCAAGAAATATTATTTGACTTGTGCTATATTTGACTGCAGAGCAGGCTTGTTGAGTGTGGAAACTGAACTAAGGTGATTGTAAGGGTTGGGTTGAGTGGGGTGACAATAATCAAATAATTTCATTTTACACCTAATTTTTACAAGGCCTAACACATGGTTGGTGGTATAGTAAAAATATTTATTGTGAAAATCAAACTGTTATTATTAGGTGTAAAATGTTTTTAAGTCAAGAACTAAGGTCCCTTTATTATTTTCATGTCATTTTCTGTTTTCAATTTTTCAAAATATCTAAAATTTGTTCACTTTCATATTTTCGAAAATGTTTTATCGAAAGTAAGGAAAAGATTTGTAAAGAAAATTCAAAACGATATTTTTTGTTGTTTTGATTGTTTTTCGTGTTTTTATTAATTGAAAACGTTGAAAATGTTGAAAATAAGGTTGCGTTCTCTTTGGCGTTTTCCAGCCGTTTTCCGTTTTTCATTTCCGAAAACGCGAAAAACGCGTTCTCTTGCGCCGTTTTCGGAAAACATTTTCGAAAACGTTTTCAAAATTTGTAAAGGAAATGAAAAACGTGAAAATCACGTTTTCCGCGTTTTCCGAAATTTTTGCCTTGTAAGTGGAAAACGCGAAAAACGCGCGTTTTCCGCGTAAAAAAAATTAAATTAAAATAATCAAAAAAATTTGAAATTTGTCAAAATTTATCATTTTTAATTACATTATTGGTCCATGATTTTCAAAACTTGTCATTTTAATCCTCAAATTTTGAAATTTCTTTCGAAAATATCCTAATTTATTTGCAACTTAGGTCCTTCAACTTCAGATTTTGTTGCACATTAGTTCACAAAATTTACTTTTCTTTCAATTTAGTCATTTTCGTATTTGCTTTATAGGTCATTGTCTTCAAACATGTATAACTTTTGATGTACAATTTCGAATTGCACTCTGTTTTTTGCGTAGAACTCCAAATTCAACCATCTTTCTGATGATGTATCATGTGCTTAATTATTAAACATTTCTTTTTTACTTTTGTATTGTTGACACTTATTTTGTAAGGGCATAATTAATTAACGTAAATTGATTTTTGCAAATTTTATTGAAACTTAAATTTTAAACGTTATGAGTGCTTATTAGAAGGATGTATCTATATAAAGTATTAAATGGAACGATTACTTTAAAAGGGAAAATTACTACTCAAATGTGGAATGATTACTTTAGAAGGGCAACATGAATTTTTGAACTTTTTTGGTATAACCAAATTGTGTGATAGGAATTATTTCATTTATTTTTGTTGTGTAACTCAAAATATGATATCTTTATTTCATTTATATTCACAAATAATATGAAATAATTTTCTTCAAAATTTTAAACAAAATGCGTTTTCCAGCTTTTCATTTTCGAAAACAGTTTTCAGAAATAACAAACCAAACGCGTTTTCAACAATTTCGAAAAAAGTCACAGAAAATGGAAAACAGAAAATATTTTTGAAAATGAAAACAGAAAACTGAAACACAAAGAGAACGCAGCCTAAGTCTCTAAGAAAATTATTTTCCAATCTCCAAACCTTATCCAATTTTTTTATATTTAATATGGTATATCTCAGAATTCAAAAGCAAGCGTGTTTTTGAGTTTTCTTTGTTGAGAATAATTTTTTAAAATGAAAAAGCTAATACATTTTCAAGTATAAAAAATTAAACGCTCAAAATACAAAATTGAAAATGAATATAAAACTCAAAATTGAAAATTGAAATACAAAGAGAACAACCTTGAATGATTGGTTATTATTGAGATTTATAAATGTGTGAATTAAAATGTAGTCAACAGTGCAGAAATATATTGAACTAACCAATTGTAAATATTTACAAGAACAAAGCAAAAAGAGAATCAATACCTTTTGGTTAACAGTTATTTTATATATTATCCTTTCAAAAAATAGGTGTTTTCTCTTTTTTCTTTTTCTTTAAGGCTATTATAATATTTTTCCAATAAATGGTTTGTCAAAAGTTACATCATCTAGTAGCAAGTTGTAAACAAATTTGTTTTCATACAAATTTATAGATATTCAAATTTGTCCACGTGATATTTGACAAGCTACCGATTACCTTTCTCTAATTCTCTGTCGTGTTTGAACACTAGAGAGTAAAATAATAGTTTGGTAAAAAAATTTGTTTATAAATAAAGAATGTTGTATTTTCATAATAAAATATATGATTGAAAAGTGATTTTAAGAAATGTGTGTAGTTAAAAATTGTTTTCAAAAAAACGTGTTATTTATAAATATGTTTATAAATAAGTTAACAAACGAAGACTATAGATCTTTATTTTTACAATAGACAAAAGAAAATTCTTTCATAATTTTTTTTTTTTTGGGGGTCAAGGTGAACGAATGGTTTAAACAAAATGTGATTTAGAGATGTCACACAGGGTGAACGTCGATTGTTTGAATTTAGGATATTTTTTAAATGTAATCATTCGGTTCCATATAATTAGTGGAATCGAACAGAAAACGGAATCATTCATATTGTCAATTGTTTGAATTTAGGATATTTTGTAAACTAGTATATAAGGCATGCGATGCACATGATATTGTAAAGATATTATAATATTTTTATTCAAGTATATATATATATTTTAAATTGAATAAAAATTGTCCAAATTTCCCTAAGTGTTTTACCTAAAAAATATTTAAAGTGTTGATTTAAACAATTTCAATATCGAACTCAATTTACCCTAAACATTATTCAAATTTCTAAGTACGCAATACTCTTATCAATAATAATACCATCTTTCTTCTAATTACTAATTGCTGACTTATTTAAATATTGTATTTCATGAAATGTATTTTTAGACTACCTTATTTAAAGAAATTGAAGTTGAGATGATTTCTTCTTTTATGTGTGTATAATGTTCATAATCAATCCATTAGTGAAATAAAAAAAAAGAATGAGAGACATTTGTAATTTGGCGTAAAAAAATATTTATCATGCATGTGAAGTTATAACTCAGAACAATATTTGATCATAAATGTTTGAGAACGTGTGATTAATTGAGATACAGAAGATATCATATTTAATTAGAGTATTGTCTGATCAGAAAAATTGTTCTGAAACCGGTGTCTTCTGGCTCAACAAATTGATTTTTAGTGCTGTGAATCTCAAAGTAGCACATACATTTCTTTAAATTGATAGAACTACCACAACCCATCATTTCAAATTTTGCTACAATCCAATGAGACTTGCGTCGATTTGCTGGAACAAAAATAATAATAACGCGCCCTCGTGATTTCTTTTCATTGTTTGACATAGTAAACACATGATAATAAAATGGGTTAAAAAAAACATAGTAAAAGGAGTCGAGGTGAACAAAATACAATACATATTTACAGAATATTAATTTATGGTTGCGCATATCTTGTGACGTTTTTATAAACTGTAAAAACTAAAATTTCACTTTAAAATTTGAATACAAGATAAAAATACATACATATAAACAAACTTAAAATATAAATAAATGGTCGTTTCAAGAAATTTGTATTTCAAAATTTCAACATAAAAATTTAATACAATATGAATTTAAATTGATTGGAAAACAAAACTTAATTAATTTTTCATACAATTAATATTTTAGAAAAACAAATTTACACACATCATACTTCAGTAATTGATTTTTTGAACAAAAAAGTGAATTTTCACAACACTCTATTTTTGTTGGTGTGGTGAGAATATAATCATCATTAAATTAATATTTGGTAAAAAAACATAAAATTGGAATATGACTAATAGAGAATAAAATATTTAATGTAGAAGGTGAATATGGTTTTCTAATTTTATTTATTTATTTGTTTGTTTGTTTTTCTGTACAAGTAAAAAAATTAATTCAAGGAATACACATTTTTTTCTTTTTCTCATATTAGTTAAAGGATATTTATGAAATTTAAATTATCTGAGAGTTATTAGTTTTATTTTTTAAAAAAAAATAGTGGAAAAATGAAGGGTTTAGATTGTAAATATATGAAAAATATTTTTTTTATCAACAATATGATCATATAATAAAAAAAAATGTTAAAAAAAATATATTAATTAAAATTAACAGTAAATATGATATTATTAAAAGTTTTGAGAGTAAAATAATAATTAAAAAAATGGTTTCTCCCTTTAAAGCCTTTTAGAAGTAGTTTATTTATTTATTTATTATATTCATTAAAAAAATTAATTAAAGAATACACATTTTTTCTTTTTCTCATATTAATTGAATTAGGACTTATTAGAAACTATAAATAATATGAGAATTATTGCTTTTATCTAAAAGATTTTTAGTGAGAAAGTGAAGAGTTTATATTGTAAATGTATGAAAAATATTTTTATTGAATACAAAAATAAAGAGAAATAAAATATTAAAAAATGTACATTAATTAAAACTAAAGGTAAATATGAAATTATTAAAAAGAGGTGAGGGTAAAATAGTCCAAAAAAATTTCTCACTTTAAAGGACTTTTAAAAATATTATAGATGAAACCATTCGGTTCCTTGTAATTACCGGAGCTGAACAAGAAACGAAATCATTCAATATTGTAAATGAACCGTAATCAGTCTACCATAGCAACTTAAAAAAAGAAAGAAAAAAAAGTTGAGAAATAATTATGAAAGTGTAGTTTAACTTATTTCTTCATAAACTTTTAATAGCTTTATCAGACCTTGCACTTATTTCTAATTGCTTGCTCTATTTTTATTTTTTATTATAATAGTAAAATATAAGGGTGTAGGTCGTGTTTAATTTGAGTTAAAATATCCACCTCTAAATTCTTACTTTATTAGTACAATAAGCAACTTAAGCTGTGTTTAGGAATCAATTTATGAATTTATAAATTTCACAATTTCTTTTATCACTTTT
Organism: Ligustrum vulgare; assembly: GCA_963555705.1. Taxonomy (NCBI): domain Eukaryota; kingdom Viridiplantae; phylum Streptophyta; class Magnoliopsida; order Lamiales; family Oleaceae; genus Ligustrum; species Ligustrum vulgare. Next base: position 52,988,876 of record OY743171.1, on the reverse strand, counting down.
TAAAATTACACATTTTTTAAAAACTATTTTTTAATTACATATTTCATCCAAAAAAAACAACAAAAATATATTTGTAAACACTTGACCAGCTGCGGGACACATTAATGTGATATTCTTATTTTTGTAGTCTCATAAATACGTACGTGTAAGAATAGGCCAGTCTACACTTTTGAAAATTTCCAAGGGCTAATTTCAGCTATGGTCACTGAAGTTTACATAAAGCTTCAAAAAGGTAACTGAGATTTACTTATTACACAATGATCACTGACATTTAGGGTCGGTTTCGAATATGGTCACTCCTCTCACAAACATAGTTTCTATGCTGACGTGGCTTCATTAAACGTCCACGTGGACTCCAATTTGATGGGTTTACCGATTTTTTGTTTTTTGTTTTTTTGTTTTTGTTTTTTTTTTTTTGGGAGGGGGTGGGGGGTTTCAAAAATCAAGTCATTAAACCCATGATTAATATCATTTTTCCCGAGTATAATGCATGGGTGCATGTATATGGATAATGATAAAGACAACCAAGTTAGAATAAATTAGAACTCTTGAAAAAACTCTATATCATCATTACAAGAAAGAAAGTAAATTAAAACATTAACAGAAAACTCATATGAAGAGGAATAAGCCACAACAAGGAAGTAAAAATCTCATATCTAAAATAAAAAATAGTTGCAAATTTCAATACCCAAAAAGATAATTCTCTACCTAAGGAGCCTAGTGGTGGTGTCAAGCTCTTCCAATTTGGAGAAATATGAAGGAACTGCATAATTTGAGACATTCAAGTTACTCGAAAAAATCTTATTTAATGAAAAACTCAGGCTTAATGCTCCATTGAAATATTGCATTTTCTTGTTCTTCCTAGTATTACTTGAAATGAGTGCACTTATGGGCAATAATATGTCTGAATTGGTGTATGATTTGTTTGAAAATGGTGGCCCCATGGTGAAGAAAAGTTGGAAGGTGTTGATGATGCTGTAGCGAATGTTAGAGAAGTTTGTTTCATATTTCTTTCGTTCAGTTTTTGCTTGAAGTTAGTTCAGACATATAGATTATAATGATATTCAACTAGCAACGTGTTTAGCTAAGCTTAAAATTTAAGGACTTGATTTTTTATCCTCGAGTTAATAGACTCATTAATTAAGTCAAATTGGAGTCCATGTGGACGTTTAATGAAGCCACGTCAGCACATAACCTAAGTTTGTGAGGGAAGTGAAAGTGATCATAGCCGAAAATGTCGCTAAAATTCAGTGACTGTTTGTGTAATAATTAAACTTCAGTGACCTTTATGAAACTTTATGTAAACGTCAGTGACCATAGCTGAAAGTAACCCAATTTCCACTTCACAAACTATCATTCAACAATGGCGAACTGGTTCCTCAGCAGACACCCCCCCCCCCCCCCCCCACACACACACACCCCACATGTGATATCTACACACGCATATAATCAGACAGCGTGCTTATTAATGTGTACATATTACCAACAATTATTACATTCTCTCTCAATCCTGCCTAGCGATTCACGCCCCTTTCTGTGCAATCGAAGAGCGATCAAGAATGACGGAGGAGAGCGGGAAGAAATGGGTGTTGATGGTGACGGCACAGACGCCGACTAACATAGCGGTGATTAAGTACTGGGGTAAGAGGGATGAGAATCTCATTTTGCCCATCAATGATAGCATCAGCGTCACTCTTGACCCCTCCCACCTCTGCACCACCACTTCCGTCGCCGTCAGCCCCGACTTCACTCACGATCGCATGTGGCTCAACGGAAAGGTATGCCGATTATTAGAATAATTCGTCATTAATTGTCTCGTCTATGAGCTTAAGCTCTTAGAGATGTGTCTTCAACACGTCCAACCTTATGCCTAGGCGGGGTATATTTGTCATGGTTGGGGCTCTGGGTGTCGTTGAACTTCAACCATGATCAGCAATATCAGCAGAAATAATATCAAAGATAATGCATAAACTGAAAAATACTCCACAGAGGGTTATAAACTGTAATTGAAAATTCTTTTATTTCATACACTAAAATTCTATTACAGTGCATGCAGATTCACCAGTAAGCAGAAATATAAAATGCAGCTATATTGAAAGTCAATTACAGTAAATGACATAAAAACAGAGAAAGAGATGAGAAAAGTGATAGAACGGGGAGGAGAAGCAGAAAGAAGGGGAGGAGAAACGAGAGACAGAGAAGGGTGTGAGAGAAGAGAGTCTGTTTGCAACAATATTCTTTTCATGCTTTTCCTCTCCCTATGTGTTTGCTATTTATAGAATAAGCTAGGAATATTCTAGAATTGTTAATTGTGGGTGAGTAGAGGTGTAGTGGTTGTGAGTGGCTAACTATGACATGTAGGGGTGGAAGTGGTTTTAGGTTTGGTTCTGGTTTCAGAAGAAAAGAACCAAACCAAACAATAAATCGATGATTTTTTTACTAATAGAACCAAATGGTTTTTTTGCAGATATGGAACCAAACCGGAACCAAACCGTTCGGTTTTTGTTTGGTCTGGTTTGGTTCTAGGGTCATTACTTGAATTTTTAAATAATAAATGCAAATTAAAATCTATTTATATCTGCTTCTTCATTAGAATCCATCTACATCAATACTAAATAGAAAATGAAATTTTTAGTTAACAAAACAAAAATTTAGAAAAAGTAACATGTTATTCTAAGTCAAAGAAAAAGAAACTCGTCTGAAGGGAGCTCGCCAACTCGTCAAAACTTAAAGAATCGAACATAAAGGCGGTTTTGACTTATAGTTACAGGTTATGAAGAAGTTCCGACTCCCATCTACCGTGATGCTGTGTAAGTTAGGGATGAAATTTGCAATTTGAGTTTGAGTTAACTCTTGAGAATTGACAAATTCGACTGATGTTTATATATACATAAATTTTAAAAAATAAACTTTAATGTCGTCGATGGTGACTAAGGAGTATAACGATTGCTATATTATAGGAGTGCAAGTAAAACAGTGTGAATGCATGTCTATAATTGAAAAGAAGAGAAATGAATTAGAATTAGAATTTAAAATTTATGATTAAAAATCTTCGTCTAATAAGAAATGAGATAAAATGTATGGTAAATAACATTTTTGTACATTTCATATTTAAATTTTTTGGTGAGATGAATACCCACTAATTTGTAAAAAATATATATATATATATATTTAAAAATTGAGCTTGGTTCTTGGTTCTGGAAAGAGAACCAGAACAAGAACCGAAACCGTATGGTTCTCGATTCTAATAACCAAACCATTATTTTTTTTATGCAGGACCGAACCAAATCACTTAGTTTGGTTCGGTTCTGGTTTGGTCTGGTCTGGTTCGGTTATTTTGTCCACCCCCAATGACATGAGCTAACCATGACAATATTTTTGGATAATTTTTAATAAAATGGGTGGATGCAAGAGCTATTGTAACCATTTCATCAAAAATCTTAAGCCCGTCATGAAATATGCATGTACGTTTTATTTAGATCATTAATCTTATTATTTAATTGAAATTTCTTTAATTTCGATTGTAGTTAAGTTTTGTTAGATGACAGAAACTGAGGGTACATGGTGTCCATCTTAATTCGACATCCATTCTTGCATATGGTGTCTAGCTCTGTTTCTTCCTTGAGATTTCAGAACTGGAAAGTATGGAAGAGGTTCTGATTGCGTAGTTTATGTATGAATTCCTGATTAATGTAGGAGATGCCTCTTTCTGGAGATAGATACCAAAATTGTTTAAGAGAGATTCGTGCACATGCTAGTGAAGTTGAGGATGATGAGAAAGGTATTAAGATCACAAAGAAGGATTGGGAGAAGCTTCACGTGCACGTTGCTTCTTATAACAATTTTCCTACTGCTGCTGGCTTAGCTTCATCTGCTGCCGGTTTTGCCTGCCTAGGTAAATATAAACTCCCTCTGTTATTATGATTACACTTTTTTCCTCCTGTTATATGGTTGATCTTTGAACTTATTTAAATACTGCAGGCTTTAGGATTCTTGAATCTGTCATTGAATTTTTTGGTTAATGGAATTTATGAAAGTATTTTCTTTTATGAACCTCATGAGGCAATAATTTCCTAGAAGCAACAAAAGTCAAATGATTTGAAGGGATATAAGTAATGGTCTGTGTAGGATTTGTATATTAAAAGGAGAGAAGGTGGTGCACAATTAATGGTATTTTGTGGGATTTTAAGTGTAGTCATGCTACTTTCTGAGAGTACTTTGTTGATTTGATCTTTGATGCTATCTTTTTGAGAGATGTTATTGACCCTAATGTAAGCTTTGCTAGACTCCAATTCCACTTCTAGTCCACATGGTTTGTTTACACCTCATATTTAAATGTCATGCAAATGTCTTTATTTTACAATTTATACTACTTTATGTATTTGTCCTAATAGTTTTGAGAAGTTTGACTTGTGTTTTAAAGTGCTCTTGTTGTAGTCTACATAAGTTACAATTACCATGCAAAGGAAGTTTGTTTCAGGGCTCAATCATATGAGTGAAGGATTTAAATTTTAATATGTTACAAGAGTTTGCTAGTTGAAGCATACTTAGGTACATTTATTTATATGTTTGGTAAAATAAATTGTTTATATTGTATGTCTAATTGCTTTATTTATATAGCAACTGAAACATTGATTGCAGAAGTTTTGGGATAACTAATCTTAATCTTTTCTTTTCTTTATGCTTTCATTTACAGTGTTTAGCCTTGCTAAGCTAATGAATGTAAAAGAAGATCAAAGTAAACTTTCTGCTATAGCAAGGTATTTGTTTATCTCTACGTGTATGACTTTGGTTCATGGCCAGTTTGTGCATCCATTTTCAGTTGGCGGAATACAGAAAATGACACACATTTTGTTTACTCTTTTTGAAAATTTCTGGTGTTTCTGCACACCTGGTTTTATTTGCATTTGACAAGAATTATGCAAACATGGAAAGTGATTGTTCTTTATAATTTAGGCAAGGTTCAGGAAGTGCTTGTCGCAGCCTGTATGGTGGATTTGTGAAGTGGATCATGGGAAAAGTATGATTGATTTCAAAGTATTATTATAGTATGCTATTGTTCATGATTATTATTATGTTTTAATTTCTTTTTTCCTGAATGTCTGTAGGAGGAAAATGGGAGTGACAGCATGGCTGTTCAACTTGCAGATGAGAAACATTGGGATGACCTTGTTATTATCATCGCTGTTGTATGTTCCGTTCTCTTTCAAGCAGATCATTATCATCCATTTAGTTCACGGTGCACCTAGTTCTCAAGATAAAATATTATTATTACATATATCTCACGTCTTAAATTTTTCTCCTCAAAACTGGGATTTTTTTTTTCCTGACGAACAAAATAACTTTTTTGTTTTGTGTAAAGTTAATGCAGAGGTCCAAATATTAAACTTAATTTGGTCTAGATTTAGTTCCTCTTCTTATTATCACAATCGTCAATAGTTTATAGTTGTACTCTTATTCTTATTGCATCCTTGATATCTATTCGCATTATGTTCTAGTGCTAGCAACATTTTCTACTTGATATAAAGCACTTGCTACCTTCTCTTGGCCCAATTTTAGGTTATGTGATTCTACAATTTAACCTATTCTTCTACTTTTCTTACAGAATGAAAAATTTACGATAGGATGGTGCAAGGACTATTTTGAACCATTGGCTAGTAAAATATTGATTTATATACTTTTTCATAATATGGTTATTTATTTGAATTACTTAATATTTATATTTTTAAAATATACATTTAATCTTTGAATTTAAAACATGCAATATTAAAATAAAATAAAATAAAAATTAAAGTAGTAAATTATAATATTATTGTCTATTGATTTGTGTTCCTTCTAAAGATGGGTTAATAAATAAATAAATAAATAAAATGTCCTGCTAATTGTCTCTCCTTTGTAAAATTTTGAATTTTCACAAACAGAGGCTAAAATGATTCTAATATTTATTTCAGGTAAGTTCAAGGCAGAAGGAAACAAGTAGTACATCAGGGATGCTTGAGACAGTTGAAACCAGTATGCTTATACAACATAGAGCAAAGGTATAGAAATAATATAATGTTCCTAATTCTCAAGTACTCTCTGCTTGTTAAGTGATTCCGAGGACCTTAACAAATTCTAATATGCCTTTTCTTTTGTGCCTGATGCTTATGACAGACCTCTCTTCAATATTGAGTCGTTGATTTACCACAATTTTCATTTGCTATTGTATTTTTACAGGAAGTAGTACCCAAACGCATAATTCAAATGGAGGAAGCAATAAAGAATCGTGATTTTCCATCTTTTGCTCGTCTGTCTTGTGCAGACAGTAATCAATTTCATGCTGTCTGCCTGGATACAAGCCCCCCTATATTCTACATGAATGACACATCTCATAGGCAAGCTTTCTTTCCAGTTTAATTCAATTACCTTGGAGGTGGGTCCACCTTTTCTTTTTCTAACATAGTTTGTTAAATCATATTTTTAATATCATCAGAACATTAACTTTTCAGGATAATCAGCTGCGTTGAGAAATGGAATCGTTTTGAAGGAACCCCTCAGGTTCTTTTCTCCTCTCTTTTCTTGTCTTGTTCTAAAACACAATGTGCATAACATTTCTCTGTGGATCTGTATCTCAAAATAAGAAATTAGTGAAAGTGATTCTCAGGACATACAAGGCGGGCTTTAATATCTACAATTTAACTGTAATAAGCATGTCCTGTTCCACTCTTGCAAACAATAGTTGAAGAAAGTGCTTCTGAATATTGACTCTTTTGTTTTAATGTGCTTATTCCTTTATATGACACTTACTGCCAGAAGTAATTGAATACTGTTTTTCCCCCAAGTTCGCTAATTGAAGAAAGGCCTGTTGTTCTTTTTCCTCTCTGTTCATTGTCATTTCAATTCAAACGAATGCTTCTTTAACCTTTTGCTTATAGTATGCCTTCATAGAACAAAATGTACTGATGGGCCTAAGTATTAGTGCAGAAGTAGAAATGTTTGAGTTGTAATGCCTTCTTACATGAGTGCAGCTGGCGTTGTCTATGTTTTTTCATTTTTTAGATGTCAACTAACTATAATATAATTATCAGGTGGCTTATACATTTGATGCTGGGCCAAATGCAGTTCTCATTTCTCATAATAGAAAGACTGCTGCCCTCCTGCTCCAGAGACTGCTCTTTCACTTTCCTCCTAGCTCAGATACTGACTTGAACAGGTACTTTCTCAATCTGGAATCTCTACTTTAAAGTGATTCCAACGTGTTAAATTTATGGATAAAAGTGTAAATCTGTCATGCCGAAATCAAATAGTAAATTATTAGCCTTTGATTTACCCTTGGGATAAGTACATCTTATATTCTCTTTACCGTATACTTCGCGGTTTTCCAGTTATGTTATTGGTGACAAGACGATATTACAAGATGCGGGCATTCAGAACATGAAGGACGTCGAAGCTTTGGCTCCACCTCCAGAGATTAAGGATAATATTCCAACAAAGTACAAGGGAGATGTTAGCTACTTTATCTGCACAAGACCCGGGAGAGGTCCAGTACTGCTAACTGATGAAAGGCAATCTCTTCTCGACCCCAAAACCGGGCTCCCCAAGTGAAGAGGGGTAAGTTTTGGGTTTTTTGAGTTCGTTGTCTTTAATTAGGGTGTACTGCTTTGACATGTTTTAGTACCTCATACAATTTGTAGTTTTGGTCCCATTGGTTGTTCTATTTATTATCAACTACAGACAAATTTGTGTAAGCCTCTTGCCCACAATGATATCAAATAAATGGTAGCCTTCTAATCTTCAGGGACTTCAAAGAGATCTAGCATTGGGATATATAGATTTTAGAATTCACATCACATTTTAGAATTATACATAATCATAACACATGGAATTTTGTTTCGAAAAAAAAATTATTTATCCCAGAAAGAGTTTGGGGTCAAGAAGTATATCACAACCAATACGGAAGTTACTTTGAAGCAAACATGTTGACGGGCCAATTCAGGATTGAACTATTTTTTAATTGCCGGTTAATATGTTAAAAAAAAATTAATATCAAATAATCATATCTTGTTCAAAGATAGTCTTTTGGTATCTTTACGTAAAAATGCTTCATTTTCTTATTTTTCTATTTTTTTTGGGTTTGAAACCATATCCCAACTGTTCCAAACATCAAAAATACACAAAAAGAAAAATTTTGCACCAAACACATCGAATTCGGCCAAGCTATGGGTCACTTATTTTGGCCTTTTCAATGGCATGGAACTTGAATATCGTTTGTTTTTTTAGTGTTTCTTTTACTCTTCTACCCTCAACACTTCCTATATTGATTTTTTGACATACTTCAATGGTGGAATCTCGCCCTCAGAGCACATCTCCCAGTAGTAAAGGGGAGGGCTGATAAGGTTCAATGCAGTGGTGTGCAGGGTTCGAATACTGAAATATTGAATTTGTACATTGTCGTCGCGGGAGTTATCCAAACTTTGGGCTTATCATCAAGTCCTCTACCTTGGTTCTAGGAGGCATAACCTGCGATTAACCTTCTCAATCAATGGCTCGGGCAGGATCAGTTGGGGCCCTCAAAGTGTGGGCTACACCTTTTTTTTTCTTCAATAGCGGAATCTCACAAGATCAACTTTTTGGCATACTTCAGTGGTGGGATCTCACAAAATTAACATCGGTGGATGCGTCAATAATGAATTTGCTAGTGGTGGAGGCATTATTCCTAATCAAGATGAACATTACATTTAAGCCCTTTTCATCATGTGTAGACGTCTTATCTTGGAGGCTGAGTTACAAGCTATCTCGATAAAATTTCACTTACTTGACAACGTAATTATCAGATATTTGGATGAATATTGACTCATATGTGGTCGCTCACTGCATAACGAGGGATGAGGGGATCATGGACAATTCAAATCCTACTCAAACATAAATATTTTTTCTTATTTCACCAAGACACTAATTTTCACACTTATCAAGAGGGAAACCATTTTACCAATTTACTTGCATCCATAAGCTGGAACCAGAATCATTATCAGCAGGGTCTACTTGACATAGGTGGGCCTCACATGACAGAGGGAGTAACCCTGTATGTAACCGAATGAGTAAGTTTCATACTCCATAATTATTTTTGTGTTGAAATTAATACTTTCACTCTTATTACTCTCTTTCATTTATTACTTTTCTTTGTCTTTGGGAATTATGTTCATGCCCCCATCCCCTCGTGGTGACTGAAAAACCACTGAGGTTGTGTTGGTGTTCTGCATTAAAAATCAAAAAATGAATAAAGGGGCCAAGTTATGGACATATTTGCCAAGCCACAACAATTCATAAAATACTATTACCCACCATGTCTGCAAATCACAGTTAAGTTATATATTTCTTGTTCTTACCAAACCCTTCTGAACTTTTAATGAACACAAGCACATATACATGGATTACGAGTTATCAAACCATTGACAAATGTCGAACAAGAGCATGGTCCTGGCAATGTTCATGATGATGAGAAGATCCTTATATCAGTAGAATGCACTGCCTTTAACAAGTACAAATGTCATCTACCGAGATTCATGCAATGGATCAAGGTGTACAGAACTGTATCACAGGGAATCAATTGAGTATCAATATAAATATTAGCCAATAAATAATACGAGTCAAGAAGTATATAACACCCTATACCCCAATTACTTATCCCCTATCAAAAGTGTCTTCAAGATTGAATCTTTTAAGCCATCATCAGCATATGCAAACAGATGTCCAGCATCTGGTATTTCATGGTATTGTATCCAAGGAAGCTTCTGAGCAATGTAGCGCTGCAGCAAAACGGGCACCATCCCATCCTCAACACCGTGCCACAGATGAATTGAACCTTCTCCGTCAAGTGAAGGGTTCTCAAGATCCATAGGATCGAATTCCCAATGCCCAAACCCAACCATCATGTCACGATGAAAGGACTCAAATACTCCTTGCTGACTCGCATATTCCTACACATAAGCAACTCTTAGTTTTGATGCATTTTGAAGAACATATCTAATGGTATATAATGCAATTCATCAGTATGCTGCAACAACAAAAAAATCAGTACCCTTCTGGTCATTCTTCCAGCTATTTTGGAAACAATTTTCAAATCTGGGGCCAAAAGATTAGGTTTTCCAGCCGTAACACTGGAGGAAGGAAACCACTTCTGAGTGTTCCACCAGTAGACGAGCCAGGGCATATAGTGTGCAACTCGAAGTGCCCACTGGTCCTCCAAGGGCTGTTGATTGTATGCTTCCATAGATAAGTTTGCAGGAAAACTAGGCCACCAGTAATTGATAACAGGAGCAATCAATGCTGCTCCAGCCAATCTGTCAACATATACAAGAATTAAAGAAACTAAAAGAACTACTGGAAATGCAGCAAAAGGTAAAAGGACTTTGAGGTTTCATACAAATTTTTACTCACAAAAATGAATTATGTCTTAAAGTCTTAAAACCTACTGCAATTTCCATATTTGTCAGTGAACGTGGAGTGGAACAAACAAAATACATGTCAAGGAACATGGTGTCCTATCTGTTCTCGGGAAATGGTATTTTTCCCAAAGGGCATGTTTATTTAGTATACAATACTATATGATAAACAAAATTTGAGTTTTGTTCTTGATGTTGTTCTATACCTCCGAGACAACCTTACAAATCATAGCAATGATGTATTTTTCTTATTATAGCTATATGTCTGTCCATATAAATCAACATTCTTTGTTTTCTCCAATTCCCTCGTAATCCTAAACTGTAAATCTTTGCAAATACCAGAAGCTCGATCATAATCGATTTACCTACACATTACCTGTGAGGAATGTACTTGAGGCAGCCCCAGACAACTTGTCCTCCCATGGAAATCCCGACGACATAAAATCTGGCACCAAGTTGTAATTGTTCACCAAGCTCTTCTATATCTAAAGCTGTGCTCTCTATAGTTCGTTTTGGATCCGGATCACTCTCTCCGTACCCTGGTCTGTCGAAAGTCACAATGTATATCCCAAATTCTTCAATTAATGCCTAAAAAGTTAAAAAAAATACATCTAATCCATTAGCACCAACAAAATTTTAATCGATCAACCAAGAGATTTTACTAATTTGATGACTAGTGATTATAATACCGATGTAGAAAAAGAAGCGTCATGTCGACTACCGGTGTAGCCATGAACCAAGACAATCTTATATTTAGCTGTTTCTTTTGGGACACCATGCTCTTTATATGCCAAATATCTTCCGTCTCTAAGCTTGATTCGGGGTGCTGTGACAGGTGGACCGCCCAGAGAACCACAAATACGGGGAGGTGGAGGCCGAAACGCCTGTTGTGCCCATGCTAGAAAGCCAATCAACAAGACTACTATGATTTTCCAAGACATTGCTGAAAATATTTAATAGAAGCTAATTAATATTTCTCACACAAATGTGAACTGAAAAATAATAAAATTCGTATTGGGCCCTATATTTTCTTTCTTCATTCTTTTTCTTCGAGAACGTATATTCTGAACACATGGCATGAAAGTATGGATACATGATTTCATACATAAGATTTGGTGAAACTTCTGAGAATATAAGAAATGTTCAATTACTTCGACTAAACTAGGTCTACTAGAAATAAATTTACAATTTACAGAATATCATAAGGGAGGGAAGTTAGTACTATAGTGACATGTTTGGCACGAAAGATTGGATAACATTAAACAGTATTAAAGAAGTAAATAAACGAAGTTTTCCAGCACTGAATATCAAACAAGCGCTAAATGTATAACAAATGTCTAGGTATTACAGTTTCTGATCACTTTTCACAAGATCAAAATATTCAACCATACATTTATATATTTCCCCTTTTCCTCTGAATATTGTAAAAGATAATCAAATAAACATAAGGTGGTAATCTATACAATGTGCGCAGTATAAATAATTTATAGTTTCACGGTTGGTGTGGAAAATAAGATTAATGTACTCTCAACTCTATAAACATGAAGCATAACTACCATTTCCTGGTGAGGAATTTTTTTCAGATGGTTTTCTTACAATGAAAATCCATTGGCGAGTATTTCCTGTTGGGAATTTCGACAAGTCGATTCCCACTTTACTTTTCCCACAGGATCTTTTCGATGTTCAAAGTAAAATAAGCAAACAAGAAAATAAATATGAACACAGAAATTTACGTGGTTCGGCAACTTGCCTACGTCCACGGACCCTCGCCAAAGCTTTTCACTATATATTAAATTGTTACAAATATATAGACTTTCACTCACCAACTCAATCCCACATACCACAGAGAAAATACAACAAACGAGCTTTACCACATATAATTTCTACCCTTTGATTTACACCACAAAGAGTTACAAGAAACTTCACAATATGCTAGGCTCACAATTTTCTCTCTTTGGTCACAGTATGGCCATCAAGAATTTCTCTCAAGGCACCCGGCACTGCCTCTTGCAGCACAATTCAACAAAGCAATATACACTCCCTTTTATAATACTCCAACCACGTGGTTTCAACTATTCATGAATAGGGTAATCATATCAACTTTCACCAATTAGTCAAAAGTAGCCCATTTTCTTTTTACCTTTAATCATGAAAGAACATGTCTCTTTCCTTTCACCAAGAGACAAATTTTGATTACTCCTCTGTACCACCGAAAGAGCAAAACAAAAGTAGTTGCCATAATCATGCCTTTGTTGAATTTTGGGTCAAATACCCAACAATCTCCATCTTGACACAAAATTCCTCTAAGCCAAAAAAAATAGGTAACAGGCAAGCATTTTTCCACTTTGACAATCTCATACTCCACCATATGAGTATAATCACTCAGAATTATCAACGAACTCCGAGAATTTCATCGGCACATGTCGAAACAAAATTACTGAAAAATTATGGTGCAACTCCCATGTTTGGCTTTCCTTGGGAGCTCATCAGCCATCGACATCAAATCACCACACACCTTGCATTAACGCCAAACCAATGCCCGTGTGCAAACACATGTACCCACCAGTAAGAACACATCCTCTATCATGGCAACTGGTTTCATGCCATAAGTCACCACCATCCTCCACCAGGAGAGTCGCATTGTCCACCTCCGAGCAGTTTGCCGAGTCCGCTCCACCTTCTGGACAATTTCTTCTTATTCTACTTGACCGGATTCCAGGGCTGAAATTTCCTTCCAAAAACTTTGCGAAATACAAATAGAATCAACACATTCATGACTCCCATATGTCAAAATCGATTCTATAGTCAAATTTCTCCACATCGTACTTGACATATTTTCTTTTGCTTCAAATTATTTGAACCACCTGTAGCTCTGATACCACTTTTGTTGAGAATTTCGACAAGTCGATTCCCACTTTACTTTTCCCACAGGATCTTTTCGATGTTCAAAGTAAAATAAGCAAACAAGAAAATAAATACGAACACAGAAATTTACGTGGTTCGACAACTTGCCTACGTCCACGGACCCTCGCCAAAGCTTTTCACTATATATTAAATTGTTACAAATATATAGACTTTCACTCACCAACCCAATCCCACAGACCACAGAGAAAATACAACAAACGAGCTTTACCACATATAATTTCTACCCTTTGATTTACACCACAAAGAGTTACAAGAAACTTCACAATATGCTAGGCTCACAATTTTCTCTCTTTGGTCACAGTATGGCCATCAAGAATTTCTCTCAAGGCACCCGGCACTGCCTCTTGCAGCACAATTCAACAAAGCAATATACACTCCCTTTTATAATACTCCAACCACGTGGTTTCAACTATTCATGAATAGGGTAATCATATCAACTTTCACCAATTAGTCAAAAGTAGCCCATTTTCTTTTTACCTTTAATCATGAAAGAACATGTCTCTTTCCTTTCACCAAGTGACAAATTTTGATTACTCCTCTGTACCACCGAAAGAGCAAAACAAAAGTAGTTGCCATAATCATGCCTTTGTTGAATTTTGGGTCAAATACCCAACATTTCCAAAACTATGAGACTGCAGGAAAGTTTCTGCAGAATCATTTCGTCAAATCACAAATTATAGTTGGCACTTTTGGAAAAAAAACCTGCTATGCAGTTAAATTATCCACTCTCACAATCCCATATTATATATACTCCTGGAAAAGAACACATAATAAAAAATTATGCTCTAAATTTTTATTTTTATTTTTTTACTAAAAAAACTTACTTTTCTAGAAATAAACTTATTTTTACTAACAAAACTAAAAATAAAAATTCTAAAGTTCTCCACGAATTTATCTCAGTTTTGCTGCTGCTGCTGCCATATCAAGTTCAAGAAATAAATTCCTTTCTTCACAGTTAAAATGGAAGTATGTATATATGTTAATATAGCCCATTTAAAACTGCAATCAAATCGAATCTTGAAAATCATAATTTAAGGTGTAATAATTGATCTCAACCACATTAAGCATGACCAACACACAAACACAGAGTAAGTGAGAGAGAGAACCTGAGGGAGTGAGTTTTAATCTGTGTAAGGATATGGAAATTCTTGAGCAGCAAAAACCTTGAGAAAAAATTCACCTCTATCACGAGGCATGTATGCGAGAGAAAAGTATACGATTGGTCATTTCATATGGAAGATTGAACTCTTCCATCCCATTTTTACAGAATTCAATTTTTTTCAAACTCAATACATAAACATGAATTCAAATTCTTTCCCAATCTAAGTATTCTTCAAAAAGTTCACTATTATTTTCTCGAAGAATTGAGCTCCAACACACCCAAAATATCTCACCACTCATTCAGTGTTTGCGTAAAAGTAATAATAATCTGAAAATTTCACTGTATATATGTTAGTTGGGTAGATGGAGTGGGTTGTACTGGGTAGATAAAACGTGTCAATTCTGAAGTGGCATTTGACCAGCGATATAAAAAAAAAAGGGTGAAGCTCCCCCACCTTTCGGCCCACCTACATTGCCTAGTACTACTTTTGTCTCAAAAAGATAGTCTTGTATATTATTTTTGTCCGTCTAAAAAAAATAGTCATGTTTTCATATTGAGCATGCATTAAATTTTTCATTTTCACATGTACCCTTATTTAACGTATCTTGATACAATGCACATTAACTACTTAACTATTGCATTTTCAAATTTTTTTTGTTGAAAACAAAGTGAGTCAACTTAAAACATTGATAAAATTTAATACCCTAACTATAGTAACTACAATTTCTTAATCCGTGTAAAAATAACCGCATGACTATCTTTTTGGGACGGATGTAGTATTGAATTTTGGTGGGGAATATAAATCACAGAATATACTTCAATTGATTAGAGACTGGGAGTTTGATCACTAATCAAATTCACAAGGAAGCCAATTTCAAAGTATTTCTATCAGGACTCGAACTCACCACTTTATGAATTATCAGCGAAATTGACATTATATTCACTCAGACTATGCCAATTGAGCTATGCCCTAGGGCAATCAGCAATATAATTTATGATTTTAGACGACGTTAGGTGACACTATTTCTCACGTAGGGACACCGTACCCACATTTTCAGTTAATTAAACGAAGGGGGACATATGAATTAAAATCCATCTTTTTCATTTGTGAATTGTGGATTATCCTGTTAGCTTGAAAATTAATTCTTCAATATGCTAATGATCTACTGTCTGTCAATATTTTTATCATTCCTTTATTTTTCAAATTCACGTGCACTACTATTAAGTTTTTATGAGAGTTTCATGAATATTTTTATCATTTTTTTATTTTTCAATTTCACGTGCACCACTGTTAAGTTTTTATGAGAGTTTCATGAATATAACTTCTTTGGTTTCATTTTTATCATTTCAATCCCTTGTTATTAAGTCCGATAATTGTGTTCGTGTAGTTGGTTGTTCCCTTTAATATATATATATATATATATATATTAAGAAGAATATTAAGATTAAGATATCATTCTTGTATATTAAAGGGCTTTCAACTTTTTCACATTTTCACAAAAAGGTAATTGTAGGAACCTTTATACAAGAGAATAACAATAAGCTGCATATATATATATATATATAAAAGCAAAATAGTTATCATCAAAATACACACATAGTTTCCAAACAAAAAAAACTTTCTAATTAAGTTAGATTAATTTTACAAACTTAAGAAATTTCATTTATTGAACGTTAATTCCAGAAATGGAGTTGATATGTTCACGGTACAATAACTAAAACACTTAATTCATGACATGTTTTTCCGTAAAGATGATAAAACAATTCAATGATTTACAATTTTATTAAAATATTAAAAAAATAATAATATGCTGTAAAAAATTGTGAAACATTATTTCATAATTTTATTAACATATATAGACAAAAAAACTCACTATATATATTTTATTTATATTTTCATTAATAATTTTTATTGACATATAATTAAATAAGCATTTAATTATGTTCAATTAAATGCATCACATTTAAAAATTAAAAATTATTAATCATGCGAAGGATTTCTTGAGTTGAATTTCACGTTCCTGCATCACAAATTTTGAGGTTGATTTTCACTTTCGTGCATCGTCGGCTTAATTTGTTACATTTATTTATCTATAGGACCGCATATATTTAATTTATTAAAAATTACTTTATTTTATGTAAATTATAATATTTTGAGGATTATTATTTCTATTCACGTTAGTAAAAAATACTTGGAAGAAAATTTTTATTTATACTATACAATATATATTTGAAAAATTACATTATTTAATTTAAATTTAAGCAATTGTTTGAATATGTATTGTCTATAGCAACTTTCATGTATCATACGACTGTGAGCAACTACAAACTGTACAAACAATGTATTATTTAAAGAAGTTTTCCAAAATTAATGAGAATTGTAATTTATTTCTATTTTGAACATTCGTTGACGGTCTGTATTATTAATCAAAACAAATTATGTGTTCAATTTTTTTTTCCTATTTTGTAATGATATTTATAGTAAAATTATTTCATATTGTTCTTCCGGTTGCACTGGTGTGATACTAGTATTAAATAATTTAAATGTAATGGACCTTAAAAGAAAATAGGTTATTATTGGACGTTCTAAATTTGAAAGTACATAAGCTTTTATTGATGTTTCTAGCCATTTATATGTTGATTAGAACTGAGTGGGTAAAAATAATTAAAAGCATGATTCAACTTTAAAAGAGCTGATGAACTCTAAATTCTAGCCTACTCCAGTATTGTGGAGGTATGATGATTGTTTGTATAGCATTCTCAATTAAAGTTCGAATGCAACACCTGATTTGTAGGGGTTGTCATTGCTTTATTCAAATTAAAATATTATGATATTCGAAAATATTTGAAATGATAAAATGCATTGTATTGAATGTTTTGTTAAAATACATATGCACATAATATTGAGAATTGGATATCCAATGCAAGGATTCAAAATTTACTAGTAAGTATATTTTACTATTGAAGGTGTAATTATTTTGTAAAAATCCAAATACAACTTAAGAATCGAAAGAAATTTGTGCTTTCAATAAATTTAGAACGAAGTATGATGGCTTTATACGTTTTCGAAGGATTTTGAAATTGGTGATATTTGTGCATATTATATTATTCGATCGAGATTGCTAGCTATAAATCATATGACACAAAATTTCGTCTATAAGAGTAATTCTCAAATTTATGATTTGTGTCAATACCTTCATTAATTTATAGATTAGAGAAGTTTGACTCCTAGATTAGGATTCATGGTAACATTAACTTTGTCATGGCTCTAAAATTCTCAAGCCCACAAGCTGAAAAAGTCTTTTCCATCTTATTAGTTACACGAGATTTGAAAGAAAAATACGATAGTAGCAAATTCTACTACCCTTATTTATTCACTAGTAGTAAGCAAGTGCATTGCACGTATTATGTATATGATGAATGAGATACGTAATATTTTTAAAGGACTAATACTATTTTTCAAATTAGTTGAAGTATTAGATATTATTAAAACGAAAAATAAATTTTTTTTTAAAAAGTTACATATGAAAAAAAAAATTATGAAATTATGTACATAATGTAAAAATGATAAATAAATCGAACTGTAATGTTGATTATAATAATATTTTTTTGTATATAATATTTTTTGTCAACTTCTCACAATTTTTCTTATTTTTATTTTCTGTTTTTAACAAGACTTTGATGGTTTGCATTGAAATTTAGTGAGAAATTGTTATATATATATGTCCATAAGAGAATACATGTTCAGAAAGATATATTCCAACACTAAGCATTATTTATCCTTAAGCATTATTAATAGTTATTCCAATATATAGACATATTGAGAATTGTTCGTCTTGATTTTGAATTACTATCCTTCATTATTTGCTAAAATTAATATGATGAAAAAATTGTTTTCCAGATGTTGCCCAATGATTTTTTTTGCATGGATTATACGTCTTTTCAAATCACGATAAATCATTAATGTCTTATTACAAAGAACGTTGGATGAGTTTAGATTCCTTAAGAGCATCATTGGAGAATTTATTTTCAAGACTAACTTATTCGTTATACATCTTTATGACATCTTCAAATGAAGAAGCTCTGATGGAAAAGTTAAGTATTTTCGCAATACAAGTTAATGCGAAAATCAAATTTTAAGAATAGCTAACTGTGGAATAAGTAAAAGACATACATTCATATCAAAATTATTTTAATCATGTACCTTTAGAAGTTGCAACAGACAACACTACTTTTTGTTATCGGCAAAGTAAATATTGTATCTAAAAAATTTCCATATTAATTTTATATGATGCTCCATGAATTCAAGATTAAAAAATCTGAAATCAATTTTATAACACGCCATTTATAAAAAAAAATTAGTAGATTTTTGTCAAATCAAAATATATATTACTAAATTGTTATATTTTATTTGGTAAAAATGCAACAGACTTGAATTCTTAAATTGGACAAAAAATGAAATATCCTTTTTTTGTAGTTAAAACATAGTCATACTTATGAATGAATAGAGTGTAGAAAATTATGTCCATGTTTAGTATAAATTAAAATTTAAAATTAAGTTAAAATTAATAATCAATCTCAACCACATATTTCATGTAACCTACAAGATCTAAACTACACATTTCATCATTTTTTTATCAATATATACTAAAAATCAATGTTTTTAGACCGGTTCGGGCATCGACCTAGCCAAGAGATTAGGTCAAGGGTCAGAGGGTCAACCCCTTGTCCACTCGGGGCCGACCCAGTCATTAATTAATATTAAAAAATATTAAAAAATCAAAAAATAAAAATAAAAATAAAAAATATATAAAACCCTAGTCGATCGGGTCAGCCGGGGTTCTCGGGTCAACCCGTGTCGTTGACTAGATTTGATCCGACTGAGTTTTTAATGTGACCGACCCGTTTTTGAGCCGGGTCGGATTTGACAATATTGCTAAAAATATGATTTTGATCACCATCAAACAGAGGCTATACATCAATTTCAAGAAAAAATATAAACTGACGTTCTTTATATATTTATGGACTCAAGACAACCCTCAAATAATAATAATAATAATAATAATTGCATTTAGTGAGATTAAATTTAACGTCAAGGGTATAATTGACTATAAACATAAAAATTAAAAGCCAAAATGGGAAAATGAAAGTTTCCCCATCATCTACACTTTTAATATAGGCTAAATAAATATATTGTCACCATATCTTCTTAAATGTGCACCACATTTTAATTGCAAAAATATTCATAACCTTTAATCAATATTACAATTATGTCCCCAAACTTTTTCCATTGTATTCTTATTTTAAAACTTTCATTAAAAATATATCTCGTTTCTTTTATTGATTTTTGTCAAAAAAATTATTAAGAAAGATTAAAAAGATTTATTTACCTCTTGTACACTTAATAAGTAAAAAAAATCAAAACTTTAATTGAATACTTGTTCATTATTTTAAATCACGAAAATAAAAAATAAAAATATTGGACGAAAACCATAATGAATGACAAAATTTGATAATTGTTGAAAATTTAATGATAAGAACTAGATGAAAAAATTAAAGAGCATAAATGTAATAATCTGTAAATATTAGGGACCAATAATACAATTTAAATGTGGTGTAATTATAAGAAATTGTGGTGCAAATATAATTACCCTTTAATAATAATGATGATGATGATGATGATGATGATGACGACGACGATGATGATAATTTAAGGGCAAAATGGGAAAATGAAAGTTTCCCCATCGGCTACACTTTTAGCCCCTGTTTGGCTCCCATTTTCCCAAAACAAAATTTATTCAACACTCAATCTTAACTATCCATCTTAGTCAAGTCTATCATTTTTTACTTTTCAAACATTTTTTAATCACACATTCTCCAAAAAATACTATTCAAAACCACTTTATTTACCAAAAAATGGGAGCCAAACAGAGTCTTAATATATAGCCTTTGTTTGGTTTTGTTTAGTTTTTTTCTCTTTTTTCTGCAGTATTCAATCTCAACCATCCATTAAAAATCAAGTTAACAATATTTGACTTTTCAACCAAATTTCAACAATCCATTCTTTTAAAAATAACTATTCATTTTAAAAAAAAAATCATTTTAAACAATACCAAACACACACATTGTAGAAGTAGATAGATATTCCATCCGTCCCAAAAAGATAATCTTGTATACTATTTTTGTCTGTCCCAAAAAGATAGTCTTGTTTCCATATTGAGTATGCATTAAATTTTTCATTTCCACATGTACCCTTGTTTAATGTATTTTGGTACAATGCACATCAACTATTTAACTATCGCATTTTCAAATTTTTTGTTAGAAACAAAGTGAGTCAACTTAAAACAATAAATAAGAGGTAAAGGGTATAAATGAAACATATTGATAAAATTTAATACCCTAACTATACTAACTACCATTTCTTAATCCGTGTGAAAATAATCATAGGACTATCTTTTTGGGACGGAGGTAGTAGTAGATAGTAGATATAATTCTTTCGTACAGACATTTATTACATTATTGCATTTAATACATTGAAGAATTAAACAATATAGAGAAAACCTAATTTTACCCGAAATTGATTACAATGGATCACATAATGATCAAGGTTTGTTGGATTTTGTTGTAGAATTTGGAGTGTCGTTGACTTCATTTTTTGTCCAGAATTTGCTTCGGAATGTCTGTGCTGCAACTAAGATAACAAAGCCTAATTCTCCTTGTAGAGCCGTTGTGCTTTCTTTCTTAGCCTCTCATTTTCAAGAATAATATGGCAGTTCTTCAAGTACAGCTTTGTGTTTTGCTTCTCCATGTTCGAGTTATTTGTATTTGTAAGAGCAATTGGACCTGAAAGTGCAGCCCAAGACTTAATAAATTTGCTAAAGCCCAAAACTTGAAGCAACCGGATTTACCAACCAAATGGAGCTTAAGCCCAACCAAAGTGCTCAACCTATTTAGAAGATCCACTTACCCAGCCCAAGATCCGGATCCACTATCATCAAAAGGCTTCTTTATCTTCAGCCATTGGATCATCAAGATTAATCTGGGTCGTCTAGGTCAGGGTTAATACCGACCCTCAGCCTTCCCACATCTTATTCGAGACACTTCCATTCTCACTCTCTCTCTCTGAGGCGATTTTCTTTTCTTTGTGATTTTCAGAGAGATTTTCATAGAGAACTCTCATCTTTCTCGCACTGATCTTTGTGGTTTATTCACTGATTCTTTGTGCATAATCAGTGGTTGTTATTTGTGGTTGATTTACACCGTTTGTTCTGTAATTTCTATGGTTATTGTGCGAGATTTGTGTATTTGAGAAGTTTGTCCTTTTGATCTGTAAAACCATTTCTGATACTTTATTTTCTTTTGATTAATAAAGTTTATGAGGTTTTATGTTTAGATCTTGCTTTGTGGTTATTTCTTGAGATTCTGAGGCCTTAATATCGTAACAGTGGTATCAGAGCTTTAGGGTTCGAGTGAATACACTGTTTTACGACTCAAATCTTGTAGATCCAGAGTCTTCATGTGTGGATCTTCTGATTTTTGGAGGTTCTTTGTGATTTTCTCAAAAACGATTTTTAGGGGTTTTCTTTCCTTTGTGGTCTTTTAAGAAATTTATGATTTCTTGAGTATTTTGAAACCCATATCAAAACGTTTTTGATAATCTGAAAAACTTTGTAAAAGTTTTTAGATCTAAACGATTTTAATATCTTTACAGTAAAGCTTCGTGGTATTTTTACTTTGTAGAACTATTTTGAAACCCTTGTTTTTCAAAATAAGGTTTTGACTGTTTTTGGTATTTGGATCTTTTGTATTCTGAGTCAAAATCAATTGATCCCAAGAAATCAGTATATCCTTCATAATATACTGAAAATTCTTAGAAGGGATCTGATATTCTTAGTGGCTGAACTTCTTGGATCCTGGTTAAACTTTGTGGTACTGAAACTTGGAGGCGTAGAACTTTGTGGTATTAATTCATTGTGAAACTACAGTAGCACTAACTCTTTCATAAGGTGATATCTTTAATTTCTGTACCTTTAGTATTGTGATTTGTTTTCAAAATCTCTATTCTCTCCAAAATCTCTCCGTTTTTGAAGCTTATTCTTAGACCCCTTCACTTACCTTTGTCCAGGATTTCTTGAAAATCTGGGAATCTAAGAGATTTGTGGACTAACCCAAAGTAGGTTGAGGGATATACTGAAAGAACAAATTTTTAGTACTTAATTCTTTGTGCTCTTTTATTTAGTTCTATCATTAGAGGATTGTGATCATCTTTATGCCATACTGCTTAGTGATTTAATCTTGAGACCGTGTGACATATTTCATACTTCTTGACTTTGTGATTTGCCTCTGATTACCTGAAATACTTTGTGATATTATTATGTATTCCCTTGTCTTTGTTTTCCTGATAATTTTTGAAAGAATAAGGCTTCATTTCTTAAAACTCGTCTCTGAAATTTTTTCTTTGGTCATTATTTCAATGGCCACTATAAAAGTAGATGTTGAAGTTTGGAATGGCAAATGAGATTTTAATCTCTAGAACCAGAAAATGAAAGCCTTATTACTTCAAATGAAGTGTGCAAAAGCTATTGATCAATCTTGGCTTGTTAACTTAGCTCAAGATAGACAAATTGAAATTGATGAAACTGTCTGGAGTACTATATTTATATCTGCTTCTTCATTAGAATCCATCTACATCAATACTAAATAGAAAATGAAATTTTTAGTTAACAAAACAAAAATTTAGAAAAAGTAACATGTTATTCTAAGTCAAAGAAAAAGAAACTCGTCTGAAGGGAGCTCGCCAACTCGTCAAAACTTAAAGAATCGAACATAAAGGCGGTTTTGACTTATAGTTACAGGTTATGAAGAAGTTCCGACTCCCATCTACCGTGATGCTGTGTAAGTTAGGGATGAAATTTGCAATTTGAGTTTGAGTTAACTCTTGAGAATTGACAAATTCGACTGATGTTTATATATACATAAATTTTAAAAAATAAACTTTAATGTCGTCGATGGTGACTAAGGAGTATAACGATTGCTATATTATAGGAGTGCAAGTAAAACAGTGTGAATGCATGTCTATAATTGAAAAGAAGAGAAATGAATTAGAATTAGAATTTAAAATTTATGATTAAAAATCTTCGTCTAATAAGAAATGAGATAAAATGTATGGTAAATAACATTTTTGTACATTTCATATTTAAATTTTTTGGTGAGATGAATACCCACTAATTTGTAAAAAATATATATATATATATATTTAAAAATTGAGCTTGGTTCTTGGTTCTGGAAAGAGAACCAGAACAAGAACCGAAACCGTATGGTTCTCGATTCTAATAACCAAACCATTATTTTTTTTATGCAGGACCGAACCAAATCACTTAGTTTGGTTCGGTTCTGGTTTGGTCTGGTCTGGTTCGGTTATTTTGTCCACCCCCAATGACATGAGCTAACCATGACAATATTTTTGGATAATTTTTAATAAAATGGGTGGATGCAAGAGCTATTGTAACCATTTCATCAAAAATCTTAAGCCCGTCATGAAATATGCATGTACGTTTTATTTAGATCATTAATCTTATTATTTAATTGAAATTTCTTTAATTTCGATTGTAGTTAAGTTTTGTTAGATGACAGAAACTGAGGGTACATGGTGTCCATCTTAATTCGACATCCATTCTTGCATATGGTGTCTAGCTCTGTTTCTTCCTTGAGATTTCAGAACTGGAAAGTATGGAAGAGGTTCTGATTGCGTAGTTTATGTATGAATTCCTGATTAATGTAGGAGATGCCTCTTTCTGGAGATAGATACCAAAATTGTTTAAGAGAGATTCGTGCACATGCTAGTGAAGTTGAGGATGATGAGAAAGGTATTAAGATCACAAAGAAGGATTGGGAGAAGCTTCACGTGCACGTTGCTTCTTATAACAATTTTCCTACTGCTGCTGGCTTAGCTTCATCTGCTGCCGGTTTTGCCTGCCTAGGTAAATATAAACTCCCTCTGTTATTATGATTACACTTTTTTCCTCCTGTTATATGGTTGATCTTTGAACTTATTTAAATACTGCAGGCTTTAGGATTCTTGAATCTGTCATTGAATTTTTTGGTTAATGGAATTTATGAAAGTATTTTCTTTTATGAACCTCATGAGGCAATAATTTCCTAGAAGCAACAAAAGTCAAATGATTTGAAGGGATATAAGTAATGGTCTGTGTAGGATTTGTATATTAAAAGGAGAGAAGGTGGTGCACAATTAATGGTATTTTGTGGGATTTTAAGTGTAGTCATGCTACTTTCTGAGAGTACTTTGTTGATTTGATCTTTGATGCTATCTTTTTGAGAGATGTTATTGACCCTAATGTAAGCTTTGCTAGACTCCAATTCCACTTCTAGTCCACATGGTTTGTTTACACCTCATATTTAAATGTCATGCAAATGTCTTTATTTTACAATTTATACTACTTTATGTATTTGTCCTAATAGTTTTGAGAAGTTTGACTTGTGTTTTAAAGTGCTCTTGTTGTAGTCTACATAAGTTACAATTACCATGCAAAGGAAGTTTGTTTCAGGGCTCAATCATATGAGTGAAGGATTTAAATTTTAATATGTTACAAGAGTTTGCTAGTTGAAGCATACTTAGGTACATTTATTTATATGTTTGGTAAAATAAATTGTTTATATTGTATGTCTAATTGCTTTATTTATATAGCAACTGAAACATTGATTGCAGAAGTTTTGGGATAACTAATCTTAATCTTTTCTTTTCTTTATGCTTTCATTTACAGTGTTTAGCCTTGCTAAGCTAATGAATGTAAAAGAAGATCAAAGTAAACTTTCTGCTATAGCAAGGTATTTGTTTATCTCTACGTGTATGACTTTGGTTCATGGCCAGTTTGTGCATCCATTTTCAGTTGGCGGAATACAGAAAATGACACACATTTTGTTTACTCTTTTTGAAAATTTCTGGTGTTTCTGCACACCTGGTTTTATTTGCATTTGACAAGAATTATGCAAACATGGAAAGTGATTGTTCTTTATAATTTAGGCAAGGTTCAGGAAGTGCTTGTCGCAGCCTGTATGGTGGATTTGTGAAGTGGATCATGGGAAAAGTATGATTGATTTCAAAGTATTATTATAGTATGCTATTGTTCATGATTATTATTATGTTTTAATTTCTTTTTTCCTGAATGTCTGTAGGAGGAAAATGGGAGTGACAGCATGGCTGTTCAACTTGCAGATGAGAAACATTGGGATGACCTTGTTATTATCATCGCTGTTGTATGTTCCGTTCTCTTTCAAGCAGATCATTATCATCCATTTAGTTCACGGTGCACCTAGTTCTCAAGATAAAATATTATTATTACATATATCTCACGTCTTAAATTTTTCTCCTCAAAACTGGGATTTTTTTTTTCCTGACGAACAAAATAACTTTTTTGTTTTGTGTAAAGTTAATGCAGAGGTCCAAATATTAAACTTAATTTGGTCTAGATTTAGTTCCTCTTCTTATTATCACAATCGTCAATAGTTTATAGTTGTACTCTTATTCTTATTGCATCCTTGATATCTATTCGCATTATGTTCTAGTGCTAGCAACATTTTCTACTTGATATAAAGCACTTGCTACCTTCTCTTGGCCCAATTTTAGGTTATGTGATTCTACAATTTAACCTATTCTTCTACTTTTCTTACAGAATGAAAAATTTACGATAGGATGGTGCAAGGACTATTTTGAACCATTGGCTAGTAAAATATTGATTTATATACTTTTTCATAATATGGTTATTTATTTGAATTACTTAATATTTATATTTTTAAAATATACATTTAATCTTTGAATTTAAAACATGCAATATTAAAATAAAATAAAATAAAAATTAAAGTAGTAAATTATAATATTATTGTCTATTGATTTGTGTTCCTTCTAAAGATGGGTTAATAAATAAATAAATAAATAAAATGTCCTGCTAATTGTCTCTCCTTTGTAAAATTTTGAATTTTCACAAACAGAGGCTAAAATGATTCTAATATTTATTTCAGGTAAGTTCAAGGCAGAAGGAAACAAGTAGTACATCAGGGATGCTTGAGACAGTTGAAACCAGTATGCTTATACAACATAGAGCAAAGGTATAGAAATAATATAATGTTCCTAATTCTCAAGTACTCTCTGCTTGTTAAGTGATTCCGAGGACCTTAACAAATTCTAATATGCCTTTTCTTTTGTGCCTGATGCTTATGACAGACCTCTCTTCGATATTGAGTCGTTGATTTAACACAATTTTCATTTGCTATTGTATTTTTACAGGAAGTAGTACCCAAACGCATAATTCAAATGGAGGAAGCAATAAAGAATCGTGATTTTCCATCTTTTGCTCGTCTGTCTTGTGCAGACAGTAATCAATTTCATGCAGTCTGCCTGGATACAAGCCCCCCTATATTCTACATGAATGACACATCTCATAGGCAAGCTTTCTTTCCAGTTTAATTCAATTACCTTGGAGGTGGGTCCACCTTTTCTTTTTCTAACATAGTTTGTTAAATCATATTTTTAATATCATCAGAACATTAACTTTTCAGGATAATCAGCTGCGTTGAGAAATGGAATCGTTTTGAAGGAACCCCTCAGGTTCTTTTCTCCTCTCTTTTCTTGTCTTGTTCTAAAACACAATGTGCATAAAACTTTCTGTGGATCTGTATCTCAAAATAAGAAATTAGTGAAAGTGATTCTCAGGACATACAAGGCGGGCTTTAATAACTACAATTTAACTGTAATAAGATTTAACTGTAATAAGCATGTCCTGTTCCACTCTTGCAAACAATAGTTGAAGAAAGTGCTTCTGAATATTGACTCTTTTGTTTTAATGTGCTTATTCCTTTATATGACACTTACTGCCAGAAGTAATTGAATACTGTTTTTCCCCCAAGTTCGCTAATTGAAGAAAGGCCTGTTGTTCTTTTTCCTCTCTGTTCATTGTCATTTCAATTCAAACGAATGCTTCTTTAACCTTTTGCTTATAGTATGCCTTCATAGAACAAAATGTACTGATGGGCCTAAGTATTAGTGCAGAAGTAGAAATGTTTGAGTTGTAATGCCTTCTTACATGAGTGCAGCTGGCGTTGTCTATGTTTTTTCATTTTTTAGATGTCAACTAACTATAATATAATTATCAGGTGGCTTATACATTTGATGCTGGGCCAAATGCAGTTCTCATTTCTCATAATAGAAAGACTGCTGCCCTCCTGCTCCAGAGACTGCTCTTTCACTTTCCTCCTAGCTCAGATACTGACTTGAACAGGTACTTTCTCAATCTGGAATCTCTACTTTAAAGTGATTCCAACGTGTTAAATTTATGGATAAAAGTGTAAATCTGTCATGCCGAAATCAAATAGTAAATTATTAGCCTTTGATTTACCCTTGGGATAAGTACATCTTATATTCTCTTTACCGTATACTTCGCGGTTTTCCAGTTATGTTATTGGTGACAAGACGATATTACAAGATGCGGGCATTCAGAACATGAAGGACGTCGAAGCTTTGGCTCCACCTCCAGAGATTAAGGATAATATTCCAACAAAGTACAAGGGAGATGTTAGCTACTTTATCTGCACAAGACCCGGGAGAGGTCCAGTACTGCTAACTGATGAAAGGCAATCTCTTCTCGACCCCAAAACCGGGCTCCCCAAGTGAAGAGGGGTAAGTTTTGGGTTTTTTGAGTTCGTTGTCTTTAATTAGGGTGTACTGCTTTGACATGTTTTAGTACCTCATACAATTTGTAGTTTTGGTCCCATTGGTTGTTCTATTTATTATCAACTACAGACAAATTTGTGTAAGCCTCTTGCCCACAATGATATCAAATAAATGGTAGCCTTCTAATCTTCAGGGACTTCAAAGAGATCTAGCATTGGGATATATAGATTTTAGAATTCACATCACATTTTAGAATTATACATAATCATAACACATGGAATTTTGTTTCGAAAAAAAAATTATTTATCCCAGAAAGAGTTTGGGGTCAAGAAGTATATCACAACCAATACGGAAGTTACTTTGAAGCAAACATGTTGACGGGCCAATTCAGGATTGAACTATTTTTTAATTGCCGGTTAATATGTTAAAAAAAAATTAATATCAAATAATCATATCTTGTTCAAAGATAGTCTTTTGGTATCTTTACGTAAAAATGCTTCATTTTCTTATTTTTCTATTTTTTTTGGGTTTGAAACCATATCCCAACTGTTCCAAACATCAAAAATACACAAAAAGAAAAATTTTGCACCAAACACATCGAATTCGGCCAAGCTATGGGTCACTTATTTTGGCCTTTTCAATGGCATGGAACTTGAATATCGTTTGTTTTTTTAGTGTTTCTTTTACTCTTCTACCCTCAACACTTCCTATATTGATTTTTTGACATACTTCAATGGTGGAATCTCGCCCTCAGAGCACATCTCCCAGTAGTAAAGGGGAGGGCTGATAAGGTTCAATGCAGTGGTGTGCAGGGTTCGAATACTGAAATATTGAATTTGTACATTGTCGTCGCGGGAGTTACCCAAACTTTGGGCTTATCATCAAGTCCTCCACCTTGGTTCTAGGAGGCATAACCTGCGATTAACCTTCTCAATCAATGGCTCGGGCAGGATCAGTTGGGGCCCTCAAAGTGTGGGCTACACTTTTTTTTTTTTCTTCAATAGCGGAATCTCACAAGATCAACTTTTTGGCATACTTCAGTGGTGGGATCTCACAAAATTAACATCGGTGGATGCGTCAATAATGAATTTGCTAGTGGTGGAGGCATTATTCCTAATCAAGATGAACATTACATTTAAGCCCTTTTCATCATGTGTAGACGTCTTATCTTGGAGGCTGAGTTACAAGCTATCTCGATAAAATTTCACTTACTTGACAACGTAATTATCAGATATTTGGATGAATATTGACTCATATGTGGTCGCTCACTGCATAACGAGGGATGAGGGGATCATGGACAATTCAAATCCTACTCAAACATAAATATTTTTTCTTATTTCACCAAGACACTAATTTTCACACTTATCAAGAGGGAAACCATTTTACCAATTTACTTGCATCCATAAGCTGGAACCAGAATCATTATCAGCAGGGTCTACTTGACATAGGTGGGCCTCACATGACAGAGGGAGTAACCCTGTATGTAACCGAATGAGTAAGTTTCATACTCCATAATTATTTTTGTGTTGAAATTAATACTTTCACTCTTATTACTCTCTTTCATTTATTACTTTTCTTTGTCTTTGGGAATTATGTTCATGCCCCCATCCCCTCGTGGTGACTGAAAAACCACTGAGGTTGTGTTGGTGTTCTGCATTAAAAATCAAAAAATGAATAAAGGGGCCAAGTTATGGACATATTTGCCAAGCCACAACAATTCATAAAATACTATTACCCACCATGTCTGCAAATCACAGTTAAGTTATATATTTCTTGTTCTTACCAAACCCTTCTGAACTTTTAATGAACACAAGCACATATACATGGATTACGAGTTATCAAACCATTGACAAATGTCGAACAAGAGCATGGTCCTGGCAATGTTCATGATGATGAGAAGATCCTTATATCAGTAGAATGCACTGCCTTTAACAAGTACAAATGTCATCTACCGAGATTCATGCAATGGATCAAGGTGTACAGAACTGTATCACAGGGAATCAATTGAGTATCAATATAAATATTAGCCAATAAATAATACGAGTCAAGAAGTATATAACACCCTATACCCCAATTACTTATCCCCTATCAAAAGTGTCTTCAAGATTGAATCTTTTAAGCCATCATCAGCATATGCAAACAGATGTCCAGCATCTGGTATTTCATGGTATTGTATCCAAGGAAGCTTCTGAGCAATGTAGCGCTGCAGCAAAACGGGCACCATCCCATCCTCAACACCGTGCCACAGATGAATTGAACCTTCTCCGTCAAGTGAAGGGTTCTCAAGATCCATAGGATCGAATTCCCAATGCCCAAACCCAACCATCATGTCACGATGAAAGGACTCAAATACTCCTTGCTGACTCGCATATTCCTACACATAAGCAACTCTTAGTTTTGATGCATTTTGAAGAACATATCTAATGGTATATAATGCAATTCATCAGTATGCTGCAACAACAAAAAAATCAGTACCCTTCTGGTCATTCTTCCAGCTATTTTGGAAACAATTTTCAAATCTGGGGCCAAAAGATTAGGTTTTCCAGCCGTAACACTGGAGGAAGGAAACCACTTCTGAGTGTTCCACCAGTAGACGAGCCAGGGCATATAGTGTGCAACTCGAAGTGCCCACTGGTCCTCCAAGGGCTGTTGATTGTATGCTTCCATAGATAAGTTTGCAGGAAAACTAGGCCACCAGTAATTGATAACAGGAGCAATCAATGCTGCTCCAGCCAATCTGTCAACATATACAAGAATTAAAGAAACTAAAAGAACTACTGGAAATGCAGCAAAAGGTAAAAGGACTTTGAGGTTTCATACAAATTTTTACTCACAAAAATGAATTATGTCTTAAAGTCTTAAAACCTACTGCAATTTCCATATTTGTCAGTGAACGTGGAGTGGAACAAACAAAATACATGTCAAGGAACATGGTGTCCTATCTGTTCTCGGGAAATGGTATTTTTCCCAAAGGGCATGTTTATTTAGTATACAATACTATATGATAAACAAAATTTGAGTTTTGTTCTTGATGTTGTTCTATACCTCCGAGACAACCTTACAAATCATAGCAATGATGTATTTTTCTTATTATAGCTATATGTCTGTCCATATAAATCAACATTCTTTGTTTTCTCCAATTCCCTCGTAATCCTAAACTGTAAATCTTTGCAAATACCAGAAGCTCGATCATAATCGATTTACCTACACATTACCTGTGAGGAATGTACTTGAGGCAGCCCCAGACAACTTGTCCTCCCATGGAAATCCCGACGACATAAAATCTGGCACCAAGTTGTAATTGTTCACCAAGCTCTTCTATATCTAAAGCTGTGCTCTCTATAGTTCGTTTTGGATCCGGATCACTCTCTCCGTACCCTGGTCTGTCGAAAGTCACAATGTATATCCCAAATTCTTCAATTAATGCCTAAAAAGTTAAAAAAAATACATCTAATCCATTAGCACCAACAAAATTTTAATCGATCAACCAAGAGATTTTACTAATTTGATGACTAGTGATTATAATACCGATGTAGAAAAAGAAGCGTCATGTCGACTACCGGTGTAGCCATGAACCAAGACAATCTTATATTTAGCTGTTTCTTTTGGGACACCATGCTCTTTATATGCCAAATATCTTCCGTCTCTAAGCTTGATTCGGGGTGCTGTGACAGGTGGACCGCCCAGAGAACCACAAATACGGGGAGGTGGAGGCCGAAACGCCTGTTGTGCCCATGCTAGAAAGCCAATCAACAAGACTACTATGATTTTCCAAGACATTGCTGAAAATATTTAATAGAAGCTAATTAATATTTCTCACACAAATGTGAACTGAAAAATAATAAAATTCGTATTGGGCCCTATATTTTCTTTCTTCATTCTTTTTCTTCGAGAACGTATATTCTGAACACATGGCATGAAAGTATGGATACATGATTTCATACATAAGATTTGGTGAAACTTCTGAGAATATAAGAAATGTTCAATTACTTCGACTAAACTAGGTCTACTAGAAATAAATTTACAATTTACAGAATATCATAAGGGAGGGAAGTTAGTACTATAGTGACATGTTTGGCACGAAAGATTGGATAACATTAAACAGTATTAAAGAAGTAAATAAACGAAGTTTTCCAGCACTGAATATCAAACAAGCGCTAAATGTATAACAAATGTCTAGGTATTACAGTTTCTGATCACTTTTCACAAGATCAAAATATTCAACCATACATTTATATATTTCCCCTTTTCCTCTGAATATTGTAAAAGATAATCAAATAAACATAAGGTGGTAATCTATACAATGTGCGCAGTATAAATAATTTATAGTTTCACGGTTGGTGTGGAAAATAAGATTAATGTACTCTCAACTCTATAAACATGAAGCATAACTACCATTTCCTGGTGAGGAATTTTTTTCAGATGGTTTTCTTACAATGAAAATCCATTGGCGAGTATTTCCTGTTGGGAATTTCGACAAGTCGATTCCCACTTTACTTTTCCCACAGGATCTTTTCGATGTTCAAAGTAAAATAAGCAAACAAGAAAATAAATATGAACACAGAAATTTACGTGGTTCGGCAACTTGCCTACGTCCACGGACCCTCGCCAAAGCTTTTCACTATATATTAAATTGTTACAAATATATAGACTTTCACTCACCAACTCAATCCCACAGACCACAGAGAAAATACAACAAACGAGCTTTACCACATATAATTTCTACCCTTTGATTTACACCACAAAGAGTTACAAGAAACTTCACAATATGCTAGGCTCACAATTTTCTCTCTTTGGTCACAGTATGGCCATCAAGAATTTCTCTCAAGGCACCCGGCACTGCCTCTTGCAGCACAATTCAACAAAGCAATATACACTCCCTTTTATAATACTCCAACCACGTGGTTTCAACTATTCATGAATAGGGTAATCATATCAACTTTCACCAATTAGTCAAAAGTAGCCCATTTTCTTTTTACCTTTAATCATGAAAGAACATGTCTCTTTCCTTTCACCAAGAGACAAATTTTGATTACTCCTCTGTACCACCGAAAGAGCAAAACAAAAGTAGTTGCCATAATCATGCCTTTGTTGAATTTTGGGTCAAATACCCAACAATCTCCATCTTGACACAAAATTCCTCTAAGCCAAAAAAAATAGGTAACAGGCAAGCATTTTTCCACTTTGACAATCTCATACTCCACCATATGAGTATAATCACTCAGAATTATCAACGAACTCCGAGAATTTCATCGGCACATGTCGAAACAAAATTACTGAAAAATTATGGTGCAACTCCCATGTTTGGCTTTCCTTGGGAGCTCATCAGCCATCGACATCAAATCACCACACACCTTGCATTAACGCCAAACCAATGCCCGTGTGCAAACACATGTACCCACCAGTAAGAACACATCCTCTATCATGGCAACTGGTTTCATGCCATAAGTCACCACCATCCTCCACCAGGAGAGTCGCATTGTCCACCTCCGAGCAGTTTGCCGAGTCCGCTCCACCTTCTGGACAATTTCTTCTTATTCTACTTGACCGGATTCCAGGGCTGAAATTTCCTTCCAAAAACTTTGCGAAATACAAATAGAATCAACACATTCATGACTCCCATATGTCAAAATCGATTCTATAGTCAAATTTCTCCACATCGTACTTGACATATTTTCTTTTGCTTCAAATTATTTGAACCACCTGTAGCTCTGATACCACTTTTGTTGAGAATTTCGACAAGTCGATTCCCACTTTACTTTTCCCACAGGATCTTTTCGATGTTCAAAGTAAAATAAGCAAACAAGAAAATAAATACGAACACAGAAATTTACGTGGTTCGACAACTTGCCTACGTCCACGGACCCTCGCCAAAGCTTTTCACTATATATTAAATTGTTACAAATATATAGACTTTCACTCACCAACCCAATCCCACAGACCACAGAGAAAATACAACAAACGAGCTTTACCACATATAATTTCTACCCTTTGATTTACACCACAAAGAGTTACAAGAAACTTCACAATATGCTAGGCTCACAATTTTCTCTCTTTGGTCACAGTATGGCCATCAAGAATTTCTCTCAAGGCACCCGGCACTGCCTCTTGCAGCACAATTCAACAAAGCAATATACACTCCCTTTTATAATACTCCAACCACGTGGTTTCAACTATTCATGAATAGGGTAATCATATCAACTTTCACCAATTAGTCAAAAGTAGCCCATTTTCTTTTTACCTTTAATCATGAAAGAACATGTCTCTTTCCTTTCACCAAGTGACAAATTTTGATTACTCCTCTGTACCACCGAAAGAGCAAAACAAAAGTAGTTGCCATAATCATGCCTTTGTTGAATTTTGGGTCAAATACCCAACATTTCCAAAACTATGAGACTGCAGGAAAGTTTCTGCAGAATCATTTCGTCAAATCACAAATTATAGTTGGCACTTTTGGAAAAAAAACCTGCTATGCAGTTAAATTATCCACTCTCACAATCCCATATTATATATACTCCTGGAAAAGAACACATAATAAAAAATTATGCTCTAAATTTTTATTTTTATTTTTTTACTAAAAAAACTTACTTTTCTAGAAATAAACTTATTTTTACTAACAAAACTAAAAATAAAAATTCTAAAGTTCTCCACGAATTTATCTCAGTTTTGCTGCTGCTGCTGCCATATCAAGTTCAAGAAATAAATTCCTTTCTTCACAGTTAAAATGGAAGTATGTATATATGTTAATATAGCCCATTTAAAACTGCAATCAAATCGAATCTTGAAAATCATAATTTAAGGTGTAATAATTGATCTCAACCACATTAAGCATGACCAACACACAAACACAGAGTAAGTGAGAGAGAGAACCTGAGGGAGTGAGTTTTAATCTGTGTAAGGATATGGAAATTCTTGAGCAGCAAAAACCTTGAGAAAAAATTCACCTCTATCACGAGGCATGTATGCGAGAGAAAAGTATACGATTGGTCATTTCATATGGAAGATTGAACTCTTCCATCCCATTTTTACAGAATTCAATTTTTTTCAAACTCAATACATAAACATGAATTCAAATTCTTTCCCAATCTAAGTATTCTTCAAAAAGTTCACTATTATTTTCTCGAAGAATTGAGCTCCAACACACCCAAAATATCTCACCACTCATTCAGTGTTTGCGTAAAAGTAATAATAATCTGAAAATTTCACTGTATATATGTTAGTTGGGTAGATGGAGTGGGTTGTACTGGGTAGATAAAACGTGTCAATTCTGAAGTGGCATTTGACCAGCGATATAAAAAAAAAAGGGTGAAGCTCCCCCACCTTTCGGCCCACCTACATTGCCTAGTACTACTTTTGTCTCAAAAAGATAGTCTTGTATATTATTTTTGTCCGTCTAAAAAAAATAGTCATGTTTTCATATTGAGCATGCATTAAATTTTTCATTTTCACATGTACCCTTATTTAACGTATCTTGATACAATGCACATTAACTACTTAACTATTGCATTTTCAAATTTTTTTTGTTGAAAACAAAGTGAGTCAACTTAAAACATTGATAAAATTTAATACCCTAACTATAGTAACTACAATTTCTTAATCCGTGTAAAAATAACCGCATGACTATCTTTTTGGGACGGATGTAGTATTGAATTTTGGTGGGGAATATAAATCACAGAATATACTTCAATTGATTAGAGACTGGGAGTTTGATCACTAATCAAATTCACAAGGAAGCCAATTTCAAAGTATTTCTATCAGGACTCGAACTCACCACTTTATGAATTATCAGCGAAATTGACATTATATTCACTCAGACTATGCCAATTGAGCTATGCCCTAGGGCAATCAGCAATATAATTTATGATTTTAGACGACGTTAGGTGACACTATTTCTCACGTAGGGACACCGTACCCACATTTTCAGTTAATTAAACGAAGGGGGACATATGAATTAAAATCCATCTTTTTCATTTGTGAATTGTGGATTATCCTGTTAGCTTGAAAATTAATTCTTCAATATGCTAATGATCTATTGTCTGTCAATATTTTTATCATTCCTTTATTTTTCAAATTCACGTGCACTACTATTAAGTTTTTATGAGAGTTTCATGAATATTTTTATCATTTTTTTATTTTTCAATTTCACGTGCACCACTGTTAAGTTTTTATGAGAGTTTCATGAATATAACTTCTTTGGTTTCATTTTTATCATTTCAATCCCTTGTTATTAAGTCCGATAATTGTGTTCGTGTAGTTGGTTGTTCCCTTTAATATATATATATATATATATATATATATATATATATATATATATTAAGAAGAATATTAAGATTAAGATATCATTCTTGTATATTAAAGGGCTTTCAACTTTTTCACATTTTCACAAAAAGGTAATTGTAGGAACCTTTATACAAGAGAATAACAATAAGCTGCATATATATATATATATATATATATATATATATATATATATATATATATATATATAAAAGCAAAATAGTTATCATCAAAATACACACATAGTTTCCAAACAAAAAAAAACTTTCTAATTAAGTTAGATTAATTTTACAAACTTAAGAAATTTCATTTATTGAACGTTAATTCCAGAAATGGAGTTGATATGTTCACGGTACAATAACTAAAACACTTAATTCATGACATGTTTTTTCGTAAAGATGATAAAACAATTCAATGATTTACAATTTTATTAAAATATTAAAAAAATAATAATATGCTGTAAAAAATTGTGAAACATTATTTCATAATTTTATTAACATATATAGACAAAAAAACTCACTATATATATTTTATTTATATTTTCATTAATAATTTTTATTGACATATAATTAAATAAGCATTTAATTATGTTCAATTAAATGCATCACATTTAAAAATTAAAAATTATTAATCATGCGAAGGATTTCTTGAGTTGAATTTCACGTTCCTGCATCACAAATTTTGAGGTTGATTTTCACTTTCGTGCATCGTCGACTTAATTTGTTACATTTATTTATCTATAGGACCGCATATATTTAATTTATTAAAAATTACTTTATTTTATGTAAATTATAATATTTTGAGGATTATTATTTCTATTCACGTTAGTAAAAAATACTTGGAAGAAAATTTTTATTTATACTATACAATATATATTTGAAAAATTACATTATTTAATTTAAATTTAAGCAATTGTTTGAATATGTATTGTCTATAGCAACTTTCGTGTATCATACGACTGTGAGCAACTACAAACTGTACAAACAATGTATTATTTAAAGAAGTTTTCCAAAATTAATGAGAATTTTAATTTATTTCTATTTTGAACATTCGTTGACGGTCTGTATTATTAATCAAAACAAATTATGTGTTCAATTTTTTTTTTCCTATTTTGTAATGATATTTATAGTAAAATTATTTCATATTGTTCTTCCGGTTGCACGGGTGTGATACTAGTATTAAATAATTTAAATGTAATGGACCTTAAAAGAAAATAGGTTATTATTGGACGTTCTAAATTTGAAAGTACATAAGCTTTTATTGATGTTTCTAGCCATTTATATGTTGATTAGAACTGAGTGGGTAAAAATAATTAAAAGCATGATTCAACTTTAAAAGAGCTGATGAACTCTAAATTCTAGCCTACTCCAGTATTGTGGAGGTATGATGATTGTTTGTATAGCATTCTCAATTAAAGTTCGAATGCAACACCTGATTTGTAGGGGTTGTCATTGCTTTATTCAAATTAAAATATTATGATATTCGAAAATATTTGAAATGATAAAATGCATTGTATTGAATGTTTTGTTAAAATACATATGCACATAATATTGAGAATTGGATATCCAATGCAAGGATTCAAAATTTACTAGTAAGTATATTTTACTATTGAAGGTGTAATTATTTTGTAAAAATCCAAATACAACTTAAGAATCGAAAGAAATTTGTGCTTTCAATAAATTTAGAACGAAGTATGATGGCTTTATACGTTTTCGAAGGATTTTGAAATTGGTGATATTTGTGCATATTATATTATTCGATCGAGATTGCTAGCTATAAATCATATGACACAAAATTTCGTCTATAAGAGTAATTCTCAAATTTATGATTTGTGTCAATACCTTCATTAATTTATAGATTAGAGAAGTTTGACTCCTAGATTAGGATTCATGGTAACATTAACTTTGTCATGGCTCTAAAATTCTCAAGCCCACAAGCTGAAAAAGTCTTTTCCATCTTATTAGTTACACGAGATTTGAAAGAAAAATACGATAGTAGCAAATTCTACTACCCTTATTTATTCACTAGTAGTAAGCAAGTGCATTGCACGTATTATGTATATGATGAATGAGATACGTAATATTTTTAAAGGACTAATACTATTTTTCAAATTAGTTGAAGTATTAGATATTATTAAAACGAAAAATAAATTTTTTTTTTAAAAAGTTACATATGAAAAAAAAAATTATGAAATTATGTACATAATGTAAAAATGATAAATAAATCGAACTGTAATGTTGATTATAATAATATTTTTTTGTATATAATATTTTTTGTCAACTTCTCACAATTTTTCTTATTTTTATTTTCTGTTTTTAACAAGACTTTGATGGTTTGCATTGAAATTTAGTGAGAAATTGTTATATATATATGTCCATAAGAGAATACATGTTCAGAAAGATATATTCCAACACTAAGCATTATTTATCCTTAAGCATTATTAATAGTTATTCCAATATATAGACATATTGAGAATTGTTCATCTTGATTTTGAATTACTATCCTTCATTATTTGCTAAAATTAATATGATGAAAAAATTGTTTTCCAGATGTTGCCCAATGATTTTTTTTGCATGGATTATACGTCTTTTCAAATCACGATAAATCATTAATGTCTTATTACAAAGAACGTTGGATGAGTTTAGATTCCTTAAGAGCATCATTGGAGAATTTATTTTCAAGACTAACTTATTCGTTATACATCTTTATGACATCTTCAAATGAAGAAGCTCTGATGGAAAAGTTAAGTATTTTCGCAATACAAGTTAATGCGAAAATCAAATTTTAAGAATAGCTAACTGTGGAATAAGTAAAAGACATACATTCATATCAAAATTATTTTAATCATGTACCTTTAGAAGTTGCAACAGACAACACTACTTTTTGTTATCGGCAAAGTAAATATTGTATCTAAAAAATTTCCATATTAATTTTATATGATGCTCCATGAATTCAAGATTAAAAAATCTGAAATCAATTTTATAACACGCCATTTATAAAAAAAAATTAGTAGATTTTTGTCAAATCAAAATATATATTACTAAATTGTTATATTTTATTTGGTAAAAATGCAACAGACTTGAATTCTTAAATTGGACAAAAAATGAAATATCCTTTTTTTGTAGTTAAAACATAGTCATACTTATGAATGAATAGAGTGTAGAAAATTATGTCCATGTTTAGTATAAATTAAAATTTAAAATTAAGTTAAAATTAATAATCAATCTCAACCACATATTTCATGTAACCTACAAGATCTAAACTACACATTTCATCATTTTTTTATCAATATATACTAAAAATCAATGTTTTTAGACCGGTTCGGGCATCGACCTAGCCAAGAGATTAGGTCAAGGGTCAGAGGGTCAACCCCTTGTCCACTCGGGGCCGACCCAGTCATTAATTAATATTAAAAAATATTAAAAAATCAAAAAATAAAAATAAAAATAAAAAATATATAAAACCCTAGTCGATCGGGTCAGCCGGGGTTCTCGGGTCAACCCGTGTCGTTGACTAGATTTGATCCGACTGAGTTTTTAATGTGACCGACCCGTTTTTGAGCCGGGTCGGATTTGACAATATTGCTAAAAATATGATTTTGATCACCATCAAACAGAGGCTATACATCAATTTCAAGAAAAAATATAAACTGACGTTCTTTATATATTTATGGACTCAAGACAACCCTCAAATAATAATAATAATAATAATAATTGCATTTAGTGAGATTAAATTTAACGTCAAGGGTATAATTGACTATAAACATAAAAATTAAAAGCCAAAATGGGAAAATGAAAGTTTCCCCATCATCTACACTTTTAATATAGGCTAAATAAATATATTGTCACCATATCTTCTTAAATGTGCACCACATTTTAATTGCAAAAATATTCATAACCTTTAATCAATATTACAATTATGTCCCCAAACTTTTTCCATTGTATTCTTATTTTAAAACTTTCATTAAAAAATATATCTCGTTTCTTTTATTGATTTTTGTCAAAAAAATTATTAAGAAAGATTAAAAAGATTTATTTACCTCTTGTACACTTAATAAGTAAAAAAAATCAAAACTTTAATTGAATACTTGTTCATTATTTTAAATCACGAAAATAAAAAATAAAAATATTGGACGAAAACCATCATGAATGACAAAATTTGATAATTGTTGAAAATTTAATGATAAGAACTAGATGAAAAAATTAAAGAGCATAAATGTAATAATCTGTAAATATTAGGGACCAATAATACAATTTAAATGTGGTGTAATTATAAGAAATTGTGGTGCAAATATAATTACCCTTTAATAATAATGATGATGATGATGATGATGATGATGATGACGACGACGATGATGATAATTTAAGGGCAAAATGGGAAAATGAAAGTTTCCCCATCGGCTACACTTTTAGCCCCTGTTTGGCTCCCATTTTCCCAAAACAAAATTTATTCAACACTCAATCTTAACTATCCATCTTAGTCAAGTCTATCATTTTTTACTTTTCAAACATTTTTTAATCACACATTCTCCAAAAAATACTATTCAAAACCACTTTATTTACCAAAAAATGGGAGCCAAACAGAGTCTTAATATATAGCCTTTGTTTGGTTTTGTTTAGTTTTTTTCTCTTTTTTCTGCAGTATTCAATCTCAACCATCCATTAAAAATCAAGTTAACAATATTTGACTTTTCAACCAAATTTCAACAATCCATTCTTTTAAAAATAACTATTCATTTTTAAAAAAAAAAATCATTTTAAACAATACCAAACACACACATTGTAGAAGTAGATAGATATTCCATCCGTCCCAAAAAGATAATCTTGTATACTATTTTTGTCTGTCCCAAAAAGATAGTCTTGTTTCCATATTGAGTATGCATTAAATTTTTCATTTCCACATGTACCCTTGTTTAATGTATTTTGGTACAATGCACATCAACTATTTAACTATCGCATTTTCAAATTTTTTGTTAGAAACAAAGTGAGTCAACTTAAAACAATAAATAAGAGGTAAAGGGTATAAATGAAAAATATTGATAAAATTTAATACCCCTAACTATACTAACTACCATTTCTTAATCCGTGTGAAAATAATCATAGGACTATCTTTTTGGGACGGAGGTAGTAGTAGATAGTAGATATAATTCTTTCGTACATACATTTATTACATTATTGCATTTAATACATTGAAGAATTAAACAATATAGAGAAAACCTAATTTTACCCGAAATTGATTACAATGGATCACATAATGATCAAGGTTTGTTGGATTTTGTTGTAGAATTTGGAGTGTCGTTGACTTCATTTTTTGTCCAGAATTTGCTTCGGAATGTCTGTGCTGCAACTAAGATAACAAAGCCTAATTCTCCTTGTAGAGCCGTTGTGCTTTCTTTCTTAGCCTCTCATTTTCAAGAATAATATGGCAGTTCTTCAAGTACAGCTTTGTGTTTTGCTTCTCCATGTTCGAGTTATTTGTATTTGTAAGAGCAATTGGACCTGAAAGTGCAGCCCAAGACTTAATAAATTTGCTAAAGCCCAAAACTTGAAGCAACCGGATTTACCAACCAAATGGAGCTTAAGCCCAACCAAAGTGCTCAACCTATTTAGAAGATCCACTTACCCAGCCCAAGATCCGGATCCACTATCATCAAAAGGCTTCTTTATCTTCAGCCATTGGATCATCAAGATTAATCTGGGTCGTCTAGGTCAGGGTTAATACCGACCCTCAGCCTTCCCACATCTTATTCGAGACACTTCCATTCTCACTCTCTCTCTCTGAGGCGATTTTCTTTTCTTTGTGATTTTCAGAGAGATTTTCATAGAGAACTCTCATCTTTCTCGCACTGATCTTTGTGGTTTATTCACTGATTCTTTGTGCATAATCAGTGGTTGTTATTTGTGGTTGATTTACACCGTTTGTTCTGTAATTTCTATGGTTATTGTGCGAGATTTGTGTATTTGAGAAGTTTGTCCTTTTGATCTGTAAAACCATTTCTGATACTTTATTTTCTTTTGATTAATAAAGTTTATGAGGTTTTATGTTTAGATCTTGCTTTGTGGTTATTTCTTGAGATTCTGAGGCCTTAATATCGTAACAGTGGTATCAGAGCTTTAGGGTTCGAGTGAATACACTGTTTTACGACTCAAATCTTGTAGATCCAGAGTCTTCATGTGTGGATCTTCTGACTTTTGGAGGTTCTTTGTGATTTTCTCAAAAACGATTTTTAGGGGTTTTCTTTCCTTTGTGGTCTTTTAAGAAATTTATGATTTCTTGAGTATTTTGAAACCCATATCAAAACGTTTTTGATAATCTGAAAAACTTTGTAAAAGTTTTTAGATCTAAACGATTTTAATATCTTTACAGTAAAGCTTCGTGGTATTTTTACTTTGTAGAACTATTTTGAAACCCTTGTTTTTCAAAATAAGGTTTTGACTGTTTTTGGTATTTGGATCTTTTGTATTCTGAGTCAAAATCAATTGATCCCAAGAAATCAGTATATCCTTCATAATATACTGAAAATTCTTAGAAGGGATCTGATATTCTTAGTGGCTGAACTTCTTGGATCCTGGTTAAACTTTGTGGTACTGAAACTTGGAGGCGTAGAACTTTGTGGTATTAATTCATTGTGAAACTACAGTAGCACTAACTCTTTCATAAGGTGATATCTTTAATTTCTGTACCTTTAGTATTGTGATTTGTTTTCAAAATCTCTATTCTCTCCAAA
This sequence comes from Ligustrum vulgare, assembly GCA_963555705.1. Lineage (NCBI taxonomy): Eukaryota > Viridiplantae > Streptophyta > Magnoliopsida > Lamiales > Oleaceae > Ligustrum > Ligustrum vulgare. The sequence goes on along the minus strand of OY743171.1, from coordinate 52,945,740 downwards.
ATCTCTCCGTTTTTGAAGCTTATTCTTAGACCCCTTCACTTACCTTTGTCCAGGATTTCTTGAAAATCTGGGAATCTAAGAGAGTTGTGGACTAACCCAAAGTAGGTTGAGGGATATACTGAAAGAACAAATTTTTAGTACTTAATTCTTTGTGCTCTTTTATTTAGTTCTATCATTAGAGGATTGTGATCATCTTTATGCCATACTGCTTAGTGATTTAATCTTGAGACCGTGTGACATATTTCATACTTCTTGACTTTGTGATTTGCCTCTGATTACCTGAAATACTTTGTGATATTATTATGTATTCCCTTGTCTTTGTTTTCCTGATAATTTTTGAAAGAATAAGGCTTCATTTCTTAAAACTCGTCTCTGAAATTTTTTCTTTGGTCATTATTTCAATGGCCACTATAAAAGTAGATGTTGAAGTTTGGAATGGCAAATGAGATTTTAATCTCTAGAACCAGAAAATGAAAGCCTTATTACTTCAAATGAAGTGTGCAAAAGCTATTGATCAATCTTGGCTTGTTAACTTAGCTCAAGATAGACAAATTGAAATTGATGAAACTGTCTGGAGTACTATATTTCTTCACTTTTCTGATAATGTCATTAGACAAATGGCAAGACTAAAACTGCAATGGAACTCTGGGATAAATTAGAATAACTCTATGACACAGTCTCATTTCCTGATAAATGCTTTCTTTGGAAATAATATTTTTCTTTCAAGTTTGACCCCTCTAAAGATGTAGATGATAATATGAATATGTTCACTAGGATCACACAAAGTCTGCTAAACTGTGATGAGAAATTGACTGATGACCAAAAAGTTGTCTGCCTCTTAAATGCTATGGGTGATAAATTTAAGGATCTTAGAAATGCCTCAGATTATGGTGGACAGAAATTGACTACTGAAATAGTTCACAGTTCCCTTAAGAATAAGGAATTGGAATTTAAAAACAATCCTAAAGAAGCCTATAATGTTATAGGAACTTCAAAGAAAAAGAATTCCTCTAGGGATGGTAAGTCTGTGAACAATTTCACTAAAAACTGGAATGTTCCTAATAACAATAGGAACTGGAATAACACAAATTGAAAGCTTGCTAGGGGTAACTTTCAAAGGAAAGACAACTCTTATAAGCCTAGGGATAATTCCTTCAGAGGTCAGAACAACTTCAGAAGTCATGACAATTCTAGAAATCAAGATAATTTTAGGAGTCAGAATAATCTCAGAGGGCAAGATAATAATGGGGGTTAAGACAACATTAACAGACCTAGACTTTGCTTTTACTGTGGTCAACCTGGACATCATGTCAAATATTGCTTTAAGAGACAAAATGAAGTAGGAACCAGCAATCAAACTGAGTCTGCAACACATGATAATAATGGTGTTGTTTATGTTACTACTGTATCTGATAACAAGTATGAATGGATACTTGATTCTGGATGTACTTTTCATATGTGCCTTGAAAGGAATTTATTTTGCTAGCTTCAGTAATGATTGTTTTGGTTCTGTGAAACTTGGATACAATTTGACTTGTAATGTAAAAGGAATGGGTAATGTTGTACTGAAACTTGAAAATAACAAAACAGTTGTTTTAAATCAAACAAGATATGTGCCTGACTTGAAAAGAAATCTGATTTCCCTTGGTGTACTTGATTCTGAATCATATGAAATTAGATTACATAAGGTTACTTAAGCATTTTTAAAGGTAATTTTTTACTTTCCTGTACTCCCAAAACAAATGGAATTTATGTGCTAAATACCTATCCTATTTGTGCTAAGTCTTTTAATGCAGTCTCTGAAAATGATAAAACTATTTTGTGGCATAAAAGACTAGGACACTTAAGTGAAAAAGGCCTTAAATTACTTGAAAAAGGGGGTGTTTTTGGTAAGGATGTTCTGCATAAACTTGATTTCTATGAAAAATGTGTTTTGGGAAAACAGAAAAGAAATTCTTTTGGTAAAGGAATTCATAAGTCTAGTAATATCCTTGAGTTCTTGTATGCTGATTTGTGGGGGCCTGCCCCTGTTAACTCTGTTTCTGGTTTTAGATATTTTCTACTTATAGTTGATGATTATTCTAGAGGGTTCATCTGTTAAAGTCTAAGGATGAGACTGTGTGAATGTTTAAAAACTGGATTACTTTAGTTCAAAATTTGAAAGATAGGAAGGTCAAAATTATTAGGACAGACAATGGCCTTGAGTTCTATAATCTAGACTTTGATTCTTTTTGTAGTAATCTAGGCATTCTTAGACATAGGACTGTTACGTACAGCCTACAACAAAATGGGATTGCTGAAAGGATGAATAAGACACTGTTAGAAAGGACCAGGTGTCTGTTGCTTGATTTAAATTTGCCAAAAAAAATTTGGGGTGAAGCTGTAAAAACTACTTCATATCTGATTAATCTTTCATCCTGCAGTGCCATTGATTTCAAAATACTTGATCAGATTTGAAATAATTCTCTCCCTGATTTTTCAAAACTTAAAATTTTTGGATGTACTGCATACTCACACCAAACTGAAACCAAATTTGACTCCAGGTCGTTAAACTGTGTTTTTCTAGGCTATGCAGAAGGGGTCAAGAGTTATAGACTTTGGGTAAAAGAACAGAGAGGTTACAGAGTGATCATAAGGTCCGTTATCTAAATGAAATTTTTTCCCTTGCAAAGATAAAATTTTGAAGGATCCTTTTAGTGAAAAGGATTTCCTTACCTCTGAAATGAGTGCAGATCATTTGTGTGATGATAATGATCCGCCTAATACTCAGTTTCAGGTGGAGCAACCCCACATTCTCCAAACAACATTCCTGAACCCGAGTCACCAAATTATGTTCCTATTTTTGAAATAGAAGCTGAAACTGATACTAATTTCAATATTGATAATTATCATCTTGCTAGGGATAGGACTAGAAGGAAGATTAGACCTCCTTCAAGGTTTGAAGATTCTGATTTTGTTTCTGCCTTTACTCATTCTGATCCTTTACAAATAGAACCTAAATCTTATGAAGAAGTCATTTCTTCAAAAGATTCTAAATTTTGGCTTGCAACAATGCAAGATGAAATGGATTCACTTTTGAAAAATAAAAATTGGGTTCTTGTTCCTAAACCTGATAGACAGAAATTGATAGACTGTAAATGAATTTTTAAAATAAAAGAAGGTGACTCAAATGATATAAAACCTAGATATAAAGCTAGACTTGTAGCTACAAGTTTTTCACAAAATGAAGGAATTGACTATAATGAAATATTTTCACCTGTAGTTAAATATGCTTCTATCAGAATCTTATTTGCTTTGGTTGCTCAATTTGAATTAGAATTAGAACAAATGGATGTGAAAACTGCCTTTTTATATGGCTCTTTTGATGAAACTATATATGTGTCAACCTAAAGGTTTTGAAAAACCTGAAAATTTTTCCTGCATACTTAAAAGGTCTTTATATGGCCTAAAACAGGCACCCAGACGGTGGTATAAAAGGTTTGATACTTTTATACAAAGTTTGAAATTTGTTAAGAGCCAATATGATTCATGTTTTTATTTTAAATGCCTGAATTCATGTTATATGTATCTACTGCTATATGTAGATAGTATGATTATTGCTGGATCTGATTAAAATGAAATTGTGTTACTTAAATAGAAATTGAGTGCTAAATTTGAAATGAAAGATTTAGGTAATGCTAGAAGAATTCTAGGAATGGATATTTTTACAAATAAAGAAACAGAAAAACTTGTTTTAATTCAAAAAGCTTATGTTGAAAAGATTTTGAAAAAGTTTAATCCATTTGACCCATAATACCTTTTGGGATAGAAAACAACAAACGAATAAGACTCATCGCTACGTCATGACAGACGATAGATTTTAGTTATCCGAGTTCGTTTTGGACTCGAAAACTGCTTTTTACATACTAGTGATTTAGACTGAGCTTTTATTTTAATCCTATAAATACAGGGTTACATTTTCATTTCATGCATACCTCAATTAATAAAGCTTTTTAAATTTATCTCTTATTTTCATGTGGGTTCTAGTTTTCATATATTTTAAATTTTTTTCGTTTGAATTCCTTGTTTCGCGCTATTTTAAGTGGTATCAAAGCTGACTTTCCTGTCTCTATATTCTTGATTTATATCAATGGATGAAGTACTAGTTATCGGGGCAATTTTGGACACTTAAAATCGACGAATTGACGATCTTACTACTCACATTGGTGGGATTTGTCAATTGATGTTATTAGGTGTTAACAATAATGGTGGAAACAATGTAGGCATTACAATGAGAAAAAAGTGCAGTCTATTGATAAGTGTGTTTTACACACTTATTTTGCTTTTAAATCGACAAATTAATTGACAAATTGAGCGAATTTCTACTTATAATTTGTATTTATCTTGTACAATTAGGTACAACCTCTATTGGAAAGAAAATGGACAAGATTGGAGTACAATTGAGCTAAAAGATGAGCAAATTTGATGTCCAGTGACCTAATTGAAAGAAATTAAAATTTTGGGAACTCAATTGCAACATCTCAGAAAGTTGAAAGACTGAAGATGCAAATATTTCAGGGACATAATTGTAATAAAAGTTAAAATTCGAGGACTAAATTGAAAATGATAAGAAGACGAGGGGCTTCCCTTGCAAATTGTTTAAAGGAAAAGGAAAAAAAAGGAAAAGGAAAAGGAAAAGGAAAAGACAATATATATATATATATATGGCATGGGCCCATGCCAGTTTGCTGGGTGCTCGCTGAGCGCCCAGATAATTGAGGTAGATGTTTTATCTGCCTCCTACGCGATCGCGTGGCCAATTTTTTGCTCAATTTCGATTTTAATTTTCTGTTTTTATTATTTTAATTTAAGGTCGCATTTGATTCGAATTTGACGCATTTTTTGGACCATTTTAGGTCTAATTTTTGGGAATATTTATACTCTCATTTCTTAACATCCCAAGAACACAATTTTTCTCTTCAAAAAAACCTAGCCTCTTCTCCATTTTCTTCTTCTTTCTTCTCTTTTCTTTTCTTTGTTTTTGCTTTATTTTGTAATTTAGTTTGTAGTTTAGTTTTGTTTCCATGTTTAGTCTCCATTGAAGCTATGAAACAAAAAGTGAGGTGAAGATTCAAAGCATTGTTGAAGGAATTTTGGAGCAAAAATCAAGAGAAGTGATTTATTTCATTATCTTGTATTTTTAATCTTTGATTTCTATATTTTGTGATGTATTTTTGCAAACCTCAACTTTTGTACAATATTTATACAATGGGATAGTTGTTTTATGTTGGGATGATTGATGTAGCTTAACTTAGTTTAAGTAATTTTAATGTTTGTTCTTTAATTTTGAGCTTATTTCATGTGTGTTTGTTATTGAGAGTATTCCATGTATTTGATTGATCTACAAATTTATGTTTTGCGAGGTATATGATAATCAAGAGATATTGTGCATTTTAGACCAAATAACAAATGCTTTAGGTTCTTGTTAAGGATAGAGATATACCTTAAACCCTAGATGATCCATTGAGCTATTTTCACAAAGAGTTAATGCAATTGATTGGGCTCTAATTGACATAGAGATATAGTAGGTTAAACCAATTGATTAAAGTTAATTTCACTCGAGAGAGGTAATTAACTAAACTTGAAAAATCGGATCGAACATTGTAAATGAGTAATTTATGAATTTGCATATGTTGAGAAATTACTTAAGCAAGAGTTAAGTGAAATCATGAATCCCAACTATTTTATCTTTCATTTTCCTTATTTTAATTTAGTTTCAAATTAGTTTATTTAATTTAGAATATTTCAAAACCAACTTTTAATTGTGCGTTTCTTTTTATTGTTAGAATTAAATTAATTAAAATTGTATAATCTAAAGTAAACATTCCTCGTGGGATCGACAATCCGGACTCAAAAAGTCCACTTTATTATTTGTACGCGACCCGTGCTCTTGCGATACACTATTTTGAGCGAACATCTATCATCTTTCCACTTGTTGAACGAAGAGGAAACAATAGAAGCTTTATAGTACAAGAAAGTAATTTGGAATTAGAAGGAGGACTTGAAGAAAACCCTAATCACCAAAATCGAAATACCTTTGGTAATTATATACTTAAACCAGATATCCCTTGCTTTTCTAGTATATTAAAGCTTGAATATTTCTTGGTCTGACTGGTAGAAGTTGAGCGATTTTTCAATATTATGGAGGTTCCAAAGGAGAAGAAGGTGAAGACTGTGACTTTCCATTTGAAATCTGCAGCAACAATATGATGCGATCCTAATCGGTAAACGCGACGAAAACACGGGGAATAAACAACTATAGGAAAGATCTAAATCAGATTGAACGATGACAATTAAAAAAAATAGACGATATGATTTCAACCTAAACCTCACGACGCAAGAATTGATGATGCGAAGGAAAAAACTAGAATTGGTGAACGCCACAAGAATTGTTTATTTCCTTGATAAGTTCATGGGTGACGCCACAAAGATTCAATCTTTGATAAGTTCGAAGTAAAATGGACTTCTCCACCTTTCAATGGATAAAACTCTCTCAATATCAATAATAATCAAACTTTTCTGATGTTTACAATGGTAAATTTGATAATATAAAGTAAAATTGACCTAAAACTAGGTTTAGCCGCTAGTGGACCCTAAAACATGGAAATAATAAAGCAAAACGGAACATAAATCTAAATTCTCGAAATTCTGGAAAAATTGACAGTTACGATCGTAAAAATGTCACTTATGACCGTAAGTATTCTTCTGCCTAAGTATTACGGCCATGAAACTTGAACTTATGGCTGTAAGTGTACAAATCTTGAAATTCTTCAATTTTTCTCGAGAATAGCTGACGGCCGTGAGATTCACATTCATGGTCATAAATATGTAATTTCTGGAATCTTCAATTTGATCCATGAGTGAATTATCGCCGTAACTTGCATGTGTTACGGCCGTGAGTGTAATTCTGGTCGAACTTCCCCTTTTTGACTCGACTTGATCCATTCATCTCTGTGGCTCGACTTTAACATGAAACTTGCCCCGTTTCCCACGTAGATCGTTGTTGTATTGCCATAGCCCAATTTCCCCTTTAGTCACCTACTTTGGATCACATCACAAAATGTTGAGATTAGTTGCAGAATATCTGTCGGACATGGATGAACACGGAGGAAGATGAAGCATTTTAGAATGGATCGATTCCTACCCGTGGATTATGAGCAGATTTTGTATCAAATGTATTGAGGATGTGTTTGCTAAATAGTGCCCTGCAAGCGTATGTGTCGAGTACAAGTAATTGTGGACTAATGAAGTAATCAAACATATGCAGAAAGGATCACACAGATGTACATGCAGCAACATCGAGCACTTATCATCAATAAGCCTCACACGAATCTTTCCTAGATCCAGTGACACCGTTCACCTCATCCATCTCCTAACACCTTCCACTCTCCCATTACCTTACCTACAACACTAACACTAACTAGACCTAAAATCTTGTCATCCCATGCTCTAGAAAACTAGATCACCATGTCATCCAAAAATCCCTAAGTGTGTCATCTTACCCAAAAAGTGCATAAACAAAACATGCAACAAATGCAACAACCACAAGCAAAGTATAGACACACATCATACAGAATCCAGCCAATTAAACTTCCTAAGGTCACAGGCATTTCTAAATGGCAATAAAAGATCTAATGCCTAGTATATCAAATTCAAACAAAAAAATAATATATCAAATTCACACAAATAATTCCTAGGTATATCAATAAGCAATGGTTACCAAGCAATGACAACCCTCAATCCTAATGATTACCCCACCCGATGATCTGCTATTGTAATAAATAAAGGTTTCAGCCAATTTACCAAAGCGAACTTTTTTGCGTCCGTAAATTAGGAGATACACAAACATCACCGCTTCAATGACACCACTATACACCCTAAAGCCTCCACCGAAAATTGCAGCACAAAAAATCACCTGTCGACCGAACAACCACAGGGGCAAAATCGTCCAACTTTCAGTACAAAACTCCAAACTGAAATTTGACCGCACCAATAGATCCAACACGATGAAGGGAGAAAACGATATTTAGACCTCTTCGCAGAAAAACAACTACACGTGCCACATTTCTCCACCGGCTTTGTCATTTGGCTGGAATCTTTGTTTGAAGGTTCGATTGGTACTTCGATTTATGGTCAAATCGTTGTTTTTTCAAAGCCGGTTTCTACCCAACTTCTAGGCGAGCGTTCTCCTTGATTAGGCGGTTCAGGTAGTGGTTTGGGTTCCCTCAGCCAGCCAGTCATTTGGCCGGAAATCACTAGAACCAGTCCACGAATTTGGAGATATTTCGGACAGTTTCTGCACAAATTTGTCCAGTCACTGTCTGCCTTGGTTCTGGTCCGATCTCAGCACCTTTTTAGCCCCAAATCACACCAATAGCTCTGATACCATGTTGAAATTTTTGTTGGGTCTTCGATACCTCCCAAGCTTAGTAAGCTCTCCAATCTTGACACCTCGACCCAACAACAACCCTTCCTTGGTTGCCCTAGTATGAGAGGAAGAAGAACAAGAACAACAATAAAAACTACCAAGCAAGAATCCAAGAGCTGCTGCCTCGTATTCTCTTCCCTCTCTATCCAAATTCAAACTCAACCCTCTTAGACAAGTGAGCCAATGGTAGGTTTAGAGGTGTCCATCCAAGTGGTCTGGTCGAGTCGGCCTGCCAAAATATGAGTTTGGTAATGACCCGCGTGAAAAAAGCCCACCCCTGGGATTTTACGACCTGGCTTGGGTCGGCCCACAATTTTTGAATTACAATCCAGACTCGCCCGCTGGCTATACGGGTCAAGCTCATGTGGGTTGCAGTTCGTTTTGGTTTGACCGTATGAATAAAAATATAGAATTTTTCATGTTTTTATCAAAAGTAGTTTTTTGTTAAATTGTTACATATGAAATAAACAAAATGATAAATTTATATTTATACAAAGAAATGTTTACATAGAATTCAATTTATATCTTATGTTACATGAATTACTTCTAACTACAACATAAATAAATAAAAATAAATAAATAAATGCATTTCTAATTAATACTATCAAAGAACATTACGTTTCTTAGCTATTATAGAGGAAAAAAAGAAGATTTACATTTAGAAGTTGTACTAGAAATTGTAGAAGAAGAGATGTTTTCATTGTTATCATATTTAATTAAAATAATTTCATTTTATTTTATTTTATTAATTATTTCACGGGTTGACGGTTAATCGCGGCTCGCAAAACACGCAGTTCACGTCTTCTTGACCCATGAACCACCCATTCGAGTCACGGGTCGACCCGCTGTCTTGGGTCGATCCGAGTTGATTTTCACGGATTTAGTCGGTCGGCCCATCTTTACACATCTAGGTAGGTTATATTTAGGTTGAGTTAAGGCACCACCAAATGGGCCAATCAAACAAAAACCCAAGCCCAGTACATAGAACCAAGTCAAATGACCCAACAAGCAACAAACCCAAAACTTAAGCCCATAACGACCCCAATTGGGCCTTTCAAGTGGGACACGAACAACTACCAATTAAGTCATTTCGAGTGACATCAAGTCATTATCGAACCAAATTATTCATCGATGTGTCGATATAATTCTCACATTTGTTTTACATCATCGCTTGAATTGATTGGGCATCAAAAAAGGGAAAAGTACATAACTATACAACTAAAACTTTCATTTTTTTAAACATAACAAACTTAAGATTTTTTTAAAAAAATCAGTTGCTAATTATTTAATTAATTAATACAATATTATAATAATTATAATGAGTTGTCAAACAAAGGCTAATATTAAATAATAAAATCAAAACAATACATAATCCACAACAACTTTATCCCAACCCAACCCAACCCCGTACTCACCCCACCCCACCCCGACACCCACCCCACCCCACCCCACCCGACCCCGCCCACCCACCTAGCCAACCACCCCGCCACCACTCACCCACCAAAAGAATGATTTTAATTCTATTTTTTTTCTCACCCCACCCACCCAATCACCCACTAGTCCCATCTCATCACACCTACCCACCCACCATGCCCACCCACCCCACTCCAAAAATAAGTTTTTTTTTTTTTGAAATATTTTTTCACCCTTCCCCACCCCACCCAACCCGACCATACCCCACCCCACCCCACCCCACCCCACCTCACCAACAATGATTTTTTTCTACTACCTTTCTAGAACTCGCCCAGACCCTACCATATCTTACCCCGCCACCTACCCCAACCTCATCCAAAATTAATTTTTTTTCTTCTAATTTTCAACTCCCCCACCAGCCTCGCCCCAGACCCTACCCCAACCCACCTCATCCAAAATGATTTTTTTTACTACTTTTTCACGACTCGCCCAGACCTTGCCACGCCACCCATCCCCAACCCAACCTAAAATTAATTTTTTTCTCCTAATTTTCCACACCCCTACCCACCCTCCCCGACCCTACCTCGCCACCCACCCACCCTACCCCACCAAAATATGATTTTTCTTCTATATTTTCACACCCACCCTAATAACACCCCACCCTAGCAACCCCACCACACCCAAAAATGATTTTTCTTCTATTTTTTCACACTTCACCTCAATCGCCCCATCTAATCCCACCAAACTCTACCCCATCCAAAAATGATTTTTCTTCTATTTTTTACACCCCACCCCACCCAAAACTGATTTTTCTTCTATTTTTTCACACTTCCCCAACCGCCCCACCCCATCCCACCGCACCGCACCCCGCCACCCACCATACCCCATGAAAAATTATTTTTCTTCTATTTTTTCACACTTCACACCAACCACCTCATCTCAACCCACCCTACCCCACCCACCCACCCACCCAAAAAATATTTTTTTTCTTCTACTTTTTCCAACCCCTAACTTGACCTCGACCCCACCCTACCCACCACCCACCCACCCCACTCCAAAAAATTATTTTTTTCTTCTACTTTTCCCCACCCCGACCCTACCTCACCACAAAAATGATTTCTTCTACTTTTTCTAGCCCCACCCAACCTCTACCCCACTATCCCCACCCCCAACGTAAGTTGACACGAGATCGCAGTTAAAGCACACAAGGTCACACAGAGTCACAATTACAAATTTAGTTGTAAAACCCCACCTCTCCAAAGTCACAGTTGGTCACACAAGGTCAAAGTTCAGTCACACAAAGTCGCAGTTTGGTCAAACGAGGTCACTATTAGGTCAAACGAGGTCATTGTTAGATCACACGAGGTCACATGTCGATCACATAAAGTCACACTTCGTTCTTACAAAGTCACAGTTCGGTCACACATAGTTATATTTGACACAATTGTAGATCACATCACATCCTCGTCCAATGGTCACACCAAGTCACAGTTGGTCACAATCTATATAATTGGTCACAATGATCCATAATTGATTACATATTATTTATTTATTGGTCTTAGTTACCTAATAATTGGTCATAATCATCAATAATTGATCACAATTTATTTATTGATTAATCAAAACTTACTTGTTTTCTTGATCACATTCGCACTTATCATAAGTCGCACAAACTCACAATTAGTCAATATTTTGATCACATTTACCTATAATTGATCAAAATTATCATATAATTGGTACGTATTATTTATTTATTGGTCATAATTTACACGTTTCCTCAATCACAATTAGTTAACATTTTTGTTACAATTACCTAATATTTGGTCACATTCCATAATTTTAGTTTTCTTGGTCACATCCCCCATTTCTCACAAGTCACAATTAGCAAATATTTTGGTCACATTTACCTAATAATTGGTCACATCCCGTACTTGATCACACAAAGTCACGATTTGAACATACAAGGTCACAGTTCGATCAAAGAAAGTCTCAATTCGGTCATACAAGGTCATAGTTCAATCACGCGATGTCATAATTCGGTCACATGTGTTACCAAACTATGACTTTATGTGATCGAACTGTGCCTTCGTGTGACCAACTGTGACTTTATGTGATCGAATTGTGACTTTGTGTGATCGAATTTTGCAACTAAACTAATTATGATCTAACTGTGACCTCGTGTGACAAAACTATGACCTTGTGTGATCAAACTATGACATTGTGTGATCAACTGTGACTTTAGGAATGTGTGGGTAGGTGGGTGGGGTTTTTCAACTAAATTTGTAATGTGACATGTTGTGACTTTGCATGTGGGGGTGGGGTGATCGAATTATTAGGTAAGTGTAACCAAAATGTCAACTAAATGTGACTTTGTATGACTTATGAAGAGTAGGGAATGTGACCAATTATTAGGTAATTATGACAAAAAATATTAACTAATCATGAAAAAAAACGAGTAAGTTGTGACCAATAAATAAATAATATTTTACCAACTATAAATGATTGTGACCAATTATATTAAAAGTTGTGACCATCTTTAAATTTTTGTGATCATTGGACGAGAAAAAGTATAAGAAAAAAATAATTTTTGGGTGGGTGGCGGGGTAGGGACAGGGTGTGGAAAATTAGAAGAAGAAAAAACCTTTTTGGGGTAGGGGTGGGAGGGGTGGGGTTGGTGGGGTGGGATCGGTAGGGTGGTGTCGGGCTGGGTGGTGGAAAATTAGAAGAAAAAAAATCGTTTTTGCGGTGAGGTGGGGTAGGGTGGGTGGCGAAGCGGGCAGGGTGTGTCGTGGTTTGTGGCTGGGATAAGATCAATTTGTCACTTTGCGATGAGGTGGGGTAGAGTCGAGTGGAGTGGTATTGGGTTGGGGTGGGGAAGTGTAGGAAAACATCGGGAGAATATAAAAATAAACTTATTTTTGGGGTGGGCTAGGATATGGGTGGTGAGGTGGGGTTGGTGGGTGGGGTCGGGGGATGTGGCTAGGGTGAGATCAATTTGTCACTTTGCGATGAGGTGGGGTAGGATAGGGTCAAGTGGGGTTAGGTTGGGTTGGGGTGGGATGGGATGGGGTGGGTTGAGGAAATGTAGGAAAACATCGAGAGAAAATAAAAATAAACTTATTTTTGGGGTGGGGTAGGATATGGGTGGTGAGGCGGGGTGGGTGGTGGGGTCGGAGGATGTGGTTAGGGTGAGATCAATTTGTCACTTTAAGATGAGGTGGGGTAGGGTGGGATGGGGAATGATACGAAAATATCGAAAGGAAAAAAATAAAAATTATTTTTGGTGTGGGATTGGGTGGGGTGGGGTGGGGTGGTGGTTTGTGACTAGGATAAGATCATTTGTCACTTTACGATGAGGTAGGGTAGGGTAGGGTCGAGTGGAGTGGGGTTGGGTTGGGGTGGGATGGGGAAGTGTAGGAAAATATCGGGAAAAAATAAAAATAAACTTATTTTTAGGGTGGGGTAGGATATGGGTGGTGAGATGGTATGGGTGGGCAGGGTGCGGTCTGGGGATGTGGCGAGGGTGAGATCAATTTGTCAGTTTGCGGTGGGGTGGAATCGAGTAGGGTTGGGGTGGAGTGGGATGAGGAAGTGTAAGAAAACATCGAGAGAAAATAAAAATAAACTTATTTTTTGGGTGGACAGGATATGGGTGGGCAGGGTGGGTGGGGTCGGGGGATGTGGTTAGAGTGATATCAATTTGTCACTTTGTAATGAGGCGGAGTAAGGTCAAGTGGGATTGGGGTTGGGATGGGGTGAGATGGGGAATGATAGGAAAACATCGAAAGGAAAAAATAAAAATTATTTTTGGTGTGGGTGGGGGTAGGGTAGGGTGGGGTTGGTGGGAGGGCGGGGTAGGGTGGTGGTAGGTTGTGACGTCAAAATTTGAAATACAAGATTTTATGTAATTTTCCCATCAAAAAACCTTACTATATTAGAAAAAAATTAATATCAAAAAATCCTATCTTGTTCAAAGATATAGTCTTTTGGTATCTTTATGTAAAAGTACTCTCCTTTTTTTTTTTTTGGGTTTGAAACCATATCCCAACCTAGAGATGGCAAACGGGCCGAGCCTCTCGTCGGCTCGGCTCGTCCAACTTATGGGCTCGTCCACGAGCCAAACAAGCAAATCCTAAAACGAGCCGAACACGGCTCGGCTCGTTTTGCTTGGATGGCTCGTGAAACACGAGCCACGAGCCGAGCACACGAGCTCAGCTCGTGGGCTCGTTTTTTTTTTTTTTTTAAAATAAAATATTAATTTTAATGAAATAAATGAAATAAAAAATATGCACGAGCCGCGGCTAAGCTCGCAAGCCACGAGCTCAAGGGCCAAGCTGAGCTTGACCCTTGAGTAACTAGCCGAGCCGAAGCTCGGCTCTTTTAACACGAGCCACAAGCTTGGCTCGTTGCTAAAACGAGCCGAGCAGCGAGCTTAATGGGCCGATCCGGCTCGGCTCGGCCCATTGCCATCACTATCCCAACCTTCCAAACATCAATAATACACAAAAACGAAAAAAATTGTACCAAACACATCAAATTCGGCCTTACGGGTCACTTATTTTGGCCTTTTCAATGGTGTGGGACTTGACTATCATCTCTTTTTTAGTGTTTCTTTGACCCTTCCACCTTTAGCACCTCCTATATTGCCTTTTTGAAATACTTCAATGGTGGGATCTCACAAGATCAACTTTTTGACATACTTCAAGAGGAATTAGTGGCCAATAGTTGAATCATCTGACCCATTTTTCAAAATACCCTTTGACACATTTGTAAGTTAAAAAGAAAAAGTGAAAATGGTTTATTATTGATAAAGTCTAAAATATCCTTATACTTATTCCTTTGAGTCCGGCGAAAAGCAAAGTGGACTCCAACATTCTCGCCTTAAGTCCGTCCAAGAAAAAAAAAGACCTCGGATTGTTCAAGAAGCAGATCTATTCATCATAATCTTCAAACATTAGACAAGGTTGGATTACATTTTTAGCTTTGATTCCTAAATTTATAACTTGAAAATCGAGTATGGGAACATATATTCTACTATTTTATGACGGAGCTCGCCGGAAATGACAAGCTCCGCCATGACAGTCTTCCCTGGGAACGACGTTCCCAGCGAAGAAGAAGGTTCGGCCAACCAATTTTTGTTTTGGTCCGGCAGGACCACTCGGACCAAAGTGGCCCGGTCGGACCTTTTTGCGGCCGAACCAAAGTGGTCCGATCGGTCTGTTTTTGCGGCCGGACTGTTTTGACTACCTCTTTTACATTATAAATAAATTATAAAATTCTAAATAAATTTTTTATTCTTAATATTATTTATCATTTATTACAAAAATAATTTCTTTCTAAGGATAATAAATATAATTAGAATTAACAAATGTGAACTATGATTTCATAATTGTAACAAAAATTTAATAATTTCACAATGTTGGAAAATGTAATTATAATGTCATATTTTGTTAATAAAAATGTATTAATAATTTCATAATAATTAGAAATAAGATATGTAATTATAATTTCATAATTTGTTAATAAAAATGAATTAATAATTTTATAATAATTAGTAATAAGATATGTAATTATAATTTCATAATTTGTTAATAAAAATGAATTAATAATTTCATAATAATTAGAAATAAGATATGTAATTATAATTTCATAATGCAAATAAGAAATTTATTAATAATATCAAAATAAATGTAATTATAATTAAATAATGTTCATAAAAATTTGTTAATATTTTTTATAATATTTAGAATTAATAAATATGAACTATAATTTCATAAATGTAAAAATATATATAATAGTTTTATAACGTTAATAATTGTAATTATAATTTCACAACTTTAATAAAAATAATAATACAATAATAATTAATAATGTTAATATATATACCATAATAATTAAAAATAATAAAAATAAAGTTTTCCCTTTAATGTTTAATTTTCCTACCTGTTCATTTATGTGCGGTAATCTACAATTTAAAATGGTTAAAGTTATGGATATTGCGGCATATTTTTTTGAACTATGATTTTAACATTTGAAATTATTGCAAGATGGAGTATGCGATTGATCTTGAACTGAGAGAGCTTTCAGCTAAAGTTTCCCAGTACAGGAATTTTAAATGCTTCGTCACAGTTCTAGAGAGTCTTGATGAGTATCATCAAAATATCTTGAAGCGATCTTTCCTATGGCAATTCAAAGAATTGACCCAAATGTAATTTGCACCACAGATTATAGATTTTCTGGTACTTCGACTTCTGAAACCAGTAGACGGTGACGTGTTTAGTTTTTGCTTCGGGGATGACAAGATAGTCACATTTTCGACTTTTGAGTTTTCCCTCATCACGATATTAAAGTGTGATGGTCAAAGGGACCCAAAGCCCGGGAAAAGCTCAAAATCCCGGCTTCATCTCAAATACTTCGGAGGACAGAGGACCATTACAAGGGGGGAGCTCGGGAGAACTTTACAGACTTGTCCCGATATGTTGGACAAATTGAAATTAATCACTGTCTATATTCTCAAGAGCTTCGTGAAGGGCAAGCAAGCAAAGAATGGTATCGACTTATATGCTTTGGAAGTTGTCTATGATATTGAAGCCTTCAACAACTATCCATGGGGGTCTATAGTTTATGTCGATACCATTAACATATTTACGAAAAACCATTCGATGCCCAGTGCGGAGAAGGCCTCGCGGAAGTATGATGCGTCGGCTTCCCTTTTGCTCTGCAGGTAACAATTTTAAACTTTTTATTTTGAATTAGTTTATTATGTTTATTATCGTCATAATAATTGTAAGTTTCACAGATATGGGCGTACGAGGTTATTCCCGCCTTAGGTGACAGGTGGGCAGTTAGGATGAGGAAGCGATTTCTTCGGATTCTAAATTGGAGAGCAACTGAGGCGCCAAGAGCTAGGGATCTTTCAGCTATCCTCGATGATCCTCAAGTGAGCGTTTAGAAATTATTATTAATGTAATATAATATTTGACACATGATTTATAAATTGTTCGAATGTTAATATATTAGCTTGAAGTCCTTCATGAGTTGACGACTTCGACCAAAGAGGAGGAGCAGGACTACATGCATGGACTGGTATGTAGTGTAATTTTAGATTGTTATTTACCTTTTGGGTTAAATAATTAATTTTTATTTTTGTTTATTTATCTAGGATCACCGTAGTCCAGTACGAGACATGTCCCCGCCACTCATGAGATCTCATTCACCGGGGACATCTCGCTGACCTTTACGCTCCCCCACTCCCCCAACATGTTCATGGATTCAATTTTCAATACGCTATAGTATTTTACTAGGGGTTAGTTTATTTCCCATTATATTTTTCGGAGGTGTCGGAGGATGAGTCGACTGAGGTGCCGACGGAGATGGTCGAGAAGAGGGGGCGGAAACGTACTGTCGAGTTGAAGAAGCAGATTATTAGTAAGAGGACAAGACAACCCTCACAGCATGTTCTTTCTCCCTTCATGGCCTAGGCGAAGAAGAGAACATTCATGGACGGCACTTACACCAACTTATTCCGCGAAGTCGATTCGGCGAAGAAAAAGGTGTTCGATATGTGGTACTATAAACTTAATTCGAAGTAAGTTTCTTATGATTTTGTTTATTTATTTCTTAACTGTTAAAATGATTGTATATGATTTTATAATTATTTATTCATTTAGGTTTCGCTTCGCCATTGGGAAGACAACAATATCTGATGCCAAAGATTGGTTCGGAATAGTCCTCAAGAGCGGAGCTTGGCTTGCCGAAGATGTGAGTGATGATCGTAATTATGTGAACTCACTATATTATTTGCTGATTAGATAATATTTAATTCGCTTATGTTTCATGTTGTAGCACGTTGATCTTACGATGGAGTTGCTGCGCGATAGGCCAAGGAGGTACCCGAAATCATTCGACTTCCCCGAGTGAGTTATCATGTGCTGCGGCTTCAAGAATGCTGTATACATCGAGTATGCAAATTACGATAGGAACCCTGCATCATACATTTTTTCCAGAATATATGTTGGAATACGTGGCAGGGGTAGAGCTGGCATGTGGCCAGTCGTGGACTGGTTGTACACACCTTTATGTTCCAGTGATCACGAACACACACATTATTGCTGTTGAGATCGTGTTTGGTCAATCGAAGATGTATGTGTACGACTCCGATCATGCTTGTGTCGCAATGTCCCAGTTGCAAGAAGCTCTACTATCATTGGCAATCATCGTTCCCCTTATGGCTAAGCGTGTTGGAATTGGTATTGATGATATACTAGTCATTGAGAGGATCAAGGGGACTTCCAAACAAGGTGTCAGGTAAATTTTTCATTACAATCATATTCTAGTATTTAATTAAATTCTTAACTATGTTTATTTATTTCACTAACGCCTTTTTAACATACAGTGGCGATTGTGGCATTTTTGTAATAAAGTATATTGAGTTATTGAGCATCGGACGAGATGTCAGGATGATCAATCAAAAACATATACAAAAATGGAGGATTAATTTAGCTGTTGATTTATATATGTACAATTGTGATCCATAATAATTTGAAATGTAAAATTGTAATTTTTTATATGTAATGTATATTTATTTAATTACCAATTTTTTTAATTACTATTAAAATTAATATTGCACGTTATTAAATTACATCTTCGTTGATTCGTTAGTTCGTCTTAAATCAAAAAAGCTATGAAAAATTGTCGGTCCGACCGAACCGACCTTGGTCCGTCCGGACCCACTATGGTCCGGTCGGACCGATGGGTCCGGCCAAAAGTGGTCTGGTCGGACCACAGCAGGTCCTGCCGAACAAATATCGAGTTCGACCGGACCACTATCGAGTCGGGACGGACCCACTGTGGTCTGGTCGGACCAAGGTCGGTCTGGCGGGTTTGACATGATTGGTCCGGCCAGTAATGTTTGGTGGTCCGACCGGATCGACCTTGGTCCGGCTGATGGGGTTTGGATTTAGGTTTTAGGGTATATGAAATAATTGTTAATTTAGAGTAAATTGTGTGATTATTACTAAATAATTGTAAAAAAAAAATTATTCATTTCACTTTCTCGAGATTGCTTTCACAAAATTGTACATGGCACGTACCACACGGATAATCGAAAATCATTTTTATCTTCATCTGATTCTCCACATTTACAGCTTCACTTTAGCAGAATCAAACACTAAAATAGAAAACTAAATTACTAATGACATCAGCAGATTAATTTTCCGTTTTAGTGTTTGATTCCGAGGAATGAAGTCGTAAAGGTGGAGATCGCAGAAAGTTGAAAATGGATTCCAATAATCTATGCAGCATATGCTTTGACGACTTATGTGAAAGTAATCCCGCGAAGGCGACATGTTCATGAATTGCTTATCTTATCGAGGAATATGATAAATGTTTCTTGGAAAAAAAACGATTGTGGGGCACCACAAATGTGTCATTATTAAATAATACAAAAAAAAATAAAAAATTATGCATTTCTCCTTCACTGGATTGCTTTCACAAAAAAGATCGAGACACATGCTACGCTGATTATTTGAATCCATTTCCATTTTCCTTCGGTCCTTCATCTTTACAGGAAGATGGAAATGGATTCAGTTAATTAGTGTAGTATGTGCCTCGACCGCTTTTGTGTGAGCAATCCAGCGAAGGTGATCTGCATAATTTTTTTTGTTTCGCAATTAATTAATAATCACACGTTTCTGATGGCCTAAAATATCTTTTTTTTCCCAAGATTATTTATCATATTTCATTGTATGATAAACAATTCACGAACTTTATTATCATCGAGAAAATAAGATAATTTATTATCAACAACGCTACAATTACAATAAAAGTTTTAATAGTGATAAAATTAATTATTCAATGGAATCTAACTAGTACAAGTTTGGCGAGTATGACCAACTGCGCCGCACCTGCCGTACTTTCGCGGTCTGGGAAACTCTCCAGTAGATGGTATTCTAGACGTACGTACACGTTCAGGAGTACGTCGACGGACATTCGGTGGGAGTAAATTATCAAGCGGGAGCAAGTGTTCGGGAAGTTCCCTCTCAGCTTCATTTGGTAGAAGAAATATAGTTTCAGCATATGCTTCTCTCCAAAAAGCAGTCGTGTAGTACTCAGTTGATAATGACCGTGGTGAAAAGCCCCGATGTCTAGCAACTGCAACTGCATGAGCGCATGGAAAGCTCTCAAACTGAAACTGTCTACACGTGCACGTGATGTCATCCAAGTCCACAACATAACCAACATTACGTCCACATAAGACGTTGAATCAAAACTGATCCAGTGGCTCCATGCCCAACCTTCTAGCCAGGTCTAATGTCTTGAAGAGTTTGATTTCCATAGCAGGGGTGAGATAAGATGTGCATGATTGAGATTCCTTGCGTCTATCGTGAAACCAAACCTGTAACTTCTCCCTAATGTTCTCAATCATTGCCAGAATTGGTAACTCTCGATCCTTCTTAAATAATGCATTCAAAGACTCCACGTTATTTGACGTCATCATATTGTATCGACGTCCTGGAAATTGACACCGTGCCCAATGTTGAATCCCCAAATTATCTATTAAGTACTCCGAGGCATTCTTACTCTTGTTATCTATTTCGATCATGAACTTATTATAATCTTCAAAAGTGTAAGCCTTTGCCACTCTCTTAAACAAGGAAACGATCCTAGTGCCATGGTACGTCGTCTTCAAATTGCCTTATATATGGTACATGCAATAACCATGGTGTGCCTCGAAAAAAACTCCAGCTATACCATTTATGATAGAATTTCCCCGATCAGTTATAAAAGCAAGGTCATCGACATCTCCAATTACTTCCCTCAACTTTGAGAAAAACCAATTCATCGCTAGATCATTTTCACTATCCACTATGCCGAAAGCAAGAGGGTATATTTGAATGTTGGCATCTTGACATGTAGCAATAATTAACTTGCCTTCATATCCAGCTTTCAGTGTTTTACCATCTACTAGAATTAGAGGTTGCATCGATCTTCTAAATCCATTTATGCATTGTCCAAGAGCCATGAAAAAATACTTGAAGCGATTGTCATCGTCAGCATCAATAAAGAATGTCGAACCAGGATTAGTTCTCGACATGTTATGACAATACCTGGCTAATTTCTCATAACTTTCCTAGGGTGAACCCATTAAATCCTCTAATGCACATTCTCTAGCCTTCCAGGCCTTCGGTAGCTCATGGTCACCTCAAAATCACTCTGCACATCGTTAATGATGTCTCTAGATCTGTAAATAGTCATTGGGTCATCAAACTTATGCATTATCTGTCGTCCTATAAACCATGAACGCGCTTGTCTGTAATCATTTCGACGAATGCCCACTTGACAAGTATGTTCTCGTGCATACTTTCGAATTACGAAGAATTGATTTGTGTCCATCCTCGTTGCTCGCAGACGCCAACTACAATTATCATCTACACAGACAATTGTGTAGGTACACATGTCTGACTTCTTCACTTTAAACTCGAAATTGTGCTTAAGTGCAATACTGTGCACCGCTTCTTGGAGATCTTGCTTGGTATTAAATAATTGCTGGACTTCCAAATTTCATCATCTGGAACCACACGTGAACAATTAGTTGATTGTGAACTTGGCTCAGCCTGTGAGTTCTCGAAGTGCTCATGTCGACGTCTGGATAAATTAATCAGATCATTGTTTGTAAATGGAATGTCCTCCTGATTGTCTCCGACTACATCGTGGCCTCTATGGGTGATAAGAGGATCATGGAGTATAGCAACTGTATCAGGAATAACATCGTCATCCTCACGAGCTATTTCTAATGTGTCCCAAATATCATTCCCATTCTGATCCCCACCATCGAATTCTTCATTCTGATTATCGGGGGTATCCTTTCGTACTAAAGTTATACAGAGAGGAATAGTTTCCTTTTTATTCGCCTCAATTAACCACATAATTTTCACATCATAACAAGTGATGCAAACCACGTAGCAATTGTAGCTACGCAACCCACAAAATATTGAAATCGACCCAAGAAAGGCAAGAAACCACGATTTATGGATCCAATTAAAATTAATTGAACCAAGCAACCAATACAGTCACTGGGATATATTGACCTCTTGATCACAATCAATAATAATTCTCACCGAGATTTGAATAAACAAGAATAACTTGCAAGTTCGGATTTTATTCGATGAAGAATAAGGTTGTGAAAGCAAAATAGCCTCTCAATAATAATATCAAAGTTGTATATCGAATAATGAAAATTACATCCTTATAAATAGGGTCAAAACCTGGCTTAGGAGTTTTAATTATACTAGGAAAGAAATACCTAAAAAAAAAGGAAATAAATGAAAATCCTAAAATTATGGTTATTGACTTTTACGGCCGTGACTCCTTCCTCTACGGCCGTAAGAAGCTTTTTGATTCACAGTTATGGCTGTGAGACTTTATTTACGGCCGTAAGTCCTTTTTTTCCTGAAATTCATAATTTTAACAGAGGCTGCATTACGGTCGTGACACTGTAAGTTACGGCCGTAAATCCAATTCTTCAAAATTTTAATTCTTTTGCAGTAGACTCGTTACGGCCGTGAGTAGTGTATGTTAAGGCCGTAAATTTGAGATTTCACAATTTTCTTTGATGCATTGAATGAGGTTGATCCACTCGTCGTTTTGGTTCGGTCTCAACATGGCACTTGCTCCTTTTGATGACACGAACAATGTTTTGGCCATTGTTTCTTGTACTAGCTTGTCCATTGCTTCGTTGGCCTTCTTTGTTTGCAATCGAGTCATCAGTCCTCCTTTGATCATCAACGGATCCTTGTGCGGGCTTGTATTCGTGGTCTGGATCACATCATCCCCTCCCTCTTCGAAAGGATTCGACCTCAAATCTGTACCTGCATCAAACGGAGATAGATCGGAAACATTAAATGAAGCCGAAACATTATACTCACCAAGAAGATCGAGTTTATAAGCATTGTTGTTGATCCTTTCAATCACTTGGAATGGACCATCCCCTCGCGGTTGTAACTTTGATTTGCGTTGTTCTGGAAACCGCTCCTTCCTTAAGTGTACCCAAACTCAATCACAGGGTTCAAATATGACGCCCTTTCTTCCCTTGTTAGCCTGCGAAGCATAATGTTATTTTTTCTTTTCAATTTCCAACCTCACCTTGTCGTGAAGTGATTTAACCATTTCGGCATTTTTCTTTCCATCCAAACTACTTCGAGACAATGCATCTGCCACCACATTTTCCTTACCTTGTTTGTACCTGATTACATAGGAAAATGTTTCTATGAACTCTACCCACCTTGCATGTCTCTTACTCAGATCAGCTTGACCCCTCAAATGCTTCAATGACTCATGATCAGTGTGTATCACGAACTCCCGTGGCCACAAGTAATGTTGCCATGTCTCCAAAGCGCGCACGAGTGAGTACAACTCCTTGTCATATATGGGATAATTAAGTGCAGCCCCCTTTAGCTTTTCACTAAAATAGGCTACTGGCCTTCGATCCTGCATTAAAACAACTCCAATGCCTAGCCCTGAGGCATCACATTCAATCTCAAAAGTCTTGTCAAAGTTAGGAAGTGATAAAACCGGTGCTTTACACAACATATTTTTGATAGTCTCAAATGCATGCTCCTGTTCTACACCCCATTTAAACCCTACACTTTTTTTGACAATTTCTATGAGTGGTGCGGAAATTGTGCTAAAATCCTTAACAAAGCGCCTATAAAAACTAGCCAAGCCATGAAAGCTCCTAACCTCAGTTATGCTTTTAGGTGTTGGCCATTCTTTAATAGTTTTGACTTTCTCTTCATCTACTTCTATCCCTTTAGCACTAACCACATAGCCAAGAAACACAACTTTATCCATGCAAAAAATACACTTTTTAAAATTAGCAAAAAATTGCTCTTGTCTCAAAACCACAAGCACACACCTAACATGCTCCACATGCTCATTCAAAGTTTTACTATATATCAAGATATCATCGAAGTAAACTACAACGAATTTACTTATAAATGCACGTAAAACATGATTCATTAAACGCATAAATGTGCTAGGTACATTAGTAAGTCCAAACGGCATAACTAACCATTCATATAAGCCATATTTAGTTTTAAAAGCAGTTTTCCACTCATCTCCTTCCTTCATTCGAATTTGATGATAACCACTCTTAAGATCAATTTTACTAAATATGCTAGAGCCATACAATTTGTAACACCCCAAGTTCAAGAATCTTAAACCTAGGTGTTAACTTCTCTTTTTCTTTTAATGCGGAAATAAATCGTTTAAACATTAAAATGCGGAATTTAAAACGGTTGCACAATTAAAATATTCATTTATCTATTATAAAATTTTACAGAAATTTCGGCAGAGTCTCCTCTATAAATTGGACATAGCCAACCTGTAGAGGGACATCAAAAACCATTTCAAAATTTAAAACATCCATCACATCTCAATCACATTCATCATCTCCAAAACCAATTCATACATTTCCCAAACTCCTCAATCATAAGATTTTTCAAAACATCATCAAGCATTGACCATTGAAATAAAGGTAATTTAACCTCTAATACGTTCCATACTTAATAAAAATAACTTCAACCAAACCATTATCAATAATAATGAATGAAGAAATAAATTTAAATGATAACTCAAATGAATTTAAACTTTATTAATTAAGGCGACAACGGGTACTATCGGAGTCAGCCACCAAGTATTCTCCTCTGATCATCTAACTTTCATCACCTGAAAAATGGGGAGGGATTGGGGTGAGCTGAAGCTCAGTAAGTAAACTGTATGCATGAATGCATGCTTATGACATGAATGCTTTAAAAATTTCATATATGTATCCCTTTCTCTTTACTTTCCAGAAAATTCAACTTTTCAAACTTTCGTTTAACATTTCAAAACTTTCACTTCATTTCCATCGTGAGCTCACTTGATGTAACTTCTAGTCAATCAGATAACAGTGGGCCATTCTTATTTGGAACCAGATTAACATGCGCATGTCCACCGCAAAGCGGTTCATTCATTCATTCCACCGCAAAGCGGCCCATTACATTCATTCCACCGCAAAGCGGCTCATTACATTCGGGTACGCCGGTCCCCCGCGCCCCATTTCCCACTCGGACCTTTCATGACATAGAAGTACACCCATTCTTTCAAAAAACTTGGGATACATACTTTTTTGACAAAATTTCACTTTGACACATTACTTTCATTAAAACATTTGACTTTACCATTTCGATGCCAATGCATGCTTAATGATGCAATGACATGATAACGTGCATGCTTTAACATTCTTCTCAATAACATATGCTTTCATAAAGTGAATACAATTCATCAAAGCAAGTAAGTTGCACGACAGTCATTTACACATAACTTTCACATTTACATTCAACTTCTATGAAAATAGGGGGAAGTTTACTTACTTGAAATCCTTAGTATTTACCGTTCTGAGTTTGCAAGTGGGAAAGCCTCGGATGCCCGTGACGTCAATGTACCAAATATCCTAATTGTTCACATTCATTAATAAGTATAACTTTTAGTTGACAATTAAATTCGTTATTCATTTTAATACTCAATCAAACATTAACTGAAATTAATACTTCAATTTAACTCACATGTGATCTTACATCGAGACTAGAGCACATAAAGCTAAAGAATTTCCTTTCATTACTTTCAAATTCCCAAGACATACTTTCATGTGACTTACAATTCAAATCAAATGGAATCTTAAATTATGTCAATTACAAATTACACTACATTCGGAACAAGATGTTTACTTAAATGCCAAAATTGAAATCTAACTTATCAATTTACACAAAGGTTAAAGTTATGGAAACTTCATCACAACTTGAATTAAAAACCACCTCATTACTTGAAATTCTACTTTAGTGTACACATAATCACAATACTTTTCAATGGTAACTAAAATCATGCCTGAGGTTAAAACTTCAACGTGATCCACAATTTAACTCAAACGAGGTTTAAAGTTATGTCAAACTCTAGCATGCCATATTCTAAACAAAATCCAATTTCATTGCGAATTAGAAAATCTTCTTACCCATTAATTTTAGCCTCAAGTAAATATATTTGACTTAAACCAAATTAACAAAATGATCAAATAACAACTCTATCAATTCTTGAAATTTTCCTCAAATCTAAACATTCCAAATTATAACTCACGTTCACACTAGACAATAGAACTAATTGAATCCTTTAAATTCCAAAATCTGAAAATTAAATCATATAACCTAAAAATCTGAATTTACATACATTCAACATCTAGACATAGATACTAGCATCCTCATCAAGTTTCTCAATTTCGAAATATATATATAAAAACCGCAGTTTAAATCTAACAACTGAAATCTGGAAATTTCACATATTTAATATGAATACATACATACATACATACATATATATATACACACACACATTGTCCAAAATCCCAATTTAGCAACTTAAAATTCAAATATCTAAACAACTCATAATCTGAAATTCCGTATGTACTACATAATTAATAGCATCTCATATCCATTTATGTGTTTGGGTGTGTGTGAATCAGTGTGTGAACCCGTGAGTTTGCGCGTGCGGGTGTGTGCGTTCGTGTGAGTTCGCTGTGGCAAGGAGAAGAGCCTCACCGAGGCTGGAAAGTGGTGGAGGCTGGGTTGTTGTGGCCGGTGTCGGTGCGCAAGCCGGGAGAGGGAGAGCGATCGTGAGAGACAGAGAGAGAGCCGGAGGTCGCGAGAGGGAGAGAGAGGTACCGCGACAGAGAGTGAGATCGTGAGATAGAGTGAGGGGCGTGAGTGAGAGTGATTAGGTTAGGTTAAGGTTTTTAATCTTTTGGAATTTGCAAATCAGTCCCTCAACTCTTCTCTTTTGTTTAAGTAAGTTTATAAGTTTTATTTACCCTCAATTGACACTACACTATTCCCCCAAATTTCAAATTGGCATAATAAAATAGAAAATAACATGCTGAGGCCATAAAACAATTATTTACATAGAATTGCACGTAACTAATTTAAATAACCAATTTATAATCTTTCAAATTGGTACATTGATCGAGCCGGCGTCCAAGTTCTTCCACTGCAAAATAATTCAATTAATAATAATAATAATCAATTACATAATTTGTAATCGCATCAACATAAAATTACGTGAGATTCAAGAAAGTACGTAAAACAAAAAAAGTGGTATTACAATTCCTTACCCCCTAAAAGAAAATTTCGTCCTCGAAATTAAAAGTTACCAAAAAGGTGTGGATACTTGGCACGCATTTCGTCCTCGCGTTCCCAAGTAGCCTCTTCTACTGCATGATTCCTCCAAAGAACCTTAACTAGAGGTATCTTCTTCCTCCTAAGTTCCTTATCTGCCCTTAGTAGGATCCTTACAAGTGATTCCTCGTAAGTTAGGTCCTCACGAAGATCTAACGACTCATAACTGAGGATATGAGAAGGATCCGAAATATATTTTCTCAACATCGACACGTGAAATACGTTATGAACGCCAGATAGTGCCGGTGGCAATGCAACCCGATAAGCTAGGTCACCCACCCTTTCAAGTATTTCAAAGGGGCCAACATATCGTGGAGTTAACTTTCCCTTCCCGAATCTCATGACTCCTTTCATAGGAGCAACCTTTAGGAAAATCATATCACCTGTCGCGAATTCCAATGGTTTCCTTCTTCTGTCTGCATAGCTTTTCTGTCTACTTTGTGCAGTTTTCATCCGTTGGCGAATCTTCTCAACAATTTCCGATGTCTGCTGCACCATTTCTGGGCCTAGAAATTTCCGTTCTCCTACTTCATCCCAGTGAACCGGCGATCTACACTTCCTCCCGTATAGCGCCTCATATGGAGCCATGTGAATTGAGGCTTGATAGCTATTGTTATAGGAGAACTCAACCAATGGGAGAAATTCGTCCCAAGTACCTGGAAAGTCGATAATACAAGCTCTCAACATATCTTCCAGGGTTTGAATTGTTCTCTCTGACTGTCCATCTGTCTGAGGGTGAAAGGCCGTGCTGAATCTCAATTGAGTACCCATGGCCTTATGTAGACTTTTCCAAAATGAAGAAGTAAATTTTGGGTCACGATCAGACACGATAGATAGGGGAATCCCATGAAGCCTTACAATTTCTGTCACATATAACTCTGCGTACTTCTCCATATTATAAGTAGTCTTTACCGGTAGAAAGTGTGCCGACTTGGTAAGACGATCGACAATCACCCATATGGAGTTATAACCTTTCTTCGTCTTAGGTAAGCCCACAATGAAATCCATGCCAATTCGTTCCCATTTCCACTCCGGAATCATAAGAGGTTGTAATAGGCCAGAAGGTCGTTGATGTTCGGCCTTAACTTGCTGACAAGTGAGACAACGTTGAACATACTCCGCCACATCCCTACTCATGCCATTCCACCAAAAATGTTGCCTCAAATCCCGAGCCATCTTAGTACTTCCAGGGTGGATTGAGTAAGGAGTGTTATGAGCTTCCCTCATAATTCCTCGCTTCAATTCCTTATTATTGGGGACTACCAGCCTATTACCTTGCCGAAGGGCACCATCTGTGGAGATAACAAAATCGGTGTGCTTCCCATTAATTACTTCAGTGCGGACTCTTGAAGTATTGGGGTCTTCTAACTGTAGGGCCTTTATTTTCTCCAACAATGTCGATTCCAATGTTATGTTAGCAAGATAACCTGTCTTGCCTTTTGGAACGATCTCTAACTCTAACCCTTGGATATCCCTCAGTAACTGTTTCTGGACAACTTGCAAGGCATTCATTGTTCCATGACTTTTTCTGCTAAGTGCATCAGCTACAACATTAGCCTTGCCAGGATGATAATTAATAACACAATCATAGTCCTTGACAAGCTCCAACCACCTGCGCTGTCGCATGTTTAGTTCCTTCTGTGTGAAGAAGTATTTGAGACTTTTATGGTCGGTGTAGATCTCACATCTGACCCCGTAGAGATAGTGCCTCCATATTTTCAATGCAAATACGACAGCTGCCAACTCGAGATCGTGAGTTGGGTAATTCTTCTCGTACTCTTTCAGTTGCCTTGAAGCGTAGGCAATTAACTTTCCGTGTTGCATAAGAACGCAACCAAGCCCCTTCAATGAGGCATCACTATAAATGACCAATCCTTCATTTCCCTGTGGAATAGTTAAGATTGGCGCAGTTGTCAACCGCGTCTTTAACTCCTCAAAACTCTGTTCGCAATCTGAATTCCACTGAAATTTTGTATCCTTTCTGGTCAACTTAGTCAAAGGCGAGGCAATCTTTGAAAATCCTTCCACAAATCTCCGATAGTAACCAGCTAATCCAAGAAAGCTGCGGACCTCTTTCACATTAGTTGGTGTCGGCCAATTACGAACTGCCTCTATTTTACTCGGGTCAACCTCAATGCCTTCTTTTGATACAACATGCCCCAAGAACGGCACTCTTTCCAGCCAGAATTCACACTTTTTGAATTTCGCAAATAATTTCTCTCCTCTAAGTTTCTGAAGCACTATTCTCAAATGCTTTTCGTGTTCCTCTTCAGACCTCGAATAGATCAATATATCGTCAATGAAGACTATAACAAATTGATCCAAGTATTCTTTGAAGACTCGATGCATCAGATCCATAAATGCCGCAGGAGCATTGGTTAACCCAAACGGCATCACCAAAAATTCATAATGTCCATATCTGGTACGGAAAGCTGTCTTTGGAATATCCTCTTCTTTAATCCTCAACTGATGATAACCAGATCGCAGATCGATCTTGGAAAAATACCCTGCACCCTGAAGCTGGTCGAATAGGTCTTCAATTCTCGGCAACGGATATTTATTCTTTATTGTTACTTTATTCAACTCCCTGTAATCTATGCAAAGTCTCATAGAACCGTCCTTCTTCTTCACAAATAATACAGGAGCACCCCATGGAGAGAAACTAGGTCGAACAAAGCCCTTATCCATGAGATCCTGCAATTGCTCCTTGAGCTCCTTAAGTTCCGCAGGAGCCATCCGATACGGTGCTTTCGATATCGGGGCTGTTCCAGGTACCAAATCGATAACGAAGTCGATCTCTCTTTCAGGCGGTAGATCAAAAAGGTCCTCTGGAAAAACATCCGGATATTCTCGAACGATTGCAATTTGTTCAAGTGAGGGGTCTGTTTTTGGTACTTCGACTATCGCAGCCAAGTACGCCTTACAGCCCTTATTCATCAATTGACGGGCTTTCATCGCTGACACTATTGGAATAGAAGGTTTCACCTCAACCCCGACAAAGTAAAAAGGGGTTTCATTTGGAGGCTCGAACATCACCTTCTTCTCATGACAGTCTATGGAAGCATAATACCGTGATAGCCAATCCATGCCCAGTATGATGTCAAAATCGTGAATATCCAGTACTATAAGATCTGTCACCCAATCACGCCCATTCACTACTATTGGACAGTCTCCCAATACATAACTTGAACTTAACAATGCTCCGGATGGTGTTGACACGACAAACGGAGTACACAGTTGTGGGGATGAATGATTTAATTTCTCAGCAAAAACGGGACTGACAAAAGAATGAGTAGCCCCGGAATCGAAAAGAATAGTTGCAAGTTTTCCACACACGTACATAGTACCTACCACAATAGATTATACTTCTATAGATATATGCATGTTCATAATTTGTCTAGAATGATACGAGATGTAAAGACGGAAGGGAAATGTAATAAATAGAATTTAAGATACCTGATACCACGGTGGATGAATCATTAGCTTCCTTCTTAGACATTGTATAAACCCTTGCTTGGGTAGTCCTCTTCTCTCTACAATCCTTGGCTAGATGTCCCGGTTTCCCACAGTTATAGCAGAGGCCCTTACAATCGCTTGCAAAATGTCCAGGCATCCCACATTTAAAGCATACTCTTTTACCCAACAAACACTCACCCAAGTGTTCCTTTCCACACTTCGGACAGGTCATTCTTTGCTGCTTATTAGATTGGTGATTTTTATTACTCCCCTGATCATTCCTCCTTTTTTGTCCCCTGTTATTCCACCCCTTTGAATTTCCACTCTTAAATTTCTGGTTAAATGATGGAGTTCTATTTTCTTCTCTGTCTATGGTTAAAGCTCTCTCCACCAACAGAGATTTGTTGATCACCTCTCTATAAGTAGTGAGTTCAAAAGGGATCACAGCCTGTTTGATTTGCGGTTTAAGTCCTTCTTCAAAGCGCCTAGACCTTCTCTCTTCAGTATCTACTAAGTTTGGAGCGAACTTAGCCAGTCTAGCAAACTCCGCCTCATATTCCGTAACTGATCTGTTCCCTTGCACTAGTTTCAGAAATTCTCCCTCCTTTTGCTGGCGGATACTCTTGGGAAAGTACTTTTCATTGAAGGCCGTGGTAAACATTTCCCAAGTAAAAGGTTCAGCGTCATTTTCATGTTGCCGCTGCACCATCAGCCACCAATCATAGGCACCGCCCTGAAGCATGTATGCGGAAAAGTTAACCTTCTCCTCATCGGTGCATCCCATAACCTTAAAGGCTTTCTGCATTTCAGTTAACCACTTTTCAGCCTCGAGGGGGTCAGTGGTTCCGACGAAGGATGGCGGAGACAGCCTCTTAAATTCTGATATCCTCCCATGCCCACGGTTCTCATTAGTCCTAGGCTGACTTGCCTGTCCCAACGTAGTTAACGCTTGGACCAAGGCCTCTACGATCGTCGGAGTGCCGGAAGGGGCAGTGTTATTGCCTGTCCCTTCATCCTGAGTTTGAGAAATTCTTCCTTGAGTGTTGCTACGTCTAGTGGGAGCCATTTCTAAATAGAAGAGAATAAAACATCTAGTTCAATATATAGTACTACATATCAATGTGTACAAATTTCAATCTAGTAGCATTACATGACATTCAATAATTTAGGCAAAATTAACTTACCAGATGATCGAGGGAGAAGCACTTGAGGCGTGACTTAGTACCCGAACCAATTTCAAATAAAATTTAAAAGTCTACAGAATCGCTTTTAAAACTCTCTGCTCTGATACCAAAAATGTAACACCCCAAGTTCAAGAATCTTAAACCTAGGTGTTAACTTCTCTTTTTCTTTTAATGCGGAAATAAATCGTTTAAACATTAAAATGCGGAATTTAAAACGGTTGCACAATTAAAATATTCATTTATCTATTATAAAATTTTACAGAAATTTCGGCAGAGTCTCCTCTATAAATTGGACATAGCCAACCTGTAGAGGGACATCAAAAACCATTTCAAAATTTAAAACATCCATCACATCTCAATCACATTCATCATCTCCAAAACCAATTCATACATTTCCCAAACTCCTCAATCATAAGATTTTTCAAAACATCATCAAGCATTGACCATTGAAATAAAGGTAATTTAACCTCTAATACGTTCCATACTTAATAAAAATAACTTCAACCAAACCATTATCAATAATAATGAATGAAGAAATAAATTTAAATGATAACTCAAATGAATTTAAACTTTATTAATTAAGGCGACAACGGGTACTATCGGAGTCAGCCACCAAGTATTCTCCTCTGATCATCTAACTTTCATCACCTGAAAAATGGGGAGGGATTGGGGTGAGCTGAAGCTCAGTAAGTAAACTGTATGCATGAATGCATGCTTATGACATGAATGCTTTAAAAATTTCATATATGTATCCCTTTCTCTTTACTTTCCAGAAAATTCAACTTTTCAAACTTTCGTTTAACATTTCAAAACTTTCACTTCATTTCCATCGTGAGCTCACTTGATGTAACTTCTAGTCAATCAGATAACAGTGGGCCATTCTTATTTGGAACCAGATTAACATGCGCATGTCCACCGCAAAGCGGTTCATTCATTCATTCCACCGCAAAGCGGCCCATTACATTCATTCCACCGCAAAGCGGCTCATTACGTTCATTCCACCGCAAAGCGGCTCATTACATTCGGGTACGCCGGTCCCCCGCGCCCCATTTCCCACTCGGACCTTTCATGACATAGAAGTACACCCATTCTTTCAAAAAACTTGGGATACATACTTTTTTGACAAAATTTCACTTTGACACATTACTTTCATTAAAACATTTGACTTTACCATTTCGATGCCAATGCATGCTTAATGATGCAATGACATGATAACGTGCATGCTTTAACATTCTTCTCAATAACATATGCTTTCATAAAGTGAATACAATTCATCAAAGCAAGTAAGTTGCACGACAGTCATTTACACATAACTTTCACATTTACATTCAACTTCTATGAAAATAGGGGGAAGTTTACTTACTTGAAATCCTTAGTATTTACCGTTCTGAGTTTGCAAGTGGGAAAGCCTCGGATGCCCGTGACGTCAATGTACCAAATATCCTAATTGTTCACATTCATTAATAAGTATAACTTTTAGTTGACAATTAAATTCGTTATTCATTTTAATACTCAATCAAACATTAACTGAAATTAATACTTCAATTTAACTCACATGTGATCTTACATCGAGACTAGAGCACATAAAGCTAAAGAATTTCCTTTCATTACTTTCAAATTCCCAAGACATACTTTCATGTGACTTACAATTCAAATCAAATGGAATCTTAAATTATGTCAATTACAAATTACACTACATTCGGAACAAGATGTTTACTTAAATGCCAAAATTGAAATCTAACTTATCAATTTACACAAAGGTTAAAGTTATGGAAACTTCATCACAACTTGAATTAAAAACCACCTCATTACTTGAAATTCTACTTTAGTGTACACATAATCACAATACTTTTCAATGGTAACTAAAATCATGCCTGAGGTTAAAACTTCAACGTGATCCACAATTTAACTCAAACGAGGTTTAAAGTTATGTCAAACTCTAGCATGCCATATTCTAAACAAAATCCAATTTCATTGCGAATTAGAAAATCTTCTTACCCATTAATTTTAGCCTCAAGTAAATATATTTGACTTAAACCAAATTAACAAAATGATCAAATAACAACTCTATCAATTCTTGAAATTTTCCTCAAATCTAAACATTCCAAATTATAACTCACGTTCACACTAGACAATAGAACTAATTGAATCCTTTAAATTCCAAAATCTGAAAATTAAATCATATAACCTAAAAATCTGAATTTACATACATTCAACATCTAGACATAGATACTAGCATCCTCATCAAGTTTCTCAATTTCGAAATATATATATAAAAACCGCAGTTTAAATCTAACAACTGAAATCTGGAAATTTCACATATTTAATATGAATACATACATACATACATACATATATATATACACACACACATTGTCCAAAATCCCAATTTAGCAACTTAAAATTCAAATATCTAAACAACTCATAATCTGAAATTCCGTATGTACTACATAATTAATAGCATCTCATATCCATTTATGTGTTTGGGTGTGTGTGAATCAGTGTGTGAACCCGTGAGTTTGCGCGTGCGGGTGTGTGCGTTCGTGTGAGTTCGCTGTGGCAAGGAGAAGAGCCTCACCGAGGCTGGAAAGTGGTGGAGGCTGGGTTGTTGTGGCCGGTGTCGGTGCGCAAGCCGGGAGAGGGAGAGCGATCGTGAGAGACAGAGAGAGAGCCGGAGGTCGCGAGAGGGAGAGAGAGGTACCGCGACAGAGAGTGAGATCGTGAGATAGAGTGAGGGGCGTGAGTGAGAGTGATTAGGTTAGGTTAAGGTTTTTAATCTTTTGGAATTTGCAAATCAGTCCCTCAACTCTTCTCTTTTGTTTAAGTAAGTTTATAAGTTTTATTTACCCTCAATTGACACTACACTATTCCCCCAAATTTCAAATTGGCATAATAAAATAGAAAATAACATGCTGAGGCCATAAAACAATTATTTACATAGAATTGCACGTAACTAATTTAAATAACCAATTTATAATCTTTCAAATTGGTACATTGATCGAGCCGGCGTCCAAGTTCTTCCACTGCAAAATAATTCAATTAATAATAATAATAATCAATTACATAATTTGTAATCGCATCAACATAAAATTACGTGAGATTCAAGAAAGTACGTAAAACAAAAAAAGTGGTATTACACAATTCATCCAACATATCATCTAACCTAAGAATAGGATGACGATACTTTACCGTTATGTTGTTGATGGCTCTACAATCAACACACATTCTCCAAGTCCCGTCCTTTTTTGGTACTAGTAACACAGGTACGGCACATGGACTCATGCTCTCTCTTATGTACCCCTTGCTCATCAATTCCTCCACTTGCTTTTGAAGCTCCTTCGTCTCCTCGGGATTACTGTTGTGCATTTGAAATCGCAAGTGTACGATATCGTAATCAAGTAATAAAGTGGACCTTAGAGTCCGAATTATCGTTCCCACGAGGACTGCTATTAATTACCGAAATATTTCAGTTCTTAACTTTATTTGAACAAATGAAAATCGTTTTAAGAATAAAAATCTAGAATTAAGAAATGGAACTAATGAATTAAAAAGAATTGTTAAATTGTTTTGTTTTCAAATAAGATTGTAAAGTAGTTGGGATTCACGAATTCACCTGGCTAATTAAATCAATTCCAATTCCAGTTTGATTTCCTATTTGTGTGTTCGGTCGAATTCACTAATTTAAATTGAGATTCCTCTCTCGAGTTTAAGTCAATCCTACCTAAATAAGTCAACCTTGTATCTCTACAGCGGGTCCGAATATTCCTTAACTAGATACATTACACACAAGAATTCACACACGACCGCAATAATTACAAGAGTATATCTCTATCTCTCGTTCAATTACCGGATTTATTACCTAGATCTATGTTATTAACTCACCTCTCGGATTATGGAAATAACACATGAAATCATGAATAAGTGGCCAGTTCATTCACGCATTAAACGCAATAATAAATCAACACGTGCATTAAAGCGTTAAAACAAGGAATATGGCATTAAAATAATTAACTATGCTACATCATTCATCCCAACGTTAAAATTAGTTACACATCATCATGAAATAACAAAAACAATAAAAATAAACGTTCTTTGAAAAACAATATAAAAAATGGAAAGATTGCACCAATTATCAATTCTTCAATTGTTTTCAATTCACGCCCCTCTGCGATGTTGGAATCTCCAAGGATTTGATGTTGAATTCTCAGTTGTGGCTCGTTCTTTGGAGAGGCAAAGGTCTGATTTTCGTGCCTCTTATGTTGTATATATAGGTTTTGGAGAAAACCTATGTTAAAAAGCCCAAAGCCTGTTAAAAATCGCGAGAAAAATCTGATCTGCGGCCCAGTCGGACAACCGCGCGATCGCGTGGTAGAACCTCTGGCGATCGCGTGGTAGACGTTAAAAACTCTCGGGTTAAGAATTTGCACCATCTCGCGATCGCGTGGAACGTGTCCAGCGATCGCGACTTCCTCTTTTCTCGGCTGTACAATTTAGTCCCTGACTTTTAATTGCACATTCAATCCTCAACTTTCAATTGTTGCAATTTAGTCCCCAAACTTTATCTTCTTCTTGATTTGCCCATTTAAGCTCTCATATCCTTCAATTCGTTCCTCCAACCTTTGATTTCTTCTCTTTGGCACCACGCATGTTTCCCGGTTGTTGTCACAAACTCCTCACTTGTCCAATTTAGCTCCAATTAACATCCAATTGTGTCTTTTTTCCATTGATTTCATCATTCTTCATCTTTTGGGATATTTTCTGAAAAGTAAACGATAAACACAAATTAAATAGCAAATATTCCAAAACGACAATAATTACACCTAATTTAGACATACAAATAAGTGTATAAAATACACTTATCAATTACTCCTATAAGCGGGACGGTTTGGAATGACTGCTCCAGGTACAAAATCAATCTGATGCTCAATACCTCGAATGGGTGGCAACTCACTAGGTATATCCTCCAAAAATACATCGTCAAATTCCTGCAAGACAGAAATAGCCAAACTAGGGAGGGATTTGTTAGTTTCATCAAAGGCAAGGAATGACTCATTGTACAATAAAAGGACCATTGGTCGTTTTTCCACGAAAGCCTTCTTGATTTCACTACTTTTGGCATAGAAGCTCACTCTTGGTTTTTCTTTTCTGGCACTCCTCGCTCCCTCTCCTTTTTCTGAGGTATGTACCACAACACTCTTTTTTCTCTCTCCTCTCCTTTTTCTGGAGTCGTGGCTCCAACCCTCTTTTCCTCTCATTTTTATGAGGTCTGGCCTCAACTCTCTTTTTTTCAAGTTTCCTCACCTTTTGTTCTTCATCATTTTTCAATTTAACTTGATCTACATAAACTTGTGATGGTGACAATGGTGTAAGTGTAATTTTTCTCCCATCCTTAGTAAAACTATATCTATTTTTATACCCGTCATGTGTCACCTTCCTATCATATTGTCAAGGCCTACCCAAAAAAATGTGCCCGGCTTGCATAAGAACCACATCACTTCATCCATATAGCTACCAATCGAAAAATCCACTAATACCCTCCTATTCACCTTAATCTCACCACTATCATTTAACCACTGAAGTCTATAAGGTGATGGATGCTTCAACAATGGTAATCCTAACTTCTCAATTAGTGTGGTGCTAGCAACATTTGTACAACTACCACCGTCAATAATCATACTACATACCTTGTCTTGGATGCGACACCGTGTATGAAATATGCTCTCCCTCTGTTGCTCCACGTCATCCACGTTGATTTTAGCACTAAGGGCTTGCCTTGCTACTAATAACGTTCCATGCTCCCCAGATAACAATTCCTCATTATCACTAGCTTCCTCTAAAGCGAGCATGTCACTGTAGTCTTCCTCATCGCCGCCACTTTCCCAAGCCCCCTCTGCTCGCAAGGTAATAACACGCCTATTAGGGCATCGAGAAGTCACATGTCCTCTTCCCAAGCATTTGAAGCATTGGATATCTCTACTCCTACATGGTTGAGACTCCCCTTTGGGTGGAAATTTGTTAACGGACTCCTCCTTTCCCTTGGGTACCTCAAACTTTCCTTTTGGTGCCTCAAACTTCCCTTTAGAAACAGCCACATCGCCTTTATTTTCCCACTTCGACTTCCAAGATGGATTAGAACCCGAAGAACCCGACTGATACTTAGCTGTCCCCTTTCTCTTCAATTGCTTCTCCACTTTCATGGCCATATGTAACATATCTTCTAACTCCACATAGTGTTGCAATTCGACCACATTTGCAATTTCTCTATTCATCCCATTTAAGAAACGGGCCATAGTGGCCTCTTCATCCTCCTCTACATTGGCTCTAAGCATCAACATCTTCATCTCCTTATGATAATCCTCGACACTCTTAGAACCTTGGTAAAGACTTTGCAGTTTTTGATGAAGTTCCCTATGGTAATGACTAAGGATAAATCGTTTTCTCATGACTGCCTTTAATTCACCCCGTGTACTGATAGGTCTCTCACGATTTCTCCTCCTAGAAGTTGCTAATTGATCCCACCAAGTAAGTACATAATCAGTGAATTCAAGGACTGCAAGCTTAACCTTTTTCTCCTCCGTATAGCTGTAGCAATCGAATATTAACTCAACCCTTTTCTCCCACTCTAGATATTGTTCCGGATCACTCCGACCCTTAAAGGAAGGAATAGTTGTTTTGATATTACTCATGCCACGATCCTGTCGGTCAACCTCTCTATATCTTCGTTCGTGCCTAACCTCTCTATCCATAAGTGCCCCATCATCATACCCATCAAATTCATCTTCTTCCTCCATCTCTATCCTATGGCCTCGCCCCACTTGTCTCCGCACATTGGGCGCTTCCCTAGGCCGCTCAAACCTTTCAATCCTGCTTGACATATCCCCCAGCATTTTCTCAAAGAGTTGTGCCAACTCTTCCACCATGTTGACTTGATCATCGTTCTTTGCTGTAGTAGAATTTTCCGACATCCTAAAACTAAGTAATATATGCCTCACATGTGTGTCGCTCGTGTATCACTCAATTTTTGGCTTTTATCCTCTATTGATCTCACCTCTCTAGCATTTTTCCACTCAATGACTTTCACCCCAATTGCTTCAAGAACGAACCCGAACTCAAACAAGTTTAAAACCGAATGATTCAAATCGAGTATAAGTGAGAATTTTATAAACTATTTGGAAAACTCGAAGAAGACCTTGAAAGAATGGAATTCGACTCTATATAGGACTTGGTATTTTTATGGGAACTAAGATTGATTCAAGAAAAAAATTCTTGAAATCAAATAATATTTTTTTTTTTTTTTGGACTTGATGAAATTTTCGTTTTTTTTTTTTAATTTCTCGAAAATTCAACTACGAGAATAAGGAAACAAACGAAACTTAATTTGGATACCAAACGAAGGAAATAACGACTCTTGAATTTTTTTGTGACACTTTGTGGATTAAAGACTCAAGAACTGGAAGAACACGAAGAACAATATTAAAGAAGACTCAAGAAAACAAAACAAAGATATAACATTGATTTTTGGAGCCTAAGCTCTAATACCAAATGATGCAAACCACGTAGCAATTGTAGCTACGCAACCCACAAAATATTGAAATCGACCCAAAAACGCCAATAAACCACGATTTATGGATCTAATTAAAATTAATTGAACCAAGCAACCAATACAATCACTGGGATATATTGACCTCTTGATCACAAGCAATAATAATTCTCACCGAGATTTGAACAAACAAGAATAACTCGCAAGTTCGGATTTTATTCAATGAAGAATAAGGTTGTGAAAGCAAAATAGCCTATCAATAATAATATCAAAGTTGTGTGTCGAATAATGAAAATTACATCCCTATAAATAGGGTCAAAACCTGGCTTAGGAGTTTTAATTATACTAGGAAAGAAATACCTAAAAAATAAGGAAATAAATAAAAATCCTAAAATTACGGTTATTGACTTTTACGGCCGTGACTCCTTCCTTTACGGCTGTAAGAAGCTTTCTGATTCACAGTTATGGCCGTGAGACTTTATTTACAGCCGTAAGTCCTTTTTTTCTTGAAATTCATAAGTTTAACAGAGGCTGCATTACGGTCGTGACACTGTAAGTTACGGCCGTAAATCCAATTCTTCAAAATTTCAATTCTTTTGCAGTAGACTCGTTATGGCCGTGAGTAGTGTATGTTACGGCCGTGACTTTGAGATTTCACAATTTTCTTCGATGCATTGAATGAGGTTGATCCACTCGTCGTTTTGGTTCGGTCCCAACATGGTACTTGCTCCTTTTGATGACACGAACAATGTTTTGGCCATTATTTCTTGTACTAGCTTGTCCATTGCTTCGTTGGCCTTCTTTGTTTGCAATCGAGTCATCGGTCCTCCTTTGATCATCAACGGATCCTTGTGCGGACTTGTATTCGTGGTCTGGATCACATCAACAAGGGTGGCAATGCAATAGTAGAATTAAAATTATAAAAAAATCCAAATTTCATATCATATTCAGATGGATCAACTTCGAGTTGATCTTATAGTTTGTTGTACAAGTCTGTAAATGACATACCTGATGTTAACAAAATTACAGAAATGTTTTGATCACTCGTATATTTTCATGCCCATCGCAGATTTTCATCAACCACGAATTCACCAAAATAAGAAACTGGGATGAAAGCCATAACTGCATTAATTAAAAATAAAAAATTTTCAAAACAACAAGTTAGGAAAAATCAGAGTAACTGATAAAAAATAATTTTTAAAAAAATAGTCGGTCCGGCCAGACCATGTCTCGGTCTGGCCAGACCATGCCATAGTCTGGCCGGACCAATGACCGACACTTTTGGTCCGGTTTAACATTCAATTCTTCCGATTTTATTACTAAATTGATAAAAATCACATTTCACCATATTAATTTTCCATTGTTTAGTCTACATAATTATAGATCTATAACAATCTTTAATTATTAACTAAAAAATTAACAATAGATGAATTTTTCGATAATTTTTGGTTACTAAAATTACAGATATGTTGAATAAGTTTAAAACAATGAGAACAAAATTAAATACAGTATAATAAATATTGCTAAATCAACTTACCGATAAGAAGTAGCGAATGAAATCTTTCAGTTGAGTTTTTTTTTTTTTTTTTGAGCACAAGCAGATAAAAAATGATAGAATAATTTATCTGTGTATTGAGCACAAGTAGAAGAAAAAATGAAAGAATAAAAAGTGAGAATTGTTTGGTTTTTGTTTTAATATAAATATGAAATAAATGAACGGTATAAGAGAAATATGGTTATTAAGGGTATACGCGTTTTTTTAAAAGGAAAAGAGGTATTGTTGTTAGTTTTTGAAAAGTTAGGATATTTTGACTTAGCCCATGTTTGACTTGGGCATTTTGAAAATTCCCCCCATACTTCAATGGTGGGAATTCACAAGATCAACATCGGTGGATGCGTCAATAAATAATTAGCTAGTGGTGGAGGCATTTTTCCTAATCAAGATGGACATTACATGTAAGGCCTTCTCATCATGGATAGACTGTCTTATCTTGAAGGTTGAGTTACGAGCTATCTCGATGAAATTTCACTTACTTGACAATGTGATTATCAGATATTTGGATGAATACTGACTCATATGTGGTCGCTCACTTCATCACGAGGGATAGGGGATCATGGATGATTCAAATCATTCTCAAACATATCAAACATCTTCTCTTATTTCACCGAGACACTGTTTTTCACATTTATCGAGAGGGAAACCATGTTACCAATTTACTTGCATCCAAGGGTTGGAACCAGTATCATTACCAATAGGGTCTACTTGACCAAGGTGGGTCTCACTCCCATGTGAGAGGGGGAGTGGGGAGTAACCTGGTGTGTAACCGGATGAGTAAATTTAGCATACTCCTTAATTATTTTTGTGTTGAAATTAATATTTTCGATCTTATTACTCTCTTTCATTTATTACTTTTCTTTGCCTTTGGGAATTGTGTTAACCCCCCCCCCCCCCCCCCCCCCCCCGTGAGTTTGATATCCAAACCCTCGTCATCCCCTCGTGGTGCCTAAAAACCCATTGAGGCTGTGTTGGTGTTCTGCATTAAAAAATAAAAAGAGAGAGATTCCTAAAATACTATTACTCACCCCGTCTGCAAATCACAGATCAATTATATATTTCTGTTTCTTACCAAACCCTTCTGAACCATGGATTGAGAGTTATCAAACCATTGACATATGTCGAACAAGAGCATGGTCCTGGCAATGTTCATGATGATACTGCCTTTAGAATGCACTGCCTTTAGAATAAGTACAAATGTCATCTACTGAGATTCATGCAATGGATCAAGGTGTACAGAACTGTATCACAGGGAATCAATTATTAAGTCTCAACATAAATATTATCCAATACATAATACGAGTCAAGAAGTATATAACACCCTATACCCCAATTACTTATCCCCTATCAAAAGTATCTTCAAGATTGAATCTTTTAAGCCATCATCAGCATATGCAAACAGATGTCCAGCATCTGGTATTTCATGGTATTGTATCCAAGGAAGCTTCTGAGCAATGTAGCGCTGCAGTGAAACGGGCACCATCCCATCCTCAACACCTTGCCACAGATGAATAGAACCTTCTCCGTCGAGTGAAGGGTTCTCAAGATCCATAGGATCAAATTCCCAATGCCCAAACCCAACCATCAAGTCACGGTGAAAGGACTCAAATACTCCTTGCTGACTTGCATATTCCTACACATAAGCAACTCTTAGTTTTGATGCATTTTAAAGAATATATCTAATGGTATATAATGCAATTCACCAGTACTATGCTGTAACAACAAAAAAAATCAGTACCCTTCTGGTCATTCTTCCAGCTATTTTGGAAACAATTTTCAAATCTGGGGCCGAAAGATTAGGTTTTCCAGCCGTAACACTGGAGGAAGGAAACCACTTCTGAGTGTTCCACCAGTAGACGAGCCAGGGCATATAGTGTGCAACTCGAAGTGCCCACTGGTCCTCCAAGGGCTGTTGATTGTATGCTTCTGTAGATAAGTTTGCAGGAAAACTAGGCCACCAGTAATTGATAACAGGAGCAATCAATGCTGCTCCAGCCAATCTGTCAGCATACAAGAATTAAAGAAACAAAATACATGTCAAGCAACATGGTGTACCATCTGTCCTCGGGAGACGGTATTTTTCCCAAAGGGCATGTTAGTATACAATACTATACGATAAAACAAAATTTGAGTTTTGTTCTTGAAGTCATTCTATACCGCCGAGACAACCTTACAAAACATAACAATGATGTATTTTTCTTATTATAGTAGCTATATGTCTGTCCATATAAATCAACGTTTTCGTTTTCTCCAATTCCCTCGTAATTCTAAACTGTAAGTCTTTGCAAATACCAGAAGCTCAATTAACCTACACATTACCTGTGAGGAATGTACTTGAGGCAGCCCCAGACAACCAGTCCTCCCATGGAAATCCCAATGACATAAAATCTGGCACC
Source organism: Ligustrum vulgare (assembly GCA_963555705.1). NCBI lineage: Eukaryota > Viridiplantae > Streptophyta > Magnoliopsida > Lamiales > Oleaceae > Ligustrum > Ligustrum vulgare. The sequence continues at coordinate 52,902,468 of OY743171.1, read as the reverse complement.
AAGTTTTAATTGTTCACCAAGCTCTTCTATATCTAAAGCTATGCTCTCTATAGTTCGTTTTGGATCCGGATCACTCTCTCCGTATCCTGGTCTGTCGAAAGTCACAATGTATATCCCAAATTCTTCAAGTAATGCCTAGAAAGTCAAAAAAAATAAAAAAATACATCTAATCCATTAGCAACAACAAAATTTAAATCGATGAACTAAGAGATTTTACTAATTTGATGACCAGTGATTATAATACCGATGTAGAAAAAGAAGCGTCATGTCGACTGCCGGTGTAGCCATGAACCAAGACAATCTTATATTTAGCTGTCTCTTTAGGGACACCGTGCTCTTTATATGCCAAATATCTTCCGTCTCTAAGCTTGATTCGGGGTGCTGTGATAGGTGGACCGCCCAGAGAACCACAAATATGGGGAGGTGGAGGCCGAAAGGCTTGCTGTGCCCATGCTAGAAAGCCAATCAACAAGACTACAATGATTTTCCAAGACATTGCTGAAAATATTTAATAGAAGCTAATTAATATTTCCCGCACAAATATCAACTGAAAAATAATAAATTTCGTATTGGAACCTATATTTCTGTCTTCATTCTTTTTCTTCGAGAACATATATTCTGAACACATGGCATGAAAGTATGGATACATGATTTCATACATAAGATATGCTGAAACTAATGAGAGTATAAGAAATGTTCTATTACTTCAACTAAACTAGGTCTACTAGAAATAAATTTACAATTTACAGAATATCATAAGTGAGGGAAGTTAGTACTATAGTGACATTATTAAAGAAGTAAACGAAGTTTTCTGGCACTGAATGTCAAACATGCACTAAATGTATAACAATTGTCTAGGTATTACAATTTCTGTTCACTTTTCACTAGATCACAATATTCAACCATACATTTATACATTTCCCCTTTTCCTCTGAATATTGAAAAACATAATCATATAAAAATAAGGTGTCAATCTATACATTGTCTTACTCTGCTATATATATAATGTATAGTTTCATGGTTGGTGTGGAAAATAAGATTAATGTACTCTCAACTCTACAAGCAGACGTTGTCTTGTCATGGTTCATCAAGGTTCATAGAGTCTTCTTCATTCAAATCTTCTGGCATTAGGGGATGCATAACTAACATTTCCGGGTGAGGAATTTTTTCAGATGACTTTCTTACTATGAGAATCTATTGGTGATTATTTCTAAAAATATGAGACTGTAGGAACGTTTCTGCAGAATCGTTTCGTCAGATGACAAATTATAGTTGGCACTTTTGGAAAAAACCTGCAATGCAGTTAAATTATCCACTCTCACAATCCCAGATTATATATACTCCTGGAAAATATCACATACTAAAAAATTATGCTCGAATTTTTTTTTTTTTTTTTCACTAACAAAACTTACTTTTCTAGACAAAGTGACTTCTAACCACAAACCCACATGAATAAGCTCTAACAACTAGTTAGAACTCAATTTTGCCCATGAAGAATCTAATCTGAAAATAAAAATAAAAATAAAAATTCCAGAGTTCTACAGGAATTTATCTCAGTTCTGCTGATGCAGCCATATCAAGTTCAAGATATAAATTCCTTTCTTCCCAATTAAAATGGAAGTATGTATATATGTAAATATGTAAATATAGCCCATTTAAAATTGCAATCAAATCGAATCTTAAGCATGACAAACACACAAACGAGGAAGTGAGAGAGAGAACCTGAAGAAGTGAGAGAGTTAATCCGTGTAAGGATCCATATATGGAAATTCTTGAGCAGCAAATACCTTGAAAAAAAATCCACGACCTCTATCATGAGGCATGTCTATGCGAGAGAAAATTACACGATTGGTTACTTTCATATGGAAAAATGAAGTCTTCCGTCCCATTTTTCAAAAATTCTTTTTTTTTTGGAACTCAATAATCTCTAATACATGAAATGGATTGAAAAAATACACATAACACATTAGTAAATAGGCAGAATTTAATAAAAATCCCTCTTCAATGCACAACATGAATTAGGATGTTAGGATGACGTGACGCAAAAAAAAAAGACATTGTGGAGTGGAGTTGAGCGTTTACATCTAGACGCTCCGTGAGACATGCTGATTCAGCATTAAATTTTATTTTTTAATTATTTAATTATTATAAATAAGGACGTTGCCCAATCAGGTTATATGATACAAGTTATTTCTATTTGAACTCTTTATACAATTAGAAATCCTGCAGATAAAGCTAAATTTATGAATATTAATTAATTTTAAATTTAAATAAAAAATGTTACATAATCAATATTATTTAAATGTAGAAGGAACCATTGGAGAGTAAATTTTTTACTTCTCCATCTATTTATTCACGCTCTCTAAAACTCCGTCTATTTTATTAACATGTCAGCCTCAATCCATGGAGTGCATTGGAGATACTCTAAGATTAATCTTAAACATAAATTCAAAATTTTTTCCATCTTTAATAAATAATATTAAACATAAATTCAATTTTTTCCCTTTAAACCCCATATTCTTCAAAAAAAAAAATTATTATTATTAAATATATTTTCACGAAAACTGAGCTCCAACACACAAAATATCTAACCACTCACTCAGTGTTTCAGAAGCGGCCATAGGGTGTGTAGGTAGTGCGATCGTACAGGGCAGTGTCGTAGAAGCATCAAATTTTTTTTTTATTAACATATGACACTTAAAAAAAGTTGATTATAAGGATACAAAATCTTTTTATAAGTTATCATTTTAAATTATCTTATAGAACACACAAAATCTCATAGCCAACCTACACCCACACTTTCAGTCAATTAAACAGTAGGTCATTGAGCTTTCACCCAAATTACAATTAAGTCATTGATATTTTACTTAGAGCAATTGAACTATTAAACTTTAATTTAAAAACAAAAGGATCACATTGTTTAGATTCCGTTAAAGGTGCCCGCCAGAAGCCAAGAATTAGGTAAGATGTCTGCCAAAATTAACGAAATGCCCACTTGTTCATCCTAGTTGCGAGTTATGATATTGAAGCTTAGTTAAATTATTAAGAAACATAACACATGTATGAATGATATGTTTTCTTGTTTACAAATCAAGCAAAACAAGGAAAAGTGCATCATATATCCAAATAAAATACAAAATGAGCGCTAAAAAATAATAATACATCATAATTTCTTCAAAAATCCAAATCCCAGTAAATATATATATATATATATATATATATATATATATATATATATATATACACGGTCGATTATATTATCACCACAAAACTTATATTCTTCGTGAATGAAACAGGAAAACAGAAAGAGAAAAACAAAAACCAATAAAAAAGAGACAGTCGGATTAAACTAAAAGAAATACTACCTCCGTCTCAAAAAGATAGTCCTGCGGTTATTTTCACACGGATTAAGAAATTGTAGTTAGTATAGTTATGGTATTAAATTTTATCAATATTTTCCATTTATACCCTTTATCTCTTATTTATTGTTTTAAGTTGACTCACTTTGTTTCCAACAAAAAATTTGAAAAAGCAATAATTAAGTAGTTAATGTAAATTGTACCAAGATACATTAAATAAGGGTACATGTGGAAATGAAAAATTTAATGCATGCTCAATATGGAAACAAGATTATCTTTTTGAGACGGACAAAAATAGTATATAAGACTATTTTTTTGGGACGGATGGAGTAAAAGAATTGGCACATAAGAAAATACAATATTGCTACATGCACATGTTAATTCACATACAGGTTGATATAAAACATATGTAGCGCAATTTTATTTTTTCATAAATCACATCATCTTTTAATCAACAACCACAACTCATCCAAATCATCTACTTGTCAACCTCTATGTCAATTAACATGTACAAGTAGCATTTTTGAAGAAAATAATGCTTTCAACATCCATGTAAGCAAAACACACGCTTGAGCTTCACAGACTCGTAGTTGCTCGTTGTTTGGGAAAAGCACCATCTGAATTATTAACTGCTAAGAAATTATTGCTTTCGTATTTAAATTGGGGTTTTATTTAGAGCAATTTAACTATTATACTTTAATTTAGAAACAAAAAGATCACATTGTTTAGATTCCGTTAATGTGCCTGCCATAAGTCAAGAATTAGGTAATTAAGATGTCGGGTTAATTATACAAATATCACTAATGTTTATCAAAAACTTCAAATCTATCACTAACATTTCAAAGTTACGCAAACTACGACTTATACTTACAATTCTTATCCCCATATACCATTTTTGTCGACTTTTTAATATAGAATGCCTAGTTGTAATGTTAAATGATAACGTGACATTACCTCTCAGCAAGTTAGCGGCCTCCTAAGCAGTCATGTAAGCGATTAAAATGTTTTTTCTTGATTTTTAAAATATTTTGCACATAATTTTTTTTTTTTTTTAAATTTGGTGAAAAATAAAATTTGAAAAATTCAAAATATTAGGAAAATTAAAAATTGATAAAACACAAAAAATAAAAATAAAAAATCTATTTTTACGCACACATCAACACCAATAACACATACTAACATATACAAAAAATACACACACTTCACCAAGAACACACACCAAGATACATGAGATTTTACCAATGTTTAGAAAATCGGACTAGACCGCCCGATTCGATTGGAAAAATCAGAAATCGGTCGAAAAACCAATCCGATCCATCACAAAAATGGGTAAAAAAACCGGGTTTTCTGCTGATTCAACCAGGAACCGATCGATTTTTAAAACTCGATTTTGGGGTTTTTTTTTTAGCTGTTTTTACTTTCCTTTAGTAGTTTTAAGCTATTTTTGTGTATTAATTTATTTTCTAAATGAGTAAATGTTGGTTTATTTGTAAAATAACTTATTTTTTAAATTTTTTTGTGATTTTTGGAATAATTTTTAATTTTTTTATTGATACCGGTTGGACCTTTTGATCCATAACCAGTTGCCTTTTTCGGTTCGAACTGATTTTCGATTTTTTAAACACTGGATTTCACATAGTACGCCAAGAACAATCGTTCTACCTATTTAAAGTTTGAGAATAGGTCGAGGGCATTGCACCCTCGATGCCTCTAGGCTTTATCCGATAGAACTCGCACCCGAGCTCCAGCTATCTTGAGGGAACTAAGGAAGGCAGCAGGCGTGCAATTTACGCAATCCTAACACGGGTAGGTAATGATAATAAATAACAATATTGGGCCCACCAAAAAAACACGGTAAGACAAAAATAAAAAATTTCCATTTTGGCTCAACATTTCCAAACATCCCACACAGACGGCCTTATTCCAATCCTTTACAATAAATCTTTGCAAAACCCATGTTCTAAAACCAGCCAGTTTCTCCATGACTCAGGCTTCAAAATGCAGAGTTAAATAAATCGAGACCAATTAAAGATATTCTTAGAGCCTCATCTTTGATCCTCACAAAATTGAACTCCAATTGTTTCACAAAAATAGAATATGATGCACTTGTATGGAGTTCCCTTCATGGGCTTCTTGTTAGAGACACGAATTCACAGGCCGATCGAGCAAATTTGGAGTTTCTTATTGTGGAAATTACATGGGTTCAAGTATTTAAAGATTGAAAATCAAAATTCAGGCCAAACCTTTATAAATTCAAATTTCAGGTTCTAATTAGATTTTTTAAATAAATTTTTAATTAATTATCATATCACAGAATATATTTTTAAAAATGTCAATAAGTGTCATCTACGCAAGTAACCGCTTAAAGAAATTCTAAATCTGAAATATCCCAAAATATAAATTTATCTCAATCGCTTCAATCTTTTGAAACCGGCATGCTGACGATATCGAAGAGAACCAATATTGAGAAACTACATCACACAATCTATTCCCTCGCCCAGGATCTGAAACCGTAGTCAAAATGTGTTAGACATGGTGAAAATAAGGACAACAGACCGAAGTTCATCGACTGAACGAAAAGGACAATACCGATCATAAAAGTTAGAGGAGAAATGTCCAAAAAGATGTTCAAAATGATATTCCAATCATCTCAGAAGATCGACAACCAGTTAAACAGCGATCGGTATGTGAACATATACCCAGATTTTAAGAATTGTGACCTCATAATTAATTTGTGACATTGGGCATTGTTGATGGATTTTGTGTTATCGTCATGAAAATGTGACTTAGATCACGCCTTGCTCACTATGGGGATTTTTTTTTTTTTTTTTTTTAGTGGAATGAAACAATGGGAAAAATGTGACCTTAGTAATGGATTGTGTGCAAAGCCTTAATTTGTACCTTGATTTTTTTATTGTGTGAATTGATTGGAGTTGAATCGCATGTGACCTAGATTAAATGGAATTGTGACAACTCATACACATATGTTATTGGTTCTGCTAATTGGTGAAGTGTTGAAATAACTCACATGTGACCTCAACAATGCACTAGTGTTCTTGTTTTGCAATGCACTAAAACTGTACGTTTGTGAACTTATGAACAGCAGATGAACCCCAATTGTTTGTCATATTTGTTTGGAGGGTTTGTGAAGTAATTCGAGATTTTGGAATACTGTGAAATACCCAAATAGCTATATGACCTCGGAACCATGTATACCATGTAAATGTGACATACTATTATTTCATGAGCAATGCACTGGAACTCATCACCTGTTAACTTAGATACTGTTAATGTGACCTCTGATAGTTGGTGTGCAGTGCATTGAATTCAAGATGATGTCAATTCAAGCTGCCTTATACATTTTTTTTTTAATTCATGGAATGTGATGTTGAATGAACATTGTGATTACACGTGATGCCAATGCCTTCTGAATCCAACAAGTCCTCTGTGAGTTTGATGTCATTTTCTATGATATGAATTTCAATGTGTGACCTCAAGTTCAGTGTATATGATCTAACATCATAAATTACATCACATTATTTCTTGCATTACATGCTGTTGTACTCTAAAATTTACACTCACACTCTCTGTCAACAGGTCTGGAAGTACATTATCCCGGTGGAAGAATGGTTTAAGGGCAAAATTACATGAAATGTAACGAAGAATTAACTATCAAAGTTCACATCCAAATTTGACCCCTTTTGTTTATTCAATACATTTTTAATGACCTATGTACAATTTTAATCAACTAAGTGCAATTTCCCCTATTTCCTGGAGTTTTGTATTAGTAGTTAATCCTTCAAGCTATTTTAATAAAATCATTTGACGAATGTTTCTAATTCAGGTTTCATGTAACATAATAGCGAATAAATCCTTTTCAGGATTTTTTCTTTTTCAAGTCACATGTTACTTCATTTAGGAAAAATGCACATATATGACATCTTATTCACGTTACAATTTGTTATCAACATATACCACAGGTTTCATGGAAGGAAAACTACCAAATTTTTGTGTTACAGTACCAAGTTGTTTATGCCATTCAATTGCAACCTTCCTGTCATTGCCTATACATTGTATATTGAGGCCACATTTCGTATTAACTATGTCACGTGATATACAATCCAATTCACATGTTATGGTATTATAGGTCACATTTTCATTTACAATAATTTTTTAATCGAGATCACATTTTACATTAATCGGATTTTTTTATGCCATTCATTGGCAGCATTCTTGTCATTAACAATGCATTACATATTCAAGTCACATGTTGTATTAACAAGGTCACATGTTATACATTATAGGTCTTACGTTTAGTAATTCAAGTCAAGTCTTCATATAATCAGGTCAATTGTTTTTTAAACCATGTCAGCTATTATACAATTTAAGTAACATGTTTCATGGAATTGTATCTCATTAGTAAAACATATTTTATTAACTAGGTCACATGTTTTACACAGTAGAGGATAAATCAGTTCTTTGAGTTTCCTTATTCGGGTCACTATTATTTCTTTTCGCTCATTTGGTATGGTCATGTACGTCACCTCAAGGTGGTTAAAATTAGTCATGAGCTTGTCACAGAATTTTGAGGTGAAAACTACCCAGGCAGTCTGTTCCATCACACAGGTTGTATCTGCTCTTCATTGGCAGCATCCGGTCATCAATAAGACATTGTTTGTTTAGGTCACATGTTACAGTAACGAGGTTAAATGTTATAAAAAAACTGGTCACATGTATTTTAATTCAGGTCACATTTTGCTCTACCATGGTCACATGTAATGTATTCTAGGTCACATGTTATATACTCCAGAATCCAGGTCACATGTTATATAATCAAGTTAAAATGTCTATTTACTCAGGTCACGTGTTTTGTGGTCCAAGTCACATATTCAGGTTTGCTAGCTCGTGGTCGTGGAGTTTATATCTTTATACAAAACGCCACCAATCATAGATTTATGTTTACATTGCATATCTTCTTAACTAAAACACATTTCAAACATCTATGTCATACAACGACGACCTCAAGTGGGCACATTCGGTCAGGTCACAAATACAGGTTTTAGTTCATGTTACTAAAAGAACAATGAGACCCACCTGCAAAAAAATGTATCACACTTAGGTCACATACATAGAATTAAGGTCACATTAGTTACTTTCACAATGAAAATACATTCCAAAACTTCACAGGCCAAGTTACTCTGTCTGCGGTCACAGATAAAGATTTTACTTCAAGGTACATTAGATAGATGTCATTTGCATTGATACATGTTTCACATCATGAAACGAGGTCACATTAGGGATTCAAATTTTAGCCTATCTTTGATTTGTATACAAGATGATCACTAAATGTTCATTGTGTGACCTAATATTTTTTAGACCAGATTGTATAAAGACGTACAGTAACTTACTGGTGGAAGTTGTTTCTTTCTCCACGATACAATTTTCTATCCAAAAATTTGACCTCTTATTTCCAGCAATGCCACAAACATGAGAATTGTATGTGAACTCGTTTATCTTCAATTTCAAAATAAAGAGATTCTGGCGTCGGCAATGAATGTGTGATCTCCGGACTTTTTTTGCATCAAATTTTTGTTTGCAGCCAAAATGCTAATCAATCAACGATTAATGTGAGAGATCCGCTTCATATGGTAAGGTCGAAAAACTGATCGCGTGATTTCAGGGGATGCATCTTTCCTTGATTTCCGTTACCACACACACACACACCTGATAATTGAATGATTTTAAGTTTTACCTTATTTTTTATATGTGTATGTATAACTACCTGAAAAATGTATTTTTCCCTTTCTTATTTTTATTTTTGTGGCCGCATAATCTCTTCCAAACTTTTCGACAAATTGACCTCGATTTCAGATAATTTCAAGCGTACAATTATTTGTTGCTTGAGCTAAGATTTGTGGTGGGATCTTCGTGCAAATATGAAGAATTATAAAATGGACCTTGCAAAATCTTTATAAATGGCTGCACTATTTTCTTGGTGTTATGTGTATTTTTTTTTGGAAATGGGTGTTATGTGTATTTAGTGCTTCTTCTTGGTGAAGTGTGTGTATTTTGTGGATACGTTAATATGTGTTCTTGGTATTGATGTATGATTAAAAATAAATTTTTTGTGTTTTATCAATTTTTAATTTTTCTACCATTTTGTATGTTTCAAATTTTAGTCTTTGTTTGGCAAATCATTTAAAAACATGTTTTTAAACAATACAATTCTTCAAATCATATTTTGAATCACATATTTTAGCTCGAAAACATAAAAAAAATATTTTCAAATTTAATAAACATTTTTTTCATTAAAAATTACAAAAATTATGTGCAACATCTTTTAAAAATTAGAAAAAAAAAACATTTTGATTGCTTACGTGGCCGCCAACTTGCTGAGAGAAAATACCAGTGGCGGATCCAGCCGGCGTCGAGGTAGCGCGGTCGCGCTATCTCGATCGCCTGCCGATCTGCTTTAGAATTTTTTTTTTTAGAAGTAGGAAACTGAGATTTTAGGATGATTTTTAGTTTATGTGATTTAATTTATTGTTCTGTGTTTGATTTCTCTCCGATTTGTATGTTTCTGTAATTTATTTTCAAGTTAATATGTACTGGCTAATTGTTGAAGTTCAAGAATGGCGGAAGCGGAATGAAACCAAGCGTAGGGAAGAAGATGAAGTTGGTTAGACCTTTATCCATTGTTTGGGCCTTATAAAAGTGGTCCAAACTCAATTTTTTTTTATTTTTTATTTTTTGAAAGTAACCAAACTCAAATTAATTTTAGATTTTCGAGAAATTATTTGATTTGTAATTATTAATTTACAGATTTGGTGAAAATATGATTTGTGATTATTGATTTACAGATTATAAAATATATTTGATTTGATTTATAATTATTGATTTACAATTGTATGAGCAAACGAATATCGAATGATATCAATGTCATGTATTTTGCATCTATTTTGGTTTGTATTGAATTATATATTCATATATTTCATCACAATTTTTTTTTATTTCTATACTTATTTATTAGTTTTTTAAATATTATTTCATTAAATAATATTCATAATCTCGCTACTGCGATCGTTGACGTTCGTCGGTCAATAATCAATGTCCGACGGGGTCAACAGTCAACGCTCTAGCTGGACATCTCGACTAGATCCGCCACTGAATAATACCACGTCATCATTTAACATTACAACAAGATATTCTACATTAGAAAGTCAACAACATGGTACATGATGTAAGAATTGTAAAAATAAGTGGTAGTTTGCGTTACTTTGCATTAGTGGTAGGTTTAAAATTTTTAGTAAACATTAGTGGTATTTGGTGTAATTAACCCTAAGATGTCTGGAAAAATTAACAAAACGCCCAAGTGTTCATCCAAATTTACAGATTAATGATATTGAAGGTCAATAAACTTTTACACTAATTACAATCGTATAACTATACTTCGATTAGGAGCAATTAGGCTAAGAGTCCGTTTAGTATAACTTTTGTTAATAGAGCTTTTTGCAGTAAGGCATCTATTAGTAGAACTTTTTTAGAAGTGATGTTGACAAAAAAATAATTAATTGTTTGATTGTCACTCCAAAAAGTAATATTAACATTAAATTGATTGTTTGACAGTACAAGTATAAAAGTGCTTTTGTATAAATTAACACTTATGTTATATCTCATAGTTGTTAACCAAAAACTAAATAATTATTTCACATCAATGTAGAAATCTATATAATAATAATAATAATAATAATAATAATAATAATAATAATAATAATAATAATAATAATAATAATAATAATTCATTCATAAAATATAATATAATATTTCAATATTTTCAGTATATTCCATATTTTTATTAATTAATTAGGAAAAAATATATTTTTTCAATTTATTTTCAAAATAATTCATATTTTATTAATTAATGAATTATAATATTTCAATAGATTTCCATAAGAATTATAAAAAAAATATTTTGTCAATAAATTTTATATTTTATTAATTAATAAAATATAATTTCATATTAATCAATAAAATATAATATTTCAATACGAGTTATGAAAATAACATATTTTCAACGTATTTCATATTTTATTAATTAATACAATGTAATTTATATTGACCAATAAAATATAATATTTCAATTAGAGTCCATTTGGCACAATTGTTGTGAATATAACTTTTTGCACTAAGGCTTTTATTAATAGAACTTTTTGAAAAGTGTTGTGACAAAAAAATAGTTGACTGTTTGATTGTCACTCTAAAAAGTATTATTAACATTAAATTGATTGTTTGGTAGTATAAGTATAAAAGTACATTTGTATAAATTAACACTTACTTTATATCTCATAGTTTTTAACTAAAAACTAAATAATTATTTCACCTCAATATTGAAATCTATATTAAGAAATATATATTTAATTAATTCATAAAATATAATATTTCATTATTTTCAATATTTCCATATTTTTATTAATTAATCAGGAAAAATATATTTTTTCAATTTATTTTTTAAAAAAACTCATATTTTATTAATTAATGAATTATAATATTTCAATATATTTTCCATAAGAGTTATAAAAAAAATATTTTGTCAATAAATTTTATATTTTATTAATTAATAAAATATAATTTCATATTAATCAATAAAATATAATATTTAAATACGAGTTATGAAAAATATATTTTCAACATATTTCATATTTTATTAATTAATAGAATGTAATTTTGTACTAATCAATAAAGTATAATATTTCAATACAAGTTATGAAAAATAATATATTTTCAACATATTTCAAAATTTATTACTTAATAAAATATAATTTTTATTAATCAATAAAATATAATACAAATTATGGAATATAATTTATTTTCAATAGATTTCATAAAAAGATATTATATATTTCAGCTTTTTGTAAAAGTGTTTTTTGAAAAGTTACAAATTTGAGATTCTCTAAAACATTATCCAATCAAAAAATATTTTCTCAATCACAAACAAATGCATATAACTTTTACTAAAAGTACTTTAGGCCTTCTAAAAGTACTTTTAGACCATATAAAAGCTCTACCAAACACACACTAAGAATCATAACACTTATATGTTGGAATAATTTGTCAATTATTTATAGTGTGAATTGGAAAAGTCTCCAATTATTGCAATTGTTAATAACAAATTTTCAAATATATAGATGCATATTGAAAAGTCATGATGTTTAGAATTGGACGTGACTTGTTCGCTAAAATCATATACCAAAAGTGTACGTGGAACAACTCAGGTTCCACTTAACGAGCTATCCCGGTCGTTGGGTCGACGACGTACTTTCCCTATTGTACCAACACGAGTCTTTTCAACATTCTTTGTCCTCACTCACACGCTCCCCGAGAAAACTTCCTAGGGGTCACCCATCATAGAATTACTCCAAGTCAAGTACGCTTAATTGTGGAGTTTCTAACAATGAACTTTCGGAAAAGAAGGTGCATAAAATACGAAAATTTTAGGGGCTTTACCGTATGTTTGCTAGTAAAGTGATGAGAGGTTGTCGTACCCACAAGGATTGTTTGTTTCTAACTAAATTTGTTGATTTCATTTTAAACGAAAAGTCAAGTGACATAAAAATTTTGTTTGATTTTGAATTACTAAGTGACATAAGTAAAAACATTGCAACATGAAACTAGTTAACTAAAGCAAATAGATAATAATATAAAAACTTGGATAAAAACTAATTAACCTAAGTAAAGTAATGACAACATAAACTTGATAACTAAAATGAGTTACATAACATACCAAGGTAAATTTAATGTTCTTAACTACACTAATTTCTTCTTTCAAAAATCAATTAGTTTTAGTTAATCAATTAACCAAATTACATGATAAATTCTAAGTTCAACCAACACGTGTAGTAAATTCCAATTACAACTCAAAATATTAACAAACATTTAGAAGCTACATAAAACAACATTCATAATCATAAATACGTAAATATAAACAACCTAAAATCAATACATAACCTTAAATGACTAAGTGAAGTTAGATTAATCAAAAATCTCAACAAACTAAAATTAACCCATAATAAAATAACAACATTTAATAATTAACAAAATAATTTCAACAACAAGCTAAATAAACGATTAAAAACAAGATAATAAAGAAAACTCCCCTTAATTAGGTTCTTGGAGTGAAAATTTCAAGATTTCTTTAATTTGAATTAAGTTTTTCAATTATCCATTAATTTCTCCAACAACCCAATACAAAACTTTAAATAAACCACAAATGCTATAAAATTGTCAGGTGAAAAGTTAGATAAACAACAATAATAATAACTTCAATAAAAAAATAAGCTCTAAATGAGATAAGCAAGTAAAAACACAATAATTTTAAAAATTGAAACGCATTAAAGACATAAAATAGAGAGCAAAAATACAAGATAAATGCAAGAAAATAAATTAGGCAAGAAAATAACAATGTTTGGGTATATATTTTTTTCCTGGAATTATCCAAAAATACCTCAAAACCTCCAAAAAAATGCTAAGATCTACGTACAGCAGCATATGAGCCAAAACGGGTCAAATGGGGTTGACCCGTTCAACCCACAACAGTTTGGGCAAAAATAAAGCTGCGCGAAGACTTTGGGGCCGGATTTTGGTTCCGGTAGTTTCTGAGCCGTGGTCCGCGCGAGCGTCTTGGTTCGAGCCACGCGTTCGCGTGGTTCAGCGGAGGTGTGGTTTTGCAACTCGGTCCATTTTTAATTGCAATGAAGTCCATCATCTTTCAATATCGATTAATTTGGTCACTCAATTAATTGTGTAGCTGGTCCAGAACTTTTCGAATGTGACAAGTTGGTCCCCAAACTTCCAATTTCAACGTAGTTTGCATTCTTACTATTCAAAGGTTTAAAATATGAAAAGTCATCACCTTATGAACATGTGCAATTGAGACCATTAAAAATGAAAATGTGTGATCTGATTGTTTAAATTAATTTTTTCAAAATATGCAACTGTTTGAAGAGAGCTTGAAAATCTATAAATAGGAATCTCATTTTCCATATTTACTACTTCAAATCAATTTCATAGTATTGATTTCTAATTCTTTCTTCCTCCAAGTTCAATCAAAATAATATCCATATTATTTTTGAGTTTTTTGTTCAATATATTTTGTTCCAGAAGAGTACAGTCAAGCATTAGTTCGCCCAACAAAATTAATACAGTACTATATTAATTTTGGAAGATGCGTTGTATCTTGAGAGACGGACGTCCATTTGATCATGTTAGTACTGGTACATGGGCGAATTCGTTCTCAGGAGATTTGCATTCACATACCTCATTTAATTTTTTCTCCTTCTAATTTCTCCATTTTAGTAAGTAGAAATTATATATGTGTATCATGATTTCGGTAAGTCAAAATTTATTCGATATTCTGTAAGTATAAATCGTTATTTAATTATCTTTGCATACACGTATTTTTGTTAAAAGAATATAATTACGCACCAATTTTATCCAACAATCTTAAGATGTATTTATTTATTTATTTTGTGCATGCTATATTCTGTTTTAGTGCATGAATTGATATTAAATTTTGGATAGAAGCATTCGATGAACCTCTATTAATAGATGAATTATTTTGTATTTATTATTTTCCAATAAGATTTGAAAATGCAATACTTGAGTTTTGAGAAAGTTTTAACATTGTATGGTTTGGTTTTCATACAACTAAAAAGATGCATTCTTTTATAAATAAATTTGTGCATCTTCCACCGTTTTTAGTTAACTGAGATATATATTAAATTGATAGTTTAAAATGGAAGTGCACATCATTTCATTATGTCAATTGCGGGCATGTTTTGACAATGGTAGTTGAGTAAATTCATTTAGTTATTCAAATATATGAATATGAGCCTCCTTTTTTTACACGTTAAGTTATGATTAATTATATAAAAGTTATGTGGATTGAAAAATGTTCAATGAAATGGTAGGTTTCTCTGGAAATATTAATTTTGAATGGGAATAGAGTTGATGAATATCAAAATTAACTGGATCGAATAATTCATTCTTAATATGAATTTGGATCCATCCAAGTTTCATTGGGATAGTATTATCTACAGTTGATATTTTTAAAATAACCTTTCTCCAGTTATTTAGAAACTATGAATTAAATAGATGATTGCCACAAAATATAAACAAATTAGATTTAGTTGGAAGTCAAGTAACTCATGAAAGAACTTCAATGACAAATGAAGATCATAATATCCAACACTGTGCAAGAATTAAAGAATCACCTTTAATATATAAGCCCAATGGTAGTTAAAATTGCCTCAATATTCCTTACTCTCAAATGGAAAAGTACACGTACTTTGCTTTATAATTTAGCAGCCCCAATTCCCAAACTTTAGATAACCTCAGGTCCAAATGAAAACATTCAATTAAAATTTCAACAATAATGCAATCCAAGGTTTAAAAATGATAAAAATCAAATAACCAAAGAAAAGGAAAATTTCGAAAAAAGGTAATCATTGCTGAGAAATTTTTTTTAAAAAATAATAAATTAGCCTTCTCTTCTACAACTCGTACACAAAATAAATTCAGTAGAACTAACAACATACCGGTACTCGAAAATTTAAACTAACAGCATAACTCAAAAGACCGAATGTATAGCATAAGTCGACAAGAATTAAACTATAACATTTTATCAAATAAAAAATCTGCAAAACAAAAGTAAAAATAAAAAATAAAGAATGCAAGCCCATGCAGAATTCTTTGCGAAATCTTGGTCTTCATAGCAGATGAAAGATCAAGCTGTCAAAATATGGGAAAAGAAAAAGGAAAAAATAAAAATAAAAAATAGAGCAGAGCACCAACTGTAACAGGAAAAAACACTCACAGTAATATATTTGAGAGAGCAAACAAAAAATAAAGTATAGAAATATCTATTTTTTAGTATGAAGTAATATGATAGAGAAGCTGTAAAATGAGACATGAAGAGCTCATCCTAAACGTAAGTGATGATGTATTTGTTCCATCAATAATTTTTAAAAAAAAAAAAAAAAAATCAACAATCAAACACACACTTAAAAGCTAAGATAGATAAACCAAAAAATAAAGTGTAGACGTCGGTTTTTTAATAGAAAATAATAGGATAGAGAAGCTGTAAAGAAAGACGTGAAAATCTCACTTTATATATAAAAGACGATGTATTTGTCTTTTATATATAAAGTGAGATTTTCACGTCTTTAAGGATCTGTTTGGTTTCTCTCAACAACATTTGGGCCTTTTTTAATTCACATACAACTCACGTATTATTAATAGCCCAATTGAGAATCGGTGCTTACAAACAAATCTTTCTAAAAGTGAGAATGCAAAGACAAATAGCCAGAATACTCTTACATATCTTCGAATCTCCATCGTACATCCGACCAGACTACTTTTGATTCGATTGTCTAACATCGTAATCGGAGGAAGCTTATTACTGTGAGTGTTTTTTCCTTTTACAGTTGGTGCTCTGCTCTATTTTTTATTTTATTTTTCCTTTTTCTTTTTCCATATTTTGACAGCTTGATCTTTCATCTGCTATGAAGACCAAGATTTCGCAAAGAATTCTGCATGGGCTTGCATTCTTTATTTTTTATTTTTACTTGTGTTTTGCAGATTTTTTTATTTGATAAAATGTTATAGTTTAATTCTTGTCGACCTATGCTATACATTCGGTCTTTTGAGTTATGCAAACCCATGCGGAATTCTTTGCGAAATCTTGGTCTTCGTAGCAGATGAAAGATCAAGCTGTCAAAATATGGGAAAAGAAAAAGGAAAAAAAAAAATAAAAAAATAGAGCAGAGCACCAACTGTAACAGGAAAAAACACTCACAGTAATAAGCTTCCTCCGATTACGATGTTAGACAACCGAATCAAAAGTAGTCTGGTCGGATGTACGATGGAGATTCGAAGATATGTAAGAGTATTCTGGCTATTTGTCTTTGCATTCTCACTTTTAGAAATATTTGTTTGTAAGCGCCGTTTCTCAATTGGGCTATTAATAATACGTGAGTTGTATGTGAATTAAAAAAGGCCCAAATGTTGTTGAGAGAAACCAAACAGATCCTTAAAGACGACCAAGAATGAACAGTGAAAAGGACATTCACTCTTTTGATTTTAGTTAGAAATTTGTCCATCTTCCACCGTTTTTAGTTAACTGAGATATATATTAAATTGATAGTTTAAAATGGAAGTGCACATCATTTCATTATGTCAATTGCGGGCATGTTTTGACAATGGTAGTTGAGTAAATTCATTTACTTATTCAAATATATGAATATGAGCCTCCTTTTTGTACACGTTAAGTTATGATTAATTATATAAAAGTTATGTGGATTGAAAAATGTCCAATGAAATGGTAGGTTTCTCTGGAAATATTAATTTTGAATGGGAATAGAGTTGATGAATATCAAAATTAACTGGATCGAATAATTCATTCTTAATATGAATTTGGATCCATCCAAGTTTCATTGGGATAGTACTATCTACAGTTGACATTTTTAAAATAACCTTTTGTGAAAAAGTGGAAAGGTTGAAAGCCCTTTAATATACAAGAATGATATATTAAATGTAATGGCACTTAAAAGAAAAGTGGTTATTATTGACCATCCTAAATATGAAAGTACACGTGCTTTCACTAATGTTTCTAACCATTTATATGTTGACTAGAAGTGAGTGAATAAAAATAATTAAAAATGTGATTGAACTTTAAAAGAGCTTATGAACTCTAAGTTCTAGCCTAACCCAGTATTGTGGGGTATGATGATTAAAATTAATATGCGCATAATGTTGAGAATTGGATATTCAATGCAAGGATTGAAAATATACTAGTAAATATATTTTACTATTGAGGGTGCAGTTATTTTGGGGAAATCCTTAATACAACTTAAGAATCGAAAGAAATTAATGCTTTCAATAAATTTAGAACGAAGTATGATGGCTTCATACATTTTCGAAGGATTTTGAAATTGGTGACATATGTGCCCTGTTATATCATTTGATTGAAATTGTTAGCTACAAATCATATGTCACAAAATGTCGTATATAACAATAAGTCTAGAATTTATGTTTGGTGTCATTACCTTCATTAATTTATGGATTAGAGGAGTTTGACTCCTAGATTAGGATAGGGAAAATAAAAGCAATTAAGTATACAATTCAAACATAAAGGGGAGAAGTTTCATTTTATTAAAATTAGGTGTTAATAAAATATAATTAATATATATAATACATGATGAAAAATAAAACAGTTTAATGATCTAACAATATATTTTCAAATCCTAATTCTTTCACTCTCAATAGTCAATCCTGCCAGGTCTACCATTCTCTCTCTCAACATCTCGATCATCACACTCTCCACCTAATTATTTCACTCTCAATCCTCTCAGATCTACCATACTCTATCTTAGCATCTCGATCATCACCCTCTCCGCCAATTGCCTGTCGTCGGATGCCGACCACAGCACCTTTTGACCTCTGACTCTGATGGCAAATGCAACAATAGGTTTAGGCTGCTCATAGAAATGAGTGGTTGCGCACATAGGCGTGATGCTAAGTGTAGATCTGTGGTGGCGTTATACCGCACACAATGACGAGACACCATGCACTAATTTGTGGTGGAGGTGAACCGAACGAAGCTGTAAGTGGTTGCGTGTTGATGTGTGGTGGTTATAGGTCGTGTTCGGATTGACTGGTAGGTGGTTGTATCCGTGGGTGTGACATTGAATTTATTAATTCTACAAGTGGTGAAATGGGTGATAGAGTGGCTGTGCAGCGACGTCACATGGCTGCACCAACGGCTTCAATGTTGCATCTCATCTGCATCTGTAATCTGTTGGTGTGATTTGGAAATTCTTGTGAATCTGTTGGTGCAGGTTGTAGCGGTGTGCAGTAGCAGTGATGCTACACTTTGATTGCACGATAGTGGTTGGTGTGGCGGTGGTGACGACGGGTTGTGGATTTGAGACGACGAAGACTATATTGTTCTTGGTGGTGTTGGACGATGGATGAGATAAGGGTAATTTAGAAACTAGTGGCATTTTTGGATTGGTAGTGTAGGTAGTGACGAGGTGGTGGTGATGATGGTGGTTCTTGTTGGAAAAATTGGTTTTGACCAATTTATGTAATTAATTATTTGGAACCATTAATAGTGAATGGAAAATTAAGCCACTTAAAATTGTGACAATATTGGAAAATTAAAAGAATATTATTGAATATTCTAGAATTAATTTAAATGAAAAGATGTGTCTTTTCATATGAAAGATTGTGACTTTTGAAATTAATAATTTCCAATAATTGTGTCTCTTCAATTAGAGACAAATTTGAAAGGATGTGTCTCTTGTAAGGATTGTGTCTTTTGAGATACAACTTTCCAACATCTATATATAGACCCCATATGTTTGTATTATTTTTTTCATTCATCAATTCATCATTCATTTATTCAAATGATTTGATTTCTTTCATTTCATCTTTGGAGTACATAAGCCTAATTTTGGTTCGTTGTACTTGTGTTTTGGAGTGCTACAAACACAAGTATTGCCGTTGTATCTTGGGAGTCGATTGCCGTTATCCGTAGGCATCGTTGCAGGGCAAATTCGACTTAAGGACAAAGAGTTCAACTCTTGCCTCGGCTTTGTCCCTCTTTTCTTCTTCTTCTTATTTTGTATTTTCCTTGCCGTTACTCTGTCCAAATTTCGGCACGGATTTACAAATACTTCATTCTACTTATTTGGCGTCACTATTCACAAATTCACCCAACAATCTTAAGTCGAAATTCTATACATTTTGTGAAAGTGACATTCTTGTTTGGTTAAACTTGTTAAGTTTAACTTCTTCTTCATTTCTATTTTGTTTTGGTTGATCTTCTGTTTTTCGTAAACAGGAATGAATACTGTTCCTAATACCGATACTACTTCGAATGAAACTTCGAACATGGGAACTTCTGAAGGAAGTGTTCCTACCGGTGTGATTCCTCCCGTTGTGAATACAACAACTACTAATGTGATTCCTCCGGTTGTGGGTGCCCCTACTATCGTACATTCAAACTCCGTTTCACATGGGGAAAAACCGGAGAAATTTGTTGGGGTTGATTTCAAAAGGTGGCAACAGAAAATTTTGTTTTATCTCACAACCCTCAACTTGGCGAAATTCTTGAATGAAGATCCTCCCGCCATACAAGAAGGGGAAAATAATAGGGCATCTTTGATTGCTTTGGATGCTTGGAAACATTCTGATTTCTTATGCAAGAATTATATTCTTAATGGCTTGGACAACGCCTTATACGGTGTATATTGCTACAAGAAATCTGCAAAGGAACTATGGGAGACCTTGGAAAAGAAGTACAAGACCGAAGATGCCGGAATCAAGAAGTTCATTGTGGGAAAATTCTTGGACTACAAAATGGTAGATTCGAAGACCGTCATCAGTCAAGTACAAGAATTGCAAGTCATACTCCATGACATTCATGCGGAAAATATGTTCGTGAGCGAATCATTTCAAGTGGCTGCAATTATCGAGAAACTTCCACCCATGTGGAGGGACTTCAAAAACTATCTCAAGCACAAGCGCAAGGAGATGAACATTGAAGAACTCGTGGTCCGATAGAGGATTGAAGAAGACAACCGAAGTTCGGAAAAACGAGTTGGGAATGGCATACCACAAGCAAAGGCAAATGTGGTGGAATCTAGAAACAACAAAGGAAAGAAGAGAAAGCATTCCGTTGAATCTACAAAGAAGAATGCAAAGAAGTTCAAGGGCAATTGCTACAATTGTGGAAAGGCTGGACATCGCTCTGTTGATTGTCGCAAACCGAAGAAGCAATCCCAGGCCAACATTGTCGAATCTGATGCCATATCAAATGGCATGTCCGATATGAATTTATCGGCGGTTGTTTCTGAATGCAACCTTGTTGGAAATCCCATGGAATGGTGGGTTGATACGGGTGCAACCCGTCACATTTGTGTCGATAGAGGAATGTTCACTTCATACACTCCAACCGAGGGAGAAAATTTGTTTATGGGGAACTCCTCAACATCCAAAGTGGAAGGACAAGGCAAAGTGGTCTTGAAGATGACGTCGGGAAAAGAACTTAGCCTCAATAATGTCCTTCACGTACCGGATATTCGTAAGAACCTTGTGTCGGGTTCTTTATTAAGCAAGAATGGCTTTAAACTAGTCTTTGTATCGGATAAGTTTGTACTTACCAAAAATGATATGTACATAGGCAAAGGCTATGTAAAAGATGGACTATTCAAAATGAATGTCCTAACTGTTGTACCAAATGCTACAATCAATAAAACGTCATCTTCAGTTTATATGCTTGAGTCATGTAATCTATGGCATCATAGATTAGGACATGCAAACTTTAATTCAATACGAAAGTTAATGAATTTAAGTTTACTTCCGAATATGCATTTCAATAATGGAAAATGCGAAACATGTGTAGAGGCAAAAGCGGCCAAAACACCATTTCATTCGGTTGAACGAAATACCACACCATTAGAACTAATTCACACGGATGTGTGTGATTTGAAGTTCGTACCAACAAGGGGTGGTAAAAAGTACTTCATCACATTCATAGATGATTGTACAAGGTACTGTTATGTGTACTTGTTGAAAAGCAAAGATGAAGCTTTGGAAGTGTTTAAACACTAAAAAAATGAAGTTGAAAATCAACTTGGAAAACGAATTAAAATGATTCGTAGTGATAGAGGTGGAGAATATGTTGCACCGTTTGAAGAATTTTGTGCTGAATCTGGAATAATTCATCAAACAACGGCACCATATTCACCACAATCTAATGGAATTGCTGAACGCAAAAATCGAACGTTAAAGGAAATGATGAATGCAATGTTGATAAGTTCGGGCTTACCTCAAAACTTGTGGGGGGAAGCCATACTTTCTGCAAATCATATCCTTAATAAAATTCCACACAAAGATAAGGTTGAATCGCCTTACGAATTGTGGAAAGGTCGGAAACCTTCCTACAAATATCTCAAAGTGTGGGGGTGCTTAGCGAAAGTACGAATACCCAAACCTAAACAAGTTAGGATTGGACCAAAGACAATTGATTGTATCTTTATTGGATATACTATCAATAGTAGTGCATATCGATTCTTGGTTCATAAATCCGAAGTACTTGATGTACACGTAGGTACAATTATTGAATCAAGAAATGCGGTCTTCTTTGAAGATAGATTTCCGTGTAAAGAAAAGGAAATAAGTTCAAATAAAAGAACTTATGATAATATACATGGAAAGAATGATGATCTTCAAGTAAATGAAGAACCGAGACGTAGTAAAAGGCAACGAATTCCAAAGACATTCGGTCCAGAATTCGTAACCAATTTACTCGAAAATGATCCTAGGACATTTGATGAAGCAATGTCCTCTCCTGAAGCTCCTTTTTGGAAAGAAGCTGTACGCAATGAAATTGAATCCATCATGAGTAACCATACTTGGGAATTGGTTGAACTCCCTCCGGGAAACAAAGCTTTAGGCTGTAAATGGATCTTCAAAAAGAAATTGAAGTCGGATGGATCAATTGATAAATACAAGGCTAGATTAGTAGCCAAAGGGTATAGACAAAAAGAAGGACTAGATTTCTTTGATACCTATTCACCCGTTACAAGAATTACGTCTATACGTGTCTTGATTGCAATCCCAGCATTGCATAATCTTGAAATACATCAAATGGATGTCAAAACCGCGTTTCTAAATGGTGAATTAGAAGAAGAAATCTACATGGAACAACCTGAAGGGTTTGTTGCACCAGGAAATGAAAAGAAGGTGTGTAGACTTGTAAAATCATTGTATGGATTGAAACAAGCACCGAAGCAATGGCATGAAAAGTTTGATAAAACGATGTTGTCAAATGGCTTCAAAGTCAATGAATGTGACAAATGTGTCTACATTAAAAACACACCTAATGAATATGTAATCATATGCCTATATGTTGACGATATGCTAATTATGGGAAATAACTCCAAAGTCATTTCCTCGACTAAGAAAATGTGAACAAAACATTTTGACGTGAAAGATATGGGAGTGGCGGATGTAATATTAGGGATTAAAATCTCTAAAACATCGGATGGTTTGTCATTATCTCAATCACATTATGTTGAGACTATACTTAAGAAATTTAAGGCGTATGACGATAAACCGGTTAAGTCACCAGTTGACTTAGGTATTCACTTAGCCAAGAATACTGGTGAGCCCATATCTCAATTGGAATATTCGCGTGTCATTGGTAGTTTAATGTATATTACCAACTGCACAAGGCCAGATATAGCATACATAGTCAACAAGTTGAGTAGATACACTAGTAATCCAAGTGTTGTACATTGGAAGGCATTAAATCGAGTTCTTAGATATTTAAGACACACGGTTGAATATGGATTACTCTACTCAAAATATCCTGCGGTGTTAGAAGGATATACTGATGCAAATTGGATATCTGACACTAAGGATTCAAAATCGACGAGTGGTTATGTATTTACCATTGGAGGTGGAGCCGTGTCCTGGAAATCGTCTAAGCAAACGTGTATTGCTCGATCCACGATGGAATCTGAGTTTATTGCGTTAGACAAAGCCGGTGAAGAAGCAGAATGGCTTCGTAATTTTCTTGAAGAAATTCCATGTTGGGAAAAGCCGGTTTCTGCGATTAATATACATTGCGATAATCAGTCGGCAATTGCAAGGGCACAAAATAGTATGTATAATGGCAAGTCTCGACATATCCGTCGGAGACATAATACCATTAAACAATTAATATCGAATGGTATAATCTCTATTAACTCTGTGAAGTCAAAAGAAAATTTGGCTGATCCTTTGACGAAAGGACTTGCAAGAGATCAAGTATACCATCTTTCGAGGGGAATGGGCCTAAAGCCTATTGAATAGAATTACTATGACGGAAACCCAACCTTGTAGATTGGAGATCCCAAGATCTTGGTTCAATGGGACAACTAAGTCATAAATGATTCAGAATAAAGCACTTATACCCATTCCTAAAATTTAAAGTGCTATGTAAAATGTGTATAAGGATAAGTATACATATATACTTTTAATGATTAATAACCTTAAGATAGAAAGGTATGAGATCACCTATATAAGTGTGAAGTGGGGCCGCTTCTACGAGAATTTGAGGCTTAATTCTCTTAAGAGCACTTATGAAACCAAGAGTAGTCCAGGGCCAAAATGGACTCAACCATGAGAACCGAATAGGTTACATGAGTCATGGTGTTGGTACAGTTGTTTGGTTTTACACGAACGGCTGGATGGTTCAAGACATCGCGTTCACCAACTAGCCTAGTAAATCCGATTGTATTCAACTAAAGAAGGTTCAAGGCCACAAGCTACCTATCTTGATGCTATGACTTGTCGTGTGTACTCCATTTGTTAGAGTCTGCATTTCATTCGCATTGCATTTGCATTAATTTTCATACATGTGGGGGATTGTTGGAAAAATTGGTTTTGACCAATTTATGTGATTATTTAAGTGGAACCATTAATAGTGAATGGAAAATTAAGCCACTTAAAATTGTGACAATATTGGAAAATTAAAAGAATATTATTGAATATTCTAGAATTAATTTAAATGAAAAGATGTGTCTTTTCATATGAAAGATTGTGACTTTTGAAATTAATAATTTCCAATAATTGTGTCTCTTCAATTAGAGACAAATTTGAAAGGATGTGTCTCTTGTAAGGGTTGTGTCTTTTGAGATACAACTTTCCAACATCTATATATAGACCTCATATGCTTGTATTATTTTTTTCATTCATCAATTCATCATTCATTTATTCAAATGATTTGATTTCTTTCATTTCATCTTTGGAGTACATAAGCCTAATTTTGGTTCGTTGTACTTGTGTTTTGGAGTGCTACAAACACAAGTGTTGCCGTTGTATCTTGGGAGTCGATTGCCGTTATCCGTAGGCACCGTTGCGGGGCAAATTCGACTTAAGGACAAAGAGTTCAACTCTTGCCTCGGCTTTGTCCCTCTTTTCTTCTTCTTCTTATTTTGTATTTTCCTTGCCGTTACTCTGTCCAAATTTCGGTACGGATTTACAAATACTTCATTCTACTTCTTTGGCGTCACTATTCACAAATTCACCCAACAGTTCTTAGCAGCGTCGGGTGGTGGAAATAGTTTAAGTTGGGAATGGAATGGGTTGGAAGTATGTGTGACTTGAATAGTAATTATGACCAAAATATTTATTAAATGTGACTTAGTGTGACTTGTAACGAGTAAAAAATGTAATCAATTATTAGGTAATTGTGACAAAAAGTATTGATTAACGGTGATCAAGAAATGAGTGAATTGTGACCAATAAATAAGTAATATGTGACCCATTATTAGATAATTTTGACCAATTATTACTTAATTGTAATCAAAATATTGATTAATTGTGATTTTGTTACGACTCTTGGTGATGTGATCCAGACCACGGATACAAGCCCGCACAAAGATCCGTTGAAGATCAAAGGAGGACCGATGACTCGATTGCAGACAAAGAGGGCCAAGGAAGCAATGGACGAGTTAGTTCAAGAAACAATGGCCAAAACAATGTTCGTGTCATCAAAAGAAGCAAGTTCCATGTTGGGGCCGAGCCAAAACGACGAATGGATCAACCTCATTCAAGCCGTCGAAGAAGATTGCCAAATTTCAAGAATTACGGCCGTAACATATGGGAGCTCACGGCCGTAACCAACTTTCTGTTTAAAATTGATTTTGCGAGACATAAGCAATCACGGCCGTAAAGAATTGAGTATCACGGCCGTAAAGAGTATCACGGCCGTAAAGGTTGATTATAACGGCCGTAAGGGAGTTACTGCTTAAAATTGGAATTCGTATGTTTTGGGACTTACGGCCGTAAGTCCAATTGTCACGGCCGTAAGAGTGATTCAGAAACAGGGTTACGGCCGTAAGAAAATCAGTCACGGCCGTAAAACCGATTACGCGTAAATTTAGATTTATTTTATTTCCATAATTTTAGGTAGTTGTTTCCTTATTTAATTAGAACTCTTTAACCTAGTTTTGACCCTATATATAGGGATGTAATTATCATTATTAAGAACACAACTTTGATATATTAATTGAGAGGCAAATTGCTTTCACATTCTTATTCTTTATTGAATAAAATCCGAACTTGCGAGTTAATTCTTGTTTGTTCAATTCTTGGGTGAGATTTATCTTCATTGTGATCAAGAGGTCAACATATCAATTGATTGTGTTGGTTGCTTGATTCAATTAATTTGAATCAATCTCTAAATCGTGATTTATTGGTGTTCTTGGGTCGATTCCAATAATTTGTGGGTTGCGTAGCTACAATTGCTACGTGGTTTGCATCATCTGGTATCAAAGCTTAGGCTCCAAAAATCAAGGTTATATCTTTGTTTTTTTGTTTTCTTGAGTTTCTTATTCTTATTCTTCGTGTTCTTCCAGTTTTGAGTCTTTAATCCAGAAAAGTGTCACAAAAAAATTCAAAAGTCGTTATTTCCTTCGTTTGTTATCCGAATTTAATTTCGTTTGTTTCGTTTTTCTCGTAGTTGAATTTTCAAAAAAAAAAAAAAAACGAAAATTCTCAGTTCAATTAAAATATTTGATATTTGATTTCAAGAATTATTTTCTTGAAACAATCCTAGTTTCCATAAAAAGTGTCAAGTTCTATATAAAGTCAAATTCAATTCTCTAAAGGTCTTCTTTGAGTTTTCCAACAAATTCATTACTTCTCACTCATATTCGATTTGAAGCAACCGGGTTTAAACTTGTTTGAGTTCGGATTCGTTCTTTGAAGCAATTGGGGTGAAAGCTATTGAGTGGAAAAAGGCAGAGAGGTGAGATCAATAGAGGGTAAAAGCCTAATTTGAGTGATACACGAGCGAAATACACGTGAGGCATATAATATTTAGTGTTAGGATGTCTGAACAATCTTCTACTGTAAAAAACAACGATCGAGCCAACATGACGGAAGAGATGGTACAACGGTTTGAGCGGCTGTTCGGGGATGTGTTAGGTAGGTTAGAAAGGCTTGAACAACCTCGGGAAGTGCCTAATGTCCGTAGGCAAGGTGGGCAAGGTCGTAGAGTAGAGGGGGTCGATGAGAATGAAGAAGATAGTGATTTTGACGATGGGGCGATTGTGAATAGAGGAGTTAGGCATGGAAGAAGGGATAGGGATCTTGGTGGCGATAGAATGGATGGTAGTATGAACAACATCAAAATGACAATTCCATCATTCAAGGGTAGGAGTGATCCGGAAGCATACTTAGAATGGGAGAAGAAGACAGAATTAATTTTTAATTGCTACACTTATTCGGAGGAGAAAAAGGTTAAAGTAGCTGTACTTGAGTTCTCCGATTACGCTATTACTTGGTGGGATCAATTGGTGACTTCTAGGAGGGGGAATCGCGAGAGACCCGTTAGTACTTGGGATGAATTAAAAGCTATCATGAGAAAGAGGTTCGTTCCTAGTCATTACCATCGGGAGCTTCATCAAAAGTTGCAAGGTCTATACCAAGGATCAAAGAGTGTGGAGGATTATCACAAGGAGATGGAGATATTGATGATTAGAGCTAATGTATATGAGGATAGGGAGGCTACGATGGCTCGGTTTTTGAATGGGTTGAATAAGGATATAGCTAATGTGGTTGAACTACAACATTACTTGGAGATGGAGGATATGTTGCACATGGCTATAAAGGTTGAGAAGCAATTGAAGAAAAAGGGAACAACAAGGTATCAATCGGGTGCTAATTCTCCTTGGAAGCCGAAGTGGGAAGGTAAAGGAGATGGGGCTGTTTCTAAAGGAAAGTTTGAAGCACCAAAAGGGAAGTTTGAGGCACCAAAAGGGAAGGAGGAACAAGCTAATAAATTCGTACCTAAAGGGGAACCTCAACCATCTAGGAGTAGAGACATTCAATGCTTCAAATGTTTGGGAAGAGGGCATGTGGCATCTCAATGTCCTAATAGGCGAGTGGTACTTTTGCGAAAGGATGGAACTATGGAGAGTGATAGTGAGGAAGAGGATTATAGCGATATGCCAGCGTTGGAGGAAGTATGTGAGGATGAAGATGTGTTATCCGGGGAGCATGGCAAGTTATTAGTGGCAAGGCGAGCCCTTAGTGCCCAAACCCACACGGATGATTTGGAACAACAACGGGAGAACATATTTCATACTCGATGTCGCATTAATAACAAGGTATGTAGTATGATTATTGATGGCGGTAGTTGCACTAACGTCGCTAGTACTATACTTGTTGAAAAATTAGGATTACCTTTGTTAAAACATCCTAAACCTTATAGGCTTCAATGGTTAAATGATAGTGGAGAAATTAAGGTGAATAGGAGGGTGTTGGTGAATTTTTCTATTGGTAGCTATGTGGATGAAGTTATGTGTGATGTGGTACCTATGCATGCCGGGCACATTTTGTTGGGTAGACCTTGGCAATATGATAGGAAGGTCACGCATGATGGGTATAAAAATAGGTATAGCTTTACCAAAGGGGGAAAAACCATTACACTTGCACCATTGACACCGTCACAAGTGTATGAAGATCAAATAAAACTGAAAAATGATGAAGAAAAAAGAGTAAAGGAAAATGAGAGAAAGAGAGTTGAGGCCACGACCTCAGAAAAAGGAGAGGAAAAGAGAGTTGGAGCCACGACTCCAAAAAAAGGAGAGGCGAGAGAAAAAAAGAGTGTTGGGGTACATACCTCAGAAAAAGGAGAGGGAGAGAAGAGTGCCAGAAAAGAAAGAAAAATGAGTTTCTACGCAAAAAGGAGTGAAATCAAAAAAGCATTTATGGAAAAACGACCAATGGTCCTTTTATTGTACAAGGATTCATTCCTTGTCTTTGATGAAACTAACAAATCCCTCCCTAGTTTGGATATTTCTTTATTGCAGGAATTTGACGATGTATTTCCGGAGGATATACCTAGTGGGTTGCCACCCATTCGTGGTATTGAGCATCAGATTGATTTTATACCTGGAGCAGTCATTCCAAACCGTCCAGCTTATAGGAGTAATCCCGAGGAGACGAAGGAGCTTCAAAAGCAAGTGGAGGAGTTAATGAGTAAGGGATACATAAGGGAAAGCATGAGCCCATGCGCCGTACCCGTGTTACTTGTACCGAAGAAGGACGGGACGTGGAGGATGTGTGTTGATTGTAGGGCCATCAACAACATAACGGTAAAGTATCGTCATCCTATTCCTAGGTTAGATGATATGTTGGATGAATTGTATGGCTCTAGCATATTTAGTAAAATTGACCTTAAGAGTGGTTATCATCAAATTCGAATGAAAGAAGGAGATGAGTGGAAAACTGCTTTTAAAACTAAGTATGGCTTGTATGAATGGTTAGTAATGCCTTTTGGACTTACTAATGCACCTAGCACCTTTATGCGTTTAATGAATCATGTTTTACGTGCATTTATAGGTAAATTCGTTGTAGTTTACTTCGATGATATCTTGATATATAGTAAAACTTTGAATGAGCATGTGGAGCATGTTAGGTGTGTGCTTGTGGTTTTAAGACAAGAGCAACTTTTTGCTAATTTTAAAAGGTGTGATTTTTGCATGGAAAAAGTTGTGTTTCTTGGCTATGTGGTTAGTGCTAAAGGGATAGAAGTAGATGAAGAAAATATCAAAGCTATTAAATAATGGCCAACACCTAAAAGCATAACTGAGGTTAGGAGTTTTCATGGCTTGGCTAGTTTTTATAGGCGCTTTGTTAAAAATTTTAGCACGATTGCCGCACCACTCACAGAAATTGTTAAAAAAAGTGTAGGGTTTAAATGGGGTATAGAACAGGAACATGCATTTGATACTATCAAAAATATGTTATGTGAAGCACCGGTTTTATCACTTCCTAACTTTGACAAGGCTTTTGAGATTGAATGTGATGCCTCAGGGCTAGGCATTGGAGCTGTTTTAATGCAGGATCAAAGGCCAATCGCCTATTTTAGTGAAAAACTAAAAGGGGCTGCACTTAATTATCCCACATATGACAAGGAGTTATACTCACTTGTGCGCGCTTTGGAAACATGGCAACATTACTTGTGGCCACGGGAGTTCGTGATACACACTGATCATGAGTCCTTGAAGCATTTGAGGGGTCAAGCTAAACTGAGTAAGAGACATGCAAGGTGGGTAGAGTTCATCGAAACATTTCCCTATGTCATCCGGTACAAACAAGGTAAGGAAAATGTGGTGGCAGACGCATTGTCTCGAAGGTATGTTCTTTTAAATTCTTTAAATTCGAAATTGATTGGATTTGAATACATTAAGGACATGTATGCTAATGACCTGGACTTTTCTAGTGTTTATGATTCATGTGGAAAAGGGGCTGTAGATAGGTTCTTTAAACATGATGATTATTTATTTCGAGAAAATAAATTGTGTGTCCCTAGGTGTTCAATGAGGGAGTTACTTGTGAGAGAGGCCCATAGTGGAGGCTTAATGGGTCATTTTGGGGTTAAAAAGACCATTGAAATCCTAAGTGAACATTTCTATTGGCCTAAAATGAAAATTGATGTGGTTCGGGTTTTTAATAGATGCATTAATTGTAAGAAGGCTAAATCTAGGATTAAACCCCATGGATTATATATGCCTTTACCCCTCCCTAGTGAACCTTGGGTCGATATCTCTATGGATTTTGTCTTGGGATTACCTAGGACTAAGAAGGGGAGAGATTTAATTTTTGTGGTAGTAGATCGTTTTAGTAAAATAGCACATTTCATACCATGCCACAAAACTGAAGACGCTACTAACATAGCTGAAATTTTCTTTCGAGAAGTCGTGCGCTTACATGGGGTTCCTAAAAGTATTGTCTCGGATAGGGATGTTAAATTCCTTAGTCATTTTTGGAGAGTCTTGTGGAACAAATTAGGAACAAAATTACTTTTTTCTACAACTTGTCACACACAGACCGATGGACAGACCGAGGTAGTAAATAGGACAATGATTCAATTATTGCGCACCATAATCAATAAAAATTTGAAAAATTGGGAAGAGTGTTTGCCATTTATTGAATTTGCATATAATAGGGCTATACATTCTACTACTTCGTGTTCACCATTTGAAATTGTTTATGGTTTTAATCCGCTAACACCATTGGATTTAATTCCTTTACCTGTGAATGAACGTAGTAGTTTAGATGGCAAGAAAAAGGCTGAGATGGTTAAAGCACTCCACGACAAGGTGAGGTTGGCGATTGAAAAGAAAAATGAACATTATGCTTCGCAGGCTAACAAAGGAAGAAAGGGCATCATTTTTGAACCCGGTGATTGGGTTTGGTTACATTTGAGAAAGGAGCGGTTTCCAGAACAGCGCAAGTCAAAGTTACAACCGCGAGGAGATGGTCCATTCCAAGTGATCGAAAGGATCAACAATAATGCCTATAAACTCGATCTTCCTGGTGAGTATAATGTTTCGGCATCATTTAATGTTTCTGATCTATCTCCGTTTGATGCAGGTACAGATTCGAGGTCGAATCCTTTCGAAGAAGGAGGGGATGATGTGATCCAGACCACGGATACAAGCCCGCACAAAGATCCGTTGAAGATCAAAGGAGGACCGATGACTCGATTGCAGACAAAGAGGGCCAAGGAAGCAATGGACGAGTTAGTTCAAGAAATAATGGCCAAAACAATGTTCGTGTCATCAAAAGAAGCAAGTTCCATGTTGGGGCCGAGCCAAAACGACGAATGGATCAACCTCATTCAAGCCGTCGAAGAAGATTGCCAAATTTCAAGAATTACGGCCGTAACATATGGGAGCTCACGGCCGTAACCAACTTTCTGTTTAAAATTGATTTTGCGAGACATAAGCAATCACGGCCGTAAAGAATTGAGTATCACGGCCGTAAAGAGTATCACGGCCGTAAAGGTTGATTATAACGGCCGTAAGGGAGTTACTGCTTAAAATTGGAATTCGTATGTTTTGGGACTTACGGCCGTAAGTCCAATTGTCACGGCCGTAAGAGTGATTCAGAAACAGGGTTACGGCCGTAAGAAAATCAGTCACGGCCGTAAAACCGATTACGCGTAAATTTAGGTTTATTTTATTTCCATAATTTTAGGTAGTTGTTTCCTTATTTAATTAGAACTCTTTAACCTAGTTTTGACCCTATATATAGGGATGTAATTATCATTATTAAGAACACAACTTTGATATATTAATTGAGAGGCAAATTGCTTTCACATTCTTATTCTTTATTGAATAAAATCCGAACTTGCGAGTTAATTCTTGTTTGTTCAATTCTTGGGTGAGATTTATCTTCATTGTGATCAAGAGGTCAACATATCAATTGATTGTGTTGGTTGCTTGATTCAATTAATTTGAATCAATCTCTAAATCGTGATTTATTGGCGTTCTTGTGTCGATTCCAATAATTTGTGGGTTGCGTAGCTACAATTGCTACGTGGTTTGCATCACTTGGTGAGTTCGGGACGTGACAAAAAAAGAGTAAGTTGTGATCAATAAATAAATAATATGCGACCAATTATAGATTATTGTGATTAATCATATTTGAGATTGTGACCAACGTTGTTTTTGTGTGAAACATTGGACGAGGACATGGTATGACATATAGTTGTATCAAATATGACTATGTGTGATCGAGTTGTGACTTATTGTGAGTGAACTATGACCTTGTGTGACCAAATTGTGACTTTAAGTGACTGAACTGTGACGGAACTCTGACCTCATGTGATCAAACTGGGACTTTGTGTGACCAAACTGTGATCTTATGTGACCAAACTGTGACTTTGTGTGATCAACTATGACTTTACGGGTGAGGTGGGGTGGTGTGGGGGTAAATTTTACAACTAATTAAATTGTAATTGTGACTTTGCGGAAGGGATAGGGGTGGGGGGACAGTGAATTTTGCTGTTGAATTTGTAATTGTGACTGAAATGTAACCAATTGTGACTTTACTGAAAGGATGGGGTGGGGTGACGGTGGAATTTGTAATTAAATTTGTAATTGTGACTGAAATATGATTTTGTGTGACCAACTGTAACTTGTAGGTGGAAGCGTGATGGAATTTGCAATAAATTTGTAATTGTGACCGAATTATGACTTTGTGTGACCAACTGTGACTTTATGGGGTGGGTGGGTGGGTGGGTGGGTGGAGGGTTAAATTTACAATTAAATTTGTATATGTGACTGAATTGTGACTTTGTATAACCAATTGTGACTTTGTGGATTAGGTCGGGTCGGGTCAAGTCGAGATGGGTTAGGTGGGGTCGGTGTGGGATGGAAATATTAAGTGTGGGTAGTGTTTGGATAAAATTATATTACCTTTAATTTAGAATATAATAGATAATTATATTTATATAAGGTTATATTTATTTATTATTATTATTATTAACACCTGATTTTAAAAAGAAATCTTAAGTTTGTTAACTTTTAAAAATTTTAGTTTTAGGTTTACAGTTATATACTTTTCCCATTAGGATTCATGGTAAAATTATGGGAATTTTGAATAGGGGTGAGCAAAAAAGAGGGGAACCGATATGATCGAATCGGAACCGAACATAAAAAATCGGAACCGTATGGTTTTAAAAAATAAAATAGGAAATCGGTTTTGGAATTTAGAACCGATTGGTTCTCGGTTTCGCTTTTAGAACCGAAAAACAGAAGTTAGAACCAGGTTTTTTACCTTTGTTTATTTTTTTATAGTTTTAATTGATTGTCCCAAAACAAAGAATTTATAATTTTTTTTGGGTAAGGAGAAAATGATTAAGTTCTTTTTATGAAATTTGTTACGTCTCTACCTCCTTGTAACTTTTAGCTTCACACTTAGACTTAAATTCTTAGTAAATGAAAATAGAATGAGACTAACTTATTAATAAGCGAAGTTATAAATGATAACGATAGAGTTAATTAAATATTTAAATACAGATATAAAACAATTAATAATAATGCATTTAAAACTCATGATTCATCCCGCAAGTTTACTATACAAATGGCTTCTTGCCATGTTCGAAAAACTTTCCGGCCATTTGTTTGTTATTTTGGTTTATAAATATTTTCTATTTCATGGAGAATCCTATATTTTCTTCGGGGTGAAAGAATTTTCAAAATCCTTGATCATGGTATATTTGGTAAAAGTTTATTTCAAATTATTGGCTCACTTCCCGAGACCGATACTTCTCGATAAGGCCTTGAAAATAATTATTATTGTAGAACCGAATTGGAATCGAAACTGAACCAAAACCGAATGGTTTGGTTCTTGCGATTCAATGGAACCGAATGGTTCCATTTTATAAGAATCGAAAAGTATGATTAGATTTCGATTCTTGAGATACTCGAATCGAACCGCCAAATGCCAACCTCTATTTTTGAATACTGGCAATGAGATATCCTCTTAATGTTGCAGGGATCATTGATTGGTTAAGATAATATTGCAGATTACATATTATTTAGTGTAATTGTCATTCCATAATTAGAGATAATATCCCCATTTCAGTTTTCCAAATTTTTTATTTTCTTATTCTATTTTTCAATATTTGTATGGAATAAGGTTGCATTATTCCAAAATGAGTTACATAGTGGGGTATCACCCAAAATTCCCCTAACATTAACTTTGTTACGGGCTCATGGCTCTGAAATTATCAAGCCCACAAGCTGAAAAAACTTTTCTATCTTATTAGTTACACGAGACTTGAAAGAAAAACGTGATAGTAGCAAATTCTACTACCTTTATTTATTCATGTAATTCTTTCATACAGACATTTATTAGTACATTATTGCATTTAATACATTGAAGAATTAAACAATACAGAGAAAACCTTATTTTACACGAAATTGATTACAATGGGTCACATAATGATCAAGATTTGTTTGATTTTGTTGTAGAATTTGGAGTGTCGTTGACTTCATTTTTTTGTCGAGCATTTGCTTCGGAAAGTCTGTGCTGCAGCTGAGATAATAGAGCCCGGTTCTCCTGGTCGAGCCGTTGTGCTTTCTTTCTTAGCCTCTCATTTTCAAGAATAATATGACAGTTCTTAGAGTACAGCTCGGTGTTCTGCTTCTCCATGTTCGATTTATTTGTATTTGATCCTAAAATTAAGCATCCACATTCATAGTAAAGTTATTAATTATTTTATTGGTCGAATCACTCTTTTACTTGTAAGTAATAAAATAAGGAAAATAAGCTATCCAAAGAAAGAAGTTACTATGTTGGAATATGGGTCATGGGTCGCTCTTGTGGGTTGACTCAACCCACACAAAAATGGGTTGGAGGGAATTGTTAAAAGGATAATTCAAATCTTTATAACCTATAACATCGTGCCTTAACTTCTACACAACTTTCAAACACGTGTCTTGCATGTAGAGAAAATGATATGGAACGTTGAATATGGTAATTCTGATATGAAAATACACATATGGAGAAAATGGTGTAGAACCACCATTTATGGAATAAACGTCACAAAAATTGACATTTAGGTTTTGGACAATGATCCATTTTCAGTGTGATTGGGTTCTAGATGATTTAAAAGCAGATTGTTGGACCATACAAAGTGCAAGTGGTTCAAGGTGTAATGATTTTAATCAATCGTGTGGACTTATATGTGAATTATTGTGTATTGAATAAAAGATTATTAAATTTGGTTAAGCTCATTTAAAGTGATCTAATAAGGATTTTTTATATATATATATCGGGCTTTAATTCATCTAATTAATGTATGGGCTTTTATGTGTAGATATCAGGTCATTACCTAATTCATGATGGGCCAAATTAGGTTAACTGTCAATTCAGTATATAAATACGGTTATGGTTCCTGAATCAGACGTACTGTTCATTCTTTTTTATATCCCATCATTAGAGAGAAAATAAGGACTACGTATTGATTTGGAAGATCCAACCGAATCGTTCATCGTGAATCATATCTGATTAAGGTACACTTCCTCTTCAGTTATTTGATTCTTGATAATTCATCATGATGATTTTAGATCATAGATAAATAATTGTCTGTGATAAATTTTCTAACAAGTGGTATCAGAGCCGACATCGTGTTGGATTATCAGATCTGTGTGTTTAATAATTTGTTTAGAATTTGGATTTAGAAAATCTGTATAATGGCTACAGTCTGGATATATGGTTTTCGAAATTTGTATTGGGTTTGGGTTTCAACCAAATCGAACTTTTCAACATGTATGTATAGGCAAAATCAGAATTTCGAAATTGAAGATATGGATACATATTGTGTATGATTTTTCATTTTGGTATTGGATTAAATGTGGACCAGTCGATGATTCTCGATGGAGGGGATAATTTTTCGAAATCGGGTTGAGGATTTTCTGTGTGTATGTATATGTTCCTGTATGTATATATTTTTCGAGATTAATGTATGGATTCAATTTGAACATTTGGGAATATGTATTGTGGTCGAATTTTTGGCTGTGAATTTGTAATGTATCGTGTATGAATGATGTTGGGTATGGTTGAGGTATGACCGTCGGATTTGACTGCGCGCGGCGTTGCTCGCGATGGGCTGCAGCGTCGCACACAGCGACGCTGTGATTCTGGATTGCAGCGCCGGGAATGGCGCTGCAAGCGGAGGAACGCCGGTTGTGGCGTCGCTATCTCCGGGTTGGGCGGCTGCGGCGGTTAGGGTTTCAAAACCCTAGCTGCAAATCGATTTTGAAGAAGGGGCTTGCATTGGAAATTTGGAGTCTCAAAGGACTATTCTGCAATTTTCGAACATTATGGTTATTTGATATATGGTCATCCTTGTTTGTCCCTTAATAAAACTTAAATCCTACAGTTATGAAATCATTTAAGTTGGGATTTTAAAATTCTGAATTATATAATTCAGTCCCTAAAGTCTGAAAAATTTCAAAATTGGGACCTTTAAGGTTAAGGGTATAATATTTCAGCCCTTGAAGTTTGAAAATTTTCTAATCTGGACCCTAAAACTTAAAAATTCTCTAATTTGGTCCCTTAAAGTTTGAAAATTTTCTAATTCAGTCCCCTCAACTTTGAAAATCTTCTAATTTAGTCCCCTAAGGTTTGAAAATTTTCTAATTCAGCACCTAAAGTTCTGAAATTCTCTAATTTTGTCCCTAAAGTTTGAAAATTTTCTAATTAAGTCCTTAAAGTTTCCAAATTCAATATTTTGAACCTCTAAAGTTTGATTTTATTTCAAATTGGAACCTAAAGTTCAGAATTTCTCTAAATTGGCCAATAAAGTTTTGGAAAAATTGTAATTTAAGTCCTTCAAGCTTAAAATCTCACATTATTGGTCACCTAAGGTTTAAGAATATTGCAATTGACCCTCTTAACTTAAGGATTGCTTTATTCTAAAGTTTTGAATTTTATAATTCAAATCCTAAAGTCAAATATATATGCAAATCAGTGATTTCAGTTTCAAATCTTGGTACATCAGAATCTTTTGAGAGATATAATATTCGAAAGTAAGTTAGTTGAAGTAACATGTTGCCAAAACAACCTCTCTTGTGGATATTAATTAACTTTGAATATTAGAAGGTATTTGTGTGTGTGCTATTCATTGCGGATATTGATCGGCCCAAAGGAAGGTCAATATTTGGTTCGAATTTCACATGCACCTGTGGTGATAAACACGTGGCAATTATTTGGTTTAACGTGTGACCAATAAATCGGTCCAAATAAAGGTTTATTGGTTAACATGTCTTATTGTCAGTATTTGATCACTACACAAAGGAAAAATTAGGTGTTTGTGTGTTATTTCATGCGGATATTGATCGGCCCAAAAGGAAGGTCAATATTTGACCCGAATTTCACATGAACTTGTGGTGATAAATACGTGACGGTTATTTGGTTTTACGTGTGATCAATAAATCGGTCCAAAGAAAGGTTTGTTGGTTGACATGTCTTATTGTCAGTGTTTGATTACTACATCAAGAGTACCACTTACAAGTCAATATTTCTGTCCAATGACTAAATATTGATGTTGTGCTAGGTATCTTGTGATGAGCCCTACCATTATTTGAAAGTATGATTTGCATAATAAGGTATTTATGTGAGCTATTTTGTTTAAGTGTTCTCTATTCGGGTTCGAATTCTGCTAGTAGTATATCTACAAGCTCAAATTTAATTCCTATATTTATGGAACAAACTTCAAGGATCAAAACAAGAACATTAACTTTTCGTTGGCTGCATGATCTAGACCGTGTACTAAGGATTGAGCAACCTGCTCCTCTTACGGATGAAAGTTCATCTAATCAAATGAGGAACTTTAAGAAGTGGGATTGCTTAAATCACGTGAGTCTCATGATCATTAAGTGTGGCATTCCGGAAGCCTTTAGTGGCATAGTATCTGAGGAGGTAAATGATGCCAATGAATTCCTTGCCGAAATTAAGAAACGTTTTGCGAAAAACGATAAGGCTGAAACAAGCACGTTTATGCAA
This sequence comes from Ligustrum vulgare, assembly GCA_963555705.1. Taxonomy (NCBI): domain Eukaryota; kingdom Viridiplantae; phylum Streptophyta; class Magnoliopsida; order Lamiales; family Oleaceae; genus Ligustrum; species Ligustrum vulgare. The sequence continues at coordinate 52,863,685 of OY743171.1, read as the reverse complement.
AGCTTGGTTTCAATAAAGTATAAAGGCAATGGGAAAAATAAGGGAGTACATCATGTAGATGTCTGTGACGACCCGAATTCTCTTCCATTCGAGTGCCACTAAAAGTGACTCATATCATATTATCGAGACTTAAATAGTAATGTAAAATTATTCAAAAGAATAATTAGAATCCCATAATTTTATTTGTGAATAAAAATAGAACATAATTTTCTTACATAAAGTTCAACATAATTATCTCATCAATCTTAACCACTTTTGCCACTTCCATGTTGACCGCCTCGAACCTTCAATTATCTGAAAATGGTAAATATCGTGGAGTGAGATTTATAAAATCCCAGTAAGTATACCAAGCATAAATTTTCTTTTGAAAGCATATGGATCATTTTCATCATAACATAGGATAGGATCGAAATACTCATAAACATAGGGAGACACAAGAATTTTACCGAACTTAAATGGCAAGAATTCTTATGTGTAGCGCTACTAAACTCCGGTCCCCTTAGCATAATCATAAACATATCATATGGAACCCATAACAATCTTGTGAGATTGATTTCATAGCAATGATCCAAACATTTTCATAAAAACATAAGATATACTTACTTGTCATAAAAACATACTTACTTTTCATAAAAACATAAGGTGTATTTACCTTTCATAAAAACATACTTACTTTTCATAAAAACATAAGATATACTTACTTGTCATAAAAACATACTTACTTTTCATAAAAACATAAGGTGTATTTACCTTTCATAAAAACATACTTACTTTTCATAAAAACATAAGATATACTTACTTGTCATAAAAACATACTTACTTTTCATAAAAACATAAGGTGTATTTACCTTTCATAAAAACATACTTACTTTTCATAAAAACATAAGATATACTTACTTGTCATAAAAACATACTTACTTTTCATAAAAACATAAGGTGTATTTACCTTTCATAAAAACATACTTACTTTTCATAAAAACATAAGATATACTTACTTGTCATAAAAACATACTTACTTTTCATAAAAACATAAGGTGTATTTACCTTTCATAAAAACATACTTACTTTTCATAAAAACATAAGATATACTTACCTTTTAAAAGATTAAAATGAAGTGTAGTAGTAAATGGACCAAAACTTTCTTGACCACCTTGAATTTCTCTTACTTGTGGATTTTGTCAAGAGATTGGAAATAAGTGTATATGTGTAGAGTTGTGTGTAAAAGAGATGGGTTTAAATAGATGTATAAAGTTGGCATATTGTAAACATAATCATTCAATTCTATTAATTTTAACACATCATTTTCTTAAAGTAAAGCACCATTCATATACTTTTCCATATTTATACAAATAATATGCTCTTCATGATTATATATAATGGAGTCTATCAATCATTCATATACTTTTCCATATTTATACAATTATTATGCTCTTCATGATTATATATAATGGAGTATATAAATCATTCATATACTTTTCCATATTTATACAAATATTATGCTCTTCATGATTACATATAATGGAGTCTTATCAATCATTCATATACTTTTCCATATTTATACAAATATTATGCTCTTCATGTTTATATATAATGGAGTATATAATTCATTCATATACTTTTCCATATTTATACAAATATTATGCTCTTCATGATTACATATAATGGAGTCTATCAACCATTCATATACTTTTCCATATTTATTAAATTAAGATTCTCATAATTATTATATATATTGGAACCTCTCATGCTTGCATATATTTTCTTAATTTCAATAATAAAAATATTTTTTGTATAAATAAATATTGGGATAACATTGAATTAAGTACTTGGACTTAATATACTTTAAATCAAGAGAATGGAAATATTTTTAGAAATTCGGAATTTAATTTAAAATCGAACGATCTCGATTATTTCTTGATTTGGCTATACGAATACGTCGTGGCGTTAACTTAATAAAAATGGGTGAAATAGTAGCGACACGATTTTCTATTAAAATAATTATTAATCGCGTAAAAATTCTTGGTCGCTACAAACTTACCCCCTTAAAATAATTTCGTCCTCGAAATTAATCTTACTTGATCTTATGATTTCTGAACACTTAATCAGAATCTCTTCTTCTTCTTCTTATGTAGCATCATCGCTACCATATTTAACCCAACCATGTTTAACCCACTGGACTTTGACTAAATGCATCAATTTGTTTTCTTAAGACATTGACTTTTCTATCAATAATAGACATATGTCTACTCATAAATTCTTCTGAATCAAAATGAAAATTCCCAATCGTATGTGATATTTCATCATATCTTGTAGTATTCATGTAACTTGTCATTTATCATCGTATCATGTGACCTCAAATATTCGTATTAATATCTCTAAAATTTCAATAAATCTTTACTAACATATCATACCATAATAATTTGTCATTTCTTCTTATCACCAAATATCCCAAAATAATTAAAACGATTACTTGAATATTCTCTATGTAATATACCCAAACATGTTATTCACATATCAACATAATCATCAGTTTATCTTTCCAATATTTGTAACCCAAAATTTCTGCAAAATTCAATAAACAAATGTCTCCCAAATAATTAAAATTCTTAACTCAAATATCATAACATTTCCCGTAAGGTATTCCTTTCACTTGCACAAACTTATTAATCCTGATTCAATACGGTCCTTATTTCACTTTCACGTATCCCCGTATTATTTCTATACCTTGATTATTATATCAAAATATCAGTACCCAAAATCCAAGAAAATATTCCATATCTCAAATCCCGTCATCATCAAATCTTCCTTTTATCAAGAAAGTAAACGGCGCATAAACTCTTGTTCCCTCTTTTCCATTATTCTATTCCGCGCTTTCTTGCTGGAATCAATATCACGCGGATTCCCTCCGATCCTTAATGCTTTTAAATAGTTCATGCTGGGAAGAGGTTAGATCCATCAAAAACATGGATATCATTCTTACAAACATTCGCAAGTATTATTCCAGTCTTCCAATGAATGATCTGAGGAAAATTTATCGAATAAGACTCGAAAGATTGAGGTTGCTGATGGCTCATGGTGTTTCAGAAGATGTTCGCTGGTTGATCGAAGCAAAGGTTCGACTATCTGGTGAATTACCTATGACATTTCCAAAGCACATGCCTGGTTTAGGCAAAAGCACCTTCGCAAAGAAACGAAGAGCAAAAAGGCTGAATGGTTGCTACAAATGTGCTCGTTGGAACTGTGATACTCGTTGCAAAACAGTAGGATATTCTTCTACTAATCGGGATGATAAAATCAAATTCATAAAGGGTGGACTGAGTAAGGAGTCTTTGGATGATATTCGACTGACTCTTGAGACGCACCCAAGTGGTTATGTGCAACGTGAACTTCTCTCCTTATACGCTCAGTTTAACGAGGACAAAAATCGTTATAGTCTCCAAAATATAATAGCAAAAGATCCTGTTTGCCAGTCTGTTTTACAAAATGAGGCTTCTGGCAGTTCAACAATGATATAAGGTAAATCTCTTGATACACATTTAAAATATTTTGCTGTTTTCTTTCACGCGTTTTGGAAATAAAATATATTTTCCTTTCTCGAGTTTTGATAAAGCTGGAAATAAATCACCGAAATGTGATATCTTTGGTAAAACAGTCAAAATTTGGCCGATTTTGTCAAAAGTAAATCTTTACTTTTTCATAATCAATCAAAAACAGTAAATTTTTTCGGCTTTAAATAGCCAAACATATTTCATAGTTCAGGCATCCCAAAATCACATCTTCTTCGTAAGTTTTCTCTTCTATACTATCAAAGATGGAAGCACCAAAACTTCGACAGATCAAAACTATTTGTGTATTTTGTGGATCAAAAGTGGGGAAAGGCTTCAGTTATCTAGAAGCGGCCGTAGATCTTGGAAAGAAACTGGGGGAAAAAGGTATCACTCTTGTGTATGGGGGTGGTAGCAGTGGTCTAATGGGTTGTGTTTCCCAATCTGCTCTTGCAGAGAAATCAAAAGTAATCGGTGTCATACCTGTCCCTTTGGTAGATGTTGCAGGCAAAACACGAGGGCATGAAGTTCAAACCTTATCCATCCATGAACGCATAACTTGTATGCTATATGGTTCTGATGCCTTTATAGCCCTGCCCGGAGGTTTTGGTACCTTAGAAGAAATCTTTAACATTACCTCGTGGGCTCAACTAGATCTCCATACTAAGCCTATTGGGCTTCTGAATGTTAACAATTTCTTTGATGGTTTGTTAACCTTTCTTGATTATGCTGTGGAACAGGGATTCATCTCTCCATTTTCCAGAAGGCTTCTTATTTCTGCTCCTACTATTGATGAACTACTGGATAAGCTGCAGTCATATATCTCAATACAAGATCCAGCAGGGGTTAAGATAGATTGGTCGCAAGGAAGGGGAATCAAGCGAAAATGGAGTCCGGTTAATGTAAACTTAACTTTATGAATCTTAGAATAGGTGGGGGTAGAGTACGGAGTATTCTTACTCTCGAGACACCCCTCTAATTTCCAAGGATTTCCTTAATGTTTAAATCTTGTGTGTACCTCAAAGGTTCCAGGTGGTAGATTACGGAGTATTCTTACTCTCGAAACACACCTCTTTGAAGGTTTCTTTATTTCCTCAAAAGGTCAGAGGTGGTAGGATACGGCTACTCCGGAAACACATCTCTCAATTTGAGGAATTTCCCATGTTGCTTTCTTTTGCTTTTGCGTGTTTCATGTATTTCTTTTCCAGTGTGACTCTTTGTATGTTCTCCTTATGAGAAAATAATAAAATCTCTGCTATCATCTACTAAATCTCGTTTGTGATGTAAATGAACTTGCATGTCTAACCTTAATTCCTTTAGTGGATGCTTATCATATCATGCTCTTAATTCCAAATGATAAAATTCTGGACAAAGTCTCCCTTGTAATTTGGACTTATCCCAAACCATAAGCATACTTCATAACTCACAATAATAAATAACTCCACATTTGATCACAACGATCTAAAAATATTGAAAACGATTCCAACACTTCAATATCATCAAAAAAATATCCCATAATTCAATTCATAATTCCTCAACATAACAATTTCAAATCATATTTTTCAATATCACAATATCACTTCCTTCCATACCTTAATTGGCTCAAAAGATTACTCATACTTATATTTATAAGTCATAAATCATATTCCCAAAATTTAATCACAAGGCCAAAGTTCATAATAAATTTCTCTTCAATATAGAGGCATAATTCACTTACTCAACATAATATCCATTACTTAATTCCCAATAACCAAATCTTTAAATCTCTAACTTCATAATGCTTCTCATAAAAGTCTCATTAAAACCACTTATAATCTTAACATCTCATAAAACTTCATAAAATTGGCTCGCTATTTCTCATTAAATCTAAATGATAGATAATCTGAACATATTTCTAATCATTTCTGTTGACTTCTCATACTTAGTGTCATGTCTAAAATCAATTATGCAAAGTCCATTTAAGGTTCATCATTTCTAAACTCAAGGACAACAATTATTTTGAAAATCATTCTTAAGTCATATTATTCTCATTATGCTCAACACCCGTTCTCTTTCTTTCTTTTCTTTCCGAATTTTTTTTTTTCAGAATTGAAACTTGAAGAGTGGTACCAATAATCATCCACAGTTTTTCCTTGCTTTTAAGCAAAGGTAGTGATAAAGGGATAAATTATTGAACCGAAAATTGAAACTTGAAGAGGAAGTACTAATAACCATCCACAGTTTTTCCCTTGTTTTTACACAAAGGTAGTGATAAAGGGATAAATTATTGTACGAATTCATTATTAATTTTGTTTGTTTAATATATTATTCCATATATTTTGGGCAAAAGTTACAACCCAACTTAATTTCTAATTGAGTCAATCTTACTAAGCTTAATATGCACCAAAATTCATATAAATATCCTCTCTGTCTCATGATTCTACATTGAAAAGAATAAAAAAATTGAGTCTTCTATCAATTTATATCATACTTGACATGTATATTATGTGTAACACATAAAGATTCATAACATATGAAGATTTCATACTTAACATGTCTTAATAAAATCGTAAATGACTTGCAAAGCATATAACATACCTGGTTCGAGGAGTCAATACGTGGAGAGTGACATAGTAGAGTGATGAGTTAAAATATTTCATATAATCTTATTTTCCTTTAATCAACAATAATTTAATGTGGTTGTATCCAAATCAACATTTTCTTGAATCATAATTCCTAATTAATCACAGTCTTCAAAACAAATCCAATATCGATATAGTAATTATCTCCCCATCAATAATTAATAACTTAACCCAAATAAAATTTATCGTCAAATCTTATTTTTCCTTTAGTCCCCGAACTTCTAGAAATTTATCAAAGACATCAATATAAACATCATATCACTAACTAATTATATTCCATAAAATTTTCAGGACATTACAAACTTCCTTACTTAAAATGAATTTTGTCCTTGAAATTCGCACATCAAATTTCATCATGCTTTTCAAAATCATAACCATACTTGACATGTGAAAATTCAATTTTTTTTATAATGAATAGTGATTTCGTTCACTGTTCATCATGAATAGCACGTCGTTTTACTGTTCACGTGAATAGTGAATTTTTTTTTTTTTTTTTAAAGAAATAAAATTTCAAAAATCTACAGAATCGTTTTTAAAACTCTTTTCTCTGATACCAACTGTGACGACCCGAATTCTCTTCCATTCATAAGCAACTGTGACGACCCGAATTCTCTTCCATTCGAGTGCCACTAAAAGTGACTCATATCATATTATCGAGACTTAAATAGTAATGTAAAATTATTCAAAAGAATAATTAGAATCCCATAATTTTATTTGTGAATAAAAATAGAACATAATTTTCTTACATAAAGTTCAACATAATTATCTCATCAATCTTAACCACTTTTGCCACTTCCATGTTGACCGCCTCGAACCTTCAATTATCTGAAAATGGTAAATATCGTGGAGTGAGATTTATAAAATCCCAGTAAGTATACCAAGCATAAATTTTCTTTTGAAAGCATATGGATCATTTTCATCATAACATAGGATAGGATCGAAATACTCATAAACATAGGGAGACACAAGAATTTTACCGAACTTAAATGGCAAGAATTCTTATGTGTAGCGCTACTAAACTCCGGTCCCCTTAGCATAATCATAAACATATCATATGGAACCCATAACAATCTTGTGAGATTGATTTCATAGCAATGATCCAAACATTTTCATAAAAACATAAGATATACTTACTTGTCATAAAAACATACTTACTTTTCATAAAAACATAAGGTGTATTTACCTTTCATAAAAACATACTTACTTTTCATAAAAACATAAGATATACTTACTTGTCATAAAAACATACTTACTTTTCATAAAAACATAAGGTGTATTTACCTTTCATAAAAACATACTTACTTTTCATAAAAACATAAGATATACTTACTTGTCATAAAAACATACTTACTTTTCATAAAAACATAAGGTGTATTTACCTTTCATAAAAACATACTTACTTTTCATAAAAACATAAGATATACTTACTTGTCATAAAAACATACTTACTTTTCATAAAAACATAAGGTGTATTTACCTTTCATAAAAACATACTTACTTTTCATAAAAACATAAGATATACTTACTTGTCATAAAAACATACTTACTTTTCATAAAAACATAAGGTGTATTTACCTTTCATAAAAACATACTTACTTTTCATAAAAACATAAGATATACTTACCTTTTAAAAGATTAAAATGAAGTGTAGTAGTAAATGGACCAAAACTTTCTTGACCACCTTGAATTTCTCTTACTTGTGGATTTTGTCAAGAGATTGGAAATAAGTGTATATGTGTAGAGTTGTGTGTAAAAGAGATGGGTTTAAATAGATGTATAAAGTTGGCATATTGTAAACATAATCATTCAATTCTATTAATTTTAACACATCATTTTCTTAAAGTAAAGCACCATTCATATACTTTTCCATATTTATACAAATAATATGCTCTTCATGATTATATATAATGGAGTCTATCAATCATTCATATACTTTTCCATATTTATACAATTATTATGCTCTTCATGATTATATATAATGGAGTATATAAATCATTCATATACTTTTCCATATTTATACAAATATTATGCTCTTCATGATTACATATAATGGAGTCTTATCAATCATTCATATACTTTTCCATATTTATACAAATATTATGCTCTTCATGTTTATATATAATGGAGTATATAATTCATTCATATACTTTTCCATATTTATACAAATATTATGCTCTTCATGATTACATATAATGGAGTCTATCAACCATTCATATACTTTTCCATATTTATTAAATTAAGATTCTCATAATTATTATATATATTGGAACCTCTCATGCTTGCATATATTTTCTTAATTTCAATAATAAAAATATTTTTTGTATAAATAAATATTGGGATAACATTGAATTAAGTACTTGGACTTAATATACTTTAAATCAAGAGAATGGAAATATTTTTAGAAATTCGGAATTTAATTTAAAATCGAACGATCTCGATTATTTCTTGATTTGGCTATACGAATACGTCGTGGCGTTAACTTAATAAAAATGGGTGAAATAGTAGCGACACGATTTTCTATTAAAATAATTATTAATCGCGTAAAAATTCTTGGTCGCTACAATGTCTCACATTGCTTCAAAACTTAAGGAACTAAAACTCGACTTGTCTAATGACTTGCTCGTGCATTTGGTATTGATATCGCCTCCTGCACAATATAGTTAATTTAAGGTTAGTTATAATTGTCAAAGTAGAAATGGACTCTCAATAAGCTCATTTCATAGTGTGCAAGTTTCTTGCACAATTCAGTCAATTTAAGGTCAGTTGTAACTATCAAAGGGAGAAATTGACTCTAAATGAGCTCATTCTATTTTTGTGTGCAAGAGGAAGAAAAGTTGAAGTAGAAAAGAATTGAAAGTGTTCACTTGGAAAACACCTCTAAAGATAAGGGCAAGAAAACAAATAAAGAAAATAAAATTGTTAAGGGTTCAGAACAAAAGAAACCACATAAAGACATTAAGGATTTTTCTTTTGCCATTTGAATAAAGATCATACATAATACCAACTAAATCGGCTACTAAAACACCTTATGAGCTTTTGACAGGCTTAAAGCTTAGTCTAAAGCATTTCCACATTTGGGGATGTCCAGCTAAGGCTAGGCTTTATAGGCCACATAAAGAAATTGGACTCCAAAACAGTCAGCAGCTACTTTATTGGTTATTCTGAGCGTTTAAGGGGCTATTAATTTTATGATCACATACTTAAGTCAACTTTTGAAACGGGAAATGCAACATTTTTGAGGATATTGAGTTTGGGGGAGAAATAAGGTTAGAGATATTGTCTTTAAGGAAGAAGTTGAGGAAGGATCGGTTTCGATTCCTATTGTTGCTTTTGACAATGTGCAAGTTTCTATGCATGTCATTGATTAAGAAGCATATCCGGAACCTCAACTAGACAATGTTGAAACTAGACAATGTTGAAGAACCTCCCATCCAAAATAAGGTAAATTTCAGAAGTACAAACTCAACAACCTCAATAACTAAAGTCATTAAGGAGATCCACGAGAGAAAGGGAAAAAATGCTATTCCGGATAATTTAAATAGTATTTTTCCAAGAACATAAGGAAATAATGGAATGGTGGAAGATGGTCCAATCAATTCCATCAGGCCATGCAGGGTTCTAACTCTCAGAAGTGGACTGATGTCGTAAATAAGGAGTATAAGCATATGCAAGATAATAAAGTTTGAGATCTTGTCCCATTACCATAAGGTACGAAGCCCATTGGTCTTAAATGAATTTTTAAACCAAGAGGGATTCGAAAGGTAATGTGGAAAGATATAAAGTTCGTCTTATATCTAAATGCTTTACATATAATGATGGCATCGAATATAAAGAGTCTTTCTCTTCGGTTTCAATGAAAGACTCTTTCAGGAAAGTTAGGTTGTTGCACATTTTGACCTCGAGTTACATCAAATGGATATTAAGACGACGTTTCTCAATGGAGACATTGATGAGACGGTTTGCAAATTAAAGAAATCCATTTATGTACTCAAGCCAGCTTCTCGTTAAGGGTAATACAAATTTCATCAAACAATTATTTCATTTGGTTTTGAGATTAATGCTGTTGATGGTTGTTTGTATTACAAGTTCAATGGGAGTAAGTGTATTTTCCTGGTTTTCTATGTTGATTATTGCTTGTACCAATGATATAGGCATGTCACATAAAATTATGAGATTTTTTGTCAAGGAATTTTGAAATTAAAAATCTTGGTGACATCTCTTTTGTATTAGGGATTCAGATACACCGGGATTGCTCTCGAGGTATTCTTGGATTGTCACAAAAGGGCTATATCGATAAAATACTTAAGAGGTTTGGCATGCAAGACAGTAAATCAGGGGAAACCCCTATTGCTAAGGGAGACAAATTAGTCTCGGCTAATGCCTGAAAAGTGATCTTGAAGTTAAAGAAATGCAGAAGATTTCATATAGTTTAGTTATAGGGAATCTGATGTATACTCAAGTTTGTATGCGTTCGAATATTGCATACATTGTTGGGATACTAAGGAGATATTTAAGTAACCCTGTGATGGATCATTTGGAAAGCATCCAAACATGGGTTATAAGGTATTTAAAGAGAACAAAATATTACATGTTCACATACAGAAAATCGGATCAGTTGGAGATCATATGGTATTATGATTCCGATTTTTGCTAGATGTCAAAACAGTAGAAGATCCATATCAGGCTACATCTATCTGCTAGTTGGAGGAGCTATTTCCGGAAGGAGTGCTTAACAAACACTTTAACTTCTTTCACTTGACAACACAGTTTGTAGCAATTTTGGGGGCATCTAATTATGGAATATAGCTGCGAAATCTTGTCACTGGGCTGCATATTCTGTACGGTATAGAAAGACCATTAAAGTTATATTGTGACAATAACTCAGCAGATTTATATTCCAGTAACAACAGGAGCTCAACTAAGTCAAAATACATTGACATAAGTTTTTGGTTGTGAAGGATACAGTTTAGAGTGGACACGTGTCAATAAGAGCACATTGGGACAAACTCCATAATTGCGGATCCGCTTACTAAAGTATTACAACTCAAGGTCTTTCATGAGCACAATACTCATATGGGTATCGTATTTCTTAAAGATATTTGGTTTCAGTGGGAGTTTGTATTTTGGGTGCATTAGACACATTTACTGTCCTTTTGGATAGGGTTTAAGGTTAAAATTATTTACAGCTGTAAGGTTTCAGGTTTATTATCTTTGAACTCGTTTGAGGATAATCTCACTAAAGTTGGACCAGTTGGAAATAGGCATGTTGAATATCACATTACATGTAATTTCCATGCTACACATCCATACTTGATCCATGTCATTCAGTTATATCGATATACGTGACCATTAATAGGTTTAGTTACGATTAATGTAGCGAAAGCCGCTTTGATCCTATGTTGATATAATTGATGGACCGAATTTTTTGGGGATGCATTCAATAATGATAGCAAAATTCTGAGTACTCATAAGGTTATGATTGATACACAATTGTAAGGTTACACATATAGCCAAAGTGGGAGATTGTAAGGATTTTAATCAATCGTGTGGGCTTATATGTGAATTATTGTGTATTGAATAAAAGACTATCAAATTTGGTTAAGCCCATTTAAAGTGATCTAATATGAATTATATATATATATATATATATCGGGCTTTAATCAATCTAATTAATGTATGAGCTTTTATGTGTAGATACTATGTCATTACCTAATTCATGATGGGCCGAATTAGGTTAACTGGAAATTCAGTATATAAACATGGTTATGGTCCCTGAATCAGGCGTACTGTTCATTTTTTTTGAAATCCCATCATTCAGAGAGAAAATAAGGACTACGTATTGATTTGGAAGATCCAACCGAATCGTTCATCGTGAATCATATCTAATTAAGGTACGCTTCCACTTCAGTTATTTAATTCTTGATAATTCAGCATGATGATTTTAAATTATAGATAAATAATTATCTGTGATAAATTTTCTAACACAAGGGCCATAAAGATCTTGGTAATTTTTCGAGTTCAAGTAAATTTTATGCTTTAATCTCGGATACAAGCGTGCTAAGGGAATTTACATAACGAAATATAATTTTACCTAGGAGAATATTTAGGGCCACTGGTTGGTGCTGTTCTTTAGAGTTCTACATCTATATATTGAGAGAGAGAGAGAGAGAGAGAGAGAGAGAGAGAGAGAGAGAGAGAGAGAGAGAGAGAGAGAGAGAGAGAGAGAGAGAGAGAGAGAGAGAGAGAGAGAGAGAGAGAGTGATCATAACTCATAAGCAGTAAAAAAAAGCTTTCTTTTTGTCACAATAAACGGCTTTGATTTTGTCCCGAGGCTAAGTAGCACGTGAATGTTGCGTATGAGAACAAAAGTGTCAAATTCTGGGGAACAAAACAGGGAACAGTAGGAATGTTGATATGCATGGAAGGGAGTGAGGTGGGGTGGAGTTGGGGAAGAAGCATTACTCTTGCTGCCTCAATGCCTCCCTAAACGTCACTGGGAAGTTAGAAGGCGAACGAAAAGATTAGTCGACTGCTGTGAAAATATTTTTATACGGGTGTTTTTGATTGGAAGATGGAAAAGAAAAAAGAAATGAAGTTCTGTGAAAAATATTTTCCCACCACCCCCCCCATAAGAACTTGTTTTCCTTGAAATCAAGGAAAAGCATCACTTTTTTTTAACTTGAGTGGAAAACCTTTTCTATGGAACATTTTGAATCAAACACTAAGCTCCTGTTCTCTTTACTGTTTTGAGGTCGTTTTCTGTTTTTATTTTCGAAAACGCTAAAAACGCGTTCTCTTTACCATTTTCGAAAACGCATTTTGGAAAAAAAAAAAAAAAAATTTGTACATAAAACGCAAAACGCCCAAAACCTCGTTTTGGGCGTTTTGTATGTATTTCGTCCAAAACGCGGAAAACGCGTTTTGGGATTTTTTTTTATTATTTTTTTAAGAATTATCTTAACTTAGAACTAAGCTTAATATAAAGTTTTTATTTATTTATTACTTTTTTTAGAATTATCCTAACTTGGAACTAAGTTTAAATAATTTTTTATTTTTGAGAATTATCCTAACTTGGAACTAAGTTTAAATAAAGTTTTATTGAATTCAATATCAAAATTAGGGGTGTAAACGGTTTGGTTTGAGCGGTTTTTGATAATTTTTCAAACCAAACCGTTTAAAGCGTTTGAGATTTTTCCAACCCAAACCAAACCAAACCATTTCATTTCCTAAACCAAACCAAACCAAACCATTTTTTGCGGTTTTAAACCGCGGTTTGTAAACGAAACGAAACTAATATATGTAAATCGAGTTAAAATAACTATTGAAATAGAATTTTGAATTAAGACATCAAAATTAATTGCAAATAACCCAACGATATTACAGATAGATGTTATAAGACTAACAAAATTAAAATATATGGGTAAACAACTTCTAAAATAGATACAAAGGCACAATCACAAACAAATGATCAGAATAATATCAAAAAAACCTAATAGATAACATAATCCATTCTCAAGTTAGATTTTCCTATTATTTCACAACAAAACAACTTAAACTCAAATATACTATATTCCAAGTAAAACTACTGAACTACATGATGAAAGAATGATGCTTTAGGAATTTAGAGTTTGATGAATTACAACTGATGATAAAAGATCTCAAGTACAACTAATTTTGCTTAGATAACCATAAATACTCAAGTCATGACTTGCTAAATTAACAGAAGAAAAATATTATAACCAAGAAAAAATAAATAACGAGCAAGTTTATGCATACTCCCCCCAAAAAAATCATAAGATAAAAAATAAATAAAGTAAGAAAGTCATCGATAGTACTTAGTTGTTAGCACTAGCAAAATGCATTTTTTAACAATAAAGGAAAAGCAAGGTGCCCCTTCATATAAATTGAAAATAAAAGTGTAAAATTGGAAATAAAAACAGTAATTTTTTTTGTATTTTGCAATTAAAAAATTAAATTTTAATTGTAATTTTTTAGCGGGTTGGCGGTTTGAAACGGGTTTTGAAAAATGAAATCTAAACCAAACCATTTGAAAGCGGTTCGGTTTGGGTCAAAACCGAAACGTTGACGGGTCCGTATGGATCCGAACCAATGGTTTCAAAATTGCGGTTTGATATCGGTTTGACGGTTTCGTTGTACAGCCCTAATCAACATTACAAAAAAAAAAAAATTAAGTGAGAATTCTTGTTATTATATTTCAAAAAATGCACTGATAAATGGACTCTGGTGGTTTTGAAAGAACTTGCATTTTCTGAATTTTAATAGAAGTAGAGCTTTTTCAAATTCCGAACTTGACCAAACTGTGTTAATATAGACTCTTAATGCTCACATTAGTGTGTTGCATGTAACCATGTTGTCAGTGTATTGTGAAAGGAAATTTGAGTTTAAATTAGTAGTATTCTGCAAGCAAATTAATTAAAAATAGTTTAAGTAGTATTCTGCAAAATTTCAAACAGAACGTGTTTTTCAGCTTTTCATTTTCAAAAACAGTTTTCAGAAATGACAAACCAAACGCGTTTTCAGCAAATTTGAAAACAAAAATGAAAACAGGAAATACAAAACATTTTCGAAAATGAAAATACAAAATAAAATACAAACAAAACGCCACCTAAAGGTGTAAATTAGAATGGAAAATATTTTATACCCACATTTTCCACCCCAATCAAACACACTCGTAAAAAGTGCACTATTAGTTATTACATTGAGGAACACAAAAAAAAAAAAAAAAAAAGAATTAAACTACTTGGACATGCCTTGTCCAAAAGAGACTAGTCTCTTGGAGACATATATGGTCTTTGGAATTTCAAACGTAAGAGTCAAGACATGTCATTTTATGTTAAGTTGATCATTAATCGTATCACTGGTAAACTTTTCCAAGTTACAACACATAGAACGATTGACTGAATGAATCGAGAAATAATTTGACCAAAAAAAAAGACAAAATCGTAAATTGCAAATTTGACGTTCGAGTTTGGATTTGGTTTATGGGTAAGAAAACAACGAAATGAATAAGACTCATCACTATGTCGTGACAGACGATGGATTTTTGTTATCCAAGTTCGTTTAAGACTCGAAAACTGCTTTTTACATACTAGTGTTATGTAGTTTATTTTGAATTCTTTTAAGTTTTAGTGATTTGGCCTGAGCTTTTATTTTAATCCTAGAAATAAAGGGTTACATTTTCATTTCATGCTTACTTCAATTAATAAAGCTTTTTTAAATTTATCTCTTATTTTCATGTAGATTCTACTTTTCATTTATTTTAAATTTTTTCGTTTGAATTCCTTGTTTCGCACTATTTTAAGTGGTATCAAAGCTGACTTTCTTGTCTCTATATTCTAGATTTATATCAATGGATGACGTATACGTTATCAGGGCAGTTTTGGACACTCAAAATCGACGAATTGACGATCTTACTACTCAAATTGGTGGGACTCGTCAATTTATGTTATAAGGTGTTGGTAATAATGGTGGAAACAATGTAGAGAAAAACGTGCAGTCTATAATCTTTCCACTTTTTGAACGAAGAGGAAACAATAGAAGACTTACAGTACAAGAAAGTAATTTGGAATATGAAGAAGGACTTGAAGAAAACCCTAGTCACCAAAATTGAAATACCTTTGGTAATTATATAATTAAACCAGATATCTTTGGTAATTATATAATTAAATCAAATATTCCTTGCTTTTCTAGAATATTGAACCTGGAATATTTCTTGGTATGACTGGTAGAAGTCGAGTAATTTTACAATATTGTGGAAGTTCCAAAGGAGAAGATGGTGACTTTCCGTTTGAAACTTGCAGCAACAATATGGTGAGATTAGTTGCAGATTATCTCTCGGACAGGGGTGAACATGGAGGAAGATGAAGCATTTTATGATGGATCGATTCCTACATGCGGATTATGAGCAAATTTTGTATCAGATATATTTGGGATGTGTTTGCTAAACAGTGTACCGCAAGCGTACATGTCACATACAAGTAATTATGGACTAATGAGTCAGGATTATCAATTCCACAAAGATTGTTTACTCAATTACAATTTCGTTAAACCAATTTCAACAAATACACACAATAGATTTTTGGTTTTGAAAATGGTAAAGTACTTAGATTAAAACTTTAAATCAGTTTCAAAACAAGGTCAATAAATGGTTCAAACATTAAATGGTATTTTTGACGATTTCACTTAACCTTTAATTAGTTAATTTCTCAACATATAAATTGATAGATTACTTCTTAATCATGCTAGACCCAATTTTTTTATTTTAACTAATAGCCCCCTCGAGTGAGATTAGTCCTAATTAGTTGGATTAATATCTATTATATTGCTATGTCAATTAAAAACTAACAAATTGCACAAAACATTAGTGAAAATAACTCAATGGATCATCTAGGGTTAAAGATATATCTTTATCCTTTACACAAACTTAGAACAAATATTGTATTGATCAAAATACACAATAATCTCTCAACAATTACACAATTCACTCAAGTCAAATATAAATTGGTCAAATAAATACAAGACATTAAATAAAAAATAAATGCACAAGAAAATAATAATTAACTTCAAATTACATTACAATTTGAAAGTATTGAAATTAATTAAATGAGATCAAGTTACATCATCATCCCAACAAAGTGTAAATTAGCCATTAGTGAAAAAACAATAAAACTCAAGATCTCTTGTAAGGATGGAAACGGGGTGGGGAGTCTTCGAAAAAGGCGGGGAATAGGTGCGGGGATGGAAATGAAAATGTATCCACAAACCAGTCCAATTAACAAGTCTAAATAATAATAATAATAATAATAATAATAATAATAATAATAAAAGCCCAAAACAAATTATAAACTTCATAAGTCTAAAGATAAATTATTAGGCTCAATAACTTATCTCAAATGTCGAATAATTAATTAAAACCAAACACTACGTTTAATTTGAAATTTTAATCGTATAACCAGATTCTCTTGAATTGATGACTTCTCATCTTTCAAACATGAGCACTTTTAACCTATTACAAGTAAGTCTAATTCACTTTCCATACATATTTGACTTCATTCTATTCAACAGACATAAGCTCTCTTGTATGAATTATATCTTTTATGATTAGATGACATGAAATTAAAATATGTATAATAGAGAAGAATTTTGGGTGCATTTTACGTACTTCAATTACATTTATTTTGTATATTTGCTTATATTATATACTCGGTTGACGGTCTTAATTATTTGGTAGAATATGCTAATTTAATTTTAACTAAGTGGATATGTAAAAGAGAAGATTATAAATTACAAGATTAGTTGCTTGTATAAGAATTAACTTTGACAAACTTGATTTTGGATTGATACTTGTTAAACATAGTTGAAACTACAATGATAAAATCTTTGATGTGGAACATGATGTAAGTAGCATGAGAGTTGAAGCTGTCCTTTCCCAATAGAAGAAGTATGTGCCTTCTTTTTCTGATAAAAACTTAATGATGCAAGGAAAAAATGGAGTACCTATGATCAGAGATTTTATGCTTGTAAGGGATTTGAAGCTATAGGAGCATTATCTCGTGCAGAAGGAGTTTGTGTTATTCACTGATCATCAAACTTTGAAATTTATCAATAGTCTAAAACACTTCAACAGCATGCTCGATGGGTGAATTTCCTTCATAAATCTCCTTTAGTGATCAAACATGAATAAGGAAGTTTGAATCGAGTTGCCGATGCTCTTAGTCGATCGGAGGGCGTCTTTACTGGTTACACTAACACAATTAGTTGTTAGGTTGGGGTGTTTGAATGAGTTGTATTTAGACAACGATAATTTTTACGTAGATCTAGATCAAGTTTGTGTGTAGCCGCGAACTAGTTGCAAATTTCTATATCGATGAATGGTATTTATTCAACGAAAATCAACTTTGCATTCCAAACTCACCCTTAGAAACTGATAACGAATTTGCATGACTGAGGTTTAATTTGAACATTCTAAAATTAACTTGTGATTTCTATATAAGTGATTCGATCATTCTCATGTAAGTAATTGTTCAAAAATGTCGCAATAGTTTACGATGAACAATTTCCCTTTAGAACATCTTGCCATCACGAGTCTCGATTGGTCGATAATTTTTTTATATTGTTGCAACAATTTAAATGTTGTCTTTGAAAGTTATCCACAATTAATTTTTGTCAAACAAAATAATTTTATCAAACAAGAACGAACCTACAAGAGCTACATGAGATAAAAAGAAACATGTGCAGCAATGACCTACAAAGAGTGGAAAACTTAAGCATAACAAAAATTAATATAGTTTTTTCGTAAAATTCTTCTATATCGAAATAAAAAAAAAAGATTGAACCCCAACCTTAGGGGCCCCCACTTGCCCTACCTTAGACCTTGGTGAAGGATGTAAATCGCAGGTTATATCTCTCAGAGTGCAGGATGAGGACTTACCTTTTAACTTGATAAGGGTCGGATTCGAACTTCTGATCAAGCTAGGTTGGTCTTTAAAAAATCCTCCATTTCACCGCTAAAAGATGTGCCTTGAGGGCAAATTCTTCTATATCGAAAGTAAAGTAGAAGTTGTGCCAAACATACTCGTGTACATTTGAGATATACAATTTCTGCCCCCAGGGCACATCTCCAAGTGGCAAAGGGGATGGGTGGTAAGTGCTCAGCGCAGCTGTGTGCTTGGTTCGATTCCCCGCAAGGTGGAATTGGCCTTGTGACAAGCGAGAGTTATTGAGATTTGCTCATGCTTACCATAAGCCCTTCCACCCTGGCTACTTGGAGGCATAACCTGGATTTACCTTTCCGAACCAATGGCCTTGGGCGTGGTCGGTTCGGGGCCTCAGGGTGTGGGCTACACTTTTTTTTTTTTTTTTTTGAGATATACAATTTCTAAAGTTGTTTTCATTTAAAAAGGTTTGGCACTTTCTCTACTCCATCTTAATAGTTTATTTTGCTTCGTGTAACGCTAATAAGTTCGCCGGGCCCGTGGAATCACACGCTCACCCTATGCTGGCACAGGCCAAAACTGTATCCCAACCCTTACCCCCATCCTCCTTACACAAGCAATGTACACCTTAGGATGCACAGGTTACAACGTTTCACAGCATCACTTTCTTGTTTACAGTTTTTTAAAATCAACACCACGACGTACACATTTCATTATCATATTGATATACTCCACCTTCTTCAATACAGAATTTCTTCTTTTCAACTACCCGTATTTTTCAACTATAAATACCCGATTAATAATTGTACACACAACAGAGAGTGTAAAGTGTTGGGATTTGCTAAATAAACGAAGAGAAATTGAAGAATGGCGACGGGGTGGTGGCGGGAGAACTCGAGAGAGTTGAGGCCATTGTTGAACCTTCTTTTGCCATTATGTTTTCACTGGGTTGCTGAAGAAATGACTGTTTCTGTGTTGGTTGATGTCACCACTAATGCTCTTTGTCCTGGCCAGACAACTTGCCCTCAGGCAATTTATATAAATGGTCTACAGCAAACAGTAAGTGGTCTATGTGACTCTCTCTCTCTCTCTCTCTACACATACAAATACACAGGAAAAAGTTCTGGATATGGTTTTTGTTGTTTGATGATTGCTTGTAAAAGTTAAACCTTTAGATGGTTGAATTTTGATTATTTACGTTGATAATACAGATAATGGGTCTGCTGCCTTGATGGAGATGTTTCTACTTTGTGAGATATTTGTTTTAGTATGAGGAACATGGAATATATAACGACATTAAGAAATATTTGAACTATAATTCACACTTAGCTAAATGATTCTGGGTTTTAGGGATTATGGAGCACGTCGTTGTGTTTGTGCCAGATAAGGCTTTGGTAAAGGAGACGAACTAGGGTTTTTTTTTTTTTTTTTTTTTTTTTTTTTTTTTTTTTACATTTTTGGGGTTTTTTATATAAAGAATTTGTGACTCTTAGCTGGGTTTGGATGGAGTTTGCCTTTCTGTGATGTCTGATCTTTAATTTTTTACCTTCATTTGATGATTGGGCTTCTTTATGGGATTATTGGTTTGATCCAACTTAATTAAATGAAAAGACGAAGAGTGTAAGTTTGTAACAATATATAAATAATGCAAATTAGCAGCATTTCCAGATCTAGAAATGAATTAATTTATTTGTATGCAAAAGCTTAGAACTCAAGTCTATCTTTTTTTTTCTTTCCTGATTATCACTTTCTTGACACCACATATTTATTTATTCATTTATTATTTTGAAAGTATATGGTGCCAGAAAGTGTCCATCTATTGGCTTTGAACCGATTTTTTCAACGCGGATTTGAAAAGTTTTTCCTTTTGATTTGTTTGTTTGTTTTTTTGTCTTCTATTGTTTCACTTCTGATGCATCAAACTTATGGCCCATAGGATATAAATGCTTTCTCTACATATCCTTATGATACATAGACATTGTTTTAGGTGTGTTTAATTAAAGCAGCTAATTGATTGATCATTGATAATTTATGGCAGGGTTAACTTCAAGATGATATTTTCTTATCTTGAAATATGTAGATTGGTCATGGCATTGGAAGGGGGAAAAAACAATAGGGGGGTTTATTAAATCTAGATTTTAAACGATTTAGAAACCTTAGACCTATAACTTAACAAATCATTATTTTTCTGTCTCTTCAACTTATTATATTTTTCTTTTAACGTTCTTTTCTTATTTCACGCTCTTCTTTATCATTGTTTTCTTCAATTTTTCTATGAAATTAAATCCAACTAAAATTTTATAGAAAGGTAATAATTAAATTTTGTATCAAAACATATAATAATTAAGCAAAATGATTTTAGAATATTCTCTAGAAAGATTTGTATATTCAATTTTTTTTTTTTAAAAAAAAATTCAATCAAAATCTATAAAATTTTCTCTCTCACGCCATTTTTTTTTTGGTGATTAACTTGACATATAATTATTATTAACGATTAATATCCACATCATATGAAAATTATGCTATTAATATTCATGTTTTTCAATTGAAAAATAAAATTCTGTAAAAGTCTTTGAAAGTCCATAAAAGTATTTTAAATAAAAGTTTTTGAAAGTCTATAAAAACCCATAAAAATTAATAAAATCTAATGAAATCCATTAAAAATAGTCCTTTTAAAAAAATCTTTAAACGTCTTTCAAAATCTAGATTGAATAAACCCCCCCTAGGCATATGTTTGGGAAGGTGTTTCTAGGTTTTTACACACCTTGGTCAAAAAACACTTTTGGTCAAAGTGTCAAACCATGTTTTTAACTATACATTTCGTAGGATCCACAAATACTACTCAATCCTCCACTACTCATTTATCCCTATTTATAAACACCTTACCATAAATACCCTAAAATTACAATATTGCACATTGACATTACCTGAAACAATAAAGAATTCATGATTGATGGAAATTTAATTCAAGAATCTATTAAACATTATTTTTCTATTATGTGTGACTGTCCCCTATACTTCTTTTTTAAAAATTAAAAAGAACTGAAAGTTTTGGAGCTAAGAGCCTGCAAACTTATGAAACATGTGGTTGGACCGTTCTAATGCCATTTTTGTGAAGTTGCAAATTCACATTTGTCTCTTGGTTATACAGATTCATGAACTTTTCCTTTTGTTGGAGTGATAAAAGTTGAATTCTAAAGATGCAATACTTTCTAATGCATATTTCCAGTATTTTCTTGTTATTTGTGCACTTATTCTTCTGTTATACGTGAGATTATATCTCTACTGCTTTGAAAGAAGAAATATTCGTCTAACCAGGCACAGTAGACCATGATGAGTGTTGAAAAAATAAAATAAAATAAAGAAGAAAGAAATTCCTAACCTTGTGAAAATCTAAGAAAGGATAACAAGGCATGCCATACAAGGTGAATGACTCTGGATGACTGCTGGATTTGTTTACTTTCTGCAGTTGGGGGGTGGGGAGGTTGGTGGATTTGGAATGAATCAATTATTAACATGGAGAAATACAGTATCCTCGTGGGAGATCGTATCACATGATGTATCGAAGTAATTAATGGCTGTAAGGAACTTATATGCATATGAACCTACCAGAATGTAATTCCAAACAATTTAATATTCACCCAAACAAGAATAAGTAGACTGATTTTGAGTGCAATTACTTGCCAACTGAACATTTTTACTATAATTTTGCTACTTGTAACGATGCTCTATAGTGAAGTTTTAGGCCTTTATTTGTGCTTGTAGGTTGTTGGGATATTCAAGATGTTTGTACTTCCACTGTTAGGCCAGCTTGCTGATGAGTACGGGCGTAAACCATTGCTTCTTCTCACTGTATCTACAACTATTATTCCATTCAGTATGTTTCTTTGTTCACCATTTCTTTGAAGTTTGTACACAACTTCTTACTATGTAAAGAAATTTATACCAACATGAAAATCTTGCAAATTTCCCTTTTGGGTTCAACTATGGCAATCATATGATAATACTATGCCAGTGGATTAACTTCAAAATTGTTTTCACCAACAGTATTGAATGTACAAACTGCCTAAGGAATATAAATTAACAAGGTACTGGTTTTAGACAAATAATCTGGATGATGCAAGCTTAGGAGCCTTACTAAATTCTTCTTGATAGGAACATCAACCTCAATTCTACGAACATTGTGAAGATGAAGATATGTCACACAACTTCACGTTTTCTCTCGCTCTTGTAGAATCTCCATCCAACTATAAACAGATACTTTATGAGTCAAAATAAAAATGCTTTTGAACAAATAAATCAGTAATCAATACCTTACCAAAAGGTCTACGACACTTTAATTATATGAACATGCTAGCAGTAGAGTTTTGATTATGGCAAAAACATATATCCCTTATGTCAAATTTGTAAAATCTGCCAATATAATTTGAGAACAAGAGTTTCCTTCTTCCAGATTTTTCCCAGAAAATATTATTTCTATTATAAACCTAAGCCATAGTAAAACACATATTTTCAATCTCTTTCAAATTTAACCTCTACAAAAATCCTTGTTTTGCTGCTTACTTCTTGAACGTGTTTAGCCCAGTGTAAACATTGTTGCATAATCCAGATATAAATGTCTTAAATTAGGAGTAATAAAGATAGAACATCTTATCGGTATTTCATGGTGCCTGTTTTATCAGCAACATCAATCAATCAAAGTACCTGTGCCAAATAACTTAATACAAAAAGGGCACTTTCAATGAAGTTATGATTTATGCATTACTGTCATCCAAGTGGTTGCAATTTTCTATTTTATTGTGAAATAAATTATTATTCTTTTTAATAAAATTTCCAGCTTTACTTGCCGTTGATCAATCAAAAGGATCTGTTTATGCCTATTATGTGCTCCGCACAATCTCTTATATCATAAGTCAGGGGAGCATTTTCTGCATTTCTGTTGCTTATGCAGTAAGTTCATTCCATAATTCTGTGAAACAAGAATTTGGAGTTATAGAAGAATCAAAACTTACCAATCTTTTTACTATCTTGCAGGCAGATGTCGTGGATGACAGTAAACGGCCTGCAGCTTTTAGTTGGATCACAGGCCTGTTCTCTGCATCCCATGTCATAGGGAATGCCTTGGCACGTTTTCTTCCAGAAGGTTACATTTTTGAGGCATGTTAGTTATAGAAATTTCAGCATTTTGTTTTTACATTGTTATTATCCTTCGTTATTTACTGCCAAAAATTCCAATTTCAGGTCTCAATAGCTTTATTGGTCTTTGTTCCTGTTTACATGGCACTGTTCCTGACGGAAACAGTAAAGCGATCTCGAAAAGCAGAACAGCATATTCCTTTGTTAAATAAAGCATTTAATGTTGTTCAGGAACGATATTACTCGATGAAAAATGCTGTACATGTTGTTTCCAGCAGGTAATTTTGCATGATGTTTCAAGTGGTTTGATTTTTCTTGAGCTTACCAACACTCAAAAGCTTCCTCTTGTTCAGAATGAAGGAATCAGGAAATAATTCATAAAAGCAATTTACAATATAGAAAGATTATCATTTGTAGGCATGTAAGCTTGCTAAATAGTTTCAGTTTTGTCCTCAGCTCGACGCTTAAATGTATTTCTCTTATTTCCTTCTTCTATGAACTGGGAATGTCTGGCATCAGCAGTGTCTTACTGGTATGTCTCCAACAATGTAAATTATTATTATTATTATTTTTTTTTTGTGAACAATTAGATTGAACAAGGATTCCCTTGGCAATAATATACGTTAATTCTTGCAAATTTTCTTCTTTTATCCTGCGAATCTTTTATTTATGAACTGATATAGGGAATGTATATATATATATATATATATATATATATATATATATATATATATAGAGTTCTGTTAACTGCATCAAATTGTTCAGCAAGAATGTATCTTGCTTTTCATCTTTGGCAAACAAAAATTTAGGCCCCGTTCTCTTTGTTGTTTTGAGCCCGTTTTGAGTTTTCGATTTTTGGAAATATCGAAAACGCGTTCACTTTGCCCATTTTCAGAAACGCATTTTCCAAAACACCAAAAAAAATACAAAGGAAATTCAAAATGAGTTTATTGCGTTTTGAATATTTTGTGTTAAAAAATCCAAAACGACCAAAACGCGCATTTTGGATTTTTTTTTTTTTATATATAGATTCATGTTAAGATTTTTTTTGTAATTTATTTATTTATTATTATTATTATTATTATTATTATTATTATTATTATTATTATTATTATTATTATTAAATGTGAGACACTTGCTTCGCTTGAAATTCTTATATTATTTTGTCATTATATATAGATCCATGTTAATTTTTTTATTTTATTTTTGTAAATTATTATTATTATTTTTTTTTTGTAAAAGTGAGATACTTCCTTCACTTGAAATTTTTCTGTTATTTTGTAATTATATATAGATTCATGTTAAGATTTTTTTTTTTGTTAATTTTTTTTTAGTTTTATTTATTTATTATTATTATTATTTTTTTTGTAAAAGTGAGACATTTCATTCACTTGAAGTTCTTATGTTATTTTGCCATTATATATGGATCCATTTTAAGATTTTTTTTTTTTTTTTGGGTAAATTTTTTTTTTTTTTATTATTATTTTGTAAAAGTGAGACACTTCCTTCACTTGAAGTTCTTATGTTATTTTTCCATTTTATAGATTCATGTTAAGTTTTTTTTTTTTTTTTTTTTTTGTGTAAATGTGAGACGCTTCATTCACTTGAAATTCTTATGTTATTTTGTATATATAGATTCATGTTAAGATTTTATTAGTATGTGATTAAATTTTTATTTAGCTGAAACAATATTAATGATGAATTTATTAATATAGAGAACTAACTGATTTATTAACATTAAAATTAATTTAATTCAACAAATCAACCATTTTTTACATATAAAATATCATAAAATAAATATATTAAAAAATTACAAAGTAAACGCATTTTTCAGTTTTCTATTTTTGAAAACAGTTTTCCAAAATCACAAAGAGAACATGTTTTCAGTAATCCCAAAACAAATAACCAAAATCCAAAATTCAAAACAAAATCCAAAACTCAAAATCCAAAATCGAAACACAAAGAAAACGGCCCCTTAAATTTTCTGTCCATAAACCAGCTCCCAAACATGTTTCAAAAATGTTGTGAAAGATACTAGTTGTGGCTGTGACGTCGAAAACATAGTGATTCTTATTCTCAAACAATTTGAGCTGCAGACATCAATTTTTCATTATGTACTTCTGAGAGTTTGTAATGTAAACCAATTAAATTGATATGTTTCATGCCTGGATTTTAACTTTTCATTTATAACCCTGCAGTATTATTTGAAATCAGCATTTGGCTTCAACAAAAATCAATTTTCAGAAATCTTGATGGTGGTGGGTGTAGGTTCAATTTTTTCTCAGGTACTTGCGAGATATTCTCAGAAAAATTTCTTCGATAATTTATGCTGAAAGTACAAAACACTTCTGACAAAGACTAGTTAGCTCAATTAAAGATATATTTAATAATCTCGTGAGGGACTTTGTACCAAACAATGTGTAAAATTATTTCTTTTCATATTTTCCTTTTATATAAGGATTCTTGTCCTCTTGTTCTTTCAAAATCATTAGACCGAAGTCTATGTGTGTTGAAAAAGTAACTTAAATAAGTTTGTACCCTCTCCGACAACTTAAGGAGGTGGTTCGTGCACGTATGTTGCGGTTTAATGATGTGAACAGTTGAACCATTATCCTTGTGCATCTAAGCTATTTCCCCTACTCGTGCACATACGTCCTTTCCTGAAAAATTTCAGGCTCTCCCTCAAATCAATTTTGCTGCTTTTATGCATTTTTCAAGATTCTGGTTCTTCCTCTTCTCAATCCACTGGTTGGAGAGAAACTGATACTCTGTGCAGGATTGCTCGCTTCCATAGCATATGTAAGTTCTAATTTGAGCTATTGTGGCTGGAAACATTTCTTGTTATGCTGTTTTGGTGAAAGAATCTGGTCTCACAAAGTGTTTTGTGCAGGGACTGCTTTATGGCTTGGCCTGGGCATCTTGGGTATGTTAACTCACATGCTAAATTCTAGACACTTGCACACTTACCTCCCTTTTCTTCCACATTTCCTTTTGTAGAGCTTATACTAGTGAAATCATGTTTGGTTATGTAGTACTACACTATTTAAACGAAAGAAGAACTAAAACCTTATACGTTATATTGTTTATTAAAACATGCATTTGGAGACCTGTCCGCGTTATAGTGCTTCTAGGCAATTTATAACCCATTTTTACTATTGCAACTTTGACAATAATCTATACGTTACAGTGGATAACTGCTAGCTATTGCTGAAACAGGTGCCCTATTTAAGTGCTTCGTTCGGGGTAATCTACATCCTTGTGAAACCTTCTGTAAGTCATTTCTTGAAATTATATTTACATTAGTGTAATTAAGAAGTTCAGTGGTTTGTGAAATTAAATTGATTTCTCTCCTCTTTCTTCATTATTTCTGTTAATGGCAGACTTATGCAGTTATATCCAAAGCATCAAACTCAACAGATCAGGTTTGTGAACACTACTAAAAATAGCGTTCTTAAGGAGGATACATGCTTTCCAGAAATCTATGTATCATAAAACCGAACTAAGGAAACCTTTGGAATGAAAAACGGCTAATCTGGGATTCTGGGGGAGAAAGTATAACCGATAAAGTTATCATCAACTCCACAAGAAACTTAATATTTCAATCACTCTTAGGATGGATGATATAATTGCAGAATTGAACAATAACTAATTCTATCCTCTGTCATAGTTCAGTTGTCAAGTGATATCAACCCAGTCGACTTATATTCATTTCAATCTTAGAATATCGCGTCAAAAAAATTAATAAAATGATGAAGAGTCTTGAAAAGACCTTTAGCATACACTAAATCCTTGATTCCTATGCTCTATTCAATCCCATTAATATGATGCTTCAAAATATGGAAATTCCTGTGTCAATTTTGCTTCTATTTGAATAATCTCATTTTTCTCATATTCCCTCTTTTTCTATCAGGGGAAAGCACAAGGATTTATTGCCGGCGTGCAATCGATTGCAAGTTTATTATCTCCACTGGCAATGACTCCGTTAACCAGTGAGTTAGCTTTTCTATTTCTGCCCCTCTTGCAGAAAGATCACAACCATTTGAACTGAACTTGCTTAACTCTTGATTTTATCTGATTCCAGCATGGTTCCTATCCAGCAATGCTCCTTTTGACTGTAAAGGCTTCAGTATTATATTTGCATCTATAAGCATGGTAAGTTTGTACATTTCCTTAAAACATGGCACGTGCATGTAGAAGATCGAATTTGAGTCTCGTGATGCCGAATGGACATATGATCCCATTTAAGAGTCTTGCGTGACCGATAAGAACATGCTATGTTTGTTAAAGGTTGTGTTTAAAAAAAAAAAAATTTTTTTTTTCGAGGTATGTGGTTGAAAAATGTAGAGAGAAAATATGTGTAATTAAAAAGTAGTTTGGAGAATTGTGTTATTTAAAAACATGTTTTTAAACAAGTTTGCAGAACATATACTAATTATTATGATAGGATAATAAGGAGTGTAATTTTGTTCACCTCTAACGTAACCCCTCACAAAAGACACGAGGGCTCACCATTATTCAAATTTTTAATTTCTTTTTTCAGAGCACACATCTCTATTTCTTCTTATCATTTTTTTTTTTTTGGGGAATATTTTTTAAAATTTTGCATTAGTTTTTTTTAAGCAGTTTAATTTTTTATTACTATAATGTAAAATCATCAAAAATTAATTTAATTTTTTATTTATCAAGTAACTTGGTTTTAATAAAGAACTAGTATTCGCACACAAAAAAAATTATAATTATTAGTTAATGAATAACTAACTAAATATATTCAATAATTAATGAAAATGTGAGAAATATATAACAAAAACAATGGCCGATCATCCCATTGTCGACCACATGAAAGAGGGAGTGCCTTCGGTTCGGAGCTCGCACAGTTCGCTGAACCCTAGCCAAGCCCTAGCCGAGAACTGATAAGCCAACGTTGAGGATTGAAGTTAGTTTTTCCTATACTTGTTGAACCAGTCCACCCCGACGCCGACGCTACTGTTCCGACCCCGACCAGGACACTTCGACGCACCACTGTCGGCGCCGACGAGGTCTCTGCGGCTGTATTTTCGCTTTTTAGAGCTGCGATCTTAGCTCCTTCTGTTCGGCTTCTCCATTACCGGCGTCGACGGCACATTCCGGCGCCGACCCGGTTATTTCCGGCGACCCACCGACAGTACATCTATATTTTCTGGTTTGGAGCTGCAGTTTAAGCTCGGTTCAGCTCAGGTTCTGAACTTCCTGTGCATGAGTCTCAAGGTTAACTGTTCCAGGTTACTTTGTCACTGTGGGTGTATTGACAGAGAAGAGAAAGATGAGTTTCTGGAGTTTCAGAACCAGATTTAAGGTTTTCACATTATCTTTAACTAAAGATGGAGGAGCAGTTAGAATTGCAGAAAGAACAAGGACATGGGGGTATGAGATATCAATAACGATTGATGCAGCTCAATGGTTAATCGATGCAACTAGAGAACTATGTAAGAATGGAAGACTCTTGAACAGTAAACAAATGTTCAAAAACAGGGAAATGGTAGTATGGATTGAAGTACTAAAAAATGAAAGAGGTGTATTTCTGAAAATATGCACACTGAGGAATAGCTTGATGAAGCAAATAATCATCCCTGCGGAAAAGGATATGATTGGGTGGAGAAACTTGGAGGAAAACATAAACATGGTACTTGGACGGGGGAAGAAGGTAGCTGGGCAAGTCAACCAGTCACAAATGAAGTACAAAGCAAAATTTGAACCGGAGAAGAAATCTTGGATAAGTGTACTAAAAAATGAGGAAGCTGGGAGTGGGAAAAGCTTGGAGGTACAAAGAACCATAACGGAAGAAGGAAATAGAAAATCAAAAAATTGGGAAAATTACATACTGATGTTCAGAGAGTGTAGTAACACACCATGGGAAGCTATCAGATATGGGTTAAGAAACATGATGAAAATGCAGTACGATGTTAGACCGCTACATGATGATCGAGCTCTGATATGGTGTCACAGTGAAGATGAGAAAAGCAAACTCCTCAGAACAGGCAGAATGAAAATACCAGCAGCAACAACATTGTGTTTCTATCCTTGGAGCTGGAAGTATCAATCGGAAGGAATTAAAGTGGAATGTCGTTATAGCTGGATTGGAGTGGAAGGTATCCCTTTGAACATCTGGAACATCCATGTATTTAAAGTAATAGGATCTTTTTGTGGGGGCCTGATTGATGTTGACAGAGATACAATCGAACAGAAGTTCTTAACACATGCTAGATTAAGATTGAGAGGCAGTAAGGAAGGCTTCATCCCAGAGTCCATACAGCTACCATATGGAGGTTCAAGCATAAACCTAAAATTTTTCAAGCTGAATGACAGGAAATATAGATTCCATGGAACTGTTGCTAACATAGAAGATGTTACCCAGTTTTCACCACAGGAAGAAGATAATGAGCTGGCAGAATATGGAGAAGTGGGAAAAGATGACATGGCAGTAGAAACCAATTTAATTGTTACAGGTGGATTAACCTCAATGGTTAAACATAATGGAGGTTCCAGTATAGATGCCATACACGACTTCATTGGAAAAACTGAGGAAGTGGCATTGGAAAATAGGAAAAATGACTGCAAAGTGGGGAATGAGGAAAAGTTGATAAGTCTTCAGACAGTTTTTGAAAGAATCAATAGCGGGTAAGAATTGTCTTGGTAATAGAAGTAATTCAACAGGGCCGATAATAAGGACGGGCCAACTTAACTGGGCTTTGGGCAATAACGAAAGGGGCTTGCCAATTAATTTTTCTGGGAAAATGTATCAAAGGAAAAAGAAAAGCAGGCCCATAAATCCACTCCCATCGATCCAAATCCAGAAAGCTTTGGAAGGTTTCAATATCGGGAAACTTAAATTTATTCAGCCTAAATCAAGCTTAGCTTTGATTCCCGATTGTAACCCAAAAATAAATAAGGAGATTCGAGTCGAGGATGACCCAGGAGAGAGGATGATGCTGAAGGTCATGTTTAACTTCAAGAACAATACTGGGAAACAGGTGTTTGCAAGGGGGAAAATATATAGCAGTGAAATCGAGTTTTCCAGTCACACAGAAACAAGTACATGTAAAATCAAAGGGAAATCAGTTCTTCTTTTTGAAGAGTGTGAAGAACTTGAGGGACTAGATGAGTTCGTGATGACGCAGAGGCACAGGAGCAAAACTGCTAAGTTTCTGGAAAATGATTTCAGTTGGTTTGAATTTGGAACAGATAATGACTTTGAAAGTCTCCTGGAGGATGAGGACAACATGGAGAATAATGGGCATTTCACAAATAGAACTGAAGATATAGTCAACAGTGAAGATGAAGACTATGTAACAGAAACAGAAAATGAAACTGAAGGGGAGTATGAAATGCTCACAGACATGGGAAGATTATTCTCAGATACAAATGGGTCTTATCAAGAGTGCATAGATCAAGAGAACCAACTACCAAAGAACAAACCATCAAAAATAAAACAAAACTCACACTATACAGAATTTCCCAGGAATAGCACATATAATGGTCAGTTATCCATAGCTTCTTTTTCAATTCAACAACCTGCTACAACATTTTTATATCTACCTACCACTACCTTTGTGTCAGATAAACCAGGTATTATCCCTTCTCTGTGCTCATATTTGATTAATCCATTATATATCCCGCCTGTGTGCAATATAGCTGCAGGTGTCATCGGAGAGAGGAGTTCATATAAATATGCACCGGTTATTAGAGTGAATAGCCATACAACTGATAATCTTAACCAAATTGTAATAGATTCTGTTCATTGGGGAACACCAACCTATTCCAAAAATGAGAAAGAGTTGATCAACAAGGAAAACCCGGGAGTGGATGAGCTAGTGAATTCAAATTCTGTCTCTAGTAATTTTAACTTGACTCTAGTGCCTTTAAATAATCAAAAGGAATTCAAATCAAAAGTATCAAATAAGGGGTTTAGCAAAACAGACTGCAAGCAGAGTGCTAAAAGAGGGGTGAGGGAGCTCAAAAATCTTCATACCAACATCAACTACGAAAAGAGTAAGGCAGGTTTTAAGTGTGCAGGGGATACCATAGGTTCCAAATGAAGATAATCAGTTGGAATGTGAGAGGTTTGGGGGGGAGGGATAAGAGAAAAGTTGTGAAGGATCTTTTGTGTAAGGAGAAACCTGATGTCGTAACAATTCAAGAAACCAAGAAGGAGGTCATAGACAAGAGACTGATTGGTAGTATTTGGGGCTCTAGATTTAAAGAATGGACCTTCTTACCATCAATAGGCAGATCTGGAGGAATATTGATTATGTGGGATTCAAGGATACTCAGGGGTAAAGAAGTTGTTTTGGGTAATTTTTCAGTTACAGTACTCTTACAACCGGTCGGAGGGGGGGAAGAGTGGTGGTTCTCTGGGATATATGGTCCTTGCTGTTCAAATGAACGAGGGGAATTTTGGGAAGAATTGGGTGGTCTATACGGACTAGGGGTGAAAGATGGTGTGCGGGAGGTGATTTTAATGTAGTCAGATACCCATCGGAGAAGTTGAATGGAAACAGATCTACTAAAAGTATGAGAAATTTTGATCGATTCATAACAGAGATAGGGTTAAGGGACCTGACACTATTAAATACAGAATTCACGTGGTCAAATATGAGGGAAAGATTGGCCTGTTCTAGGATAGATAGGTTTTTATTTACAGAAGGATGGGAAAATTTGTTTGAAATAATTAGGCAAGAAGCTCTTGTGAGGGTGACATCTGATCATTGCCCCATTGTAATCGATACGAGCAGATTCAAATGGGGTCCTACTCCTTTTCGTTTTGAAAACATGTGGTTAAGGCATAAAGATTTTAAAAGCAATTGGATGAGGTGGTGGGATGACTGTGATAAGCAGAGGTGGGCTGGTTACACATTTATGGAAAAATTGAAAAGAATAAAGGAAGAGCTGAAAGTTTGGAATAAAAAAGAATTTGGAGATGTGAGATTGGAAAAAAAATCAATCATGAACAGAATTGGGGAAATAGATAAGAAAGAAGACACACAAAAAATTGAAGAAATACATAGATCTGAAAGAAGAAAGCTAAAAAGAAGATTGGAGGAACTCATAATTAGGGAGGAAATATCTTGGAACCAGAAAACAAGGATCAAGGGGGTTAAGGAATGGGACAATAACTCCAAAATGTTCCACAGGATTGCAAGTGGCAGGAAAACAAACAATCTGATCAACAAAATTGAGAGTGATAAGGGTTTGATGATATATACAGAACATGAAATAGAAGATGAAATCATAGGTTTTTTTGAAAACATTTTTAAAAAGGAGGTGGTTGCCGATTTTGGCATTGAGGGTCTAGATTGGAAGGAGATCGAAGTGGGAAGTAAACTGAAGCTGGAAGAACCATTTACAGTAGAAGAAGTGAGACATGGCCTATTCAGCTGTGAAGGTGATAAAGCTCCAGGTCCAGATGGTTTCTCTATGGCAGCACTACAGGACGGATGGGAAGTGATAAAAGAGGATTTGATGAATGTTTTCAAGGAATTCCACAAAAATGGTATTGTGAACGCTAGAGTAAATGAAACATTCATTTGCCTAATCCCCAAAAAACTGAATTCAATGTCTATCAAGGATTTTCGACCAATTAGTCTGGTTTCTTCTCTCTACAAAATTTTGGCTAAAGTTCTGTCTCTGAGACTGAAGGTAGTTCTACCAGAAACAATTGATGCGGCCCAATGTGCTTTTGTAAAGGGAAGACAAATTTTGGATTTGGTCTTGATAGCAAATGAAATCGTGGAGGAGTACAGGGCGAAAAAGAAAGAAGGTGTGGTACTTAAGATCGATTTTGAAAAGGCATATGATAAAGTTAGCTGGGAATTCCTTGATTATGTGTTGGAAAAGAAGGGTTTTGGAGAAAGATGGAGGAAGTGGATATGGGGATGTTTATCTTCAACAAATTTTTCTGTGATGATCAATGGAAAACCAAGAGGAAAATTCGGAGCATCTAGAGGCTTAAGACAGGGTGATCCTCTATCACCTTTTTTATTTATCTTAGTCGGAGACGTCTTGAGCAGAATGGTGAACAAGGCCTGTAATGAAGATATGATAGAAAGCTTTAAAATTGGAAGGAACAATGTAAGAATATCACATCTCCAATTCGCGGACGACAGTATCTTTTTTTTGGAAAATAAGGATGAGAGTATCAATAATCTAATGGCAATTCTTGACATTTTTTCTAAAACCTCAGGACTAAAAATAAATGTTGCTAAGAGTACAGTGGTGGGTTTAAATCTAATGGAAGAAAGAATTGAACACATAGCAAAAAATTGGGGTTATCTTAAGGGAGAGTGGCCACTCAATTACCTCGGACTACCTTTAGGGGGAAATCCAAATGCCTATTCTTTTTGGAACCCAGTGATAGAAAGAATTGCAAAAAGACTAGAAGGGTGGCATAAAGGTTGTTTGTCACGTGGTGGAAGACTTATTCTTCTCCAATCGGTACTGGGAAGTATTCCCATATATTTCATGTCAATCTTTAAAATGCCGAAGAAGGTGTCAAAGATGATCGAGAAAATGATGAGAGTTTTTTTTTGGGAAGGTCAAGGAGAGAATCATAGTGACCATCTAGTCAAATGGGAAATCGTGTCGAAACCAAAACAATTTGGGGGGTTGGGAATTGGGAATTTAGAACTGAAAAACATGGCCTTATTAGGGAAATGGTTATGGCGTTTCCCCAAAGAATCGGAGTCACTTTGGCACTCCATCATTCTTAGTAGGTATGGCTATCACTCTAATGGATGGGATGCAAATATTGGAACGAACTCCACCCTTCGGGCACCATGGAAATCAATTGCAAGAGTTTGGGACAAATTTATGGAAAACATCAAATTTGTGGCCGGAAAAGGTGATAAAATCCGGTTTTGGCTGGATAAATGGATTAGTGAACAATCATTTCAAGAGGCTTTCCCTAGACTTTTCCGTCTATCTAACAACAAAAATGCTCTCATTTGTGATATTGTTTCTTTTCCATTAGCCTCAAGTCCGGTTTGGGATTTAGTTTTTGTTAGGAATCTCAGTGATAGAGAAACCGAAGAATTCACTTCCCTACTATATATTCTTGAAAATATCCACATGAATACTTCTTCACCTGATAAAAGAATATGGAATGCCCACCCCTCGGGTGAATTTTCTTGCAAATCTTTTTTATATACACTACTTCAACCAACATGTCACACCTCCTTCCCACTTTTTCAATTCATTTGGAAAAGTGTGGTACCCTCTAAGGTTAAAATTTTTGTTTGGTTGGCTTCTTTGGGAAAGGTGAACACTTGTGACGTGTTGCAATTGAAAAGGCCATATTTGAACATATCCCCCTCACACTGCATTATGTGTAAAAAGGCGGAGGAGAACATCGACCATATATTACTACATTGTGCGATTGCTAGAGACATTTGGTGTAGAATTTTGTGTATTTTTGGTGAAGAGATGGCATTACCAAGATGATGGTCAGAAATGATAGGGATAAAATGTTCATTTGGAGGAAACAACAAGGAAAAAAAGGCGATATGGAAACTGATTTTAATATCATCAGCTTGGACAATTTGGACAGAAAGAAACAGAAGGATTTTTGATAATATTGATAGATCGGTGGAGGATATCTGGGATAATATTATTTTCCTTACAGGATTATGGGCCAGAGCTGCTGGAATTTTTAGTGGTCTAGAAAATTTTCTTTTTCGACTGGACCCTAATAGTTCCTTATGTCCCATTGTAATGAATTGTTACTAATCTCGTGGTCAACCTTTTGTAAGTGTCACAAGTTTTCTTTGACACTTGTAGTGGATGTCTTGTCCACTATTATATTTGTAACACCATTCTCATTTTCTTTAATAAAAATCTTTTTCTTATCAAAAAAAAAATAACAAAAACAATTAAATTCATATATTATGGGAAAGAATATGAAGAAACAAAAAAGGAATTGCACATGTATTAAATATGTTTATGGAAAATAAAAATATTTTTTATTTCTGGCGTTAATGTTGCTTAACGTTACAAATAATATTTTTGTAGATATTTTTAGTAATGTTAAAATATAATAATGATAAAAAAAAATTCTATTTCACAAAAGGAAATTGTTTTTTTTTTTTTTTTTACATTCTTGAATGTTACATAATTTGTTCTTGAAATCCATATAAAAATGACCCAACTAATGAATCAATGTATTATAGAATTGATTAAACAATTTGTTAGTATCACTGATTCTGTGTAGTGGGGAATGAGTGCCAATGCAATGGTGCTGATATAATTGATATTTAATGATCTTAAGTCAAACAAATAAATGTTATATTTTGACCGAAAAAAAATGATGTCAGCAGTTTTGGCTGGAAAACTTAGGCCAACTATATATAATTCAAGTAATCATATTGCAAAAAAAGAAAAAAGAAATTATTTATTGGCTATGAAAATGATTCTAAGCCCCTATTTGGTTTTGATTATCTCAAGTGAAAGTAAAAAATTAATTTTAATTACACATTTTATGAAATACACAATTTTTCAACCACACATTTCATCAACTTTTATCAAAATTTACTAAAAATCTTATTTTAATCTACACCAAAGATGTCAACGTCAAACAACATGAAATTATGAAAATTGTAGAAAGCATTGGGTCTCATAAAATGTGTAGTTAAAATTAACCGTTGACTTTTATTTGAGATCAAATCTGAATCAAGAAATGGCTTAGAATTATTTTCGTAGCAAATTAATAGAAGAAATTTTTTTGCAATTTGACTATTTAAGTTAATTATTCAATGCTAAGACCAATTTATTTGATATATAAAAAAATTAAATTAATTTTGGACAATTATACATTATAATAAAAAAATTTAAAACAGTGTCCCAAAAAAAAAAAAAAAAAGTGCCATTTAATTATTATAACAAAAAACAGCGTAAATTAAAAAATAATAATAATAATTAAAAAAAAAAAAAAATGAAAAGAAGAAATGGATGTGTGCTGCTGTTGCTTTGAAAAAAAGAAACTTAAAATTTGAATAATGGTGGCCCTCCTCCTTTGTCTTTTGTGGGCAGTCGATAATATGATCCCATTTGAAAGTCTCATCAAAAGTGATATCATCACATCTTTGCAATGATAGGATCAGATGATCAAATATGAGTGCTGTTGTGACTTGTATGATCATATGGTTATAATGAGAGGATCATATGATGATTCTTCTTGTGATTGATCTGATCAGATGATTCTAATCATAGGATCACATGATTACATTTGAAAGTCTTGTGCTGACTTGTATGATTCTAATGATTTTCCATTGTTTCACTTTCAGGTCATCTCCTTGTGTTTTGCTTGGACTCTAAAACTAGACGATCCATCCAACAGGATATTAGAGGACAACACGGAAAACATTGAAGCCCCTCTTTTATCTTAAGCATTACCCAAATATTACCAACTCGTGTTACATGTTTAATAAAGTAGATTAGACGGTACTGAATCTGAATGACGTTGGAGAAGAAAAACAAGTTAAAATCTTGTTTATTGTATTTTGTAATCCTAATGATGCCATGATGCTTTTCTTTCTCATTAATTAAGAGTTGTATGCCTGTAAATGTGCACTAGGCAGCTATAAATAATTAAATAATTTATTTGCCCTTGTTTGATTTTCCAAGTTTTTCAAAAAATTTACTATTTTATTCTACAATAATCAATTTCAATCATCCAAAAAAGTTAAGTCCACAATTTTTTTTACTTTTCAAACCATTTTTTAACCACACGATTTTTCAAAACAATTTTTTTTTCACAAAAAGTTAGAAAATCAAACACACACTTAGTCTTGACAAGAATGTTTCGATTCATATAAGATTTCTCTTTCTTTGCATTTTCCAATTAGCTTTAACAAACCTTGTATCCTTCTCAGCCTCTCAGGAGAATGAAAAACGCCCTTCATGGAATTAAGCTAATTTTGGCTAAATTAAAGGAAAACGAATTCATTATGGAGGAGTTGGAGAAAAGTTTTTCCAACTTCCCATGAAATTAAAATTATTTTCCTCATTTTTGCAATCGAATATACCCTTCTACATTTCACACACGATCATATTTCTTTAGAAAATACTTTTAAATTATCTTTAAAAAATAAGAAAAATTTATCTTCAAAAACAGATAAAAATATACTCTTTAATCTTACATCAATGACATTACACGATTAATGATGATGATGATTAATGGATACGGGGACATTATATAGTTAACGAGAATGTGAAATTCAAGCATTTGTAGACAATCAATAACTCATTTTGCTGCAGTACTGAATTTTAACACACATTTTAAAAATAAAATATTCTACACATTAAATTCAAAACTTTTCAATCATTTTTAACTGCTTAATCTCCAATTTTAAATCATTTTGCTGCAGTATTCAATTTTAACACACGTACATTTTAATAATAAAATATTCTACACGTGAAATTCAAAAAATTTCAATCATTTTTAACTGCTTAATCTCCAATTTTAACTCATTTTGCTGCAGTATTCAATTTTAATACACATTTTAATAATAAAATATTCTACACGTGAAATTCAAAATTTTAACTCATTTTGCTGTAGTATTCAATTTTAATAATAAAATATTCTACACGTGAAATTCAAAACTTTTCAATCATTTTTAACTACTTAGCCCTTGTTTGATCCTCATACTATCTCATACATTTTACTATTTTTTTCTACATTAATCAATCTTAACTATCCAAAAAAAGTCAAACCCACAATTTTTTATTTTTCAAACAAATTTTTAACCATTAGATTTTCAAAATTCAACTTTTTATCAAAAACTATATTTATCAAACAGGCACTTAATCTCCAATTTTAACTCATTTTACTGCAATACTCAATTTTAACACACATTTTAATAAAAAAATATTCTACACGTGAAATTCAAAACTTTTCAATATTTTTAACTACTTAATCTCCAATTAATCACTATTGCCTAAAGTGCATCAGTATTATAAATTAAATATATTGACATCCATCCCCCTGGCCCCTACATCTCTCTCTCTCTCTCTCTAGCGTGCTCTATATAAACTCCACTTTCCAATTTCCATCAACAAAGTGAACCGATTTCCATTAAAAAACTTCATGGAGAAAGTATGGATCACCTTCTTCTGTCTCGTGTCTTTTGTGATTGTTAGCACAGGTTTAGACATCCCAACCTTAATTGCATTAAATTTTCTTGAACTTCCCGAAGAGTTGCTCTTTTTTTTCCTTTCCCATTGGCATTTGTAATATAATAGTTTTTATTAATTCATTGATAGTTTATAATTTCAGAATTAGTTTATGCAGGTGTCCAATGGCCTGGAGAAGAATCGGTTGACAGAGTGAAGTTATTTATTTTCGGGGACTCGTATGCAGATACAGGAAACCTGCCAAGTTCTACATCCGGTTCCTGGAAACAACCATACGGAATCACTTTCCCTGGAAAACCGTCCGGAAGATTTTCCGACGGTCGTGTTCTCACGGATTACATCGGTAAGTTCTCGTTAATCGTGACACTTAAGAGTTTTAGCTACCGTTCATGCTCATATGAAATCACTTTCCTCCGGAGAGGAAAATTTTCATGAGTCACGCCAAAATTTAATGTAATTTGGCATTTGGCTCACAATGCTGCATAGATCTCATAAATGGCCGCAACAAAATTGTGCTTTACTTGTATATATGAAAACATAAACACATATTGTTATTTTGGGAAAAAATATTTTATTTTAAGAAAAATTCATCCTTTCATTCATTCATTCATTTATATTTATATATATTCAAGACTCATTTTGCTTGTAGTTTTAGGTTAGTTTTTTCTTGAAATATTCTTAATACGTGCATATACTTAGTTTAGTGTCAACTGACTAAATCACTTTATTTAAATGCTGTACCTGAACTTTTAAAATAAAGTGTGAAATTAATTACTTATCTTCAATGTTGATCTTCTCGTTGCTTGTCTTGTCCTATTTTATTTTTTTGTAAATTTATATGAATATAAAGGGTTACAAACTTTTCATTTTATTTTTT
Source organism: Ligustrum vulgare (assembly GCA_963555705.1). Classification (NCBI taxonomy): domain Eukaryota; kingdom Viridiplantae; phylum Streptophyta; class Magnoliopsida; order Lamiales; family Oleaceae; genus Ligustrum; species Ligustrum vulgare. The sequence goes on along the minus strand of OY743171.1, from coordinate 52,823,892 downwards.
AATTAATGAGTTAAATTCATTTTTCTTGATTTCGATTTTCCCGTGAAAGAACAAATTATGAAAATGTTGAACTCCAACATTTGGAGCCTCTACAGCTCTTGTCCTGTGAATTATGAATTTATTAATTGGTAACTCATGAATTAGTAATGTGTCACTTGCACATTGTAAATTTTTCAATTTTTTCTTGACAAAATACACTAACTCATTAACAAAATTCAAGCAACTCCAACATTAAATTGGATAAAACTATACGGGAATGGACATATATCTGTGTGTGTATCCTACCGGACATGTCATACTTGTCAATTTTACGTTAAATTGGCGATTGAACAAAATCTTACATTTACCAGACATCTCATAATTCTACTTGTATATTCAAGTATCCATTTTACAGTGTCTTAACATATTTATATTCATTCATTAAAATCAAATGCAGCTTCATTTCTTGGTATAAAATCTCCAGTACCTTATGAATGGAAAAAGTCGGAGGAGAAATGGATAGAAAATGGGATGAATTTTGCTCATGGAGGGACAGGAGTGTTCAACACATTGGTTGATCAACCGAATATGACTACACAAATCAATTTCTTTCAACAACTCATTCAAGAAAATGTGTACACAAGAAACAATCTAAGTTCGTCATCTATTGTCCTCGTGTCCCTATCAGGGAATGACTACGGTACTTATTTTGCCAAAAATGGCTCATTAGGGGTAAGTGGGTCAACTAATATCAAGGTTTGGTGACACAAATATACACATGCAGGCACACATTATTTTTTTTTTAAAAAATAATCATTCGCTAATGTGTTAGTCGATTTAGGCCCTTGTATGATGGAGACTAAAATCATATTTTGATAATAGTTGATGAGATGTCTAGTTAAAAAGTTGGGGGACCCGTGAAATATGTGATTATGAATAATTCTTGACTTTGATTTTGATAAAATTCTAATTTTTAATCATAACCAAACAAACCTTTGTAGTTATGATACACTGACAAGGACAAGTACACGAGATTTCTTAAAAAAATACTGACACGACATGAAACGTTGATTAAATTCTTTGAAAAAATTAATTTATATACTTAGAACATGTTTGATCATATCTATTTTTTTAACTTTTCCCTTAACATTTTCAATAACACATTTCTATAGAACCCACTATTTTTCACACTTTTCAATCATTTTTAAACCACACCTTTTTTCAAAAACTCAAATTTTCCCAAATCTCCCCAAAAACTATCTACACCAAACAGCCTCTTAATTAGTCCTTATCTATTTCTACCTACCAACCTGAAGAAGGTGCACTTAATGTGATCAGGGTTTGGAGGCATTCACTAAATCAGTCATTGATGAGCTAGTCTTGAATCTTAAGCGTATACATGGATTCGGATTGAAAAAAGTGGGTGTCACAGGAATTGGACCCCTAGGGTGTTTGCCTTCAATAACTGCTCCAACTTCATATGAAAACTGCAGTGAAACAGGAAATACTCTTGCACAGTTTCACAACCAGCTGCTACAGCAAAATCTGCGCAGATTGAACAATGAAACTGGTGCAGCATCTGTTTTTGTATTCCTTGATCTCTATCGTGCATTCTTCTCTGCCTTGAAACTAAAACAAAACCATCCAGGTACGTACGTACTTCTAGTTATCAAGATCACATATCCAATCATCTTTTCTTTTGTTAATTAATATATCTTGGATTTCAGAAAATTTTACATTCAAAAATGGATTGAAGCCATGCTGTGAAGGCTCATGTGGGAGTGTTGATAAAAGTGGGACGAAGAAATATGTCGTCTGTGAGAATCCCAAGGAGTCATTTTTCTGGGATTCGATACATCCTTCCGACCAGGGCTGGCGTGCTGTTTATTCGGCTTTGAAGCGTTCTCTCCCTTCTCTAGTATGAAGTCATAGCTGTCCTGTGCTGCCTGGTTGAGTTATTTGACTATATATCTGTAATTTTTCTGTTTGTCAATTTCAGCCATATATTGCTCTACTGAAGAAGAAGAACCATTGTACTGGTGTCTTTTTGTTCTTTATATGTCCATGTATTGTTTCAATCATATATATAGCGTCATCCTTATTCTTACACTAAGGTCTGTTTCTCCATATATATATATATACTAATATCGAAACATAAGAAGACAAGGAGCATATATGTTAGGTGGATCCAGGGGGTTGCAAGGGCGCCCGGTCACTTGGCAATGGGGAGGATCCATCCCGCTCCGAAAGTTTTTTCCTGATCCGAATGCGTCTCACGATCTGTCAATTTTCGGGGTGGATCGATCTGTCGATCCGTGGACCAATCCGCCGGGATTTTTTTTTTTTTTTCATTAATTTTTTAAGCATATTTAAATTAAGATCGGTGGACATATCCCCAAATTTTTTTAAAAATATATTTTAAATTAAATCATTTAAAAATTAAAAAAAAAATTATTAAAATTTATTTATTTTATTGAAACTAGGCGGATCGGGGCCGATCCGTGGATTGATGAATGGATCGGGTCTGTTTGCCATCACTATTCTTCGGAGACCCCTCGAAATCCTGAGTTCGCCTCATATAGCTAGCTAATTAAGAATGGGAAAATCATATACTCCCTACATCCCGTTAGGATAGACTTGTATTCCTTATTTATCCGTCTCAAATTATAGACCACTTTCCTCATTGAAAATCTAAGGTCAGGTTCTCTTTTCTGTTTTGAGGTCGTTTTCTGTTTTTATTTTCGAAAATACTAAAAACGCGTTCTCTTTACCATTTTCGAAAACGCATTTTGAAAAACAAAAAAAAAATTTGTACACAAAACGCAAAACGCTCAAAACCTCGTTTTGGGCGTTTTGTGTTTATTTCAACAAAAAATGTTCAAAACACGGAAAACGAGTTTTGAGATTTTTTTTAATTTTTTTTTATTTTTTTAAGAATTATCATAACTTGGAACTAAATTTAATATAATTTTTTTTTGGAATTATCCTAACTTGAAATTAAGCTTAAATAAATATTAATTATTTTTTTTTTTGGAGAATTATCATAATTTGGAACTAAACTTAAATAAAGTTTTATTAAATTCAATATCAACATTAAAAAAAAAAATTAAGTGAAAATTCTTGTTGTTATATTTTAAAAAATGCCTTGATAAATGGACCCTGGTGGTAGTATTCTATAAGAAAATTAATTAAAAATAGTTTTAAGTAGTATTCTGCAAAATTTCAAATAGAACGTATTTTCTAACTTTTCATTTTCAAAAACAGTTTTCAGAAATGACAGACCAAACACGTTTTCAGCAAATTTGAAAACAAAAATAAAAATAGGAAACACAAAACATTTTCGAAAATGAAAATACAAAATAAAATACAAACAGAACGCCACCTAAATATTTTTAAGTTTTCTAATTTGCCTTATTTAGCGTCCATTGTTATCATCAAATATAAATTAATCATATTTATTTCATTATTTAATGTAAGTATATATTAGGTAAAAATGCAAAAATATTTATATTTTCAACTACATTAATTAAATTTTCTTAAACTATGTTGTAAAAGATGTTGGGAATTTTCGTCGGATTCCCACTTTACTTTTCCCACAGGATCTTTCGATGTTCAAAGTAAAATAAGCAAACAAGAAAATAAATACGAACACAGAAATTTACGTGGTTCAGCAAAATGCCTACGTCCACGGACCCTCGCCAAAGCTTTTCACTATATATTAAATTGTTACAAATATATAGACTTTCACTCACCAACCCAATCCCATAGACCACAGAGAAAATACTACAAACGAGCTTTACCGCATATAATTTCTACCCTTTGACTTACACTACAAAGAGTTACAAGAAACTTCACAATATGTTAGGCTCACAATTTTCTCTCTTTGATCACAATGTGACACTAATTAGCACTCTCTCATATGTTTGTGATGGTGTATTTCTTCCTTGAATTCCTTCTCTATTTATAGAGAGAATTCTACATGAAATTCTCTTAATACCAAAACATCATGATTAGTCAAAACTAATCATCATTCCAAGACATCATAATTAGTCAAAACTAATTATCATTCAAAGACATCATAATTAGTCAAGACTAATTATCATTCAAAGACATCATAATTAGTCAAGTCTAATTATCATTCAAATACCATAATTAGCTCCACCATCATTTGTTTCAACTAGGCACTCATTATGTTTCACTAGGCACTTGATTAATTTGGGTCAAATACCCAACAAAAGAAGCAAGTCCATCTTCACAGAATTAATAGCAAATTTCTTACACAAATTTCTTAAAGAAAGTTTCAGCTATTTCGAGAAAGCTGATACCAGTGAATGTAGGTGCGAAGGTATTGTTTAAGGTTTGATTAACAAAATGCTTTCATATTCATCCGGCAAATATGCTTGTGTAAACGCCCCTGTTTGGCCCCTAGTTTTAGACCTTTGGTTTAGTCTTTGTGGTTTAAATCAGGGGCTACATGTAATTTAACAAATATATATTCACCCCCTCCCCCCCGGGAAGTATGTAGTATACCATGAAAATAGCCACATGAAAATGACCCTTTGAAAAAATAGCCAAAATTTTTATCAATTCATCAAAATAGCCTTAAATACTATAAATTACCTCAAATACCCTTAAATATCATATTTCAACCAAACCTCTTAGATTTTAGAAAAGTTACAACTTAATCCTTAAAACTTTACATATTTTTAATTAATTTGTTTATAAGATTTTATTTGATTTTTGTTCGCTCATAGTAGCACCCCCTCACTTTGGTATCAGAAACATATGGCAGATCTAAAAAATAAATATTATATAACACAAATTAAAAATAAATATATAATATATGTATCAAGATTTATGATTATGCATACATTAATATTACCCGATAATTATAAAATAGAAATCTTGAGAACTTTAAGAGACTTAAACAAAGATATAAGAAAATACATTTATGATCTAATAAATTTCGACATAATAAAAGAAGATTTTATCATAAACGAAATATTAGATTTAATCCACAAAGATATACTAGAAGAATTATACAAAGATTATAGAAATGGATTATCATAGAGGAGAACCCTTATTAATCAAATATCTAGATATGAAAACAAATGTAAAATTAGATTCAATAATAGAACAAAGAGGAAATATATTAGACCAAATGATAGAAGAAAGAAATATAAAAAGAAAAGGATTTCTAAGACTAAAATCATTAGAAAGTAAAAGAAAACACTTTAATATAATTCTAAAACAATTACCTATTATACTTATGATCATAAATAACAAAGAAAAATCAATATGGAAAAATATGATATAACTGGAGAAATAAAATATTACATAAAAAGTTATAGAGCACAACAAAGAAAAACGATGTTAAGATCAATTGAAGAATTTTGTGAATATAATATAATGATATGTAAAGAAGTAAAATATGATACAGAATTAAGATTAGAAGTTGAGGATATCAAAGGAAACATTTAATGACAGAATTTCCAGAAATAAAATTTGAAAAACAAATAATAGAAAATATTAATCTACCAGTAGGATCTTACCAAATAAAAAGAGCCAATACAACTATGTTTCAACCATTAAGCTCATGGGGAGAATCCGATGGATTTCTTAATATGCAATTAAATTGGATAAGTGCATTTTTATGGCAAACATATAAAAACATAAATTTACAAGATAAATTAACCATTGAAGAATTATAACAATTAAATATACAGGATATGAATATCAAAGAAAAATTACAAAATATTCAAAATAAACTAACAATACAATTCAAGGAATTAAAAGAAATGATAGGAGAAGTTAAAAATATAGATGAAGAAATCTTAAAAGAATTTCAAAGAAAGTCTGGAGAATTAATTAATTAAGATAAAATTGGAATAATTATAGAAAAAATAGATAAATTAAATGAGAATATAAGAAAGAATGAAAACGAAAAAATTATATTAATAGAAGAAAAAATAAAAAATATAGAAATAAAAATAGATGATATGTATGCCAGACTATTTAAGGTAAAAAAAACTCAAAAACTAAGAGTATAAAATGTTAATAAGCGAATATATTGAAGATCTAAAAATATTAATAAAATCATTGATAGGTGATGTTCAAGAAGTAAAAAATGAATTAAAAGAAGTAAGAAATGATATAAATATACTAAAACTAGAAATTAGAGAATTCAAAGAAAATAATAAAACCAAAGATAAGAAAATAGATTAAAAATTCATAGAAAAAGAAATACTTAGAATAGGAAAAAAGCATTTCGAACAAGAAAAATTATAATAGAAGCAGGAAGTATGGATGATGAATTCAGGAGAAACATATTACCAAAAATATTATAGGAAGAATTAGAATCACAAAAATTTATAGAAAAAACTTTAGGAAAATTAAAAGCTGAAGAAAAAATTGAAGAAGACCGAGACAAAAATGAATGAAGAATTAGATTTGCTTATAGAAAGTTTTGACCAATTAAGCATAGAAAATTTTGATGAATACCAAGTTTTAATGAATACTGGAGGAGCACCTAACCCTGTTCCTATAGGAACTTCTAAACAAGAATTATCAGATCAATATGAAAGTTATGCACCCTTGTATAGTAAACCACACCGGCAATATTATGATAGAATTAGAGATAGACAACCACCTAGGGGAAATAAATATAAAGATAGGTTTGAACCAAATAATAATTATGATAAACCTATTAATCATGGAGGAACAAAATTAGATTTGGATTGTAAAATAGACACTAAAAAAGCCTTATTAACTTGGGCAGATTCAATGATATTATTCTTTTTATACAATAAAGATGATACATGGGAAAATACTGATAGAATGATAAATTTTTTAGTAGCATCTTTTGAAGGACATGTTAGAAATTGGTGGGAAGGAATAAGTAGTGATACAAAAGCATTAATAAGAATAAATGTACAGACGGAACTAATAAAATCAGATAGAAAGGGAATAGAAAAGTTAGTAGATTATATTGCGGATGAATTTTTAGGAGAAAATTGGATAAGTAATTCTGAAGCAGAATCAATAAGAGAAAAAGATAATGCAAGAGTAAGATTAATAAATTTAACAATATGTGATATGTGTAAAATTAAAAAATATACTTGTGAGTTTAAAGAATACTATTATGTCCAATTCTATAGTAATGAAAATCAGGAAGTATATAGAGATATGTATTACAATAAATTATCAGGCTCATGGGGAATATACTTTAAAATAGAATTTGAAAAATTTATTAGAGATAACCCTGGAACACCTAGAACATTAGGATCAAGAATAAAATTCCTATTTGAAAGAATAGCATATATATGTCAACAAAGACAATTATTAAAGAAATCAGGAAAATTAACAAGAATATGTTGTGAAGATATGGAGAAACCTACCCAATGGGGATGTAACCCTGAAAGAAGAAAATATAAAAATAGAAAGTTTAAGAAATTCAGAAACTTCAGGAAAAAATATATAAAACCCAAGAGAAGATATTACAAAAGAAGATATAATCCAAATAAAAGACAGAAAAATAAAACTTACAAGAAAGACAAAAGCCAATGTAAATGTTGGAATTGTGGGGAAATGGGACATATAAGCCCTGATTGTAATAAAAAGAAAGTTAAAATATTAGAAAAAGAATATCTAGAAATAGAAAGTAAACTAAGTGAAATATCAGATATTGAAGAATACTATGATCAAGAATTTTATATAAGTGAAACAGATTCAAAAAGTAATGAATCATAATCATAATAAAGAAATAGAAGCAAATAAGAATATAGATAAACAAGAATATGAAGGAATAAAATGTTATGGATTAAAGGTAACTTTTGATAATAATAAGTTCCGGAAGATACAAAAATTATATTTAGATTTGAAAATAGGAAAATTGGAAATATTAGATAGAATATGGAAAGGAGAGAAAGTAGCAATAAATGAATATCATAAAATTGAAAGGGCAATAGATGTTAGAACCACTCAAGGAACACACAAATTAAATCTTTTAACAAAAAATACAGTTGCAGAATTATTAACAAAGATCAATAGAAAACAAAGTGAAAAGATTCAATATGTTTACTTAGCAGATATCCAAATAATGTTTAAATCCCTATTTAGAGAAGGATTAGATTCACCTTTAACTGTAAGTTTACATGATGGAAGAATTATAAATTTAAAAGACAGTCATTTAGGAATAGTAGAAGAAAATCTAGCATATAAGAAACTAATATTTACATGTTACCCAAAATATTGTATATCATTAAAAGATAGAAATTTTAATGAAGTTTTATGATTACACTTCAAATTACATAAAGATGATATAATGGAACCAGGAGATAAAATTATGACTATAGAATACAGAGCATTATACACGTTTACTAATTCTAATTATGGAAACATTTATTCTAAAAAACCATATATTGAAATTCATAAAGAATGTAAAGATTTTGGTAAAGCTGTAGAACCAGATAAACAAATAAGTTTAGTTCCAAGAAATTATGAACTTACTATAACAAAAAATAAACCAGAAATCATAGAGTTACGAGAAGAAGAATACCCTAATAATAACATAACATTTGAAGATGACAGATTAATTAGAAGATCAGCAAGTTTACCTAATAGAAAACAATTAGGAGAAACTAGTAATACAAAAGAAATAAAACTTAATAGAAATGCTGGAAATATGAATATAGAAGGTGAATATTTTAATGGAATAGAACATATAAAAGGATCAAATATATTAATTGACACAGGAGCTAGTGAATGTCATATAGCTTCAAATAGAAATAAAGGACTAATATCTCATAGAACTGATCCATATAGATATATAAATTTTGATGGACAAGTACATATAATTGAACTTGAAGTAAAAGTATCAATAAAAATAGGAGGAATAAATCTCCTAGTACCATGTCATGTAGACAGTAGTATGGTAAATCCTCATGTATTATTAGGAATGAGCTTTCTAGATGGACTAGAAGATTATAGTATAAAACGTGAATGATTATATATAACTCATAATGGCCAAACTATACTATGCAGAAAAGCTGAATAAATGAATAATCAAATAAGTTTTCCATTAGCCGTTTATATACAAGTTACAATTGTTGAAACAAATATAACAACATGTGCATTAATTGATACGGGAAGTGATATAACAATATTCAAAAGTTTCTTAATAAAATCATGGAATACTAATGGAAAGATAAAAATTACAGGAGTAACAGGAGAAAGTACTCATATAATTAATATTGCTGATAAAATTGATATAATACTTGGGAGTAAATAAATAGTTGTAAATAAAATATATAATTATAACAACTTAGAATGCGATATATTACTAGGAAATGACTTTATACAACAAATTCAATATTATAAACAAAATAATTATATGATAATGTTGCAAACACCTTGTGCACATTTACTAAAAATACCAAGAGAATTTAGACCTTACAGAATTCAGCCAACACAGAGTGGTGATAAATGGGAGAAAAAACCAATTACACAAAATGAAATAAAAAATAAAAAAAATAATGTATAAAAAAATCTTAAAAACAAACATACAAACAAATATGGAAAAAATCATTGATCAACTAGAAAAAATTTGTAGAGAAAATCCATTATTATTTTGGAAACCACATCATCCAAAAGTTAAAATAGAATTAACAGAAAATGTTGTTATAAGAGTTAGACCAATGATGTATACCATACAGGATACACAAGAATTTAAAACTCAGATAAAAGAATTACTTAACCAAAAATTAATCAGACCTAGTAATGGACCCATAGTAGTCCAACTTTTATGGTTATGAAACATTCTGAGAAAAAAGAGGAAAAGTTAGAATGGTGATAAATTATAAAGAGTTAAACAAATATACTAAATTTGATGGATACTTTTTACCAAATAAAGAGGTACTAATAAATCTTGCAAAAGGAAAACAATATTATTCTAAATTTGATTGCAAATCAGGATTTTGACAAGTAAAAATGGAAGAAGATAGTATTCAATACACAACATTTAATACACCACAAGGTAAGTATGAATGGATGGTTATACCATTTGGTTTAAAAAATGCACCACAAATATATCAAAGAAAATGGATAACATATTTAGAAAATTTAATGAATTCTTAATTGTCTATGTTGATGATATATTAATATGTTCTAATAATAGAGAAGAACATAGAAATCATTTAATTAAATTTATAAATGAATGCAAAAAAGAAGGAATTGTTCTTTCAAAAAATAAAGCTATAATAGAAAAACAAGAAATTGATTTTCTTGGATTATCAATAGATAAAAGGGGGATAAAATTACAAACCCACATATTTAAAAAGATAGAAAGTTTTCCAGACAAATTAGAATCAAAAGAACAAATACAAGAATTTTTAGGATGTTTAAATTATGCAGAATGATTTATTGAAAATATATCAAAAAAAGAGACATAAAATTCAGATTTTACTTAGAAAAACAAATACCAAAGGATGGAGTGATGAACATACAGAAATTGTCAAATCACTAAAAGAAGAATGTAAAAATTTGCCAAAATTAAGATTACCAGATGAAAGAGATAATCTAATAGTTAATATTGATGCCTCAGATAAGTATTGGGCAGCAATATTAAAAACAGATCTTAATGAAATTTGTAGATACTCAAGTGGAACGTTTAATCAAGCAGAAATAAATTATACTACTCATGAGAAAGAACTGTTAGCAATCATCAGATGAATAAAAAAGTTTTCATTATTTTTATTATCTAAGAAATTCATTGTTGAAACTGATAATTCTCAAGTTGCAGGTTTAGTAAAAAATAAATTACTACCAGAACCTCAATATAGAAGGCTCCATAGATGGCAAATATATTTGGCATTTTATAATTTTGATATAGTTCATATTAAATGTGTTAATAATTATCTTGCAGACTTTTTAAGCAGGAATATTGAATTTGCAGATGGATAATATCAAACAATCTCTGATAGACGCCAAAAAGCGAATGAACTTCCTCATGGAGGAAGCTGAAGATATAAAGCTTGGAATTGAACAAATTGCAGAAACTTTCCAAGGAAGTTTCAAACAATTGATGGAAATCTCAACATTTCATCACAATTATACTAAAGAATTGAGCGATAACATAATTGAGATTGAATCTCAGTTTGAATCGTTGATTACCAAACAGGCTGATACCAAACAGGTTATATCAAAAATACAAACAGGTACTTCTTCTGGAAGCAGTGGTGGACCAACGATCAAAAGAGATGAACCAAGTCCCAAAAAAGTTGTTATAAATGAAACCAGTCCTCGAAAAATCACAATCAATGCTAAAGATGAACACACAAGGGTAGTTAGAATTCGTGCTGAAGAAGAAGATGATTCCCCTTTTTTTACCAAAAGAAAACGAATATAAAACTACTGTTGAAGTTATATATGAACTTCAGGAATGTGATTGTTATTACATTTCATCTGGAGACCATGTATACCCAAGATTGATCGTTACCCAGGGAGGAGATCCCGTTATAACAAAAATGACAGCTGATTATGGATTTTTGGATCTTATCTATCCAGGGAAAGATCTGAAAGAAATCGAAAAATTTGATGATTTACTAAAAGGAGAAATTTCAAAGTTTGCCCAAGGAAGACCCATATATTTAAAATTTTATTCAATCAGTCCTGAAATTGATGGAAGGATATATTATCCTGCTGAGCATATTATCACGATTGGGTATGTTGCTCGAAATTTTCAAATTGAAGTTGGAAAAAATACCAAGCCAGTACTAAACATTACAAGATCATGGTTTAGATCCCGAAGGGTGTTGGGAATTAAAGTTCTCTACAACATTGCCAAGAACCTGTATGAGAAAAAATTCAAATGCATATGCCAGTACAATGGATGGACCCTACTCACTAATGGAGGAAAAGAAAAATTAACAATCTTGCAAGAATACATCAATAAATTTGACACTCATCAAATCCATGGAAGCTTTGCCACTTTGCAAGAGGCATGCATAGCCAGAAACTGCCCCACATGCCAAAGGAATTGATGGACAGGTGGAAGCCACTTGATGGATCTGCTTCACATGCCAACAAAATTGATGGACAAGTGGAAGCTATTTAATAGATCTACTTTAATTCAACAATGCAGGACAATGTAGGGGTCATATCAAGACCAAAAAAGAGAAGGATAAGTGTCCTTATAATGTAAGGGTCATGTGATGTAATAAATAATAGAGGGACGGGTGTGTCCTTAGGTGAAAAAAGCTGTAAAATTGTTAGGACGATGATGTAAGCAATGATGTAATTGTGTCCAATGTAGTATTATAAATAGAGGCATCCGGGCTAGTTGAAAGACAAAACACTCTTGAGCACTCAGTTTGTGAGAAAGCCAAAAATCTTCTGTCTTTGAAAAATTCTCATACCAATCCTTTGTCAATCTTCATATTATCAATAAAATTCCAATTTACTTATCATATTATGATGAGTTTCTAAATTCTTGTCTTCTAAATCCTATTTCTAAAAAGAAGATATATTATTAAGAAAACTCCCTACACTCTGTCCTAAAATATTTTCCATCTGAAGAGTTATACAGTGAAGGCATCCAGGTTTAGCTAATAACCCGTGAAGGCAGGAAGCCATTGGAGGGTGTGGAGCAGAAACCTATAAGCCTGAAGGTCACTAACAATAGAAGGAAAATACAAAGGTACTGAGAACAGGAAAAGATGTTAGTATTCTTAATATATCTATCTTTACAGAATTAGGAGGAAGAAGAGCTTTTAATATGACAGAATCCAGAATTGTTAAATTTAATTATCAAAACAGTCCTTATAATGATGAATGTCATAGCATAATTGAACATTTATTCATGCATAAACAGTTTACTAGACCAAATAATGAAATAAAAAAGTTATATCATGTCTATATGCCATGTTTGTTAGCTATCTTTCCAACATTAAAAAGAATATTATGATTAGAAATTACAAAGTCGATTATTTATTTTTGGCTTGATAGTGATAATATTTAAATAAATAATGAATTATATTTAGGATATGTGTTTAGTAGTGATAATGATTATGATCCTGTAATAGATTATGACAGTGATGGAAGAGATGAATCTTTCTTTACTAGTTTTTGAAAATCTTAATATCATGAATAATAGTAATTATATCATGAAAAAACCCAGAACTAAAAGAGGTCCATATAAAGTTCAAAAGCATATCAAAAGTAAAAAAGGTATTGAATATGAAAATGAAATTGATAAAATAGGATACCAAGAGCAACTCTATGCATCACAAGAGATATTAAAAAGTTTTAAAGAAAATCTGATAGAAAATTTTGCTAGAGGTACTGTAAGATCTATAATGATACAAGATATTCAAGATATGATTGATAAATTAGAAAAGAGAAAGAAAAGCATTTCAAAATATAATATACCATTTGAACCAAGTATAGATATTATGGCTGATATAGATATTATCAATTCTCAAACACTGATAGAGTTTGAAAAATTACTTGAAATTTTATAAATTATTTATCTTTGTGTTTATAATGTCTGGATATACTATTGAATGATTATACAATTTGTTAGATAGGATAATGGAAAAAATAGATAACATTATATCTCAATTAATAGATATGGATGAATCATCTGAACAATATTATATACTTTTAGAAAATCATGATCAATACATTATAGATCATTCTGATATATTACAACTTAAAATAGATTTAGAAAATAAAATATTAACAAACACAGTTCAAACCTAAATGCCAGGATATACAATAGAAGGACTAGATAATCTTTTAGAAAAATTAAAAGATAAAATTGAAGATATTAAACAACAAATGAAAAATGAAAACAAATCTTCTGAAGAATATAATAAAATTTTAGAAAAATACGAACAATATATTGTAGATTATTGTATTTTACTAGATCTAAGAATGAATTTATACCAGAAAATTTTGTATAATAATTTACCAACCCAATAATCTATGAATACTTCACAAACATCAACATCTAATAACTGTGATCATAAACTATATTTAAATAATAAAGAAATTTCATTTTTATTAGCTATCGTTGAAAAATCTAAAAATATACACTTTGTTGGACAATCTAAATTAAAAGAAATATACGAAGATATTGATTATGCTATCCTAAATAAAATAGAATTCAATTCTGTTGAAGGGTAATATGGACAAATTACAAAAAGTGATCATTCTTAAAAATTGTATTTTTCATATGACTAAAACAATAACCCCCTCGGGGAAGTATTTAAACTACTAAATTTGTCTTTTTCTTTTTAGTTAATTAATTTCTTATTTACATCGAAATTACAAGACTTAAAAAAATCTCAAAATAACGCGTATCACACGTTGATGGCTGGGACTAGTATCTAAAGTTATCTCATTTTAGTCCCTATTTGAGCCCCTTTTTTAAAAAATAACTATTATAAATAATCATCTCAATCATTCATTCTTATTCAAGTTCATAATTTTTGACTTTTCAAACAATTTTAAACTACACATTCTTGAAAAAACTTCAAAAACTCTACACCAAACAGGGGCTTAGTGTGTGTTTAGTATTGTTTAAGAAGAGTTTTTTAAAAATGAATAGTGATTTTTAGCCCCCGTTTGGCCCACGATTCTTGGGAAATTTTTTGGCTTTGAATAGTGTTTTGAGGAGAATATGTGATTATAAAATGTTTGAAAAGTAAAAAATGGTGGACTTGATTAAGATGAATGCTTGAAATTGAGTGTTGAATAAATTTGATTTTTGAAAAATGGGGGCTTAAGAGAATGAATGATTTAATTTGGTTGAAAAGTAGGCTTGACTTTTAATGGATGATTGAGATTGAGTACTATAATTTTTTTTTATATACTACCAAACGAGGACTTACATGTAAATTTTTGATTTTTTTTTCCTGAATCATTTACTAGCTACACAAATTATGAACAACTCATAAAAGTTAGGATTATAGTACTTCTACTTGTACAAACAATTTTGTATAAACTACTACTAATCCAGAGGGAGGTCACGGATATTTTATTGTGTGTCCCCTCCATGTGAGGGTTAGTTATAAACCTGTTTGTACAATTTATATATATATATACCTAGTTAGTTCAACAATTTAAACACAAATTGTCTTGTTCAAATCATTATCTTATACGTGTAACATGTGAATTCTAATCACAATAAGATATGATCGACAGAGAAATATATGGATAAATTTATTTAAGGCGGAAAAATATTATAGAACGTTGTAAAATTACAAAAATGTTCATTTTGGTGTAATTCCCGCGCCAGAAATATGGATAAATTTATTTTAAGGCGAAAAAATATTATAGAACATTGTAAAATTACAAAAATGTTATTTTGGTGTATATATATATAGCATGGTCCATAAAGTTATGCTTGTTGTATATAAAATTATGAGTTGAAGAGAAATATTGGCACATGCATTCTCCTTAAATGCTATGAGAAAAGATATATAAGCATGATCTATATCCTCATTCCTCCACAAATTGCTGAAAAATGGTGTGTTTTATTAATAAATGAACTATTCATGGATACAAACTTTGTTGGCGAGCAGGTTACATCAATTTATGTCATAATCACAATTATAAAAGTCATAAGAATATAATAATGTTAAGAATTGTTCCCGATAGATCTTAATTACTTCCCGTCCTTGGTCCGCCTCGAGTACATGGGCGGAATACTTTGTTCATTCCTGAAAAAATTAGATGGATCAACCTTGGTTTTCACTTGAACGAGCCTTTTGAAATTATTCTTATAATATTTGTGCCCCCAAATGCTTGCTCGTGCATAGCTAGTATTGCCCAGCTCGCTATTAACTCCTATATCAAGATCTCTGTAGTTGATGTATGCAGCTCTCGGAGATTTTGAAACATAAGGAGCCATGTACCCGTAAAGTCTTCTAATCCAACTTATATACCGATCGGATTCCTGTTCGTCGTCCCAATACACGATATATTCGATTTTGTACAAATTACCAGCTCTGTGTGGAAAGGGAGTGGCAGATTAGAAACTTCGTCCATTCTTCCGCCGTATGGAACCCACAACATCCGAGCGTCCTCGACTTCCTCTTCCGAAAAACGTTTCCACAGGCCTTCAAGACCGTTCTTAGAAATTGGTTTCTGAACAAAGTCTGCTTTTGATTTGAAGTTTCGTATATTTGCTTCAGTCCTATCCAGCAAAACATCAAGTGATGATCCCAAGGGAAGCTGGTAGATGTACAAGGCTGATTCTATCCAGCTCATTTCAGTACAATCTTCTCTTTTCAATCCCAACTCGGGGAAGCTTTGTTGCATCAGTGGAAGCAATCTTTCGACACTGCCCAGAAACAATGATTGAAACGCAGCCTGAAGAATTCTTTTGCCATCTTGGCTTGAATTGACCTTTGTAATATAGACTCTAACGGCCAAGTCTTCATCAAATTTGTGTGCGACGTATTGCCACCGGTGAATAATATTCGTTGCATTCTGTTCTAAAGTCTTGGGAATTGTGAAGACGGTGACTTTTTCTGGAACGTCCACCAGTTGTAGTTTCCATGCAAGAATGACTCCAAAGCTGGCACTTCCGCCGCCTCTTATGGCCCAGAAGAGATCTTCGCCCATGGAATTTCTGTCGAGAATTCTTCCATTAACATCGATGATGCGTGCATCAATAACATGATCAGCGGCTAGCCCATATTTTCTTATCAATGTTCCATACCCTCCTCCACTGATATGTCCGCCAGTACCAACAGTGGGGCAAACACCAGCAGGAAACCCTAAAGTGCGACTTTTTTCAGCAATTCTATAATAAAGTTCGCCGAGTCTCGCCCCAGTCTGAACCCACGCAGTTTTCTTCCCAACATCAATATTTATTTCCCGTAGGTTGACAAGATCAAGGACGACAAATGGAACTCGTGACGTGTAAGAAAGTCCTTCATAGTCATGGCCGCCACTTCGAATCCGTATTTGCAAGCCATTTTCTCTGGCACAATATATGACGGGTTGGACCTGGGATTCATGCACAGGTGTGATAATGACCAACGGTTTAGGTGTCGTTTCCGAGTCGAATCGAAAGTTCTGTATGGAGAAGTTGAGGATGGACGAGTATGAACTGTTCTTGGGTGTATATACGATATTGGAGATTGACGTGTGATTGTTAGATTGAAGGGACATACATTGAAGAAAATCGTTGTGTCCATGAGAAGAAACTGACCATGAACACGAAAAGAGGACAAGAAAAGCAAATAAAATGGAAATAATTCCTGGAGTTTCCATTTCTTTTAATTTTAAGTCTGATTAATTTGTGTATTTTAGAACATGATAGATGGTGTATTTATAGTGGTGTCATGAACAAGAATGCTGGTTTTGAAACCGTGTACATTGTTGTATATATGTAACGGGTGACATTATCTTGGCTTCCATTCAAGTTGACCTCCCTAGTTTGAGAAGGGTGAGAAAAATATATGATATATCCAAATAAAGAAAATATGTTACTTTTACCAGACTTGTTCCACAGCATATTTTAGTTGAAATTATGACTTTGACCAAACTTGTACAAAATTAATTAAATACACAAAAACAATAGTTTTAATGTTTCAACGCTCTTTTACAAATCCATCTACTAGCACTGCACAAAAAAAAAAAAAATTTAAAAAAATGCGACTTTTATGAACAGAAAAATTCGTCACTAAAGCCCATTATTCTGAAGGTGATAGTATAACATAGTATAACATACAATTGTAATGTTATATTGAAGTCACAATTTTTATCAATGTTTAGAAAATCGGACCGGACCGATCGATTCAACCGGAAATCGGCCGGAAAATCGATCCGATTAACCTAAAAAACCGGCCGATAAAAAACCGCCCGGAAAATAGGAAAACCGACAGGTTCAACCGGGAACTAGCCGGGTTTTAAAACCCGATTTTTCATTTTTTTTATTGTTTTACTTTTCTCTAGTTGTTTTAAACTATTTTTGTGTATAATTTTATCTTCTAAATGAGTAAATATTAATTTATTTGTAAAATAACATGTATTTTTAGAAAATTTTGTGATTTTTAGAATAATGTTTTATGTTTTAATTGAAATCGGTTCGACCCGGTCGGACATTTTGACCCTTAACCCGTTGTCTTTTCCGGTTCGAATCGGTTTCCGATTTTCTGAATACTGGTTTTTATATCAACTTTTCAATCATATATTTCATATATTTTTTCTTTTTACAATTTACTATAAAATAATTTTCAGCGACTTTAAAGGTTACAAATTCTTAATATTTTATTCAAACATTCCTTGCTTAACGCAAATCATCCAAGGGGTTTTTATCCTTTATTTGGAAGAAGACAAGGAAAATTCAAAGATGGAAATTGTATACCACTGTAGTAAGTAAATAAAAAAATATATATATATAATTATTACTTGGCGGAAGTAGAGAACCGTTGACGTCAACTGTCTAAATTTGCAAGAATAATTCTATGTGTTAACGTGCATAAAATATAAATTCTTTTTTTTTTTTTTTTTGACAAATTTTTATATACAACTAAGGCAACTCTTTATATATGCATGTTTTTGTTAATTTATATTTGGTAAGTTGAATAATTTTTTCGTTATTAAAGTTGATTGTTGATTTATAAATTTATGTCCCAAATTTTTTGTTGATCAGGATTGGATTACTACGATATCCCTTATTTATATTTTTGATTGATTGTCTAATTTGAAACACAACATTTTAGTACTCCATAATACTAGGACCCAGTGGTGTACAAATGATCTTTAGTGGCGGACGCGGACATTTTGAGTTAGGGAGTCAGAATACGATTTGAAATTTTGTTGACATTATACGTAATGACTTCGAAAAATGATGTAATATTCCATATAAAATTTTGTAATAAACTGATAGAAATTATGTTAAGAAATTTATCGCGTGAAAATAATAAACGTTAATGAAATACTGATAAAAAATTATAAAGAAGTCACGAGTTAAAATTCCATTTTTAGATACATTTTGAATTATTTTTTTATGTCTGTTTGGACGTTTGATATGTGACATATGTGTACAATGGAGTTTCGAAACCAACTTCGAGATGACGTAGGAGATTCTTGGACTCAGCTAACGTACTATCGTCGACGGATTTTTAAAGTTAGGTCATCATCGAAATCTTGAAACTCTAGATTGGAATGTTCTATCTTCAACAATGCTGGAAATTAGGCCACGAGCACTTCGAAATGTTATCAGGAATACAATGTTTCAACTTCGTTTGATACCTCATAATAATCCGAAAACTTGAGACAAAAACATGGCAAATCATTGATACTTCAAATTGAAATTTTGCATGAATGATGCCACGTTGGAGACCTATACCTAGCTTTGCATAAGTGATTCATTTAAAATTATTTCTTAATCTTCAAAATAATCATTTTATAATTGCCACGAAATTCTTAGTTAGGACAATTAACTCGATTGTTGTCGTTTCTTTTCTTTAGAAAAAAAAAGTTTAAAAGTTAAAAGTTGGGGGTCAATTGACCCATGACCCCCTTGGTTTCGCCAATGAAGATCACCCAACCAACCTAGTAAGGTTGAGAGTTCAAATCCTAGGAAATGCGTAGAAATGCTTGGGACAAAACCCTTCACAGTGAACAATTTGTGTTTTACAGAGCACGCCATATGCTGCCAATCGCTAATATAAATATGCACGTTTTTATGTTAACGGTAGCAATGTCCCGCTACACGGATTGTCCTCTAAGAAGGGATTTTTGTATCAAACTTAGCTGGGCGCATTCCTAGGGATTTGATCCCTCATCTCAAGATTTTTTTGGGTGATTTCTGGTACCATTAGAGCAAGCAAGTCCATTTATTTAGTTCTATATTCCTTGGACTTATTTTCTATACTCATTTAGATACATAAATACTTATTTCTATACTAATAATTTGAAATTTAATTAATAATAATTACAATTCTTAATTATAATTATTATAAGATATTTTTTCATAAAAAATAATTAATAAAGGTACAAATAGTTAATCAAGGTGCCCCATTTTATGACAACTTTCAATTTTCCCTCTATTTTTGTACCTTTAGTAGGCCTAGTATTTCCAGCAACTGTAATGACTTCTTAATTTATCTCTTCATGTTCATGTATGTCATCTACACCAGAATAAATAGGGTTTTCCGAAAAACTTGCTAATGGAGGAAGAAGTCCTAGGGATAAGAGACATAGGGCTAAAGAGAGAGTAAAAAAATGATCTTTCGTGTATAATCCTACATAATCTTGAATGTTAGTTGTCTGTTTGATTCTAGTTAAAATGAATTTTTTCAAACGAATAATGATTTTTAGGAGAATGGATGGTTGAAATTTGATTGAAAAGTCAAATATTTTGGGTTTGACTTTTAATGAATGATTGAGATTGAGTACCGTAAAAAAAATGAGAAACAAACAGGGGCCTATTTCGTTACGTAGACCAAATAATACAATGCAAGCAAAAGTTTCTAGATTCATGGAGATATAGAACAACTCTCAATCAGAGACTAGGCTAGGCCAAGTGCTTGGGAGCTTATTGTTTCGTGTTCTATTTCATTCCCCGATGGGTTTCTTTTCACCCTTCCCTCATGATACTACTTCGATATCGGTCACCTAGGAGTATTTTAGTCTTTCAAGGTAGTCCTTGATGATTCATACGGGATTCCACATGTTCCATGCTACTCAGTTTAGAGCGTAATCTAGTGATATTTTCGATTACTGAACTTTATTCGTCTAGGGTGCAACATTTGTGCCCTAATGGTACTAGAGATCACCAAAAAACTTGTCTAGATAAAACAAAAATGAGATGAAAACAAAATTTTATCAATTAATTTCCTGCTTTGCACTTTTCAATCTTAGCCCACACTTTGTTGAATTCATGATTGGTGATTTGATCATCTTCTAACTTTTCCTCGTGCTTCAAATTTTCACCTCTCTTTTGTACCACTTATTTCACCTTGAAGCAACTTCTAACTCGATAGTATTGATTCGAGTGTTGAGTAACGCTGAAAATTACTTTTTCATCTTGCATCCTTAAGCTCACCTCTCCTTTTTCAACACCTATCAAAACTTGTCCCGTGGCAAGGAATGATCAACCAAGTATGAGAGACATTCTATTGTCCTCTTCAATATCCAAAATCACAAAGTCTATTGGAAAGGAAAATTAAGGAAAATTTACACACCTTGACTAGAACGTCTTCTATGTTTCCATATGAATACTTTATTAATCTGTTAGCCAGCTGTAATGTGATTTTGGTGGATTTTGATTTCTCCAATCCAAGTTTCCTGTAAACATAAAGAGACATTAAATTAACACTTACCACTAAATCACAAAAAATTTATCAAAATTGAAATTAACAATAATATTAGATGGAATAGAGAAACTCCCTGTATTTTTGAGTTTTAGTGACAATTTGTTTTGTGAAATTCCACGCATTCTTCAGTTAAGGATATAGTCTCAAATTCCTATACCTTCATCGTTTTAGCGATCATCACTTTCATGAACTTGAGGTACTGCTCCTTGTTCTTTTCAGGCGTTTTCACATGTATTTCTAGCAATTGAACACCACTTCAAGTAGTAGAGCGTTGTCTAACTTTTCCTTGTGCTTCAAATTTTCACCTCTTTTATTTCACTTCTTCTACCTTGAAACAACTTTCTGGTTCATAATATTGATTCGAGTGTTGAGTAACGCTGAAAGTTTCTTGTTCATCCTGCACACTTAACTCACCTAATCTTTTTCAACATCTATCAAAGCTTGTCTCGTGGTAAGGAATGCTAAACCAAGTATGAGAGGACATTCTATTATTCTCTTCAATGTCCAAAATCACAAAGTTAGCTGGAAAGGAAAATTTATCCACTTTAATTAGAACGTCTTCTATGATTCCATATGGATACTTTATTGATCTGTCAGCCAGCTGTAATGTGATTTTGATGGATTTGATTTCTCCAATCCAAGTTTCATATAAACAGAAAGAGACATTAAATTAACAATTACTCCTTAAAAAAAAAAAAAAAACTCTATCAAAATTGAAATTAAGACATTTCATCTCATTTTGGATAAAACATTTTTAAGCATCACATGTGACCAAAGTTTAAATAAATATGTCAGCTCTGGGTGACACGATTCAATATAGATTGTTGGGCATTGACACGAGTTTGTTTTCAGGTCTATGATGACTTGATAAAAAGTTTTGGTGAAGTAATCTACTTTTGCTAATGGAACAATTGAGTTCCTGTCGATGTCATATAATTGTCTTCATTAAGTAATGTTTTTCGTCCTATTGTTTTCATGGCCACATAATGCCATTTTTCTTTCCTCTTATGGTATTTTTATGAATACTCAATATGATTCTGTTGTTTAAGACGAACAGTATAAAAGATTTGGTAGCATGCTGAAGTCGTCTCCTCGATCTTTTTTCTTTGTAGGTGAATATGTTTCATTATCTATTGGTGCTAATTTTATACATCATATCATCACTGTGTCACGATTAACTCATATACCTCTCTAGCCTCACTTCACCTGCTGCACATGTCACAGTTAGCTCATATTCCTCACTAGTCTCACTTCACGTATTCTAGAATATTCCTATAACTCTATAAATAACGTGAGTAAAGGAGATTTGGAAAATATTAGTCGATTGCTAACAGACTCTCCTTGTATTCTCTCACGTTCTTCCCCCTTTTCTCTCTATCTTAACTTCTCTCTCATCTGATTCTACTCTCATCCCTATTCTATATCTCATCCTAGCTTCTCTTCTAAATCCGTCTGCTCCTCATCCCATTCTCTGTCTCTTCTCATCCCTTTCTCTATTTCATCTTCATTTAATTACCAGCACTGTTGCATTTTTTATGTTTCTGCAATTTTATGCTTCATGCTACCTTTTAGTTCCTGCAATGTAATAGATTCAATCTGTATATGAAATGAAAATAATTTACAGTTACAAGCTATATTCTCCAGTTTTAAATACTTACAGTCCTTATTTTCTGGTTATATTTTCCTGCAATTATTAGTTTGCTTGTACTGGTTGAAGCTCACCATCAAACAGGCTCCAACCATGACAACAAGGTCCTCGGGCTATATGCGTTCTCTCGACTAATGGCATGATTTCAAGTGTAACTCGTCGTCAACCTGATTCTTCGGGTGGCACATTGACATACAAGGCGCTAGAATCAATAATTTTTTCGCTTTAGTAAATTTAACCGATGCTAGTAATTTTTGGTTTCGGTATTATTTTTGTTTGTTGTCGACATACAAGAGCATTTGAAATCATAGTTCTTTGTCGTTTTAGGATCGTTTTGAGATACTGTCGCTGAATGGATCATTTGTGCCTTTCAAGACTCGAGGAATGAGGAACCAATCTGGTGGTATGAGCGTTTCTTTTCTTTGGCTAGCCTCGATGGTTGTGTTGTTGGGGTTGGAGTTGGAGTTGGTGGTTTAAATGGTGGTTGCGGGTCCCGTCCAGGTATGTTTTCATCTCATTTTTTTTGTTTTAGGGTAACTATATTTATTCCTCACCTTTTGTTAAATGCATTACATTTAATGATGATCCTTATTTTTTATTCATTTTTACACTTATGCCTCTAGCTCTTTTAGTATGATTTTTGTATTTAATTTCTATTAATTAGCACATTTTATTTTATCCCTAATAATGAGGCCAAAGAATTTGTTAGGAGAGAGGAAAAAGACTTATTATTCCGTCGTCTTTTTAAATAAACTAGATTAATAACAATTACAAAAATAATAATAATAAAAAAAATCCCTATGCTAATAAAATATTTGGATAGAAATTGTCACTAGAGACAAGATGTATTAATTAACTGAAGATTAAAAATAAGTATGTTTGATAACACTGTTTGGTTTATAAACATGTTTATTTACATTTTTGAGGTAAAAGTTGTGGTAAAAAATTGGAGAGAGAAAATGTGTTGGATTAAAACGTGGTTTGAGAATTGTGTGATTTATAAACTAGTTTATTGATTTACCAAACGAATAATAAAATGTGGTGCCATTAATAAAAATTGTGATGTGAATATAATTACCATTTGTTTTATCCATACATATTTTGAAATTTGAGATCATCCAAAATTACCCTCTTATCACATATATCATTTTATTCATTGGACCTCACGGTTCACGGTCGTCTTATGACTTTCTTTATAGACAATGAATCATTGATTCTAGGATGTGTGGATTCCCTATGAAGAATGCCGACCGAAAATGAAAAATACTATTAATAACTAAAAGGGATGAATGATTAAATCCCTTCGTACCTAGAACTAAGCTTGAAATGAAAATCTTATTCTTTTGACATTTAAATGTTAAATACCAGTTTGGGCACAGTTTTGAGATTTAGAGGTTGATTTTTATGAAAAGAAATGAATCTTGTGTTTTAAAGTCCCGCTTAATGTCATTTTATAAAGTTTGAAAATATGATTAACTCAATTGTTATTAAAATATTAAAGCCTTAGCATATTCGAACTTTGGGGGAAAAAATTAGATAGAATTTCGGGGTGGTTACAAATTTTGTTCGAGCGTTTTCGTTCGTGTATATTCCGTTTTTAAAGAGTATGATCAAGAGTTGGCTCAATCGGCGGAATTAATATTGTGCTATATTTTTTCTGAAAAAGTATTGTCTCCTGTGAGAATGACGTTCGTTTAATCTTGTTAGCATCAGCACGTGGGCAAAATCCATCATAAAGAGAATGTCTCGCTCCATTTATTCTCTTTCTAATTTTGTATTACAGTAAGTTGAATTTATGTGCTCTTATCATGGGTAAGTCAATTTTTTTCGATATTTTGCGAGTTTAAATCGTTATTTGTCATCTTTTACATGCCCATATTTTTTGTTAATGAGAATATAATTATATACCAATTTTATCCAACAAAAAATAAATAAACAAGTGCAATTTAAAAGTATTCCATTCAAAATATCTGAGTTGGTGTAATGTAATGGAAATTGAGGGAGATTTGTTCACTTTTTACAAAGATTAAGGACTAAAATGTAATTGTGTCTAAAATATTTTTACAAAGATGAAAGACTCAAATGTAATTGTGTAAAAAATAATTGCATCTTGCGTAATGCGTTACGTGAATTTTTCCACCCTCAATAAATATCACTTTCAATCCCCCATCTCGTATAATGTCTTCTTCGTTTACTTTGAATTTCATAAGAACTTCTTCCCCACCATAAAAATTCTATAATTATTTTCGATCCATCAGATAACGATCAACATGTCTCAGGTACAGTTTATTTCCCTTTTTAAATTTTCTGTGTTTGTTGTTGAATTTCTGATTTTTATTGTCTGGTAAAATTTAGATATTGAATTGATGTTTAATTTGCAAAACTGAAAAATAAGGAAATGCATCAAATTGATGTAGTATTCTATTAGGTTCTGCAAATTTGTGTTCATATGAATAATAATATGATTTTTTTTTTTTTTTTTGGGGGGGGGGGGGGGGGGGGGAAGGAAGGAAATAACTGTGTTCTTTTTGTTGCTATACTATAGATGTATAAGACCTATTGTCTAGATCCAAATGAATTGAGGATAATTTCTTCAAGTCCTTCATTTGTTGATTTTTATTATCTTTGATAAGAATTGGGGTTAATTTTCTAAGCTGAGAATTAAAGAAATGCCTCAAATTGATGTAGTATTCCATTGTATTCTGTGAATGTGTTGATCTGAAAATTAATCTGACATTTTTATTTTTTATTTTTGGTTGGGAAGGAATTTATTTATTTATTGAGAAAAATTTCTTGAACTCCTTCATTTGTGTTATATCTACCAATTTTGCTTAAAAGAAGGAAAAAGAAGATTTTGTGCTGAAGTGAAGAGAGGAGAATTTTTATCTTTCTTATTTATTGGCAAGTATTATGGACTGTGTTGAAGAGTTGATATTTCCTTTTATTACGAGAATTGAAAAAATGAATTTTCCTATTAAAAGGTTTATGCAACTGTGAAACTATTGTCTGGTTATACTTTATGAATGGCCTAAAATTAGTTGTGTGCAATCAAGATTCATACTATCACAATGTAGCACTCTCAAAAAACATTAGCTTATATATTAATATCACTTGAATGGAGGATGGATTGATTTGTGATGTGTTAATGCAATTCATTAACATGCCTATTTCTTAATTTTGACAACTTCCAACACTCGTTCGTGTTTGATTGCAGACTGTTGTCCTTAAGGTTGGCATGACCTGCCAAGGCTGCGTTGGAGCTGTGAAGAGGGTTTTAGGAAAAATGGAAGGTTTGTGACCTTTTCCTGATATCTGCTATAATATATTTGTTTATTTTCCATGGCGTCAAATCAATAGCTTTAGACCATTCACAATATCGTCCACTTGAGGCCAATAATAAAATGCCCAGAAAAGGAAAGAGAAATGACTGCACACCTTAGCCACCTTGAATTAGTCTTGAAGCATAAGCCTCAGTAAGTCGAGGCATAAAATTCAGTAAATTGAAGGCCTTTATAAATTTCACTCAAGGCGTAAGTTTCAAGGTGTTCAAGAAAGCCTCATTTGATATGCTTTTCAAGTCGTAGGCCTCAGACAGCTCTTTAAAACAATGATGCCCAGGAAATTGAGATTTGAGTGTCTTCTCCATGCTACCATTTTGTGTTTTCCCTTTTTAGTCATTTAGTTGGCCATGACCTATTGCAATACATGTTGGTTGATTTTTGCTTTCATGATTCTTAAGCTTCAATTGTTGTACATCAATGAAAATAAGTAATCACTTTTTAGATGAGAAAGTAGGCAATACAAATTTTCTCATCTAACAGAAGTTCCTTTCCATTCGCCTAATAAATTGGTAGGTCAATTTTTCATAGAACCCTATAAATCTACTATGTATTGACTTGTGGAATCTTGATGAGCAGGTGTTGAATCGTTTGACATTGATTTGGAGCAGCAAAAAGTGACCGTGAAAGGCAATGTCCAGCCAGAGGCAGTTCTGCAGACTGTTTCAAAGACTGGGAAGGCGACTTCTTTCTGGGAAGCACCTGCTGAAGCTGTTGCTTAATATACTCATTTAGTACTCTGGATAAATAGGATGTTTGTCAAGGAAATCTATTTAATAACAGTAAGAAAAACATTGTTGTGAGAGAGAGAGAGAGGGGGGGGGGGGGGGGGGGTGTTGTTGTTGTTTGTGGGAGTATAAGTATTTGGCAAGTTTTTTATACAAACTTGTAATGTGAATTTTTAATGTAAACTCATTTTATTATCCTTATCAACTGCTGTCCAAAAACATGTGATCGGATTGCATGTAATCTATTGAAGTCAGCTCGATTTTGGCTACAAATAAAAATTTACACAAAGGACTTAAAGCTGCATTCAATAGTCGGGATGAAATTTGGGAAGAAACAAAAAGAATTTCAGAGAATTGAATTCCTGGAAATTGAAAGTTTAATATGTTTGATTGGTTTAATTTTTTAGGTGGAAAAAGTAGGAAATTTTTCAACTTTTGTTGTTTGATTGACATTATTTCCTATGATAAATAAAGAAAATTTTAACTATGTTAAGCATATATATATATATATATTTTATTTTTTCACACATTTATACTTGATAATAATATTGTTAATTTTTGAAAAAAAATTAATTAACAAAAACAAAAGGATAAAATGTGATGAAATTATTATAATATTTTGCCAAGAAAATAAAACCTCCTCCATTGGAAGGAAAATGAATTCCTTATTTTGTTGGAAATGGTGGCGCGTGAGTTCAAATGCAAGAAATGGATTCCAAGGAAAAAGTTGTCAATCAAACATACTAAAGTAATAAAATAAGGTGAAAAATCTTGTTTTCCATGAAAATTAGATGCAATCAAACGCATCCTTAGTGTCTCTGTTTTAGATGGTTTGTGCTAACACAGCATAGTCGAAGATTCGATTTCCTTGTCAAGTCAATGGTTTCATGCGTGGCTAAGTTCCAAGTTTTTAATCAAGTTTTTCAACCAACTCGATCTAGTTTTATTAAAACACAATTTATTCTAAAAATGAATTGAAAGTTTGTGTTTTAGTATTACGAGAATGATGGTGGAGATTTATTGGGACATTCCTTAATCATCAACTCGAACCTCCTCCTTTTACAGTCAAAAAATAGACTAACTTGGCAAAGCATAGGGAGTAATATGGGAGTTGGGTCTGACCACTCCGAACCAATTCTAATGAATATTCAATATTCTTCACGCTTGAGAGTTCCATGTGTACAGGTGGAACTGGACTGGCCGGTTTAGTTTGGGGAAAATGCCATTTGTATCTATGGGTGTACAAAATTTTTTGTACCGGAAGTGTGATGATCGTTAATCAATGTGTGATGTGATGTGATGTGTTGAAAAACAATATTGTGCTATGTGTAAAATCAGTATACTCATCTGTACAAGTTTCTGTGCGAATAGCACGATTCGCAAGATTTTCAGATTCAAATCCAATTCAAATTCACAAGCATCCCGCATAATTCAAGAAGCTCTAACTACTCACTACCTGATAAAGTTTATTGATTGTGTTAGAACTTAGAATCTGAATTACTCAACAAATTAGTGATCAAGTGGATCACCCAGCCGAGAATAAAAAGGATGGATCCGTTGCATAGCAGCAGTATTCTTTTGTGTTGTATTTTGTATAGCACTTATGTAGTGTGTGTGTGTGTGTATTCAACTGTCATTGAACAAGCTGAATTGAGCAAAAATTCATCAAACAAAAAGACTTGTCAATTTTTGCTGAGAGCATTATAAACTGGAAATATCAAATAAACTAGAGAAATGGGAAATGGAGAACTTATGATCATAAACTCAACTCTCCAGCCCATTTATCATGAATATTTTCATTGATGCTTCGACTGACTCGTCGCAAACATTTTGAGAGAAATGCTTCACGGTCATGGGATTGAATTCCACCCTTTCTTTTCCGCACAACGCTCTTCTTCCACTGTCATTATCTCACCTTATTCGCTTATGCACCAAAACAAATTCCATTTCCAAAGGGAAAGCAATTCATGCTCAGCTTATTACATCAGTGTCAAACCCAGATGTCCAAACAAATAATCATTTACTGACTATGTATTTAAAGCTGCGCCACACTGACTATTCCCAGAAACTGTTCGAGCAAATGCCTGAAAGAAATCTTGTTACTTGGACAACGCTAATCTCCTCGTATTCTCAAATGGGTCTTTCAGAAAAGGCCTTAAATTGCCTTAGATCAATGGTTCTTGATGATGGAATTTCTCCAAATAATTATACTTATGTTGGCGCCATATCGGCTTGTGCTAATATGCGTGCTTTGAGAGCAGGGAAAGAATTACATGGGAAAATATATAGGACTGAGGAAATGGCTAATAGCTTTGTTAATAATTGTTTGGTTAACTTTTATGGGAAATGTGGGTTACTGAACTCTGCTAGGCTAGTGTTTGATGGCATTTTAGAGCCCAATACAATTAGTTGGGTTTCCCTTATAGCTGGTTATTGCCAGCGCGGGGAGAACGAGGAGGGATTGAGAATTTTCTTGAGATCTATGAGGACGGGAGTTAAGGTTAATGAGTTCTCTTATGGTAGCGTTTTGGGCGCTTGTGCTGCCTTGGAGATGCTAGAGGTTGGAATGCAACTACAAGGCCTTGCTGTTAAGAGTGGTATTCTGATGGAGCAGTATGTTGTGACCGGGTTGGTAAATTTTTATGCAAAATGTGGTGAGTTGGAGTTGGCGTGTAAGGCTTTCAGGGAGGCAGATGAGCCGCACTTGACAGCTTGGACTGCATTGGTTGGGGGTTGTGTGCAGCTAGAAAAACACAGGCAGGCAATTGATCTTTTTTGTAAGTTGATTTCTACAGGCTTGAAGCCAAATGAGCAAACCTTTGCTTCTGTGCTTGGAGCCTTTGCCAATGAGAAGGAAGGTATAGGCGGGAAACAGCTTCATGGTTCAATCATAAAGTTGGGATTTGATGCATTCACTTTTGTTTGCAACGCTGTATTGGATTTTTATGCAAAAAGTGGTCATCTTGAGGAGTCTCTCAAAACGTTTTGGGAAATGGATGCACATGATATTGTTAGTTGGAATGCTTTAATAGCCGGATGTGTGAACTCTGGTCACTATGAAGAATCAATTAGATTAATCCAGAATATGTCTTTGGAGGGATTCAATCCTAATCTTTACACATATTCAAGCCTTTTAGGTATGTGTGGGGATTTGCCTGCAAATGAGTGGGGCAAGCAAACTCATTGCTGTGTCATAAAACCAGGATTCAATTCCAATGTAGTTGTTGGAAGTGCTCTTGTTGACATGTATGCCAAGTGTGGACGACTGGATGATGCTCAGAAAGTTTTTAATACACTTCCTAACAAGAATTTGGTTTCTTGGAATTCTATGATTGCAGGGTATGCCCAACATGGGTTGTGGACGGAAGCTTTGGAGGTTTATGACGCTATGCTTAAAAGCAGAGTTAAACCAGACGACATCACATTCATTGGAGTCTTATCTTCCTGTGGACATGTAGGACTTTTGGAGGAGGGACTGCACCACTTCAACTCAATGGTCAAAGATTTCAAGATTATCCCAAAAACAGATCATATTGCTTGTATGGTCAGTCTATTTGCCCGCAAAGGGCAAATGAGAGGAGCTTATGATTTCATAAGCCGTTTTTCTGGGCAGCCGGATAAAGTAGCTTGGCGCTCAATTTTGTCAGGATGTATAACTAACAAAGACTTGGAATTGGGTAAATATGCTGCTGAAAAGATTTTGAGTATTGATCCAGATGATACGTCTGCCCACGTCATGCTATCAAATATTTATGCCGATTCAAAGATGTGGAACGAGACATCCCGAATCAGGAAACTGATGAAAGAGAAGGCATTAAAGAAAGAAACAGGGTATAGTTGGATCGAATTACAGAACACTGTATATTTGTTTTCTGCTGGTCATGATATGCTAGTGCTGAGAAATGGGGTTGTTGAAGTTCTCTGTGGATTGACAGCCCAATTGTTTGATGCAGGATATGTTCCTGATGCTCTCGTGTCATTGGTTGATGTGGACTAAACCAAAAACACATAAATTTAACTTCTGCTTCACCCTTGGTTGGTCAGTAGTTTACCAGGAAAAAATATTGAAAAAAAAATGGAATATTCCCTCAAGGTTGTGATTGGTGTGGACAAATCACTGTCCTGCAGAAAGATGAATATTACACTCTTTTGTGTCTAATTCTATTCAATTCAACGTACCAAACATGAAATAGATATTCAAAATCAAGTTCATTACTTCTTCTTGTAAAAAAAAAAAAAAAAAATCGAAAATTTATGCTAATACATAATCTTGTTGCTTAGATTTGTAAAGATATCATCAAGCAAACATGTCAAGCCAACAACCAATATCAGCTATGGGGTCTACAAACAACTTGTCAGAGACACGACGAGCTACAGCATCAGTAGAGGCCTTAACAGCTTCCTGTATTACTTCTTGTAACGTGACATGTATCCAAATGCTCAAACCAACATAAGGCTATTTACCAAATCAAGGGAAACCCCATCAATTCCATATCAAAAAATCGACGCCGTAAGGCCTGTTTTCCAAGAAATCACTAACTTCACAACTGGGGAAAACAAGAACCTACATATAATGTATTTGGGTAGATAAAAACTTGAAGAAACTATATCTGCAGTTATACTTGAAATCTCTGTCCAGTCCATGAGAAAGCATGCTTACATATCAAGATTTTGAAGCTTCCCTAGAAACAATTTCCTGCTCTAGCTATTCAAAATAGAAAAAAACAAAGGAAGTGAACAAATTTTTAAAAAAAAATGTAACATATTTCAAAATCTTGGAATCAATAAGAATGCAAGATAAAATTGTTTAGAAATTTGGAAACATAGAATATAAGTCCATCCGTGAAGAATGGATGGTCTTCGACTTTCCAGATTAGATGACGAGAAGTTGATGTGCATATCCTAGAAAGCTATCAAGCTATCAAGATTCACGTTAATCACCAAAGGAAAAACAAAAACTTGACAAATCACGAATCTGCAGTTGAAATCTTCTCCATTCCTCCTCCAAGATATGGTTTTAGATTGATTGTCACTCCGACTAAGGCCAACATAATGCTGCTAAATGAACCTGGTTAATAGTGTAAAGTGCCTTCAAAACAACGAGATGTGTGGGATACTACATACGACCACACTGGAAGAACAAGCAAGTTTCAGAAACCATACTTGTGCAGAACACAATTGGCCAGTGAAGTAGGATGAAGAAATAGAAGGGCATAAAAATAAACAAAAGCAAATAGATGCCCCTATACATTGGCGTAAGGAACAAAATAACTCCAATGAAGTAGGATGAAGAAATAGAAGGGCTTAAACCTATACGAAAGCAAATATATGCCTGTATACAACCTTAGGCACATGAAACACAATTACCCCCAATGAAGTAGGATGAAGAAATGGAAAGGGAAAAACATAAACAAAAGCAAATAGATGCCTCAATACAATCCATTATTAAATCCATAAAACCAATGTGATCAATAGAGTTTAAGTACCAAAGGTAATTTAAAAATATTGTCCAAGAAGATTAGTAAGAGAACATACATTATTAGCATCATGTGTACGATGTCGATAACTACTTTTTAGACATTTGATTGATGATCTTAAACCACAAATACAAGTATCCAGACCTATGTAGAAGTGGTTCTTGGAAGATTTTAAATCTATATATTATACCACAAAAACAGTGCAGAGGATTATACTGACTATGAGTAGAAACCATGGCCATCTAATTAGAAGTAATTTTTTTGAGAACTAAACTTTCAAGTTTGGCAAAAATATGGCTCGTCAATACTACAACATTGTAACTGTATGAAAATTGTTAAATAAATAATGGATGCTTAGAAATAATGGTATATTCATTTACATTTACTGCTAGAGTCTAAAACAGTAGCAGCGCCACCCAAAATAAATAAATAAATAATACTATTTATTAGATCTAAAAATGTGGGGGCTAAGACAAAATCCTGCACAAAACATTTTGGTTTGAGACACGTACACAGTAAATAAATGGTCACCAAATATTTAGGATTCACTCTATGCTGGAAATAAGTGCTACACGAAGTATTACCTAAACAAACATCCCCATCTCACTTAATAGTTAGCAAGATATATAGAATAAGTCTTCCACATACACTATTTTTCTAGTAACTCAACTGTTTTGGTCTTTGGTTTCAGGTTCCAGATTCAAGGGATAGACACATGAAGGAGGCACCACTCACATCCCTTCAAAGAAGGGTTGTGCATTGAGTCCATTGGATATTTGTTTGGCTATAAATAACTGACTAAAAAGTAGAAACAACAAGGGGAGAGCAAACAAAAATATAATATAGTTGTCTATTCTATTGGATGATTTATGGAAGGGACAAAAAAGAGAGGGGGAAAAAAAAGACTCAAAATTTACTAAAACTATCAAGTTATTTTAAAAACTTTTGAAGGAGGCAAAACATGGCTTTCAAAAAAATTTCTTCAATTTAGATCCCTCCAAATCTATAATGAGTTAAGAAATTCTGCTATTAATTTTTTCTTCAGGAGTATATTTATTAGCATTGCCATTTTTGTTATTAATCTAAATCTAAATGCAAGAATTGAAGTTGCTGAATAATTTTTTCTCCTCAGATCTCTCCAGTCAAAAAGTTCCCTATTATGAGTATGTACTGAGGAAAGCTTTTAGATTTCACCATCTCAATAATAGTGGCATTTGGTCCCAGACTGCTTGCGAAAAGATGAAGTAAATGTCACATATTATCCAGACATAAATGATTGTAACATGGGCAAGCAATTCGAACTATTCAGCCAATGCAAAGATATAGTTCCATAATAAGCCACTCAAATGAAAATTGTCATGTTATGTGTCACCTTGACAATGCTGTCTAATGGGCTTAGCAGATATTTGTACTCTTGCTTAATATCATTCAATGCCAGGCAACACCTACAAAAATAATTACAAAGTTGAAGGTAACAATTTCCATCAATGTAGATAAAAGAAAGAAATTTAAAGATTAATATCCAAGATACTGATTCTTATGCCATAATTAATATCCCTCTTTTGTGAAAAATATTTTCTACAGTCTTGAAAAAATTCCTATCGAGAAAATATGTTTAGACCAGCATAAATAATAGCAGCTAAAGATGAAATAATCAAAATTAAAGAACATGTTTTTGTGAAGATAAGATGAAATTATATTCTCACAATGAGAGGAAAATCCTCACTGAAATAATAATCATGCACTTCTCGGTCATTCTAACTATAATCAGAAATCCCAATGCTTCCAGTGATCCTACTTAGGATCATTATATATTCTACTGAAAGTTATAACTCACTCCCTCCATTTGGTACTAGAAGAGCTGACTGACTGACTTGGAATAAAGCTAACTCTCGTCTTTACACTTCATTCCTTCTTATTATTAGAAAGGCTGCTTCTTTCCCTTTTGAATAATAATGTAAGCTTTCAAAGTTTCATCCCTTATGGCTGAAACATTATTTTTGGGATCGTTTCAACTCGCTACGCCTGTTGTTAAGTTCCCATTGGATTTATCCTGATTCTTTTGAATCCCGGTCCCCTTTTTTCCGCACTAACTAATTAGCTTACAACAACTGAACAAACTTGGTCGACGAACATAGTTTATGAGCCGCTAATGTAGCGGCTTAAGGCCACAGCATAGCCATGTGCGCTGAAATCGATACTGAGTCTTGAAAACAAATAACTTCCTGCATTGCCTTCCCAAGATTTCTGCTCTTGAACTGACCCCACTGGAAATAAAGAGATGTCATGGAAGGGGGTGGGGGAGTTCAAATTTGACCCATTAAAAAGAATATACTTGTACCATTAACATAGTGGAGCTGTAGAATAATTGAATATGGCTTTTGCATATCACATTGTGATTAAGCACTGATATTATTTAAATAAAATAAAATGAATTCAATGTAGATTTAAAGACTTCGAAAGATTTTATAGGATTTGAAAAGTTTGGCTATATTCAACTTAGACTTTAGAGACTCCACAAAAATCTTGAGGTATTTAATATAAATTTTAATGGACTTTCTAAAAGTTCATAAAAGTCATGATGTATTATATAAAGACTTTTAAAAATCTTTAAAAGTATTGTGTTATTCAAAATGTCAATGACTTTAAAAGACTTTTACAAAATTCTCTATGTACTAACTTGTAAATAGAATGTGCAACCACAAAAATCTCTTAATTTGTTTATCATTAACCTCCAAGATTTTGAAAGACTTTAAATAATAATAATAATTCTTTTAAAATGTAATTTTGTTTCTTTTATATCTTTCTTCATTCTTCCATGTTGTTTTTAGAAACCTTAGACCTATGACTAAATAAATCATTATTTGTCTCTTCAACTTGCTATATTTTTTTCTTTTTAATATTCTTTCGTTATATTTTCGCTCTCTTCTTTTTCATCCTTTTCTTCAATTTTTATATAAAAATAGATTCAACTAAAATTTTATAAAATTTTATAGAAAAATAATAATAATTAAGCAAAGGAATTCTAGAATTTTCTTCAGAAAGAATTGTATATTAAAAAAAATTAAAAGTCAATCAAAATTTATAAAAGTTTGTATATTCAAAAAATTAAATACAATGTCCTTAATGTAAGAAGTGCGATTATGAACGTAGTACAATTTTTTTTAAGTCGATATCGAACGTGATTTTATATTCCCCTAATTTTTATAACAAATATTTCTCTATTCTAAAACTATTTATAGCTCAAGACACATTTTTTTATTCACTTGATATATAATTATTATTGACAATTAATATTCACGCCATAGGAAAATTAATTTTTTAATATTCAAGTTTTTCAATTGAAAAAATAAAAGTCTTTAAAAGTTTTTAAAAGTCTATGAAAGTCTTTTAACTAAAAGTCTACAAAAGTCTTTGAAAACCTATACAAATCCATAAAAATCAATAAAATCCAATGAAATCTATTAAAAAAAATCCTTTAAAAAAAGTCTTTAAATATTTCAAAATCAATATTGAATAAAACCCTCTTAGAAAATATAAAGCCTACCTGTGTCATTACATCCATATATTCATTTGTATTTGTGCTGCATAATCCTTTTGTCAATAGTATTTGGCAATTCTTTGGTTCGTTTGCATGTAATGTATGTAAACTCTTTTTAGAGTGAATTCACAAATCTAGTAGATGCAATAAAAAGCTAACTAATATGCCTGCTGAACATTATCCTACGCGACTAAGAAGCTACTTCATGACTAGAGGTCAGCTATAACATAAGGTGAATGACTCACAGTTATAACACATAAATAAATGTGATTGCGGAT
Source organism: Ligustrum vulgare (assembly GCA_963555705.1). Lineage (NCBI taxonomy): Eukaryota > Viridiplantae > Streptophyta > Magnoliopsida > Lamiales > Oleaceae > Ligustrum > Ligustrum vulgare. The sequence goes on along the minus strand of OY743171.1, from coordinate 52,787,565 downwards.
ATTAATGATGCTAACCACGGTTGGTTAAAAAGAGATACTTAAAGTCAAATTACTCTTCTAAATCATCTTATAAATGCTGACATTGGCCAACCTGTCAGTTGTCGCTAATACTAACTATTTGCATTTTCAATACCATACAAGCTGCTATAGACAAAGGATGCCATTTACTCAAGCTACAAGAGTAAAGGTTTTTTTGGCTATTGAAAGAACAGGTACACAAACCATTTCTTCTCTATCCTCATGTGTCTTTTCTAAGTTCCTTACCAGTAGTCAATGTAATAGTTTTTCACCCTCATTCCAAGCATTAAACGCAATCACATTAGTGACATTAAACCTAAAATGCCAAATCTTTTACGAATATACCAACCTGTCCCATTTGTTATTTTATAACTTTCAAATTACAGCAGCAAGGATTTACCAAGTTCTCCCAAGATGACTCACAAAATGACAAACATAATTCTCGAGAATGGAAACAAATAAGCAATTGGAGTTGGAGGTAAGTTATGGGTGTGCTTAAAGATAAAGCTTTCTTACTGATCTCTGGATTTATCATCAATAGCCTGGCGCAAATAAGTGCATGCATTTCTCAACCGACAAGCTCCAATGCTGTCAATCACATTCCAGGATACGACACAATCATCTCAACAGAAGATAACATTTATAGGAAAATGTCAGACACATAAAAGCTATACTGGACTATTTCACTAATGCAATATCCCAGAAACTCTAGGTATCTTTGGAAAATCAGCAGTGTCAACATACAACTACAGATTCCTCAGAAGAACTTAAGCTGAAATATGGAGGGATTTAAATATATCCATTTGGGCATTTTTACAAATACTCAACTTTTTGTATCATAACTGAAACTTACTTCCTTTAAAAGTATCAATGATTAATACTACAAAAAAAATTATTTCTAAAATATGTTCTTCAAAACAAATATCATAGTATGATGCTTATGATACTTTTAAAGTATCATAATACTTACGATACTTTTCAAATTTTAAGTATTATAACCTGATATTTGTCAATTTTTTATGATACTTAAAATGTAATTTTAATATCGCACCTTACACTTTCAACTTATTATGATAATTTTCATAGTCAAACATTTTATCAAACATGTTATAGAATTGATGAAAGTTTAATGGTGACGTCTTTCAACAACACAATCATCCTGAGTAGGTCGTTGGAGCCTCGCTTGAGGAAAAGGGAGTGGCAAGGAGGTGGTGATGCAGTGTTGGTGAGAATATTATAGGGTTTGAAGAGAAAAAAAATGAAGTAAAAATCAGTTAAAATGTTAGTGTAAGTAAAATTCCATTGAAAGATATAAAAGTAGTATGGAGTGCAATATTATGTTTGAGATATGTTTTAATATATCAAAGCAAGTCTAGGTCTTAAAATAATGCTTAATAGAAAAAGCAGCTATAATATTACCATGCAGCACTTCCTTTGAGCTTGATACAATGCACATACATTTGATTGTAGTCCATGTGTGATTGATCTCTATTGACAACCAAGAACAAAATTGATTTCAGAAAATAAAGTCCCCTACAAAAATATAAAAGAAATGCTGTTTGATTTGTAATAAGTACTTACATGGCTTTTGCCATTTCCTTCACAACTTTACTAGCATCGGCTAAAAATACATGTATCAGTTCCACAAAAAAGAACGGACCATTATCCCTCTTCAAAAAATAACAATGCCGAAAATAGTCATCAACAAAACCCTGCAAGCAGTGAAAAATTGATCAGTATCGTTACTGATTGAAAAATTAAAAACATCCAATAAATCAAATATTATATCTTTGACAAGGCAAATGGTAAGATACCCTTATCTTCAAGATAACACTAAACTCATTCTGGAACCCCTCTGCCTCTGTTTTTCTACAATGAGTTAAAAGAAAAAGGGAAATCCTATTGGAAAAAGTACCAAAACAAATTTCTTTTCCACAAACTTAATAAATGGTTTTGATGCATTTCCTACACAAGCTTGGGATAGGAAATAACTCAGAGAGGAGTTCAAATATTCGCAAAATCAGTTAATGAATCAATTGCTGACAACAGATATGTTAAAATGCAAGCACGGATATATAAATATATTCATTGATACAAACGAGTAAATAATTGCATATCAATCATCTATATGTATAAAAATATATGAATGCAATCTCATGTATATACAAACGTGAATGTTTTTAGTATTACTCCGCCTAATCTAATTCAACAAACCAAAAGAAAAAAACGATAACTTTTAACTGAATATCCGATTTATAAAGAATCAACTTCTATGCTATCAAATATTAAATCAAACCCAACTTAAACCAAATTCGAAGGTTCAATATTTTAAAGTAAATTAAAATGTAAAGGAAAATTACTTGCTGTTGGAGTTCACCAATGCGATTAATCAGCAACTGGTTGAGAGACTTTGTATCCATTTTCTTGTAATCCATGGCTCAACAGTCCGAGAAACAGTAGTTTTACTATTCTAGTTCTAGTACATATGCATGGAAGGCGGCTCGGTTCAGTTGATGTTGATTTAGGAATTCCTTAAAAATGGCGTGAAAAAGCGAGGAATAGAATTTATATTTGAAGGACTCTTGTTTTCGTACACAGATCTTTATCTTCTTTCAAATTATACCAAATTAACACTAATTTTTGTCAAATTACTTTCTGTTATTGCTTTGTGAAATTCTTATATTAATTTGAACATCTTTAATATTTTTATTTTCTTAACTAAATTTCTAATTTTTTAGGTTGATTTATTCGTAATATTTATATATACACACAAATAAAAAAAATAGATTAACATATAATTTAAGAGCTAAAAAATTATTCAAATACTAAATTTAACTCGTATAACTTATATCTATTTATTGGAGCAAAATTTTGATATATATTCACATGAGTATAAATTGAGATGTAAATGTGATTTCAAAAATGCTAATTTAAATCTAAATTTAGATCACAATTAGAAATGTTCTAACATTTTATATTTAAGAATTAACTATATTAAGTCAAAAAAAAAAAAAAAATTAACTATATTGGCATATGCCCGTTTTAGTATTTTCACTCTACTTCAATTATTCTTTAACCATAGTGCTTCTTTTTGGTAAAAGATTTTTTCTTTATAAATAGAGAGTGCGCGATATTTTAGAGATAAAATATGTGGTTGAAAAGTAATTTGAGAAAATATGTGTAATTAAAAATTGGTTTGAAAAAATACATTGTTCATAAACAAGTTACCAAACAGAGACTTTTCAAGAAAAATTGAAAAGCTTCTTCCGTCAAATTGTAGTGTACATATCTTTTTTAAAATGTAGAGAATTGTTGTTGTAATCGATTCTAGTAGTTTGGGGTAGACATTATATGATAAGTTTGGTTCCGAAAAGAATCAAATTGAATCGAAAATCAATAGTAACCGACTGTAGGGAGGTCTTTCTCCCCTACATACCAAAAAAGAATATGAATGTCTGTCTGCAAAAAATTGACTTCCCCCGAAATCTCCATAAAATCACCACAGATCTCTCAAAATACATCAAAATTATTCGATTTTGCAGCACAAATCTTGCTCATATCTACTTTCCATTGAATTTGCAACATTTCCCTATGGTCGGATCCTACTGCGGTAAAGCGATATACTAGTTATCTTGTAATGCAACAACTGATTCCATATGTAATTATAGAAAAAGAACCAAAAGACAAACAAAATTCTTAATTACTAACACAAATTTATGCACATCCAAAAAAATACCTCGTTCAATGCGACAAAAAGGTGCCCAATTCACCCAATAAAAGAAAGGGTGGTGCTTCATTGCTGCAGCACCCATCATGAGCCCCATTCTCTTGGTGGGATCCTTGTTCAATAACTGGCTTATCAAATCCTTAGCCAGGGTGCCACCACTGGCTACTTAGCCATATAAAAGTTCGTAAATAAAGATATCTATAGTGTCCACCAATCCTTTGCATTACGATAACCAAAGTCGTAATTAAGTTAATTACGATAAATCATCACATGATTAGAAACTCTAGTCAGTTCATACGGGAAACGATGACTCAATGAAATTATTGGATATAGTTGATGTAACCTGATGCATATGTCGTCTTTCAACTAAGGTCCAAGTCCGACAATACTCGAGGAGACCATGAAGACAATATGTAGTCATCGACTTGCAATGTCTACTTTGTGATTGAGTAATCGGTGTTTGTGGTCATGCCATGTATTCTACCATGTTGGATACTAGTTATAACCATTAATTAATAATTAATTAGACTGTTATTAAGCAAAAGAATGGTGCCAAAGTGCCCAAAAAAAAAAAAACAGCAGATCGAGCATACATCTTAGATGATTGTTGAAAGCAGCAGCTTGGATTAAATTAGTATTTTAAACAATTATGAATATGAATGTTATACTCTTGAAGAATATTCGATTCTGTTAAAAAAAATATTACTGTTAATCAATCAAATCAAATGTAGTTATTTTCGAGTGTGTGTTTTCCTTTACTTGTCTCAAGAAAGATGGCTCAATTATCTTTAGTTAATCGATCTTGGGAATTATAACGTAAAAACATAAACGAATAATCTATGCAATTATTTCTTACCAAACCAACGGCAAAGGACAAAAATGAACGAAAGAAAGCTTTTTGTAGATAAAGATATGTTTCATCAGTTTATAAACTTGGAAAAACTTGACTAAACAAATAAATAATTAATATCCATATTCTTTTTTTACTAGGTTAACTCAAAGATTCAGTGTCTTCCCAAATGTTTTAGTATTTCACAATATTCTAAAAAAGGTAAAGCGCAACAAAACAGCGAGTCGAGCTTCAAACAAAAGCACACCTAAACGCGAAAATCTCGGCAATGAACGAGCGAAGCGCAGGTGAGGCATTAAGTATAAGTTTCAGAACGTCTAAACGTAAACGCGTAAACGAACTTTTTAGAATAGCGTAACGTTATGGCTTTGATTGCCGTGGTCTTCAAAGTTCGTACAGCTCACAAGGTGCTGAGTGAAAAAGAAGACTAAAAGCTGGAATTAGAGGATTTTTTTTTTTTTTTTACCTGTTGAGTCACGTCTAGTACAGTTTATTGAATATGCCTACGAGTGTCCCAATCAGTGACGGACATAGCCGGTGTTGCCGAAGATAGAGGAACTATAATGTTAGTTCTCCGAGGAAAGAAGCTAAGAAAGACTGTTGATAGATCAAGGAAGAAGAAAGAGCTTCAGGCTTTCAAGTGATTCGAATAAAGAAGCAATGAAGAAGAAAGAGAATCTGACAGTGTCTTGAGTTGTGGGCCTATAAAGTAGAGCTATTAATTTATTTATTTTTTTTAATATCTGCAGAGTTCTTTGAGTGAGATAACAACTAGAAATGAAGCTTGTGGGATAAGTTTTTATATTGGATAGATACTCTGTCTTTTAGAATTCTAAAATTTTCGTTTCGCAAAAATGTTTTTAAACATATTTTTTTTCTATACAATTTTTCAAATCACTTTTTAATCACACACATTTTCTTTCTTTATTTTTCAACCACACATTTTACATTGAAAATATAAAAAAATATATTTTTAAATAAAAAACTTTTAACAAACAGAGGCTTAATTAATTATCACATTTGCTATATGATTTGTAATTTGTAATTTTTGTAAATAATAAGTTTCTAAGTTCAAATTTTGATTTTCTTCTCCTTTTGAGATTTGAAATTGCAATGGTCGACGTATTGAGCCTTCAGCAGCAAGGTATTTCTATCGTTGACGGTCGTTGATCAACGATCAACGGTCCACAATCCACGGTCAGTCGCTCTAGCTGAAATTTGATCCTGAATCCGTCACTGGTACCAATAACATGATTCGAGAATTAATAACATAATCCAGTTACAGAAGCGACCCCATTGGCTTTCGCTTACGCATCTCTCTAAAATTGCAATCATGGTAAAATCTTGATTTATTTAATCATCAGGGATTCCCAAGCACACTAATTTTCTATAATATAAATCGAAATAGAAAATGGAAGACTAGTTATTTAACAATATAACATGACTTATATGATCGTGTCAACCAATCCAATAATTATCTAGAATTATTCGAATTTTTTGTAAATGAATGAAGTGGCTTGCAAAAAGAAAATAGAAAAAAATAATGTCAATTGTTATTCTTTATCTGATATGTCCATTAACAGTAGGCATATAAATTTTACATATAAGAATTAGATGCTTCAATGCGAGTGACTCATACCAGATTACTACTATGGGTTTAGGCTGAAACTTCGATAGCTGTAAATGAAAAGAGAAGAAAAGAAAAGAACTATGATACACTTACCAGCCTTGTATCTAATAATTGCCAGCCATGCATCTAATAATTGCAAGTGCTACCCTTCTCCTCTTCGAGGTGGTGTAAAGATAAGGATAGTATCTGTACAAGCAAGCAGTAGAAGATCAACTATACTTCTGTCGGTGTGACAAGACACCATCTCATGGTCATACTATGTAGGACTTCTTGGAACTCTTTGGGCCGCGCTTTCTCCTAGGATTGGAACTGACTGCACAGGACAAGGCGTTGACAAGGTCAGAATCCTCTTCGGTGATCAATATCTTAGCAGCACTGGGTTCAGCCAGTAGAAGTTTAGCAACAAGGTATCCTGCAATAGACCAGGTCTGAAAAAGATGTGCCTGCTTCCCAATTAAGCGAGCTCCTTTGGTATCGTAATATTCAGGCCACTTGTCTTTTGATATGCGCTTCTCTGCAACCTCAACGGCTCTGGCTGCTATTTCTGGTCTATTCATTTTGATGCATGCAACGGTGAGCTGCAATCAATCAAGTGAAATCTCATATATTTACAGTACTGTTGAAGACTATATCTAAATTGAATAAATAAAGGTGTCTCCCGTCTCACAATTTGATTAAGGAGCATGTCGTCTAACGATAAGGTGAAATCTCATGTATTTACACTGCAGAGATCGGTGTTAAGCACCACTAGTGCTATATAGCATGATTCATGAATCATTCTAAGCAGACCAATTTGATAAAGTAGCATGTCTTGCTAGTCTAACGATAAGGCGAAGTCAACGCCCTTGGATGATATTTCATCCAAAGCATTTGTGCGAGTCATGAGGGTAGTATCCTAAAAATTTCGGTTAGGTAGTGGTGGAGGAAAGGAAGAAAAAGATGATATCTCCCGAAAATACAAAATATTTCTAAAACGAAAATCAGAGCAAGGGCATTGATGTTGAATTTATTTTACTATTTAGGAGGAAATGGAAAGATACTGTTATCGTACACATTGTAATTGAAATGCAATTTAAAGACAAGTTTTACCTGCCAAAGCAGAGTTGGCCAGGCACCTCCATTGTGGTATGACCAAGGCCTGCATCAGGAACAACGAAAATTTATGACAAGGCAAAGAATACAAACAAAGAAAATATACACTCAAAAACTTAGAAAGAAGATTATCTTATGCAATTAAGAATTACGTGTTTTTGGGATCACAGCCGGTGATGATCTGCCACTCCTGGCCTTCAAGTGCGGGATAACATATTTTAAACGGCATTTCTGCAACCAAAACTGACCATTTGGCTTCAATAAGATCCAATATAGCATTTGATTGATCCACAGTTGCAAGGCTACTGACAATAGACCACAAATTTCCAAGAGAAAAGAACCGGAAATCCATGTGAGCAGGCTGTAAATTCCCAATTAGATAGCCTCCTTTATTTGGCATCCATTCCACTAACCAAGGAGAAATTTGATCTGGGTAAATATTGAATTTGTTAACAGCATCGTATGAGTACTCTTCTGTCTTGTAGCGGTAAATCTCGTTAAGTTTTCTCATATCAATCCAATAATACTCCCTTATATGAAATGACAGTGCAAGGAGGCGATTGTTTAAAGCACGGACAAGATCAGCTGATCCATCCTCCGGAGCAAGCATTTCACGTGCACAGAGTAGTGCTGAATAGAATAGTGCCTGAAACCACATTTCAGATTATTTACTTCCAATAAACATGCCACAAGTAGAAATCTCCCAAAATACAAATTCCCTGAAATCCTTGTAATTCTACCACATCAAATAGGCTTCTAGCAGTATATGACAAATGAACCACCAGTAACCCTCAGTTATAACCTTATAAAATGGTGCACAAGGTTTCAGTATCCTTGATCTTAAAAATATGTAAGCCCCTGTTTGATGTTGTTGTATATAGAGTTTATTTGAAATAAATAGTAATTTTAGGGATTTTTTTTTTTGGTTTACGTGTAATATTATTTATTGATAAATGTGTGGTTGAAAAGAAGAGAGAGAAAAATGTGATTTGTTTATAATGAAAATCAAACAAGAGCTAAGTATCAAAACATCTCCTTATTCTGCTGTCTGAACCATTTGTACTCTGATAAACTCTAGAATACATAAATTGAGTCCATTATTCCTCCCTCCCCCCCAAAACCAATAATCAGAGTTTTCTAAGTTAGATTACAACATTATCATCATAACATATTAAAAATATGTAAGCCCCTGTTTGATGTTGTTGTATATAGAGTTTATTTGAAATGAATAGTGATTTTAGGGATTTTTTTTTGTGTTTATGTATAATATTATTTATTGATAAATGTGTGGTTGAAAAGAAGAGAGCGAAAAATGTTATTTGTTTATAATGAAAATCAAACAAGAGCCAAGTATAAAAACATCTGCTTATTCTGTTGTCTGAACCATTTGTACTCTGATAAACTCTAAAATACATAAATTTAGTCCATTATTCCTCCCTCCCCCACCCCCCACCCCCCCAAAACCAATAATCAGAGTTTTCTAAGGGTGTGTTCTTTAAAATTTAATTTGTCATCATTACAAAATTTTAATTTACACAATTTCCCATACCACTTTTTAACCATCCACATTTTCTCTCTCCAATTTTTAACCCTTCATCTTACCTAGAAAACACAAATAAATCAACAAATAATTTCAATTCCTTGATTTGACACAAAACATTCCAAATTAAATTTTAAAGAACACACCCTAAGTAAGATTACAACATTATCATCATAACATATTAAAGAAGAGCTATAATATCGACATTATAGGACCGTCTCATCAAACTTCATATTGAATTTACCTTATTTGGATTAAAGGAAATCTAATATCGACATTGATGAAAAAACACAGAAGGAATCTTAGCAAGTCGGGGGGGGGGGGGGGGGTAGAACTAGGACTGTCTCATCAAACTTCACATTGAATTTACCATAGCAACAAATAGTTTAAAGATGAATTCTATCAAATAACAGAACTATAATTAAATAAAAACCTAGGAGGTTTTTCAGTACTCATTCTAAAAGTATAAGCACATATTTTTTATTATGCACATGTAACATGTATGTGGACCCCCCTTTGGAAGATAGGAGAAGGCAAAGGAGTCAAACCAGCTCTCTATTCATACTTCTTCTTCTTCTTCTTCTTTTTTTTTTTTTTTTTTTTTTGCAATTATTTAGAGAATTGAATGAAACATATTAAGAAAACAATGATTCAAACGACTTCCTTGCCTGAATCTCCAAAGGGTGACCATGAATTCCCATACGGCGATCTATCATGCAAGAACCATCAGTCACTAATAATGTTGGAAACATATCAAAGCCATCAGCAAGACATAGCCTTAATATCATCTTAATTCCAGTTTGGACATCAATTCTTTCCTGAACAGATAAATCTCCAGAAGATTTGCCATATGCACGCAACAAAATAATCCACCATAATCCTGGGAGTCACATCACAAGCAAAGAAACTATTCTTGAATAGATGATGCCAAAAATAAAAAATAAAAAATATATATTTAAGAAGTAACTGAGACTTTGTTCTTTAACGCAATCATTACAATTTATAAACAATACAATTTCTCAAACTATTTTTTAACTACATACTCTCTCTCTCTCTCTCTCTCTCTCTCTCTCTCTCTCTCTCTCTCTCTCTCTCTCTCTCTCTCTCCACTTTTTAATCACATTTTACCTCAAAAATAAATATATATATATATACCAATTTTTAATTGCTACAGTATTGCCGAACAGAACCTAAATCAAATGTCTCATAATTACCAGAATCAACTGGTGCAACCCGACCAATTGCTGCCTCTCCAAAGTCAGGATCCAGTATTTCTTCTGTTGCAGAGTCATCACCATCCAGATGAACTGTGCGCACTTTAAAACTGGCAGGCATCAGCCCTTGACCAGGGCTATGACAGTCCATGGTTTTTTCCCAGCTCTGCAAAATGGGAGGTGTTTAAACTCATCCATTTTTTCCTTCAAATCATAAGCTTCGAGCAAATATTATTGAGGCAGATGTTCGATATGCACACATACAAGCACTGAAGACGACTATAATTACAAAACATTAATATCATGCACTAAAACTAAATATACATCATCGCTTGTTATGTTAGATCAAAAGCTTATTAATGTTGTTCCTAAAAGCACTGATTTATTGTCACACGTGCAGTAATTATGGAAGACTTTTAAGTTAAAGAAGGTTAATTTGGACAAAGGGCCGACATGGTTTGGTCAATCGCAACAAATTATCAAGTTCATGGAAAGAAAATAGGCTATATTTTATATTTTCCCATTAATCCTTTATTGATAGTGGATTTAATGAAGATTTGTAGTACTAATCTCCAATTCCAATACCCGAGAAATCCAAACTAAAGTCTAAGATTGTTAGCATGATAAGTATTATTTTTTATTTTCTCATTCGCAAAGATGCTAAATCCTTGATGATATTTCAGCTAGGTGATGGAATAAGCAGCTATTGTAACACTTGGCGGTGCATAAATAGTTACCTCACAGGTTCAATGAATACGAGAGTATCACCTGGAGGTTAAAAAGACAGGAGAATATTTTTAAAAATCTCATAAGAAATTAAAATCTATCATGATTGTTAAAGATAAAAATATCTCTATTAAAATTACAAAACCGAACATGGAACATCCAGAAGATATAAATCAACATTAATAGGTTTCCTTAACAATCACTGGTAGAAAAATATAACCTGGAAGGGAATGGAAAAAATTTACTCTTCTTAAAATACAAAACTATAAAAGTGATGAAGTGGTTTGATGACAACAATTAGTAAAATTGCGAGAAACGAAGAATTCACTTTCATTGCAACAAAGACAAGTCAGTAGTCAAGCATTTCAAGACAAGCCAGAATAGTTAAGCAATAATTTGGCAGGAAAACAATCATCAGTAGATCAGAACAACCATGTCTACCTGCAGCTGAAGTGTGTGAAGGATAAAGTTGCGAACAAGATCATATTCTCCCTTCAGAAGAAAAGCTATACCAGAAGGTATGAAGTCTCGAATAAAAACCTGGTCATAGTTCAGAACATTGGAACTACTAGGGTCATTTGCAGCAATTGTGCCTATTGGATGGCCACAATAATAAACAATAGATTCCCTTAGTAGCTCCCATGCTTCATCCTCAAGTGAATCAGCAGTAACTGTTTGCGATCCATCTCTTATAGAGCCATTATCAGGTTCAATGAATTCTTTGAATTCAGGAACATTTGGCTTATTTCCATCAATTGTATTGAACTCCTTCGCATTATCCACAAACCATGCTCCATTTCCACCCTCCAAACTTATCCCACTTGCACTTTCAGATCGTTGGCATTTGCATTTTGCATGCCGTATTTGGATTGTTGCAACATTTCCACTTGATGCATGAGAAAACTGAGGAGAAATACTAATGCTACACTTGAGAACTTTTGAATGATTTGCTGTCGTTCTCTTTCTATATTTGACCAAGGATCTAGGTTCTGACCATGATTTGCTAAAATAAGGTCCCGAACTAAAAAGGTGAGGTAAAGCCCCGCCACAAACTTGCAGAATTGCTTCAGATGCAGCCATAATGCAACCTCACTGTAAAATTACAGATGCTCAAAAGCCAATGCAGAAGAAATCCAACACCCCACTTCAATTCCAAATGCCTAAAAGAGCAGATAAATGAGACAATCACTATCCATACATGTGATGATCAGAATAAAGGCGAGCACACAACGCAACTGCTAAATGGTAAATAATTGTTGCTATTCAAAATGAACACGCATGAAGTCTTCGTTAAAGATGAATGTATATAATAATTGCATCTAAATACAACACTTCTGGGAAAGAAATATGCATAACAAATTAATTTTTCACGAAACTAATGTACAGCTTTCTTGAGGTGGAATCTGACCGTTAGATATGACTTCAAATAAACAAATAAAATAAAATGATCGGACTTTTTTTTTTTAGGTCAGTGTAGGGTCGGTGATCAAGCTACCAAAAAAGAAAAATCGACCAAACTTTCTTTAACGCAAAATTTCAGCTTACTACACAAGAAATAACAAGAACATGCAATCTTCATTAAAACTCTTCAACATCTTTTCCGCCTAATCTTTAAAAATTGCGAACCTCATCATTTTCACTACAGCACCCTACGAAATTAATTTTCATTCTACAAAAAGAAAAAGAAAAAGAAAATTACAAAATAATCCCAAACATAAAATAAATACGCACCTTGTAACAACAACAGTAACTGAAAATTTATAGGTCGTCGAGAATTGTATTTATAGTTTTTTATGGGGAAAACTCTGGGATTTTATTGGAGAAATGCGTACGTGAAAGTCACGTGAATATAATATGAGCCAATGCCAGACATAAAATCGCTATCCATCGGAGGAGATACAGCCCTGAGGCCATTATTAAAAAGTCATTTTTTTATATATATATTCATTTTTAACCAAATATTTTATCAATAATAAAACTTTTCAAACTTTTTAACCAAAAAATATTCTTTCAAAAATCAAAATTACAAAACTCCTTTTTTTTATAAAAAAAGAAAAAAAAGGGTCTCAAACAATGATAATGTACGCAAAAATCATTGAGTATTTCATAGAAACAAAAGAAAACTCTGCCCATATTTGACCTCTACTATTATTATTATAAGACCTCCTTTCTTTTTACCTACATATATATCAATAAAATAATATTACACATAAACTCATAAAATATTTCATACTTTTTAATTACACATCATCCTAGAAATCAATATTCAAAAAAAAAGTATTATTTTAAATAAACTCTTTAAAATCAACATCAAACACGAAAATCACGCCATTGGATTTAATCGATGGTTCACAATCTACTTAAACAGAAACCATTCAAAACCAATAATAAGTGGTCCATATTTACATTTGTAAAATACATTTTTTATTAAGCATCTTTTTTATGTTCATTATTTGAGAAAAAATTATTTTGAATAGTGATTAATGTGGTATTTCTTGATTAATAATGAAAGAACAATTTTGGATTTATGTGTTAAATATTTTATTATTAAAATATGTGGTTAAAATTGAGTATTGTAAAATAGATTATTTTTAAAGAACATCTACCAGGGTCTAAATGATTTTTTTGAAAATATGTAGTTGAAAGAAAACCCGAGTCTTGAATGGTAGGCTATCCTTGTGTTAAAATTAAATACAGTAAAATCAATTTTCATCGAGATTTTAAGGTTTATGGTTGTCGAACGAAATTATACAACTTTCATACAAAGCTATGTTTGAGATACATTATTTTAAATAATATTATTATAAATAGTAAGTTTTTTGGAGAATGTGTGATTAAAAAGTAGAGAAATTTTTTTAATTTATGTGTAAATTATTTTATTGATAGACTGTGTGGTTAAAAATAAAATTTGAAAAAAAATGAAGTTTTAAATAATGGGTAAGGGCAAAGAGAGTGCAAATGACCAATATTTTTATAACAAAATTTTGCACAAATTGAAGAAGTGCATTGTTAATGTCAAAAATTGTTCGACCTCTCTCTTTTCTGCATAATAGGAATTGTATAAAAAAGTACGTAAATTGTAAGACATATTGCATTTCACCCAAATGTGTTTTTGGATGTTTTATATAATAAGTGGTGAAATGTACATGAGGGAGAGTGCTCCTAATTATCTTTAGAGCCTCTTTTGAATCATTTTAGTGACTTGTCTTATACTCTCCTCCTTTACCCTTTTTATACTTGTCCTGCCACTAATCAAGTTGATTGCCCTTTACTCCTGCATTTACTGCTCATGTCTCTGCAAGCTTGTGGGTAATTGACTTTGCAATTCCTTTGAGATGGGTAAGTAATCCGACTAGGTTTGAGGAACTGGTTAATTTAGAGGCTTCATCAACTCTTCTTCCACGTGGGTCGCTCAATCATGGTGATGTCTATATTAATCACTTGAGTCTGGATAGTGAGTTTGGGTAGTAACAATTTTTAGCTTTATTTGGCCCAACGACTCTTCTAGTGTTCGTGCATTAAGTATTCCAATTGCAAACTCTATTTACAAGTTGAGGTGTTGCGGTCAAGCCAATTTTACATCACTTACATGCATGGTCAACATCCTTTTCTTATTTGAAGAGGAAAAAAGTCCAATTTTTTTTTTCTTAGCTTGGTTGATTTTTCTTTCAAAAAGAATTATAATAATTATTTTTACTTATTTATCTAATCCCATCATACCCGAATTTTGTCGTTTTAAACATGATTTAAATCCGATAACATCCAAACATTCCGCAAATCAATTCTATATTGTATAACCACTTACAAATCATTGGTATATCTGGTTACCCTTTGATTTTCAGACTCCAACAGATTATTTTGCTCTGCCAATCGCATGAATTCATTGGTGTAGTCCGATACTATGCAACTGCCTTGCATGCACCCCAGATACATGCAATATAGAATCAGTTCATAATCTGCAAGTAGAAATCGACACATCATAGACTGCTTCATCTTTCTCCAAGTTTGAATTCGAATATTTCACTGTCTCCTACGAGTATTCTACAGTGATCCCAGCATATTGCTACTACGGATTTCAAACAGAACGACATCATCTTAATCATCTTGTCCTCCGACGCATCCGTAAATTCGAAAAATCATTCAACCTCCACCAACCAGTCTAGAAAATCTTCAATCTTCATATTACCAAATAAATGAAGAATATCTGCTTTAATCTTATAAACATCAAAGGTATTTCAGTTTTGATTATCAAGATTTCGCGATGGTTCTTCAAAATCATTTTCTAGCTTAGAATCACTTTCTTCTACTACAAGTCTCATGTGTATATCCCTTCGAACTATTGGCTCAGTAATTCCATCACCATTAATTTTTCTATTTTCCTGTTGATCATTCTACTCATCGTTTCCATCATTGTTGTCAATAACTTGTAACGTCAATTGACGAATCTTTCCAAATTGAGTAGTAAAATCATCAATTTGTCGAATTTGAACATCCAAATATGTCCTTGGTGTTGGGGATTTAGGGAAGCAAAGATATATAATCTGCAGCAAAGAACAAATGCAGTAATAACACAGAAGAAGGCAGGAGAAAAATTGATTCTGATCATTTATTCCAGAACTGAGAATGCTCACAAAGAAACTGAAAATGGCTAAATAATCTCAACTAACCAGATTTTACTTTCCACTACTTCATTGACTAACTAAAATCAGAAAATACAGGAACATAATCTGCAATATTAAAGAACAAGTTTAAGTCATAATTAACACATGTCAATTTGAATCATTCTTCAACACCCCCCCCCCCCCCCCGATTCAAAGTTGCAGACGCCAAGCATAACTCTAAAGTAGACCAACTTTTCTTTTGCCAAAGACTTTGTCAGTATATCTTCCAACTGCTCATGAATGCTACAATTCTTCAAGGTTATCTCTTCTTTTGCAACCAAGTCACGAATTAAATGGAAACGAATGTCGATATGCTTTGTTCTTGTATGAAATGCTGGATTTTTTGTCATGAAGATTGTTGCTTTGTTGTCACAAAAGATCTGTTTGGATCCTTCTTGCTTTTGTTGAAGTTTTGTCAATATTATTCTTAACCAAATTGCCTAACATGCTGCTGAAGTAGCTGCAATGTATTCAGCCTCCGAGGAAGATAATGCTGTCGTGGCTTGCTTCTTTGAGCTCCAGGTGATTGCTCCTGTCCCAAGACTGAAAGCATTTTCCGAAATACTCCTCCTATCATCCAATGAACTTGCCCAGTCACTATCTGTGAAACCCTATAATTTGAAATTGTATGTCTTTGAGTACCAAATTCCATAATCCATAGTTCCAGCAATATAACGCAAGACCCGCTTTGCTGCTCCAAAATGAAGCTTTGAAGGATGTTGCATAAACCTGGAAATCATGCCAACCAAAAATGCAATATCGGGTCTAGTATTAGTTAGATAGATTAAGCCTCCAACTAAGCTTCTAAACCTTTTAGCATCATCCATCTCTGCCCCATCTTCACGCTGCAATTTTTCATTGATGTTCATGGGTGTAGCTGCAGGTTTACAGTTAAGCATGCCAAATTTCTTAAGAAGATCCCTAGCATATTTTCGTTGAGAATTAAAATTCTCATCTTTTTCTTGCTGCACTTCAAGTCCAAGAAAAAAAATGCAGTAATCCCATATCCGACATTTCAAAGTCATTCATCATATGTGACTTAAGTTCACCCACCAGAAAATTAGAAGAGTTTGTACAAATGATATCATCAACATAGAGATAAACAATGGTGAAATCATTTTTACCTTCTTTCTTCACATACAAAGTAGGCTCGTTTTCGCTTCTCATGAAACCATTTTTCTGGAAATAGCCATCAATTTTGCTATACCATGCTCGGGGAGCTTGCTTTAAAACATATAATGTCTTTCTCAATTTGTACACTTTTGTCTCTTTGCCTTCGATGATGAAACCTTCTGGTTGAGTTACATACACTTCCTCTTGTAAGTCTCCATTTAGAAATACCGACTTGATATCAAACATAAACGGGCCACTGTAGTTGCGCAGCTAATGCCAAGACTATTCTTACAGTTTCAAAACGAGCAACTGGAGAGAAAGTTTCTTCAAAATCTGTATCATATAGTTGTGCATATCCTTTTGCCACGAGATGAGCTTTATGCCTTTGTATACTTCCATCTGCCCCAAATTTTGTCTTGAACAGCCACTTCAAACCAATTGCATTTTTTCCTTCCGATAAGTCCACCATTTGCCATGTTTCATTTTTTTCAATTGCTTTCAATTCCTCCAACATTGCTTTCTGCCATTCTTCTTTTTCAGCTGCTTCTTCATAGGTCATAGGATCTGAAACAGTAAGAGCAAATTGACAAGATGCATATATATATCAACCAAAGTTCTAAACTTCCTTGGTGGCGTCTCATCCGACGACTCTTTGAGGGAGGATGAAGAGTTTTAACTTTGAGATGAACTTGGTGAAGCTGAAGGTGATGGTGTTGGAGACTCCATTGGGGAACTAGCTAGTGAATTTGTTGGTGATGGTTCTGGACTTTCATTTGATGAGTCTCCATTGAACAGAGGCAATTGTTCTTGCATTTTCTTCTCACTTCTATGCCAATCCCAGCTTGTATGTTCATCAAATACTACATCCCTTCTTATCAAAATCTTGCCATTAAGAGGGTTATACAGTCTATATGCTTTGGATTGAGTACAATAACCAATAAAAATACATTTTTTAGATTTTTTATCTAGTTTTTGATGAACTTGAGAATTTACCAAAGCACAAGAAATACAACCAAAGACTCTTAAATGAATTACAGATGGTTTTGTGCCATGCCATGCTGTAATACCGCTTTTCATTTTTACGTGCATCCTTAAATTTCACGTAATAATTACGTTAATGTTATTATTAAATTTTAAATTTAATGATTTTTGTAATGTCGATAATTTGAATTATTTTGCAGTGGAAGGACTTGGATGCCGTCTCGATCAATGTACCAATTAAAAGTTTATAAATTGTTATTTTAATAGTTTACGTGCAATTTTATGTGATTAATTGTTTCATTTCCTAAACATGCTATTTTTATTTTATTGTGTTAAATGGAAAGTTGGGGGAAAGTTTAGTGGCAATTGGAAAATAAATTTGAACTTATGGACTTAACTATGCACATGGAGAGAAAGGAGGGACTAATTTGCAAATTTTCAAAGATTTAAACCTAAACCCTCATCCTCACGCCCACTCTCTCTCGTGATCTCTCACTCTCTGTCTCAACTCCCTCACGCTCTCTCGCTCTATCCGGTCTCTCTCTCCCTCACGACCATGTCTCTCGTCGGGCGCACCACCGGCCACCTCACTGCCGTCGAGTCACCACCGCGACACCACCACCATACCTTGGTGTAAGCCCCTCTTCTCCTTCCCACTGCGAGCTTGCACCGCTAACGCGCACACACCCCACAGCCACTGCCTCACACACGGATTTCGCACACACAAAACACACATGTAATTAGTGTATGTATATATATATATATATATATATATATATGGGATTGTATGTATATGTTGATGTATATTTGTATGTATATTTTGCATATTTTCAGATTTGGGTTTTTACTTGGATCTTGAATTTTAATTTGTAATTTCAGTTTTTTTTTTTTTTTTTTATGTATATATTTCAGATTCGTTGATTAATATCAGATTTTTGAAAGGGTATAAATATAAATTCAATTGTGTTAGTTAATTGTTTAGTTTATATGTTGATTTATAAATAAGTAAATTCCAAAGTTAGAATTTGGTTTGAGATTTGAGTAAATGTATTTAGACGTGTTTGAATCAAATTGTGAGTCACATAGAATTTTTAACCTCAGTTGTGGATTTCAAATTTTGGATAATGTGTGTGTGAAGTTTCAAGTTTCTAAATCCGTAAGTTGTCTTTTAAATTGTATTGCTAGTTTAATTTGAAGCATAATGGTAATTTTTGAAATATTAAGGGGCTGTATGAATGTTTTTATTAATTTTCACTCAGTTATGATTTCGAATTTTAATTGGTCAATTTCAATTTCGGGGGTTAATGCTAATAAAAGTATATATATGTCAAATTTTAGATTGGATGACTTATGAATTTAAGACTGTTAATATCTAATTATGAGTTGAGAATTTTAACTTTCTGATTTGGGGAAAATTTCAAGAATGGTTAGAGTTGTTATTTGATCATTTTGTTAATTTTGGTTTAAGTCAAATATATTTACTTGAGGTTAAAATTAATGGATAAGAAGATTTTCCAATTTGCGATGAAATTGGAATTGTCCTTGTGAAATTCAAGTTGGGATGAAGATTTCCATAGTTGAACCTTTGTGTAATTTGATAAAGTTTTTTTGTTTAGTATTGAAATGAATAGTGAAACGTGATTTTTTAACTAAAAGTATATTTTATTAAATGAATGGGTACAACTAGGATTTTGGTACATTGACGTCACGGGCATCCGAGACTCTTCCACTTGCAAATTCAGAAACGGTAAATTACTAAGGATTGCAGGTAAGTAAACTTCCCCCTACTTTCATCAAAGTTGAATGTTAATGTGGAATTAATGTGCTTAATTGACATTCGTGTTAATTACGGAATTTTAATGCTTTTGGTCTACCATATGCAATTATGTGTAGTTAAGGAAATGTTCAAGCATGCACGTTACATGTCATTGCATCATCAAGCATGCATTGGCATCGAAATGGGAAAGTCAAATGTTTTAATGAAAGGAATGTGTCAAAGTGCAATTTTTGTCAAAAATTGTGTATCCCAAGTTTTTGAAAGAATGGGTGTACTTCTATGTCATGAAAGATGCGAGTGGGAAATGGGGCGCGGGGGACCGGCGTACCCGAATGTAATGAGCCGCTTTGCGGTGGAATGAAGTGAATGAGCCGCTTTGCGGTGGAATGAATGTAATGAGCCGTTTTGCGGTGGGAAAGTGAATGTTAAACCGCTTTGCGGTGGAAATGCGCATGTTAATCTGGTTCCAAATAAGAATGGCCCACTGTTATCTGATTGACTAGAAGTTACATCAAGTGAGCTCACGATGGAAATGAAGTGAAAGTTTTGAAATGTAAAATGAAAGTTTTGAAATGTTGAATGTTCTGGAAAGTAAAGAAAAAGGGAATACATATATAAAATTTTTAAAGCATTCATATCATAAGCATGCATTCATGCATACAGTTTACTTACTGAGCTTTAGCTCACCCCAATCCCTCCCCAATATTTCAGGTGATGAAAGTTAGATGATCAGAGGAGAACACTTGGCGGCTGACTTCGATAGTACCCACCATCGCCTTAATTAATAAAGTTAAATTGATTCAAGTTGTCGTTTAAATTTATTTCCTTCATTTATTGTTATTGATAATGTTTTGGTTGAAGTTAGTCTTGATTACGTATGGGTGACGCATTTGAGATTTAATATCCTCTTAAATCCTTTTGTCAATGTCGTTTGATATTTTGAGAAATCTTATGCTTGAGGAGTTTGGGGATTAAATGAATTGGTTTGGAGATGATGAATGTTGTTGAGATGTGATTGATGCTTTAAATCTTTTAAATTAGTTTTGGTGTCCCTCTACAGGTTGGCTATGTCCAAATTATAGAGGAGACTCTGTCGAAATTTCTGCAAAATTAATAATAGTGAATTGAATATTTTAATTGTGTAAACGATTTAAATTCCGCATTTTATGAGAATGGAAGTTAATACGCCTAGGTTATAGACTTTAAACTGGTAGCAGGGATTTAAGAATCTTTGTACTTAACCCCTAGGTACAAGGTTCGATCCCTGCGGAAGGCAAAAATCCACTTCTTGGAAACGAGGCTGGAAGCCCTTGAGGACCAGGACGACCAAGGGGGGAGTGGAAAGACCATGAGTACGACTCGGAGAAGGCCCCATCGAGGGAGCCGGGTCGTTACACATGCCATGCTTCAAATGGAGTTTGATTCATAACAGCTTTTGTGGGAGAAATATTCAGTAAATACACTGATGTTGCCACTGCTTCAGCCCAGAATTCATTTGAAAGCTCCTTTGCTTGTAGCATGCTTCTTGCCATTTCAACAACAATTTGATTTTTCCTCTCTACGACACCATTTTGTTCCGGAGTGTGAGGAGCTGTCAATTACCTATGAATGCCAATTTCTTTGCACAAAAGATCAAATTCTTTGGACAAGAATTCACCACCCCTATCAGTACGAAGATCTTTGATGCAGGATCCAATTTGTTTCTCGACCTTTGCTTTAAAGTGCTTGAATTTCTCAAAAGTCTCTGACTTGTTTTCTAGAAAATAAACCCAACTCATGCGACTAAAATCATCAGTGAAAAGCAAGAAATAGAGACTCTCACCAAAAGATTTAGTTTGCATAGGACCACGTAAATCAGGATGAACTAATTCGAGGCACCATGAAGCTCTCCAAGCCTTTCCAACAGGAAATGACCTTCGAGTTTGTTTTCCATATATGCATCCCTCGCATAATTCAATAGAATCAATTTTGGGTATTCCAAGAACCATATCTTTATCACTTAGTAATTTCAAACCTTTGATGTTGAGATGCCCATATCGCAAATGCCATAGTGTGGAGTTATCTTTTCTAGGAGAAGCAAGAGCAAAATTTTCCACGCATGAAACTTCCAATGGGAACATTTTGTTTGGAGTCATGTTGATGTTAATAAATGTATGGCCTGACTTCTTCTCTTTAATACAACATGCATCATTGTCAAATAAAATTGAATATCCACCAGCCATTAATTGTCCCACACTTAGTAAATTATATCCTAAAGCAGGTACAAATTGAACATCATGTAATATCTTAACATTACCGTGGGTGGTTTTAATGCTTACTGTACCTTTTCCTTCAACCTGCATTTCTTTGCCATTTCCAAGTTGAACTTTCATCTTCTCTATCTCATCAAGTTCTTTAAACATTGATTTCATTCCAGTCATATGGTTTGAGCACCCACTATCTACAAACCACACTTCACTTGACCCAATGTTAGCACTAGAATGAGCCATAAAAAGCTTACTTTCTTCTTCATTTCCTGCTGCATAATTCATTTTTTGATTTTTTTATCGACAATCAGCTTGTACATGCCCATATTGCTTGCAACCATAGCACTGGATACCACTCATGTAGCTTCTTTGCTTACTGGACTGCCATGTTGCCCATTGAATCGACCTCTGCCTCTTCCTCTACCACAACCACGAAATCCTCCTCTTCCACGGCCCCTGTTTGATGAACTTCCAATTTCTCCAGCTGCCTCCTTCACTTGAAATGCCTTCTCTTTATTCTTTTCAAGCGATCTATTAATTCTTGTCTCATGGGCTTGCAAAGACCCCATTAGTTCATCAAATGAAAACACCGACATATCCTTAGATTCTTCTATTGCAGCGACTATATGATCAAATTTTGGAGTCAGGCTTCTCAGTACCTTTACAACTATGGTCTGATCAGTAATCTTCTCACCACAAGAACGCATTTGAATTACTATTTCCGTTGCTCTTGACAAAAAATCAGCAATTGATTCTCCATTTTTCATGACCAAGGTTTCAAAGTCACGTCGAAGTGATTGCAACCTTACGACAATGACTTTTGAATCACCCTGAAACTCCTTCTGCAATATTGACCGTGCTTGCTTCGATGTGGTCGCAGCTGCAATTCGTGAGAAGATGCTATCATGGACAACCTGCTGAATGATCACTAAAGCCTTGGAATCTTTCTTCTTATTTTCCCGTAACCTATTTTCTTTATCGGGATCTGTATACCCATGTTCTACCAAGTCCCAAAGATCTTGAGATTTGAGTAGAGTCTTCATACGAATGCTCCAAAATTCATAACCTTCTCCCTTGAAAATGGGAATAAGTGGTTGTGCAGCACTCATTGCAGTACCATTGCTGGTCATGGAGCTTTTCTCTCAGTGTTTTGCTCAACTCACGTGTTTACACTCTACTCTCTTTCAACCTGGCTCTGATACCACAAATGTTGGGGATTTAGGGAAGCAAAGATATATAATCTGCAGCAAAGAACAAATGCAGTAATAACACAGAAGAAGGCAGGAGAAAAATTGATTCTGATAATTTATTCCAAAACTGAGAATGCCTATTTATAGGCTCACAAAGAAACTGAAAATGGCTAAATAATCTCAACTAACCAGATTTTACTTTCCACTACTTCATTGACTAACTAAAATCAGAAAATACAGGAACATAATCTGCAATATTAAAGAACAAGTCTAAGTCATAAATAACACATGACAATTTGAATCGTTCTTCAACACTTGGGACGTCACCCATGGATATAAATCAAGAATATATATATAGAAAAAGCTTGCTCTGATACTACTTACGTAGCACAAAATAAGTAATTCAAGCGGAAAAAAAAAATGAAATCTGGAATCCAATGTTTTCCTGTTTTGGTCTCAAGTTCTTCAAGTCATTATGTGATCAATCACTGCTAGATTTATGTGGAAACTGGAACAAAAATTAAGTTATTTTGTCGGTTTTTTATGACTAGTTGCTAACTCGCCTTAATTAGCATGGAGGCAATGGATTCAAGATTGGCAAGTGCTTTAGCTATGATGTGCTGTTTCAGTATAATGGGGTGAAATTTGTCTGGAAACAGACGAGATGGTGCTTTTGTTAAACCCTTTTCTTTAGCAGACAATACTCTAGGAATTCTGATGTTGTTAGCGAAGGACTGTTCTCAGTCAGAGCTAGAATTTCTTTCTTGGTCAATGTGGGTGATATGTGGGGAGCAAAATAGGGTGATCTTTGGGGGACGGGCAAGTGAGGCAGGGGTGGGAGCAGAGGCGGCTCGGAGGGTGTGCGTATGAAAAGTATCAAAACAACAAATAAATTCAAGGAAGAAGAAAAACAGTAGTGTGGTCCCAGCTTAACTGAAAATAACAGTTTCTCTTTTTTCTGTTTTTCCCTTCACGTGATTTTTTCCTCAACTGAATTCTGCACCCCTCAGCTGATTTTGCAGACCACTTCATGGTGATTTCAACACCTCCAAATCTCACGGGATGGTTGCAACGTGTACAACCTAATATTAGTGTATAGAAGCTTCTTTTTGTATTATAAATACTCCCTGTACTCAATTTGTGTATATTGGATATACGGCAATGAAAAACTTCTGAAAGAGTTTCATAATATTATCTTCCATTTGGTATCAGAGCCTCACCATGGCCAACAACACCACTGCTATCGGTGGAAATTCAGCCACCAGCACAGTTACACCAACTCAAATAAATCCCACTCATTTCTCTTCACCTTTCTCTACCAACCTCACACAGTCTCCTCCGGTCAAGTTGGACAAGGAGAATTACTTATTCTGGCGCAACATGGTTATGCCAATAATCAAAGGACATAACCTTGAAGGCTTCATACTTGGAACAAAAGTTTGTCCTCCAGAAACCATCACCCAGCCACTTTCATCAGAATCAGAGACAAGTGGTGAAACAGTCGCAAATCCAGAGTATGTTGTATGGCAGTCCACTGATCAGTTACTTATAGGCTGGCTCTACTCAACAATGACTTCAGAGGTAGCTATGAGAGTGATGGGATCTACAAGCTCTTTCAATTTGTGGGAATCAGTGAAGGAAACTTATGGAATTCAAAACAGAGCTAGGATAACATTTCTAACAGCTGAAATGCAGAAAACAAGGAAGGGGGATCTGACTGTTGATCAATATTTGACAAAGATGAAGGCAATTGCTGACAATTTGGAGGTTGCAGGCAAGACCATTCCTACAGCAGACTTGATTAATCAAGTACTAGCTGGCCTTGATGATGAATTTACGCCCATAGTTGTGATGCTGAATAGTAAGGACTCACTAAGTTGGGGAGAACTATAGGCTACTCTCCTAACCTTTGAGAGTAGGCTGGAACATATCTCTAATCTAAGAGGAGATCTGGGAAACATAAACCTGAGTCAGGCTTCAGTAAATTTCACTCAAACTGGTAGAGGAGTTTTTTAGCAAAGGAGAGGAAATTTTGGCAGAAATGGAAACCAATATAGAGGAGGTAGGAGAGGTTTCAGAGGAAGAGGTGGCAGGAATTCAAACTTTGGTGGCTTCAGACCAATTTGTCAAGTTTGTTCTAAACCAGGTCACAGAGCCAATGTGTGTGATCATAGGTTTGATGAATCACACTTACTTCCTTTCAACCGTTCAGATTTTCATGCCAATAAACCTCTGGAACTAATTTACACAGATCTTTAGGGACCTGCCCCTTTGACCTCTAAAAACAACTACAAATATTATATTATGTTTGTGGATGACTTCAGTAGATTTATATGGATCTATCCCTTGAGAAATAAGTCTGAGGCACTACAAACTTTTCTACATTTCAAAAAATTAGTCGAAAATCAGTTTGAAACAAAAATAAAGACCTTACAATCTGACTGGGGTGGGGAATACAGATCATTTTTACCTGTCCTAACAAAATCTGGCATAAATTTTAGACATCCATGTCCCCATACATTTGCTCAAAATGGGAGGGTTGAAAGAAGACATAGAACCCTCACTGAGATGGGATTGACATTATTAGCACAGGAAAAATTACCCCTAAAATTCTGGCTGGAAGCATTTCAAACGGCTGTCTATCTAATAAATCGGCTACCTACAGCTGTTTTGCACCAAAACTCACCTTTCACAAAACTATTTAACAAGCCACTTAACTATTCCAACCTCAAGATTTTTGGATGCACATGTTACCCCTGTCTAAGACCCTATAATACACACAAATTCAACTACCACTCTACCAAGTGCGTTTTCCTTGGTTACAGTCCATCACATAAAGGTTTTAAGTGCTTAAGTAAGTCTGGTAGAGTTTACATATCAAGGCATGTGGTGTTCAATGAAGAAGAATTCCCTTATGAGTCTGAGTTTCAATCAAACTCTTTAACCAACACTTCTCTTGTTATTAACTCACCACAAACCTTACTTCCTTGCCTGTTACCCCAAAATAATAAGGTTTCTTCAAATCCTTCTCCTGCTGGTATAATTTCGACTGAAGCTTCCCAGTCAGTAGAAGAATCTCAAGTTGAGTTTGTCACAATTGAGGAAAGTGAAAATGTTTTTTAATGAACCTGTGATCAGTAGAGGGATAGATCCATCAAAATATGGTTCAGCTGACAGGTCCCTACTTAATATGGACGATGTGAATGAAAGCTCACCAAACTCATCAGAATCACAAAGTCAACAGCATCAGCCTCCACCTCAGGATCACCCTATGGTCACCAGGGCAAAGCCAGAAATATTTAAACCCAAAATTCTAGCTGCACTACAAACCACTTCAGATCACAAAGAACCTTCAGATGTTTTAGAAGCTCTTGGAAATTGTAAGTGGAAACAGGCTATGGATGATGAATATTCTGCACTTAAGAAGAATCAGACTTGGGTACTAGTTCCTCCCTCAGATTCCTATAATGTTGTAGGTAGCAAATGGGTATTTAAACTTAAACAGTATGTTACAGGAGCCATTCAGAGGTATAAAGTCAGACTGGTTGCAAAAAGTTTTCATCAAACTCAAGGAATAGATTATTTTGAAACTTTCAGTCATGTGATCAAGTCTTCTACTCTCAGAGTTATACTGACTTTGGTTGTGTCATTTGACTGGAGAATAAGGCAGATTGACTTTAATAATGCCTTCCTAAATGGAAGTCTTGATGAGGATGTATACATGAGCCAACCAGAGGGCTTTATCAGCCAAGATAAACCAAATTATGTATGTAAACTGAAGAAAGCTATTTATGGACTTAAGCAAGCTCCAAGGGCTTGGAATGACAAGCTGAAAAGTGCACTACTTAGTCTGGAATTTACACAATCTAAGGCAGATCCGTCTCTATTCTTCTACAGGTCAAAGGATGTATTAATCTTCTTATTGATCTATGTAGATGATCTAGTTATTACAGGCAGCAGCAACACTTTCATACAGAAAATTATTGACAAGCTCAACAGTCTGTTCACTCTTAAAGACATGGGAGAGCTGCATTACTTTCTAGGAATTGGGGTTAGAAGGCATGAGTCTGGTCTTCATTTATCACAGGAAAAATATGTTGATGAGCTACTGAAAAAGTTCAAGTTCAAGACTCTTAAACCATGTCCTTCACCTAGTGCTGCAAGTAAAACTCTTTCTAAATTTGATGGAGAATTACTTCAAAATGCTACCTCCTACAGATGTGCAGTAGGAAGTCTTCAATACCTAGCTCATTCAAGACCAGACATCGCTTATAATGTCAACAAGCTGAGCCAATTTCTTCAATCTCCAACCACAGCACACTGGACAGCACTAAAAAGAGTTTTCAGATATTTGATTGGAACCAAGGACCATGGACTTTGGATTAAAAGAACCGATGCAATTACTCTAAGTGGTTATTCTGATGCAAATTGGGCCTCATGCCCGGATGATAGAAGATCCACAGCTGCATAATGTGTCTACTTGGGTGATACTTTAGTTGGATGGTGTTCAAAGAAACAAAATGTAATTGCAAGGTCTAATTCTGAAAGTGAATATAGAGCCTTGGCATTGGCAACAACTGAGATGATTTGGATACAATCTCTAATTGAAGAAATTGGCCTAAAATTACACTCAATACCTACTGTCTGGTGTGATAATATGAGTGTCAATGCACTGGCCTCAAATCCAGTCTATCATGCCCGAACGAAACATATTGAGTTGGATTTTAATTTCATACGAGATAGAGTTCTGGAAAAGAAGTTGGAAGTTAGATACATATCCACAGCAGACCAAATTGCTGACTTAATGACAAAAAGCCTATCTCATAGCAGATTTCATCAGTTGAAAATCAAACTGGGTGTCACCAAAGTGCCGTCTTTGCAGGGGAATATTAAAAGTATCAAAACAACAAATAAATTCAAGGAAGAAGAAAAACAGTAGTGTGGTCCCAGCTTAACTGAAAATAACGGTTTCTCTTTTTTCTGTTTTTCCCGTAACGTGATTTTTTCCTCAACTGAATTCTGCACCCCTCAGCTGATTTTGCAGACCACTTCATGGTGATTTCAACACCTCCAAATCTCAGGGGATGGTTGCAACGTGTACAGCCTAATATTAGTGTGTAGAAGCTTCTTTTTGTATTATAAATACTCCTTGTACTCAATTTGTGTATATTGGATATGCAGCAGTGAAAAACTTCTAAATGAGTTTTCTAATATTATCTTCCATTGTGGGAGAAGTGCGATCACACATGACCTCAACATTACACAGAGACCAATTTTTTTTTTTTAATTATTATAAGACACTTATAAAGAAAAAATTGAATATAGAGCATAAATTTTTTTTATAAATCATTATTTTAAATTGTCGCACGGGCATCCAAAATCTCAAGGCCTGCTTGAGTGGAATTGAACTTGTGTATGGTCGTATGGAGTGGATGGGTAGGGGTAGATGGGGGAGTGGAGGAGAGGGAGAAAGGAAGATTGGAGGCTTCGAAAGAGGGGGTGCTAAAGATGAACACGAATTCGGAATGCAGCTGTCCGCTCAGGGGATGTGTGGATCGGGGTGGGGGCAGCGATTAGGTATGATAGGGGTGTGGTCGTGGTGTCTCAGTCACGGCAGATTCTGGGGATTTTTTGGGTGGAGGTGGCAGGTTTTGGCCCTTCTTGAGGATCTTATTGTTGCCCAGCAGATTGAACTCAATACAACCATGGTGGAAGGGGTTCAAAGCTTGTAGCTGGTTCCATGCCGTTATGTTTATAAAGAAGGGAACAAAGTGCCCAAATCAGTCTTCTAAAAAGCATAAAGCGTGAGAAAATAGCGAGGTTGAGTATCACGCTGAAGCACGCCTAGACGCAAAAAAGATTAGCGAGGTTGAGTATCACGCTGAAGCACGCCTAGACGAAAAAAAGATTGACAATGTGTGCCAAAGCGTGACTAAACGTGAAGAGCGATCTTCGCGCCTAAGCACACATTTTAGACCAGTGGTTCAAACTCGCATCTTATGCTTTTAAAATTATTAATTTCATCCCGTTGAACAATTTGTATGCCAGTTTTTCCGAACAATTTTGGCGACATACGTGATTGACCATTTGAAATCACAAAAATCACACACAACCAAAAAAAAAAAAAAGGGACAAATATTTAACTTCAGTAATATATTTTGTGTTAATATCATCTTGTGTAACAGAAAGTGCATATCTAAAAAGTTGACATATATAGTAGAGCCAAAAACCTGAATATTTCGGATCAAGTTTTGTTCATTGATATTGTCGGAAGTTGACAAAACAGAGGATATAGACATCTTTCTAATACCAAATTTCGGAACTGAATTCATGTCTTCTTTCAGACATCTCCCTCTATATATAATATATTGGCTCCAAAAGCCTTCCATCAGCCACCTGCAATCCATGTTCAGTTCCCAATTATTTCATCGACACTCTTTCCATTAAACAGTACCAAGTTCTGGATCTACTGATCATTTATAACTAATGGCGGCTCCCGTGACACGAGATGACTTGGTAAGGTCTACGAGTCGGAGGGGGAGCTTTGCATCAGCCAGCCGGAAAGGCTGGGCTTCAGCAAGCATCCGGGAGGCGTTTGTGGCTCCGGGGGGTGATGTTTTCCAAAAAAGTGGGAGACGTGATGATGAGGAAGAGCTTAAGTGGGCTGCCATTGAAAGGCTTCCTACTTATGCTCGTATGAAGAAGGGAATTATGAACAAGGTTTTGGATAATGGAACAATTGTCCGTGAAGAAGTTGATCTTTCCCATCTTGGAATGCAAGACAGGAAGCAACTGATGGACAGTATGCTAAAAGCTTTTGAAGATGATAATGAGAATTTACTGCTGAGGCTCCGAGAACGAATTGATAGGTATCGATTATTTTAAATATGAGTATCGAACATCACGGATCAAGTCCCAATCCATACTTACAAAAGGTTTTGCTAACAAAATAACAATCATAAAACTATTTGTACAGGGTTGGGATCAGCATTCCTCAATGTGTAGTCAGGTTTGAGCATTTATCTATTGAAGGAGATGCATTTTGTGGAAGCAGAGCACTTCCAACTTTGCTGAATTCAACTATCAATGCACTCGAGGTAATTTTGCTTCGTCCCCTGAAGGCCTGAATTATTCAGAGATTAATCTATTTTTCTCTATTATGATAAGAATTCCAGTTGAAGATGTATTTTCTGCTGTCAAGGATTTTATATCGTGTCATTTTGTTTAATGTTGTGAATAGGGGATTCTTGGTTCTCTGAAGATTTTCCCATCCAAGAAAAAAGCTGTCAAAATACTAGACGACGTCTCTGGAATTGTGAAACCGTCGAGGTAAGTGTTGTAGACTAGATTTAGATAAATAAGTGTTTAGAGTGGGAAAATTTAGTGAAGAATAATTTAGAAAAATGAACTTGTCCCTAACGGCATGAGCTTTTAGACGAGATAGTAAACAATACGCTGCTGCATAGGAACTTTAAAAATTTAATTTTTTTAATTCTTCTAAGGTTTGCATTAATGTGTAATATTCAGGATGACACTACTTCTGGGACCTCCAAGCTCTGGGAAGACTACTTTGCTGAAGGCACTTGCAGGAAAGTTGGAGGAAGATCTTAGGGTGTGTCATTTTTGTAATTCTAGACATACTTATTCATATTATCGAATTCTGAACATTTCTTGATCCTTAGATTTAAACTATGATTAATTTTCTTGTTCTTCTTTTGCTTCGGACATTAGGTAACAGGGAAAATTACTTACTGTGGCCACGAACTGAGGGAGTTCATTCCTCAGAGAACTTGTGCTTACATAAGCCAGCATGATCTTCATCACGGTGAGATGACCGTCAGGGAAACCTTGGATTTTTCAGGGCGTTGCTTTGGAGTTGGTGCAAGATATGAACTGCTTGCTGAATTGTCGAGGAGAGAAAAAGGTGCCGGAATAAAGCCGGACCCTGAGATTGATGCATTCATGAAAGCCATTGCAATTG
Organism: Ligustrum vulgare; assembly: GCA_963555705.1. Taxonomy (NCBI): domain Eukaryota; kingdom Viridiplantae; phylum Streptophyta; class Magnoliopsida; order Lamiales; family Oleaceae; genus Ligustrum; species Ligustrum vulgare. Next base: position 52,756,819 of record OY743171.1, on the reverse strand, counting down.
CTGGCCAAAAGAGTAGTGTGGTCACAGACTATGTGCTCAAGGTTGGTTTTCTTGTCTGTAATTTGTATGATTTATTTAGCAGATGAACTCTACATATCAAACAAATTTATGTGGTTTTGTGAAAACAGATAATTGGACTGGATATTTGTGCTGATACAATGGTGGGTGATGAAATGAGAAGGGGTATTTCTGGAGGACAGAAGAAGCGTGTAACGACTGGTATGTAAAAAAGTGGTCGAGGTTTGAGGTGTCTATAATTGCCCATTAGGAAATGATAATGAAGATGGTCCATTTTGTTTTTCTCAATGCAGGAGAAATGTTGGTTGGCCCTGCAAAAGTTTTCTATATGGACGAAATCTCAACTGGTCTTGACAGTTCCACCACATTTCAAATTGTCAAGTACATGAGGCAAATGGTTCATATAATGGATCTAACCATGATAATTTCTCTTCTCCAACCTGCCCCTGAAACTTTTGATCTTTTTGATGACATTATATTTCTTTCAGAAGGAAAAATTGTATATCAAGGTCCTCGTGAGCAAGTTCTCGATTTTTTTGAGAGCGTGGGATTCAAATGTCCAGACAGGAAAGGAGTTGCAGATTTTCTCCAAGAGGTTACTTCTAAGAAGGACCAAGAACAATATTGGGCGAGGAAAAATGAACCTTACCGTTACATATCAGTATCCAACTTTGTTAACCATTTCGAGTCTTTCTATATGGGGCAGAAACTTTTCAGTGAACTCAGAGTCCCTTATGACAAGAGTAAAGCCCATCCAGCTGCATTGGTGAAGGAGAAGTACGGTATCTCGAACAAGGATCTTTTTAAGGCCTGCTTTGCAAGGGAGTGGTTATTGATGAAACGTAACTCATTTGTGTACATTTTTAAGACTACACAAATCACAATTATGGCTCTATTTACTTTCACTGTGTTCTTTAGAACACAGATGAAGTATGGAGAGATAGATGATGGGGGTAAATTCTACGGGGCACTTTTCTTCAGCCTTATTAATGTGATGTTCAATGGGATGGCTGAGCTTGCGATGACCATATTTAGGCTTCCCGTGTTCTTCAAACAACGGGATGCCTTATTTTACCCGGCCTGGGCTTTTGCTCTACCAATTTGGCTCCTCAGGATCCCAGTATCTCTCATGGAGTCAGGAATATGGATCATTCTCACATATTACACTGTTGGATTTGCTCCAGCTGCTAGCAGGTAAAAAGTTTGAATACTTCTCTTTGATCATAGCAAATCGCAACATATTCATAGGTTGTCCCCTTTATGGGAAAAACGTTCTAATGTTCTATAAATAGGATAACTGATGTGTACCTAAATTGAAATTCAGGTTCTTTCGCCAATTCTTGGCATTTGTTGGTATCCATCAGATGGCCTTGGGTCTCTTCCGTTTCATTGCAGCCCTTGGAAGAACACAAGTTGTTGCAAATACTCTAGGAACCTTCACCCTGTTGTTGGTTTTTGTCCTTGGTGGATTTATCATTGCCAAAGGTTAGCATTCTTATCTTCTAATATCCATATACTATTTACAATATAATGATACTGTTGAACTCCAAATACAGCCAGAATGTGAAGTCCAAAATGGCAATCTTTACTCTTAATTTTTTTCCCTTCAGATGACCTTCAGCCATGGATGAAATGGGCCTATTATCTTTCTCCTATGTCATATGGACAAAATGCAATCGTTCTAGTAGAATTTCTCGACCAAAGATGGTCCACAGTAAGCTTAACTAATAGTTTGCAGACATTGTTTCTCTTTGTATTCTGGGCTTCTTTCTTACCATTTGATATTCTTACAATGAGTTTATTGTCTTGTTTTTTTTAGCCAAATGACGATACCAGATTTCGTGGACGTACAGCTGGTCTTGAACTTCTAGCAGGCAGGGGGATGTTTACAGAAGAACATTGGTATTGGATCTGTGTTATTGCGCTGTTTGGATTTTCTCTTTTCTTCAATCTCTGCTTTGTTGCAGCACTGACGTTCTTAAAACGTAAGACAATAGTTTTTTTCCGTATTGATCAGTTACCTTTCTCAGGAAACTGAATTAATTTTTACTACTTTTAAAATCTTAAAATGAAAACCTGAATTCGAGTTTAACTGTTATCTGAAACTTGAATGCAGCATTGGGTGATTCCAAATCTGTAAATTCAGTCTCTGAAGGTGAAAGTAAGAAGAAAAAGCTGCCATTCTCTAAAGGGAAGGTAGCAACAGAAAGGAGCCCAGTCTCTGCAGGTCTGGGTGTTTCTAATTGGAACTCATCTTCATTATCTTAATTAGAACTACTTGGATTTTTGAAATGACATGAGTGCATAGTTCTTATACTTCTCATTACTCATAAAATCTATTGTTTATGCAGGGAAAAACACGCCCGAACAAGGAAATGTAAATGATTCAGTCAGTGCAACTAATAAACGGGGAATGGTTCTCCCATTCATGCCCTTATCACTTTCATTCGACCACGTAAATTACTACGTTGATATGCCAGCAGTGAGTAACTGATCTGTGAATCATGTCTCTTTGTTGTAGGAGTAATTATCAATCAGAAAATGTATTCTATTAGTTGTTTTTTGGTATGATTATCAGGAAATGAAAAACCAAGGAGTTAAGGAGACGCGGCTCCAATTGTTGCGAGATGTCAGTGGTGCTTTTAGGCCTGGTGTTTTGACAGCATTGATGGGGGTCAGTGGCGCTGGAAAAACCACTTTGATGGATGTTTTAGCTGGAAGAAAAACTGGTGGATACATTGAAGGGGACATCAGAATATCTGGTTACCCGAAGAATCAAGTGACATTTGCACGCGTTAGTGGCTACTGCGAGCAGAACGACATTCATTCTCCACATGTTACCGTTGAGGAGTCTCTCTTGTATTCAGCCTGGCTACGTCTTCCAGCAGACGTAAAGAATGAAACAAGGAAGGCAAGTTTTTTTTTCCCGACGTTTTTGATACTGAACTTTAATCTTCTACTATTTAAGGGTTGACACTTCTATGTATTGATTTCAGATGTTTGTCGAGGAGGTGATGGAGTTAGTCGAGTTGAACTCATTAAGGGGCTCACTGGTTGGCCTTCCAGGAGTAGATGGTTTATCAACTGAGCAGAGAAAGAGGCTCACCATTGCTGTCGAGTTAGTTGCAAACCCTTCTATAATTTTCATGGATGAACCAACATCAGGCCTGGATGCTCGAGCTGCTGCAATTGTCATGCGTGCTGTAAGGAATACGGTGGACACTGGGAGAACAGTTGTTTGTACAATTCATCAACCAAGCATCGACATTTTTGAATCGTTTGACGAGGTATTTCCTGTTCTGAGTTTTTGATCCTTAAACAGTTAAACCTGTCAATGCTATGTCCAGGTATCAATCACTCAATAATGCCTGTGTACTAAATATGTTTTCCCTTGTAGCTATTTCTGATGAAGAGAGGAGGACAAGTTACTTATGCTGGACCCCTCGGTAGAAATTCTGAGCTCCTAATAGAATACTTTGAAGTGAGTAGCATCTTCATTTGTAAAAAAATGTTGATGAATTCGTAGTTTATTTCGATAGAATTATATACAATCTCATTATTGCAGTCTGTTCCGGGTGTATCTAAAATCAAAGATGGATATAATCCTGCTACATGGATGCTAGAAGTAAGTTCAGCTGCAATGGAAACTCAACTCGACGTGAACTTTGCAGAGATATACTCCAACTCTGATCTGTGTCGGTATGTAAGAAGGACACGACAATGTCAATCCATTTCAATCGTTTTCTTTCGTCGTGCCATATCCAGAAATTACACTATAATGGAGTTCATCTCATTATTATATGCATAATATTGCAGGAGAAACCAAGAACTGAATGCAGAGCTAAGCATTCCAGCACCGGGATCACAGGACCTGTACTTCCCCACAAAATACTCCCAACCCTTCCTTGCTCAATTTACAGCCTGTTTTTGGAAACAACACTGGTCTTACTGGAGGAATCCACAGTACAATGTCATCAGATTTTTTATGACTATTGTTATTGGTATCATCTTTGGAGTAATTTTTTGGAATAAAGGACATAAAATGTAAGTCCTAGGTCTTAGACTCTTATAGCATGTTTGGTAGGGAGGGTTGAATAGCCTTGGACATGATAAAGAAGCTAAAAATCTTGTTCATTATTATAAGTCTAATATTGTCAAATGCTACGTATCAAACATGCACCAAGTGAATTCAAACATGCACTTAGTGAATTCTACAGCTATTTACTTGAAATTATAAACATCTATTAAATGAACTGTCATTTCCAACAGACATAAACAGCAAGACCTATCAAATCTTCTTGGAGCTATGTATGCTGCTGTTTTGTTCCTTGGAGGAACAAATACTTCTGCGGTTCAGTCTGTGGTGGCAGTTGAAAGAACTGTCTTTTATCGTGAAAGAGCAGCGGGGATGTTTTCAGCTTTGCCTTATGCATTTGCTCAGGTAAAGAAATCGAAAAATAGTCTTCGATTTATATTTAAATTTCTAATATCTTCATAAATTGTTACTGAATAATCTTTTTTTTTTTTTTCAATAGGTGGCTGTAGAAACAATTTATGTTGCCATCCAGACCTTTGTTTACAGCCTTCTCCTTTACTCGATGATCGGATTCGAGTGGCAAGCAGACAAGTTCTTATGGTTCTATTACTATGTTTTCATGTGCTTTGTCTACTTTACACTATATGGAATGATGCTTGTAGCCCTTACCCCGAGTTACCAAATAGCTGCAATTGTCATGTCTTTCTTCCTCAGCTTCTGGAACCTGTTTTCGGGTTTCCTCATTCCCCGAATGGTAAATATACTAACTATTCGATCAATAGGGTTGTGTTTTTCAAGATTTATATTATTGAATGAATCTAATTTCTATATAAAATCTTTACACTTGCAGCAAATCCCAATATGGTGGAGGTGGTACTATTGGGGTTCTCCAGTGGCATGGACCATCTATGGGCTTGTAACATCACAAGTTGGGGACAAATTGGACAATGTTCACGTACCCAAACACGGTGACATCCCAATTAAGGACTACCTTAAACAGTTTTTAGGTTATGAATCCGATTTCCTAGGATATGTTGCCTTGGCACATGTTGGTTGGGCATTGCTTTTCTTCTGTGTCTTTGTGTATGGCATCAAAGTGTTGAACTTCCAGAGGAGATGAGGACAATAATTCAAGAAAATTTGGAATGGACAGATGCAAATAAATATCTTTAGAAGGCAAATTAAATTTGCATATGTTCTTTTTTTTTTTTTGGGTAATAATTTACTTCATTTTTGTTCAATAACATACTAAACATAAGCAATATTTTTGCGAATGCTCATACTATAATGCCCAAACTGGTGACTTGGTTAACACAGTCAACTGATAAAGTTCAGGATAGGAAACACCACACCCATCTAATATTATCCTACAAAATAAAACCCTGCAAACTCTGAATCTCATTTCACTTAACCAAAACGTAAATGGGAAAGCTGAATCGATTTCTCAATCTGCTTTTGTATGTGCAACAAGTTGAATAGAAGCAGCGGCCAAATGTTTCAGTTGTTGCACGAGCTCTGATCAACTTTGACAGGATCATTAGCAATATCCTGAATCTCCTTGTAACTCCTAATCGTACACCTCCTCTGTGTGTCAAAATCAACTTTATCCAGATCCCCTGCTATTCCCATGTATCCATACAGAAAACGCTCCTCGAGCTTGCCTGCCTTTGCTCTGGTTCCATGACTATTGCGGGTTTTGCCTTCAACAGAAGCAAGTTTCTCAAAATCTGCTCTACCATGCTTGTTTTCTTCAAAGTATTTCTTTAGTTTCTCTGCATATTGTAAACCAGTTGCCGTGCCCAAGAATTTCACCACCACTATAATAGTGTTTCCAGGATTCCCGAGGCATATCTTCATTTGTCCAAAACTAAAGCCTTTACCTGTACACACGAGAAAGCAGCAGAGCAAATGAGAAGCTATTGTCAACCTCAGATATAGGAAACATGAATACAGTCATGCACCAATTCATATTAGACATTGTGCATCCATTTTCATATTGCCTCCCATTAAGTCCTATGAAATGGAACAGTACTTCTTAATTTAAATTTACGAGTTCCCTTTCTCGTTTTCTACCTCTGCAGGTAAGGGTTGGTATGCTCCTTCCTTGCATCAATAGACAAGTGGATATTGGTATAGAAGGGGGAAACCGAGACAAGTGGATATTGGTATAGAAGGGGGAAACCAAATGTGTTGTGGATATGTATATGTGTGAGTGTAATAAAATAAAATATGTACTGACCTCTAAGGAAGTCCTCGAAGGCTTCCAGATTTATCACATCTTTTCCTGAAGAACTTTTGTGTTTCGTACAAGTGTCATGTATAATGACAACTGGAGGCCATAGTATAACGTCATCTTTTTGAGCCAAAGCTTCAGAACTGGAAACTACTGTAGGAACATTTGAGGCAGTCTTGCTGTCCCATCCCATTAGAACACATATTGCTCTGTGAAGACCCAAATGTTGTGCTCTCAAACCGAACTTGTGTGACATGAAGCAATGCGCCAACAAGCTTCGAGTGTCTGCGAACTCTTTTGATTGTCTGATAGAATTATGAAATATCAGAGCTTACCATTAAAAACATGTATACCACCATATAACAAAGTGATACACATTGAAAAACATGCATAAAAATGTGAAATGGAAGAGAATGCCAGTGGCAAATGAAAGGGAAGAGAAAGTAGTTAGGGGTCATAGAAGAAACTCAACATAACAAGTTTATTGCTTGTTTGATAAAATTTATATTTTGTCAACTTTTCAACTGGACAAACTTCAATTTTAACCTCACATTTCATATGAATCGTAACTTTTATCAACTTTTCAACCACACAATTCATAACCTTTTATGAAATCTGCTAGAACTTTTATACCCTTATTTAGATGAAGTATCTGAAATTAAATGAGATTGCTCTCATTCTAAGAAGAGATCCAGTATTTCTAAATAAAAGATCATGCATTGGCATGGGAAAAATTATCTTGATCTAAAAAGTCAATAGCTTTCCAAAATATATATACACATAATTGTTTTCATCATATCAACTCATTTTGATTTGATTCTCAATTGTAAAATATGGTTTCCTCAAATCATCACCGAGGATGGAACTTTTATCTAAGCTCCATGACATAAGGTACACACAATATTTTCTTGAAAGGTCCATGTGAACCATAAGCATCAGTGGCAAGTTGCTCAAAACAAATAATTTTCTTCAAAATTTCACCAAGTTCAAGTTCTTTAAATACAATATGTAAAAGAAGGAACTGAAAGCAGAAAACTAGCAAGCAGCAGATTTCTGATCCAACAACAGTTCTCCTGTTCACAAAGATATATCATTCATAAAAACATCAAATTAGAGTCATTCGCCTGACCATGTATGGCATTTTAATGGTCATATATCCACTTTCTTTCTGTTTTGCTTGATTTCTATACAAGAAATCAAGTCTTATTTTCAAAAAACAAAAGGTTGACTACATGATACCTTTATTCCCAATACATTTGATCCAGTACTGCATCTATCAAAGGGAAAATGAAATCAACGAGAGCAAGAGTTAACTATTATACAACCTAAATCCCTAAAAAAATCAAGATTTAGCTTGTGATCCAGTTTTTCCTACAAAACTTGAAATGATGTATGGAATCATTGCCTTCTGCATCCTCAAAAAGAAAAAGGCAGAAAAGCAGAAATTATAAAAAATAAAAACTAAAAATTACTCGAATCTAAACCAGAAAATTTACATCAGTATCAGTTACTTTAAACTCTCATCTTTACTATGAGAAACAACCTCAAAAATTTGAACAAAAACCACTATTAATTTTAGGATACTTCAGATTTGAACGAAAAATTCAAATTAAACTGTCCATTAGACTTGTGATTTCCTGTTGAACTAATTAAGCATGCTCTTTCAGTCTAAGCAGAACTCATTCTCAAACTTTTCCAAGGCAAAACAAATGTAGCAGTTAAAGGAAGCCCCAGCTAATACTAAAATTGCACAAGATTCATACGAATGACAATGGGAAAATTATAGTTCGAAGACTCCATAGAAACAAAAAATAATAAGTCCACCTGAAGGAGGAACAACAATAATCAGGAAATGCAGACAAACCTTCTGCCGCAAACAATGCAGAACAAGCCACCAGCTTTGCCTTGCTCCTTGTACCGTTTACGAGCACTAGGGTTCACATTGATTTTTTTTGTGAACGATAAGAAGAACCAATGTACCATTTGCTTAAATTCCTCTGAATTCTCAGGTGGCTCAGACTTGGCAGAACCGGACAAATTTTCTGTCCCTTCGACATCAGTTGCATTCATGTCTACTTTTACATCATCTTTGCCTCTAACCCAAACATTTTTCAAAAGATAATGTTTCTTATCAGAGCGCTGTGAACTGTTACAACTGTACAAATTAAGCAAACCAGGTCTTGCCTGAATTTTTTGTTTTTTCCTACCAGATTTAATTGAATACTCTTCAAAATGTTCTGGTGAATCATAAGGCATCGACCAATCCTCAGGCGCAGAAATTCTATCAGTTTCTGCACCAAAAGTTCTTTTACCTACCCTACTGTGCCTGCCATTTTCATATTCAAAGGTCTTTGATAATAACAGATCATCTGCGTATTCATTACATCTCTCATCTCTATCTGTCAGACCATGCGTTCGATCAAGGTTATTCCAATTCAGTTCACTTGACACAAAATCATGCCTTTCTGTATTATGATGGCGTTCAGAAGAATTTCTCATTCTTTCTCTGATAGGCAGAGAACCAGCAACACTTTCAAAATCATATTTTGTTCGCTGGATATCATTGTCATGAGAAATTCCCAAACTTGACATTTCTGGTTCTCTTAAAGCATCCCTTTCAAAAGCTACCCCAGGGCTTCCACAATCTAGGTACCTTCCACTATGTTTTGATGTATAAGGAAATTTGGTACCGTCGAAGGATTCTGAAGCGAAGTGATTCTGGTAAGAAGAGAGGTCCTGCAAACTTCTGTCAAAATATCTTAGGGAATGCTCATGATCATCAATATGTTTCCGGATTGATTCCTTTTGTGGTAGTATCTCTCTTGGGTCATAAGAATCTCGCTCGTATAAAAGCCTTCCTCTGTTTAGCTCCTCAGATGCATAATCACAATACTTGTCCTCCCTTAACCTTGGTCTAGCATATAAATCATCCTCATCTGCCTTGTTGGGACAAAATGTATCCCGCTTATAACCTATCAGATTCTTATGACCTGGTTCAGCAGCTCTTCGAGTTTCTGAACTCCGCCTTTGGCCATACTCATTTATGGAAAATGGCTCCAACAACTTTGTAGAGCCCCCTCTATATACGTATGTAGGGACAGACATGTCTTCATTGTTGGAATCCAGAAAGCTGTCACTCAAACCTGCAGACTTGCTTCCGAATTCCTTGAGCTGAGACCTGCCACTAAAGCCTCTAGAAAGAAATGTCAACTCTTTGAAGTGAGATGCATCCCTTGAAGATAATTCAGGGTTTTCATATCTTTCTATAGCGGATGTTTTATCCAACAAAACTGAGTCAGGATACTTGACTCCTCCATCCTTAAATTTACCTAAATCCACATTCATCGATGAGCCAAAATTCCCACTATGTTCATGATAATTTGAGGGTCTCACATCCCCAGACATCCTGTGTCTTCCTTGACCAGTCCAATCTTCTTGAACCATGGACTTTTTCCCACTATAATCATGCTTCAAATCAGCAGCCAAGGATCTATCCCTGGCAATGTCCTTCCCTGTATTACCACTAATGAACCTACTCTTATCACTATAATTGCACTTCGAACTAGTGTCCACATGGTCTAAACTATCCATGTAATCGCAAAACTCATACTTCCTCTTCATTTCATCCCTACTTGATGGCCTATCACCACAGTTAATCCTTTCATGTACTTGCCCAAACCGGGGTGATTTCAACCTTCCAATTTCATTTCTTCCCCAATTGTAATCTCTCCTTTCCATTGACTCACTCCTCCGGTTCCCACGTGAGGATCCTATACCAGGGCTCAGAGGCCTCATCAAGGAACCATAGTAAATACCATGACGTGGAGACATCAAATGAGGTTCTCGACTCAATTCAACCCCCCTGTGGTCCCTTAACCTCCGGTAAGATTCAAATTCTTCATACTTTCTAGATTGCATCCTTTTTTGTCTCTATTTTTCCTCAATAACTCAAAAAAGGGAAAAGATAAAACAACAATAACAATAACCCAAGATACCAAAAATTTGCTTCAATACTTACCCACCATCTTTAATCAGTCACCAAAATATTCGTTCATCTACTCTGATAAATAAAAACGTAGAGAAAAAGAAAAAATCAAAGGAAAACGATAGCTTTAGACTCTTTCTTACAGGTTCTTATTTATTTTAAACTAAGCAAAACTGAATGAGATAAACACTATACATATAGCAGGAAATATTTCTTGAAAACAAAGTCAAGAAACCAGAAAAGAGAGAAAGAAATTCGAACCTTTGAAATAGCAATGAGAAAATCCATGAACACAAATTCAGTTTATATGCTTCCGTTTTGTGTGAGATTTTTTAGGTCTTCGAATTTTAAAGAATAAATCGGATAAAAAAGAAGCGCTTGAGGATGAATTTCTAGGGTTGGGACTTGGAGATTTGTTCGGTATATATGTAACTGATATAAGGCTTGCTCGACACAGAAGGTCTTGATTTGTTAAAGGTGACAGTACACATAAAGGGATGGCGAAATTGTGAAAAAGGAAAAAGCCTTCCCCAACTACTACTTAACGAACGATGCGTTTGATACCTTAGCATGTGTTCGAGAATTATTATAAATAGTAATAATTAGTATTATTTATATTTTTAAGATAGAATTTGTGATTAAAATTTGGAGAAAAAAATTTGTGAGGTTAAAAAAGTAGTTTGAAATTCGTGTCGATTATAACACTACTTACCTGAACACAGGCTAATTTTCCATGAAAAATGAACATTTTACGACCAATTTTCCACTTCAGAGTCTTTGATTATAAACCATTTTTGAGTATTTGACTTTCGACCAAATTCCTTCACTTGCACGTATTCTCTTTTTGTGGATTTAGTTTTCTCAGGAAGCTAGTAGGTTTTATTTTCCAGGTAAATTTTTTAACCATTTTCGTCACGTTTGATCATTTTTATTGTTGTTAATTAATTAATTTTTTGTCCAATTAATATTATTATTATCAAGTACAAATGTATGAAACAATATTTTTTTGATTAAAATAACTAAATTTTGTTTTATTTACCATGAAAAATAAAGTCAATCAAACAACAAAAGTTGAAAATTTTCTCATTTTTTTCACCTAGAAAATTAACTCAATCAAACACATAAAACATTTAATTCCCAGTAATTCAATTCACTGGAATTCAATTCTCCGAAATTCATTTTCTTTCTACCCAAATTTCACCATTGTTATCAAACTCAGTCTAAGAGACCTTTGACGAAAAATGGAGGAAATAAGGTAAGAAAATATATTAAAATATCAACTTTTTACCCTTGTATGATAACATAAAAATTGTCTTATTTCTCCATAAAATTAAGGTGGAAAGATTCGAGCACTGCACCTTTATTTAGTTTAAAAGTTAAAGAAGCAACCACTTGACCAAATGATATTTTTCAGACAGAATGCTTACAGAAACAAAACTATTTCTAATCCGTTTCTAAAATATACAAAATGATATGAAGTCTATTTCTGTACATATGACATAGAAACGTGTTACAAGTCGTTTCTAAATAGGGAAACGACTTGGAAATCATTTTATGAGAAAAAACTTGTTGTTTGGGACGAAATGCTTATAGGAACAAAACTAATTCTAATCCGTTTCTAAAATATACAAAACGATGTGGAGTCCGTTTATGTACATATAACATAAAAATGTGTTACAAATCGTTTCAAAATAGGGAAACGACTTGGAAATCGTTTTGTTTTTTAGAAAAACTTGACTGTTTGGTACTAAGTGCTTATAGGAATATAACTACTTCTAATCCGTTTTAAGAATATATGAAATGATGTGGAGTCCGTTCTTGTACATATAACACAGAAACGTGTTACAAGTAAGTCAATAATGGAAGAAGTTGATATTTAGATCGTTTAAACTTGTTAGGAGTTGTCCGTTCCTTGAAACGACGTTTGTACTGGAAGAATGACTCCAATTTCGTTCCATTTCATGGAATTCTACTTCAAAATCATTTTGGTTATGAGTAAATCGTAACTGATTTGAAGTCGTCTAGTGGCGATAAGTGTATTTTATACACTTATTTGTACATCTAAATTAGAATAATATTTTGTCATTTTTGAAAAAATCTACTTAATTGCTTTCTATTTGTTCATTTTCAGAAAAGATTCCAAAACTGTGAAAATGAGATAAAGTGTGGAAATCACGAGCACTTGAATGACTATTTGGACTAAAATGCACAAAGTAGAGGCAAATGAGGACTACCGGGACTCACATTGTGGATTTTAGCTCAAAAAAGTGAAGTGGGTGGAATTAATTGCAATTATTTGTTGATGGAAAGAATAATCGAAGAAATTCAAAAGTTTGGAACCTAAATTATCACAGTCAGAAGATGATGGACCATGTGAAATAAAAGAGTAGGGACCTGCTACACATGCTGAAAGATGGAAAATAGCGCTAAACAATTGTACTGTGCGGACACGCTAACCTTAGCAGGTGGCTGCGCGTTCAGAAGTCAATTCAAAAATGAAAGGAGTTTATCTTTAGACCATTTAACGATGTTATGAGTTGCTCATTCCTCGAAACGACATTCGTACTGGAGAATATGTAATGTAGTGACCCAAAATAACTTGTCTGATTGTTTCAACATTGAGACAGAGCTTTTCAATCTACTCTTGCAATGGTAATTCTTGGTTATATGCGCGAGCTTTTATTAATCTAGCTGTTGAGTAAAATTGGTCTTTGTCATCTAATCCAATGCATAAGCTATTGAAGGAAGAATATATCTATCATTCTAAATTTGGCATATTAATGTGTTAATTTTTAAGTTTCAGTGTGTTTTTGACTTTTACAATGGTCACTTGTGATCTCCATATTCCCTTTACGCGAATTTCAATTGTGATTTGGTGAATATTGGATTTGTGAATTGTGGTTTATTGAATATTCAAATCTTTAATATTATTTAATTAAATAATAATACATAATCTCGTTATTATGTTCGTTGACGGTCTTCGGTCAACAATCAACGGTCCATGATCGACAGTCAACCGCTCTAGCTGAAGGCAACTCGGGAGGACTCACATAAATGCTAAGGGTAATAAAATATGTTTTCGTGGTTTGCTGAATCTCGAAAGGTCACTTATATGGAAAAGAGAGGAAAAATTTCTTCCAAAAGCCTTAAAAGGCGGTGAACTTATCTGAAAACCCTTAATGTGGGCATTAGTCACCCGTACCTTGATAAAAAAATGAAATGAGTTTATCTTTAGACCATTTAATGATGCTATGATTTTCTCGTTCCTCGAAACGACGTTCGTACTGGAAGAACGACTTAGACTTCGTTTTAGCTCATTCAATTCGTCTTCGAAATCGTTTTAGTTATTGAAAAACTGTAACGGGTTGAAAGTCGTTTAGCGGGTAACATCAACAACATAGAAGTTGTTTGCATTGAAAACGACAATTCGAGCATCCATGGCAACTCGGGAGGACTCCCATACATGCAAAGGGTAATAAAAACATGTTTTCGTGGTTTGCTAAATTTCGGTAGACCGCTTATATGGAAAAGAGAGGAGAAAGTTCTCCCAAGAGTCTTAAAAGATAGTGAATTTATCTGGAAACGCTTAATGTGGGCATTAGTCATCCATGCCTTGATCAAAATCGGTCAAAAATGGAAGGAGTTTATCTTAAGACCATTTAACGATGCTGTGAGTTGCCCGTTCATCGAAACGACTTTCGTACTGAAAGAACGACTTCGACTTCATTTTAGTTCATGGAATTCATCATAGAAATCATTTTAGTTATTGGAAAACTGTAATGAGTCAGAAGTCATTTAGTGGGTAACATCAACGACATAGAAGTCGTTTGCATTGAAATCGAAAATTCGAAGGTCGACGGAAACTCGAGAGGACTCCCATAGATGCTAAGGTAATAAAAACATGTTTTCGTGGTTTGCTGAATCTCGATAGGCCACTTATATGGACAAGAAAGGAGAAAGTTCCCCCAAAAGTCTTAAAATGTAATGAACTTATCTGAAAATGCTAAATGTGGACATTAGTCATCCATGTCTTGATCAAAATAGGTCAAAAATGGAAGGAGTTTATTTTTAGACCATTTAAGGATCCTACGAGTTGCCCGTTCCTCGAAACGATGTTCGCACTGGAAGAACGACTTCGACTTCGATTAAGTTCATGGAATTCGTCTTCAAAATCATTTTAGTTATTGGAAAACTGTAACAAGTTGAAACTCGTCTAGCAGGTAACATCAACGACATAGAAGTCGTTTGCATTGAAAACGCCACTGCTTCTTATTCATACAGAACGAATTATAAGTCATTTTAATGTAGACGGACTGAAAATCATTTCACTACTAAAAAAACGAAATCTAGGTTGTGCCATTACTAAACAAAAAATATCTCCAAGTCGTTTTATGATTAAAAAAAGGGTGTTGAAATTGGTAACACCTGATTGCATTCTATCCAAATCAGATAAGTTTTTATGAGAAACTATTTACAATCCGTTTCAAAAAATATAAACGACGTCGAACTTATTATCGCTTTATTAAAACTAAAACGTAATTTCTAACTTGTAGCAATTTGTCCAAAACAGTCAAGTTGTTTACCAAAAATAATATGCTTAATAAACATAACGAGTTTGTCATGAAAAGGTAGCTATAAGTATAATGTCACAAAAATATTTTTAAAAAAATCCCTAATTAGACTTTTTCATGTCAGCATTGTGCATGTGTTTCACGTGTGCCCAGTTTTATGACATTTACTGCACCTACGAGGCTTGCGCGTCTTCCCTGCTGATTTTTTCCTCTTTTTAGGAGGTCTTCCAGCTTGTGTTTATTTTAAGTGATTGGGTTGTACATCTTGATCTTTATGAATTGGGATTGATGGCTCACTGATGTGATCCAGACCACGAATACAAGCCCGCACAAAGATCCGTTGATGATCAAAGGGGGACCGATGACTCGATTACAAACGAAGAGGGCCAACGAAGCGATGGACAAGCTAGTACAAGAAACAATGGCCAAAACAATGTTCGTGTCAACAAAAGAAGCAAGTTCCATATTGGGACCTATCCAAGACGACGAGTGGATCAACCTCATTCAAGCAGCCGAAGGAAATTATGAAGTTTCATATTACGGCTGTGACCTATATTCCTTACGGCCGTAACGAGTCCACTGCTAAAAACTGAAATTTTGAAAAGTTGGACTTACGGCCGTAACTCTCATGTGTCACTGCCGTAATGTGGCCTCGGGTTAAAATTATGATTTTCAGAAGAAAAAAAAAAGGACTTACGGCCGTAAATTATGTCTCGCGGCCGTAACTATTAAACAGAAAGCTTTTTATGGCCGTAAAGAATAAGGTCACGACCGTAACCGCTAATATGCGTAATTTTAATATTTTATTTCTTTCCATATTTTAGCAATTTGATTCCTTGTTTAATTAGGGCTCTTAAGCCAGATTTTGACCCTATTTATAGGGATGTAATTTTCATTATTAGTAAGACCATTATTGATATTATTGTGAGGCAAATTGCTTTCAAACTTCTATTCTTCATTGAATACAATTCGAACTTGCGAGTTATTCTTGTTTGTTCAAATCTTGGTGAGAATTAATATTGCTTGTGATCAGGAGGTCAATATATCCCCGTGATTGTATTAGTTGCTTGGTTCAATTAATTTTAATTGGATCCATAAATCGTGATTTCTTGACGTTCTTGGGTCGATTCAATATTTTGTGGGTTACGTAGTTACAATTGCTACGTGGTTTGCATCATTTGGTATCAGAGCTTAGGCTCCAAAAATTAAGGTTATATCTTTGTTTTGTTTTCTAGAGTTTTCTTAAATCTTGTTCTTCGTGTTCTTCCAGTTCTTGAGTCTTTAATCCAAAAAATTTCACAAAAAAAATTCAAAAGTCGTTATTTCCTTCGTTTGGTATTCAAATAAAATTTCGTTTGTTTCCTTATTCTCGTAGTTGAATTTTCGAGAAGATAAAAAAACAAAAATTTCATCAAATTCAAGAAAAAAAGTTGTTATTTGATTTCAAGAATTATCTTCTTGAATCAATCTTAGTTTCCATAAAAATGTCGAGTCCCTTATAGAGTCAGATTCCATTCTCTCAAGGTCTTCTTTGAGTTTTTCCAACAAGTTCATAAATTTTCACTCATACTCGGTTTGAATCATTCGGGTTTAAACTTGTTTGAGTTCGGATTCGTTCTTTGAAGCAATTTGGGTAAAAGTCATTGAGTGGAAAAAGGCTAGAGAGGTGAGATCAATAGAGGGTAAAAGCCAAAAAAATGATACACGAGCGAAATACACGTGAGGCATATATTACTTAGTTTTAGGATGCCGAAAAATTCTACTACAGCAAAGAATGGCGATCTAGTCAACATGGTGGAAGAGTTGGCACAACGCTTTGAGAAAATGCTTGGGGACATGTCGGGCAGAATTGAAAGGTTAGAGCGGCCTAGGGAAGTGCCCAATGTGCGGGGACAAGTGGGGCGTAGTCATAGGATAGAGACGGAGGAAGAAGATGAATTTGATGGGTATGATGATGGGACACTTATGGATAGAGAGGTTAGGCATGAATGACGAGCTAGAGAAGTTGTTGGGGATCGACCGGATCGTGGCATGAGTAATATCAAAACCACAATTCCTTCCTTTAAGGGTCGGAGTGATCCGGAACAATATTTAGAGTGGGAGAAAAGGATTGAGTTGATATTCGATTGCTTCAGCTATACGGAGGAGAAAAAGGTTAAGATTGCGATTCTTGAATTCACTGATTATGCACTTACTTGGTGGGATCAATTAGCAACTTCTAGGAGGCGAAATCTTGAGAGACCTATTAGTACATGGGGTGAATTAAAGGCGATCATGAGGAAGAGATTTATCCCTAGTCATTACCATAGGGAACTTCATCAAGAATTACAAGGTCTTTACCAAGGTGCTAAGAGTGTCAAGGATTATCATAAGGAGATGGAGATGCTTAGAGCCAATGTGGAGGAGGATGAGGAGGCCACTATGGCCCGTTTCTTGAATGGGATGAATAAAGAAATAACAAATGTGGTCGAATTGCAACACTATGTGAAGCTAGAAGATATGCTACATATGACCATGAAAGTGGAGAAGCAATTGAAGAGAAAAGAGACAGCTAAGTATCAGTCGGGTTCTTCGAGTTCTAATTCGTCTTGGAAGCCGAGGTGGGAAAATAAAGGAGCTGGCGCTGTTTCGAAGGGGAAGATTGAGGTACCCAAGGGAAAGGAGGAGTCCGTTAACAAATTTCCACCCAAAGGAGAGTCTCAACCATCTAGAAGTAGAGATATCCAATGCTTCAAATGCTTGGGAAGAGGACATGTGGCTTCTCAATGCCCTAATAGGCGTGTCATTACCATGTGAGCGGAAGGAGCTTGAGAAAGTGGCAACGATGAAGAGGACTATAGCGACATGCCCGCTTTGGAGTAAGCTAGTGATAATGAGGAATTGTTATCTAGGGAGCATGGGCCGTTATTAGTAGCGAGGCGAGCCCTTAGTGCTCAAGTCAACATTCATGACGTAGAGCAGCAGAGGGAGAACATATTTCATACACGGTGTCGCATCCAAGACAAGGTACGTAGTATGATTATTGATACGTGTCGCAATGCACCAAAATAATAAATAATTTCTTACTTGCTAAATATTAATTAATAATGTAATAGCGAGAGTAAGGGTCGATCCCACTAGGAATGGAAACTAATTTTTGTTGTTCGATCAATTAGAATGGAATGAGGGGTTTTGTTGTTTGAATTGCTTGAATGAAAACTATGCATAAAATAAATTTAATACTAAATAAATGAGAAAATATAATAATATGAAATTATATTATTATTATTGTAGATATAGATTAAATTAAATTAATGAAAAAGATAATAACATGAGAATAATAATATGAAATCATATTACAACATTGTAAATTATTAGATAATAAATTAATTTAATATTAAATAAATGAGAAAATATAATAATATAAAATTATATTATAATTTTGTAAATTGTTATACAATAAATGTAATGAATTATTTAATGTTATTAAATAATTGTGTAAAGATAAAATGGGTATAATTGTTTCACATTATAATACATTTTTTGTCGCATCCTATTGTGGCTGTCGTGGGTCCCATGGACTGAAAATTGTGCGAAGCATTAAATTTGGTTGACAGCAAAACTTTTGCAGATTGATGAATAAATGAACTTTCCAAAATTGCCCTGTTACAATTTTGATAATTTGGAAACACAATTTTTGGTAGAGGGTAATATATAGTCAACGCGATTTTCAACGATTTTTGCACAGTACTCTTATCTGACGCAAATGCTGTTCGCAGACATTATTTTAATATATCATCACTGTACAAAAATGTAAAAAACTCATTTTAATGAGTAAGAAACATAAGCTAAATATTCGATGCTATCCTAAATAATTAATTGGGAGAATGTTTATTTGGTATAAATTTGGTATAAAAGAAAAGAAATTGGGGTAAAATTGAAATGAGAAAGATTCTTCAACGTCATACTTTCTAAAGTACTTTGGATGCAAATGTAGATTTGTCTGATACAAAAGGTTTTACATTTGACAGAGATTGGTTCAAAAGGTGAGTAATAGACACAGGAAAAGTGCAAATAATTCCGAAATTCCCAGAAAACCTGATGTTACAATCTTATTCAGCAACTGGATTGCTTCGTCTAATTCCAAATGGAATCCAAGCATGATGCATCATGCTGCTAGTGCCAGGCAACTGTAAAACAAGTTTGTCCATCTGTTTGAGGTAATTTCCCTGAGAATAAAAGAAAAAGGCAGTGAATTAGTTTTTGCAATCATGGTGCTTGTTTATGTTTCTGCAATTGCGTTAATGACAATGTAGTGTCCAACTATTTCTAACAATACTTTGTAGGATTTGAACACCTTAACTTGAATACAGAAAATGATTTCAGCTGAATAAATTATGTGCAAATGAAATGAAGCATCTGTATTCATATACATATGGCGACAGAGGTTAGATAATGAGCACAACTTGTTGTGAAGTATGAATGTGTGACCACGAATTCATGTTTTGGACTTATGTTTGGATGATGCAAATGCTTATATCTTGAAAACAGAAGGAATAACAGATGATAATTTGATAACATTTGTGAAACGAAAAATAAATAAAATTGAATTACGGTCTTTAAGAGAGGATCCTATTAACATATCTAAATATAGTCACGTTAAATTTGCAGTTATTGCCAGCTGATATAAATCTGATTAAGAATAAAGCTGAATTTCCTCTACACTGATTATTCATGTTCTTCATATATTCATATTAGCCTAATTATGCAGAGTGATGATTTGAGATTTTCCAGTACCTGTCATTCTTGCATTCATTAAAGACTAATCCATCAGAAGTTGAATGACATGCATTGTTTAATGCAAGATTTCTCGGCACTTGTGAGTTTCCCTATCAAAGCTATATCAATAGATTATTATGACCATTGTTCCGACACGACACATAGCTATTCATAGAGTTCGTTCATCTCTTAGCTCGGGTTTCAACAACTTTATTTTGTTTCTCAAACTTGCAATAATTTTTTTTTTTTTTTGTACCTGTACTCTTCCCACAAAGTTGTTCTAGCTTCTGAACAACTCCATCCATCTCTTCTTTACTTCTCAATCTTGTGTTGTCTCTCTGTTCTCTGACCTTTCTCCTTACATTCTGCCCAATTGTCCCAATAACAACATCTTTGATCACTTTTGCTACTTCTTCTCTTTGAATCCCCCCTTTCTCATCTCTCGCAACCTCCACTCCTATACCAAGCTCAATCACCAGCTTGGCATTCAGAGGCTGGTCAAGATGCATTGGCATGGCAATGATTGGAACCCCAAATTCAATACTTTCCATCATAGAACCCCAACCACAATGACTTACAAATCCAGCAATACTTGAATGCCCTAAAATTTGTGCTTGTGGCGCCCATCCTTCCACAACCCTCCCTCTCTCTCCAATCCTCTTGAGAAAGCCCTCAGGCAGTGCCTCCTCGGCTCTAATATTCTCCCCTGCAGGAAACCTGATGACCCATATGAAGTTAACATTGCTAAGCTCCAATCCTGATGCTATCTCTTCAATCTCTTCTTTTTTCAAGTAATACTCACTCCCAAAGCATACAAATATACTTGAAGTCTCTTTTTTCTTCCCTAGCCATTCCATGAGCTCGTTTTCCTCGTTATGGCTAACTGGATCTGGAAAGAGTTCACCAACAGGCAAAATCTCCCGTTTGATCATTTCAGAGAGGTAATCTATGTATTTCCCTTCAATCTCTCTAGAGCTTTTCATTAACATGGTTTTACAAGCTTCTGGAGGTACCTTATCATCAGGATCTTCCTTCTCAGTTTCTTTTCTGTGGTCTTTAACATGACCATCTATCCTTGCTTTTTCGAAATCTGTAAGGCGAATGGCCGGAAAGGGGTATTCAGCCCCCGGTTTCATTGAAGTATGACAGAAATACGAAATCATTGTTGCCCCAGAAGTACTGAAAGAAATTGCTGGAATATTGTGGGACAGTGAAAACGCTGTAACCCATTGACATGCAACATCGTGTATTAACAAGTCAGGATGTAGAGTTTTTAGGATATTGGACAAATTAGGCCTTGCCATTTTAAGAGCCTTTCGGAGTGTTGGTTGAAGATGCAACGGAAGGCCATTGGTTGTGTGGTAGTGAGGAGGAAGTTCAGGCAAGGACGGCAGATGAAGTTCCACAAGTTGAATGGAATGGGAATATTTTTCAGGGATTTTATTCTTTATGGAATTGAGATTAACTGGGGTTGAACAAACATATGTATGAAGATTTCTCTCTGAAAATCTCTTGGCTAGCTCTAGGAATGGAGATATGTGACCATAGGCCAGCCATGGGAACATGAAAACCTTCAAACCTGAATTTTCTGAATCCATATACTTCTGTGTGATTGTTTTAAGTCAATTTGTCTCAATCTAATGTTTACTTGGACAGCTTATATGGTTCCTCAAACAAGGTGACATCTTGGACTAATAAAAGATGGGAATATTATATTCTAGTATATGCCTGCAGATATTGTTATCTAATTTTGTAATCTAGTTATTATTCTTAATAGTTTTGTTGCAAGGCTGAGAAATCTATGCAAAATTTAACAAGGTTACCCCAAAAACTGTCTAAACAAATGGCAGCTATTAAGAGCACGTTAGATAACGGAAAAATCTCATCTCAATTTTTCAAACTCAAACTCAATCATTTATTTTTAGTTAAGCCTGCAATTTTTGACATTTTAAAAAATTTTCAAGCCCCCACATCCAAATAAAAAAAACACGAAAATAAAAACCTTTTACATTATCAAATAGATTCTAATTATAGATGCCTCTAATTTCAAAAGATGGATTGTAATACCTAATCCCAGCCGGCTGTTTTGACTGTTTTCATTTGCATCAAATCTACATCGTTGAAATTTTCACTATTATTTGAGGCCATGGATCACTACGTCAGTAATTGATGTCTTCTTCTGCCTGACATGGATATAATGCAGAAAACAAAAGTGGCTAGATGCTAACTCCAATTTTACTTTTACATTAAACTACTGTCACACTCATGCGATGCACGATTATTTATTAGTTACATTTTTTAAATTTATATTTTAACATATAAAATGAATATTTAATTAAAAATAGGAAATGAATGAAAACAATTAATTACAAAGGTACACATATTTTAATTTTTTTGTAAATTTTTTTACGATTCGTATGATTATCGTTCCAACAATTTCTTTAAATATTATAATTTAAATTGATTTAAAACTTAAAATGGAAAAGAAAAATTACATTTAAATAAAATTTGTAATAAGCAGAAAAAATAGATATAACTATAATATACGCTCAGAAATTTATTAAAATGAAAAGGAAAAGAAAAAGAAAATAGATTGATAAACGTTCTTATTTCATCCTCTTTCATTTTCTATTTTTAAATAAAAATATTTATATGATATTGACAAAGTTTTTTTTTTTTTTTTTTTACGAATTTAAAAAAAAATTATAACTGATTTTCAAAAGGGGAAGACGGACCAAGAAATTTCAGGACCTGAAAATGCAGCTATTTAAAAGTCTGCATTCAATTGGATTATTTTAAATATGAATTTTGTTCAAATGAATAATAAATAGTGAATTAATATTGCTAATTACCATTTTAGGAAATGTGTTTTAGACAGGAAAATGAGCTAGCTAATACATATTTTTGGGAAGTACTTTCCCTTTATGTATTACGTTTTTCTCTCGTGAGCATATTTTACAATGTTGTCAAACTGGAAACCCGTGACCCGGCCCCAGTCGGGTCAAACCCGATCAACGACCCGGGAAACACAGTCGACCCAGACTCGGGTTTGACTCGAGTTGTATATATTTTTTTATTTTTTTTAATATTAATTAATGCCCGAGTCGACCCCGAGTTGATTCCGGGTTGATCCTCGGATCCTTGACCAAATCTCTGCCCAGTCAATGCTCGGACCAGATCTGAAAACATTGATATTTAGTTCTTGTTTGAGTCCTCATTATCTACCAAATGAGTTTAATAATAATGATTTTGTGGAGAATGTATACTTAAACACCTATTTGAGACTTATTATTTCAAATAATGTAGTACGTAACAGTAAATTTTGGTACAATAAACTATTAAAAAGTATGATTTTTTTTTTTAAAATTTATATGTAGATTATTTTATTAATAGAATCTTAGTTGAAAATGATTTTTAAAAAAAATGAGGGTTTAAATAAAGTGTACTTAATAGATGCAATTTTTTTTATTTTATTTTTTTATTTAAATTTATTAAACAAATATTTCATTTCATATTTACTTTAACATTACATATTAAATACATGTGGTCATATATTTAAAAGAATGTAGCAAATTAAGCAACATAAAATGATAGTTTTGATTAAATTTTAATGAATGTATATCGCAAATACATTTAACTTTATATACTAAGAAATCATCTATGCATCTCAATTCATAAAAGCGGAGCGGATGTTTAATCCACAGACATAATACTTTATCACTTACCCATATAGAATTTATTTTTCAAAAATCAATTTTTCCGAACATTTATTCTCAATCACACATTCTTTAAAAAATTATTTTTTACAATTTTTCATAATACTTTTTAACTATACATTCTAAAAAAACACTCTTTCATAAAAACAATTCTAAAAAAATCAAAGTCAAATAGTAGACAACCGAGTAAAGTTGGAGATCACGAAATTATATGAAAAGAAATCAAAACATTAATTATTCAATATTAGTCTTCGTTCAATAATTTTTTTATTGTTATAAACTAGAGAGAAAAAGAAAGAGAAGTAGAGACACCAATAAATTTGTGTATTCTATTATGAACTAGAGCCCCATATATATAGGGGAAGAAATGGATATACAAAGTAATTATAACTAGGGTTTTAGGGGTACAACTGTCATTCACTAATACAATATAATATTTACAACACTCCCCCTTGAATGACATATGATATTACAAAATATCTGGCTCGTTAAAACCTTGTTTGATAAAACCCAATGGGACAAAAATATCAAACGAAGGAAAAAGAGTACAGTTGTTCTTGGAGTATTAAGATGAATGCTGCCTCGTTAAAATCTCGCCAGGAAAACCCAATGGGACAAAACCTTGGCTAAGGAAAAAGAGTACAACTACTCCCCCTTAGTGTTGATCGTTGTAAATCATCGAGTTGATGTATCCCAATCTTGTGAGCTGGTTTATTGAATGTAGATGTTGATAGTACTTTTGTAGATAAATCGGCTTCATTGTCACTTGAGTGAATTTGTTGAAAATTCTGGAGTCTTTTGATGCTGCCTCGTTAAAACCTTGTCAGAAAAATCCAGTGGGAAAAAACCTGAACGAAGGAAAAAGAGTACAGCTACTCCCTCTGATTCAATATATATTGAATCATCCATATAGTTACTCCCCCTGATTCATCATCCATATAGTTACTCCCCCTGATTCAATCTCTATTGAATCATTCATATCTTGATCTCTTCAGGAGTTTCGTATAAGAGAGTATATCAATAGATATTGATGACAGCTACCTCATTAAAAACCTTGCCAGGAAAACCCCGTGGAATAAAACCTCGGCTAAGAAAAAAAGAGTGTAGCGTATATTAGCTCCCCCTCATGGGAACATTACAGTTATATTGATACTGCACATAATTATTTCAACTGTAAATCGGTACAATATCGAATGTGTTTACCAAGCATTTATAAATAACACATATCTGATATTATTTGTTCTTTGAATATATTCAATATTTCCAATCATTTGAACATGCTGCATCGAGCCATATTCTATAATCAATATTATCAATGCATTTAATGCAGTTCTAAAATTTGGAAGTGACTTATTCACTTCACTGAACAATTAACTTATTCACTTCACTGAACAATTAACTTATTCACTTCAGGTGAATAATTAACCATGAATTTGAATTTGAAAATCAATTGCCACGATTTTTATTCACAGTAATGGTACATTTCAATTTCAACACTTTGTCATATAGAGTCATTTGTATCATTCTTCATGTAATCTAATTTCATACTATCTATCACATTCCATTGGAAATTGAATCTATTCAAGGCATATGATATATTTAGATCGCAAAGTATCTTTATACTTTGATCAAACAAGTTTCTTAAAAACTTGAATTATATATTTCAAATATATTTAATCCTTCAAGGATTATACTGTATGCTTCAAGCATCGTATATGTTTCACATTGCAATTATCAAATTGCTACCACCAAATTTAAGTCGTGAAACATTAGATAGGTAACGATTCCTATATTTCAAATAGATTTTCTCTAATTATTTCACCGCAATCCCAAAGTACCGAGGTATTGATTACCCTTTTTAATCTCACTCATTGGTACTTCAAAGAATACTCCCAACGTACCGAGTTGATGATCATACATTTTGATATCACTCATTGGTACATCAAAGAGCGCAAGCTAGTAATCAGAGTAAATCATTTTTCATTAAATACATTTATGATAATCATATAAGTATAGGCACTTATTATGCATTTTCAGGCAAATAAAATATTGTATCTATGCCAGATCTTTGAAACATTCGTTGCGCAACAAGTCGTGTATTACGACTATACCTATAGGTATTTTACTGGCTTTACACTTTTATGTGTTTGGACTTCAGGTCCCAAAATTTCAGGTTTTGTAATAAGTTTAATTTAGCCTGAATGCATACTTTTGCCAACTATTTTTATGTCGATTTTCTTCGACATATTTTCTTCTATTATCCTCGCTATCATTCAAATTATGATGCGGCTAGCTTCGCAATTTGCTTTTGCATAAGTGCTTTAAAAAGTGTGTCGACACAATTATCATCTCAATTTGATTTCTTTCCCCACAAGACATAACTATAGAGATCTCAATTTTCAATATTTCAAGTACTTGAACCTCTTCTAGAGATTTACAATTAATTATGTCAATAAATACTCTCTCACGAGTATATGCCTCCTCAATAAGACCACTATAATCATTTGCTCTATTTTTATTTATTTGGGGATCTTTATTTGAATCAAATATTGCTACGCTTCAGGCGTGCTACATATCAATATGAGATAGAGCATGAGATTTTATTAATCTCTTATGCATCTTGTAATTATGTTATCTTTGAATGTTTCGTTCATATTTTCAATCGAACTTCTGGTTCGTATTATTAATCGCGAGGATATATATAACATAATATGATGCATTTGTTTGATTTTAAGCTATTCCCCCCTAATGTTGAGAAAATTGTCCAATCAAATTGACAATAACTTTTTTTCGACGTTGTAAAATATCACCCATTTGGGATATATGTTCAAACAACGCATTTTTCTCAACATTCTTTATTTCTCATATCAGTGCATTGTGGTGGATCAATTGCACTATTAAAGAATTATATGGAAAAATTAGGCTCTAACCATAAGTCAATTATAATAGGGAGAACTATGATATTGGCATGATGCGTAATAAAATTCCCTAAACAAAAGGGAAGTATTTTGTTCTCAATTAAATTAATTGGAGGCGTTTAACAAACAAAAATGTTAAACTATTTATCAACATCCCAACTAACACTTCTTAAAATGTTGAGATTCGTGTCCACTAGCATTATCAAGACACATTCTTGATTATATAATCTGAAAATTATGCTCATAATTCATAATTTGAGCAATAATTTCGCAAACTTCAGGTTGCGAACACCATGCAATCATCTAGTACATGTATCAAATCTATTAGATACAAATAATATTTAGATGATCAACGTGGAGGATGATAGTGGCCCATTTATCACCCTAATTATTTTTCAAAAATATAGGGAATTTAATCTCTATTTTAGCTAGTGACAGTCAAGAAATTTCATGAAAGAGAACAAATATCATATATGATTGAATTGAAGAATCTTCTGATTCTTCATTGAGTATCAATTTTAATTCTGCATCATTATTGATCCAGTGATGGTCCAACTGGTCATGCCAAATAATAAAATCAAATTGAACTTCTTGTTCAATATAAGATATAATAATATATTATTCAAGTAGTCAAACTAATCAATGTCCTTATGACATAAGTTATATGTTTTCCTTCAGGGATAAATATGAACTCAAATGAGATATTTTTCGAAACAATGCTACTTCGAAAAGCACGTTTTATTACTCATTCAAAAATCAATATGTCAATATTCTTCCGGAATATTGTAATATCAAATTAATAACATATCTCATAATATTGGGCTCTTCGAGAGCAAATTATATTCCAATATTATATTTCATATGAGATAAAATTATGATTCTTCAGGAATCATCACAACTATATATTAGACTACATCATAATAATCTTCTGAATTATTAATAAATTCGAATTTCTTTGCGAAAAAGAATGCAGTATTTATCACTTGAGCAATATAATAATATTCTTCTAGAATATTGAAATGTAGCAATAACGCAATATTCTTCTGGAATATTGATTCGAATCTCATTCAATTATAACAATAATTGATATCTATTGTGCAATTTAAGAGCAAAATAACGAATTATTCTTCTGGAATAATTATATTGCTAAAATTGCAATTCTTCAAGAATAATAAGTCAATATTCTTCTGGAATATTGATATTAATTATTCATTCTTCCTTTCAAACCAACAATATTTGTGCTCTACACGAGTGACGTTAAAATATTCTTCTGGAATATTTATTTAACGTGGGTTGTGTTTATTCGAGAATACCAACACCATATTCGTTTAAAACATATTTTAAATTATGCTTCTTCAAGAGCATTGGATCAATATTCTTCTGGGATATTGAAATTGTAATATACTGCTCGTCACAAGCAAGTAATATTCTTCTAGAATACTACTATTGTTGTCCTACTTCGTGAGCAACAATATGATACATTATTAAATCAGAATTTATGAATGAACATCTACAAATATTTAATCATCTTAAAGAATATTAATTACCATATAAACATAGTATGAATTTATATATAAAAATGAATTACCAAACATATATCAGGAAAAAGAATCTCCATATATAGAAGTTAACAAAATTGACTAAATCTTTTATTGGCTAAATCTTTTACCAATATGCAAAAGATACTAAACATGCACGTGAATTCCATATATCAAAATTAGATATATAACTAATATATAGTAGAATCAAATCTAATAATGTATTTGAGAATTCAAAATAACGTAGTGATTTCCAATGACAAAATTGAAAGAGCAAAAAATAATAACAATAATAATTTGCTGGAACAATGTATACTTTAACGAATTTATTCCGATTCTTCCAAAAGAAATAATAAATCAATATTCTTCTAAAATATTGGAAATCATAATTCATGCTATTCAGGAGAAAATAACATCCTTCTAGGATATTAATTATAATGTTGTACTACTTCAGGAGTAACAACAAATTATTTATAATAGACAATTTTACGATTAATATTTTTCTGAAAAATTAATCGTCCGTTGTGCTACTTCAGGAGCGAGAACAAATTATTGTTAAAGATTTTAGATATTTGCTCTTCTGGAGCAATTGAATAATAAATCTTTCAAAATTATGCTCTTCAGGAGCAATTAATATTCTTTACGAATATTATTATAATAAAAATTGTGCTACTTTAGGAACAACCACAAATTATTCTTCTAGAATAATTATAGTTCTAAAATTTCGATTATTCAAGAATAATAAATCAATATTCTTCTGGAATATTGAAAATTTAATTTATGCTCTTTGGGAGCAAATAATATTCTTCTGGAATATTAATTATGATGTTGTGCTATTTCAGGAGCAACAACGAATAATAATCAATTCTATGATTAATATTCTTCTGGAATATTAATTATTTATTACGTTACTTCAATAGCAATAACGAATTATTCTTCCGGAATAATTATAGATCTAAAATTGCTATTATTCAAGAATAAAATGTCAATATTCTTCTAGAATATTGAAAATTACAATGTATGCTCTTCAGGAGCAAATAATATTCATCTGAATTATATGTTGTGTTACTTCAGGAGTAACAACAAATATTTGTAATAGGCAAACACGGATATATGATTAATATTCTTCTGGAATATTAATATAATGTTGTGCTACTTCAGGAGCAACAACATAATGAATTATCAATATAAAGATCAAAATCTGTCGAATTGGTTGGAGAAAATCAGATTCAGATTCATGAGCCGCAATTGCTAATGAACAACATCGTAATGAATAGATGTGAATTGCAATTGAATAGTAATAAAAAAATTCATATGTCACCAAATTAATTTCGGTGCATATGATTTTACCATCTAACTAATATTTTGATATATGGAATTTTGAAAAAGAAAATTAGAACTCAATTTGATAGAGACTCGTGCTGATAACGTGTTATAAACTAGAGAGAAAAAGAAAGAGAAGTAGAGACACCAATAAATTTGTGTATTCTATTATGAACCAGAGCCCCATATATATAGGAGAAGAAAGGGATATACAAAGTAATTATAACTAGGGTTTTAGGGGTACAACTGTCATTCACTAATACAATATAATATTTACAACATTTATAAATTATTTATAAGCAGTGCGTTTTTTTAATCACATATTTATTTTAGAAAATATGATTTTTAATATTAAAGATAACAAATGATTTGA
Organism: Ligustrum vulgare; assembly: GCA_963555705.1. NCBI lineage: Eukaryota > Viridiplantae > Streptophyta > Magnoliopsida > Lamiales > Oleaceae > Ligustrum > Ligustrum vulgare. The sequence continues at coordinate 52,727,350 of OY743171.1, read as the reverse complement.
CCATTAATAATTAAAACACAATTTTTATATTGATGGGTACACATAGAATTTATAATATTAAGAATAACAAATAAATAAAATAATATTTAAATTATAACTTTAATACTGATAATTAAAAACATTAATTGAACTCATTCGGTATTTTTTTTTTTTTGAAAGTAAACTCATCCAGTATTAATGTTAATAATAAAATTAAAATTGATAAAAAAAATATTAACTATTATTTAATATTTACCATAAATGCGTTTATATTTATCCAGATTTTGTATTCAAATTTTACTTCTCTTTACTCCTCTTTAATATAACATATCAAATTATGTATTGAATTCCCCTAAGATCTCAGTATCAATTGATTTTGGAATGAAGCGCTATTAATTATTAGAGGTGTAACTGCTGCCATCCCGAGAGGCATCGAGCCAGGCCTCATTTTTTCACGGGTCTACTTGAACAAATTATCAAAAGTTTTGGGTTGTGATAAGTGTGTTTTTCATTTATTCATACTTTTAATCTTCACTAGTATTTCGTCACATGTTTTGCAAGTCTTATGTACGCTATAAAAGAACTTATATTTTGTATCTCCTATATAATCAAATATAAAATTAAAAATTATTAAAATCGTCATATTATATAAATATAATTATAACTCATTGAATATAAAGTATAATAAATAATACATTCTTATTTATGATATATAGTATTAATTAAGGTATATTAAGGAGTATTAATACTAAATCGTGTTAGGTAAAATCTTTTTAAACTCTTATGATCGTGTCAAATTAATTATTACTCATATGAAAATTACTCGATTCTTATTTATTTATTTATTAACTTATGAGTAAATTTGGTAATGGACATTTTCAATTTTCTCAATTATTAAGTGTACATCATGACATTTATGTAGCAAAATGAAAATTCGAGAAGACGTTGAAAATGTGTTTGAACCATAGAAATATTTTCATTTTTTTGTCAGATTTGAATAAGTGAGATTTCTTTTTCATTTGATAAGGATTTAAATTAGATTTTTATTAAATTTTAATAGAAGTTGATGATTTTTTTTTTGTTAAAAAATTGTAGGTTCCATAAAATATTTGTCTGAAATTAATTGTTAAAGTTGACTTAGATTAAAATCAACATCAAATGGGGGCTTAACTACGTTCATCATATAAGTGAAGACTGAATACTTATTTATTCATAAATATGTTTTAATAACTAACATCTTATTGTGCTTGATGATGATGATAATAATATTAATAATGATGACAATAATAAATTATTTCCTTCAAAGTGACTCTTATATTAGCGTTCAAATAAATAACTTTATATTTTTTATTTTGATTATTTAAAAAGTTCTTGGTTTTAAAATGTATTTATTTTATCATAAATCACATTTTACCAATTATTCATCATGTTGATTATTTTAACCCCTCTTCATACCATTTCTATTGTGAGAATATCTTTATTCTGCTATATTATTAACGAAATCTTATATTAAATAAAAAAATTACGTCTATATTTGATTTATATTGTAAACTTGTAATGATTCAGTTTTAGAACTATATAAACATATGTATTGAATTACAATTTTGTATAAGATTGAACAGTGTTATCAATAAACATATTTTATAAATTATATGCATTGAATATAAAGACCTTATATTGAAAATTGAATTTATTGTTTAATTAAATCAAAATCATTTGAAAAATCATTCAACATTTATTTATGTGGAAATGTAATTTTTTTTAATTAAGGGTATTATAGATAAAAGAAATAGAAGTAAGGACATAATTGACAATTAAGAGATTCCTACACATCCATGCTTTTAGTGATTAGTAATGATAGTGATAATGTATGACTTCTACCTAATTAAATGCAACTAATATTTTCACCCGTGCGATACAGTAATATGTTTGTAATAATGATTTCAATCAAGATTTATGAAAATATGTTAATTATACAATCATATCAAATAAAAATATAATACAATAACCTTTTAATACAAAAAAATATTATCGAATTCAAAACTTTAAAAAAGACAAAACTAATTAAAATAGGAAATGCAACATGTACAAAACTAATCAAAATAGGGAAATCCTGATCTTTATAAGATTTTTCTTTTTTTCTTTTTAAATTATTTTTTTCTTTTAAAAATTATTTTTATTTATTATTTGTTTGTTTGTTTGTTGGACTTTCTTCTTCTAAATAGGTTATTTTTATCTTATTTTTTAAATTTTAAATTATTTTATTTTGACATATAATATAATATAATAAAATTAACAACCATAAATTTATATTTGTTATGAATTGGTAATTTTGAAATTAAAGAATATTGTTATAATATTTTAAGTATTTAATTTTATCTCCAAATGAATAAATGTGGCTTTATTTCTAAAATAACTTCTTTTTTTAAAAGAAAAATTCGTTATGTTTGAAATAATTATTAATTTTTTAATTAAAATAGGTTCTCCCCGGTTCAACCTGATTCAACATTCGATCCTTGACATGTTGTCTTTTTTCTGATCCAGGAGATTTTAGGTTTTTTGAATACTGAATATTATATAACTTAAATGATATAATTTAAATGAGATATTAAGGAAAAGTACAAAATATATAATAAATTTTTACACTTGATCTTTGTGACTTTTTAGGGACAAATTTTATAATTTGGTCTCACTTGTTATCTTTTACTAAATTTCTCGTTAATTGTCATTACACATGATGCAATCAAAGTATGTTTTTAATAACAATGCAAAAAAACAAATTTTTAGTTAATTTGATTTCGTACGTAATATATTTTAACTTTTGATGAAGTTTATTTTTTAATATATTTCTTAGATATAATTTATATTTTATAGAATTTTTAATAGTATTTTTCAAATTAAAACATATTCATTGTACAAAGAAAAAAAATCAATAATAATATAAATGAACATTGTATTTCTAAAAAATATAAAATATTCAATCAAGTATAAAATTATTCAATCTGAAAGAAAATTATATTCAGTCAATATGAGATTATTTGATTTGAAAGAAAATTTGGGATTGATCATTTAATTTTTTATATATATATAATCTAATTGGAAAACTTATAAAAAAATAATCACTATAAGAAATGTTCTTAAATTCTTTAAATTAAAACATTTTCGGGTTATTTAAGTGTTTTTAACACATTTTATAATATATTTTTATATATCTCTAGAAATAATTTAATATTACTTTACCAAATTAGTTACACTATGATTAAGCAGAAAATTTTTGAATAATCTTTTTTTTTAAAAAAAATTAACAAAATTTCTAAATTACGGATTTTGAGTATTTTTTTATAACAATTGAAAATTATCTATTTATTTTTTAAATTAGACTTATGATGTTTTTGATGTAATTTTCCACATTTTTTAATAAAAAATGAAGCATCTCTATTGACAATTAAAAACACATTTTTTAAGAAAAATAAAAAAATAATTTCAAATGTCTTTTTTTGAAATTGGAACGAAGTATATCTGTTTGACAAAATATTTTTAAACAATACATTTTTTAAACTACTTTTTAATCAAACGTATTTTTTCTCTCCATTTTTCAACCACTAATTTTTACATCGAAAACATTGCATTCTTTGTTTTTTTTTTTTAAAAAAAAAAAATTAACTACCATAATTTTTTTTATATAATTTAACAATGCTCAAAACTTTTATTTTTTTTATTTATTTTGGGAACAAATGCATGTAGTGCTCAAAAGTATAATTGCAAATTTGAATTGTTCAACCATTACATTTTGAAATGATTCTAATTCACATTGTACTTTAGTGAGTCTTTTTTTTTTTTTTTTTTGCAACAACTTTCCAAATTTAGCACAAGTAATTTTCGATAGGAAAGTGGGTTTGTATTTTTTGTGACGGTTACTTTGTTTTTATAGATAGATAGATAGATAGATATGTGTGTGTGTGTGTGTGATTTGTAGTTGAAGATCAGACATGAGTGAAATTAATGTGAAAAGTGGTGATTCAGGAAACTAGAAGATCAGCCGGGTTTTGGGAGGCAAAGTCAACAATTGGAAAGGTTTGAGACTAAATCGTAAATTTTAGGAACTTGCATTGGATCAAGATTTTATGAATTTAGAATGACGATGGCAAATATAATGAATATAAGGTGAAAGACCTACTTTGCAATTTATCAAAGGGCGGAGGAGGAAAATGAGGAAATTGGGGCCAAAATGGAAATATTGAAAGATTAAGACAAGGAAAAAATAATAATAAATAAATAAATAAATTGGGCGGTAGTCTAACTCCGGCTATGCAAACTGCGATTGAAATTTCCCCCTTTTATTTTTTTTAGAACTCTCCATAGATTGGAGGCGTAATTTTACTGCCGCTTTAGTGATCTACGAGAGGTAGTGGTGGTGGTGGGTCATGTGCATGGAGGCATCCCATGAGTATCATAATTTCTTCATGACCTCGACTTTGACACTCATCCATTGTCCAAAGCAAAAACTCTTCTGATGAGAATCGGGAAAGTCAAACCTCGATGCACGTGCCCGTGGGACCCATGACGAGATTCGAAGTTGAAGAGGTTCAAGATTCGAGGCTAAACAATGTGAATAAATCAAGAAAAGCAAGTCGAGAATCAAGTTGGAGTCAAAAAGAGGACAAAATTGGAAACAGCCAAGTTCGGTCGACCGAAACTAATTCCGGTCGACCAAAACTCTGCAAAGGATTTTAGACCCGGCTTCAGTCACTTTCGGACGAGGAGCGGTCGACCGAAAGTCCAGTTTCGGTCGACACAGAGATCGACCGAAATATTTTTCGGTCGACCGAAACACCTCAGTTTTCAAAAAAACGGGGTTTTCTTGCAATTTCCACAAAAACGGGGTTTTTCTTGTAAATAACGAAATTGCACATTTTTCTCATTTTGTACATTATATTCACATTTCTTGTTCATTTGTAAGAGAACTTGGTTTGTTCATTAGAGAGCTCTTGAGAGCTAGGGCTTGAAGTCCCCCTTCTTGAGGTAAGGTTAAACCTCTTTGATCTTGTATCTTCTTGGAATTTAATCAACTTTGCTTAAGTATTGTTATTCTTGTGTTGTTGTTTATTTTCCGCCACCTTGGAATTTGTTTAAGTGACCCCCATTGGGCTAGGGTTTGTTAATCCTTGAATTTTGGGTTAGAATTAAACTTGGGTTAAGGTGTTTATCCATTTATTTACCACTTTAGCTTTCTTGGGTTGGTATTAAAATTGTTGTGGGAATTTTCGGTCAACGCACCGAAGGGGTTCGCATCATTTGGTATCAGAGCTTGGCTCTAATTTGGTAAAACTATCTTTACTTTCTTGTTGTTGTTCTTGGCATTGTGGAAAAAAAAAATCCGAAAATTGTGAAAAAAAATCCGAAAATTGAGAAAAAAAATGGGGAAAATTTATATGCCCATGTGTATTGTTGATTCTATTAATTGGGTATATTGATTGTGAGTTTGTTGGGGGAATTCCATATTCATTCACTACAAAATCTACACTTTCCAAATTGTGTATTCAAAGTGTTTGATAAATTGTCCCAAAGAAAAATACCCCATTCATGCCTTATTGTTCAATACCCAAATATTGCTAACTACTTGGGGCCATCCAATTCCATTATTAAGATTGTGTTATCAACATTTTATTCCATATATCACTTGCTCAATATGTTAAAAAATTGTTGATCACTCACTTCTTGCCACAATTGTGTTGTTGGAGGTTTTCATATATCCACATTTTATTAATTCAAGGTCATTCAAAGATTGAGTACAAGGTGTTTGATAAATTGTCTCATTCAAATTTACACTCTTTGTGCTTATTGTTCTACATCTATGCCTTGTCTATTGTTTGTGGTTTGTCAATCACATTGCTAAATTGTGTTCCTAGCATCCTATCACACATAAATATTGTTCCTTTTGAGTTTAGCAAGCACATAAATTCTACTTGCTATTTGTGTCTATTTGTTCTAAATTCCTTCTTCCTTGTTGGTGATTTCTTTAACTCTACAAGAATTATACTTTGTGGTTTAGTTGATTACCTTCCTTGGAGAACTTGAGAAATGAGATTTTGAGTGGAAAAAGGCAAGAGTGGTGAGCTCAATAGAGGGTAAAAGCCAAATTTGAGTGAAACACGAGAGAAATATTTTCTTGTGAGAACACTTTCACACTTGCACACCATGTCCATTTTCAATTCTCAAACTCAAGATTCGAAGTACTTGTTGAAAAATCTTTCAACCACCATGGCTAGACAAATGGAGAAAAGTAGGGGTGGGTTGGAAAATTTAGGAACAAGAGGGGAGAGTACATCAAATAGGGGAGGTAAAGAAATGATGTGTAGTAGAAGAAGGGTGAGGGATAATCTTGGGGACGTAGTGTATAGGGATGAAGTTAGAAAACAAAATGGGAGTTTGAATAGGAAAATTATGAGGGATGTTAATGAAGGAGAAGTTGAAGGAGATGGGAGAATGGGTAGAAGAAGAAGAGAGTGGGTAGGTAGGAATGGAGTTGATGAAAATATTGATAGTGCGAGAATGCAAAATTCATCACTTCATGGAATGGGTATAAGTGGAGAAGTGGAAGAAGATTGGAGAATGGGTAGGAGACGAAGAGAATGGATAGATAGGAGTGGAAATGGGATGGATGAGAAGATTGATATTGAGCAAATGAAGACTTCATCATTCCATAGGAGGGAAGGTAGTGGAAGTAGAGAAGTAGTGAAGGAGATGAATGCTAGGCCACCACAATCTTTGGCCCATGCTAATGAGATGGAGGAACATGGGGAGGATAATTTCTACACTAGGTGCCTAGTGAATGATAGACCATGTAGTCTCATGATAGATGGGGAGATTGACACTAATTTGGTGAGTGCTAGCAGAGTTGAGAAATTTGGGTTACCGGTTATGAGGCATCCTAGCCCTTATCTATTGCAACGGTTGAACGACTATGGGGAGGTGAGGGTAAGTGAACAAGTTCTTCTTACTTTTCACATTGGTACTTATAGTGATCAAATATTATGTGATGTGGTTCCCTTACACACTACTCACATAATTTTGGGGAGACCGTGGCAATGTGAGCGAAATGTGAATCTTGATAGGAGGAGGAACCGGTGTAGCTTCAAAATGAATGGAAAAAAGGTTGTGATCCTATCTTTGAGCTCGGAAGAAGTATGCAAAGACCAAATGAAGCTCAAGAAGGAATTCGAGGAAGAAAAGGAGAAGGAGAAGGAAAAAGAAGAGGACGAAGGGGAGGATAGGAAAACAAAAGAACCTTCAATTGATAAAATTGAAGAAAATAAAAATGAGAGCAAGAGAGTTGGGGCCACGCCCCTAGAAAAAGGAGAGGCAATGAGAGTTGGAGCCATGACTCCAGAAAAATGAGAGGTGAGAAAAGAACCGAGGGTTGAGGATTCTACCTCAGAAAAAGGTGAGGAAGTGATGAGTGCTACCAAGAAAATTGAGAGAAAAGATCATCCCGAAATGTTCTTTACTCTTGAATACTTTAACACTTCCCTCCCTAGTTTGGTTATTTCTTTGTTGCAGGAAATTGTGAGGCCAACTTATCAAGGCAACAAAGAACTCCAAAAGCATGCCTTGTGGAAGAAATTCATGAAAACATTTTCCTACAACAACGAGTACAACCGAGGTAAAGAAAAGGACATAACCGATGCAACATCTAGGAGGTATGCTCCTAACATTTCTTTGAATGCAAGGTTATTGTGTTTTGAATACATTAGAGGGTTGTATGATCTTGATGTAGATTTGACAAGTGTGTTGTTGACTTGTGAAAATGTAACATGTGGTAAGAATCATTGTCATGATGAGTGCTTAATTTGTAAATGCAACTTTTTGCGTGTGCCCAATTAAATAGGTACCAAATCTTTTTGTAAAAATGTTGCATATAGTATATATCATTGGCCTGATAAATTCTTATTTTGTGAAAATATGTTTGACTTGCATATTGGCTCTCTAAAGGAATTGCTAGTTAGGGGAGTCCATGGGAAAAATTTATTGGGATGTTTTGATGATAAAAGGACTTCGCTTCTAACATTTCTAGATGCTCCCTCATTCCGTGTTGAACATAGTAAGAGCATGCATGTTAACTATCCGAATTTGTTAAACATACATGAATCATGTTGTGAGCAATATTTTGATGGATTCTATGGGCATGATGATTATTTGTTTTGGAAAGTTGGATTGTTTCCTTGTAAATGTGTCATGCATGAATTGCTAGTGGGAGGAGCACATGATAGTTGTTTGATGGGGCGATTTAAAATCAACGGGATTTTAGGGGTATTATGTGATCAATTTTATTGGCCTATTTTGAAAATTGGTGTTGAGCGTGTTTGCACTTGCAGTAAATGCCGAACTTGTAAAATGGCTAAACTTAAGTTTTTTCCCCAAGAATTCCATACATATTTACCCATCATGAGTAAACCTGGGAGTACTACTTCTATGAATTTTATAGTGGGTTTACTTGAAACAAAGAAAGAAGATGAAGCTATTTTTGTGATTGTTGGTAGAAGAATTAAAATGTCACGTTTGATTGCATGCTATGAAACCAACAAGGTCATCAACCTAGCTAATCTTTTCTTTCAGGAGGTCGTGCATTTGCACGAAGTTGGTGCTAATTTTGTGGTTGTTAAATTTGCTTGCGATTTAATTGATCATCATAATAGCAAGTTTTCTCCACTTAAAATTGCTTGTGACTTTAACCTATTAACTCTGTTGAACTTTATGCACATGTTTATCGAAGAAAGAGTTGGTTTGGGTGGGCACGAGAATGCACCTTTGGTTAAACCCCTTTGCAGGAGGCTCGAGCTTCCATTTAGGGGAATTGGAATACAATGTATTTCCAATGCCAACCATGGTAGGAAGCATATTCCATTTGACCCGGGCGGCCGGATGTATTCTCATTCGTGGAAGGAGCAACCCCCCGATCAAATAAAATCCAAATTGCTACTTTGCAGTGTTGGCACATCTCAAACTTTTGGCAACGCCTACAAGTTGATTTTGCACGGTGAGTATGAAATTTCAGTTACATTTATTGTGTCTGAATTTTCTATTTTTATTGTAGGTGCCGATTCGAGGTCGAATCTCTTTCGAGATGGAGGAGATGATGAGAATCGCGAAGGTCCAATGATAAGTGTATTTTATACACTTATTTATCTGTCGAAATTAGGATATTATATTGTTTTTCTCGAATAAATTCTACTTAGTTTGTGTTTATTTGTCATTATTTCAGGTTTTATCCCAAAATCAAGAAAATGAGGAATTGAAGCAATCACGCAACAATTGGACGAATATTGAGATAAAACGAAGAAAAATGACTAAAGTGTACACTCTCAAAAGTTGAAGACCGAATGTGCAATTAACTCAAGGACTAACTTATCATATATGGAAGAATTGAGTAACTTGAAGAATAATTTATTTGATTTGGGCCTTAGGGTTAATTTGTGTATATATATATATACACACATATTGCTGAAGACTAGGGAGAGCTGCTGGGAGCCGTGAGGAAAAAAGAAAAAACAAGAGCAGCCTAGTGGAATTGTGAGATAAGAGAGAGGACAGCTGTGAAAGCAGAGGGAGTGTAGCCGACCTGGGGAGAATCCTTGAGTGGTGATATTCTTCATTAATATACATATACACACATTGAGGAGAGACATTGCTGGAGCCAAGAAGGGCAGTAAGACAGAAGAGAAAGTGACCGGCAGCTGGGAGTTAGAAAAGAGGGCAGGCCGTTAGTTGAAAGAAGTGGTGGCTGGATTAATTTTGTTCACGACTGGGAGCAATTAATTGGTTGGTTTATGGGGGCTATATTGGGATTAATTAAGGGTGCATGGTGGTGATTAAAGGGAGAAAGGAATTATATTGAGGCAACCAATTTGAGATAATAAAAAGTGCATTGCTGTGAGTTAAAAACAAAAGGGAGAGAGGAATTAATTGGTTGGTTGTTGGGAGAAGTTGGCTACGTGTTGGAAGAAAAAGGAGACAGCTTTGGGAAATTTGTGGAACAAGGAGATGCCAATTTTTCAACACTTCAAACTCCGAGTTTTATTTACATTATTTATTGATTTTTCTCCCAATAAATATGTGTGTATATATATATATACACAAATTAACCCTAAGGCCCAAATCAAATAAATTGTTCTTCAAGTTACTCAATTCTTCCATATATGATAAGTTAGTCCTTGAGTTAATTGCACATTCGGTCTTCAACTTTTGAGAGTGTACACTTTAGTCATTTTTCTTCGTTTTATCTCAATATTCGTCCAATTGTTGCGTGATTGCTTCAATTCCTCATTTTCTTGATTTTGGGATAAAACCTGAAATAATGACAAATAAACACAAACTAAGTAGAATTTATTCGAGAAAAACAATATAATATCCTAATTTCGACAGATAAATAAGTGTATAAAATACACTTATCAAACCCCCCAAACTAGAATATTTGTTCGTCCTCGAACAAAAATAAAACTAAACTATAAAAATAAAACTAAAAATGCAAACAGAAATTATTTTTGTTTCTGTCAATTTATTTACCATGCACTTCAATAATCCAAAATGACAATTCACTTTAGAGAGGAAATATGAACAACAAAAATTATTTTCATTCATCCAATGCTCAACATCATCGTGTGTGTGTGAATAGCCAAAAACCGAATGCAAACTCATGTAAAAATATACTTGACACTGTGTGACTAGTCATGCAGTAATAAACCCGAATCCCATGTGGTCAACAATGATTTTCTTTTTATTTTTCCTTACACTCTCATGGATGATCACAACCTTAATGCTTTTCTCTCATATCCCGAGGTCTTTCCTATTGATGTGGTTTCTAAACATGTATAAATTGCATTTTTCCACACAAGGCAGCTAGGATTTGACAAGTATGCAAGACAGACCAAGAATAATTCATCTCCAATCCCACACTCCAGTATTAGGAATTTTAATCAACAAAGCTTATACCATTTATATATCATTTTTTTTATATGGACGATTTTTTCTTTTAATGTCCTTGTCTTTTACCATCTTTGTGCAGAACTTTTCATACTGGCTTTCTATATGACCCCTGTAGCGAGCTTTAGGTCGGCAGCTCCCAACTCAGTTGAGCTTAGGGTACCAGGTTCAGAGAACCCCTCAGACTTAATTACCCGAGTCATAAAGGCTTAAACAGAAAAGTTAAAGATGTTTTAGTGTCTTATGTGTAAGTCCACTCTCCGTACTTGCTTTCTAGTTGACCCCTGTAGCGAGCTTTAGGTCGATGACTCCCAAGCCAGACGAATTTAGGGCACCAGGTTTGAAAGACCCCTCGGACTTACTTACTCGAGTCAAAAAGGCATTTGAAGAGCAGAACAAGACCTTCAGCATTTTTCTGTTTTTATGCTGGACATGGTTTATACTCGTTGATTAAAACCCCTTCCACTAAAGATGGATCATTAAAAACTTCAGACCCTCAATCTGTCAATGCCTACTTGTACTTAACCTCTCTACCCCCAAACTACTTCTTGAGCAGTTTGGTTCTACATTTCAGGTCAGGATCTAATTTCTTAAGGTTTGAGATTTTTCAGTCAATTCTATGTTCAATGTGCACAAGTTTACCCCACAAATATCAAGCATCTCCCTACACAAGTTATTATTCGAAAGTGGCTATGTGCTCAAGTTTGATTAATGTCTTACATGGATGAATGTCAAGAAAAATTTTAGTTCACATGTTGTCCAAATTTTCTAACTAAAGCATAAAAGTCAATTCAAATCATGTCATAAGTAATAAATAAATCAACAAAAATTTTCAAAATTTTCACCTCTTTTTTTTTTTTCTTTTTATGAATCCCAAAAACAAGGTATCGAATTAACAAGATGAAGAAATGAGATACCACCCCCCAAAACTAGAAAGTTACATTGTCCTCAATGTAAAAGAAATAAAAAGCAATTGATAACAATACATAAAGAGGAGTTAGGTACTTCCCAAGTTTAGATGAGCGATGTGATAACGAGAAGCTTGGTTTTGAACTTGCTTGAATGATTTCGACCCGTTTCTTGTATTTCCATGTTTGGTTGAAATTTTTACAAGTGGTGAGTTCCTCGCAAGTAAAATATAAACAACATTAGAATCATAAACACCATTAATAAACTGAAATAGATCAACACCAACAATCCCAACTTAAACATAGAAAAATTTGAATTTTCAAACACGGTCAAAGTGTGCAAAATCATGCATATGATTTGTTTTTGATATGATAAGAGTAATGACTTTGACACAATGTGATGCAAAATTGTTGACTCATGGATCATGTATGAATTAAAATGAAGAAGGCAGTTGAAGATCAAATCAAAAAAATTGGTGCTAGAGATGCTAACTTCAAAAACTCCAAGAAAGAAAAAAATGCAAGTACTACCTAAGAATTTAAATGTAAAGCTATAAATAAAGCAAAATAAATGAAAAGAAAAGAAAATTGGGTTGCCTCCCAATAAGCGCTCCGTTTATAGTCTAAAGCTCGACTTTTTGCAAACTTTCTTATGGTGGCTTAAAGGATGCTCGTGATGCCCTGCACTCCTTGCAATTTCCCACCTTGCATTTCTCAACCTTTTTGCGCACTTTCTTGAATTCTTTATTGTTGATTTGAGTCTCACCTGGTTTTTCTTCTTGCTTCAAATTATTACCAAGTTCTTGCACCACTTTTTCCAGTTTGAAGCAACTTTCTGTCTGATAATATTTGTTAGGGTATTGAGTGACACTGAAAGTCACTTGATCATCCTGAACCCTTAAGATCACCTCCCCCTTTTCAACATCTATTAAAGCTCGTCCCGTAGCTAGGAAAGGTCTACCAAAAATAAGTGGCATTTAACTGTCCTCTTCAATATCCAAAATCACGAAATCTACTGGAAAAATGAATTTATCCACTTTAACTAAAATGTCCTCAATGACACCATATGGATGCTTCACAGATCTGTCAGCCAGCTGTAATGTGATTTTGCTTGGTTTAGGTTTTCCTAATCCAAGTTTCTTGTAAACTGAGAGAGGCATTAAATTGATACTTGCTCCCAAATCACACAAAACTCTGTCAAATTTGAAATTTCCAATATCACAAGGGATAGAGAAACTCCCTGGATCTTTGAGTTTTGGAGGCAATTTATTTTGTAGAATTGCGCTGCACTCCTCAGTTAAGGATATAGTCTCAAATTCCCTCAACTTCCTCTTTTTAGAAATCATCTCTTTCATAAACTTTAGGTAAGCTGGCATCTGAGCCAAAGCATCTGCAAATGGAATGTTGATATGCAATTTCTTGAACACTTCCAGAAATTTACTAAACTGCTTATCCATTTTGTGATTTCGCAGACGTTGGGGGAATGGGACTGGTGGGACATAGGTCTTGATAGGCGATTGAGATTCTTCTTCTTTCTTTTGAGTTTCAGGTTTGGTTGACTGATTAGGTTTCTCAGATTTATTCTCTACTTCTCCAACCACTTGTTTGTCTTCCCTCTCAGGTCTTTCTTCATGTGTTTTAGGCAATTGAACACCATTTCTGGTATTGACAGCCTGAACATCCTTCTGTATCCTATTTCTTAGGAGTGTATGAGGGAAAGGGATTGGAGGTACATATCCATTTGGTGGAAAATTTTCCTCTGCGGGAATGTATGATTCATCCTCAACAGCTACCTCAGAAGCTGGAGCATAGATTTTTCCCATCTTTACTGCAGAGATCATGTTGACTTGCTCTCTTGGAGTTACTTGGGAGTGTTCCAGGTGCTCGCTCAGAAAGTTGTTGAGCGATTTGGCTTATCTGATTTTCAAGCCCTTTAAGTGCAGCAGAATGATTTTGTATGGTTGCTTGATGCAGTTCAAACATTTTATCAGTCTTCTGCATGTGTTGTTGAAACATTTCCCCCAAACTTGGTCTTCTCTCCTGCATTGGTTGGTTAAACTCATTTTGATTGTTAGACCATTTAAAGTTTGGGTGTTGTCTCCAACCAGGGTTGTAAGTAGGAGCATATGGATCATTATGTTGTTGATGATTGTTTTGCACAAAATTAACCTGCTCCTCTTTTGACGCCAACAACATGCAATTTTCAGTTGAATGGTTCGCGCTACAATTTTCACACACTACTGGTGATTGAATTGCGTGAACTCCTTGATGATGTGAAAACAACATATCAACCTTTTTTGTTAGCGCAACAAGTTGTCCATTTGTACTGGTCAGTGCATCTACATCATGCACTCCAGCAACTCTCTTGTGCACTACTCTTTCAGATGGAAACATGGTGTGTGTTTTTGCAATGAGTTCCACTAAGTCCCATGCTTGGTTGACACTTTTATTGGTAATGGACCCACCAGCTGATGAGTCCACTATGGATTTGCATTGTGGTGACAACCCAGAGTAAAAGTATTGAACTTGAAGGCCTTTATTAAATCCATGATAAGGGCATTTTCTAAGAAGATCCTTAAATCTACCCCAAGATTCATGAAAACTCTCACCGTCTAGTTGTTTAAAAGTAGATATCTCCAATTTTAGTTTAGCTACTTTAGCAGGTGAAAAATATTTGTTACAGAATTTTCTAGCTAAGTCATCCCATGTAACTATACTAGATTCAGGTTCAGAATCAAGCCACTCCAATGCACTATCTCTTAAAGTGTAAGGAAATAGCCGCAAACGAATGGCATCATCGTTTATGCCTTGAAATTGGAAATTTTGGCACATTCTCCCAAATCTTGCAACATGTGCATTGGGGTCCTCGTGTGCCTTTCCAAAAAATTGGAGATTATTACTGAAAAGGTTTATTAAATCTGCTTTTAATTGGAAGTCATTCCTTCCAAAAGGCGGATATAATATGCTAGAACGGTTTGCAGTGGCAACAAGAGTCAAGAATTGACCCATAGGAAGATCTCCTACATTATCATCTTGTACATTCTGTTGGTTGTTTTGATTGATTTGCAATGCTGCATTTTGACCAGGAGGTAATGCAGCTGCATTCGGGTTTAGTTCAATGTTTTCCAAAGGATTGATTGGATTGGCCATTTGGTTCAAATTTTGTTGTTCCCTAAGTCGTCCTCTAAAGAGTTGTTCAATTTCAGGTTCGAAAGGTAAAAGATTTCCTTTTTGAGAACGGAGCATAAAAGGACAAGAAGAATTTTTTTTTTTTTTTTTTTTTTTTGAAAATTTTGAGAATTTTTGATGTTTTTGTTTATTATGAATAAAAATGCTAAAAACTAAAGGAAAACTAAATCTAAAAGCTAAGAATGCTAAAAATCAAAATAAATAAATAACAAATCAAAATAGTCCCCGGCAACGGCGCCAAAAACTTGTTTGTGTGAAATAATATCGCAAGTGTACGATATCGCTAACAAGTAGTAAAAGTGGACTTTTTGAGTCCGGGTTATAGATCCCACGAGGACTATTTATTTGTTATCGATTTACTTCGATACTATAGAATTCCTAGACAAAAACCAAAACTAACTAAGAAAATAAATTGTAAAATAATAAAAACAAAAACGACAAATAATTGGAAATCAATGAAATAAACAATAACAAATTAAACTAAAAACAATTAACGAAAGCAAGAAACAAAGTGGTGGGATTTCTAGCTATTGAATGCATATCGGGACTAACGATTTTGAGATAACGTTCTAGCTTAATTTCTCATCTCAAGTTGTTTTCTAAAATTGTATTTGGTCGAATTCACACATATATCTAATTTACCTCTCTCGAGTTCAAATTAGGCCTATTTAACTAAGTCAACCATGTATCTCTACAGCGGGTCAGAGTTCTCCTTAGTTAAATGCATGAAATTTCCTAGGAATTCATAAGTGACCACATGCAACCACAAATTCATATCTCTATCTTTTTGTTGAAATTGCCGAATTTTATTACGTGATCTAATTGTTAACTCACCTCTCGGATTATGAAAACAACCATTAATTCATGAATTGGTGATCAAGCAATTCAAGCATTAAACGCAATAATAAAATCAATACATGAAAATAAAGTGTCAACTTGAGAATCAAAATTAAACTAGAAACATTAAATCTAAATCGTTAATCCCGATATGCATTCAATAGCTAGAAATCCCACCACTTTGTTTCTTGCTTTCGTTAATTGTTTTTAGTTTAATTTGTTATTGTTTATTTTAATTGATTTGTTTATTTCATTGATTTCCAATTATTTGTCGTTTTTGTTTTTATTATTTTACAATTTATTTTCTTAGTTAGTTTTGGTTTTTGTCTAGGAATTCTATAGTATCGAAGTAAATCGATAACAAATAAATAGTCCTCGTGGGATCGATAACCCGGACTCAAAAAGTCCACTTTTACTACTTGTTAGCGATATCGTACACTTGCGATATTATTTCACACAAACATCCAACTTCAACGCATGAACCTGTGATCCACAATGTTGCAAGATCAAAGTTCAAGGAGTTTCACGATAGTGCATTCAAGCAAGATTCGAGGTCGAATCCTTTTCAAGAGGGAGGGGATGATGAGAATCGGGAAAGTCAAACCTCGATGCACGTGCCCGTGGGACCCATGACGAGATCCGAAGTTGAAGAGGTTCAAGATTCGAGGCTAAACAATGTGAATAAATCAAGAAAAGCAAGTCGAGAATCAAGTTGGAGCCAAAAATAGGACAAAATTGGAAACAGCCAAGTTCGGTCGACCGAAACTAATTCCGGTCGACCGAAACTCTGCAAAGGATTTTAGACCCAGCTTTAGTCACTTTCGGACGAGGAGCGGTCGACCGAAAGTCCAGTTTCGGTCGACCCAGAGATCGACCGAAATATTTTTCGGTCGACCGAAACACCTCAGTTTTCAAAAAACGGGGTTTTCTTGCAATTTCCACAAAAACGGGGTTTTTCTTGTAAATACCGAAATTGCACATTTTTCTCATTTTGTACATTATATTCACATTTCTTGTTCATTTGTAAGAGAACTTGGTTTGTTCATTAGAGAGCTCTTGAGAGCTAGGGCTTGAAGTCCCCCTTCTTGAGGTAAGGTTAAACCTCTTTGATCTTGTATCTTCTTGGAATTTAATCAACTTTGCTTGAGTATTGTTATTCTTGTGTTGTTGTTTATTTTCCGCCACCTTGGAATTTGTTTAAGTGACCCCCATTGGGCTAGGGTTTGTTAATCCTTGAATTTTGGGTTAGAATTAAACTTTGGTTAAGGTGTTTATCCATTTATTTACCACTTTAGCTTTCTTGGGTTGGTATTAAAATTGTTGTGGGAATTTTCGGTCAACGCACCGAAGGGGTTCGCATCATCTTCTCATACAGCAGGTCTTACCGCATGTTGTACCGCCCCTCACAATAAGGGGTGGGGCCCTTTGCAATAGGGGTAGAGATGGCAAAAAAATCCGACCCGACGGGTACCCAACTCGAATCCACCCCCTAATGGGGCGAAAAAAACATGCCCCGCAGGTCGGCGGAACCTGCAGGGCGGGTATGGGACGATTTCCCCCGACCCGGGTGGGTCGCGGGGCGGGTGTGAGTTTGGCTATCCCGACCCAAACCCGCCCCAATTAAATAAATTAATAAAAAATAATAAGGAAAAAAAATAAAACAATATCGAAAAAATAAAAAAAATTAAACGGGGCGGGTAGGTTGACCCGCCCCCCGAACCCGCCCCGACCCGAAATTCGCGGGGCGGCTTTGGAATTAAAAAATTTTTGTGGGGTGGGGCACGGATCGGGGTACCCGACCCGAACCCATCCCGTTGCCATCGCTAAATAGGGGCGGTACAACAGGTGACAAGCATCATATCACTTCCCTTGATAAGTGCATTCAAAGCACTTATTTGGACTCTAAAATTAAGTAATTGTTTTCTCATTTTATAGATTTTATACTTAATTCATTGTAAATTATGTTTTTTTTTCAATTTTGGACGCAACTTAAAGTAATTGAAAAATTTTGGATTAATTTGTCATTGATTGGAAACTGTGGGGACTAATTTGCAAACATTGAAAGATGAAATATTCGAGTATCGAGATTTAGTTATTAAGAAAATGTATCAAAGGCATTAAAATGAGGTGCTCTAAATTGCAATTGAAGATATGAAGTGATGGAACAAGTACCGGAAGCTTGAAGAAGCAAAACAAGAAACCTATTCGCGGAACATGATAAGAAATCAATACATGACTCTTAGAGCCTGTTTGCTAATGGTAAAAATTTTACCTCAACTTTTTAAACTCAATATCAACCACCCATTCTTAGCCAAACTCACTATTTTTGACTTTTCAAACTTTTTTAAACTATATATCTATAAAAAAAAATCACAAAAATCAAAATTTTTCACATTATCAAATAGGCTCTTAATATAAAGATCTTCATGGAGCCCATTATTTATCATTAGAAAGATAATTGAATTGGGAGTTTAAAAAAAAATTATAGATCAAAAGTTATGTGCATTTGAAGAAAGACGGTTGAATCGTAAGAACCAGGCGATCGTCGGTGGTCCAAACCTCAAAGAGAGGCTTCTAAGCTTGGACGGTCGCATTTTCTATTAATTTTTGACTTTTATTTCAAGTAGTATACCTTTTTGGGTCGCGACTTTTATCCAATTTCTAACTTTTTGGAAAGACATAAATGGTGGAATGAACTCTAGATTGAAAGGGGGTCCAATAATTGATTGAAGAGGAAGAAAACAAGGCAGTTCACACCAAGATTTCATCTGACAAAGATTGAATTCAAGATTTATTTTTTTTTGGGTGATGAATTCAACATCTTTAATTTGTTTTATTTTTATTAACATAATAGGCTAAATTTCAAGTTGTGCTAGGGCTTGGATGAAACTTTTGTTATTTTCTTGTTATTCTAGGTTTTGAATTTACATTAAAACAATTTCTTGATTTTCTTGAGCAATTAATATTATTTTCATCTCCTACAATTATCCTACAATTATGTGATCGATGATTGTATGAACTGTTGTGGCTTGTTTTTAGATTTCAAGAGACTGAAAACTAAGCAGACATATATTAATTGTCATAAAACTCGATAGGTGATAGAAATATAGTGTTATACTTTATGTAATATTGAAGTGCCCATGAATCAATTACTGCTTTTTGGTATGTTCGTATTCGTAAAAAGATCACTTTCTTTCAAAACAATTTGCTATTCTAAAGTTCATTCATAACAATTTTACTTACATAATAATAAATTAATTTGATGTTTTACAAAAATCAATCTTGAAATTTCGTATTTCGGTTAAGGCTGGAGTCCTGAGAATAAATTATTACTATCTTTCTGGAAATGACACATGGACTCACAATCTACTTTATTACTTGTTCGATTTGTCCACTTGCGATAGGATAAACATGCAACATCCCTGTTGCGTCTGCATTTGTCCTTCCCGCAGTTATCTTTGCCCATCTAGACTAGTAGTTACCTTGTTGCACTGGTATGGTCTTGTTTGGGTGTCTGCATGTTTCTCAATACTAGATCAAAGTTCACTCTACTTCGACGGCCGAGAGCACTGGGAGTCTGGGACTAGCATTTCAACTTGTCCTTCTTGAGTAGGCACACCGTCGTAATTTTCTTATTGATGTTGAATTCACCCTTGTAGAAGATGAATTCAGCAACTTCTTCTCAAACAATCACATTGGAAGGTGAAAATACTGGTTTGATAATATTTCAACAAGTAAATCTACTGAAGACCATATATTAATTAACAGTATATATGTAGGTCATGCTACATTGAAGTGTAAAGCAGATTGAACTGCCCTAGCGTACTCATTTTTCAGGTGAACGACATCGAGAGGCCCACCAAGCGCAACTCGTTTCCTTTTTATTGATTTTTCGAGGGGGAAAAAAAAAAGCTCAGATGGGCCCGTGAGCTTAGCTACCGAGGCTCGTCCTGCCCTCAAACTTGCTGAATGGCAACTAGCAAAGCAGAATGGACAATATAGAAGTAAAGTTAATCAGAAAGGTTGATGCATTCAAGTACAATGGAGACTATCAGACTGTAAGAGGTTCAAGATCATATATTCATATTCCAGTACTGCTCATATCCCCAACAAGATACAACAAAAGGAAAGGGGCATAAAATAAGATTCAAAAGAATAAAAAGATCTATTATAAAAACCACTATGATCCGAAATACCAGGTACTGTAAACAGGTTAACTGAGTTGCTTAGGTAGGAGATGGCTATCTGTACATATTAGGTCGATAACGATCATCATATAAAGAGAAGCTAATGATTGGGGGAACACCTATTTCTGAACTTGGAAAGGTTCTTGAAATTCCTTCACGCGAAGGTAATCTCAGCGTGTAGTCAGGGAAGACAGGGTAAACATCGTCACTCGAAGAAGGAAGAACCATATTCATGTGAGGATTGTGATAGTTTAATCCATCTGAAGGTGGTGGACCTGCAGCCAACCCAGGCTGAGATAGAGGCCCCTGTATAGAAACTCCTGGCCTGATTTCAGTAAAAGGGCTCCGGGAAACACTGAGAAACTGGTCACCAACAAAAGCACTTCTAGACTCAACAAAAGGATTTGAAAAAAAACTTTCACCAGCACCTTCTGAAGAAATCTTTGTGAAACCTAATTGTGTACCAGTGCTAGGTCGTTTGCCTCTGTTAATTGCTTCAAACTCATTATCAGTTGGCAACCTTAAAAGACTGGAATAAGCAACAGGGATTTTGAACTTGTCCACAGTGTTTGTTGCAGGATTAGATGATCTGATAACATTGACAGAAGTTCCTCCAGGTACCAGGGGCAAGCTATTGAGGTTTTGTTTCAGTGACAATTTAGCTTGCTGAAGTTTCACAAGGACAGAATCCAAATCAGTTATAGTTTCTTGAGGCATAATTGCAAGATCACGGGACGAAGGGCTTCCTGTAGAAACACATATCGGTATGCTGTTTCCTGCATGAGATAAAGAGATCTTTGCTGGAGGGTAACTTGAAGTGCTGCCGGGAAAACATTGATGACGGCTATGCAAAGGTGCATCAAGATGTTTTCCTGGAAACTGTTGATCACTGCTCTCCATAGACATGGGATGTGAAAATTCTGGCGCTGAAGATTCAAAAGTAATCATGCCACTGCATCTTTGATCAGGTAAGTTACCCTTGTTGGAATCTGGAATAGATGGAAAAACCTTGGACATTTGAGGTTCTTCATCGAAGCAAGCCTCCACTGGCTCTGACTTCATTTCTTGGTTAACCGAACTTGTTGCTTCTGCTGTATAAGGCGGCTCAAGTGCTTTAATCTCATCTTGTTCTTCAGTCACATCTGAATGGTGGTTACCTGAACTAGTTGCTCCCACTATACAAGGCGGTTCAGGTGCTTTAATCTCATCTTGTTCTTCAATCACATCTGAATGGTGGTTACCTGAACTAGTTGCTCCCACTATACAAGGCGGTTCAGGTGCTTTAATCTCATCTTGTTCTTCAGTCACATCTGAATGGTGGTTACCTGAACTTGTTGCTCCCGCTATACAAGGCAGTTCAGGTGCTTTAATCTCATCTTCCTCTTCAGTCACGTCTAAATGGTGGTTACCTAAACTTGTTGCTCCCGCTGTACAAGGCAGTTCAGGTGCTTTAATCTCATTTTGCTCTTCAATCACGTCTGAATAGTCGTTACCTGAACTTGTTGCTCCTGCTGTACAAGGCGGTTCAGGTGTTTTAATCTCATCTTGCTTTTCATTCACATCTGAATGGTGGTTACCTGAACTTGTTGCTCCCGCCGTATACAGCGGTCCAGGAGCTTTAATCTCGTCTTGTTCTTCAGTTACATCTGAATGGTTCCCCAGGTCATAGGAATCCTGGTAGTTCATGAATAATAAGAAAAACAGATCAGAACATAACGTTGAAAAATGTGCTAAAATAAAAATTTATGCTCAGTGACTACATTAAAATGAACATGACATAGGAGATATAAACGAACTGAGTAACTGTCTCCAAGTGACTCAGCATGGGATTAGAGTTTCTTTAACACAAAAATATCAGCATCAAGCTTCTGCTGATAAATTTAATGTCTTGTACACTTACTAGAAATAAAATATAGTATCGTATCATTTAATAGTCTCTTGTGCATGATTGGTTTCTTCCCCCACACGAGTAAAAGGGTGGGCTAAATGCTGTGTCTTTCTCAATAATCATTGAAAGCAATACTTTTCTCTGCTGTAAGTTGCAATGAATGCTTCGACTTATCCATATCAGAGGGCATATATGCAGAGCTTGCTATAACATTTAGATGCAGGGTCCCAATATGAATCTCTTGGTTAGAAGAAAATACCTGAAACTAACGTTAAGGCACTTTGCATATCACCGGAAGGATAAGATTTGTTAGAAGCAGAATAATCAGCCATATATTGTTGGAAAACTCAAGAACAATACAGCTTCATCAATGGACAGACGGACTAACAGTATAAAGAATTGGGAATTATCAGTGGTGGTGAAAATGGAATCAACTAATGACTACGTTAAGATGGAAAGAAAGCAGTGTGCTTTTTCCTCAAGGTGTAATAGAGTTGAACGGGTAGAGAAACAATGGCCCAAAATTCTGAAGGTGCTACTATGGAAGATGTGTAATTCTTGTGCAGCAATGAAACTGTCCATACAAAGAGATCGGTCATTGGTGGAATGTACAACTCGCTGTATAGGCATATCGGTCTATACTTTTTTAATCTGGACATAAACACTGTTGAGATATATGTAAAGTGCATTATTGTTTATTAAAAATCAATAAAAGCATGTTGAAGATGGTTACTAAAATGAAGAAAATAAAGGCTAAGGAATGGTAGATGTTAAAACTCTTGCATAAAATAGCCAAAAGATATCTGGAAACCTTGCACAGTAAATTGTAATTCACCAAACGTCAGATTGCAATTACCATGAAAAGTCTGAAACTGATAAAACTTTACCGGGGTGTAACTGATAGTTTCTCTGAACTTCTCCTCCCATTCTCTTTGGGCCTTCTCCTCTTCTTCATATTGCCCTATGAGCTGTGCTTGATGTTTTAGTGCTCTTTCCATGTTATCTCCCCCATGTCCACCAAAATAATGGCTATTAGTTTCTTGCCTGTGATTTTCCGACACTAACGGTTGATTTTGCAGTTGGTTTTGCTCTTTATCGCATTCAGGGCTTTTCCTTGATGTATCAGGTTCAATGTCAGAGCAGTAGGTCGCTTTCATGTGGACATCATTCTTCGACTCTGTTGCTGACCTGGTAATAATAAAAGAATGATTTTATTCCAAATGCATTTTAGAATCAGGCTTTGCAGTTCACAAATACGGTTAATTGATTGTCTTGGTTTAAATATAGGAGCTGGCTGTAAATGCATCTGAAGACTTGGAAGAGCAACAGATTGGAGAAGAACCAACAAAAAGTAAAACAAAAAACAATGTATACTTTTATTTTTCTTTTACCTTCAAACACTTTTTAACTTTTGAGAGGTTTCCACCAAGTTTAATCACACAGCATTTTTTCGTCAAACTTTTTTGAAAAGAAAAAAATAAACTTATTTATTATATTTAATTTACATGAAGAGGTCCACCGAGACCTCCACCTAGGCTTAGGTAAGGAAAACCAAAAACACAAAAAAGACGCGAGCTTAGCCAAGCATGCTCTTATTGAATGGATTTTTGTTAACAGAAAGCAAACTGAATAATAAATCTCTGAAGTCACGTTCCAGATGAGAGAGTTCCTTAGAAGTGATCCATGCAGATGTCATCACATGGGGTTAATGCAATCATGAGATTAAATATTAGATTAGAACATTTAAAAGCTCCCAAAATAAGAGTGTGGACAAGTATCAGAATTCAAAGCAAGAAGATTACCTAGTCTCCCTGTGCCTTATCCTGCGGCATGATTTACCAACCCGCCTCATTGAAGAACCCATTGACGCAAAAGTAGCACATCTCCTGGCCAAGTCTGTGTGTTTCTTCCTTTCAAGAGAATACTGCAAATCTTTACCACTTTTCCAGGACAGGCTCCTACCAGTTGATGAAGAGGAGCCAATTTCAGAACTAGTATATGCCTGCATATCATTTCTTCTTACTTTTATGTTGATAGAAGCTTCATTTCCCATTGCCGTATCATTATTAGAATTAGATTCACGGAGAGTTTCTTCGTGATCAGAGCTTGAATCAAATCCCTCAGACACATCACTTATCCCATGATCCACTAAAATTGCAAGAACATCTGCAGTTGCCATCTCGGCTTTCTTTCTTTGCAGGGTCACAAACTTTAGCTGTGCTTCAAGTTCTTCTACCTGAATATTTATATATACATAGTTTTTAGTGGAAAAAACAAATTTTATGATTTGAGAAAACGTAAACCAGCTGAACTAAGATTTATGAACACCTTTTGTAGCGACCAAGAATTTTTACGTATTTAATAATTATTTTAAAATTATGAAAACCGTGTCGCTGCGATCTCACCCATTTTTAATTTAAAGTCGCGACGTATTCGTCTAGCCAAGTCGAGAAATATCAAGTCCATTCGATTTTAAATAAATTCCGAATTTCTAAAATTATATTATTTATTTATTTATTTAAATTATTTCTTTCAAAATCATTTTTAAATTTCAAATTTCGTCAAACTCATTTTATCAGATTAAATTTTTCCGACTCAGTTGATGCACGCGTATTGTTTTTCTCGAATTTTGTGTCTTGCTTGTCAAGACTTCCAAAATGCCTAATCAACTTATACTACCACCAACTTCCACCAACCACATCCAATCTCATGCCCTATCAATTTTCATACTCTACATCACCAACCCCTCCAAACTCACTTCTCGGCATCATCACCATTATCATCTCTCCCTCTACACAAACCACACCCGAGCACCAGCTTCAAACTCCAGGCCACAACACTGATTTCCTAGCAGCCAAGCTTCAAGGTAAGAATTTTCCCCAACCTCAAGCAGCCATTGCAGCTGTCTCATCGCACCACCACCCCTCACACAACCTAGCACCACCACTTGCATCATCACCATCATCACCACAACCCAGTCATCACCCCCACTGCAGTTTTACCCCCACCACCGTGCATCACCACCGCCACCTCCAACTCACCTCCATCATCACCAACAACCAAAGCAGTCGCCATCACCACCCAGATCGAAACCAGTCCACCATTCTCACACCATAGCCACCTCCATCACAACCCAAACATCACCACCATTAACATCACTACAGCCTTACAAATCACCACCACGGTCAAAACAACCTCCTTCACCGTCGACTGGACCACAATTCCACCACCACGGCCAGCCCAACTCCAAACCCCCATCAATCAAGCTCAAAATAAAACCCAAAAATCCAGAAATAAGTTAACCCAACACTTACCTCATCCCTAGACCGGAGCGACGCCGGATTTACCGCCAGATTCGAACTACAAGCCTCGTTTTACCTCGATTTTTCGTACCAATCTCGCACCTAAACTCCACAACCTAAACCCTTTCTTGTCTGCCGCTCGCCACCACTCTCCGGCGGCGTTTCTTCGGCGAAATCACCGGCTAAAGACCAGCTTGCGAGGGGCATCCGGTCGCACCCCTTCTCCCTCTCCCTTCTCTGGTTACGAAATGGAATGAGGGAGTAAAAATTTGTTTTAATATTTTGATTTCGAAATTTGCACTTTAATCCCCAAGTTTGTAAAATTATTTAAATCAGTCCTTATATTTTTAAAACTTATCATTTCAGCCCCTTAAGTTTTTAAATGATTTTAATCAGTCCTTTCATTTTAAAAATCAATTATTTCAAGCTCTACAATTTAATATCCATTTTGAGCTTCAACCCAAGTTTTGAAAATTTACATTTTATTCCCTCAAGTTTAAAAGTATTTATTTTAGTCCCCCAACTTTCAAAATAATAAATTTCAGTCCCCAAATTGTAAAGTATCATTTTTTAAACTATAAATTTCAAAAGACTAATTTAACTTATTTTTCTAATTGGCTAGACGAGGCGTACGGAGATTTAAAGGATTGAAGTCATTTCCCACTCGACTATGCACTCGTTAAGTTTAAGGTAGACTCACCCCTATTAATTGCTTTAAATTATGATTGCATGTGAATGAGTATGTTATGTGACTTATGTGAAAGTCATTTTTTATGAAAGGAGACGAGAATATATTTCTTTGGAAATATTATGTTATTATGCTTGTCATAACTTATATGCTTTTATGCATGAGAAAGAAAGAAGAGAATATCTTGCAAGATAAATGATGATGTTATGCATAACTTATGTGCCTTAAGTACACGAGAAGAAAGACTACCCACACCCGATGATTTTAAAGAGCCTATGATTTTCAAAGAGAAATCATGTGCTTTAATGCAAGAGAAGAGACTACCCACACACTATGATTTTTCAAAGAGAAGTCATGTGCTTCAATGCACGAGAAGAGCAACTCATACCCTATGGTTTCTAAAGAGCCTGCATTTATGTGTTCAATTATAATGTAGATTAATTAATTGGCGATGAGTCTACTGAGTATTTCTATGAAATGCTCATTTCTATTTTAACAATATTTGCAGATTTCGGATAGGGTGGCAAGTGATGGATGATTGTAGCAATAGTCATTAAATAATTGAAAATCTTATTTTGATGATCCGTATTTCCAAACTTTGGATATTTTTGAGATTTTCAATTATTTGAGAAATAATGGCATTGTCGAATGTTTTGTATTATTAATGGCTCGATTCGTTATTTTGAATTGTTTCATAAATGTTTTCGAGTTTTTTCGACCATTACAGTTTATTTAATGTTGCCAAAAAGAATTTCAGTTATTTCTTCCGCTAGAATATTATTTTAAAGTTTAGACCTGAAAATGACATGGCGAATTAGGTATTTAGAACTCGGGGCGTTGCACCTTTATGAGTGAAGAAAGAGGCAAATATGTCTTCCCATTAACATATACACCCCTTGTCTCATATTGTTCACTTTTGGGTCAATTTAACCAATACTTGAGGCAAACCAATGATAATTTACTTAGTTCAGCCATCAGGATACCAAGCTTGAAATTTTTTTAGTGGTTTACAACTATCCACGTGTTACTTCCTAATATAAGTTAATTATGATCAATTTTAATTGAAAACACAATCCAACTGACCAAAACAATCAATACAAATTATATAATAAACAATGTGAGACGGAGAGGAGTAGATCAAAAACTGAAACTCACCCTATTGGCCAGTTCCTCAACTCTCCGTCTTGCTGTTTTTGAGACAGATCTCTCAGTTAACAGTCTTGCCCGAAGAAAATCAATTGTCATTGCCTTTGGGTCTTCAATGCTAGTACTTTTCCTGATACAATAGTGCTTCAGTATCAGAATAACTACAAAAATAAAATCAACTAGCTGAAGGAAAAATGTAATATATCTGCCACCTTTTCAGTGAACAGAAAGCAACATAGTTATACTACAATGGATGTCGATTCTATTCCCATGCTCTGGATGGATCAATTGCAAACAATTCAAACACAGTTAAACTAAAATTATATGCCATACAAACACCAAATTTTCTGTGAGTTGAAGCCTAAACTTACTCTTCAAAACTCTCAAGCTGAACATTGAAAATGTTATGTATGTTAATCATCTCATCTAAAAGCATAAACAGTTAGGGATGGGACAAATTTATTTATTTAAATAAAGATATCAAAATGACCGCTCCATGTGCAGGCCGAAATCATAAAGCCTTGCACATGCACAATTTTTTTAATAAACAAGTGGCAATGAGACTTGAACCCTAGTCCTTTCCTAGACTTTAATACATTTTAATCACCTCGTTTAAAAGCTAAGCCATTAAAGAGTAGCCATATTTATTATAAGAGATTTTTCAAAGATAATGTAACGAGAGGCACGAATTCCCATTCTATTGCGAGGTGTCAAAACTTCTAGAAATCCAAGAACTATTTACTATCTATAGTGAAGATATGCGAAAGAGGTTAATAAAACTCAATCAACAATGTGGTAAATGATTCTATAGCAAATTGAGTAAACTTAAGATTCTTTCGCCAGTTTTTCTCTGATTATACAAATTATTGAACCCAATTTCATGAACCTTGACTCAGAGAATGAATTGGGAGTCCTGCAATATACTATCTACTACTAAGTAATTTCATTTTCCGTAGTTTTTCCCTTCTGGAAAATATAATTGAGAGATTGGATGAATTGAAATCGATGTAACTATTGTAGACTGTAAATCAACCATGCTAAAAAGATTTTTCAGCTAGAAAAAACATCAAACCTACACTTCATTTGTAAAGAATTTATAAACAACTTAATTTATAAAGACAGAAATGAGTGTTTGATAAGTGGATAGTACTTGTGTGTTTATTAGAATGTATGGTTGGAAATGAAATTTGACCATTTACGAATGATTTAAAAATGCCCCGTTAACTTGCAGATGGTGGAAAGTCGTTCAACTTATTAGTATTCGTGACAAGGACAGTCCATATTGAAACCTGAAATAGGAAATTTTAGTGTTAGAATCTCCTAGTGATTCACTGACACACAACTACATGCAAATTCATGCATGAAGAGTATACATAGTGTTGAACTGTCATGGCAACATTCCTTCTTCCTCCCCAAGCAGATACTCTCAAAGATTTGATTTACATATAGCAGCTCAAATATAACTCTCATCACAACCACTCTTACAAAATCCTAGGTCACAGTTGCAGTTCCTTTCTATTTGTTGAAAGATATAATAAAAGGAAATCCAATAGGTCCATTAAAATAAGTACTAGCAATATGGGACATTAATTATGAATGAATCATCAAGCTACCTGTACTGTAACAGGAGCAAATAACAAAAGGAGCAACCTAGCGATAATTCACATGCTTTCTTCTGAACAATAGAAAGCATATCCTTTGCGACAACAAACCAAATATTTGGATCAAGAAAGAAACCACAGTCCAATTCCCTCCACCACTAGAAGGTTGCCAAAATAACCATCATTACAATTTCAAACTATCGTGATACGTCTAGGGTTGGTCCTGAGATTTTGGGTGCCCTCTGAGACAATTTGAAATGATGATTTATTAAAAAAAAAAAAAATTGTGTTATTTATTTAATTTTTTCTTTAAGTGCCTTGTAATTAAAAAAAATTGGTGTCACTATAACGTTGATGCCCTATGCGCTCGCACCTCTCGCACACTCTCATTGCCGCCTCTCACACTCTCATTGCCGCCTCTGGATACGTCAAATACCTAATTTGGACATATATGGGATTGAGAATTTGCATGAAAGGAAAATCAAGATTAAAGGGTCAACAGAGTGCACTCACATCAAATCCTTCTCATATGGAAAATCAGTACAGCCACACATAAGTTTTTCCTCATGTGAACTTCAATTTTATTAACATCTTTAGGCACTTCTGTCACCCAGATTCACGAGAAAAATAATATTTTCCAGTGAGCTAAATGAATGAGATGCTGGCCAGCGTTTTTAACAAAGCTTTCAAAAGTAGAAATTAACACGGTCCATGGTCCAGCTTTATTTATTTTTCAATCCAGCAATTGCAGATATTCTCTGGAGTGTGTGGAGCGTGTTATGGTAATTCCAATCGCAGCAATGGCCCAGGCAGGTTACTTAAACAAAATAACTGT
The DNA here is from genome assembly GCA_963555705.1 of Ligustrum vulgare. Taxonomy (NCBI): domain Eukaryota; kingdom Viridiplantae; phylum Streptophyta; class Magnoliopsida; order Lamiales; family Oleaceae; genus Ligustrum; species Ligustrum vulgare. The sequence goes on along the minus strand of OY743171.1, from coordinate 52,697,810 downwards.
TTGGCTGTTACGATAGTGCTTTTAGGTGGTGAACCGAAGAAATTGGTTACTGAAAACCTGACAGTCAATTGGAAGGTATCGGCTGGAAAAGGAGAAATGTGAACCATTCAGAACAAAGAAGAGATGGAGAATCTGTTCTAAATGTTGATAAAAGTGTTAGAAAAAATCTCCCCTTCACCGTCCATGTTATTAATTGAAGTATAAAAATGAGGCCAAATGTGTCTAAATAAATTAGCCACCTTATTAACCTACGAATGTGCTTTTGCGTTCATTTTTTTGTGCTTCAAATAACACAATAATACACACAAAAAATGCAGCTAGTTTAGTAATTCATTTGAAAGCAGCCTGACAGGTTTCAGTGACTATTGAACTTCTCTTATCAACAAAAGAAAGGCAGTTGCTTTTGAACTCCAAGTGTGGCTTACATGCCAATGTATTTGCTAGTGTTATCCTTGTTTTGCAAGTGTCTGAATGTCAACTGCAATTTTATTTTATTTTATTTTTTTTATTTTATTTTATTTTTATAAGAAACTGAAATTTTATTCATGAAATAAATGATAACAATTAGTCAACTGCAATAAGTTATAGTAATTAATGGAGTTAAACTTTGTTGTCCCATCACTAATTTAATCTCATAGAAGAAACAAGGAAATGAAGGGTTCAAAAGGAGGACAGAACAGAGACCAGTGAAGATGAATTGGATAAAAGAACAGTGAGCATTTACAAAGTCATCACTGAGCACAATTTGTCAGGAAAAGTAGGTTTCTCCCTTGTCCTAACATCCTAACAGGCTTAAGGTTTTCAGAAATTACTTAGCCCTTGTTTGGTGGAGATTTTATAAAAGCTGATGAGATTGAAAAATTGTGGGTCCCGTGTTTGTAATTAATTGTTGACTTTTGACTTAGATTAAATTTGATTTTAAGTTGTACCAAACAGGGGCTTATTCTATATTTTCAGTTTTTTTTAAGGCCATATTTTCAGTTTTTTTTAAGGCCTAGTGAAACATGTTAATTCCAATTTTCCAAATGTCAAAGCTTATGGCAACTAAGGGCATCTCCAACCCTATCCCAAACTTGGGGTAAAATCTTCTCCAATGGTACCCCTAATCTCACCCCAAATTTGGGGTTATGAATAGTGCAACCCCAAATTTGGGGTTGCACTATTCATAACCCCAAATTTGGGGTTGAGCTTAATTAATTACCAAATTGCCATTTTCTTATTTAATTTAAATGTTAAACATTATTAATTAGTCTAATAATTTGTTGTTATAGTAATTATCTTAACTATAAATATTATAATTATTATTATTTAATAAATATTGTTGTAATTCTATAATTGTTAATTTAATTTTTCTTTAAAAAAAAATTTTGTTCTAAATAACAGTAATATTTTTGTTAATATTGTTACAAAATCGGCACGAATTAGTTTGGATAATTAAAAATAGTGAAATTTTATTTCCAAAACTAACGACGACATATGTCAAATGAAGCTACATATGCAACAACAACGAGAGGAAAACATAAACTTAAACATACAAGAAAACTAATACGAAATAGTTAGTCGAGATAGTCAATGAACTAGTAATCACCCAAACCAGTGGAGGATCCCCCGATGTCGCCAAACAATTGAGAAAATGAACCATCGGTACTTTGCGATCCGGAACTTTGATTGTTAGCTCTTTTTTGGGTTATTCTTAACTGTTCACTTTCTAAAAATGCACGTACATGTGGGTTTGCACTGGAGGTGGAAAGCTTGTCCAACTGGTTGGGCAGGTCAGTACGCAGGTCATAGTGGATCTCCAACAATTATCCTTGAGGCTGTTGCTGATTATGATCTTTGGATCTGGCATGCATATTTTGGGTTGCCTGAGACAAACAATGATATCAACGTGGTAGAAAGGTTTCATCTTTTTGCTAATCTTGCATCAGGCGTAGCTCCTCCGGCTCATTATATTATACAAGGAAAGGAGTATGTGACGGGTTATTATCTAGCTGACAGCATATACCCGAAATGGTCCACCCTTGTGCAAACAATCCACGATCCTCATGGACCAAAAAAGAAATTATTCGCAACAAAACAAGAGAGTTGTAGAAAGGACGTGGAACGTGCATTTGGAGTACTACAATCAAGGTTCGCAATTGTAGCAGGACCAGCTCGTTTTTGGGACAAACATGTGTTGAAAGACATAATGACAGCGTGCATTATTATGCATAACATGGTTATTGAAGATGAACGTGATCTCGAGGCACCCATTCAAGATTATGTTGAATCACCAGCTCCAGAAGTTGAGATAGTTGGCAATGAAGACTCTCGTTTTCAAGAATTTCTTGGTCGACACAGACAAATAAGAAATAGCTATGCTCATTATGAACTTCGTAATGCTTTAATTGAGCATTTATGGGAGGAATATATTAATTCTGAAAATTAAGTTTCGTCCATGATTGATAACATCGTTTAATTTAGGGAATTTGTAGCCACTAGGCGTATTTTGTTGTTCAACTTAGAGTTTTTTTTTCCCGAAAAAAATTACTATTTTTAATTTGGTCCATTCTACGCATTAGTTATTAATTTAAATTAAAGTTATTAATTAACAAATTTATAATCAAGGTATAATTATTAAAAAATTAGAAGAAAATTGGGTACTATTCACTTAACCCCAAATTTGGGGTTAAATGGTTGGAGATAGAATTTGAGTTTACCCCAAATTTAGGGTAGACCATTGGAGATGGCAACTAAGTTCATCCGTACTTTCTATTCAATTATTCAAGTTTACTAATGATTTTACCTTTCAACTGCCAATAATACTCTTCTAGCTTATATCAAGGTAACTCAATATATTCAATTATAATTTTGACAATTTATATTCAATCACCTTTGTTTGGTAACACTGTTTAGTTTATAAAATAGTTTACTTATGATTTTTGAGGTAAAAAGTAGTGGTTGAAAATTGGAGAGAGAAAATGTGAATGGTTAAAAAGTAGTTTGAGAAATGTTATAGTGTATAAACAAGTTTATTTTGGTCACCAAACGGACAGTAATAGTCTGCTTTTTCAATACAAAATAGGTAATAATTTGGAACGGTAAATGGCAGCAAGAATTGTCTTAGATAGTAGGCATCTACAAATAGCCATTCCGATATTTTATCTTTTTTCCGTTGATTTATGAACTTATGGGGTGCATCTTTACACAGGATTTTGCACGATAAAATTTCTACAGAGTAATTACTAATTTCTGCAATCACATTCAAACAATATATTATGGCAACTGTTAGAAATCCATAATAAATTCAAAGATTTTAAGTATATAATCATCAATCAAAACTAAACCTCCAGAAACAAGGCTTCTTCAAATATGAGTCCGTAAATGCTATAAGTTTAATTATACACAAGTTCAAACAAGTCCAAGTTTTTGGATTTTTCAAAAAGAACATGAAACTCGAAAACTTCGATTTACAGGTTACATCTAAGTTCCAATATACATCAAAATGAAAAGAATAATTGGTTTTTTTTTCTAAATTTTCGCACAGAATATAATTAAAAGCCCTCATAGATCAAAACCCGCAACGGAGAACCCAAATGTTAAAATTTCGATACTGATACATGAAATTATCGGCTAAAAAATATAAAGGTAAATCTTTATCTCTGCAAGTATAAATGATATCTCTTTCTATTTTTTATTTTACTATTTTTTATTTATTTTTATTTTTTTGCACAGACTATAGTTAAAAACATTCACATACCATAAACCATAAAGGAAAAAACTACAAAAATTAAATCAATACTTTAAAGGAAATTATCATATAAAAATGATCTTTACCTCTGTTCTTGATCTTCATTAACAGAAGTTGACATTTTTTAGCTCTTTCAACTTCAGTGAAAACTGAAACTACACAGCATAAAAAAGATCTGAAAGCTCGATTGTAGTATCTTTGGGAAAAGATAAAAAGGCTTTAAAATCGGGAAAAAATGGGGAATCATAATTTTTTATTCGAACACTTTTGCCTTAAGAAGTACGCTGACTGATGAGTTAGTTGAATGCCATGAATAGAGTCAATGATTTCATTATTTGGTAGATTTTCCTCTTTTTTGCGCGTCCTCTCCAGGGCCCTTTGAGACTGAAAGGAAGCTTCTGATTTACGACACGGGACAATGCCCAAATATGTCCTGTTTGGTTATGTTTTTCATTTGAGAAATAATCATAAATAGATCCAATGTAAAAATGATAAAGTCTTTTAGCAAAATTAAAAAGAATTCAATTTGATTTTCACCTTTAAAAAGTCAAAGTGCATGCATGGTCCAACAATTTCCAACCAAAAGCAAAATTTAAATTGAATTTGGTTTCATCCAAGACAATGACGGTTTAGACCATCAATTGAAGTCAAACAAAAATCAAATCTGGTTTTGATTTCTCCCTAGGCTAAGGAGGTGTGTATATGACGATTTGGACACATTTTTCTCTATAAATAGGGTACATTCCATCCATTTGTAATATGAATTCTCATTCCATGCTTTCTTTAGCTAAAAGAATTAGAGAATTTTGGGTCATATAGTAGAGAGAGAAAAGAGAAGAGAGAAGGTTAAAATAGTGAGAAAAATATTATTTTTCTCTAGTGTTTCTTACTCGTGTTTCTCCTATTATAAGAGAGATTAGTCATTGTTATCTCCGTGTATTTAGAGAGAAGGTTGTAATTTCTCTTACTATAGTGGAATCCTTATATCTTTGCCCGTGGTTTTTACCTCAAAACTTAATTGGGGTTTTCTACGTTAAATCCTTGTGTCCACTTTAAATCATTATTTCTCCATTTTTCTCACTTCTACATCAGTTGTAATTGTGTGCCCCGAACGCAACATTCTTAACAAGTGGTATCAGAGCATCAGGTTTATAGCTGGTTTTCGTGCTACAATCAGATCCAGTTACTGGAAAGGAGGCATCTTCAATAATTGCGACGAAGTACGAAATAGAGAAGTTCAACGGGAATAATTTCTAATACTGGAAAAATGAGAATAAAAGCAATTTTGAGAAAAGATAACTGCTTGGCGGCAATTGGAGAAAGGCCAGAAGAGATCACTAACGATGACAAGTGGAACGAGATGGATGGCAATGCTATTGCTGATCTGCACCTAGCACTAGCCGATGGAGTATTGTTAAGTGTGGCGGAGAAAAAGACAGCAAAAGAGATATGGGATACTCTGACAAAATTGTACGAGGCCAAGTCACTACACAACAAAATTTTCTTGAGAAGAAAACTTTACACCCTTCGGATGATAGAGTCAACCATGGTGACTGACCACATCAACACCCTCAACACTTTATTTTCACAACTCACAGCAATGGGGCATAACATAGATACGGGTGAACGTGCTGAAATTCTACTTCAAAGTCTACCTGATTCGTATGATCAACTCATCATCAACTTAACCAACAACATTGAAGTTCTAGTCTTTGATGATATTGCAGCTGCAGTTCTTGAAGAAGAAAGTTAGCGCAAGAGCAAAGAAGATAGATCGGGAGGCTCACAGCAAGCTGAAGCTTTAACAATAACGAGAGGAAGATCAATGGAACGTGGCCCCGGTGGGAGTCAAAATCAGAGTAAATCAAAATACAGAAGTAAGAAAAATGTCAAGTGTCATCACTGTGGCAAGAAAGAGCACTACAAAAAGGATTGTTGGCATCTCAAGAAGAAAGAAGAAGCCAAAGGAAAAAGACCTGAGCCATCAAATGCTCAGGGTTGTGTAGCAAGCACCTCAGATGATGGTGAAATTTTATACAGTGAGGCAACAACCGTTACTGAAGATAGAAGACGATTTGCTGATGTCTGGCTTATGGACTCAGGAGCAACATGGCATATGACTCCCCGAAGAGAATGGTTCCATCAATATGAACCTATCTCAGGAGGATCTGTGTTCATGGGAGACGATCATTTCTTGGAGATTGCTGGTATTGGTACCATCAAATTAAAAATGTTTGATGGTATGGTTCGCACCATCCATGAGGTACGACATGTGAAAGGCCTAAAGAAAAATCTATTATCTTTAGGACAATTAGATAATAGTGGGTGCAAAACCCATGTCCAAAATGGGACTATGAAAATAGTCAAAGGCGCGCTTGTGGTTATGAAAGCAGAAAAGATAGCTTCAAATCTATTTATGCTTAAAGGAGATACTCTACAAAAAGGAGAAGCATCTGTTGCATCGGCAGGTTTGGTGGAAGAATTGACGATGATATGGCACCGTAAACTTGGCCACATGTTTGAACGTGGTCTGAAAATTCTCTCTGAACGAGATCTTCTTCCAGGGCTCAAAAGGGTATCATTAACCTTTTGTGAGCATTGTGTCACTAGTAAGCAACACGGATTGAAGTTTGGCACTTCTACTACTAGAAGTAAAGCTATCTTGGAGCTGGTTCATTCCGATGTCTGGTAAGCACCGGTTTTGTCCCTAGGAGGAGCAAAATATTTTGTATCTTTTATTGATGATTACTCCATGAGATGTTGGGTGTATCCAATCAAGAGGAAGGCTGATGTGTTCGAAGTCTTCAAAATATACAAAGCGCGGGTGGAACTTGAATCTGAAAAGAATATCAAGTGTTTGAGGAAGGACAATGGAGGAGAATATACTGGTGATGAATTTAATACCTTTTGTCAACAAGAAGGTATCAAAAGACATTTCACGACGGCATTTACTCCACAATAAAACGGAGTGGCAGAGCGGATGAAAAGAACATTGTTAGAAAGAACGAGAGCAATGTTGAGAACTGTGGGGTTAGCTAAATCATTTTGAGCTGAAGCAGTCAAAATTGCCTGTTATGTGATCAACAAGTCACCATCAACCGCGATTGATCTAAAGACGCCAATGGAGATGTGGACAGGGAAGCCAGCTAATTATTCTCACTTAAATGTCTTTGGAAGTCCTGTGTACATTATGTACAATGCCCAAGAAACATCAAAACTGGATCCAAAATCTAGGAAATGCATATTCTTGGGGTATGCTGATAAAATCAAGGGGTACCGCCTGTGGGATCCCACTGCCCACAAGGTGATAATCAGCAGAGATGAGGTATTCACTGAAGGAAAGGTACAAGAAAATGATAGCACTTCAAAGGAACCAGCAACTACTACGGTTGAAGTTGAAAATAGAGAAGAACAAGAAGTTCGAGATTCTTCTGAAGTAGCACCAGAGAATGAAGAAGGAGAACAAGTCGAGTTCACAACTCCTGAAGTTAGACGATCAACTCGGGAGAGGAGAGAACCAGCTTGACACTCTGAGTACATTATGGAGAGCAATGTTGCATATTGCCTACTGACAGAAGATGGAGAGCCATCAACTTTCCATAAGGCTTTAAATAGCCAAGAAGTTTTGCAGTGGATGGCAGCAATACAGGAAGAAATTGAAGCTCTTCATAAAAACAAGACATGGTACCACAAGGAAGAAAGGCCATTGGAAATTAATGGGTCTACAAGATCAAACGTGATGGAAATGACCAAGTGGAGCAGTATCGTGCTAGACTGGTGGTAAAGGGATATGTTCAGAAAGAAGGCATTGACTTCAATGAAATATTTTCTCCGGTTGTTCGACTCACAATAGTTCGAGTATTATTGGCGATGTGTGCTACATTTGACTTGCACTTGGAGCAGTTAGATGTGAAAACTGCATTTCTTCATGGTGAGCTTGAAGAAGAAATTTATATGCTCCAACCAAAAGGTTTTGAAGAAAAAGGAAAAGAGAACTTGGTTTGCAGGTTGAACAAATCTCTATACGGTCTCAAACAAGCGCCGAGGTGTTGGTATAAGAGATTTGACTCCTTCATCATGAGCCTTGAATACAACAAACTTAGTGCAGATCCTTGTGCTTATTGCAAGAGATTTGGTGATAGTAATTTCATTATCTTGCTGTTGTATGTTGACGACATGTTGGTAGCAGTCCCCAACAAAAATAGTATCAAAGACTTGAAGGCACAGTTGGCCTGGGAATTTGAAATGAAGGACTTGGGAACAGAAAACAAGATTCTAGGGATGCAAATATATCGAGGCAGAAATAATAGGAAATTTTGGCTTAGTCAGAAGAACTACTTGAAGAAAATCTTATGATGCTTCAACATGCAAGAGTGTAAGCCAATTACTACCCATCTTCCTGTTAATTTCAAGTTATCCTCAAGTATGAGTCCTAACAATGAAGCAGAGAGGATGGAGATGTCTCGAGTACCGTATGCATCGCAATGGGTAGCCTAATGTTTGCTATGATCTGTACAAGACGAGACATTGCACAAGCAATGGGAGCGGTCAGTCGATATATGGCAAATCCTGGCAGAGAGATTGGAATACGGTGAAGAGGATCCTAAGAGACGTCAAGGGTACCTCAAATGTTGCATTATGTTATGGAGGATCAGACTTCACTGTTAGAGGCTATGTTGATTCAGACTATGCAGGTGATCTTGATAAGAGTAAGTCCACCTCAGGTTATGTGTTTACTCTTGCTGGAGGAGCTGTAAGCTGGGTTTCAAAACTGCAGTCTATCGTGGCTAATTCTACGACAGAGGCAGAATATGTTGCAGCTATACAAGTTAGCAAAGAGACAATATGGTTGCAAATGCTACTGGAGGAGCTTGGACACAAACAAGAGAAAATTGCTCTATTTTGTGATAGTTAAAGCACTTTGCATCTGGCAAAGAATCCAGTATTTCACTCAAGGACGAAACACATTAGAGTACAATATCATTTTGTACGAGAAAAGGTGGAAGAAGGAAGTGTGGATATACAAAAGATCCATACAAAAGATAACCTAGTTGATATGTTAACAAAGCCAATCAACAACGTCACATTTACTTGGTGTCGATCCTCTATTGGCCTAGCAGAGACGTAAGCAGCATGAAAAATGGAAAGTTTAGAAAGGATGGGTGAATTTCCAAAAAGACTTTAAGTGGGAGATTGTAAAAAAAGATAAAGCCTTTTGGAAAAACTAAGAAGAATTCAATTTGGTTTTCACCTTTGGAAAGTCAAAGTGCATGCATGGTCCAACAATTGCCAACCAAAAGCAAAATCCAAATTGAATTTGGTTTCATCCAAGGCAATGGCGGTTTGGACCATCAATTGAAGTCAAACAAAAATCAAATTTGGTTTTGATTTCTCCCTAGGCTATGGAGGTGTGTATATGATGGTTTGGACACATTTTTCTCTATAAATAGGGTACATTCCATCCATTTGTAATATGAATTCTCATCCAATGGTTTCTCTAGCTTAAGGAATTAGAGAATTTGGGGTCATATAGTAGAGAGAGAAAAGAGAAGAGAGAAGGTTAAAATAGTGAGAAAAATATTATTTTTCTCGAGTGTTTCTTACTTGTGTTTCTTCTATTATAAGAGAGATTAGTCATTGTTATCTCCTTGTATTTAGAGAGAATGTTGTAATTTCTCCTACTATAGTGCAATCCATCTCTCCTTGCCCGTGGTTTTTACCTCAAAACTTAATTGGGGGTTTTCCACGTTAAATCCTTGTGTCCACTTTAAATCATTATTTCTCCATTTTTCTCATTTCTACTTCAGTTGTAATTGTGTGCCCTGAACGCAACATTCTTAACATCCAACAACTATAATATTTTGTAAAATAGACTTTGAAACCATAATATCGTGAAAATAGACTTTGACTCTTCAAACTTACTAAAATACCCTCATACATAGGATTTACAATATAAGTCATTAAAATATAGAAAAACTCCATTTAAGTCCTTAGATAATTTTGTTTTAATTAATATGATTTTTGTTCGCTCATAGTAGCACCCCTGAATTGGTATCAAGTCATATGACAGATCTAAAAGATAAATATTATATGACAAAAAATAAAAATAAAAATATAATATATACATCAAGATTTATAATTATGAATACATTAGTACTACCCAATAATTATAAAATAGAAATCTTGAGAAATCTAAAAGATTTAGACAAAGAGATAAGAAGGGATATTTATGATCTAATAAATTTCGATATAATAAAGGAAGATTTTAGCATAAACGAAATGTTAGATTTAATCAACAAAGATATACTAGAAGAATTATATAAAGATTATAGAAATGGATTATCATAGAGCAGATCCTCAATTAATTAGATATCTAGACATAGAAACAAATGAAAAATTAGATTTAATAATAGAACAAAGAATAAATTTAATGGATCAAATGAGAGAAGAAAGAAATATAAAACGACAAGAAAAATTAAGATTAAAATTATTAGAGAAAAAGAAAGAATATTTTAATAGAATTTTGAAGCAATTACTGAAAATACAAATGATTATAGAAGATAAAGAAAAAACTAGAAAAGAAAAGTATGATGAAACAAAAACATTGGAAGACTATCTAAAATATTATAGAATATATCATAGAAAATTAATGCTTGGATCAATAGAAGAATATTGTGAATATCAAATAATGAATTATAAAGAAGCACAATATGAAATGGAACTTATTTTAGAAATCGAGCATATCAAAGGAATAAATTAATGACAAAATTTCTAGAAATAAAATTTGAAAAACAAATAATAGAAAATATAAAACTCCCAGTTGGATCTTATCAAATAAAAGGAGCTAATACAACTATATTTCAACCATTAAGCTCATGGGGAGAATCCGATGAATTTCTCAATATGTAATTAAATTGGATAAGTGCATTTTTATGGCAAACATATAAAAATATAAATTTATAAGATAAATTAGCTATTGAATAATTACAACAGTTAAATATACAAGATATGAATATCAAAGAAAAATTACAGAATATTCAAAATAAACTAACAATACAATTTGAAGAATTAAAAAATATGATAGGAAAAGTTAAAAATATAGATGAAGAAATTTTAAAAGAATTCCAAAGAAAATCAGGAGAATTAATTAACCAAGATAAAATTGAAAAAATTATAGAAAAAATAGATAAGCTAAATGAAAAAATAAGGAAGAATGAAATAATCAAAAAATTAGAAATAAAAATAGATGATATGTATGACATACTATTTAAGGTACAAAAAGCTCAAACTATTAAACCAAGAGTATAAAATGTCAATAAGTGAATATATTGAAGATCTAAAATTATTAATAAAATCATTAATAAGTGATGTTCAAGATGTAAAAAATGAATTAAAAGAAGTAAGAAATGATATAAATATACTAAAACTAGATATTAGAAAATTCAAAGATAATAATAAAAGCAAAGATAAGAAAATAGACAAAAAAACTCATAGAAAAAGAAATACTTAGAATAGGAAAGAAACACTATGAACAAGAAAAAGTTATAATAGAAGCAGGAAGTATGGATGATAAATTTAGAAAAAATATATTACCAAAAATATTAGAAGAAAAGTTAGAATTACAAAAATTCATAGAAAAAACTTTAGAAAAACTAAAAGCTGAAAAAAAAAGATAAAAATGAATGAAGAATTAAATTTGCTTATAGAAAATTTTGATCAATTAAGCTTAGAAAATTTTAATGAATACTAGATGAGCACCAAACCCAGCTCCAATAGGAACTTTCAAACAAGAATTATCAAATCCGGATGAAAGTTATGTACCCTTATATAGTAAACCACACCGACAATATTATGATAGAATCAGAGATAGACAACCACCTAAAGGGAATAAATATAAAGATAGATTTGAACCAAATAATAATTACGATAAACCTATTAATCATGGAGGAACAAAACTAGATTTGGATTGTAAAATAGATACTAAAAAAGCCTTATTAACTTGGGCAGATTCGATTATACTATTCTTTTTATACAATAAAGATGACATATGGGAAAATACTGAAAGAATGATAGACTTTTTAACAACATCTTTTGAAGGACATTGTTCACCGATATCTCACAATGCGAGATACCCCTACAAGTGTACGGGTCGTGAAGAGTAGTTAAAATGGACCTAAGAGTCCGGATTATCGTTCCCACAAGGACAGCTTACTAAGTACCGAAAAATGCCAGTTCTTAACTTTATTTGAACAAATGAAAGAAGTTTAAGAATAAAAATTTAGAATTAAAAACTGAACGAATGAATTAAAAAAGAATTGTTAAATTGTTTGTTTTCAAATAAGATTGTAAAGTAGTTGGGATTCACGAATTCACCTAGCCAATTAAATCAATTCCAACTCCATGTTCTATTTTCTAAATATGTGTTCGATCGAATTCACTAATTCAAATTGAGATTCCTCTCTCGAGTTTAAATCAATCCTACCTAAATAAGTCAACTTTGTAACTCTACAGTGGGTTCGAATATTCCTTATCTAGATGCATTACACACAAGAATTCACACACAACCGCAATAATAACAAGAGTATATCTCTATCTCTCGTTCAATTACCGGATTTATTACCTAAATCTATGTCATTAACTCACCTCTCGGATTATGAAAATAACACATAAAATCATGAAAGAGTGGTCAGTTCATTCACGCTTAAACACAATAATAAATCAACACATGCATTGAAGCATTAAAACAAGGAATACGGAATTAAAATAATTAACTAAGCTACATCGTTCATCCCAACAGTAAAATTAGTTACACATCATTATGAAATAATAAAAACAAAATATAATGACGTTCATTGAAAATAATAATGAAGAATGGAAAGATTGCACCAATTATCAATTCTTCAAGTATCTCCAAGTCTTGTCCCTTTGCAATGCTCCGATCTCCCCATAATTTAACGTGAAAAGCTTGATTGTAGCTCGTTCTATGGAGAGGCAAAGGTCCAGATCTCGTGCCTCTTGTGTTGTATATATAGGTTTTGGAGAAAACCTAAGTCAAAAAGCCAAAAGCCTGTTAAAAATCGTAAGAAAAATCTGATCTGCAGCCCAGTCGGATAACCGCGCGATCGCGTGGTGGAAACCCTAGCGATCTCGTGGTAAGGTCTTTAACTCTCGGGTTAAGATTTTGAGGCTTTGCGCGATCGCTCAATAGATATATGGCGATCGCGTGATGTGAAATTTCCATCTTTTCGCGATCTTGTTAGTTGGTCTCTGCCTTTTATTGCCGCCTTGATCCTTAACTTCTGATTGTTGCGATTTAGTCCCCGAGCTTTATATTCTTCTCAATTTGCCCGTTTAAACTCTCAATTCCTTCAATTGGGTCCTCCAACCTTTGATTTCTTCTCTTTGGCACCATGTAAGTTTCCCGATTGATGTTATCAGTTCCCATATGCTCAATTTAGCACCAATTAAAATCCAATTGTATCATTTTTCCATTAATTGCTTCATTCTTCACCTTTTGGGATATTTTCTACAAAGTAAACAAATGAACTCAAATTTAATAGCAATTATTTCAAAACGTCAACAATATATTCTACTTTAGACGTACAAATAAGTGTATAAAATATACTTATCAGACATGTTAGAAATTGGTGGGAAGGAATAAGTAGTGATACTAAAGCATTAATAAGAAGAAATGTACAAACAGAACTAATAAAATCAGATATAAAAGGTATAGAAAAGTTAGTAGATTATATTGCGGATGAATTTTTAGGAGAAAATTGGATAAGCAATGCTGAAACAGAAACAATTAGAGAAAAAGATAATGCAAGAGTAAGATTAATAAATTTAACAATATGTGATGTGTAAAATCAAATAATACACTTGTGAATTCAAAGAATATTATTATGTCCAATTCTATAGTAATGAAAATCAAAAAGTATACAGAGATATGTATTATAATAAACCAGGTTCATGAGGAATATACTTTAAAATAGAATTTGAAAAATTTATCAGAGACAACCCTAGAACACCTAGAACATTAGGATCAAGGATAAAATCCCTATTTGAAATATTAGCATATATATGTCAGCAAAGACCATTATTAAAGAAATCAGGAAAATTAACTAGAATATGTTGTGAAGATATGAAAAAACCTACCCAATAGGGATGTAATTCTGAAAGAAGAAAAATTGATAAAAGGAAATATAAAAATAAAAAATTTAAAAAGTTCAGAAACTTTAGGAAAAGATATACAAAACCTAAGAGAAGATATAACCCAAATAAAAAACAAAAAAATAAAACTTATAAAAAAGACAAAAGCTAATGCAAATGTTGGAATTGTGGAGAAATGGGATATATAAGTCCTGACTGTAACAAAAAGAAGGTCAAAATATTACAAAAAGAATATCTAGAAATAGAAAGTGAACTAAGTGAAATATCTGACATTGAAGAATATTATGATCAAGAAGTCTATATAAGTGAAACAGATTCAGAAAGCAATGAATCATAATCATAATAGAGAAATAGAAGAAATAGAAAATAATAAGAACATAGATAAACAAGAATATGAAGGAATAGAATGTTATGGATTAAGAGTAACTTTTGACAATAATAAGTTCAGAAAAATACATAAGTTATCTTTAGATTTGAAAATCGAAAAATGGGAAATATTAGACATAATATGGAAAAGAGAAATAATAGCAATAAATGAATATCATAAAATTGGAAGGGCAATAGATGTTAGAACTATTCAAGGAACACACAAATTAAATCTTTTAACAAAAAATACAGTTACAGAATTACTAACAAAGATCAATAGAAAACGAAGTGAAAAGATTCAATATGTTTATTTAGCAGGTATCCAAATAATGTTTAAATCCTTGTTTAGAGGGGATTAGATTCGCCTTTGACTGTAAGTTTACATGATGGAAGAATAATAAATTTAAAAGATAGTCATTTAGGAACAGTGGAAGGAAATCTAGCATATAAGAAATTAATATTTACATGTTACCCAAAATATTGTATATCATTAAAAGACCGAAATTTTAATGAAATTTTAGGAGTACATTTCAAATTACATAAAGAAGATATAATGGAACCAGAAGATAAAATTATAACTATAGAATATAGGGCATTATACACATTTACTAATTCTAAATATGGAAACATTTATTCTAAAAAACCATATATGGAAATTCATAAAGAATGCAAAGACTTTGGTAAAGCTGTGGAACCACATAAACAAATAAGTTTAGTCCCAATAAACTATGAACTTACTATAACAAAAAATAAACCAGAAATTATAGAGTTAAGAGAAGAAGAATACCCTAATAATAACATAAAATTTGAAAATGGCAGATTAATTAGAAGATCAACAAATTTTTTTTAATAGAAAACAATTAGGAGAAACTTGTAATAAAGAGAAATAAAACTTCATAGAAATACTGAAAATATGAAAAATAGAAGGTGAGTATTTCAATGAAAAAGAACATATAAAAGGATCAAATATATGAATTGATACAGGAGCTAGTGAATGTCATATAGCTTCAAACAGGAACAAAGGACTAATATCTCATAGAACTTATCCGTATAGATATATAAATTTTGATGGACAAATAAATATGACTGAACTTGAAGTTAAAGTACCAATAAAAATAGGATGAATAAATTTCTTAGTACCATGTCATGTAGATAATAGTATGGTAAATTCTCATGTATTATTAGGAATGAGCTTCCTAGACGAACTAGAAGATTATAATATAAAACGTGAAGGATTATATATAACATATAATGGTCAAACTATACTATGTAGAAAACTGAATAAATGAATAACCAAATAAGTTTTCAATTGGCTGTTTATATTCAAGTTACTATTGTTGAAACAAATACAACAAAATGTGCATTAATAAACACGGGAAGTGATATAATGATATTCAGAAATTTCTTAATAAAATCATGGAATACTAATAGAAAGATAAAAATTACAGGAGTAACAGGAGAAAGTACCCAGATAATTAATAGTGCTGATAAAATTGATATAATACTTGGAAGTAAACAAATCGTTGTAAATAAAATATATAATTACAACAAATTAGAATGTGATATATTACTTGGAAATGACTTTATACAACAATTTCAATATTACAAACAAAATAATTACATGATAATGTTCCAAACACATTGTGGACATATACTAAAAATACCAAGAGAATTTAGACCTTACAGAGTTCAGCCAACACAGCGTGATGATAAATGGGAGAAAAGGCCAATTACACAAAATAAAATAAAAAATAAAATAATAATGTATAAAAAAGTCTTGAAAACTGTTGACCACAAAATCCGGATGGACCTTGGACCAACACGTCTCAGCTCCTCCCTCTTGAACACGTGGATCTCCTGCGTACTGTGACAAACAATCAGTTTGCAAAGGGGGTCGAGGTGGCTCCCATTTGCACTCCGATGCCTAAGTCAGTACTCATTTTTGGGCAAATGTAAATTGGGTGCGGGAAATATAAAATGTGTAGAAGAGAGAAAAGGGAGTGAGAGAAGTATATAGTTTAGAGTCAGAAATTCCTATCCCTTTCCTTAGAGACTTACCTGTTCTATTTATAGTTACATTCTTTTACCACTGTTCTGACACGTGTTCGGCCTTTACACGTGGCTTCTTCCCATCCGTTGGTCAAGTTAACCATTTAGTTGGTCATAATCATTACTGTCTACTATAGGATTGTGGCGGCCATCACATCAACGATAAAGGCGCTGTCCCATCAGAT
The DNA here is from genome assembly GCA_963555705.1 of Ligustrum vulgare. Lineage (NCBI taxonomy): Eukaryota > Viridiplantae > Streptophyta > Magnoliopsida > Lamiales > Oleaceae > Ligustrum > Ligustrum vulgare. The sequence goes on along the minus strand of OY743171.1, from coordinate 52,681,310 downwards.
TGCAGCTTGATTACAGGTCCCGTGTCGGTGACGTTTCCGCCCAACCTAGATGCCGGTCCTTGAGGTTGCTTCGGACGATGCCGCTTATGGAGATGGTTCGGCTATAGGAGGGATGTGCCTCGGAATGCCTCGACCAAATAATAACCCCTTAGGTGGGCCCTACTTAAGTGGTTTATTAGATTCCATGTGCGACACGTCACGCGTAATTTAAAAATGTGATCGTAACAAAAACAAATATACAAATAAACATGGAAAAAATCATAGAACAATTAGAAAAAAATTGTGGAAAAAATCGATTATTATTTTGGAAACCACATCATCCAAAAGCTAAAATAGAATTAACAGAAAATGTTATTATAAGAATTAGACCAATGATGTATACTATACAAGATATACAAGAATTTAAAAATCAAATAAAAAAATTACTTAACCAAAAATTAATCAGACCAAGTAATGGATCTCATAGTAGTCCAGCTTTCATGGTAATGAAACATTATGAACAAAAGAGGAAAAGCTAGAATGGTGATAAATTATAAAGAATTAACAAATATACCAAATTTGATGTATACTTTTTACCAAATAAAGAGGTACTAATAAATCTTGCAAAAGGAAAACAATATTATTCTAAATTTGACTGTAAATCAGGATTTTGGCAAGTAAAAATGGAAGAAGATAGCATTCAATATACCGCATTTAGTACACCCCAAGATAAGTATGAATGGATGGTTATACCATTTGGTTTAAAAAATGCAACATAAATATATCAAAGAAGAATGAATAATATATTTAGAAAATTTAATGAATTCTTAATCGTCTATGTTGATAATTTATTGATATGTTCTAATAATAGAGAAGAACATATAAATCATTTGATAAAATTTATAAATGAATACAAAAAAGAAGGAATTGTTCTTTCAAAAAATAAAGTTATAATAGAAAAATAAGAAATTGATTTTCTTGGATTATCAATAGATAAAAGAGGAATAAAATTACAAACTCATATATCTAAAAAAATAGAAAGTTTTCCAGATAAATTAGAATATAAAGAACAAATACAAAATTTTTTAGGATGTTTAAATTATGCAGAAGGATTTATTGAAAAACTTTCAAAAAATAGACATAAAATTCAGATTTTACTTAGAAAAATAAATATTAAAGGATGGAGAAATGAGCACAAAGAAATTGTCAAATCACTTAAGGAAGAATGTAAAAATTTACCAAATTTAAGATTATCAGATGAAAAAGATAATTTAATTGTTAATACTGATGCTTCGGATAAATATTGGGCAGCGATATTAAAAACAGATCTTAATGAAATTTGCAGATATTCTAGTGGAATGTTTAACCAAGCAGAAATAAATTATACTGCTCATGAGAAATAATTGTTAGCAATTATTAGAGGAATAAAAAAGTTTTAATTATTTTTATTATCAAAAAAATTCATTATTGAAACTGATAATTCTCAAGTTGCAGGCTTAGTAAAAAAATAGTTACAACTAGAGTCTCAATATAGAAGGCTCCATAGATGGCAAGCCTATTTGACATTTTATAATTTTGATATAATTCACATTAAAAGTGTTCAATAATTATCTTGTAGACTTTTTAAGCAGGAATATTGAATTTGCAGATGGATAATATAAAAAAAAAATCCTTGATAGACGTCAAACAGCGAATGAACTTCCTCACAGAGGAAACTGAAGATATAAAATTTGGAATTGAGCAATTAGCATAAACTCTCTAGGAAAGTTTCAAGCAATTGATGAAAATCTTGAAATTTCATTACAATTATACCAAAGAATTGAGTGATAATATAATTGAGATTGAATCTCAGTTTGAATCATTAATTACCAAACAGGGTGATACAAAACATGTTATATCAAAAATACAAACAGGTACATCTTATGGAAGTAGTGGTGGACCAATGATTAAAAGAGATGAACAAAGTCCAAAGAAAGTAACCACAAATGAAGTCAGTCCTCGAAAAGTGACAATCAAAGACAAACATACATGGGTAATCAAAATTCGTGCTGAGGAAGAAGATTATTCCTCTTTTTTACCAAAAGAAGACGAATATAAAACTACTGTCAAAGTTATATATGAACTCCAAGAATGTGATTGTTATTACATTTCATATGGAGATCATGTATACCCACGATTGATCGTTACTCAGGGAGGAGATCCCGTTATGACAAAAATGACAGCTGATTATGGATTTTTGGATCTTATCTACCCAGGGAAAGATTTGAAAGAAATTGAAAAATTTGATGATTTACTAAAAGGAGAAATTTCAAAGTTTTCCCAAGGAAGACCCATATATTTAAAATTTTATTTGATCAGTCCTGAAATTGATGGAAGGATATATTATCCTGCTGAGCATATTATCACGATTGGGTATGTTGCTCGAAATTTTCAAATTGAAGTTGGAAAAAATACCAAGCCAGTGCCAAATGTTATAAGGTCATGGTTTAGATCTCGAATGGTGTTTGGAATTAAGGTTCTCTACAACATTGCCAAAAATTTGTATGATAAAAAATTCAAATGCATATGCAAGTATAATGGATGGATCCTCCTCACTAATAGAGGAAAAGAAAAGTCAACAATCTTGAAAGAATACATCAACAAGTTTGACACCCATCAAATCCATGGAACCTTTGCTACCTTACAAGAAGCAGGAATTGCCCCACATGCCAATAGAACTAATGGGAAGATGGAAGCCACTTGATAAATCTGTCTTACATGCCAACAGAATTGATGGACAGGTATAAGCTGTTTGATAAATCTACTTTAATGGAACAAGGCATAACAATCTAGGGGCCATGTAAAGACTAAAAAATAGAGGGATAGGAGTCCCTATAATGTAAGGGTCATAGAGGACAGGTGTGTCCTTGTAATAAATAAAAGTAGATAGGTGTGTCCTTATGTAATGAAAAACAATAAAATTGTTAGGTCGATGATGTAAGCAATGATGTAATTGTATCCAATGTAATATTATAAATAGAGGCCTTCGGGCTAGTTGAAAGACAGAACTCACTTGAGCACTCAGTTTGTGAGAAAGCCAAAAAAATCTTCTGTCTTTGAAAAATTCTCATACCAATCTTGTTTCAATCTCCATATTATCAATAAAATCTCAATCTACTTATCAAATTATGGTGAGTTTCTAAATTCTTTTCTTCTAAATCCTATTTCCAAAAGGAAGATATATTATTAAGAAAAATCCCTACACTCTGTCCTAGAATATTTTTCATCTAAAAGGTTATACAGTGAAGGCATATATCTCGGTTTAGCTAATAACCCGTGAAGACAGGGGTGTGGAGCAGAAACCTGTAAGCCTGAAGGTCACTAACAATAGAAGGAAAATACAAAGGTACTGAGAACAGGAAAAGAGGTTATTATTCTTAATATATCTATCTTTACGGAATTAGAAGGAAGAAGAGTTTTTAACATATCAGAATTCAGAATTGTTAAATTTAATTATCAAAACAGTCCTTATAAGGATGAATTGATCATAGCATAATTGAACTTTTATTCATACACAAACAATTTACTAGACCCATAATGAAATAAAAAAGTTATATCATTTCTATATGTCATGTTTGTTAGCTATTTTTCCAAAATTAAAAGAACTATTAGGAATAGAAATTACAAAATCAATCATTTACTTTTGTCTTTGTAGTGATAATAAGAAATAAATAATGAATTATATTTAGGATGTGTGTTTAGTAGCGATAATGATTATGATCCTATAATAGATTATAACAGTGATGGAAGAGATGAATCATTCTTTACCAGTTTTTGAAAATCTTAATATCATGAATGGAAGCAATTATATCATGAAAAAACTCAGAACTAAGAGAGGTCCATATAAAGTTAAAAAGAATATCAAAACTAAAAAAGGTATTGAATACGAGAATGAAATTGATAAAATAGGATACCAAGAGCAACTCTATACATCACAAGAGATATTAAAAAGTTTTAAAGAAAATCTAATAGAAAACTTTGCTAGAGGCACTGTAAAATCTATAATGATACAAGATATTCAAGATATAATTGGTAAATTAGAGAAGAGAAAGAAAAATATTTCAAAATATAATATACCATTTGAACCAAGCATAAATATTATGGCTGACATAAATATTATCAATTCTCAAACGCTGATAGAATTTGAAAAGTTACTTGAAACTTTATAACTACTTTATACTTTTGTGTTTTTATAATGCCTGGATATACTATTGAAGGATTAGACAATTTGTTAGAAAGAACAATGGAAAAAATAGATAACATTATATCTCAATTAATATACATGGATGAATCATCTGAATAATATTATATACTTTAAGAAAACCATGATCAATACATTATAGTTTATTCTGATATATTACAGCTTAAAATAGATTTAAAAAATAAAATTATGATAAATACAGTCCAAACCTAATGCCGGATATACAATCGAAGGACTAGATAACCTTTTAGAAAAATTGAGAGATAAAATGGAAGATATTAATCATCAAATGAAAAATGAAAATATATCTTCTGAAGAATATAATAAGCTTTTAGAAAAATACGAACAATATATTGCAGATTATTGTGTTTTACTATATCAAATAATGGACTTATAAAAAAAATTTTGTATAATAATCAACCTGATAATTAATGGATACTTCAGAAGCATCAACTTCTAATAACTGTGATCATAAACTATATTTAGAAAACAAAGAAATTTCATTTTTATTAGCTATTATCGAAAAATCTAAAAATATACATTTTATTGGACAATCTAAATTAAAAGAGATATACGAAGATATTGACTATGCTATCCTAAACCGAATAGAATTTAATTCTGTTGAAACAACAACAAAATATAAATATAGTTCATAAAATTATAGAAGAATACGAAGATATAGAAGAAGAAGTTTTAGAAGGAATAACGTTAGGATATATAACTAAAAAATATCATCCTAAATCTTTTGAAAAATTATTACAATATATAATATTTTTAGAAGAACTTAAAAGATTAAAAAATATAAATATAACCAGAAGCCCCGAATTAAATCAACCTGACTAAGTTTGGGGATATATGTTGCAAAATAAACAACCATTTTCATTAAGGGTAATTCTGACATTTTAACATGAAGGTCTATTTTACTAAAGTTATTGTCCAGCAAACCCATTTAACTAAAAACTCCTTTTCATTTTGAACCTGTTTGGTGTAGGAGGAAATAAAAACTCCGTTTCTTAAAAAATTTGTGTTTAAAAACATGTTTTTTATGTTTTTAAGGCAAGATGTGTGGTTGAAAAGTAGAGAGAGAAAATATATGTGGTTAAAAAATTATTTGGAGAATTGTGTTGTTTAAAAATATGTATTTTTGAGTTTGCCAAACAGAGAGAAGTTTTGAATGTGTAATTGAAAAATTGTTAAAAATTTTGTAAAGTAGTGGATCTCATATAAGTATAATTAAAAATGAATTTGAAGAAAGAGTTGTTGAAAAACTCTTGGATCAAACAAGGCCTTAACCACACATTTTTTATAATAATACTATTTTTAAACTACATATATTATTTTATTTTGAGAATATCAAATTCTTTCCCTTAGCAAAGAAATCTTCGCTCGCCTTAAGAAGCTTCTTTCCTCCTTCAAGCGTCATTCCTTCTTCTAATGCTAAGCTTCGGAACAAACTGTTCGGCAAAGAAATCTTCGATTGCCATGATTTTATTCTCCGCCTCGAAACTTACTTCATCCTCCTTATTCAAGCTCTATTCCTTCTTCTTTTGTTGCTAAGTTCCCAACCGTTTTTTAAGAACCAAGATTTTATAATCAAGGAAATTATATAAAATGTTCGTTTTCACATTGTCATTTGCGAAAATGTCCCAATTTTTTGTCATGTTCATTTTCTTGAATTTTGAACATAAATCCCCTTTCTACAAATTTGAAATTCCAATATCGAGATAAAGTTTGTCCCCGGGGCACATCTCCCAGCGGTAAAGGGTTGGTCAATAACGTGCCCAGCGCAGTTCTGTGCAGGGTTCGAATCCTAACAGCTGAATAATGGATTTGTTCCTTGTGACAAGCAGGGGTTACCTTACTCTGCAAGACGTTACTGAGTGTCATCCATCCGATTCTTGGAGGCATAACCTGCGATTTACCTCTCGAACCAATGGTCCAGGATATTATCGATTCGGACCCTCAAAGTGTGGGTTACACCACGAGATAAAGTTTTGAATATAATTTTTTTTATAGTGATAACCAATGAAAATTTGACACATATCTACCCTATATTATATTCAAAAAAGGACAAATGTTACTCAAAGATGTGATGGTCCATTCTATTATCTAAGCTTTTGTTCGTTTCACATTATAAATGCATTTTTTGTCACATCCTATTTTGGCTGTTGTGAGTCCCATGGACTGAAAATTGTGCAAAGCATTAAAGTTGGTTGACAGAAACACTTTTGCGGATTGATGAATAAATGTACTTTCCCAAATTGCCCTGTTACAATTTTGATAATTTGGAAACACAATTTTTGATAGAGGGTAATATAGTCAACGTGATTTTCAATTGTTTCCGCATAGTACCCTTATCTGATGCAAATGTTGTTCCTCATCCATTATTTTAATCAATTTTGCTATCCTCACAATGAATATCACAATGAGGATGATAATTATTCTACATGGCACAATCTTTTTTTCACACATCACAGCATCCTTTAAATCATCAACAACAACACTTCTACATCACCAAATTGTCACCTATATTGTTAAAATAATTGTGTAAGTAGATTAATTCTATTTTAATATATCATCATTGTACAGAAATGTAAAAAACTCATTTTAATGAGTAACAAGCACACGTTAAGGACATCTCCAACGCAGCGGCAAAATAGCGTTTTCACTGCAGCGGCAAAATGGTGTTGGCGCTGCACTTTTCAGTATACCGCTGCTGCGGTAGCTGATTTTGATTGATTTATCTATTTATTTATTTTTGGTTCCTTAACTTTAGTTTATATTTTTTTTGTCCCTATTTCATTTTTTCTCTCCATTTTGGTCCATACACTCTTGTTTAGTTTGATTAAAAAAAGTCATGTATATTTGAGATTATCCATTAATTTCCCTAGTTCAATAAATTATAGTGTTTTATTTTTTTATTCAAAGGTAGTTAACGTTTATATTTTTAATATAGTAACAAATAGAAAATTTTGAAAATAAAATATAATACATTAAAGTTTGATAAACGGATGAGACTACAAAGATGATGAAAATTTTGAAATAACTGGACGAAATGAAATTTAAATTAGAACACATCACAAACAATAAAATAAGCATGTCACGACACACAATAGTTGTTTTCAATAATCAGGCAAATTTGCTCCGGAACCACCTAGATCATCGAATAATGGACTGAACGAGCTTTAGTCAGATTGACTGACATTCATTTGTTCTTGGGTCCTTTTTCGAATGATCTGTTGTTGTTCCCCCTTATGAACTCACGCGTCATCGGATCTGATATTGAATCCAAGCTTGTCAATAAAATCTTGTTATACTCCTTATACATCTGCAACTGATAAAAGTTTTGCCTGTCAGCTGCTCCCTTCCTTACCAACTCCATGAGGTCTTTGTTTTCAGCCTTGATCTCATCCTATTCTTTTCTGGTCTCATCTTCAATTTTTTTTTTTTTTTTGGCCTTTTTAACACCCATTGGCCATTCGGAATAGGTACCCCCAACAGCAACGTCCTCCATGTTCAGAGAAAATGATGAAATCCCAGGAGATGTGGGAGAGCCAGCAAGTGGGTAGTGTAGTTCAAAATATCCAAATGCATTTTGGGAGGTTTGAAATTCTTGGTGTGACACATTCGACGTCGGGCTGAATTTTTCAATATCCTTCAGCAAAGGCCACAAATGATCAAATTTGAAAACACCCTTGTTAGTGGGGTCTTGTGCATACAACATTTTGGCTTTATCCATCTGCAAGACATATTGTAAGATTTTTTATCAGTAAAGTGTGATAGAAATATAACGATGTATATTAAATATGAATGCTTACAATGTCTTGCTCCGATGCCTCACTCGGATGCAAATTTTCAACTTGACTCAAACAACCTCGCAATTTTGAGACTGCCTTGGTAATTTCACCCATATGTGTTGAGACGAGGATTTAATTAATGTTGTTGTAGACCTCGGAAACTCTTTGCTATAGCTTCGACCCTTTTTGTCGAATACCAACGATGGGATCCTGGGATATATCCAAGTAAACATGAGTTAAATGTATGTCCTCATCAACTGTATAGTTAGCTGATCTTCTGCTAGAACTCATGTTTAATTACAGAAACAATTTTTGATTCTCCAAATTATGACGTACGAGTTCAAAATTGGTTGCCACCATTTATAGCCCAAAACACCTGACACAAAACATTATTATTGTCTACAAAGTTTGAATAAAGGAAAAGAATCTCTGCAAAGTAAAAGAAGGCCAAATTTTCTCTACAAGTTTGAATAAAGGAGAAGAATCTCTGCAAAGAAAAAGAAGACAATTTTTTCTCTGGAAAGTTTGAATAAAGCAAATGCATCTCTACAAAATAGGTGGTATAATGCAGATTTTTCTCTGACGTCAAGTTTGAATAAAGAAAAAGAATATCTGCAAAATAGGTGATATAATGCAAATTTTCCTCTGCAAAGTTAAAATAATGCAATTATTTCTCTGCATCAAGTTTGAATAAAGCAAAAACATCTCTGCAAAGTTAAAATAATGCAAAATTTTTCATTGTAAATCTTGAAGAAAGCAAATAAATCTCTGCAATGTTAACATAAAGCAAATGATTTTCTGTAGTGGTTGAAGAACCATATATTTCGGTGAACTAGGTATTCCAAACACATACTTTAAATACGCTAGTGTAACTTATCTAGACTACAACTTCGAATAAAACATTTAAGAAAGATGAATTTCAATGTAGACGCGTCCTCATCTACATACCCGAACCACGACAGTGACAAAGAGTACGTTGAACATATCAACAAGATTGATGAGCAAGAGGAGATTGTGCTTCGCATTCGACAAAACAACATCCGTCAGCTGGCCATCTGCTTGAGAACCGAATGGATGATGCAACTCGTAGAGGTTTAATCGTCAAACGTGTTGTGATTGAATGCGATCGTGAAGGGGTAGATCAATGCTTGTGGAACGATTACTTCTTTGCAAATCCACAGTTTGATGAAGAAAAGTTCCGTCTATGCTATCGCATGTCTCGAAATCTATTCATGTGTATACTTCGGGAGGTGCAAAGTCATGACGAGTATTTCGAGAAAAAAACGAGACGGTCTAGGAAGGCTAGGTCTTTCCCCTATCCAGAAAATCAAGACTGCAATGCAGATGTTGGCATATGGTATTGCAGCAGACGCCACTGATGAGTATGTGAAAATAGGTGAGTCAACAGCTACGGAGAGTTTGCAAAGATTTTGTCTAGCAGTTGTAGAGGTATTTTCACCACGATACCTACGGGCACCAAATGCCAAAGACATTGTAAGATTATTGTACATTGGGTAGCAACGTGGCTTTCCAGGTATGTTAGGCAGCCTTGATTGTATGCATTGGAAATAGAAAAATTGTCCTACTGCATGGGCTGGACAATATACAGTCGTAGCGGATCCCCTACAATAATTCTCGAGGCTGTAGCCGACTATGATCTTTGGATATGGCATGCTTACTTTGGATTGCTAGGGTCAAACAATGATATAAATGTGTTGGCGACGTCTCATCTATTTTCTGACTTGGCAGACGGCATAGATCCATTGGCAAATTATGTCATATAGGAAAAACAATACACAATGGGATACTATTTACCCGAGAATTGTGGGAGTAATGTTACTACTTGCACATGCATTCCTAATTGAGGGATTGTGGAGGTAACTTAGTTTAAAAGTCTCATGAGTCATAGAAGGTTTTCTATGAAGATGGAAATGAAGAAATCCCTTATACTAATCTTATAAGTATAAGGATGATTCAGAATAACCAAAAGTGGTTAAAATGGATCAAGTTCGTTTATTGCATAGATATCGATATGTAATAATTAAGAGTATTTGAAGAATATTCATAAGTGGAAGTGCATTGTAGTGACTCAATAAATTGAATATCAATTACAAAATATTGAAAACTTTACTAGTTAAAAAACCTTAGTGATTTGATAAAAAGGACTTGTAATTGGAAATTTAATAGACCAAGGGACTTGAGTTGAAATTTTACATTAAGGATTTAATTGCATATTGAGTACTCAAGGTCTTGGGATCTGCAAATTTGGCCATAACATTTTTCAAATTTTTTTAAGTCCTTTGAGTTCTGGACTTTAAAAATCGAAGTCCTTAAGTTTCATGAATTTAAGATTTTTAATCCATATAGTGTTGGATTTCAAATCTTATCTCAAACGTGTCGAGTCGTTGTTCGAGTATATATCAAAACTTGAACTTGGGACTACCCGTGATGTGTGGGGGTGGCCTTGCTTTCTTCAAATTATTATAAACGAAATTTGAACATTGTTGAAATGTAATATTCTCGAGAAAATTTGTTGGTACCATATTGTGACATGGACGTCCATTGTAAGAATTTATATCCACTAGTAAATGTGTTTACTATGCTAGTGCGGTATTTGAAAATGTTTGAAATCATTATGAATTTTAAGATGAATTTTTGGAACTAGAGCCTTAGATAAAGTGAGAAATAAGTATTTTATTTTAAGAAATTTTGGAAGCTTATTTATTCGATATCCTGAACTTGTAAGGGTTACGGATAATTGAAATGAATCTTCAACTAAAGCAAGAGAAGCATGTTGGTTTCAGAGTTCCAAAAGTGACAAAGTCTAGACTTGCTACATTGATTGATTATGTCTCAAATGGTATAAATCGTCTTGTATTGCAATTGATCTCAAATTGTATTATTTTATGGATCCATTATATCGAAAAACTTACCAAGAGATCAATAAACTGTTGATCGAAGGGAATAAGATTAAAGCCTACTATGCATGTAATCTTTATAATGATAACTCAATTATGCTGACTGGAGATCCCAAGAACTTGGTTCAATGAGATAACTAAGTTATGAAGATTCAGTTAAGCACTTAGGATTAAATTCCTACCCATTCATATGGTCAAACCAAAGTGCCTTCTGTAAAGTGCCTAGGTTAAGTTTAGCTTTTAATGATTCCTATATCTTGGATAAACCAAGTGGGATAGGGTAGACTACTCCTAATAGAAGATCACCTATGTAAGTGAGAAGTGAGGTCGCTTCTATGAGAATATTTCAAGGCTTGAATTCTCTAAAGCACTTATGAAACCAAGAGTTGTTCAGGGTCAAAATGAACACAATCATGAGAACCGAAAGTGTTAAGGAAGATATTGTGTAAGCATTATTGTCTTGGTTTACACCAACGACTGAACAATTCAAGACATCTTGTTCACTGATTAGTTAAGTAAATCCGATAGTATTTCACTAAGGCTGGTTTAAAGCCAGAAACTACCTCTCTCGATACAATAACTTTTCGCTTATACTTTCTTTAGTGTCTGCATAGTCTTTGTATTAATTTTCATTCATGTGGGGGATTGTTGGAACTTTGTATGAAAAATTGGTTTTGACCAATTTATGTAATTATTTAAGTTGAACCATTAGTTGATAAATGGAAAATTATGCCACTTCAAAACGGGACATTGTTGGAAAATTAGTAGAATATTCTAGAACCTAATTAGATGAAGAGATATGTCATCTTGGATAAAAGGATATGACTTTTGAAATTATTATTATTTTCCAATTAGTGTGTCGCTTCAATTAGAGACAAATTTGAAATGACTTGTCTCTTGAAAGGAATGTGTCTTTTGAAACATAACCTTCAAATATCTATAAATAGAACCATATGCTTAAATTTTAATTCATTCATTAATTAAATAATTTATTAATTAATTCACTTTCATTTCATGTTTACATTTTGATATGCATACTCACTTTCAAAATAATTTTGCATCTATTTGGAGTTAAGTTTAATGTGAAGAGAGTTCAAAACATAAAGAAGGTTCGTTGGTCTACGTAATTTGGAGTTCTCCTATTGAAGGACGTGATCATTGTATCTTGGGAGATGAATGTCGGATAATCGTTACCACCCGTGCGAGACATTATCGTCTTAAGAACAAATAGTCCAACTCTTGCCTTGATCGAATTCATATTCATGCATTTTTTTTATTTTCTACTTCATATATTTGATTTTGGTAAGTCGAAATCATGTCCAATTTATGCACGTAAAAGGTACATTATCAAAATAAAATTAGAATAATATTATTTAAATACTCAAATTTACTGCCCTATGTGTCACCTTCCTCACAATGGATGTGTGGGATCACATGTATTAATTAGCGGCCTCACACGTCATGTGAAGAGGTGACACACAGGAGGACATCCCGTGTGTTCAAATAATAGTCCATAAAAATATGCACGTTAATTTTTTATCAACACTTCCTCAAGTGTTTCCTGTTCAAGCAATACGAATACATATTGCCCTGTATTATTGTAATGAACCGTTTGACAATTATAGATTCGGGTGAAGTGAGAGATTGTGTCTAGTTACATCTTGCTTTCATAAAAAGCTGGCAACCGTGCCGTAGTTTTTTTTGGTACCGTTCGACGGTTCACGGTTAGAATTTTTTTTGTTTATTTGACTTTTTGATTTTTTAAAGTAAAATATGTGTTTAAAAATTGGATAAAGAAAATATATATGATTAAAAAGTAATATAAAAAATTGTATAATTTAAAACATGTAATGATTACAAAAAAAACTCTTCTAGCCGAACGCATTATTATAAATTAGTTTATAAATTACATAATTTCTTAAACTACTTTTAATCTTAAATATTTTCTCTTTTCAATAATTAATCACTATTTTTACCTCAAAATTATAAATAAATCAATTTATATACCAAACAACATATCTTTTCTCGATTAATTTCTAACTTGTCATTTCTTTGTTATGCAACTATACACTTGCCGACTGGCCGTTTGCTTTCACATCATCCATATCACTTCATGAATTATTCTTGTTTCACAATCTCACTCACAATGTGGGTGACAATTCACTCACATTGGAGTGGGGCCCTCAAAATTTGAATTTTGAGGGCCCCCCTCCAATGTGAGTGAATTGTCACCCACATTGTGAGTGAGATTGTGATTGTAGCAAGATTGATCACTTCATTAACTGTCATGTTTCCTGTTTGAAATCTGGGCATTTCCTATTCTGTGATTCTGAAGTAGCTTTTGCTTTATGCAGATGGCTGATTGACTGATTCCCCATTTACTGGTGTTAATTGCAGTGAATAATTTTAATTTTACTGAATAATAACGCGTTAAACCCTGTTCCGCGGCTAGGAGTAGAGGTGGGCAAAAAAATCGGAATCGATATGATCGAATCAAAATCGAATCGAAAAAATTGAAATCATATGATTTAAAAAAAAAAAAATAGGAAATCGATTTTGAAACCTAGAACCGATTGATTTTTGGCTCGATTTTAGATTCCGTCTTTAGAAACGAAAATCGAAGTTATAACCGATCTTTGATCCTTGTTTATTATTTTTTTATAATCTTAATTATTTGTCCTAAAACTAAAAATAAAATAAAAATTGTAATTTTTTGGGTAAAGTGGAAATGATTAATTTCTTTTTATGAAATTTGTTACGTCTTTACCTCATTGTAACCTTTAACTTCACACTTGGATTGAAATTCTTAGTAAATGAAAATCGAATGATACTAACTTATTAATAAGCGAAGTTATAAATGACCACGATTGAGTTCATTAAATATTTAAATACAAATATAAAATAATTAATAATAATGTATTTAAAACTCATGATTTATTCCACAAGTTTACTATACTGCCATGCTCGAAAAACCTTTTAGGCTATTTGTTTCCTATTTTTGTTTATAAATATCTTCTGTTTCATGGAAAATCCTATACTTTCTTTGAAGTGAAATGATTTTTGAAATCCTTGATCTTGGTATATTCGGTAGAAGTTTATTTCAGGTTATTGACTCACTTCCTGAGGCCTGATGCTCCTTGATAAGGCTCTCGAAAAATAATTATTATTGTAGAACCGAAATCAAATGATTTGGTTCCTGCGACTCAATGGAAACGAATTGTTCCATTTTACAAGAACCGAAAAAGTATGGTTCAGTTTCGATTCTTAAGATACCCGAACCGAACCCCCTACGCCGACCCCTAGCTAGGAGTGTAAAAAAATGATTTTTTGTGATTTTTTAGGTAAATGAATGGTTAAAAAGTGGAGAGAGAAAATGTGTAGGGTTAGAGATTGATTTGGGGAATTGTGTAGTTTAAAAATTGATTTAAAAACCAAAAAAATCTTGATTACCGAACAGAGGCTTAAGTGTTAAACTAATTGTTCTGAGATGATTAATATTAATAGCTGTTATGGTTCAAAATTGCTTCTCTGTCTAAGGGCTTTTTAGAAATAAATAAGGGGAAATACCTACAAATAACCTCATCAACAAAAAAGTTTTGAGAAAAAAGCTTTGAAATCATAATATTTGGAAAATAGCATTTGACCATTCAAACCACCATAAATACCATCATACATGGATTTACAATATAAGTCATTCAAGTATAGAAAAACTCAATTTAAGTCCTTAGATAATTTTGTTTATATAAAAGTTGATTTTTGTTTATATGATTTTTATTCGCTCATAGTAGCACCCCGTCAATTGGTATCAGAGCCATATGGCATGTCTAAAAGATAAATATTATATAACAAAAAATAAAAATAAAAATATAATATATACATCAAGATTTATAATTATGTATACAATAATACTAACCGATAATTATAAAATAGAAATCTTGAACATTTAAAAAGATTTAGATAAAGAAATAAGAAGAAAAATATATGATTTAATAAATTTCGATATAATAAAAGAAGATTTTATCATAAACGAAATATTATATTCAATCCACAAAGATATACTAGAAGAATTATATAAAGATTATAGAAATGGATTATCACAGAGGAGAACCTTAGTAATCAAATATCTAGATATGAAAACAAATGAAAAATTGGATTCAATAATAGAACAAAGAGGAAATCTATTAGATCAAATGATAGAAGAGAGAAATATAAAAATAAAAGGATTTTTAAGATTAAAATCATTAGAAAGTAATAGAAAATATTTTAATACAATTCTAAAACAATTACCTAATATACTTATGATCATAGATAACAAAGAAAAAATCAATATGGAAAAATATGAAATAACTGGAGAAATAAAATATTATAGAGTACAACAAAAAAATAAATGTTAAGATCGATTAAAGAATTTTGTGAATATAATATAATGATATGTAAAGAAGTAAAATATGATACAGAACTAAGATTGGAAGTTGAGCATACCAGGGAAAGAATTTAATGACGGAATTTTCAGAAATAAAATTTGAAAAACAAATAATAGAAAATATTAATCTACCAGTAGGATCATACCAAATAAAATGAGCTAATACAACTATGTTTCAACCATTAAGCTCATGGGGAGAATCAGATAGATTTCTTAACATGCAATTAAATTGGATAAGTGCCTTTTTTATGGCAAACATATAAAAACATAAATTTACAAGATAAATTAGTCATTGAAGAATTACAACAATTAAATATACATGATATAAATATCAAAGAAAAATTACAAAATATTCAAAATAAACTAACAATACAATTTAAAGAATTAAAAGAAATGATAGCAGAAGTTAAAAATATAGAAAAAGAAATACTTAGAATAGAAAAGAAGCATTTTGAACAAGAAAAAATTATAATAAAAGCGGGAAGTATGGATAATGAATTTAGGAGAAACATATTACCAAAAATACTAGAAGAAGAATTAGAATTACAAAAATCTATAGAAAAACTTTAGAAAAATTCAAAGCTGAATAAAAAATTGAAGAAAAACAAAACAAAAATGAATGAAGAACTATATTTGCTTATAGAATATTTTGACCAGTTAAGCATAGAAAATTTCAATTAATACCAAGTTTTAATGAATACTGAATGAGCACATAACCCAGCTCCACTATGAACTTCCAAACAAGAATTACCAGATCCAGATGAAAGTTATGCACGCTTATATAGTAAACCACACCGACAATATTATGATAGAATTAGAGATAGACAACCACCTAGAGGGAATAAATATAAAGATAGATTTGAACCAAATAATAATTATGATAAACCTATTAATCATGGATCAACAAAATTAGATCTGGATTGTAAAATAGATACTAAAAAAATGTTATTAACTTGGGCATATTCAATGATACTATTCTTTTTATACGATAAAGATGATACATGGGAAAATACTGATAGAATGATAAATGTTTTAGTAGCATCTTTTGAAGGACGTGTTAGAAACTGGTAGGAAGGAATAAGTAGTGATACAAAAGCATTAATAAGAAGAAATGTACAGACATAACTAATAAAACCAGATAGAAAAGGAATAGAAAAGTTAGTAGATTATATTGCGGATGAATTTTTAGGAGAAAATTGGATAAGTAATGCTGAAACAGAATCAATTAGATAGAAGGATAATGCAAGAGTAAGATTAATAAATTTAACAATATGTGATATGTGTAAAATCAAATAATACACTTGTGAATTTAAAGAATACTACTATGTCCAATTTTATAGTAATGAAAATCAAGAAGTATACAGAGACATGTATTACAATAAATTACCAGGTTCATGGGGAATATACTTTAAAATAGATTTTGAAAAATTTATCAGAGACAACCCTGTAACACCTAGAACATTAAGATTAAGAATTAAATTCATATTTGAAAGATTAGCATATATATGTCAACAAAGACAATTATTAAAGAAATCAGGAAAATTCACTAGAATATGTTGTGAAGATATGGAAAAATCTACCCAATGTGGATGTAACCCTGAAAGAAGAAAAAATAATAAAAGGAAATATAAAAATAGAAAGTTTAAAAAATTTAGAAACTTTAAGAAAAGATATATAAAACTTAAAAGAAGATATTATAAAAGAAGATATAATCCAAATAAAAAACAGAAAAATAAAACTTATAAAAAAGACAAAAGCTAAAGTAAATGTTGGAATTATGGAGAAATGGGGCATATAAGTCCTGATTGTAACAAAAAGAAAGTTAAAATATTACAAAAAGAATATCTAGAAATAGAAAGTGAACTAAGTGAAATATCAGATATTGAAGAATACTATGATCAAGAAGTCTATATAAGTGAAACAGACTCAGAAAGTAATGAATCAGAATCAGAATAAAGAAATAGAAGAAATCGAAACAAATAAGAACATAGATAAACAAGAATATGAAGGAATAGAAGGTTATGGATTAAAAGTAACTTTTGATAATAATAAATTCAGGAAAATACAAAAATTATCTTTAGATTTGAAAATAGGAAAATGGAAAATATTAGACAGAATATGGAAAAGGGAAAGAGTAGCAATAAACGAATACCATAAAATTGAAAGGGTAATAGATATTAGAACTACCCAAGGAACACACAAATTAAATCTTTTAACAAAAAATACGGTTACAGAATTATTAACAAAGACCAATAGAAAACAAAGTAAAAAGATCAAATATGTTTATTTAGCAGGTATCCAAATAATGTTTAAATCCTTGTTTAGAGAAGGATTAGATTCACCTTTAACTTACATGATGGAAGAATTATAAATTTAAAGGATAGTCATCTAGGAACAGTAGAAGGAAATCTAGCATATAAAAAACTAATATTCACATGTTACCAATAATATTGTATATCATTAAAAGATAGAAATTTTAATGAAGTTTTAGGACTACATTTTAAATTACATAAAAATGATATAATGGAACTAGGAGATAAAATTAAGACTATAGAATATAGGGCATTATACACATTTACTAATTCTAATTATGGAACATTTATTCTAAAAAATCATACATTGAAATTCATAAAGAATGCAAAGATTCTGGCAAAGCTGTGGAACCAGATAAACAAATAAGTTTAGTCCCAAGAAATTATGAACTTGCTATAACAAAAAATAAACCAGAAGTTATAGAGTTAAGAGAAGAAGAATACCCTAATAATAACATATCATTTTAAGATGGCAGGTTAATTAGAAGATCAACAACTTTACCCAATAGAAAACAATTAGGAGAAACTAGTAATACAAAGGAAATAAAACTTAATAGAAATGTTGGAAATATGAAAATCGAAGGTTAATATCTCAATGGAATAGAATATATAAAATGATCAAACATATTAATTGAAACGGGAGCTAGTGAATGTCATATAGCTTTGAATAGAAATAAAGGATTAATATCTCATAGAACTGATCCATATGACCATATAGATATATAAATTTTGATGGACAAGTACATATGACTGAACTTGAAGTAAAAGTACCAATAAAAATAGGAGGAACAAATCTTTTAGTACCATGTCATGTAGATAATAGTATGGTAAATCCTCATATATTATTAGGAATGAGCTTTCTAGATGGACTAGAAGATTATAGTATAAAACGTGAATGATTATATATAACTCATAATGGTCAAACTATATCATGCAGAAAAGCTGAATAAATGAATAACCAAATAAGTTTTCCATTAGCTGTTTATATTCAAGTTACTATTGCTGAAACAAATATAACAACATGTGCATTAATAGACACAGGAAGTGATATAACAATATTTAAAAATTTCTTAATAAAATCATGGAATATCGATGGGAGAATAAAAATAACAGGAGTTACAGGAGAAAGTACCCAAATTATTAACAGTGTTGATAAAATCGAGATAATACTAGGAAGTAAACAAATAATTGTGAACAGGATATATAGTTATAACAAATTAGAATGTGATATATTATTAGGAAATGACTTTATACAACAATTTCAATATTATAAACAAAATAATTATATGAAAATGTTACAAACACCTTGCGGACATTTACTAAAAATACCAAGAGAGTTTAGACCTTACGGAGTTCAGTCAACACAGCGTGGTGATAAATGGGAAAAAAAACCAATTACACAAAAATGAAACAAAAAATAAAAAAATAATGTATAAAAAAAATCTTAAAAACAAACATACAAACAAACATGGAAAAAATCATTGATCAACTAGAAAAAATTTGTGGAGGGAATCCATTATTAATTTGGAAACCACATGAACCAAAAGCTAAAATAGAATTAAAAGAAAATATTATTATAAGAGTTAGACCAATGATGTATACCATACAAGATATACAAGAATTTAAAACTCAAATAAAAGAATTACTTAACAAAAAATTAATCAGACCTAGTAATGGACCCCATAGTAGTCCAACCTTCATGGTCATGAAAAATTCTGAACAAAAAGAGGAAAAACTAGAATGGTGATAAATTATAAAGAATTAAACAAATATACTAAATTTGATGGATACTTTTTACCAAATAAAGAGGTACTAATAAATCTTGCAAAAGGAAAACAATATTATTCTAAATTTGATTGCAAATCAGGATTTTGGATAGTAAAAATGGAAGAAGATAGTATTCAATATACAGTATTTAGTACAACCCAAGGTAAGTATGAATTGATGGTTATGCCATTTGGTTTAAAGAATGCATCGCAAATATATCAAAGAAGAATGGACAACATATTTAGAAAATTTAATGAATTCTTAATTGTCTATGTTGATGATATATTAATATGTTATAACAATAGAGAAGAACGTAGAAACCATTTAATGAAATTTATAAATGAATGCAAAAAAGAAAGAATTGTACTTTCAAAAAATAAATCTATAATAGAAAAACAAGAAATTGATTTTCTTGGATTAACAATAGATAAAAGAGGGATAAAATTACAAACCCATATATCTAAGAAGATATAAAGTTTTCCAGACAAATTAGAATCAAAAGAACAAATACAAAAAAAATTAGGATGTTTAAATTATTTAGAAGGATTTATTGAAAACCTCTCAAAAAAAGACATAAAATTCAGATTTTACACAGAAAAACAAATAACAAAGGATGGAGTGATGAACACACAGAAATTGTCAAATCACTAAAAGAAGAATGTAAAAATTTGCCAAAATTAAGATTACCAGATGAAAAAGGTAATCTGATAGTTAATACTGATGCCTCGGATAAGTATTGGACAACAATATTAAAAACAGATCTTAATGAAATTTGTAGATACTCAAGTGGAACGTTTAATCAAGCAGAAATAAATTATACTACCCATAAGAAATAATTGTTAGCAATCATCAGAGGAATAAAGAAGTTTTTCTTATCTAAAAAATTCATTGTTGAAACTGATAATTCTCAAGTTGCAGGTTTAGTAAAAAATAAGTTACCATCAGAACCTCAATATAGAAGGCTCCATAGATGGCAAGCATATTTGGCATTTTATAATTTTGATGTAGTTCATATTAAAGGTGTCAATAATTATCTTGCAGACTTTTTAAGCAGGAATATTGAATTTACATATAGATAATATCAATCCTTGATAGACGCCAAAAAGCGAATGAACTTCCTCACAGGGGAAGTTGAAGATATAAAGCTTGGAATTAAACAACTTGCAGAAACTCTTCAAGGAAGTTTCAAGCAATTGATGTAAATCTCAACATTTCATCACAATTACACTAAAGAATTGAGGGATAACATAATTGAGATTGAATCTCAGTTTGAATCGTTAATTACCAAACGGGTTATATCAAAAAGACAAACATGTACATCTTCTGGAAGCAGTGATGGACCAACGATTAAAAGAGATGAACCAAGTCTCAAAAAAGTTGTTATAAATGAAGCCATTCCTCGAAAAATCACAATCAATGCCAAAGATGAACATACAAGGGTAGTCAGAATTCGTGCTGAAGAGGAAGATGATTCCCTTTTTTTACCAAAAGAAAACGAATATAAAACTAATGTTGAAGTTATATATGAACTTCAAGAATGTGACTATTATTACATTTCGTCTGGAGACCATATATACCCACGATTGATCGTTATTCAGGGAGAAGATCCCGTCATGACAAAAATGGCAGCTGATTATGGAATTTTGGATCTTATATATCCAGGAAAAGATCTGAAAGAAATTGAAAAATTTGATGATTTACTAAAAGGAGAAATTTCAAAGTTTACCCAAGGAAACCCCATATATTTAAAATTTTATTCGATCAGTCCTGAAATTGATGGAAGGATATATTATCCTGCTGAGCATATTATCACGATTGGATATGTTGCTTTCAATTTTCAAATTGAAGTTGAAAAAAATACCAAGCCAGTACCAAACGTTACAAGATCATGGTTTAGACTTTAGATCCCGAAGGGTGTTGGGAATAAAAGTTCTTTACAACATCGCCAAAAACTTGTATGAGAAAAAATTCAAATGTATATGCCAATACAATGGATGGACCCTCCTTACTAATGGAGGAAAAGAAAAGTCAACAATCCTGCAAGAATACATCAATAAATTTGACACTCATCAATCCATGGAAGTTTTGCCACTTTGCAAGAAGCATGCATAGCCAGAAATTGCCCCACATGCCAACAGAATTAATGGACATATGGAAGACGAATGATAAATCTGATTTGATGGAACAAGACAGCACAATGTAGAGGCCATATGAAGACTAAAAATAGAGGGATATGTGTCCCTATAATATAGCCATGTGAGGAAATAAAGGGACAGGTGTGTCCTTGTAGTAGATGATAGATGGACAGGTGTGTCCTTGTAGTAAATGCTAGATGGACAGGTGTGTCCTTGTATATCCTTGTAGCATTATTCAAATTATTGTGTCTATTATGTAAGCAATGATGTAAGAGGTTGCATAGTAATACCTTGTGAAGTTCTATAAATGGGAGTCTTCTGGTTAGGAAAAGGCAGAACTCACTTGAGCACTCAGTTTGTGAGAAAGCCAAGAAATTTTCTGTCTTTGAAAAATTCTTATACTAGCCTTGTATCAATCTTCATATTATCAATATAATTCCAATCGATTTATAAGAATATGATGAGTCTCTAAATTTCTGTCTTTTGAATCCTATCTCCAAAAGAAGATATATTATTAAGAAAACTCCCTACACTCTGTCCTAAAATATTTTCCATCTAAAAGGTTAAATAGTGAAGATATATATCCAGGTTTAGCTGATAACTCGTGAAGGCAGGAGGCCATTGAAGGGTGTGGAGCAAAAACATATAAGCCTGAAGGTCACTAACAATAGGAGGAAAATACAAAGGTACTGAGAATAGGAAAAGAGGTTAGTATTCTTAATATATCTATCTTTACGAAATTAGGAGGAAGAAAAGCTTTTAACATGACAGAATTCAGAATTATTAAGTTTAATTATCGAAACAGTCCTTATAATGATGAATACCATAGCATAATTGAACATTTATTCATGCATAAACAGTTTACTAGACCCAATAATGAAATAAAAAAGTTATATCATGTTTACATGCCATGTTTGTTAGTTATCTTTCCGACATTAAAAAGAATATTAGGATTAGAAATTACAAAATCAATCATTTATTTTTGGCTTGATAGTGATAATACTGAAATGAATAATGAATTATATTTAGGATATGTGTTTAGTAGTGATAATGATTATGACCCTGTAATAGATTATGACAATGATGGAAGAGATGAATCTTTCTTTACCAGTTTTTGAAAATCTTAATATCATGAATGAAAGCAATTATATCATGAAAAAATCCAAAACTAAGAGAGGTCCATATAAAGTTAAAAAGAATATCAAAAGTAGAAAAAGGTATTGAATATGAGAATGAAATTGATAAAATAGGATACCAAGAGTAACTCTATGCATCACAAGAGATATTAAAAAGTTTTAAAGAAAATTTGACAGAAAGTTTTGCTAGAGGTACTATAAGATCTATAATGATACAAGATATTCAAGATATAATTGATAAATTAAAAAAGAGAAAGAAAAGTATTTCAAAATATAATATACCATTTGAACCAAGCATAGATATTATGGTTGATATAGATATTATCAATTCCCAAACACTGATAGAGTTTGAAAAATTACTTGAAACTTTATAAATTATTTATCTTTGTATTTATAATGCCTGGATATACTATTGAAGGATTAGACAATTTGTTAGATACGATAATGGAAAAAATAGATAACATTATATCTCAATTAATATATATGGATGAATCATGTGAACAATATTATATACTTTTAGAAAACCATGATCAATACATTATAGATTATTCTGATATATTACAGCTTAAAATAGATTTAGAAGATAAAATAGTAACAAACACAGTCCAAACCTAAATGTCAGGATATACAATAAAAGGCCTAGATAATCTTTTAGAAAAATTGAAAGATAAAATGGATGATATTAAACATCAAATGGAAAATGAAAACATATTTTCTGAAGAATATAATAAACTTTTAGAAAAATATAAACAATATATTGCAGATTATTGTATTTTACTAGATCAAATAATGGACTTATACCAGAAAATCTTGTATAATAATTTACCAACACAATAATCAATGAATACTTCACAAACATCAATATCTAATAATTGTGATTATAAACTAAATTTAAATAATAAAGAAATTTCATTTTTATTAACTATCGTTAAAAAATCTAAAAATATACACTCTATTGGACAATCTAAACTAAAAGAAATATACGAAGATATTGACTATGCTATCCTAAATAGAATAGAATTTAATTATGTCGAAACAGCAAAAAATATAAGTACAGTTCATAAAATTATAGAAGAATACGAAGATATAGAAAATGAAGTTTCAGAAGGAATAACGTTAGGATATATAACTAAAAAAGATCATCCTAAATCTTTTGAAAAATTATTACAATATAGAACATTTTTAGAAGAATTTAAAAGATTAAAAAATATAAATATAACCAGAAGCACTTAATTAAATCAACCTGACTAAGTTCGGGGATATATCTTGCAAATTAAAACAATCCTTTTCATTAAGGGTAATTTTGACATTTCAACAGAAATGTCTATTTTACTAAACTTATTACCTACCAAACTCATTTAACTAAAACCCCCATAAATAAATAGTATAGATAGATAAAAATAGTTGTAGTCTTGTAGACATGGATAAATAAAATTTGAAATAAATTAAAGGACAAATAAGAAATTATAAATTATTTTCGAGGATATTATGGTTCAAAATTGTTTTTACTCTTAAGGGCCTTTTAGAAGTTATAAATTAGAAAATATTACATATTGATGGACAAATAAGAAATTATAAATTATTGTTGAGGGTATTATGGTAAAAAAAAATCTCTCTTTAAGAGCTTTTTAGAAGTAGTATAGATCTTAATCTTAATCTTATCTTATCTTATCTTAATATTAATCTTATTTTAATCTTAATCTCTATCCCTATCCCTATAATATATAAAGGTCTGGTAGTTTCCAAGAACAATTTTCCACTAATTTTTCATTTCTATAAATAGTAAGTTCTCATAAAATTAAACTGTATGAATGCAAAGTGGATTAGCGTGAATGTAAAATGGATGTATGTCAAATATGAATGCAAAATCTGAATAAATGTTGATGAGTATAAAATTTATTCATACTCGAGGCTTCACAAAAGCCCCAAACCTGAGCTCTTTGACAAAACATAATCTCATAAACAAATGTGTAACCCCGAGGACCACCATGAACCCGAGGAGGCTCTCAACCCCAACCACACGAATATCACCTATATTATATTTTCTATCCCCGAGGTAGACCTCAACCTCGACCACCATAAACTCGAGGATGACCTCGAGCCCAAACACATAAATATTATTCCATATAACATCATGATACCCCCGAGGACGTCCTCAACCCCGACAATCATTTATACTCCGAGCATATCCTTTGTCCTCATCCCAAGTACTTGAATATTTAGCCACGTTATATCTTGGTATCCCCAAGCAACATATGAACCTTGAGGCCGAGCACTTGAACATTACACCATACACTATATTGAGAACCCCGAGGACATGAATAACCTCGAGGAGAATATAACCCCGATCACGCTCAAAATGCCCATGGTGAGAAATTTGCCCCGACCACTCATAATACCCCGAGGACAGAATACCTCGAGGAGATATATCTTACCAAAAACGTGCATGATGTGATCGGGTCACGCCTCTCGTTGATCGGGCATGACTTGTTCTAACACGTGGAGTCCACAATCTTCTAATCTCAATAAAACTCATCTTCCAACAGAACCCTATATGGGACTTACAACCTTATCCCTAATAATTAGGAAGATAATTCCCAAAAGGACTCTTGCCTAGTTTCAAGCACCTTAGTCCTACAAGGATTCAATTACACACCTCTGAAAATACTCGCATCTCAATCACAATTGAGGTACACAATTATTATTATAGTTTATAACCCCTTGCATCAATATTTTCTTTCCCTTTACTGATTTAAGTATCGGAGGGACAACGAGGTCACACCTCACCGCCTTTGTTTCAGGTATTCGGAGATCCCAGATAGTGCTTGTTCGTTGCTCAAACTCAGAATATTTCATGTTCGAATTTTTAGCATCATCAAATGTGAACGTATTTATTGTCTTATATATATATAATGGTTGATATTTTTTTAATCAATTTTAATTTTATTATTAACACTAATACTGAATGAGTTCAATTAATATTTTTAGTTATCAATATTAAAATTATGATTTAATTATTATTTTTCAATTTATTTATTGTTCTTAATATTATAAATTCTATGTGTAGTCGTCAATATAAAAATTGTGTTTTAATTATTAATGGTCAAATAATTTGTTATCTTTAATATTAAAAATAATATTTTCTGAAATCACATCAAAGATTAAATGTAAAATTCTTATTTTGTACATTTTAATTTGTCGACATGTGACGCTATTTCAAAATTGTTTTATTTAAGTAATGATATTTATAATTTCTTAACTAAATTTAATTTGGTCATAAATAATTAATTTCAATTCGAATTGACACACATATTACTCATTTTGTTCATTTATTAATTTATTTACTCATTTTGTTTATTATTTATTCATTCTGTTAATTTATTTATGTTTAATATTGTATGTTTAAATAATAAAAATATGCAAAATACGTATTACCGACTTTAACAATTAGTTTAACTAATTTTTATAAAAATAAATACATGTTAGCAAACTCATAATATTTCAAAATAGGGTGTGGCATGAAATACATTTATTTAAAAGTATAAAAATAGTTTTTCCAGGTAACATAACACTTTGACAGCTCGGTGAAAAATAAAAGGTCACATTGTATTTGAAATAATAAGTTTTGAATATTTTGATAGTTCGCATCTATAATTTTTAATTTTTTAAAATTCTCTCATTGTGATGGTTTCTTGTTGTAGATCAGTTTATACGGAATTTAACTATTTGATTTTGATCTTTTTCTTTTCATTTTTATTTGAATAAAATTCTATATATATATATTACTTATTACAAATTCTATTTAAATGTAATTTTTTCTTTTCCATTTTAAGTTTTAAATCAATTCAAATTACAATATTTAACGAAACTCCTGGAACGATAAACATACGAACCGTAAAAAAAATTAAAAAAAAATTAAAGTATGGGTAATGTACATTTTTTGTAATTAATTGTCTTCCTTCGTTTCTCATTTTTAATTAATTATTCATTTCATATGTTAACATATAAATTTAATATATGTGAGTAATAAATGACCGTGCATTGCACGGGTGTAACACTAGTCTTATCTTATCTTAATATATATATTTATATTATTATATTATTTATATATTTAATAACAACATAGCCGTCACATAAATCCGCACATAGTTTCCCGCTATTTCTACTTGGCATTTTAAGAAACTTTGTAATTTTATTAATTATTTTAATAACTAAATTATGAAAGTTCAATTAATGCAAAATTAATTATAAATGACATGTAATAAATGATTTATTGATTTTTAAAAAAACAAAACATCTATAAAAAGGTCAAATGGTATATTATTTTTATTCTTTTGATAATTATTGTAATATTTTGAAGTCAAAATATTGACTAAATAGTTAAATCACATTATGTTCACACCATGTGTTCACACTAAACTACTACCTTACTTTTAAATATACTAGTGTTTCACCCATGCGATGCACGGCATCACGTCGAAACATACAATTGCGACTTCAATATTTTAAAATTTTTTTTAATTATCTTAATCATAATTAATATATATATATATATATATATATATATATATATATATATATAGCCGTCACCAAAATACACACGTGGTTTCCCGTCAAAAAAATGTTCTAAATTTGGAATTTTTTTGCTAAAAAATAGTATATTAAATATTTTAGTAATTATTGTTTTACATGTGTCATTAATTGCATTGGCATCCGTGCTATACTATTAATAACATCAAAATGTTATATTTTCTATTTTTTTATTATTATTATTATTATTATTATTCTTTTAATAATTATTGTACTATTTTGAAATCTAAAAATATGTAATATGTGTGTCAAATTAAAGATCACGCTGAGAAGTTTAATGCAAGCTTATAAGTGAGAGCAAATTGTAAATATATTATCCGTAAAATCATATAAAAAATTAAAGGTAAAGTTTTATTTTATATTTTTCCTCAATATATAATTCATTTTAAATTATATCATTTAACTCCTATAATATTATCTATAATTAGTTAACTAAATTCATTGTAGTCATAGATAATTAATTTCTGTTTTGATTTTTTCTCAACAAATTAAAATAAATAATAACTATACGAATTTTTAAGATAAATATCCAATTAAGTTGGGTTAATTTTAAAAATGTAAGATTTCTTCAATTCATTCATCTTTTTCACATTATTTTTGTTTATTTGTTGATTATGTTCATTTTTCTATTTTTCATTATAAATTTAAATAACTAAAATGTGCAAAAATATATTACAAATTTTAACAATTAGTTCATATTTCCATTAAACAATTGATCGATCAATAATTTTTATTAAAATAATAATGTAACAATATGAACAAAGAAATTGTCAGTATGAAGAATGAATAATCAATTAATGTAACAACATTTATTAAAATTATTAATTATTTTTTAGAAAAATACTTGAAATTAATAATTAATGCTTAAAAAATCAAATTATACCAAAAAAGTATCATACACATCTTTTTAGGAAGAATATGATGAAGAACAATATATGAAAAATAAAGAGTCAATCTTAAGGAAAATTTGTAAGTTGAGTTTTGCACATATATTGTATGAGCATAATTTTGTAGTTCAAAAAAAAAAAATTAAAAATAAATTCATTTATTGAACGTTAATTTCAGAAATGGAGTTGATATGTTTTCGGTACCCTCTAAAACACTTAATTCATGATCTATTTTTCCCTAAAGATGATAAAACAATTCAACGGTTTACAATTTTATTAAAATATTAAAAAAATAATTATACGCCGTAAAAAATGATGAAACTTTATTTTTCTTAATTTTATTAACATATGTAAACAAAAGAAGTCAATATATATATTTTATTTATATTTTCATTAATTTTATTAACATATGTAGACAAAAGAGGTCAATATATATATATATATATAAAATTTATATTTTCATTAATAATTTTTTTCTTGACATATAATTAAATATGCATTTCATTATGTTCAATTAAATGCATCGCATTTCAAAATTAAAAATTATTAATCATGCTAAAGATCCCTTGAGTTCAATTCCACGTTCGTGCACCACAAATCATGATGTTGACTTTCACTTTCGTACATCGTCAATATTGTTTAATTTGTTACATTTATTTATATATAGGACCACATATATTTAATTTGTTACAATTACTTTATTTTATGTAAATTATAATATTTTGAGGGTTATTAATATTTCTATTTGCGTTAGTCAAAAATATTTGGACGAAATTTCTTATTTATTCTATACAACATATATTTGAAAAATTGAATTATTTAATTTAAATTTGAGCAATTGTTTAAATATGTTTGTCTATAACAACTTTCGTGTATTACACTGGTGTGAGTAACTACAAACTGTACAAATAATGTATTATTTAAAGAAGTTTTCCAAAATTGATGAGAATTGTAATTTATTTCTATTTTGAGCATTCGTTGATAGTCTGTATCACTAATTAAAGCAAATTATGTGTTCAATTTTTTTCCTATTTTGTAATGATATTTACTGTAAAATCATTTCATATTGTTCTTCCGTGCAACGCACGGGTGTGACTAGTATTTATAAAAGTAGAATAACTATCACCAAAATACACACATAGTTTCCCGCCAAGAAAACTTTCTAAATTTGGAAATTTTTTGTTAAAAAACAGTATATTAAATATTTTAGCAATTATTATTTTACATGTGTCATTAATTGCATTGACATCCGTACTATGCTATTAATAACACCAAAATGTTATTTTTTCTATTTTATTATTATTATTTTAATAATTATTGTATTATTTTGAAATTGAAAAATATGTAATATAGGTGTCAAATTAAAGATCACAGTGAGAAGTTTAATACAAGCTAACAAGTGAAAGCAAATTGTAAATATATTTTTCATAAAATCATATCAAAAATTAAAGGTAAAGTTTCATTTTATATTTTATATTTTTTCTCAATATCTAATTCATTTTAAATTCTATCATTTAAGTCCTATAATATTATCTATAATTAGTTAACTAAATTCATTTTATTCATAAATGATTAATTTCTGTACTTTTTTCTCATCAAATTAAAATAAATAGTAACTATACGAATTTTTAAGGCAAATTCAATTAAGTTGGGTTAATTTTAAAAACCTAAGATTTTTTTCAATTCATTCATCATTTTCACATTATTTTTATTTATTTACTGATTCTTTTCATTTTTCTATTTTTCATTATAAATTTAAATAACTAAAATATGCAAAAATATATTACAAATTTTAACTATTAGTTTATATAATTTTTATTAAACAATTGATCAATCAGTAATTTTTATGAAAATAATAATGTTACAATATGAATAAAAAAATTGTGAGTATGAAGAAAGAATAATCAACTAATGTAACAATATTTATTAAAATTAATGATTATTTTTTTAGATAAATACTTGAAATTAATAATTAATGCTTAAAAAATTAGATTATACCAAAAAAAAAAAAAAATCTATCCTAATGAGTTGAGTTTTGCGCATGTATGTATGAGCCTAATTTTGTAGTTCAAAAGTTTTTTTTTAAAAAAAAATTTCATTTATTGAATGTTAATTCCAAAAATGAAGTTGATCTGTTCACGGTACAATCTCTAAAATACTTAATTCATTTACTGTTTTCCCATAAAGAGATAAAACAATCCAACAATTTACAATTTTATTATAATATATTAAAAAATAATTATATGCCGAAAAAAATTGTGAAACTTTATTTCTTAATTTTATTAACATATATAGACAAAAAGACTCACTATATATTTTATTTATATTTTCATTAATAATTTTTTGTATTGACATATAATTATATATGCATTTAATTAGGTTCAATTAAATGCATCGTATTTCAAAATTAAAAATTATTAATCATGCTAAAGATCCCTTGAGTTGAATTTCACGTTTGTGCACCACAAATCATGAGGTTGATTTTCACTTTCGTGCATCGTCAATATTGTTTAATTTGTTACATTTATTTATATATAGGATCGCATATATTTAATTTGTTACAATTACTTTATTTTATGTAAATTATAATATTTTGAGGGTTATTAATATTTCTATTTACGTTAGTTAAAAATATTTGGACGAAATTTCTTATTTATTATATACAACATATATTTAAAAAATTGCATTATTTAATTTAAATTTGAGCAATTGTTTAAATATGTTTGTTTATAACAACTTTCGTGTATCACACGGGTGTGAGCAACTACAAACTGCACAAACAATGTATTGTTTAAAGAGGTTTTCCAAAATTGATGAGAATTGTAATTTATTTATATTTTGAGCATTCGTTGACAGTTTGTATCATTAATCAAAACAAATTATATGTTCAATTTTTTTTACTATTTTGGAATAATATTTACAGTAAAATCATTTCATATTATTCTTTCGTGCAACGCACGAGTGTGATGCTAGCAGATATATACTAAAAGGGTAAATAGAGCAAAACGTCCCTATCATTTGCCCTCATTGTGGAAATCATCCTTATAGTTTCAAATTTGGCATTTATGTCCTCATTTCAACATTTTCTTGCGGAATTCTTCTTTGCCGTCACATTCCGTCAAGTTTTTCCATCAAATATGTTTAATTTGTGCAAAATATCCCCTATCGTTTACCTTCATTACACAAATAGTCTCTATCATTTCAATATTAGCATTTGGACCCTCAATGGCCTTTTTTTGAACTAAAGGACATTTTATTTCTTCATTAAAATATTTTAAAATAGGTAATTTATCATTTTAATCAAATAAAATAAAATAAAAAAATGAGTAATAATAACAATAATAGTCAAGGTTTTAAATTTTTTGAATAGTGCAAAATAGTCACATTTAAATTAATTTAAAGTGTATAATTTAGTACAAACAAATTAACCTCCTCCCCAAAAAAATTCAAAAGTGGATGGCAAAACGGCTCGTCGGCTCGAGCCGCTCGGGCTCGACTCGGAAAAAGCTCGGGCTAAGCTCGGCTCGCGGCTCGATATTTTGAGTCAAAGCTCGAGCCGAGCTTTTTTTTGAGAGACGGGCTTTAGCTCGGCTCGAGCCAAAAAAAACCCGCTAAAAAAATCTCGATGGGAACTTGAGCAATGAATTTTGACCACGAGTTCGACTCAACTTGCTATATATATACATTTTCAATAAAAATTTTATGAATTTTTGCTATAAAAATAAAAAAATTAAAAGCTCAGGACTCGGCTCGGCTCGGAAAAAACTCGAGCTCGAGCCTTATTTTTGGGGACAAGCTTTAGCTCGGCTCGGGCCAAAAAAAGCTCGAACCCTAAAAGCTCGAGCCTTGATCTTTGGCTGGCGAGCCGGCTCGGCTCGGGTCGTTGACACCCCTAGATGCAACTGATATATATGAACATATATGTATATGAAATCAACAAAAAATTGATAAAATAAGAATTGTTAAATACCTAAATATTCTTGTAATTTCGCTTAAAACTAAACGATATTACAATACAAAACTTGATTACCGAAAAAACTTTTAACTTTGGCTGTTAAATGATGTGCTAGCTTTTTTTGGTGAAAAATTCAGGGGTAAATAGTCATACCATAAGAACAAAATAAATTCTGCGTATTTGTAACTGAAATGAACGATAATATATATACGTTTGGCGCAAAACATCTCTAGCATGTAAACATTTTGCGCCCCCGCTTCTCAAACATTTTCCGCAAAATATCTATGCCTATATTTAAATGAATGTAACGAATTAAACAATATTGACGATACACGAAAGTGGAAATCAACCTCAAATTTTGCAATGCAAGAAACTGAAATTCAACCAAAAAGACATTTTCATAATTTTTTTTTAATTTTTAAATGCGATGCATTTAATTGAATATAATTAAATGCATATATAATTATATGTTAATAAAATAAAAAAATATTTAAGTGTGACTATTTTGCACTATTAAAAAAAATTTAAAACTTTGACTCCTACTATTATTATTACTCTTATTTTATTTTATTTTATTTTATTAGAATGATAAATTATATATTTTACAATGTTTTAATGAAAGAATAAAATGTAAGGACCTTTAACACAAAGAAAGGTCATTGAGGGTCCAAATGCTAATATTGAAACGATATGAGCTATTTGTGCAATGAAGGTAAATGATAGAGATGTTTTGCACAAATTAAACATATTTGACGGAAAAACTTGACGGAATGTGACGTCAAGGACGAATTCTGCAAGAAAAAGTTGAAATGAGGATGTAAATGCCAAATTTGAAATGATGGGGATGATTTCCACAATGAGGGCATACGATAGGGACGTTTTGCGCTATATACTATATTAAAATAATCGTCGAAATTTTGTTAGAATTAAAAATTAGAACTTAAAATTTTATTGAATTTAGTGCTTGTTTGACATAATTAGATTATTTTAGATAATATATTTTGTAATAGTGGTTTTTTTAAGAATGTGTCATTGAAAATTAGAAGAAAGAAAAATGTATTGAAAGACGTATGATTGAAAGCAAGGGGGAAAAATATATTAAGAATAATTTTAAAGAGACATTTTTAAGTGATGTTATGGCATGTCATACTACCAATGTATGTGCGTCATGTCACAATGTCAATTAAAAATGTACGTCTTTTGCTTATTACACGGTTAGCTCTTCTGCATGTTTTCTTAAAATTTGGTTTTCTCATTAATTTGTATTGCGAAAATACTTAATTTTTCCAGTCGGACTTCTTAATTTGAATAGGTCATAATGATTTTTTTTCCACACAATCACTTTTATTTTAAATTGTATAATTCTTTAAGGAAATTAATGGGTATGCGGGTTGGGTATGAGTTTTGTAGTAAAACCCACACCCTACCCATACCTATGTCGGGTTTTATCATTTACCTCCATACCCGACCCACAAACCCATTTAGTCGGGTAATCCCTGCCCGTTTATGTCGGGTCTTCAACGGGTATCGGGTCCGTGGGTGTAACTACCCGAAAATTTCGTACCTTAGTTAATTTATTTAGAAAGTTGGATGTAAGTATTTTCTTAAGAAAATAGCCAATTCCACATTTTGTACGACGAGATAGTAAAGAATTTATGAGAAAAGAGGAGAAATTGGCGTTATTGTTAACTTTGGAGATTAAAATTAGCCTAAAAGAAATTATATATGATGCTTGACCTCAATTGGATTGAATTTCATAATTAAGGACTAAGCTGAAAATTTTAGAAACTCCTATTAATTATAGTTTTGCCTTTTTGATGAAGACGACTTTGGGATCATTTTGTTGATTATGTAGTGATCTTTAGTCATTGCAAGTTATACCATTTTATAGCTCATGATGAGATCTAAGCATTTATATCAAAATTTGGATACATTTGAGTTCGAGAAGTATTTCAAAAATCGAGCAAAAGTTGTATGTGAGAAGTAGTGGAATGCTGAAAATCTTCAAAATAATTCTAAATGTAAAGTTGTGGTCTAGTAGCCATGTTTGAGAGAATGGTATGAACCCGATGTGTTTGCATGTTATACTACCTTCTAGTCCACAATGAGATGTGCGTATTTGTATCAAATTTGAGCACAATTGAGGTAGGGAAGTGCTTCAAATATCAAGTTGAATTTGCATACTTGAAAAGGTAAAATTGCTGAAAAATCAAGAAATTTGGCTAAGTGTAGAAACCCAGTCGAACAGCCATTTTTGGAGTAATGGTACGTGCGGTATAATGATCCGTTTTCTTTGCTTGTGTAACCGTTGCGAAGCTTGAAGTGTGAACTTTACAACGGTATAAAGATTGGCCAAAACGGAGCTCGTCTTGACATTCAAATATTGACCAGAAGGTAGCACCTCGAAAAGGAAAATTTGGAGAATTTTGTGTTAAAATAATACAAGAGAAGTGACACTTGTCACCCTACCCTTTCTAAGCCAAAGTGGATGTTTGGTAATCAACTTATTTTGTTTATAACTAATTATTTATCATAAGTTTTAGGGTTTAAAAAATAGAAAAGAGAGTTTGGGGACTTAGTTTCAACTTTATAAGGACCAAATCATGCCTATATGAAAGTGTAAGGGCTTGTTTATAATTATACCATATATATACCTCTAAAACCGACATTTAGCCCCTTCTCCTCTTCATTTTCGTGAGCTACAACAGAGAGGAGAGAAATGGACAGAATCTGGCCAAAAATGGGAAGGAAGAAGGAGAAGAAAAAGAGGAAAAAGCAAAGGAAAAGGAAGAGAAAGAATTAGGAGAAGCTTTATTTGATTATTCTCTTCAATTCCTCAAGGTAAGAAACAATTGCTTCTTGATGCTTAAGGTTTAAATTAGGATTTTGGATTGATTACTTAAGTTTGAAGTTAGTAAAGTTGAAGATGATTGAAACAATTGATTTCTAGGAACGATTTAACCCATTTTTCTTTCACATTCGGTGGAGACCAAGATAGGAACATAGATGCAGTAGATTCTGGCCAAAAATGGAAGGAAAAAGGAGAAGAAAAAGAAGGAAAAAGAGGAGGAAAAAACAAGGGAAAGAAAGTGGAAGAAGTAGAAGAAACTTTGATTGAGACTTGAGCTCTCAAGTATGGTTTTTCCTACTTAGTTTCAAGAGGTGAGTGAAACTTGATTTCTGTAATATTGTGTTAAGTTTTTCATATGATGTTAAAGTATTGTCCTTAAATTTCAAATTCTAATGTGTTTCTAATTGATTTGATAAACTATGTTTAAGATTGAAAGTTAAGAACACAATTGCATTCTAAGTGTTTGATGAAATGTGTGAGTCAAGTAAAGGTATTGATGAAGTTTGTATTGACCTTCACTTGCTGAATTTTTATATTCATAATGAAGTTTAACACTGATACGATCTGGACCAGGCATCGAAGGGCGAAGTCGAGCCATCGGCAATACGACAGTGATCTATGTGCAAAAACGGAGTAAGTTTCATGTTGGAATCGAGCCGAGAAGGTGAAAGGATCAAGCCGAGCAAGTAAACGAAATTATTTATGCAGAGAAGACATTATGGCCGTAATGAAGATCCTTCACGGTGGTAACTTATGTAATCACGGCCGTAAAAGCTATTATCACGGCCGTAAGCAACTACCGGGGAAAAAGGAAGAATTTCAGCAGAACGAGGCTTACGGCCGTAACATTCAAGCATGGGCATTTCACAGCCGTAATAAGATTCGTTACGGCCGTAATTAATAAAACATTTTTGGATTAGAGAGGCCATTACGGCCGTAAAAGAATTCTTCACGGCCGTAACTGAGTAGCGGCTAGATTTTGCGGGGATTTTCAGTTATTTTGTTTCCTTTATAATTTTAAGTTATTTTCCTATTTTAGAATCTTAGTTTAATTAGAATTCTATTTTGAGTAAATTAGCGACTAAATTATTTTGCTTATTTATATTCTTTACCATGATTGTAAACAGAGTTTGAGTTTTGAGATTAATAATATTTGAGAGCTGATTCTCCAAATTGAAAGGTTGAGTTATTCCCTTTTTTATTGAAATTAATAAAGATCTGGTCTTTGTGGCGTTCACCCAACGAACTTATCAAGGAATTGACAACCCTTGTGGCGTTCACCAATCTTGGTTCTTCAATCCGCACCATCATTAATTACGTCGTGATTGTCGGGTCAAGGTTTTATCGTCAAACTATCTTTAATTCTGTTATTTATGTCTTCGTGTTCTTGTTTATTTTGTGTCAAATCTGTTTTAGATCTTTCTTAGGGTTTAAATTTCGTTATTCCGCGTTTTCGAAGAGATTCCCCGACTGGGATCTCATCATCTGGTATTAGAGCTTGAATCTATTTCAGATTCTTGCGTTTCTTGGATTTCTTGATTTTTTTCGTGTTCTTCGCGTTCTTCGTGTCAGTCATAAATTTTTTTCAGTTATCCATAAGAGTCAGTCCCAAAAATTCAAAAGTGTTTTTATTCTTCGTTTTTCGTCCAAATCCAGTTCCCTTTTTTCTGCCATACTCGTAGTCCAATTCTCCGGCAGATTAAAAAAAAATCCGAAAATTTCCAAATATTCTGAATTTCCTTGTTCGTGTCTTAAAAATGTCTGATAGAAAGGTAACTTAACTCATAATACGTCGCCCATACTTAATCAAAACTAACTTCAACCAAACAATTCTCAATAATAATGAATTAAGGAATAAATTCAAATGATAACTTTAATAAATTTAACTTTATTAAATAATGTCGACAGCGGGTACTGTTTGAGTCAGCCGCCAAATGTTTTCCTCGGATCACCTAACTTTCATCACCTGAAATGTTGGGGAGGGATTGGCTAAAGCTCAGTAAGTAAACTTTATGCATGAATGCATGCTTATGACATGAAATGCTTTAAACTTTGAAATATGTATCCCCATTCACTTTAACCTTTCAAAACTTTCAACATTTCGAACTTCACTTAACATTTCAAAACTTTCACTTCATTCCATCGTGAGCTCACTTGATGAACTTCTAGTCAATCAGATAACAGTGGGCAATTCTTATTTGGAACCAGATTAACTTTTACATTTCCACCGCAAAGCGGCTCATTACATTCATTCCACCGCAAAGCGGCTCATTCACTTCATTCCACCGCAAAGTGGCTCATTACATTCGGGTACGCCGGTCCCCCGCGCCCCATTTCCCACTCGCATCTTTCATGACATAGAAGTACACCCATTCTTTCAAAAACTTGGGATACATAATTTTTGACAAAAATTGCACTTTGACACATTCCTTTCATTAAAACATTTGACTTTCCCATTTCGATGCCAATGCATGCTTGATGATGCAATGACATGTAACGTGCATGCTTGAACATTTCCTTAACTACACATAATTGCATATGGTAGACCAAAAGCATTAAAATTCCGTAATTAGCACGAATGTCAATTAAGCACATTAATTCCACATCAACATTCAACTTTGATGAAAGTAGGGGGAAGTTTACTTACCTGTAGTCTTTAATGTTTACCGTTATCTTGACTTGCGAGTGGAGGAGTTTCAGATGCTCATGACGTCAATGTGCCCAAAATTCCTAATTATTTCCATTCATTAATAACATATCCTTTTAGTTTAAAAATCACAAATCTCATTCTTCTAATATTAACATAACTCCCAATCGAGATCAAAACCTCAATTTAACCCAAGCGTGACTTTACATAATAACCAAAACACATAAAACCATATTCGAAAATAAGAGATAAATTTCAATCCACGTTAGAAACTCTCATCTTTTAATTCAAACTCAAACTAAAATATTTAACTTAACTCAAACTTTACCCAATATCAATTTTTACCAATTTAAACATTATAAAATCTTAATTTTACTTGTATGTATATGCATTACCCAAATCAAGATTTTATATTTCTTACCAAGATTTAATATGAACTTCAATTAAACAAATTTATAATTTTCGAAATTTAAAACTTACCATAAAAATCTTTTGCACCTTTGAAAGCATCAAAATTCCAAAAATTGAAACGGAAGCAATTAATTAAACAATTAATGTCATATTTCCAAAATCTGAAATTGCTATACACATTCACAAAATTTTCCCTCAATTTCGAAAATCACCGTTTCTAAAACAAAATGAAACTAAACAGTTCAATTACACTAATTAATTCATAAATTTAAATACAAATTCAATTTAAACTAATAAATTCCTAAATTTCTGAAATCTGAAAATATTGAAACATAAGGTTTTCAATCATATTAAACCTAAAATAAGTTTAAACTAAATCTCATAAATTCGAAATACAACTAAACATTTCAATTAAACTAACAAATTCACGAATTTTGAGATTTGAAATCTATCCATATAATTTTAAAAATCTGAAATTTTAAATATATATATATATATATATATATATATATATATATATACACAGAAACATACACAACTATACATATACATCAATTCCATATATACATCAATATATACATATAGTCAATAATTTCAACCGTGTGTGTGGGTGTGAAAATTCGTGTGTGTGTGTGTGTGAGAGGGGAAGGGGAAGGCGGGGGCTGCACTTACGGTGAGAGGGAGGGGAAGTCACCGTGGTTGTGGGCGAGGTGTGCGGTCGCCGTCGTCGGGAGAGGTTTGGTGAGGGCGAGAGACAGAGAGAGACGAGACCGAGACCGAGAGAGCGAGGCAGAGAAGATGAGCGTGAGGACGAGAGAGGGAGAATCGGGTGAGAGTGAGAGACCGTGAGTGACAGAGAGAGGTAGAGACCGAGAGTATGAGAGTTTAGGTTAGATTAGGTTTAGATATAATCTTTTGAAATTTGCAACTTGGCCCCTCAATTCTCTCTAATTTAGAAATTTAAGTCCACAACTCCCAATAAAATTTCAATTCGCCCTAAACCTTCTCCCAATCTCAATTTAATGAAATTTAAACAACTTACTACCCAATGACAGATAGAATTTAACAAGCTTAACAAATAAAATAATTAATTATACATCGAGTTCGTAAACAATTTATAAACTTTTTAATTGGCACATTGATCGAGACGGCGCCCAAGTCCTTCCACTGCAAAATAATTCGAATTATAGACATTAAATATCACAATTTTATAATTTATAATCACAGTAACATAAATATTGAGCAAAATTTAAAATTGCACGTAGAATTGAAAAGCGGTCTTACAATAATGTTGGTTGAGAAATTGGGTTTGAGCTTGATAAAACATCCGAACCCTTATAAATTGCAATGGCTGACCGAGTCGGGAGAAATTAAGGTAAATAAGCAGGCTATGGTCAATTTTGCCATCGGGGGTTATAAGGATGAGGTGGTTTGTGACGTGGTACCTATGCATGTTGGCCATATTTTGTTGGGAAGGTCATGGCAACATGATAGGAGAGTGGTGCATGATGGGTTTAAAAATCGATATTCTTTCGTGAAGGGTGGAAAAAGGATCACTCTTGCAGTCTTGCTCCGCTATCACCTAAAGAGGTCCAAGAGGACCAATTGAAAATAAAGAGCGAGTTTGAGGGGAAAAATAAGAGCTTTGAGGCCACGACCTCAGAAAAAAGAGAGGGTGTGAAAATTTAAAACAAGAGAGTTGAGGCCACGACCTCAGAAAAAGGTGAGTTTGAGAGTGAAAAGAAAAAGAAAAGAGAGTCCACCACAAAAATGAGTTTATTTGCACATAGGTTGTTGTACAAGGATCCATGCCTTGCACTTAACCGAGCTAACAATTCCCTCCCCAGTTCTATTAAATATGTTTTGCAGGGACATAAATCAAGCCATGAACTTAAAGCGGGAAAGAAATTCATTGTCCAAAATGAGCAGGCCAAAAGTCTAAAGGATCGCACAAAGCTTAAACATGATCATAGAGCTCGGAAAAGCAGGGAGAGTCTGAAAAGTCGACCAAAAATGGATTCAAGGTCGAATCTTTTTTAAGAGAGGGAGTATGATACGATACGGACCAGGCATCGAAGGGCGAAGTCGAGCCATCGACAATATGACAGTGATCTACGTGCAAAACGGAGTAAGTTTCATGTTGGAATCGAGCCGAGAAGGCGAAAGGATCAAGCCGAGCCGAGTAAACGAAATTATTTATGCAGAGAAGATATTACGGCCATAATGAAGATCCTTCACGACCGTAACTCATTTAATCACGACCGTAAAAGCTATTATCACGGCCGTAACCAACTATCGGGGAAAAAGGAAGAATTTCAGCAGAACGAGGCTTACGGCCGTAAGTCTGGAAGTTACGGCCATAACATTCAAGCAGGGGCATTTCACGGCCGTAATAAGATTCGTCACAGGTGTAATTAATAAAATAGTTTTGGATCAGAGAGGCCATTACAGCCATAAAAGAATTCTTCACGGCCGTAACTGAGTGGCGGCCAGATTTTGCGGGGATTTTCAGTTATTTTGTTTCCTTTTATAATTTTAAGTTATTTTCCTATTTTAGAATCTTAGTTTAATTAGAATTCTATTTTGAGTAAATTAGCGACTAGGTTATTTTGCTTATTTATATTCTTTACTATGATTGTAAACAGAAGAGTTTGAGTTTTGAGATTAATAATATTTGAGAGAGGATTCTCCAAATTGAAAGGTTGAGTTATTCCCTTTTTTATTGAACTTATCAAAGATCCGGTCTTTGTGGCGTTCACCCAACGAACTTATCAAGGAATTGACAATCCTTGTGGCGTTCACCAATCTTGGTTCTTCAATCCGCATCGTCATTAATTGCGTTGTGATTGTCGGGTCAAGGTTTTATCGTCAAACTATCTTTAATTCCGTTATTTATTTCTTCGTGTTCTTGTTTATTTTGTGTCAAATCTGTTTTAGATCTTTCCTAGGGTTTAAATTTCGTTATTCCGCGTTTTCAACGAGATTCCCCGACTGGGATCTCATCAAACACTTTTTATAGTTAACTATATGTTGGGACATATTTTAATGATGTTCATAAGGTGTAGATTTTACTAAAAGTTAGAACTATATAACATTACCAAAAACTGCTGGAATTAAAGTGCTGTCTTTGAGGTTTAATAGTCTCAAATCATCATATATTGATGAATTAATTCATGTTTGAAACCTGATTTTCTAAATGGAGTTACATATTAAGAAGTTAAATGAGATTTGAACATTGTTTGTGATCCATTTAATGGTTTATCTTGCTTAGGAAGTTGTAAGTATTAAAATTCAGCTTTATAGTTGATCTTGTTGAGTTGAATGAATCTAAAACTTCTGAAGGAGTAAAGGAAGTTTTTGAAAATGGGTTTTTAGGCTAAAGATATTGTTGATCTTATGACTAAAGAGTGTTATCGGTCTAAGTTATGCCCTATATTCAAAACTAACGTTTAAAAGTATGTTAAGATATCTAAAATGTTTCTTCAAAATTGGTTGAAACTATTGAATTACAAAGGTCATTTTGCAAGTGTTTTAAACTAGTTTTTGAAGTTAAAAGTTATTGGAATTTATGTCTAAAACATGTTATTGGTTTAAGTTACATTATAAGTTCAATACTCATGATTAGAAGGGCGTAAATAAGCATCAAAAGCAGTCTAAAAATCTGGTGTTGTCTCCCACTCAAAAGACCACTTTGTAAGTGTTGAAACTTGGAAATTTGATGCTGATTGATGTTGGACTTTATGCCTAAGACCTGTCATTAGCTTAAGTGTTGTTTTATGTTCAAAACATAAGATTATAAGTGTGTTAAGATGTCATAAACATGCTTGAAAATCTGCTGGGATTTCTCATTCAAGTTATCACTTTACAAGTATTTAAAGGTAGATTTTGAGGTGAAATGTTGTTGTACTTGATGATTAAAATTTGTTAATGGCCTAAGTTATGGTTTATGTTCAACACACGTGATTAGAAGCGTGATAAGAGGTATATAATGTGCGTTTAAAATCTGTTGGAAATCCTCA
Source organism: Ligustrum vulgare (assembly GCA_963555705.1). Taxonomy (NCBI): domain Eukaryota; kingdom Viridiplantae; phylum Streptophyta; class Magnoliopsida; order Lamiales; family Oleaceae; genus Ligustrum; species Ligustrum vulgare. Next base: position 52,639,243 of record OY743171.1, on the reverse strand, counting down.
TGTAAAGTTATACTTTACAAGTGTTTAAAACTAGACTAGACTTTGAGATTTAAGGATGGGGGATTTTATGTCTAAAACTTGTTATTATCTTAATTGAGGATATATGATGGGTACACATGTTTGAAATGTGTTAATAAACTCCAAATATAATTTACAAGGCTACTGAAATTACTTAGCAAAAATGTTCCTTAATATGTGTTTAAAAAAAGGAACTTGGGACTAAACGATGTTGGAACTGATAAATAAATCCTATCATAAGTTTAAGATATGTTATATGTCTAACCTATATGAGGAAGAAGTATGTTAAGATGAGGATTAACATGATTTGGTGAAATTGTGTACTTAGACATATCACTTTAGTGTTATGGTTACGATTATGTGAAGACTCTTCATGTGATAAGAGTATGATATTGATGTCTCAAATGGAAATCATGTGCAAATTCTTTTATCATGCTTGAATGAATATGTGCAAATTATCAAGCTACATATGAAGAGAAAATTATATGCGTGATTCTTCAGGTAAGATTTGCATGATTATTGATGTTTCATGTGCATCATGACATCATAAGCATTTGTAATTGTGATCATTTAAGCATTCAAGAGAAAATTGACGTTTTCAAAAAATGGTCATGAATTAAGAAGTCCTTATTTAGATCGTTGCATCTAGGGAGAAAGTCCCTAATTAGTCACGGGCTGTGAGGTACCATTCGGGGGTAAGTATCTCACGAGGCACCCTTCAGAAGTAAGTGTCTTTTTTATATATATGCTAGCAAGCCCAAAGAAAGGAATGCAAAGTCTTATGTAATTGGAGGCGTAAATACACGCAACTATTTATGAATAGTGACCCTGTATCGTAGGTACACATATGATGCGCGCGAAACACGACCCTAATATGGGAAGGACCCCTAAAGTAAAAAACATGAAAGAAATGCAAATAGTGAAAAATCATATTCATTCATGTCACTTTTCAAAGAAAGAAAGAAAGAAAGAAAGAGAGGAAAAGAAAAGAAAAGAAAGAAAGTATGAGAAAGTGAATAACATTATCACTCATACATACCACTTCATGTATTACATTCACGTCATAAATATGAAATTGATTAATTGAATGTAGTTATATGGAAGTAAATGTTGTGAAGTGATTACAAATGATACGTTGAATTAATTATGATTTCTTGTACTATATGAGAATCGATGTTAAGATTAGAAAGTAGTAAAATAAGCAAATGTAAGAAAATAAGTAAATGATGCTTGTATGATATCAATCTCCATGAACTTTATTATCATGATTGAATTAAGTATGATCTTTAGAGTTGCTTGAGTTGATTAGCAAACTAAGTTTACTATTCGAATACTCAAATTACTACTTTAGGAAAAGGTGGAAGTCAAAGTTAAGATATAGTGTATGATTTATATTCATTCAGGAAAATGTTAAAGTTTGACAAGAAAATAATGAGAATGATAGATGCCTATATGACTTCATACATTTTATGTTAAAATTAACCTCTTATTACATGCATCAAGTTTTATTCATTGGACCATGTTGTTCACAGTTGTTTCATATCTCTTTTGAACGGGGTAATGAGCAGTAAATTGTGTAGTATGGATTCCCAATGGAGGATGCCAGCCTATAATGAAGAGTACTTATTGGTAACCAAAAGAGAGAAAAGATTAAGCTCTTTTGTACTTAAAACTATTTTAGAATGAAATTTTTATTCTTCTAGTATTTAAGAGTTAAATACTATTTGGTACTCCATTTTGAGATGTATGGGTAGATTTTTATGAAATTAAATGAGCCTTGTATTTTAAAGTTCCGCTAGATGTTTAAAGATTATTCTTTTAAAGTATTGAAATTGTTTTTAACTATGTTGTTATTAAAATATCAAAACTAAAGTAGAAATGATGATCCTAAATGTGTAACAGGGTAAACTTATTGTTTAAAACAATTAAAATTGTTCTAAAAAAGTTTAGAAAGAATTTTTAGTAAATGTATCAAATGTGCCATGTTTCTGAAAGTACGCTACTAGTGGCCACTTGTAGCTAAGTTTTCAGTTCATTTTATACTACTAGTACCCATTCGCAGAAATGAAAAAAAAAAAAAAAGAATAGCTAGAATTTTAGGGTCGTGACAGTGGATATTACTGACATCCCTACTTTCACGTATCATATTATAATTTCAGCAAATGATGAAGGATATTAATTCAAATTCAAGATGAACACTTTTCAAAATGTCTATACATTGCAATATCTATTAACGATGCTTATGAATAAATAATGCTTACTGTTGGAATATATATTTCTTAACATGCATTCTCTCATGGACAATTATATATAACACTTTTTCTCCAAATTTCAATGCATACTATCAAAGTCTTGGTAAAAATAAAAAATAAAAATAAGAAAAATTGTGAGAAGTTGACAAAAAAAATTATTTACAAAGAAGTGTTATTATAATCAACATTACATTTCAGTTTATTCATTTTTTTTACATCATGTACATAATTTCATAAAAAAATTATTCATATATAACTTTTTTTAACAATTTTGATTTTTCATTTTAATAATATTTAATATCATGACTACTTTAAAAAATAGTATTAGTTTTTAAAAACATTACCCATTACATTCATCATATACATAAGACGTGCAACGCATGTACTTACTGCTTGTTAATATATAAATATATAAGCGTGCACAAACAACACATGTTTTCAAATTTTTTAATCATACATTTTTTCAAATAACTTTTGACCACATATTTTACCTAAAAAATAGTAAATTTTTTATTTATAAACAAAAAAACTTTTATCAAAAATCGACTAAAGTGTAAGCATCCGTTTGGTAAAGTATTTATAAATAATTATGACCCATTGCGTCTGTTCGGTGGCTCCTCCTCTAATTATAAATAGAATCTTTGTTATTTTCAAGATAAAATATGTAATTCAAATGTGGTTTAAAAAATGTGTAAAAAAAGGTATTGGAAATTATTTTGTTTATGAACATTGTTCTAAACGATGTTAACAAAGAGTATATAATAAATAAAAAGTCTCAAAAACACAAGCCATTCAAAATTATTATCTAGAAACATATTAATACAGTCATCCATGCGTGGTCTAATTTCTTACACGACCAAACAAGTAATTGTTTGTCCAAACAAGAAACTCTTGCTTCTGTTTGTACGTCAAGTTATTCATATATTTCCAATCAATTCTTCAGCAAACATATATTCACATACAGTTCCAAAATTCTCTTTTTAACACTTTCTTGCATACAAATTCTTCTTTTTGCTGATATTTCTGAAGAAAAATCATGTCCACGGATGACTTTCGTGGTGGACTTGGGCAAACCAAGTTTTCCTACGAGGAATCAAACACCGGCGTCAATTCATATGATCCCGCCTGGGAAAATGAATTTTCTGCATACTCAAGTGGATTTTCAACATTAAAACCTATAGTGACCAAGTGTTATGTGATGTAGTTCCCACGCACACTACATGCATAATTTTGGGGAGACCTTGACAAGGTGATCGGAGTGTGGTACATCATAAGAGGAAGAACCGGTATAACTTCCAATAAAATGGGGAAAATGTGGTGCTCCTACCTTTGAGTTTGGAGGAAGTTCATAAAGATCGAATGAAACTCAAGAAGGAGTCTGAAGAAGAAAAGGAGAAGGAGAAAGAAAAAGAAAAAGAAAAGGAAAAGAAGAAATAAAAAGAAAATTTGATTGAGCCAATTGAGGAAGAATGCAAGGGAGAGGCAAATTGAGGGCATGAGAGTTGGGGCTACGTCCTTAGAAAAAGGAGAGGCAATGATGGTTGGAGCCACGACTCCAGAAAAATGAGAGGTAAGAGAAAAATCGAGAGTTGAGGTTCCTCCTCAGAAAAAAAGTTGAGAAAGTGATGAGTGTCACCAAGAAAATTGAGAGCAAAGATCACACCAAAATGTTCTTTACTCTTGAATATTATAACACTTCCCTCCCTAGTTTGGTTATTTCTTTGTTGCAGGAAATTGTGATGCCAACTTATCAAAGCAACAAGGAACTCCAAAAGTGTGTCTTATGGAAGAAATTCTTGGAAATTTTTTCCTACCACAAAAAATACAATCAAGGTAAAGAAAATGTAGTAACCGATGTAATATCTATGAGGTATGCTCCTAACACTTTTTCAAGAACAAGGTTATTATATTTGAAATACATTAAAGGATTGTATGACATTGATGTGAACTTAACAAATGAAATTTTGTCGTGTGAAAATATTGCATGTAATGAAGATCATTGGCATGATAAATTCCTCATTTGTAAATCCAAATATTTGTGTTTGCCTATTTGCCTAAGTACCAAATTCCCTTGTTTTGAATGTAACAAGGACATGAATGTTGATGATCCGACATTATCTAACATATATGTTTCATGTGGTAACTTCTATGGCAAGATGGATTTTTATTTGGTGAAAATAAATTTTATGTGCCTATTTGCCTAAATATCAAATTTTCTTGTATTGGATTTAGTAGGGGCTTGCACACTAATAATTCAAGATTGTTTAACATTTATGAGTCATGTGGTGAACAAACTTTTGATAAATTCTATAAGTGTGATAATTATCTGTTTTGGAAAATTGGATTGTCTGTTTCTAAATGTGACATGCGCGAGTTGTTAATGAGAGAGGCACATGTTGGTTGTTTGATTGAGCAATTTGAAATCAAGGGGGCAGTGGAAATATTTTTGATCGTTCTTATTGGCTTCATTAGAGAATTGATGAAAACATGTTTGCACTTGTGGTAAAAGCCGAACTTTAAAAATGGCTAAATCTGAGTTTTTACCTCAAGTTTTATGCCCACTTTTGCCCATCTCTAGTAAGCCATGAATTGATGTTGCTATGAACTTTTTAGTTGGCTTACCTAGGTTTAAAGAGAAAGATGAAGCTAATTTTGTGATTGTTAAATTTGCTTGCAATGAAAGTGTTCATCCTATTAGCAAGTTTTCGTCACTTAAGGTTGCTTGTGACTTTAGCCTATTAATTATGTTGAACTTTATGCATATGTTTATTGAAGAAAGAGTTGGTTTAGGTGGGCAAGAAAATGCACCTTTTGTTAAGCCCTTTTGCAGGAGGCTCAGCCTTCCCTTTGATCCGGGTGGCTGGATGTGTTTCCATTCGTGGAAGGAGTGACCCGCTGATCAAACAGAGTCCAAATTGCAACTCCGTGGTGTCGGCTCGATCCAAGCTCTTTGCAATGCCTACAAATTGATTTTATCCAGTAAGTATGAAATTTCAGTTACATTTATTGTGCCTGATTTTTCTCTTTTATTGTAGGTGTCGATTCGTGGTCAAATCTCTTTCGAGATGGAGGGGATGATGAGAATCGTGAAGGTCTAACTTCATTGCACGAACCTGGTACCCACAATGTTGCAAGATCAAAGTTTAAGGAATCTCACGACAGTGCATTCAAGCAAGATTCGAGGTCAAATCCTTTTCAAGAGGGAGTGGATGATGAGAATCGAGAAAGTCAAACCTCAATGTGCGTGCCTGTGGGACCCATGACGAAATTCGATGCCAAGGAGGTTCAAGATTCGAGGCTAAATAATGTGAATAAGTCAAAAAAAAAAAAAAGAAACCAAGAATCAAGTTGGAGCTAAAAATGAGAAGAAATTGGACTCAGCCAATTCCGGTTGACCGAAAGTCATTCCGGTCGACCGAAACTCTGTAGAGAATTTTGGAGCTAGCCTCGGTCAGGTTCGACTGAGGATTGTTCAATCAAAACTGTCATTTCGGTCAACCATGTGATCGACCTAAAATGGTTCGGTCAACTGTGTCGGTCGACCGAAACACCATTTTCAGAAAAACGGGATTTTTCTTGCAATTTTCGAATTTAGATCTTTTACCCAATTTTTGTACATTAAATACACTCTCATTTCAAAACCCTAGGATAACTTTGATGTTCATGTGAAATGCTCTTGAGAGAGTTCCCCATGTGTGAGATAAACCCTTGTTATTGATCTTGTACTTCTTAGGAAATTAATCAACTTTACTTGAGTATATTATATTCTTGTGTTTGTTGTTTATTTCCGTCACCTTGAAATTTGTTTAGTTGATACCCATTGGGCTAGGTTTGTTAACCTTTGAATTTTTTGTTAGATTTAAATTTGGGTTAAGGTGTTTTATCGCTTTATTTACCACTTTAGCTTTCTTGGGTTGGTATTAAAATTGTTGTGGAAATTCTTGGTCGATGACTCGATATACCAAGAGGGTTCGCACCAGACCTCCTGGAAAATTTTCTCGGGGAGCGTGCGAGCGAGGATAAAACATGCTGAAAAGACTCATGTTGATATAGTAGAGACAACACGTAGTCATCTAACGGTCGGGACAGCCCTTAAGTGGGACCATGTTCGTTACAACTTCTACCTTTATGTGATGTGTCAATAATTTACCGAAAATGGTATAAAAAAAGTCAGTTTAACTGAAGAACCGAATTACCAACTGTTCTAAAATACAATGATTGAGAATCGGACCGGAACCGTTCAGTTCTGACTAAGAAGTCCCAAAACTGATTTGTTCTTTGGTCGAGCCCGATTCGAACCGACCGGTTCCGATCCGATTTTGGGAAATAATGCCCACTCCTAATTCACAGGCCAAACGTACTCTCAAGGCGAGTGATGTCACTGGGGCGGGGGGGCGATCGGGTGCCGTAGACCCATGCCCCGCCCTCGCGAATTTTTTAAATCCCAAACTCGCCCCTACCCCTCGAATTTCGGGTTGGGGCGCGTCGGGTTAGCTTTGCCGCCTCATTTACCTCCCCCATTTAAATTTTTTATTTTTTTTTTAAAATTTTTTCGACTTTTTTAAATTTTTTTTCTTTAATATATTATTTTAAATAGTATATCGAGAAGGGTTCAGGGCAAGACGGTCAAAACCCAAACCCGTACCATGACTCGTTTGGATCGTTAAAATTAAACCCGAATCCGTTCCGTCGATTCGTAGGCAGATTTTTCTCACCCCATTAGAAGCCAATCGAGTTTGGGGCAGATAGAGTATTTTTGACATCTTGCGCAAGGCCTCAGGTCATCAAATGACGAGAAAACCCATAGATTTTCACAAAAATTCCGAACATATCTACAAACCCCAACATTAAAACCTCCATCCCACCCAGAAAATCAGCACGCGAACATCAGAAGCCGCCTCAACGCCTTTTTGCTCTCAGGTCTTTCATCAGTTACTGAAGAAATGGGAAAAAGTGACGATTCAATAGCGAGAAGAAAGAACAGGAAAAACAGGAAAAAGCAAGAAGATAAAGGTTCTTCCTCAAAGGTTTCTGCTCGCGTTGCTTCCATTATCGCCGCCAAGAAGCGGCGGATGTCTGGAAAACGCCGCAACTGTCAGGTAACGTTATAGGAAGGAGATTTTTTCTTGTTCATTCTGGGTTTTTGGATAACCTTTTGATTTTGGTGACAATGAACCTTGGTTTATGTAATTTTTGTGGGATTATCTAGGATATTTTGTCAACTAATTTTCTCTAACCATTTCTCATCTATCACCCAACTCATTTTCATCCGGCCCATTTGCTAAAAATGTTGCCACATGTTAATCCGAATTTGGGACATTAACGCGGGGAAATGAATAATTTTTCAGATTTTTTGTTTTTTTAATATTTAGTCCTATAGCAGCATTTTTTAGCAAAGGGACATAAATTAACATAATAGTGTGCCACTTAGGATTCCCATCGGCCACGTATCAATTTTCGTCAAGAGAAATGGATGAAAATGAATCGATGATGGATGGAAAATGATTGAAGAAAATTGGATGAGCAATGTGTTGTAATATTTTAAAGTTTGGTGAGCAAGTGGTAATTTATGGTAAAGTTGGATGAGCATTGGTTAAATTAACTCAATGCAAATAAGTGTAACGTGTGTGTTTCAGTGCTCAAGAATAGAGAAATACAAAATGGGAACATGAGCCAGAAATAATAGGTGTGTAAAAATACAAAATGGGAACAAAGAGGGAAATTAATTCAATAAACGGCCCTTTAAGAATTAGGACATGTGCATCCTAGACCCAGGGGCAAATCCAGGATGGTATTTAAATTAGGGACACTTAGGAGTGGGCACGGTCCGGTTTCAAGAGGAACTGAGCTGAACCGAGTACCAATTGAAATCTTAGTAATGGAACCATTGGTTCCATATTTAACTAAGGATTCAAACTAATTGGTTCCGGTTTGGTTCTTTATAGTGAAAATGTTTAAATATTTTTTTTAAAAAAAATAAAAATAAAAATAAAATGTTATTTACCACTGAAGATTAAAAATTTCCTGTGAGTCCGTGACACTACTTTGAAAAAAATATAGAAGGATTGCACTTACTTTACAAATATTAAAAGAAAAACAAAAAACCATATATATAAATTAAAAAATTATATCCAAATAATATATGTTACTATCATAAATTCATAATATCATTAAACAATCATTAAACAATATATGTTCCACTCTTCCTTAAAAATATATGCCTCTGTTTGGCAAAAGTCAAAAAAACAAGTTTTTAAACAACACAATTTCCCAAATCATCTTTTAACCACACATATTTTCTCTCTCCAATTTTCAACCATACATCTTACCTAAAAAACATAAAAAAACATGATTTTAAACACCAACATTTTAACAAACAGAGGCTATGTTAACAAATAACAACTAAATCTCTAAATCCCATATAGCAATAAAATTAACAATCTACTACCATAGCAAAATTAAACTTGAGAACTTCCTCCCTGAAAAATTAAACTTGAGAATAAAATACACAATATACTATAACAAAATTAAACTGAAGAACTCTTCAATTAATATTTTCTCCAAGTTATGTGCTTCATTCCTTTTAAAGAGTCAGTCTATCCCTTGTATCAATCACGCGTCACAAAAGGTAAAGTTAATATTTGACAAAAAAATTATATGTGAGAAATTAAGTCCTTGTTTGAGCCCCATTATTTGAAAACTACGTTTTTGAAACATCTAATCTCAACCATCCATTTTAGTCAAGTCCACCATATTTGACTTTTAAAATAAATTTTAACCACACATTCTTTCAAAAATACTATTCAAAACCACATTATTTTCCAAATAATAGGGCTCAAATAGGGGCTAATATTATGAAATATAATTATAGCTATGCCAATTCTTACATTTAGATCATCAATCAAGTTCCACAACCATTGAATCATCCTTTGTGTGACTGCATTTCTTAACAAACTCTACATTATATTGAAAATTACAAAACCTCAATTAAAATAAGCATAAATAAAAACAAATATACAATCTAGTAAGCTAGAAGTGAAAAAATTATTTTATTTACCAGTTTCCAATAGGGGTGGATGTGGTTCGGTTTGGTTCTGGTTCTAGAAGAACCAAACCAAACCGTAAACCATAATGGAACCAATTGGTTTTTTCAAAGATATGGAACCAAACCGGAACCAAACCGCTCGGTTCTGAGACCATTACTTGAATTTTTAAATAATAAATGTAAATTAAAATCTGTTTATATCCGCTTCTTCATTAGAATCCATCTACATCATTACTAAATAGAAAATGAAATTTTTAGTTAACAAAACAAAGATTTAGAAAAAGTAACATGTTATTCTAAGTCAAAGAAGAAGAAACTAGCCTGAAGGAAGCTCGTCGACCTGTTGAAATTTAGAGAATCGAACATAAAGGCAGTTTAGACTTATAGTTACAGGTTACGATGAAGTTCTGAGACCCATTCTACCGTGGTGCCGTGTGAGTTAGGGATGAAATTTGCAATTTTAGTTTGGGTTAATTCTTGAGAATTGATGAATTGGGTCGAGGTTTATATATACATAAATTTTAAAAAATAAACATCATTGTCGTCGATGGTAACTAAGGAGTGCAACGATTGTTGTGTTATAGGAGTGCAAGTAAAGCAATGTGAATGCGTATTTATAATTGAAAAGAAGAAAAACGAATTAGAATTTAGATTTATGATTTAAAATCTTTGTCTAATATGAAATGAGATAAAATGTATGTTAAATAACATTTTTGTACATTTTACATTTATAATTTTAGATTTTAATTTTTTGGTGAGATGAATATCCACTAATTTGTAAAATATATATATATATATATATATAGTTTGGTTCTTGGTTCTGGTTCTAGTTCTGGAAAAAGAACCGGAACCAGAATCAAAACCGAATGGTTCTTGATTCTAAGAATCAAACCATTATTTTTCTTATGTAGAACCGAACCAAACCGCTTGGTTTGGTTTGGTCTGGTATGGTCTGGTTCGGTTATTTTGTCCACCCCTAGTTTCCAATTGAACTAATTCTTCGTGGAACTCTGTCTCTTCAATGCCCACTCCATACAGTCGATCTCCCAAAAGTGTAGAATGTAGCTAGTTTTGTGTACTGATTAAAACCTCAACTATTTTAGGTGTTGAAGAACTTCTAAATGAATCAGGAATCCGCCTTTCAGTATGCTAAATGCCGACTCTGAAGCAACAGTAAAAACAGAAATTGCAAGTCCGTCACTTGCAATCTCGGACAAAATTGCATATCTTGGACAATTTAATTCCACCAAGTCAAAATATCAAAGCTTGGATTAGTGGAGTCTTCAGTGGGTTCCATTAGGTATCTCCGAATCTCGTCTATTCCTAATAAATCATTACTAATTTTTAATTATTTGTACCCAACATTAAAAATGTTGGTCTCATCCCAAGCATCAGTTGTAGAAGCCTTCACTACACTGTCATTGAAGTCATAAGTACCTCCATCTTTGTCATTGTAATTAGATGCATTATGCCTCCTTTATACTGATTCATACAATTAATTCTTGATTTCATCTTTTGTCAATTCAACTAAACTACTATCATACAAGCTACCAATACAATAACCTACAAACCCCAACTTGAATCGAGGATCAAGCACAACAACTATTATCAATATCTTGTTCATTTTCTCAACACTGCCCCAATACTTGTCAAATTTACTCTTCATATTCATATTTTTTGCCATATCACTTAATAAAGGATCTTGCCCATCACTCAATCTTCTCAACAAGTGTTGAACATTACAAACTTCTTTAATGTATTAATTCGAGGTCACATTCATTGATGAACTAAATTTTAAAGTGATTTCGTAAAAGGTTTCAAAAACTTAACAAACCTCCTACCTTTTTCACAATCTTCGCTAGTAGGTGGACCTTCTCTTTCCTTCCCATTCTCACGATCATCAAAATATTTGCAATAAAAACCATCTTCCTCTGCCATATGATCAAATGCTTTCTCAAACTTAAGCGCACATTCTACCTAGTAGCCAGTAGGTATATCTACCATTTTCTTGCATTCAATTTTCTCCCTTTCTACACAAACCTTGAATTTTACTAATCTCTAAGGGGATGATAGAAAATGTTTCACAGCATTCCTAATACTTGCTATTGCCACATGAAGCTCTTTCAACCCATCATTTACTATTAAATTCACTATATGTGCACAACACCTTACATGCATAAAAGAACCACCCAGGACCATCCCATCAACCTTCCAATTCTTTAATACCTTTTTCATATAGATAATAGCCACATCATTTGCACTTGCATTATCAATAGTAATTGTGGACACATGCTCTATTCCTAGTGAACTAAACAATTCTCAATAAGTTTTCCCGTTGTTTCTCCTTCATGATTTGGAACCACCGAAAAATTCAATATCCTCTTATGCAACATCCACCTTTTGTCAATAAAATGAGCCGTGATAACCATGTAATTAATGTTTTGTATTGATGTCCAACAATCTGTCGTAAGGCATACATTTTGCTTATTAGAAATACGTTTACCTTTCAACAATTCCTTCTCCTCATTGTAAAGTTTCAATATATCTCTTGTAACTGTTCTACGAGATGGAATATCAACAAAGCTAAATGACAATTCATCCACAATAATCATTTTCACCATTGTCTTCCTGCATGCTTCTTTGTTAAACGCAATAGTGTAGTAATATTGACAACGCCACCGTCACCACCATTAGTGTCATTTAATTGTATTGTTGGTACCTTTTCTCTTTCATCTATTTGGGCACTCTTATATGCTTGGCAATTTCTAAAGTGTTTCCACAAACTAGAAGTACTAGTCTTAGTGGAATCACAAACATAAGACTTTCCACGGTAATATGTATAATTAACATAAGCCTCTGTTTGGCAAAATATATTTTTTTATGTTTTTAAACAACACAGTTCTCCAAATCACTTTTTAACCACACACATTTTCTCTTTCTACTTTTCAATCACATATTTTACCTCGAAAACATAAAAAAACATGTTTTTAAACATACAACATTTAACAAACAGAGACTAAAAAATCATGAAATTACAATAGTCTAAACATGACAAACCCCACAACCTAACAAAATCAAATGCTCTTAATTCTTATGAAATACATTTCAAGAAATTAGCTGGATTGAAATACGACACATCACAGATACCACGTTAATGTAAGCAAGCAAACAATTGAAGGTGGTGCGCAATGCTCATAACGACATGATTGCATCCAATGAAAAGAGAGAATAAAATAGAGATAAAGGCTCAATCGAGAAATGTTTTTATTGTGAAGAGCTTAGAGTGACAGTGAGAGTGATGGTGACAAGAAAGGAGCTATAATGGAATTGAGTCCTACCCCAAAAAACCATTACTCCATAGGCGAACCTCACAGTCTCCACAAGAACACAAGTATTAAAGGTATTAGCAGTGATTGAGCAGTCGAGCATTGATAGAAATGAACTAGGAATTGTAACGACCCGGCTCCCTCACTGGGGCCTTCTTCGAGCCGTACTCATGGTCTTTTCACTCCCCCCTGGCTCCCTCGCTGGGGCCTTCTCCAGAAGTGGATTTTTGCCTTCCGCGAGATTCGAACCATGCACCTAGGGGTCTAGTACAATGATTCTTAGAATCCTGCTACCATTAGACCTCCTGCTAGAATCATTGTACTAGAGCAGGAGGTCTAATGGTAGCAGGATTCTAAGAATCATTAGAGCAGGAGGTCTAATGGTACAGGATTCTAAGAATCATTGTACTAAACCCACCTAGAGCAGGAGGTCTAATGGTAGCAGGATTCTAAGAATCATTGTACTAAACCCCTAGGTGCATGGTTCGAATCCCGCGGAAGGCAAAAATCCACTTCTGGAGAAGGCCCCAGCGAGGGAGCCAGGGGGGAGTGGAAAGACCATGAGTACGGCTCAAAGAAGGCCCCAGTGAGGGAGGTATAATGGTAGTAGGATTCTAAGAATCATTGTATTAAACCCCTAGGTGCATGGTTCGAATCCCGCGGAAGGCAAAAATTCACTTCTGGAGAAGGCCCCAGCGAGGGAGCCAGGGGGAGTGGAAAGACCATGAGTACGGCTCGAAGAAGGCCCCAGTGAAGGAGCTGGGTCGTTACAAAAAAAGTTTTTCATTCAAACGGAAGTTTGTATTTTCCTTTTCTACCCTTGCATCAGGCACGGGCACACTAGCTTTCACCTTAGAATTGGATACCAGTGTTGATACCAAGGATTCAACATAACCAGCCATCTCGCCATTACATTCTGATTATTATTATCAAGAAAATTGGCTTGTTCCTCATTCGTAGCAGCATTAACTCGTTGCACTTCATGGTCATCCAGACTAGGCGCAACCGAAAACCTCCCAATAAAAGCCTTTGAAGGGACCTTCTCGTACATTGATTGACCTATCTGGGGTCTCCCTTTTTTGGGGAAAGAAAGCCCCATTCTGAACCTCTTCCTCAGGGAGCGAGGCGAGCAGCTATATAAAGTCTCACTGCAGAACTAAACGGAAAGGGTAAGAGCGGAGTCGTAGAAGCGAGAGGAAAGTAGTCTCTCGACTGTAAGGAGAGGATAGAAAGTTCCATGTCTGAGAAGGAAAGGAAGAAGGGGACTCATGATCATCGGAATGGGAGGGTTGAAGGGAAATGCTCCCTCTCCTGCAATGACTCCTGAATCAGCTGTTACTTCCTGGAGAAGTAGCTGCACATTCATTCTAAGGAAAGGATATCTTGGCAAGAAGATATGTGTGGCCAGTAGCTTTCACTGTCAATCTGTTCTCGTACTGTAAAGAAGCATGAATGGCATACCAGTTTGATCTTATTTCCAGGGAGTGAATGGAACCTATCCTTTAAAGTAAAGCCAGTCAGTGTCAGTCAATTTCGGAGCGGAGAAGTTAGAAGTTATAACATATCCTGATGTCAAGGTGAGACGTCCAGCTCTTTAAGAAAGAAGGTTCGTCCTAGCTTAGTCGAAGTCTAAGGCAAAACCAGAATCCCAACAGTGCTAAGCTAGTAGGATTTCCTCTAAAGGACTAGAGATCATAAGCTATCCAATTAGTAGACAGGTTGGGAACTCTACGAGGAAAGGAACATCTCGTAGAAAGCTTTATCCTAGAATATATAATGAAGATCATCATTGAACGGAGGATAACAGCCGGGAAGGATATGAGAGACTACGGTTCAAAGCTTCCGAACGAACTAGCTAGAGCTGGATCTGCTGAACCTGAGGGAATAAGGAAAGAAGCAAGCTTGGGTGCTTTATTTCTTTTTGCTTGTAGCATGATATGTAGTAAAGTCGGTTGAACACCAAGGCAATCTCGATTAAAAAAAGAATAACCCAACTCGAGACTTACGCTTCAATACTACTCACTTACGAAAGGATACATGAAGGAAGAAATAGACCTTGAAAAGTCAGAAAAGAGAAAGAAAGGGAACCGTGAATCCGGCCTTTTTTTGTAACGACCCGGCTCCCTCACTGGGGCCTTCTTCGAGCCGTACTCATGGTCTTTCCACTCCCCCCTGGCTCCCTCGCTGGGGCCTTCTCCAGAAGTGGATTTTTGCCTTCCGTGGGATTCCAAGCCAAGCACGCTTAACTTTGGAGTTTCTAACGATGGACTTCCGTAAAAGAAGGTGCACCTTGTTGGTATGAGTAGTACTATCAATTCTCTTAAGCTTTCTTAGTTGGGGTATTACAATCACCCCCTGTTAGACGCGTCCTCGTCGCGCTTAACCCATTTGAGGATCTGTTGCCAGGCGTTGGGATTCTAGAGGTGGCTCCCGCCCTATGACGTAGCACTTAGTTCCCGATTTTCGGCTGGCGATCGGCTCTGATACCATTTGTTACGACTCGGGTCCCACTTAACGGACTGTCCCGGCCGTTAAATGACGGCGTACTGTCCCCACTGTACCAACACGAGTCTTTTCAACATGCTTTGTCCTCACTCGCACGCTCCCCGAGAAAACTTCCCAGGAGGTCACTCATCCTAGAATTTCTCCAAGCCAAGCACGCTTAACTTTGGAGTTTCTAACGATGAACTTCCGGAAAAGAAGGTGCACCTTGTTGGTATGAGTAGTACCTATCAATTCTCTTAAGCTTTCTTAGTTGGGGTATTACAGGAATATATAAGACAAACTCATTAAAGAAAAGGCAATTCAATCAACAGCAGTGACTGGCCACCGATTGCATTCATGTAAGCAAGCAAACAATTGAAGACCCAAGTAAATCAACAACCACGTAACCAAAGTTAAATTAAAAGAAAAAGTTTTTGGACATTTAATCCAATAATCGAAGGGACGATTCAACAAGCCAACAATAAATCCGACCAAAAATGATTGAAAAAAATTGTACAAAAATAGGGTAAAAATTCCATATCAAATTACGCAAAAAAATACTTAAAATTACCTGATTACCTTCTACTATCTTCAGAGTCTTACGACCGACTGACTTGGGACTTGGGACTTGGGAGAAACAAGAAAATTCAACTTTTTTAGTTTTTTCCTTTTTTCCTTTTAGTTTGTGAAATTGTTTAGGTATAGGCTAACTGACTTGGGTTGGGACTCGGGAGTTGATAGGTTAAATTTATTATATTTATAGGAAAGAAATCAAAGAATTAAAGACTTTGAAAAGAAGAAGGATTCTATTGGAATAGGGAGAGTATTGAAGAATGAAGACGGAAGACTTGTGGAAGGAAGATTGTTGATTCTGTTTATATTTTACCAAAAATAAAATAAGGCAACAAATTGGAGAACCGAATCAACATTCAGTTCTAAAGAGCAAGATCCGAGAACCGTAGCGGAACTGTCCGGTTCTGATTAATCGGTACCAAATCTGCTTTGTTCCTTGATCGAACCGGATTTGGACCGGCTGGGTCTAATCGGTTCCAGTTCGGTTCCACCGATTCCGGGATATAATGCCCACTCCTAGGGACGATCTTTACCCGTTGATTGATGACCGTCAATGGTAGCAATAGTGAAAATGCTTATTCTTATTTAATTATAAAAATATTGAAAATTCTCTAACATATAATGGTTGACTAGAATTATTAGATGGTATAATTGCACCAATAGAACTAATTTTCGTTTTAGGTTGAAAAAAACGTTCTATTATAATTTGCACATTACCAATGAAATTGACTTTTAAATCACATTCGATTCATATTACACCGTACTATAGACCAATCAATATTATATTAACAAATAAAAAAATCACGATTCAAAAATTTTGAATCTCATAATCTATAATTGCTCAAATCACCAAACTTTGTAAACCACCAATAATCGCAATCAATTTTTTAAAATTTATTGAAAGCTCAAACAATGAAGAAGAATTTGGGGCTCACGAGGGACCGGCAAGAATTAATTCAAATTAGCACAAAATTCAATAAATAGAGCTAGAGGAAACATTTTTAACTTGTGAAATTGGATAAGCGAGAACAATATTTTGGGAGGTGGTGTTGGCTTGCTGGTTGAGGCAGAGACCGACGACGACGGAGGGAGGTGGAGTGTGTGCAAGGCCGGCAAAGAGCTAGAGGAGACACAAAATTTCGTTTGTTTGCAATAGGAAAGCGTCATGTTGAGGGATTGGAAGCAATTGAATCAACATCAGATTGGGTCTAACATCTACTTAGGCTTTAGTTTTATTGGACTTTAGGCTTTAGGAATTGGGCCAATATTTGCAATTGAAACAAAATTAGAAGGAAATAACTTCCGTGGCTCTGCCTCCTCCTCTTCCTTCAACAATCAAACTTCCAAGCCTGAAACTAGAAAATCCAACAACTGCAAGCACCTTTGGCGAATCTAGCACGGGCGGCCACCAAAGCTCACCTGGTGCTGGATCAGCCACTGCCTATACCTAGACCTAAATTCTGAACTAGCATTTCAATTTCACTTGATCATGATTAATATCTCAGGCTCTTTGCAAAAAAAAAAAAAAAAAAATGAATTCATGTTGATGTTTCAAGTTTATTGGGAACAATTGCTTAGCTTCCAGTTGCTTTTGGTAAGTGGATGAATTCTGTACGCAGATTTTTCTTGAATTTTTAAATACAATTGCACTGGGAAAATAAGTTAGCTTGCAAATTGTAAGTGTAGATGTTGCGTGGTCTTAGGCTTTTTCCCCTTGTCAAGTTTGCAAATTGGTGTATGAGTAGATGTATGTGATATTATTCCAATTAAGAATATCAAGTTTATGGATTTGTGAAAGTGAATTTTGCTATCCAATGTGTCTTGCTTTTATAAAAATTTCCTGCAATGGAAATCTAAGCACCTTTCGTTTAATTGCCAGGGTATGTGTTTTAGCCTTCCCACACCTGAAGATCCCTTTAATGACAGACGTGTGACCGTTGATCTTGGAAAGAAAAAGAAGAAACCTGTGCGTTCCAAAGCAGATAAGATGCCTATTGGCAAAAGTAGTGTTAAACTAAGAAAAGAGTCTCTGGATAATAATGATCATAAAAAGAAAGAACTAATGAAACAAGATAATGCGGTCGATCTCGGAAAAGAAATGGCCCAGATGAGTAATGAGGATGGACCTAATCACTGTCAGAACAAACATGGTTTTGAAAACAACATAGAATGTCCATCAAAATTTTTGCTTATGTGTCTGAATTCAATTCAGAATGCGTTATGTAATAGTGGAACCATTAATAGTGAAGATAAACCTCTTTTTGCCAATGCATGGGGGATCAAGTTCTGGAATTGCTATTCAAATGAAAAAAAATTACTGGAAACAAGTGGAGCTGATTCCACAATTCAGCAAATTGCTTGGATCGCATCAACTGCTGCTGATACCATTGCAAGAAAGGAGAAAGAGGGCTTGTCATTTACTGGTCCTTTCCTTCTATTCCTTGTACCATCTCAAGAAAAAGCTTCTCAGGTTTGGTATACTTGTTCCTTTCCTTTTAATCTGCTAGATTTCAAAACTCACCTATTAAGCTTATCGTCTTCCCACTTTGCCTGACTGTTTACGAGTTACTATCTGGTTTTACATAGCTCTGAGGTTAAATATTCCGTTATGTTTCACTTGATTGCCAGAAACTAATTTCTAAACTATTTTGAAAACTTGCAGCCTTCAATTCCTTCTGATAATACTTACCGTTTCAGTCTGAAATATGTTTTCTACTGGCTCGTACATAAAAAAATTGTGTAGTTTGTAAGGTAAAATGGACAAGCTCTATGGCCCCTATCTTTATCCTCAGACATGCTGCATAATTTTACAAAAAACTAAATTCCACCTGTTCTTTGGAACTATATGCTTAAGAATCTGTACTGAATTGTTAAATGATTTCATATATCATTTATGGCTATGTGTACGCATTATCAGGTACGCCTAGTATGCAAGCCTTTGAAAGCTATTGGAATTCATACAGTGAGTCTGCATCCAGGTGCCTCCATAGAACATCAAATTAATGGGTTAGCATCCTGACCAAATTTATGGGCAGAAGATTTGTTAAGTAAATATTTTCGATCGTATGAAATTTTATATCGGTGACTTTCCAATCCTTAAAAGTATACATGGTAATAGAGCGATTAGATTATATTTATATGTCA
Organism: Ligustrum vulgare; assembly: GCA_963555705.1. Lineage (NCBI taxonomy): Eukaryota > Viridiplantae > Streptophyta > Magnoliopsida > Lamiales > Oleaceae > Ligustrum > Ligustrum vulgare. Next base: position 52,620,401 of record OY743171.1, on the reverse strand, counting down.
TATACTTGTTGGAAAATAGTTAGACACCAGTAAACATGATTTAAATTTCAATATTTTATAAGTTAAGCTTGTGCATTTCCTGGGAGCTGGAGCCTGGAAATAGTTTGGTTCTTTTGAGTTGTTTAGTTTTTGTCATTTTGACGAGTGATCCTGGAAGAGTAGTGGTTAGAAACATTTCTATATAGATTAGATAAAATTTGTTTTGATATTTTGATATAGTTTTAGTTTGTTTCCTTTTGACGTCTTCTAAGTTTTGTTCTATAATTAGAGGGACTTATTCGTTGTTATTTACAATTTACAATCAAATTATATGAATAAACATTGATTTCATTGCTCTCCAATTCTTATTCTCTTGTTGGACCCCCTTTCTTTTTGTTCTTACTCTTGTTCGTTAACAAGTTATATGCATCCTTTTTCAAGTAGTCCCCACAAGATGTTGTTACAATACGATAATGATATTACTGATGCATGTGCAATAAGCAATCAGAAAGTTTTAGTAGAAATTCGTGTTTATCATAGTGAGCCATTTGTATTCAAATTGATGATATCTGCAATGTTAAATATGTATGCCTTTGGTATAATTTGTTTTCCACCTGTTTAATTAGCCACTCAAAACAGGATCTTATTTTGTATTGACTTGACAGTTTGAAGAGTTGTGAACCAGAATTTCTCATCTCTACCCCTCAAAGATTATTGGAGCTTATCTCCTTAAAGGCGGTTGACGTATCTGGGGTTTCCTTACTGGTAAATTTTAATTATCCCCATTCTTCTTGAAATACAGGTACTTGTATATCTTTCTGATACTTGCCTTCCATGCCTATAGGTTATTGATGGACTGGAAGCGCCTTGTGAAGGCAGTAGTTACTTTGATACGATCAAATCCATCAGGTATCATATATCCGGTGATGCTCGGACTGCGGTGTTCAGTGACTGCATGAATAATTCATCCATTTCTGTGATTCAAAAGCTTCTAGCGGGATCGTCTATTAGTACTTTTATGAACCGTCAAAGTGCAGGCATTATGTCCACAAATACATCAAAAGAATAAAAGCTGTTATAGGTATGGTGCAACTCTATTTTCGGTTTTGATGGCATGAATATTCTCTGCTTTAGTTGCAAAACCTTGTAACTTCTTTCGTTTCTTTGCAGGAGTTGAGATTTCATCGATGTTTGATCATCCATTTGGACGTGATATCTAGAGCTAAATCATTTATTCTGACTTGCTATTCTCAAGAGCAGTTTTCGGTTTGATTCTTATCAAAGAAATTTGGTGGTAAAAGGGAGACACTGTCGGTTTCCTTTTATGTCAAACATAGGATATTATGATGTTTTGTCTCGATCTTATTTGATCCCTGTTTGGTTCCATAGAATTCTGATTTTAATCTAAGTCAAAGACAACAATTAATTTTAACACTACATTTTATGGGACTTATAACTTTTTAACCACACATCTCCTCAACAACTTTGATTAAAATTTATTAAAAATCTGATTTTAATCTATACCAAACAGGGGAGTGATTTAATTTGCAGGAAAAGCTCCTCATCAAATCTCTTCGTGGGCCACTGAGAAGATCGATGATTGGGGTTGGAATTATATATAAAATATGCTCAAATTGTTAATTGTCACTTAATTCAACTTCGAAGCTCTAAAAAGCAAATAGAAAAATTTGGTCCAATCCACTCACCATGTATGGTTTTAGACTAATATATCCGGAATTTGACTCTCGTGTCTCGTTGCCGATTTTTCTTATAAATCTTAAGACATCCTTTTTCTCATACTACTACTACTACTACTACTCAAGTAGTCATATTTTGTACCTTGCATGAGAAATACTGAGTACATAACTTGGTAACTCAACTATATTTACAAAATATCCCATATAACGTTTGGCTAAAACCCTCAAACTTACTGTGGATGAGGTGGACGGAGGTTGGAAAGATCGAACAACAGTTCAGGATATGGATCTTGGCATCCGAGTCATGAATAAAAGCCTCTTTAGAACTATTCAAGTTATGTCCCTCCTCCATACTACAAGAATCGGGAAATACATGGACGACATCTTAGGATTATAGGATCATTCTAATAGCAAAACACGGAACGTGTAAGACGAGAATTTGAATATTTCCTATTCAATTACCTTATTACAACTTTTTTTTTTTTTTTTTTTTGTCTTCAAACATTAATTTCTTGATAAAATATTGCAGGCTACATCTCTTAGAGTTCTTTGTTGGTTTCTACCTCAACCACTTCTTTGTGTAACCATTTCTCCAATCTACAGAATTCTTTGTTGTAGAATTTGGTTATTTTGGTATTTTTGTCCTAGAATTCTCAGCAAGGCTGATGAAAAGAGTTTTCGACCACTTAAGTCTGTATTTGGTAAAAAAAAATTGTTTATAAACAAAGAGTAATATTTTCGAGGTAAAATGTGTGGCTGTAAAGTAATTTTAAAAAATAAAATGTATTTTTGAAAAAAATGTGTTGTTTATAAATATGTTTATTAAGAAGTTATCAAACAGACGCTAAGTCGTCTAGGAAATAACATGGTCGGAAGGTGGGGTCGGGGACGGCATGTCCCACCATCAAATTAAATCAAGTTTGGGTCAAGCATACGTTAAAAACTAGAAAAACCTAAGTTGGATTTTTCAAAACGTGGAACCGTCTCACACGTGTGAATCAAAGAAGGCGTCAAAAGCATAAACAATTTATGTGTTCATTATAAGATTACTTGAATGGAATGGAAGGGAAGGGAAAGAAAGATACGTTCATAAAAAAAAAAAAAAAAAAAAAAAATTGGAATAAAGGGCAAGGCCACCAAAAATAGATACCCAATGGCTAAGGAATAATAAGTAGAAGAAGGTGTGGCTACAATTAAACCTTATCGTCCTTTGTTTGGTATTCTTGCAGATGTGCAATTGCTTTCTTGAATAAAAACAAGTGTATCTTTCTAAGGTACAATTATGGCTCCCTGGACCAATTGACGACGAGTGGGATTCAGCATATTAACAATATCATCGTACTATTTTCTACAGTAAGGCATCCAAAAGCATAAAGAGAGTCGATACATACAATTATTCATTTATTCATAGGGTTAATGGATAGGATAGTGTTGTCAATTGGGTCGAGCAGATCCCAAGTGTAGAGATGACATGAACGCCTCTTACGGGCTGGGCCCACCCAGGTGAGGGGCGGGGCTGCCGGGGGACAGACTTTCCCATAGAAAGGGCGACATGCCAAATATCATAGACTGTCTTTCCTTTTAGAGTAAAATGTTGTATCTTGCGAAAGAAACATAATTTTAAAAAAAAAACTTTACGATGGAAAAATTGAATGTATTGAAAATAGTTTGTTCATTGATTAAGGTACACACACATAAATGATCACCTACCCAGGTGTTAATTTGCCTACCGTAAATGTGATGTTGACGCGTGTTCAATGTTTTAAAATTTACGGACACGTGTCAGTATTACATTCATAGTGGATACATTAACTCATAGTTGATACATGTCCAGTATTTTAAAATCTTTTTAAATATATGAACCTAATATTTATTTTCTTTTTTAAAAAAAATGTCCCCCATGTGGGCCTTTTAATAATTATTATAATAGTAGTAGTTAACATCGATAAAGCTAGCACTAAAATGACCCGAGTCTTTGGGGTCACCGACAGAATTGACCGAGTTTTGTACGAGGTTCATGAAATTGCATGATTCGGCGCACTGTTCTACGTGTATAACAATCGCAATTGAGGGGCGGACCCAGCTAGGGGCCGCCGGGGCACGTGTCACAGTAAAATTTCGACTTTTTTTTTTATTATCAGTTGATTCTTGAACATATTTATTACCCGATTCCCTAAAATTATATTGGAATATTTGAGATTTAAGGGCTAATATGTGTTTACAATTATTTATTTATTTGTTTGTATCAGATTTGAAAAAATATTTTAAGTGTAATTCCATGTTTTCTTCTGATAAGCAAAATAATGAAAATGAAGTTAGAATGAAAGGATTGAGGAACTAGGTGAAGAAATTGATATTGAAATTGAAGATATATTTCAACGTCGGAGATAATGTTGGGGATGTTAAGAGTGACACCCTTGAATTTAATGTAGCAAATATTGAGAATGACGTGTACTTAATATTGACAATGATGTAATTATGGAATGTTATCAAAGTATGAAAATGCGTAGGGAACAATTGTAATAAAATTTTAAGTACTTTTTCATTTTCGGTCTTCTTCCTAAAAATTTTTTTTCGAACCGTCGACAAAAATACAAATCGTGCCCCAATAAGACGAAAAGTTTGCCCCCGCACTGCAATTGACTAACGTGGAAAATTGTTAAAAGGAACCAAAAAATTGAGGGTAAATGAAAATTAGTCCGTCAGATAATAATAATAATAATTTAATACTCTATAGAAATTAAATTATTTTTCCCCTTTTATTATTTATTTTTACAAATGATCCCTAACGTATGATCATTGAGCCTGAATGATCCCTAATTGGCAATGACACCCTCACCCAATTGATTTCCTGTGCAATTCGTCAAGTCCTTCACATTTATCAACATGATTACTGAAAAGTCGATTTTTAATAAAAAGATTATTATTCTTATTATTATTATAAGTTAAATAAATGAGGGTAATTAACGCAAAATATCCTTACATTTGGACTCTCTTTCTTACTTTATCCTTACCTTTGATTTTTTTTACAATTTTACGCTCACCTTCACGTTTATTTGAGGAAAATGACATGTGGACTTCGAATTTGTATTTCAGTGTGTAGATTTCGTGTTTGCTAATTAAAACAAAAGTTATGAGTTTCTAGTGCATTTTCCATTCTGGTGATGGTCATGTTTTCGATTTTTTACTGTTCATTTTCAGTGCAAAAATATGTCCTTTTATACCGTTTTATTAAAGCTTGTTAACAAGTTAGTTTTAAATACGTCTTTGTAGAGTAGAATGGAAAATGGTAATAAGAACATTTGTTTGAGTTGTAAAGCTCTTGATCACTGCATATGGGATTGCCTTACGCGACGGGTTTGCCATAATGTGGAGAGGGGTTTGTGACGTGGATGAAGGTTGACCATGTCAAAGAGAGCAAGGGGAGGCTACTCTTTGATTGTACCGTAAGAGGGTGTGATTACTTCAAGAGGGCTAATGTATTGAAGCCAAAGCACCGACAGCCTCAACCCGAAGCCAAACATGAAGATGGAATAGTGGTGACTCTTCGACAAAGGCTTCCAGTATCTCATAAAGGGGATGTTTGGCCCGAATTTTCAACACTGCAACTCATTATCATATGAGAAAGATGTGGAGGTGTCCCTTAACGCGGCATTTTGCAAACTCAAATTCTAGGCAATTTTTCTGGGGCTTTAGTAGTAGTTTTAATTTTAGGTTGACAATGTTATTCTGCTTGTTATATGCCTGTTTGGCAACATTATTTTTTTAGATTTTATTCAAAGTCAACATTTAATCTTAACTACACTTTTTATGTGATTCATAACTTTTCAATCACATATCTTATCAACTTTTATCAAAATATACTAAAATCTTATTTTTATCAATACCAAACAGGGGCTATGTATGCTCATGAAATTTCAAAATGGTTTTGTATTTTGGTGTGGTCTTGAACACAGTTTGTTGGTTTAAATGAGCAAAACGTTATGTTTCATTTTGATGAAATTCATGGAAGAATTGTTTCTCCTTTTATGATTTGTTCTTTTATTACTAGATTCTCATTTGCAGAGCTGTGTATTCTGTTTTTTTGCCGGTTATGGTAAAAAGATTAGTCTCTGTTTGACAAACTGATTTAAAAACAAGTTTTTATCAACACAATACATATTTTCTCTCTCCACTTTTCAACCATATATTTTGCCTCGAAAACATAAAAAAAATTTAAATAATTTTTTTTTAACAAATAGATCTTTTTGAGTTTTCTACTTCTTGAGCTTTGTATACTGACAAGACAGCAAACAAAAATCGATCTTGTACAAGCTATTTCAATTTGACACAAGATTTCTGGTGTTGTATGTTATAAAGGACAAATAATTTTTTAAGAAAGCTAACTCTAAGTATCTCTACTCTTTAGTTTCTTAACAGAATTTCCCATCTGCAATGGTCGCTTGTGAAGAATTTCAGGAGTTCACTACTATGCATTTGGAGAGAATTAAAAGAGATTTTTTTTTTTTTTTTTTTTTTTTGGCATTCACTAAAATCATAGCACGTGGGTAACCAGAACAAAAGAAGGAATCTACTTAATTCTTCATAACTTCAATGATTCGAATAAGTTGCCAATCACTTATGTAGAAACTATAAACAATGAAGTATTAATAGAAGCATATGTGCATTTATGTCCTTGAATGCAAAGGAAGAGAGGGAAGAAGGCAATCAAGGTAACAAAATACATACAATTGCCATTTACAAAAATTCTCAATTGCAAGCTACTATTTCCTTACAAAAGAGGCATATTTTTCACATATATTTCATACCTGGAAGCTACTATTTCCTTACAAAAGCGGCCGTTTATTACAAAATTTCACAAATGCAAGCTACTATTTCCTTACAAAAAAAGCAATTTCGTACAAAATTTCACAAATGCAAGCTACTATTTCCCTGAGGCACACACACACTGGCTCTATTGTTAGATTCATCCATTCGCTAGTGACGCTGTACGAGTTAGTCCAACCATGCGAAAATGAGAATGAGTTTAGCATTGGCCATTGTGATTCTTGCAAAGGATGCATAATGTGTGGCCCCTTTACGTGGGCTTGTTCTGTCACCCCCTTTCACTTTTCTCGACATTGAACCAACCTATCACCATTAAGGATGTTAAGCAAGCAAACTACCAAATAAAGAATGACGGTCAAACAAAAATAAAGCTACCAAATCAAACTACCAAAAGAAAGAAAAAAATATGACCTTTGATGCGTAACTTTTGGGTGCCCCCTTGTGTCGTGTGCATTTTGGATTCTTGACAATTGTGTTTAATTGGACATCATTATCAACACACTGAGAGTTGTTTTCTAAAGTGGGCATCACATTGGTCGTGGGCTTCGATGAACTTGTAATAAGTTTTTTTATCCACACCACAACATCTCGACTTCGTGCTTCGTCATCTGGAACAAGGCCTGCAGCTTGGACAAATAGTACACACATTTCTTCATACCTTTCTTGACTTGGCGAGCTTTTCAAACCACCGTAGTTCATTCTGACCCTAAAGTAGGCTCGAGGCACATCTCTCCTCCATCCTCTGAGAATATAAGCCTCTAGAAATGACTTTACTCTAATTCGAATTAGTACGACAATTGAATGTCTACATTATAGAATTAATCTACTTGATCGTGATGGTTTACCTAATGAGTTACCAATTTGTGTTGGCAAAATTATGATAGTTGATTTTGGTGATGATGTGATGGGTAAAATAATGGATATGTGTCAAGTGTATTATAGGTAATCCTATTGGTAAACCAATAGGGTAAAGTAGTATGGTTCCTACATAATATACAACCTTTGAACTCTAACACTTGTACTATCTTTTGGGAAAATGTACGGGCTGCTTGGAGTTGGATATTGGAGGTGGTCGGTGATCGGCGTTGAACTAGTATGGCAAACGGAGGTAGGAAATTTTGTCTGGATGAAAATGTGTTCATCTACCCATAAAGGAAGCTAGCTTCTCCAAGAAGTCAGAATATTTTTGCCGCTATTTTTATGTCAATTGTTTATTAATAAAATGTCCATGTTGGACTGCCAACATGGGCATCATCTGTTTAAGTCCCCGAATGTATTTCAGTACGAGTAGCATTTTTCATCATCATATATATAAAAATCTAAAATTATGTGATTTGATGTGAAATAACATATAATCATATAATATATGATAGTTGTCAATCTTGTTATAAATAACAAAGCTCAACAAAGATTTGATCATTGCAGATTTTTTTGTGGAGGTCATTAACTCCTTTCAAGTTGTATCACTAATCAGATTTTTAATAATGACTTGAATAAAGTTTTCGGTAAAATTTACAATTAAGCCTCCGTTCGATGGCTTGATTTAAATTACACAATTTCTCAAAATACTCTCTTTCCAATTTTTAACCACACATTTTACTTGGAAAATGTTCGTTAGAAACACACCACAAGTGCACGAGTCGCATACAAGTGATAGTGGACTAATTGAGTCCGGTTTATCGATTCCACAAGGATTGTCTATTTCAACAACACTCTAGTATAATTAATTTTAACAAGAAACACACACAATAAAGATTTGATTGGGAATGTTCTCGTACTAGAATTAAAGTTGCAATTGTAAATAAATAACTAGAAAAATGATGATGAATAGATGATGAAGGGGTGCTTTAATTCTTGATTCCACTCGACCATTATCTAATTGAATTATCACAAGCAAATAGAAATGTAATTCATTAATCATGTTAGACCCAATTTTCCAAACTTAGCCAATTACATCTCTCGAGTGAAATCAACCCAATTAGTGGCATTAACCTACTATATCTCTATGTCGATTAAAAACACACCAATTGCATTAAATCTATGTGAAAATAGCTCAATGGGTCATCTAGGATTTTAGGTATATCTCTATCCTAAACAAGAACCTAGAGCAAATATTGTATTGATCTAGAATACACAAAAATTTCTCAATAATTGCACATCCCATGAAACCTAAGCATAAATGTGGCCACAATAAATGCTAGTCAATAAATACAACAATAAATGCACAAGATAATAAAAATCTTAAATTCTTAATACAAGCATTAAAATCAACTAAGTTAGGTCAAGCTTCATCAATAATCCCAACACAAATTAGTTTAGCCCATGATGAAATAACAATAAAATTCAAGAATTAAATACATCATTTCAACTATGGATTAAAGTAAATAGAGAAATATGAGGATTAAGCAATAAATACTTCCCTCAACCAATGATTCAAGCTTCAAAATATCAATATTCTTCCACAATAGTTTTGGTATTTCTTCCCTTTATCAACATTCATCAACTATACCAACTAATTACAAGAGAAAAATGACAAGAGAAAACAAGAAAAATGAAGAACACTCGAGAGAGAATTGTTTCTTGGGTGAAAAAGGAGAAAAAAGTGAGTAACCTTAGCCAAAATCATCCAAAAATACCCAAAATTCGCGTAGATCCGCGTCCTTCAGCATTTGGGCAGAATCGAGTTGCATCAGGTCGGCCCAGAATTTAGTTCAAAATTTTGACCACGCGATCGCGTGGTTGAGGTAAAAACTCTCGGGTTGAGTTTAAGGCTTGACTCGCGAACGCGCCATGTGCATAACCACGCGATCGCGTGGTTGATCTCAGCTTTGTCATTTGATGATTAACAATTGGGTCCTCCAACTTTGACTCTTTTCTCCTCAATTTCTTCCAGTATTTATCCATTTAGCTTCTTTCTTGTGCTTTCTCCATGAAGTTGATTGTTAAACCTATTTAACTACAAAATATGCACAATTAAGTAGGTATTTGTCTAAATTACTCAAAAAGTATTACTAAAAATATATGAAATATGCATGTAAAATGCACTCAACAAATACCTCCAAACTTAAACTCTTGCTCGTCCCGAGCAAGAATATTCACATGCATCTACAAAAAATAATGGCAATATGATCAACAATGCTAGATAGCTCGCAATTTTCCATGAGTGTGAAATTGCATAATTAATTCACAATTATGTTCCCAAATAATGCTACAAAAATGAGTTTGGCTTATCCGATGTCTGATCGGTGCGTGTGTGCATAGCCACTGTCAATCGTCAATAAGATTCAAGAATGTTGATGAGTAAAGAGGTTTCAAGTCAAAACTATCCCACAATTAGTGGTCAATTCTTTCCTTTCCCACTCGTGACATTCATCCCCCAATGAATAATTTTCTTTCCACTCTCGGGATGCAATTCTAGATGGTACTCTCAAATTACTCTTCCTTTTTCCACTCTAGTATGGGTGTGTTTTACCGACAATCTCGACAACCTAGAAATGCAGTGACTCTCCACTAATGAGTGCTTCGACATTCAAGTTTATACCAAGCAATTCAAACCTACTATTCATCTATGCCCTTATGCAAGTACAAATGCATGATTTCTAACAACTAACATGATGCTTGCTCGTGACTTTCCCACTCCTTTAAGCTTTCTAATTGACCCATGTAGCGAGCTTTAGGTCGACAGCTCCCCGATTTCTTTAGATCAAAGGGTACAGGTTTCAAAATACCCCTACGGACTTATTAACTCGAGTCAAAAAGGCTATGAAGTGCGGTAGACTTATTAAGTGAATGCAATGAATGAGTGCTTTTTTTTTTTCATGTGTGTGTGTGAGTACCCTACTCATTAAGCTTTCTAATTGACCAATGTAGCGAGCTTTCGGCCGGTGACTCCCAAGTTTCAAACTTAAGGCACTAAGTTTCAAGATACTCCTACGAACTTAATAACTCGAGTCAAAAAGGCTTCGAGATAGGGCAATGCAATGCAACAATCAAAATGGGCTTAGAACTCTAGCATATGGTCATTACTTGGCGAAAGATATTACACAAAAAAATTTACTTCCACATGCATGTAATCACCACATGTCTAGGCCGTCTCCTTTACCGGGTCGACCACCCCTAAACTTGTCTTACATTAGGATCAAGAGATTTAGAGCATTAGGAATCATTTGATAGGTTGATACAAATAAACAATACAAGCTCATAAACTAGTTCATCTACTTCATTAACCTCTTCGCCCTTCAACAATTCCCAAACTCACCGACAATTAAACATGACTATTGTGCTCAATGTACATATGATCTTACATGGATAAGCATTTAAAGAAAGTAGCACAAGTAGCACATTTGGTCATAACTCATGAATTAACAACAATTTCAAACATCAAAGTCTTATAAGCCGACAAAGCTATCTAGCATGTTAATATTCTCAACAAAATAAACAATTTCAAACATCAAGACATCAAGGGCCGGCAAGGCAATGTAAAATGTTCATAAAACACATGATCTCAACACCCCCAAACTTAAATCAAACATTGTCCTCAATGTTGACAATGGCGTAATAACAAGAAAGGAATGGGTGATGAAATTTCCCCGGTTTGATGCGTGTATGATGTTCCAAATTGACCTAAGCTTGGATTCTCTTGATACGCAAATCTCCCCCAAACATATTGAGGACAAGGTTGCTTAGGATTTCAAAAAATTTCGAACCTACAAAAGTTGGTGATTAACCAAGTTAGACATAATAAAAATGCAATAAGTAAATATCAAAAAGTAATTAAAAGAGTAGAAATTTGGGTTGCCTCCCAAAAAGCGCTTGGTTAAAGTCGTAAGCTCGACTTTTTGATACAATTACTCCGGGTTTGCAAGATGGATGGATGACTTTTCCTTTTCATAATTACCTCCCAAGTATGGCTTCAAGCGTTGCCAATTTACTTTGAAGTTCCATTTACTTCCATGATAAAGTTCGACCGCTCCATGTGGGAAGATTTGAGCAATGGTGAAAGGTCCCGACCATCTAGAGTGGAGTTTACCGAGGAACAATCGAAGTCTTGAGTTGTAGAGAAGTACTTGTTGCCCAACTTGGAAGTCCCGCTTCACAATGTTCTTGTCATACCATCTCTTTGTCTTCTCTTTGTAAATCCGAGCATTTTCATATGATTCAAGGCGGAATTCATCAAGCTCATTGAGTTGGAGTAATCTTTTCTCACCGGCCAACTCCATATCAAAATTCAAGACTTTTGTTGCCCAATATTCTCGGTGCTCAAGTTCAACCGAGAGATGACATGCTTTACCAAATAGGAGTTGAAATGGAGACATACCAATGGGGGTCTTGAAAGCAGTGCGGTATGCCCATAATGCATCATCCAATTTCTTGGACCAATCTTTCCTCGAGGCATTCACCGTCACTTCAAGGATCTTTTTCAATTCTCTATTTGAAATTTCAACCTGCCCACTTGTTTGCGGATGATAAGGAGTAGATATTCGATGTTTGACTCCATACTTGGTCAAAAGTGAGTCGAAGAGGCGGTTACAAAAGTGTTTTCCTTCATCACTAATGATAGCTCGAGGGGTGCCATAACGAGTAAAAATATTTTTCTTTAAAAAATTCACTACCACCCAAGCATCATTTGTAGGGAGTGCCACCGCTTGTACCCACTTGGACATATAGTCTACCGCAACTAAGATGTATTGATTAGAAAAGGAGGATGAAAAATGTCCCATGAAATCAATACCCCAAACATCGAATATCTCCACTTCTAAAATAGAATTTAAGGGCATTTCATTTTGGTTAGAGATATTACCCAAGCGTTGGCATCGGTCACATTTGGACACAAGTTTGTGAGCATCCTTGAACAAAGTGGGTCAATAAAATCCAGACTGAAGAACCTTTGATGCAGTTTTCACGGCACCAAAATGGCCTCCATAAGGCGATGAGTGACATTGCTCAAGAATCTTCTCCATCTTCTCCTCGGGCACACACCTTCTCATGATTTGATTCGGACCCCTTTTGAATAACAATGGGTCATCCCAAAAATAGTGCTTGATATCCGCAAAGAACTTCTGTTGTTGATAAGAGCGGTCCGGGGGAGTGATGCCACTTGCAAGAAAATTCACATGGTCCGCATACCATGGCACATTAGCAGCTTGTAGAAGATCCATGATTTGAAAAAATTGCTCATCCGAAAATACCTCACTTATCTCTTCATCCAAAATTTCCTCGGTTTGCTCAAGTCTAGATAAGTGATCGGCTACAAGATTCTCCGTCCCCTTCTTTTCACGAATCTCCAAATCAAACTCTTGGAGGAGAAGAACCCATCTAATTTACCACGGCTTGGCATCCTTCTTTGCCAACAAATACTTCAGGACCGAGTGGTCGGTATACACAATCACCTTGGAGCCAATAAGATATGACCGAAACTTATCAAAGGCAAAAACCACCACTAGCATTTCCTTCTCAGTAGTAGCATAATTCAATTGAGCATCGGTCAAAGTTCTACTAGCATAGTAGATGACATGCAATATTTTGTCCTTCCTTTGCCCCAACACCGCCCCCACGGCATAGTCACTTGCATCACACATGAGCTCAAAAGGTAAACTCCAATCCGGAGCCATAATAATAGGTGCAGTGATAAGTTTCTCTTTAAGAGTGTTAAAAGCTTGAAGACACTCTTTAGAGAAATCAAATGTTGCACTCTTCTCAAGTAATGACCACAGTGGCTTCGTGATTTTTGAGAAATCTTTGATAAACCTCCTGTAAAATCCCGCATGCCTCAAGAAGCTTCTTATACCCTTCACCAAGGTTGGGGGAGGTAATTTGTCGATAACTTGAGTTTTTGCCTTATCAACCTCAATCCCCTCGCTTGAAATCCGGTGCTCAAGAACTATCCCCTCACGAACCATGAAATGGCATTTTTCCAAATTCAAAACCAAATTGGTATCCTCACATCTTTTTAGCACCATTCTCAAATTATTCAAACAATCATCAAATGAAGTACCAAAAATTGAGAAGTCATCCATGAATACCTCAATAAATTTCTCCACCATGTCGGAGAAAATAACCATCATGCACCGTTGGAAAGTGGCAGGGGCATTGCAAAGACCAAAGAACATCCTCCTATATGCAAAAGTTCCATATGGGCATGTGAATGTTGTCTTTTCTTGATCCTCTGGGGCTATAGGAATTTGGTTATAGCCCGAATACCCATCTAGGAAGCAATAATGAGAGTGACCCGCCAATCGCTCAAGCATTTGATCGATGAATGGAAGGGGAAAATGATCCTTCCTAGTAGCATTGTTGAGCTTGCGATAATCAATGCAAACTCTCCACCCCGTCACTGGTCTTGTTGGAATAAGCTCATTATTTTCATTTTCCACCACGGTAACACCTCCTTTCTTTGGCACTACCTACACCGGGCTCACCCATGCACTATCCGAGATTGGATAGATAATACCCGCATCAAGCCACTTCACCCCTTCGGCTCTTACCACTTCCTTCATGTTGGGATTTAACCGACGTTGATGCTCCACCGACGGTTTGAAATCACCCTCCATAAGAATTTTATGCATGCATAACGAAGGGAAAATACCCCGAATATCCGAAATGGTCCATCCAATAGCCTCCTTTTGCTCCCTCAATACCCGAAGTAATTTTTCTTCCTCCACCTCATTCAATAAATTAGAAATAATGACCGAAAGGGTAGAAGATTCCCCCAAGTAAGCATACCTCAAATGAGAAGGAAGGGGCTTTTGCTCGAGGGTAAGTGCCTTCTCGAGAGATGGTAGGGGTGGTGAAGAACTCTTTTTCAACTCCTCAAAGTAGGGGGCCCTCTTATGTTGATATTGTGGTGATGCCTCCAAGTAATGAGTCATTTGTTCAACTTCATGATCATCATCCTCAATAGTCAAAGAGTGGGTGATGTACGACTCCAATGGATCCTTAGAAATCCCACGGTTGAAGGAGTTTACCACTAGATGATCAATTACATCCACCCGAAAGCATGAGTTTGACTCCGAGGGATATTTAATGGCCTTCAACACATTGAAGGTGACTTGCTCATCTTGCACCCTCAAAATCAATTTCTCTTCTTGCACATCAATAAGTGCTCTCCCGGTTGCTAGAAATGGCCTTCCCAATATGATTGGAATGTCATGATCTTCCTCCATGTCTAGAATAATGAAATCCGTCGGAAAGATGAATTTGTCCACCTTCACAAGAACATCCTCAATGATCCCCCGAGGATATTTGATGGACCTATCCACCAATTATAGAGACACGGTGGTTGGTTTAGCTTTCCCCAATTCCAATTTCCTGAAAATGGACAAAGACATCAAATTAATGCTAGCACCAAGATCACATAAAGCTTTACTAAAATTAACATCACCAATAGTGCATGGAATAGTAAAACTCCCTGGATCTTTAATTTTTGGAGGAAGCTTGTTTTGAATGATGGCACTACATTCCTCAGTTAGCATCACCGTCTCATGCTCTTCAAGCCTTCTTTTGTTGGATAGAATATCCTTCATGAACTTGGCATAACTTGGCATTTGAGCTAATGCATCGGCGAAAGGAATGTTGATGTGTAGCTTCTTGAACACTTCCAAAAATTTTCCAAATTGACTGTCGAGCTTTTGCTTTTACAACTTTTGAGGAAAGGGAATAGGAGGCACATAATCCTTGATCGGTGTTGGGGCCTTTGATGTGGATGCTTCCGGCTCACTTTCCTTTGGCACTTCAACAATTTTTTCGGATGCTTGAATAGGCTCATTTTCTTCAATGGGAGCCTTGTTTGATTGGGTTGTTGGTTGTGGGGCCGTAATCTCGGGCAATTGCACCCCGCTCCTTGTTGTAATAGCTTGAACATTCTCCCTAGGATTTGTCTCGCTGTTGTTAGACAAAGCTCCTTGTTGCCTTTCTGAGAGAAGTTTAGCTATTTGGCCCACTTGCTTCTCCAAGTTTTTCAAAGAGACATCATTGCATTCTTGATATTGCAATTGATGATTTGCTAGCTTGGTGATAGCCTCTTCCCATCCCTCTTTCTTCTCTTGCGGCTTTGGATTCAACACATTGTGATTGTTGCCATAAGATAGATTTGGATGATTTCTCCAACCGGGATTGTATGTGGGAGCATATGGATTGAACCCTTGGCGTTGGAAATTTTGAGCATAAGCAACTTGCTCGGTAGATGAAGAACCACTTGCCACCAATGGACACATAGAGCTTTGATGATTAGCCCCACATATATCACATACCGGAGGGACTTGAACCATGTTGACGGGCCGAGAGGTTGAAGTAGATAACCCTTCCACTTTCTTGGCTAAGGAATCAATCTTTGACAAGACAAGCGCATAATCATCACCCCCACGTGCACCACTAGAATTCCTTGGTGCACTTCTATCCGGCCACATTGCACTTTATTCACTCATGATTTCAAACAAGTCATAAGCCTCCCTAATGCTCTTTGTCTTGATGGACCCATTAGAAGATGAATCCACATTTGAACGGCAAGGAGGAGTTAACCCGGCATAGAAGTAGTTGACTTGTTGTCCCAATGTAATTCCATGATTTGGGCACTTCCTAAGCATATCCTTGAATCTCTCACAAGCTTCATGAAAGCTCTCCATCTCGAATTGTTGAAATGTAGTAATATCATGCTTGAGTTTAGCAACTCTAGATGGTGGGAAATTTTTTGTAGTGAACCTTTGGACAAACTCCACCCAAGTCGTGATGCTCCCCGAAGGAAAAGTGTCAAGCTATTCTCTTGCTTTATCTTTCAATGTATGTACAAATAACCTCATCCGGATTGCCTCCACATTCGCACCCTCATAGTTGAAGTTGCTACAAATCTCTAGGAACCGTACCACATGGGCATGTGGATTTTCATCGGTCCTCCCATAGAATGAGATGGTGTTGGGGAATAAATTGATGACATCCGGCTAAGGGTGGGCAAAAAAACCGGAACCGATATGACCAAAAAAACCGAAACCATATGGTTTTAAAAAAATAAAATAGGAAATCGGTTTTGGAACCGAGAACCGATTAGTTTTCGGTTCAGTTCTCGGTTCCGCCTTTAGAACCGAAAAACCGATCTTTGATCCTTTTTTTTATGATCTTAATTGGTTGTCCTAAAACTAAAAATCAAAAGAATTTGTTTTTTTTTTTTTTTTTGGTAAAGTGAAAATGATTAATTTCTTTTTATGAAATTTGTTACGTCTCTACCTCATTGTAACATTTAACTTCACACTTGGACTGAAATTCTTAGTAAATGAAAATCGAATGACACTAACTTATTAATAAGCGAAGTTGTAAATGACCACGATGGAGTTAATTAAATATTTAAATACAAATATAAAATAATTAATAATAATGCATTTAAAACTCATTATTCATCCCACAAGTTTACTATATTTTCATGCTTGAAAAACCTTCTAGGTCGTTTCCTATTTTTGTTTATGAACATCTTCCGTTTCAAAGAAAATCCTATACTTTCTATGTGGTGAAAGGATTTTTGAAATCCTTGATCTTAGTATATCTGGTAGAAGTTTATTTCAGGTTATTGACTCACTTCCCGAGACCTGATTCTCCTCGATAAGGCTTTCAAAAAATAATTATTATTTTAAAACCGAATTAAAACCGAAATCGAACAAAAACCGAATGGTTTGGTTCTTGCGATTCAATGGAACCGAATGGTTCCATTTTACAAGAACCGAAAAAGTATGGTTCGGTTCCGGTTCTTGAGATACCCGAACCGAACCACCCGACGCCTACCCCTACATCCGGCCGAAGTTGAAAATTTGGATGATTGTAGGAGGGATAGACGATGCTTGATTGGTTCTAAACAATAGGAGGATTCATGAAATCTCCAAAAAGCATATCTTCTTCATTAACAACGGGCTCTTGAGCTCTAGCCGCTTGAGGAACAAAACCGGGTGGGATTCCACCCCTTGGAGGAATTGCAGCTGGAGCATTAAGTTCGATGTTAACTCTTTCTCCTTCCATCCCAGTAAGAAGTTGTCTTCTAGCTTCCCGTTGTTCCCTTGACCTACGTCGAAAAGTCCCCTCGATATCCGGGTCTATTTCAACTAGATCAAGACTTCTACTTTGACGCATGCACAATTAACAACCTAGAACAACACAAGAAATTAGAAGATTTCTTACACAAAACAAAACAAAAGGAAATTTGTACAAGAAATAAAAGTAACTAATAGTCAAAACTAATATCAACTAAAATGTAATTTAAATAGAAACAATCCCCGGCAACGGCGCAAAAAACTTGTTCGCTAGAAACACATCGCAAGTGCACGAGTCGTATACAAGTGATAGTGGACTAATTGAATCCTGTTTATCGATCCCACAAGGATTGTCTATTTCAACTACACTCTAGTATAATTAATTTTAACAAGAAACACACACAATAAAGATTTGATTGGGAATGTTCTCGTACTAGAATTAAAGTTGCAATTGTAAATAAATAACTAGAAAAATGGTGATGAATAGATGATGAAGGAGTGCTGGGATTCTTGATTCCACTTGACCATTACCTAATTGAATTATCACAAGCAAATAGAAATGTAATTCATTAATCATGTTAGACCCGATTTTCCAAACTTAGCCAATTACCTCTCTCGAGTGAAGTCAACCCTAATTAGTGGCATTAACCTACTATATATCTATGTCGATTAAAAACACACCAATTACATTAAATCTATGTGAAAATAGCTCAATGGGTCATCTAGGGTTTTAGGTATATCTCTATCCTAAACAAGAACCTAGAGCAAATATTGTATTGATCTAGAATACACAACAATTTCTCAATAATTGCACATCCCATGAAACCTAAGCATAAATGTGGCCACAATAAATGTTAGTAAATAAATACAACAATAAATGCACAAGATAATAAAAAGCTTAAATTCGTAATACAAGCATTAAAATCAACTAAGTTAGGTCAAGCTTCATCAATAATTCCAACACAAATTAGTTTAGCCCATGATGAAATAACAATAAAATTTAAGAATTAAATACATCATTTCAACTATGAATTAAAGTAAATAGAGAAATATGAGGATTAAGCAATAAATATTTCCCTCAACCAATGATTCAAGCTTCAAAATATCAATATTCTTCCCCAATAGCTTTGGTATTTCTCCCCTTTATCAACATTCATCAACTATACCAACTAATTACAAGAGAAAAATGACAAGAGAAAACAAGAAAAATGAAGAACACTTGAGAGAGAATTGTTTCTTGGGTGAAAAAGGAGAAAAAAGTGAGTAACCCTAGCCAAAATCATCCAAAAATACCCAAAATTCGCGTAGATCCGCGTCCTTCAGCATTTGGGCCGAATCGGGTCGCACCGGGTCGGCCCAGAATTTAGTTCAAAAATTTGACCACTCGATCGCGTGGTTGAGGTAAAAACTCTCGGGTTGAGTTTAAGGCTTGACTCGCGAACGCACCATGTGCATAACCACGCGATCGCGTTGTTGATCTCCGCTTTGTCATTTGATGATTAACAATTGGGTCCTCCAACTTTGACTCTTTGATGGATTTGACTCTTTTCTCCTCAATTTCTTCCAGTATTTATCCATTTAGCTTCTTTCTTGTGCTTTCTCCATGAAGTTGATTGTTAAACCTATTTAACCACAGAATATGCACAATTAAGTAGGTATTTGTCCAAATTACTCAAAAAGTAATACTAAAAATATATGAAATATGCATGTAAAATGCACTCAACAGGAAACTCAAATAAATTAATTTAAATGGCTGGGGCTAGCCGCCAACAATGCCTAATTATAGCAACTATTAATTAGTTTATTTATGTTGTTGAGACAAAATGTGTTGTTAAAAATGAAGAGAGGTAATATGTGTAGTTAAAAATGATTTGAGAAATTGTATTATTTATAAATTGATTTATAAATTATAACGATTGTATTACTTTTAACATAGGCTAAAATATCATCTATTGATTTTAAATTAAATCGAAACTTGTTGAGGAGTTGTTAACAAGTTTTAGCTACAAGAGATTCTAGAACGAGGAGTTTTTCCCCCTTTTCGTCCAACTCTTTAGTATTAAGAACATTGATTTTAAAAATATTGTCCTTTTCCAAACTGTGTTGTCCAATTTGAGAGGAAACAATTATTACGTCCATGTTTGATATTCATTATTAAGGTTAATTTTTTGGTTTATAAACATATTTATAAACTACACAATTTTCTAAATCACTTTTTAATCATACATATTTTCTTTCTCCAATTTTCAACTACTACTTTTACCTCAAAATTATAAATAAACTAATTTATAAACCAAACAGTGTTGCCAAACGAAAAACTCATTTTCAACCACATAATCTACTAATAAAATAATCTACACAAATCCAAAAATATTTTCTATTTTTTAACCACATTTTGAAATAATGATTCTCAAACTTCATTTTATCGAATAGGGTTCTATGATTTTATACATTGTCCAACAATAATATTCTAGGTTTGAGAGCCAGTTTCAATAGATAACCAAACATTTGTGAATTGCTTAGGTCTAAATAATACTTTTTTTACTAATAAGCAATTTTTTTACGTTCAATGAATTTTTTTTATAACTAATATATATATATATATATATTAAACAATTTATTTTTACCTATAAGCAAACTCGTACTAAATTTTCACTTAAGGTCCGTTAAGTTCCTGATAATTGAATTCTTGAAAATTAAAAATTTAATGTATTTGATTGATTTAATTTTCTAGGTTGAAAAAGTAAGGAATTTTTCAAGTTTTTTTCAAGATTACATGGTAAATAAAGCAAAATTTTACTATTTCAATCAATTATTTTCAGACATTTGTACTTGAGAATAATGTTAATTTTTGGAAAGAAAAAAAATCAACTAATAACAACAAAAAGAACCAAACGAAACGAAAATGATTTTCCACCAACCAATTCCCACAAAGGTGCCAAGAAAATCAATTCCTCAAAATCAAGGAAAATTACAGATTTCTAGAAAAGTTTAAAAACGAATTCCATAAAAAATTTTGACAATCAAACAGTGCAAAAGTTGGAAAATGGAAAATATTTTCCAATTTTCATTAATTTTTTTGATATCAGACAGGCCTTAAGTTACAAGTAACAAATAATACAATCTAACTCTAACCTCACCGCATTGGATATGTTACTTGGATACAAAATGCTAAGGAAGGATTAACTAGCCGAATAAAAATAGTTTAAATATTATAGTCAAACGATTTATTGTGAACATCTTTATTCTATACAAGATAATTCCAAGTAACAAACTTAGTCTATGAATATGAAGTCCTAGTAGAACTCAATTTAAGATGAAACACAACATAACACAATACAACAAATAAAATAAACTTATATATTTTCATTTTATGAACTTGTGCAACATTTTCATACTGACACACACATTATATACATATGTTTGTATATATTTTTTGGTGAACTTTTGTAACATCGTCCATAGATTTTAAATTGAGTTAGTGCTGATCCCCGAGGTATAACTCAGTTGGTTGAAAGGTAAGAGTAAAAAATCTCAACTGAGCTGGCAGTTATAGGTGGGAGTTCAAATTCTACAAAAGGTATGGATGATGCTTCTTTCCAGCGCAGTTAAATAGTAAGGTCTCAACCTTGTACCACTAAAAGTCTAAAACGCATCCCGCGATTTACATCATTTACAAAATTTTAAGACCTAAACTGTAAGGGCTCCTAAGGTTGGAGTTAGACCTTTTTTTTAAAAAAAATTGAGTTAGTGCTTGATCCCATCAAATAAAAAATTGATTATATTATTACATTTTTTTATTTATGAGAGAACCCGAAATCGCTATCTACTAGGTAAATCACACTAGGCAAGACTAATGTGACAGGCTTGATCGAAAAAGTGTTGGTAAGGGAATTGAACTCGTGACCAAAGACCTCCTCGCTCACCTACTCCACCAACTTGACTACACATGAAGGGTCATATTATTACATTTTGGCCTCCGTTCGGCTGCCTCATTAATGAGTTTAAACTACAATTTAAATTACACAATTTTTCAAATAACTTTTTAACCATACACATTTTTTCTCTTCAATTTTTAATCACATATTTTACCTCGAAAATATAAAAAAATCTTCTCTCCTCATTAAAGAGCCGTCGAAGGCACCCTTGATTTTATGTTAAGATGTTCTCCACGACAACCTCTTACTAATTTTGGGGCCCACTAGATATGGTGTCTCAATTCAGGTGCTGCAATTACACTTTTCGATTAATGTCAACTGATTTCAACTTAAATTGGTAATCATTTTTTTTTAGTCTGAATCAAATCTTGGTTGGGTAGTCAACTATGAAACTCAACCTATTTGTAGTTTGTACACGCGCCTCAATTGCATATGTTTCAGCGCTTTTACTTTTCCTCGGATGAAAAGTCACGCGCGTTAAACTTTGACTTGGAAATGGAGCAGAAAAGGAAGGCCAAGAAGAGTAATTCTGTAATTGGCAACCAAGATGTTAGATACTACAATTCAAAATTATACTCTTTCAATTTTTTTTTTCCTACAGTATTTAATCTTAATCATTAATTAAAAATCAAGCTCACAATATTTGACTCTTCAATCAAATCTCAACCATCCATTCTCCTAAAAATCACAATTCACTTCAATTTTTTATTTTTTTTTAGAAATAATATCAAACACACACTCAGAACCGACCTTAGACCTAAGCGGTCCAAGCGGCTGATTAGGGCCCCCAAAATATGAAGGCCCCCAGCAAATCAGATGGTAGGGAGCTAAACAGGTAGGAATGAAATGAAGAATGGATTTTTGAGTAAAAATTAGGATTCTATGATCTTGATTTGTGGAGCTTTTATAGAGAAATATAGTGTGCATCATTAACACCGACTTGAAATTCATTTTGGAGAAGTTTTTTCCACCATTGTAATTTATCTCTTCTTTCGGCAATAACAAGACCCAAGGAGGAGGACAAACAAGTCTTTTTCCTCTCGCTTAGCATTATATGTAGTAAAAAATTGTATTTACACACTTGGTCCCTAGGAGAAAGACTTTATTTTAGTAAAAAAATTATTTATATTTTTAGTATTTATTTTTAAAATTATTTATCAAAAGGCCTATATATAATGTTTCGCTTAAGACTCCCGATATCTCAGGGCGGCACTGCACACACTAAATGTATGCAAAGTACTTGAAAAGTAAAATGGAAAAATAAGAAATGAAAAGGCAAGAGATATACTGATCTCTTCTTGATGTAGCAACACTTCAAACCATAAGAGATGGCAAACCAGAAATGCAATTCGTATCCTCTTTATGAAAAAGAAAGGACCAAAGTAAAATCAATATTAAGTACGCAAATAAATAAATAAATAAATGAAAGAAGGATATGAATGGGTGATTTCTGCATAAATGAGGCATCTAATAAATCAAAAGTGTCTAAAAAGACAGAACTAGGAAAGGAATGTCTTAAAATTTAATATAGATAATTAAAAAAATACACCAATAGACAGATTCTAGAATGAATAATTTTAGGAAAACATTTTTAATTGACATTTTTAAGTGACATTGTGACATGACACACATACATTGGGTCGTGAAAAAGTAAGTGGTGAGGTAGTTATTTACACAATCCAATGTATGTTCGACATGTTACAATGTTACTTAAGAATGTAAATTTAAAACGTCTCCCTAAAATTATTTTCTAGGATATGTTCTACTAGCTATAGTAATCTGAGTCATGATTCATGTAATGTTGTCGCAAATCCATTGACTCTAAAGTGTCAGAGATAAGATTAATTCACTTCAACTTTGAAAAACTTCTTCCGATAAAAGCAACAACAACGTGCATAAATACAAGAATTCATTCTCTGTGCCTTCGTTTGATCCCATTTTTTTTTCTACAGCACTCAATTTTAAGTTTTAACCACATATTTTAATAATAAAATATTCTACACATAAATACAAAATTTTTCTTTCATTTTTAACCACACAATATCATATCAATCCTTATTCAGAACAATTTTTCTAGTTTTACGTCAAGAACTCGTGCACAAAATTTTCCATATCAAAGGAAAAAATTTCTAGCAATTTATACTATAAACACTAAAATTGATCATTTACTCCAGTACTTCTCCTCCCAATGATATTTACCATCTTCCCTCTCCTCATTAAGAACCTTCAACCAAATCATTTTTTTGAGGTCCAAGGCCATTGCCTAGGTGGCTTCGATCAAGGACCAACCTTGATATTTTGGTTAAAAAATGGAGAGAAGGAAAATTGATGCACGTTTACAAGATTAATTAAATAATAACAAATGTTAACATCGGTGACCAGTCAACTTTAGACTTGTCGTTGCCTCTTCCTTTTTCGATGAAAATAATCAAAGTAGAAGAGAACAAATTTGCAACAAATTTAAAGGGTTGAATTGCGTATGTCAACGTAGGTCAAGATATGCATTGACCATCAACTTCAAAGTTGACATTTAAATGAATTATGTTTATTTTTTTAATTTCAATTCTACCTACGTCATCCGAGCTTCATTAATTAAGTACTTGTTTTATCGCATAATTGATCTCAATTTTAATCAATTTATATTAACGCTACTTCAATCATCATCTTAAAATCAAGTATTATTAGGCATTTAGACTTGACAAACTAAAACTGCATTCTTTAAATCATCTATAAACTAATTTATAAATAACACAATTTTTCAAATAAATTCTGAACCACATATATTTTTCAAAATCACATTTTAACCACATATTTTTACAACAAGTGCCGATCAGAGCATAAATCATATAAATTTGAACCCATTAAATAAATTTCAGTATCATTTAATTCTTCGTTGAAATCGTCTACAGGTTGAGAGATCGGCTTGGTCCGACTAAACAACACATTTCTGCCTACCTTTTCTCGAAATATCCTCAACATATGTCAAATAATTTTATTTATTTTTTTGATCAAACTATGTCAAATAATAATTCATGATAGATTTGGTCCCACCAAATAAGTACGGAAGTTAGAAATATTTTTATTTTATTTAAGGCCGCTGCAAGTAAATATCATAGATTTCATCGCCATCGAATGACAAAAGTCACATGCTTAGGGGCTCCACGCACGATATACACGCCACAACAATTTAGACAATAAATTGAAAGGACAAAACTACCCTTCTGTAATAGAAATAATTATTCTAAGCCTCCGTAACTTGGGAGTTGGGATGGAGCATCCTTTCAATGGAATTAGCGATGAATTTTACAAAAAAAAAAAAAAAAAAAGAAAAAAAAAAGAAAACGAATATACGCAGATGTCAGTTTATACATATGTAAACAAATATGACTACAATTTGATAAAAAAAAAAAAGTAAAAAAGAAAAAAAGACTACAATATTAAGAACTCAAATTTAAATTGAATTCCATGCAAAATATATATAATATATATAATACAATTTTACATTTTCTTTTACTTGTGCAACGTTTTCAAATTGATATTTACGGGCATTTGAAAAAAAAAAAAAAAAAAAAATTCTTAGATTAGATTACACGATGTGTTATTTTAATTTCCCTCTTTCTCAAGTCAGTAACTTATTAAGATCAATTCTTAATGTTATTATTATTTATTTATTTATTTATTTTTATCTTTTCGGTGTGAAATCGCCAACAAATTTTAAATAAGTTTGTGATTGACTTGGTTCCACTAAATAAAGATTTGATCACGTCGTTGAACGTTGCGTTCTGTTGAGATGTTGTTTATGACTTTTAAATTATCACTATTCAATTTTGGACCCACTAGAGAATGTCTCGATAAATTTTGTCTGATCAATAAAGTATCTATCAAGTGGATTCGTTCGATGAGTAGTTAGTGAAGAAATTCTACCTTTTTCATGTAAAACTGACTTGATGCAACACTTCATGAAATTGATGACTAGATGATGTCAAGATTCCTTGTACATTACACTTTTTATTGTCTTAATGTTATATTAAAATTTAATTTTCTTTCTTTCTTTTTCCTCTTAGTTTAATTTACATAAAGATGTTATTTTATTTTAAGGAAATTAATTTCTCTTTCTTTCGCAACATATATAGGCATCTATATATCTCAATAATATATACCGTCAATGATGACTCTTACGTGTTTTTAAAAATAAGTTTAATCCAAAATTTTGACTTGAAAAGATATATAAAAATAAATTAACTGTGAACCTCATTATTACATTTTTAGTAGTATGATAGTAGTTCTTAATTATCTACACTTAGAATAACGAATAATTTACTGGTATAAAAACCAAATATTTGTAAATTGTTAAACCTGGTTTGTTGACCGTAATAACAAAGTTAAGAAGGACTCCTCTATTGAAATTTCAGTCAATTTGAGTTCAATTTCGTCTCTGTAATACTTATTGAGGAGGCAAAAAAGCTTGCGGATATTCAATTATAATTTTGATTATTTGTGTTTTTTAGGTAAAATGTATGGTTAAAAAGTAATTTGAAAAATTGTGCAGTTTATAAATAAATTAAATAATAAACTGTAATCATTGCACAGCCGAACAGTGACTTACTAAGAAGTTGTGTTACATGAGCCGATGACAAATGGAATGAAGTCGTGTAAAAACTAAAAAGATATGAAATACTTGCATGGGAATCACATGTACAACTTGGTTAAGTCATTAATCAATTTGAACCAATATACAATGGCTCGAACAAAGTGTTGTATTAAAAATTGAGGGGTACTGGCGGTACAGCATGTGGTACCGTCTCCTCACAATAGGGGGTGAGGTCCCACAAATAATGTCAGAATCAAATAAGTGAATTTGCCAAGTAGTTTACACTCCGTTAAATAACACAATTTCTCAAACTATTTTTTAATCACACAGATTTTCTCTCTCCAATTTTCAATCATTGATCTACCTAGAAAACACCAAAAATTCAAAAAATAAATAACGGCTCAAGCTGCCGAACACTCCGTTAGTAATGAATTCAACCTACTTTTAGTTAGTGTATATATTATCAAATTCAAATGAAGCAATTCGTTAAATACTAATATTCAAGATTTCAGCACCAGTATGCATACAAAGGTAAATAAATTTGTCTTCCACATTAAAAAAATATGAATTTTATAAGTACTAATTACATCAAAAATGAATTTCGTCTTATAAATAATTTTTTATTGATTTTTTAGTTATAAGTAGTGTTGTTGTTTCTTTTTTTTTTTTTTTCACAATTAAACTTCTACATTCAAGCATTTTTTTACCTATAAAATAAACAAACACGGACAATGTTTCCAATTATTCATAAATTCAATTACAAAATAACACAATAAGGTCTAAATTCACATCATCTTTATCGTTTCAGAACACTAGACACTGGTGAAGTGATGAGGAATAGATTGACTCTCGTTTATCCAATACATTCCTAGTAGCACGTTATAACTGATGGGACAATCTATTATGAAGAAAACGGTACTCTTTGTTGTACCCCCCACTATTAATTCCGAAGACCTCACCTTTTTTATTGAAGTTGTTGTTCCATTGAAGCTGGTCAACACAACTTCTGTTGGGATAATATTAGTGTCTGACTTGGCAAACTTTCTTAACATTCTGTACGGAATAGTGTTGATGACTGTCCCATTGTCAAAGAATACTTTAGACACTGAATACCATCAGTTTAGGCCTTTATATATAATGTCCTTAAGTGCTTAGTCAAACTCAAAGAAGGTTTCTTGAACGAGACTTTTGCTATTAACTCAACATCTATTTTTTGCTTACCTTTTTCCATTTCATTTCTGCTTGACACATCCACTTACAACATGTCCTCGCTCTGCATTTCCTTATCCTTTTTCACATGCATGAAACTTACTGACGGTTCTCCCAATCAGTAGGTGGAGGAAATATCATTGGGGGTGACTCATACTTTTCAGCGCGAGATACCATTCTTTTCCTTTTGGGTGTTTCGTAAAGATAGAGGTAATCGAAAGATCGCCCAGATGATTTGCCCAACACGCCTACTGCTGGATTTCCTTCTTGATGCAGTTACTTGTAAAGCTTGCTACGTGATACCCTCCTCATTCTACACTTTGCCTCTAAGTTCAGCTGTTCTTCTATATCGGTCATGCCATCATTGTCCAAGTCGTGTGTTTCCTCAACTTGTAGGACTACCTCAACAGAATTATTACCCTCACATTTTAATGTGTAAGCTGCCTCTTCTAGTTCTTCTATAACTGCTTACTTTTTTCCTTATTCTAGAACTCATTGATCAACATGTAGTTGTTGAAAATGTTTGGAGGTAAGGTGTCAAATTGGATGTTGCTTGATCATCCAGCATCATCTTCATCTTTGTCTTAATGTCTGTGCTCAAATTCTGACTTCTCAACATATTTACTTGTTGATACTTCTTCTATTGGCTTCTTTCGACCTCCACTTTGCTTAATTTTGAGAGTGTTCTGATTTTCTACACGAATGAGATTTTCAAGCATAAACGGTTCCATACTTTGTTGATGTCTCATCATTCGCCCATAATTACGTTAATAAAGTCTTTGTTGCGTCCTTGTCATCTAATCAAATGGGACAATCTTCCTTACTTTACGATTGCAGGAGTGCCACTCATTTGAGTGATATGATTTTTGCCTGAATATTTTGATATTCTGTGATGGATAAAATGATCTCCAACGTCCTAGCGTATAATCACGGGCTCTATGATCTTCCAGGAGGTGGCCTCATTTTCCATCTAAATAGTGTTGGTTCTGTGGCATTAGCTAGTTGCTTGTATGCCTTCTTTTCTTCTGTTGCTTTGCCAATTTCCCTTGACATCTAACACACAGATTTTCACAATAACTTTTTATTTTAACCTTTGAAAAGCATTGAGACGTGGTTCGTCCTCTCCCTCATCTAACACCAACTTGAGCTTTGGAAAATCCTACTTGTTGAACTTAAGGATAATCATCAATTATGTCAATATCAACTTGCTGTGGGAATGGATTCGTCCACTACCATCTTCTTCTTTGATTCAAAGGTGATTCACCCGGTTCAATGACATCCTGCAACATATTACGAAAAATCAAGCAGTGATTAGTCATATGAGACCATGCATTATGCTACTTACAATATTTGTTACCCTTAATTTGCTCAGGGTTTGAAAATTTATGTTTGTCACTCAATTTTATTTGCTTGTCTTTATATAACTGATCAAATATTGTATCACCCTTTGTTACAATAAATGAAAACACTCTAGCCTTTTTATTTTCTTCTTTCGTTAGTTCATTTTTATTTGATATTTCTATCTTGGTTAATATGAGACAAACATAAGTATCTCCTTTAACCAATTATACCAAACACACTTCAATCTCATCTTGACCAGTATTTATGGCATGGATGTCAAAATTAGGATCTCTTTAATAAGCCTCTTTACTAGAGTTCCTCATATGTTCATCTTATCAATGTCATCTCGGATTTCGTTCGCTATAAGCATTTTGTTTTATAAAATGTCCTAATGTAAAAAGTTAACTGGGAAAAAGTGAAAATATAGATTATTAATTTACTCACAAGTTAATAAATAAATAAGTAAATAATTAATTTTCATATAAATAATCATTTTCATAATTAATGTTAAAATTGCTCATATTACTTAATATGACACAAACATAAGAGAAAAAAAGATTATATCTAACAAAATTTAGTGATACTCCAATACTTTATAATTTAACTTAATAGTTTATATATCTTAATTAATAACATATTATTTTGTAATTACTTCATAAGTAATGACTTATAGGTCCATTCGGCAGCTTGGTCAAAAGGGAATTTGATTTATAATGTGTATTATTTAAATTTTCTAGGTAAGATGTGTGATTAAAAATTAGAGAGAGAAATTTTTTTTGGTTAAAAAGTGATTTGAGAAATTGTGTCAATTACAATTTTTAATTATAATATTTACTCAACACAACCATAATCATATATGTATAATATGATAATTTTAAAGATTTTATTTTATTCTTCAATATGTAGAAAATATAAAACATAATTTCTTTTATCGCGTATATAAGACTTGCACTTTGGGAAAAGTGGTAATTAATTCAAAAAAAAAAATCTCGATCAACTCAGTTCTAATAGTCGAACAAGTATAGGATTCAACCTATTTTAGTTAGTGCACATGTAACACGCTACAATGGTGCAATGGTAATAATATTCATATATGTTTCAGTGCCGGTTTGGGTTTCCTCAGATGAGAAGTCACGTGCCTAGGATTCCAAGCACTCCACAAGATTTTGGACAATAAATTAACTTTATTCGCTGCAATAATGCACGCGAAGTGATTGGGACACCCTATAATTACTACGTGAAGCACGAAGTCATGAAATGGACCTGTCGTTCGGCACCCGAGATGCTCGCAAACATACGTGTTAGTCTTCTTCAACACACGGGCTGACAAGCTTTAAAGTATGCATAATATAACTCTGAGAATGGACTTATTAATATATACCTACAAATACATAGGCCATGTCAATGCAATATCTAAAATATTCGACAATATGAGTTCCTTGCCGTGCCACATTAGTAGGGAAAAATCAGGTCGTGACATTCTCTTCCACCCAATCCGCTAGCGAGTCGCAACGATGCGCTTTCCTTGCGTCCACTCATGGCCTTCATCTTCAAATCATCTACTTCAAAGGACTTGTCAATTTTCCTCCACTTGTGGTACCGTCCAATCCTCACATAGTGAACGAGAGTCCACAGCGCCCCCGCACCTCTTCTCATAGTGCCACTGCACTTACCGCCTTCGACACCAACCTTCACCCTGTACTAGTTTCTCGTTTGGATGGCACTCCTCTTGGTCGTAGCTTCTCCTACTTGTCGAAACATCCACAACGCATTGTCCTTCTCGGTGAATTCCCCTCGATACACTGCCACGCTCAACGAAACAAACGTGCAGCACGACATCACCAACTATGCATTTTTCCTTCCACCAACCCAAAGTTTCATCTGTCAATGATTAGCTTACTGACGTCTTTTGCTGTTTTTCCCTTGGCAAAGTCACGCCTTTGATAACCCAAAAACGTTGCCGCAGAACACAGGTCATTGGTCTACCACATCCAAAAACGCAACATTCGAACGGTCCCACTCTAATACCACTTGAAACGGACCTACCATTCAACACCTGTGATGCTTGCAAGCATACGGGTCAACATTCCCCAACACTCGGGCCAGCAAGCTATAATGCATACACAATGTAACTCTAAGAAGTGGCTTATTGATATATATCTACAAGTACATAAGTCATGTCAGTGCAACATCCAAAATATCCAACAATATGAGTTCCTTATCGTGCCACATGAGTAGGGAAAAAATCAGGCCGTGACAATCAGCTAATCGAATATTCACCATCGGGGGGAAAAAATTGTGGGCTATTTTTTTCCTTTCGAATGAGTGAGAAGTAACCTAGCAATTTTTGAATCTCAACATATTACAGAGAGTTTTATGATTATATACAATAAAGAATAAATATTTTCTTGTTTTTCTCAAGGAAGTAAAATAATATGATACTATATACAAAAAAATAATATTACTTGTGAAAGTGTGATTAAGAAAGAAGCACGTATAGTTTTTGTTATATTAACATACCTTGAGAGTTAGAGACGAAATTAACTTGTACAATATGAAGAATCATGAACCAATGCACATCGAAATATCACATTGAATATCTAAAAATGAATGTTTGAACACCAAAATGGAGACAAAGAAATAAGGCTTGAACACGATTAAGATCAATGTCCTAAAGGCTAAAAGTATATTTTCCCTCTCTCAGTGGAGATGTTTAAGAGTTTGAAGCAAATGACTTTAGTGGATCAATTCAAGCCTTCAACCGAGTATGTTCAAAGCATAATAAAAACTCAGAAGAGGAACAAGAAAACAAAGAGAATGAGTATAGATTTTGGTGAAAGTGATCTCTTATCTTTGTGTACATTTTATTGATTTTCTTTCATATGTTTTTTATCAACATAATACCCATTATATATTAATTAATCCACTATATACGAAAGTACACAATACTTGGACGAAATACGATGCATAGTTGACGAAATAAAGGCCTTGCATAAGGATGAAATCACTAAAATCATCTAATTTGAGGTTGGCAAGATTTTAGCAATCAAATAATTAGAATAAATGTAAAAACCTAGAATTCTATATAATAACCTGCTTCATGAATGCTTGAAATCATGGGTTCAATATGTAAGAAGAAATTGATAGGAATTTGTACTGCTAAATTAATAATGTCATCCCGGGTCCGTTTGTAACGACCCGGGTCCCACTTAACGGGCTGTCCCGGCCGTTAGATGACGGCGTACTGTCCCCACCGTATCAATACGGGTCTTTTCAGTATGCTTGTTCTCACTCGCACGCTCCCCGAGAAAACTTCCCAGGAGGTCACCCATCCCAGAATTTCTCCAAGCCAAGCACGCTTAACTTTGGAGTTTCTAACGATGGACTTCCAAAAAAGAAGGTGCACCTTGTTGGTATGAGTAGTACCTATCAATTCTCTTAAGCTTTCTTAGTTGGGGTATTACAATCACCCACTGCTAGACTCGTGACGTCCTCGTCGCGCTTAACCCATCTAAGGATCTGTTGCCAGGCGTTGGGATTCTAGAGGTGGCTCCCGCCCTATGGCGTAGCACTTAGTTCCCAATTTCCGGCTGGAGGCTGGCTCGATACCATTTGTAACGACCCGGGTCCCACTTAACGGGCTGTCCCGGCCGTTAGATGACGGCGTACTGTCCCCACAGTACCAATACGGGTCTTTTCAGTATGCTTTATCCTCATTCGCACGCTCCCCGAGAAAACTTTCCAGAAGGTCACCAATCCCAGAATATCTCCAAGCCAAGCACGCTTAACTTTGGAGTTTCTAACGATGGACTTCCGAAAAAGAAGGTGCACCTTGTTGGTATGAGTAGTACCTATCAATTCTCTTAAGCTTTCTTAGTTGGGGTATTACAGTTTAGTTGCCAGGTAGTTGATTTCCAAGACAATCCAATCGAGTCAATCAATGTTTAATAACCGTACATATCAATATTTTAGATCTTTACAACACATATCAATACACAAAAATTTGAGTTTTTTGAGATAAAATATGTGATAGAAAAATTATTTTTGAAAAAATGTGCATGGTTAAAAAGTGTTTTGGGAGAATGTGATGTTTATAAACAAATTTATCAAAAATTAACTATCAATATGGAAAGATAAGATTTTCAACTTATCTTCACAAATATTAGACCTGATACACAATTATTCATGGCAGAAAAAATTATTCTCTAAATCGAACTCAAAAATTTTGTTATATGTATGAAGCTTGCATGAAATTGTTATTGAGCGTTGACTATTAAAATTTTACAAAATAAAAAGTTGTCATATACTCTCGTTGAGATGCTTACCTCTTTCAAATTGAACTTCCACATTAACAACATGATGTCATGATGGAAAAATCAATAACTTTTCTGTTTCATTCAATATATCAAACTCAAAATTTTAATCCAAGCAAAACTTTCCGTCAATGTATTATTTACCGTTGACTATGAAAATAATACAACATAATAAATCATTATGTTCTTCAATGAATTATGCTATACTACTTCAAGAATGTGCAAATCAGTGCATTGCACGAGACATTTTATGATCAATTGTCAAAGCAATTGATAACGAAAAAAATACATAATTACTAACTGTCAGTCAAATCAGATATTGATAATCACCAATTCACTACATAAAACCATAAATACACAATTGTCTATTAAACCAGATATTGACAATTTAATAATTTAACAATCGATCACTATATAATAGGTGGTTATTTTGATGTTTAATGACCAAGAGAAATCATAATATTTCTTCTTCATTCTTCAAATCAAAGACAAATTCTTTACTATAAGTTTTGACGTCCATTGACTATAAAATTATTAAAATTTGACAAATGCATTAGAGCCATAAGATAATATATTATCCACTCCAAAACAAAATAAAGAAATAAAATAAGTCATATAATTAAGCACGGATCTACACAATTACATCTAGAAAGAGTAAGTATATTTACCGTAAATCTCCACACATAGTTACAAAGAGTAAGTTCGTTGACCATGGAATAATGATAACATAACAAATTCGCTATATGCGCTCCAAATTATTTGACATATCTACATATAACAAATTTGAACAGCAACATTAAATACAAATCTTCACAATTACAGACCTAACACACAATATAAAGCACATATTACAATATTTCACAAGCAACAAACATCATTTTCCATTCAATAAATCGAACTTGAAATTAAATCCATACAATTTTTGCTTTAATTGTGTTATTCAACATGGATTGTGAAAACAATACATGACAAAAATCACTACTCCCTAGAGAATAACACAATACTTATCAAGATTGGTCGTGCAATGCACATGTTAGTTTTGTGCTACTTTTTTTTACCAACTAATGCGTTGCTCACGCTGAAGAAAGGAGCAAAAATAAGAATTATATTTTTAGTTTATAGAGTTAAAAAATAATCATAATCAATTTTTCTACCTTTTTTTAAACCAACTACACATTGCTCGTGCTAAAGGAAGGAGAATCTAAGATCACCATGTTTAAGTTACAAAGTTAAAAGAGATAGGGTCGATTTTTCTTTTTGGGTTAATTATAGAGGTGTCAATCCGGGTGGTCTGAGTCGGGTCGACCCGTCAATAAAAAGCCTGGTAACGGCCTGCTTGAAAAAAGTCCGCCCGCTGGGAGTTACGAGCCGGCCCGCAAATTTTAAACTACAACCCAAGCCCGCCCGCTGGCCCATGCGGGTCGCGATTTGTTCTGATTTGACCCGTATGAATAAAAATATAGATTTTTTCATATTTATAGCAAATTTTTTGTCAAGTTTCTAAATACAAAATGATTAAAATGATAAATTCATATTTATACCATAAAATATTTACATAGAATTTAAAATTATAGTTTATGTTATATAAATTACTTCTAAATTTACAAATTTAAATAAAATATAAATAAATAACAATTAAATGATAAATATATTTCTAATTACTATTGTCAAAAAAACATTATTTTTTTAGCTATTAGGGAGAAAAAAAAATAAGATTTTACTTTAAAAGTTGTATTAGAGTTTTTAGAAGAAAAGAGATTTTCAATATTACCATATTTAATAAAACCATTTTTTTTACGGGCTAGCGGGTTAACCGTGGCCCACGAAGGTTTGACCCGCAAAACTCGCGGTTTACAATTTCTTGACCCGTGAACCGCCCGCACGGGTCATGGATCGGCTCGTGGTTCCGGGTCAATCCGGGCCGATTTTCACGAATCTGGTCGGCCCGTCCGTCTTGACACCTCTAGTTAATTAGCCTATGTTAGGAGGCTTGCACAGTAAAAACAATCAGTTTTTTTTTTTTTTGGGCGGATCTCAAGGTGGTTGGATGGTTAAAAATTGAATAGAGAAAAAATGTGTAATTAAAAAGTTGTATTGAAAATTATGTAGTTTAAAATTTGATTTATATACCAAATTTTTGCAAGATTCAAACGGAATCACATCATTTATATGAATATTGCCTTGAACGAATTATTGACGGTTGACTATGAAAGTATTACAATGTACAAATATGCTACTTACTCTCAAGGAAAAAATAGATCTACTACTTTAACAAAAATAGAAATAGATATTTACTACTTAAGAGTTTAGATCCTGAAGATAATGTCAACATCATATCCTCATAACTCATACCGATAAACAATATAATGCAATTAGTATTACTGCAATAACTTTAGCATAAAAATAAATGTTAGAATCTAAACGATAATGTCAACTGTGGATAATCCCACTTAACCGGATACACAATATAAAGTTATTGCATTATTTGATCACTAAAAAAAACATCATTTACAAATTCTAACTATCAACAATTGATCTTCACAACTCACTCTATTACACGATAAAGCAGCATTTCCAATATGTCATTACGAATATATATATATATATATATATATATATATATATATATATATATATAACTGTCATCTACCAAATACTAATTCACACTATATATCAAAATCATAATTACATAATTGTCAGTAAAATTAGATATAAATGTCATCTACCAAATACTAATTCACACTATATATCAAAATCATAATTACATAATTGTCGGTAAAATTAGATATTGATAATTCAATCACTGATTCAATGTATCAATAAGCAATCACTGCAGTATTTAGTGTGAAAAGACCAAAAAAAATTCTTTTTCATTCTTCCAATCAAAGACAAATTCTTAAATATGGGTGTAATTTTTTGCTTGACTGTATTATTGACCATGGTGAGAGTGCCCTTCTATGAAAAATTCTAACCTGCCTAACCCATGCATGATGCACACCATATCATTTGTGCCCATTAAGACTATCTTACTGTTGTTCACATTGTTAATTAACACCCCCCCCCCCCCCCCCCTCCTCTTCTTTCTCTCTAAAATTCTCTCCTCTTCTCACTCTAAGATTCTCCTGTTATAACGTAGCTGACTTGGCTCTCCGGCATTGACTGGTTCCAAAGAGTGTACCCTCCGGCTATATAGATAACAGCTATTTATAGAGATCGGTGAGTTTCACACACCTGATAAATTGTAAAATTTTCCGTTTTTTGTGATGCATTTTAATCTCAATTAAAAGGTTTAATTTTGACTGTATAAATAACCCATATCTATGAGTGATTGCATTTTTTAAAGAGAATCACAGGAGAAAATCTCATTAAAGATTTTGTGAAATTTTATTCACCTGGGTACATTTCAATTTCCTCCATTTAAATTTGGAATTAAATCCTCCAATTCATTCTGATTCACCTCTACTTTTTTTCTTCTGATTTTCTGCTTTTAATTCTCTGTTTCCGTTTTCATTCCCCTTTTTTTAATTTTTGTTACTATTTTATGAGGTGCATTTGCTAATAAGCGAAGATAATTAACTGGGACTGTAAATCTTGGGAATTCACATGCATAAAGATACACACAGATACATATATGGGTGTGCGTGTGTAGAGAGAGAGAGAGAGAGAGAGAGAGAGAGAGAGTTTTGGTTTTAGGAATTATTTAGTTTGCAGGCATTAAATGCATGGATGTCGTTCCATTTTTGTTGCAAAAAATGGATTTTTTTTTTTTTTTTTCTCATGTAAATCTGATAATTTTTGTATAATTCATGTTATTTTAGTGATAACTTTATTTATTTATTTATTTGTGGGAAAGTTCGCCAGGTAGTGCAGATTGCAGATTTGGGCGCAAAAGGTTTATGTATGGAGAATTAAGAGAAACTGGAGTAAAGTGATACCCAGGACTCTGGAATTGGGTTTTTAAGAAATTTTGAGGTTATGAGCCTGGGGAGAGGATTTTCCATTCCCCGGGATAAGGGAGACTTCCAGAATGGGGATCCTTTTATTCCTGTGACACCGGATAAGCCAATTCTACAGAGATCGATTCACTTACCGGTTGAATTGCAGCCAGGAAGTACAAATTGGCAAGATTTGCTTGGAATTTACACCGGGTTTTTACAGGATGAGACCTGCACTGGAGCTCAACAGAATTTCACTCATCCTGGATTCATAGGTCAGAATCGAGGGGATTTTATAAATGGAAATGGTGGTTCCTATATAAAGAATTACACTCCAACTGGACTTCCAGTTCATCAGAATCAAAGGCAACATAACAATATAGATGTTGCTCCAATTGAGAAATTCAGAAGCTACAATCAAAATGCTGCAAATGTTGGATCCTATATACAACATTCAGGCAGTGATATTCCTCAGAAGGTTAATTCATTAGTAGAACTAATGGAAACGAAGAATGCTATGCATAAGCCCTCTATAACTGAAACGGCAAACAGAAGTTCTGTTGTGCCCAAGACTGTCCACAGTCCACATTCTCAAATCTTAAACAACCGGACACTGACAGGGTACAAAAATACCAGTTCTACATTCCAGCAGAACCGCACTATGTATGTAAATCAAGATGGTCATGGTTACAGCCTACAGCAAATACCAACAGGTAAGTAAATTACTCTTCAGATAAATTTCGACAGTTGCAATTTCAGTGCATTGGCTGCCTAATTCATATTGAAGATACACAGATGAAATCATTACTCATTGCTATTAAAAATACCTGTTATGAAATTTTAAATGATTAAAATGTCTTCTTTATGCAATTTCAAATAACTAAATCAAATTTTAGTATTTAGGAGAACCAAATCATTCAGCAAAACTTCAACTGCAGGACCAGCATCTTTCATACAACTGTATTACATCTAGGAGAATAGAAATAAACAACGTATTTCAAAACACGTGTGACCGGAAAATAAATTAGGCATATTTACATGTGATAGATGATATATATCTTTCTACTTCCCGTGTTATGTGCATCACTGTTTCACGCAAACGTTAAATGCACTATGTTTTACTTCCCATGTTTTCTGCATCCTAGTTCATGTAATCAACGTTATATCAACAAATTGGAAAATATGTGTTCCATGTTTCAATCTTCATGTGCATCCACAGACAAATAGATTTATTTTCACGTGATCATGGACTTACGCCCCTTTACTTTTCAGTTTCATGCGTATCTTTCACGTGATCTGTGTCGTCGCTCAATTTTCGAATAACTTTGAAAAAAAAATGATAAATCCCAGTTACGTATTATCATTTATTGCAGATCTTGACTTATAATCAATATCCACAAGTATCATTAAGCATCTATTTGGTAAACCGTTATATAAAATTATAAATATCGTTTATAAATAACAACGTGACAACATTTCCTTATCCATTTTTTTTTTTGAAAAGTCAAAAATGCTAAGCAAAAATCTTTAATCAGTCGAAATTGTTGATTTTTCAAAAAAATTGTCCAATGAGATGTCACGTGACCGTTTATAAACAAAACTTACCAAACAGAGGCTAAATTTTCATGTAAACATACGTATGATCAAGGAATATTTTGTTAAAATTATCATGACTGATGATTATGATGCTGCGTTTTAACAGATGTACGATTAGTTAATTACCAACCCAGTTATAATCTGGACTTGCCACCAGTAAGAACAGAAGCTGGTGCATCCACAAGTACAGTCAAGCGCTTCCAATTAGGGCCTGTAAGGCCAGATCAGCAAAACAAATCAAAGAACTTCCAGACCACTGGAGCACCATATTGGTTGATTCAAGAAAATGATGATCCTGAGAATGTAATATTCTCTCAACAACCTAAAATTGCAGAGAAACATTCTGATCATTCATTGAAGAACATTGAGGATGAATCTACAGCCATATTGAGGTTGCCAAAAGAAAATAACATTTGTGATAGTGAAAGTCACGTAGTCTTATCTCAGCCATCTGAAATTGTAGAGAAACAGACTAATCAAATAATGCGGAACGCTGAGGACAAATCTACTTCCACATTGGAATTGCCAAATGAAAAGAACGTTGCTGGTGATGGAAATCATGGGGAAATCGATCTGAACAAGACACCACAGCAAAAACCACCCAGAAGAAGAAAACACCGACCAAAAGTAGTGGTGGAAGGGAAGCCCAAAAGGACTCCAAAGCCTGCTACAAAAAGTAATAGCCCTGATGGAAATCCTTCGGTAAAAAGGAAGTATGTGCGCAAAAAGGACATCAAAACCCCCACAACTCCATTGGCTTGTGTAGTGAATGAGGTTGGAGTCTCTAAGGTGAACTCTGCAGAAAAATCATGCAGGAGAATGTTAAACTTTGACTTGGAAAATGGAGCAGAAAAGCAAAGCTGGGATGGAGCAATTGGTAACCAAGCAGAGATAAATGAAAAGAGAAAGATGCCTTTTACTTTGAACTTAGATTCTGACAATGCAGAAGGGCATACAAGATTCATCGCGGAATCTACATCGTCTTCAGTGAAGGAATGGCATCATAACATACATAGCATAGAGAAACAACCAACAGACAATATACACAGTTTTGTCCCTTCCATACATCACACCCCGCTGCAATTATCGTCGCCACTTCTCTCTTCAGCACCACAATCTGCAGCAAAGGATCATACATTAAATGTCATAGCAAGGAATTTGAGTATGCGAAGTGCTAATATAAACCAAAGGGGAAGCTCCAGTTGGTATAGTCAGGTGCATCATCATGTCAGTGGAGGACAACTGGCCCAGTTTGCCATTCAAACACATACCAATCAAACAAAGGTAGATGGAAGAAGGCAACAAATGCTGCAGACAGGGACTCAACTTTCGGAAGATTTGGTAGATGTCATTGACAGGAAGGGATCCAAGAGAGAACATTCCCAAATTGAGTTTACAAAGCCAGAAACTTCTGCTCTGATGGACTCTCAGTTATTGAGCCAGAGAGTTTCTAAGACCGGCTATTATGCCAGTGAGAGCAACAAATTATGGCAAGATTGTTTAGTAACCAGTAAGAGAAAGAAGGTTGATGATAAATTTCATGTAACCTCATCAAGCACGCCTTCTAGCATAACGACTGAACATTGCTCAAGACAAGTTGAAGGAAGAGGCACAAACAGTGTCTGTGCAAATGGCTCTACTTTGCAACTGAACGGTGGATTACCATATTCTGACTTCGAAGGAATGAGCACCTCCAGGAAGCCAAACATTGAAGCCAACAAGGTCCATGATCGGTACATGAACCATGGAAACTTTAAACCTGAATTTCAGCAGCAACTTACTTCATCTCAAGTGCATTCACGTGCAGAACGAATGGTGCAGAAGGTCACTTTTCACACTAATATAGCCCAAAGCAGCAACTCCCTTGCTGAAATTCTATGGAATCGGGACTCTTCATCTCAAACGGACCCTAAAATCATTCAAGGAAATGAAATAATAAATTCATCTATTCACCTTTTGGTGAAGGGACAGACAGCTAGACTGAAATCATTCAACCAAGCACTCAATATGGAGAAAGTCATCAGTAAAGAGAACAAGACGAGGGGTTACAAAGGTTCCTCCAGAAACATCATAGTTACCCATCTGTTCGTCAATTTATGCTGTTACCTTTTAGCATCAACCTAACTTTGTTCTTTAAAAATTTTAAGCAGTTTTTCTGTTTTTTGTGCAGGCTCACTAGGAGATGGCAGGCGTTTATTTTCAGTTGATGATATTATAGATAGTTTAAAATCTCTGAGAATCAATAGTAATGTAAATGAAATTGTTGGGGAGCAAGGTGCACTTGTTCCATACAAACAAGATGGTGCTATTGTTCCATATGAAGAATTTGATCCAATTAAAAAACGACGGCCACGGCCTAAAGTGGATCTCGATCCGGAGACAAATAGACTATGGAATCTTTTGATGGGTAAGGAAGGAAGCGAAAGCACAGAGACGACGGACAAGAATAAAGAAAAGTGGTGGGAAGAAGAGAGGAAAGTGTTCTGCGGACGAGTAGACTCATTCATTGCACGGATGCATCTTGTTCAAGGTAATTGCTCCCAGACAATGAAACTATTGACATCGCTGATACCATGCCATATCCCAGATATCAATTTTATTTCATGCATTATCTTTACATATCATGTTAGATAATATTAATCTTTTGATTAAATATAAATGCACCTTAAATAAGTTCAACTTCTATTATTTTCTTAAACATGTGAAGTTGATACCGTGAAATATATCTTAGGAATCTTAGAAATTAATGATAAGTTTTGTAGTAAGTAAAAAATAACAAATACAGCTAATTGTTTACACAAAGTAACAAGTTTTATTATTTGAAAATCATTGTGATTTGAGTGTGAAGGTTGAGAGAATAGGGTAAGTCAGTGCAAAACCACAATGGTTACACCATTGCTTCGTAGATAGGATTTCATAGAAAGAGAATGTTTGCCTTTAGTGATCAAAACCTGGAAACAATCATGTGGCTCAGTCACATGCTGTAGCCATAATAATGAACAACAAAAATAATAAGTTTGGTATTATTTGCAAGAAACTTGTGCCGGCTACTTGAATCTTTTTTGCCCACTCTCTTAGATGCAGTAAATCTCGTGAAAGGTCCAATGAACTCAAATCTTTAGCAACAAAATGTCATGTTGACTTCACTCATTAAACTCAAATAACATCATTCTTGTGAATAGAGGTTATATTGATCTACATAAGCCATGTCCCAACCATCTAAATCATCCTTCCTTTAATATATCTTCAAATAGTATCACCTCCACTTTATGTATATCCTCATTTTTTTTTATCTATCTTGTATCTCCATGCATCCATCTTAACATAGTCATTTATGTTGTAGTTCATCTTATAGACATTTAAATAATTAAGAATCCTACTCCTAAATGATAGAAGATAAACTAGTATGGTATATGTTCATAAAATTTCTTTTAACACAGTTGATATAATCCTTATAGTGCTTCTCCAGTTTATTGTAGTCGACCTAATCCTATCCATCTCATCCTCTTCCAGTGTTGGTTTCTTATTTGCAACCAAATCCAAATACATAAACCAACCTTATTTGGGAGATGATCCTCTATTGTGACTTTACCATTAAGGATTTTGTCTATTTCGTCTTAATTCTGCTTAATTATTTAGTTTTAGGAAAGCACACTTAAATTAGTAAACGCCATAATAATTTTCTAGTGTTATTTCTTGGAACTACGTAAAAAATTGGGATTCATTTCGTTTCAAAAAGAAACAAATAAGCTTGACTTTACCTCACCAAATGTATGGATTAATGGAAATGTAACCAGGTTGAAAATTGCAACCTTTGCAGGTGATAGACGATTCTCCAAATGGAAAGGATCAGTCGTTGACTCTGTGGTAGGAGTGTTTCTCACACAGAATGTATCAGATCATCTTTCAAGGTAAAGGCAACATTTTTTATAGAACTTTAAGATACAAACCAGATGACATAAGCTGATGGTCTCTGTATATACTTTCCCCTTGTGCAGCTCCGCCTTCATGTGTCTTGCAGCCAAGTTCCCCCTGAAATCGACAATTATCAGGCAACCATGCTATCAAAATGGAGGTATCCCATCAGTTGAAGAACATGAGGTTCAAGTAACATGTCAAGATGGCGTTATAACTTATGATCACAGCACGATAAGACAGCCACTGTACAACCACAGCTCTGTAACATCCCGTGAATCGTGTCAATGCAGAGCAGGAAATGATATGACAGGTACAAGAAACTTTGCAATGGACAAGCAAAATAGAAGAGCAGAGGAAGACATCATTTCATCGCAAAGTTCTTCTGATTCTCTTGTTTTCCAAGCAAATGAAGACATCAGATCCAGCTCAGGATCAAATTCAGAAGCCGAAGATCAGATATCGGTGTGTAATTTAGGGAAAAACCATGGCCCTCTGAATCTTTTTGAACAGGCTGAAAGAATGGCTGCAGTAGAAGAATATCAGCGTCAAGTGATGGGAAGTTCTGCTGCAAACAAGGAACTCCCTCAATCAGAAAATCCTGTGCACAAATTGCAAAATCAAGGACTGGATAGAAGCAGTAAGGCATATGCTAGTCCAATCACTTCCAACGTGCAGCATTATCAGAGGCCAATCCCTCCATCCACTAATTCCTGGTTGAGCATGACGACAGGCTTGGAAGAATGGGAATCAAATTTCCTCGCGTCTCCAGGAAAAGAAAGTATATCTTCTTTGGCTTCAACACATTTTGAGAATACCAAAACGACAGATGTAGAAAGAAGTTTTATCACCCAACAGACTGGAAGACCAAATAAAGCAACAATAGTGGACCACACAATTCAAAACAAGTGCCTTGAACCGCAGACTACTATACAATCTGGGTACCAAAGCACAGATGGCCAACATTCCACCAACTGCAACAGAGGAAGCCACAAGACCATTCAGCAAGAAAGCAACTTTCTATCAGATTGCACAACACCTGCTGAAGCATTCAACGAAAAGCCAAGTGGTAATATTAGTGAACACACTGACTTCACTAGCTTTACTGGACAAAATTTTAATGTACTGGTTCAAATTGTTGCAGATAATTTCCAACACTTGAAGAATAAAATATCTGAACCAGATGCAGCAGGAAAAGTAAATTCTTCGACCAAACCAAAGAACCAGACAGGTCCCACAACTTCAAATGCAAGAAAGACGAAAGTTGAGAAGGAAAAGAGAGAAGCATGTCAGTGGGATGAGTTGAGAAAGCAGGCACAGTTGGAGGTGGGAAAAAGTGAAAGAACTGAGGAGACAATGGACTCTTTGGACTATGAAGCCTTGAGAAAGGCTGATGTTCGTGAGATTTCTGATACAATCAAGGAAAGGGGAATGAACAACCTGCTAGCAGAACGAATTAAGGTAAGTAGAATGTTTATAACGTGGACTCCACTACCAGTAGTCCATTAAAACCTAAAGCTCAGAGTGTAACACTGGTTGGATATTCTACAGGATTTTCTCAATCGACTGGTTGAAGACCATGGAGGAATCGACCTGGAATGGTTGAGAGACGTTCCACCAGAAAAGTCAAAGTAAGTTTCCTAAAAGAAATTAATGCTTTTATGTACCCATCTTTGGGGAAGTATATAATGGATGCAATGACATGTCATCAAATATCTCTGCCATCATCAAAGTTTCACTCTTTGCCCCTGAGAACATAATGCCTTGCAGAGATTATCTACTAAGCATACGAGGACTGGGGTTAAAGAGCGTGGAGTGCGTACGACTCCTAACACTTCATAACCTTGCATTCCCTGTAAGGCAATTTGCCTGTTAGAAACTTATATCCAATATCAATAAGCAAAAAAAAAAAAAAAAAAAAAAAAAGGACAGAAATCTTGCCCTAACTATGTGATATCTTAGGTTGACACAAATGTTGGACGAATTGCTGTGCGACTCGGGTGGGTGCCTCTCCAACCACTTCCTGAGGAACTCCAGTTGCATCTCCTTGAATTGTAAGTACATGTCAAGCAATCAACAACAGTGAAGTTTGTGAACTATTCTTGATTATAATCTTTTTTCATGCAGATACCCAGTGCTCGAATCTATCCAGAAATATCTTTGGCCCAGACTCTGTAAACTGGATCAGAAAACATTGTAATTTCCTTTACCAGAGTGATTAATTTCAATTAGAAAATCTCTTATAGTTGACAGTTTAATCAGAAGAAATCTTTTGATACACCTGAAGTTCTACTGATTTATATATAATGGAACTGCAGATATGAGCTACACTATCAAATGATTACATTTGGAAAGGTATGTCTTCACTGAAGCTCACTATCATCCTCAGTACAAGAGAGGTTTTTAATAGTTTCTTAATCTTGGATACAGGTTTTCTGCACAAAGAAACAACCAAATTGTAATGCATGCCCAATGAGAGGAGAGTGTCGACACTTTGCTAGTGCTTTCGCAAGGTTAACCTTCTATAATCTCGTAATCTTTGCCTGTGACATCAGAAATTATTACACATAAATATGACAATTATACTCTGTTTCATACAGCGCGAGACTTGCCCTTCCTGGGCCAGAAGAGAAAAGTATCGTTGCATC
The DNA here is from genome assembly GCA_963555705.1 of Ligustrum vulgare. Lineage (NCBI taxonomy): Eukaryota > Viridiplantae > Streptophyta > Magnoliopsida > Lamiales > Oleaceae > Ligustrum > Ligustrum vulgare. The sequence goes on along the minus strand of OY743171.1, from coordinate 52,575,406 downwards.
TACTCCTCCAACTGCCAATCAAAACCCTGGTGTAACGATAAAGACAATGTCACTACCACCAATAGGGGACAATTTAGGCAGAGGATCTGGGTTGAGCATCTGTGAACCTATAATCGAGGAACCAGCGACGCCAGAAACACCCGTGGAACTATCAGAAACTGATATTGAGGATGCATTCTATGAGGATCCCGACGAAATCCCTACAATCAAACTCAATATAGACCAGTTCACTACAAATTTGCAGAGTTTTATGCAAGGGCAAAACATGGAAAAGAAAGAAAATAATTTGTCAAAAGCCCTTGTTACTTTGCATCCAGAATTCGCTTCAATCCCAACACCCAAACTGAAAAGCATGAGTAGACTGCGGACGGAGCACCAAGTGTAAGTTTATTCCTTCTTATGAAAATTCAATAGGGCTTGAAATTCTAAAATAAAGTCATTTATTGAACAGAAAAAAGCTTACCAGAAACATGCAATAAGTTGCTATATCAAGGAGTTTCAACTGGCACAGAACTTGTGATTCCATACATTTGACCAAGCATCTTGGACTTACAATATAGGCAGCCAACAGATTGTCGAGAAACTACTTTATGATTTATATTCTGCTATTCAGAAAATAGTATTCACTCAAGAAAAGTTAATAATCAATTCATAATTTCTCATGTACAAGGGATAATGGATTCGAGACTGGAAAAAAAATAAAATAGAATTCAGTACACCTTTAAGGATCAGAAACCTAGCTGCACGATGCAACTTCCTCATTCATTATTAATAAACAAACCTTGCATCCCAAGGCCTCAACTCATATCTTAATTATATTGTCCTTTATGTGAAATTATGATAAGTTTATTCAATTTGTTGACTGGTTACTCATTCTGCTGCAGCTACGAACTCCCAGATGATCATCCACTACTAAAAGGGGTTAGTTATTTATCTTCTCATTTTGAAATTCTATTTTCTTATATCCAATTTGATTCTAACAGGCTAAAAAATTATTAAATGTTTAGATGGAAAGGCGAGAAGCTGATGATCCTAGTCCATACCTTCTTGCTATATGGACCCCAGGTAAGCACTATATGATTTACAGGGCGATTGATTGCTCTTAATATAGCCAAAATGCCCATAGATGAACATAAATGCATTCCTCACTGTCATAGTGATGAGAGGCTGGAAGTATTTATTAATTTCTCTTCATAAACTCAAGCTGAAATATACTTTTATTATAACCTGCTGACACTTGTCCCAATTTGGCATCATTTAAACAGGAGAGATGGCAGATTCAATACAACCACCTGAAAGTAAATGCAACCATCAAGAATTAGGTGGACTGTGTGATAAGAAAATGTGTTTTTCGTGCAATAGCATAAGAGAAGAACAAACACAGACAGTCAGAGGCACACTTCTGGTAAGCAATATGTTACGAAAACCGTTAGAAGTGAAATAAAACTATTAGATATTAGTAAATCGTTCCCCCATTCTTCCTTCTTCATGACATATACACCTCCTTTCAGATTCCGTGCAGAACAGCAATGAGAGGGAGTTTCCCACTGAATGGTACTTACTTCCAAGTCAATGAGGTGACAATAGTAATTATACAATTTTTTAGCATAGAATCATGTTTCCTACTCTTCTATAAATACTTAATATTATCGCTCTTTAACATGACATGATCCTTTATTGTGGGTCCACCGTCATCCTATTCCTACTATGACTAAAAGAACATAAATGCATCATCTAATTCTACTTTGGAAAGCACCTTTAGATTCCAAAGTGATCATCAAATTTTTTTTCCTATGATCTATCCCCCCGTTTGATTGAGATTAAAATCAGATTTTTAGCGAATTTTGATATTAGTTGATGAGATGTATGGTTAAAAAGCAGTGTTTAGAAAACCGGAAACCGGTTCAAACCGAAAAAGCCAATGGGTCAAGTGTCAAAAGGTCCGATCGGGTCGAACAGGTTTCAATTCAAAAATCCCAAAACTTTCTAAAAAAATAATTTATTTTACAAATAAACCAACATTTACTCATTTAGAAAATAAAGTCATATACAAAAATAGGTTAAAACAACAAAAAGTATCTTAAAACAACAAAAGAAAAAAAATCAGCAAAAGATAAAAAATGCCAAAATAGGGTTTTAAAACCCGGCAGGGTCGACCGGTTCCCAGGTTAACTGGAAAAAAAGGGGTTCTCCAACCGGGTTTTTAACACCCGATTCTGTTCTGAGCTCGAACTGGACTGGTTCTCCGGTCGGCCCAGTTTTCTAAACCTTGTCAAAAAGTGGTTGGACCCATGAAATATGTGATTGTGACTTGTGATTAATTGTTGACTTTGATAAAAATTTAATTATATAATTTTTAATCAAAATCAAACATGACCTCAATCTAAAAAAAAAAAAACTCTATTTTTGAATAATTTCAATATAAAGAAACAGTGATTAATGAGTTCTTATGCAGGTATTTGCGGATCATGAATCTAGCCTTAATCCGATTAGTGTTCAGAGAAATATGCTATGGAGCCTGCCAAGACGGACTGTTTTCTTTGGGACCTCTGTCTCAACCATTTTCAAAGGTACATAATTTCCCATTTTGTACTGACTATTACATAACAAGTGACTTACCGAAATATGCTGGATCTTGCTAGGCTTGACAACTGAAGGCATCCAATACTGCTTTTGGAGAGGTATGAACTGCTTTCTGAATTCAAATTAACTCAAAAGTAATATTTGCATCCTCCGTTATTGGAACAACATTCTACTGCTTGTACATTTTATTCAGAAGAGATAGGTTTTTGATACTCTTCTCTTGCTGATTTCATTCAACTTCATATTGTAGGATTTGTTTGTGTCCGAGGATTTGAGCAGAAATCGCGAGCTCCAAGACCTCTGGTGGCCAGATTGCATTACCCTGCAAGCAGGATAGCCAAGAAAAACGAGCAAAAATAAGAGAAGAAATGGTGCAGGACGAGTTGAAAGTTTGAAGACCTAACCATTAACTGTCCAAACCAAAATTAAATAAGGGATTGCCGTAGGATTAGAATGCAACATATTGTTTTACATTCAAGTGCCCACCTCTTCACATGAGCTATAGTTATTTGAAGCTTGGCAGGAAAAAATTTAAGATATAGGATGAGATTCGATTGACAATGTGTACATCATAGACAGTTCATCTTTTTCAAATTATGCTCATTGACGGAGCCATTTTTCAACGTCGATAGGTAAAGGTAGAAGACCAGAAATAGAATTGGGCTGTAGTTTCATTGGGATTACATGTATACATTTCTTCTGAGTCTTTCAATACAAGCCTTGAATGCTTTTTGTTTTGCTATAACCTATAAGTATTTATATGCGCTGCAGTATGACAGGAATAAACTCCTTAACGATGAAAAGTGAAATAACTCGTTTTTTAATGTACCTTATAACCAAATAACACACGTTTTATAAGCTTAAAAATAGCTTCAAAACTACCTTCTCCAAAATATCTAGAGATGAACCTATCGAAAAATTAAATTTAAGTTAATTGATCGCCCTACAAAACAAGCGTTGACATGGAATTATCACTTCCTTAGAGGTGAGAGTTAAATTTTACAAAAACATTTCTAATTTATCAACAAACCAACCTTTGAGGGAATAGAAAATGTAGAATGATATCTATGGAATTCAAATTGATCGACACAATCTATCACAATCAACAATGTTGACGGTTGAATCCAGCCCGGGGTGTTATGGACCCGCAAATATACTAATTGTATCCTGTGAAGGGATTTTGTCCCAATTTTAACACCGGGCGCTTCTCCAGGAAATTGAACATTAGACCTCAATGCTATGAGGATTATTAAAATATCCTGGTAGCACTAAGCTAACTAATCATGCCCCCGAGAGTTAGAGTGGAAACAGACCGATTCATCAACTCGATCGCGGGCTAACCATGAAGAAGAAGTAACGCTACATCCCTAGTGAGCAACAATGGGATTTTCTTAGAATAATTGCGGCAAGTTTGTGTTGGGAATTAGGACGCAACTAATCCCGTCCAGGATCGATGTGACGCAAATAAATTGGACTGAGAAAATATAAATACGCAAAAATAAAATACAAATACGAAACACAAAGATTTACGTGGTTCAGCAATTTGCCTACGTCCACGGACCCACACCAATATATTTCACTAACTCGGAAAAATGAGGAGTACAAAAATACTACACTGTATTTTTATCTGCCTATGCAAAGGCTATTCTCTCCAACTCACTTTTCTCTCTATTTTGTGAAATGCCTCTCTTGTGTTGCTCTCTACAAACACTCTTTGTTGTGGTGGTGTATTTCTCATTGAGGTTTTGCCCTCTATTTATAGGAAAAGTTTGGACAAAGAATTAACAATGGAAGGAATAAAATAGGTGTGAACATATGAGGATTGTAGGCTAATGGTGTCTTACCAAATAGGTGTGAACATGGACTATTAATGGTGGCTTGCCAATTTCAACAAAGTTGGCTTTATTTTCCACATTTAGCTCCATTTTTCAACAATCTCCCACTTGGAGATAAATGTGGCTTCCCCTGAGATATCTCCTTTTTTCAACTCCTTGTGAAATATGGTGTGAGTCATTTCCTTTGTCTTCACTTCAGAAGACCAATTGAAGCTGAGCACAGCTCCAATTTTTCCTTTGTTACTATCTTGGTCATCATGTCGGCTGGGTTCTTGCTACCCTGGATCTTCTCTAGTGTTAATACTTCATCCTCTAGAAGAGACCTGATGAAGTGATAACGGAGTCCAATGTGCTTGGTTCTAGAATGAAATGCTGAATTCTTTGCCAGATGTATCGCACTCTGACTATCACTGTGCAAAACATTCTTCTCCTGACTGAATCCCAATTCTGCCAACAAACCCTGTAACCAGATCATTTCTTTGCTAGCCTCGGTTACTGCCACGTACTCTGCTTCTGTAGTGGATAGAGCAACAATCTTCTGTATCTGCAAAATCTAGCTAACTGCAGTAGTACCTACTGTGAAAACATAACCAGTAGTACTTCTCCTGCGATCTACCTCGCCAGCAAAATCTGCATCTACAAAGCCTTGTAGAGTCACCTCGCCTCGTCCAAAGCATAAGCATCTATCAGTAGTTCCCCGTAGATATCTTAATATCCACTTTACTGCTTCCCAATGCTGCTTTCCTGGATTTGCCATAAACCTGCTCACAACTCCCACTGCATGAGCAATATCTGGTCTGGTACAAACCATGGCATACATCAAACTTCCAATGGCTGAGGCATATGGTATTTTAGCCATGAAGTTTATCTCGTCCTCTGTCTTAGGACTCTGATCACTAGATAGACGGAAGTGATTAGCTAGTGGCGTGCTGACAGCCTTCGCACTGCACATGTTAAATCTCTGCAGGACTTGACTAATGTACTTGGCCTGAGATAACTGCAAGATACCCTTCTGCTTATCTCTGAAAATCCTCATTCCGAGAATCTGCTTCGCTGCACCCAAGTCCTTCATTTCGAATTCTGCTGACAGCTGCATCTTTAACTTCTTGATTTCGTCCATATCTGAGCCTGCTACTAACATATCATCGACATAAAGTAGCAAAATTATATAACTGGACTCGAATCTCCTGAAGTAGCAACAATGGTCAGCATTACATTTGAAGTAGCCATTTTTCTGCATAAATCCGTCGAACTTCTTGTACCACTGTCTCGGGGCTTGCTTTAAGCCATACAGGCTCTTCTTCAATTTGCAAACGAGCTTCTCCTTTCCTTTGACTGAGAAGCCTTCTGGCTGCTGCATATATATTTCCTCCTCAAGGTCACCATGGAGGAAAGCAGTTTTTACATCTAACTGCTCCAAGTGCAAACCCTCTGCTGCAACAATACTCAAGACTGATCTGATTGTTGTCAGCTTCACAACTGGCGAAAATATTTCCGTGTAGTCAATTCCTTCTTTCTGCTGGAAACCTTTGACCACCAACCTCGCCTTGTATCTCTTTGATCCATCATGTTCCTCCTTGATTCTGTACACCCACTTATTGTGTAGAGCTCTCTTTCCTGTAGGTAACTCGGCTAGTTCCCACGTCTGGTTAGAGATGAGAGACTTTATCTCATCTTTCATTGCAAGCTCCCACTTGCCAGAATCACTGACCTGACATGCCTCATGATAGCATTCAGGGTCACCTGCATCAGTAAGTAACATGTAGCTCATGTACTTTCTATTTGGAACATGAGGTCTGGTTGACCTTCTAAGAACAGGAACTGGAGACTGTGATGCATCAGTCTCTAGAACAGGCTCCTGTAACTGCAGATCCTCCTCTGTCTGCTGCGACGTACTACTTTCTGGAGCATCATCTAACTCAACATATGTTGGATCATCATGTACTGTGTCATCGGACTGCACTGCATTTCTGTCCTTGTACATAACCTTCTCGTTGAATATGACATCCCTGCTTCTAATGACCTTTCTGTTCTGGTCATCCCATAAGCGGTAGCCGAACTCATCTCCGCCATATCCAATGAATGTGCACTTTAGTGATTTGGGGTCTAGCTTGCCCCTTGCCTGATCACTAATATGTGCATATGCGACACATCCAAAAACTTTCAAGTGGGAAAGTTTTATTTCTTTTCCGCTCCATACTTCCTCCGGTATCCTGTACTCCAACGGTACCGAGGGTCCTCGATTGATCAAGTACACCGCTGTGTTGACTGCTTCTGCCCAAAACTGTTTGGGCAAGCCTGCATGTAACCTCATGCTTCTGGCTCTCTCTGTTAATGTCCGGTTCATACGTTCTGCAACTCCATTTTGCTGTGGAGTCCCTGGCAACGTCCTCTCCATTTTGATGCCATTCTGGTAACAGAATTTCTTGAACGCCATATCCGTATATTCTCCTCCGTTGTCGGACCTCAGCTTCTTTACTCGCAATCCTGTTTCATTTTCCACCATGACTTTCCACTTCTTGAACACATCGAATACTTCGGACTTGTGTCTCAAGAAATAAACCCACACTTTTCTCGAGTGGTCATCAATGAAAGTCACAAAGTATGACTTTCCGCCAATGGATGAAACTGCGGTTGGTCCCCAGACGTCTGTGTGGACTAACTCAAGTTTCTCTTGCTTCCGAGTTCTGCCACTAGTGTTGAAACTCACCCTGGTCTGCTTCCCAAAGATGCAACTCTCGCATAAGTCTATATCAGTAGACTGAAGCTCTGGTAGTTTCCCCTTTGCATGCATATACTTGAGTCCCTTCTGACTCATATGCCCAAGTCTCTGGTGCCACAAGTTTGGGCCCTCCTTGCTTTCAGCAACTGCAATTGTCACACAAGCATCCGCCGTTGTGTAGAGGGTGCCAGTATCCTTGCCTCGAGCGATAATCATGGCGCCCTTGGTGATCTTCCAGTTATCACCAGAGAAGGTGGTGACATGTCCTTCTCCCGACAATTGCTTGACGGAGATCAAATTCTTCCTCAATTCTGGAATATGTCTCACGTCCTTCAGCTTCCACACAGATCCATTGATCTTGATCTGTACATCACCCTTTCCGACCACGTCACACGGTTGATCATTACCGAGATAGACTCTACCAAAATCACCCCGCGTATAGTTTACAAAAAACTCCTTGTTTGAGGTAGCATGAAAAGATGCTCCGGAATCAATCACCCAGTATTCCGTTTTTCTCTCCAAAGAGCATATCAAAGCATCGTCCGCTTCCTCTTCCACAATATTGACTTCTGTCCTGTCCTCCTTTTCTTTTGGAGGTGTTGGACACTGGTTTTTGTAATGACCGGTCTTGCCACACTTCCAACATTCCACAACCTTTGTCTTGTTGGAATTGTTTGGATTTCTGGACCTCGATCTGCCACTTCTGAATTTGCCGTTGCCCCGCCCATTTCCTCTGTTAGAATTTCTGCCTCTGCTTTCCACGTTCAACGCCGATCCTGAAGTTGAGGCACCTTCTGATTGTCGTCTGATCTCCTCCGTTAAGATCATGCTTACGACATCATCGAACTTCAATTTTGACTTTCCGGCAGAGCCACTAATTGCTGTGACTGTACCATTCCAGCTGTCTGGCAACTGCCCAAGAATTAACAAAGCTCGAACTTCATCACTAAAAGTGATTTCGACTGTGTTTAGCTGGTCCGTCACTTCATTGAATTCATTTAGGTGCTCCCCAAATCTTCCGCCTTCGACCATCTTCATATTGAACAGCTTTTTAATTAAGTGGACTTTATTTGCTGCAGATGGCTGTTCGTACATGCTAGAAAGGGCTGTCATGAGAGACTCTGTCGTCTTCTCATTTTTTATGTTGAAGGCCACTGACTTTGACAATGTCAGCTTGATTGTGCCGAGTGCTTTTCGATCAAGCAACTCCAAATCCCCCTGGCTTATATCTTCTGGCTTTTCTTTTAGTGGCTTGTATAGATCCTTCTGGTACAGATAGTCCTCCATTTGCATTTTCCAAAATCCAAAATTTGAACCATCAAATTTGTCAATTTTGGATATTTTCTCATCTGTCGACATTGTTCACACTCAATCACAAAACAGTCTAAAGAAATCTTTTCTGATGTGGAAGATCAGTCAAAGCTGCAACCACAGAGCATACTAAGAATTTCAAAAGATCTCAATGAGCCAAAGCTCTGATACCAATTGTTGGGAATTAGGACGCAACTAATCCCGCCCAGGATCGATGTGACGCAAATAAATTGGACTGAGAAAATATAAATACGCAAAAATAAAATGCAAATACGAAACACAAAGATTTACGTGGTTCAGCAATTTGCCTACGTCCACGGACCCACACCAATATATTTCACTAACTCGAAAAAATGAGGAGTACAAAAATACTACACTGTATTTTTATCTGCCTATGCAAAGGCTATTCTCTCCAACTCACTTTTCTCTCTATTTTGTGAAATGCCTCTCTTGTGTTGCTCTCTACAAACACTCTTTGTTGTGGTGGTGTATTTTTCATTGAGGTTTTGCCCTCTATTTATAGGAAAAGTTTGGACAAAGAATCAACAATGGAAGGAATAAAATAAGTGTGAACATATGAGGATTGTAGGCTAATGGTGTCTTACCAAATAGGTGTGAACATGGACTATTAATGGTGGCTTGCCAATTTCAACAAAGTTGGCTTTATTTTCCACATTTAGCTCCATTTTTCAACAGTTTGAAAGCATGATTTGTGAAGCTTGAATGAGCGCCTCTATAGGGGTATCTATAGAGAGCAGATTCTCCTCGCAAAGGGGTCAAGATGGCATGATGGGAACAAATGGTAGGAATTCCTCTCTTCGACATTTTCTTTTCTTTTGTAAGGAGCAAGATAGGATTAGACCAACCCAATCTTCTATTCAAAATGCAAGATAAATCCACTCTATCTATTTATCTATCGCGGGAAAGCACTCACCTAAAATAAAACTCTCCCTCCTCCTTGAAGGAAGTACACTGACATAGCTTGATTACCGACCACTTCCTTACAGTGGTTCAGTTCTCCCGGATTTAGTTAGCTTAGTTGTACCAAGATGCCTTAGGAATCCTCAATCTAAGGTTAAATTCCCTAGGGACGTGCCCAGTGTTCACATTGGAACAAAACCCCTTGACAAGGTACAATTCGTGCATTGACAAATCCGTAACACCTCCGACCTAGATTCAACCGTCAACAAACAACAACGTGCGTACATGGAGGAAAAAAAATTGATATCTAACAAGTAAATCCATTATCCAACTTCTAAAAATATAGAGTGAGGAAGAAAAAACAGAGAGTTTATCTGCAATGAACATACCCCAAGAATCTGTATGCATTTCCCCTTCCAAGCATAAAGCATACCGGCTTGCTTTAGCGCCATGCTGTGACGCTATACACGAGAATCCTGTACAAGTTGTAACCGAAGAAAATACCGAAGTATTTTTATTAGCGAAATTATAATGAGTTAATAAAAATTATCACCCATTTCTTTTTCGTTACTATTTTATGAAGACCCGCCACAATTATTCAAATCCCGTGATACAGTTGCCATGTACTTTGTATAAAACGCTTTATCATAGTATCCTAACAGTATTTAGCAAAGAATGAAAAGCGCAAATAAACCTATACGGAATTATCAATAAACACTCGAAATCAAAGTTCAGAGTCTTCTAGAAAGAAAAACCTCCATAAATAGAGTCAAGGATGACAAATACTGATTAATATTATGTACTTCATTCAAATTGCATAGGATTCCGGATTTCCGGTGAATATTTACAGTACCTATAGGTGTTGAGATGGGGAACTGAGAGAGCGCAGAGACCGGAGGCGTGCAAAAGTTTTGCCTCCATATATTTTAGTTTGCCGCCATGTTCTAAATTTTTTTCTTTTTCCTTTTCGGGTAAGTGAGATTTTTAGCAAAACAGTTGTTATTATTATGAAACTAGTATTGCACCCGTGCGTTGCACGGAACAAAAAAAATTATAATTATTAATTAATGAAAATGTGAGAAACATATAACAAAAACAATTAAATTCATATATTGTGGAAAAGAATATGAAGAAACAAAAAAAATATTCAATAGCAAAATTCAATGTAAATTAAAGAAACTTCTTTAAAAATAATAATTGTGGTTCATAATTTTTAAACAATTATGATTCATAATCATTGCATACAATACAATTAAAAAAATGTGGTATAGAAATGTATATTATAGGAGAATATATGGTTAAAAAGTAGAGATTTTTTTTATATCATGTATAGAATACCTCATTAATAAAATATAGTTAAAAACAAAATTTAAAAAATAAGATGTGAATTAATGAATGCCAAACATAATTCAAAGAATGATCACAGGAAAAAAATGTTTTCCCAAAGAATGAATAGACATAATTTCTTTATTGGACTTTATTATATCAATCCTTAAAGTTTAGGATATTAAAACTTTTCAATTAGATCGTGCAGAACATCAATCAATACATGAAAAGGAATTGCACGTGTCTTAAATTTATTTATGGAAAATAACAATATTTTTTATTTCTTGCGTTAATGTTGCTCAACGTTACAAATAATATTTTTGTAAATATTTTTAGTAATGTCAAAATATAATAATGAATCAATGCATTATAGAATTGATTAAACAATTTGTTAGTACCAATGCACTGATTCTCATGTAGTGGGGAATGAGTGTTAATGCAATGATGCTGATATAATTGATATTTAATTATCTTAAATCAAACAAATAAATGTCATATTTTGACCGGAAAAAAAAAATGATGTCAACAGTTTTGACGGAAAAACTTGGACCAACTATCTTGTTATTATATATATTAAGAATTAAGATTACGAAATAATAATAAAGAACGTGCCCTAGCAATGGAATGGACTGTATTTAAAATTTGAAATTAGGCTCCTTTTGATATTTTTTTAAAAAAATTTATTTGCAATAAATTAGTGAATTTTAGAAGAATGTGTGAATCTTTTATTAGCTTATATGTAATTAGGGATGGCAAAACGGCTCGTCGGCTCGTGCCGCTCGGGCTCGGTTCGGAAAAAGCTCGGGCTAAGCTCGGCTCGCGGCTCGAGATTTCGAGACAAAGCTCGAGCCGAGCTTTTTTTTTAGAGACGGGCTTTGGCTCGGCTCGGCTCGAGCCAAAAAAAGCCCGCTAAAAAAGCTCGATGTGAGCTTGAATAATGAATTTCGACCACGAGTTCGGCTCAAATTGCTATATATACACATTTTCAATAAAAATTTTATGAATTTTTGCTATAAAAATAAGAAAAAAAGTAAAAGCTCGGACTTGGCTCGGCTCGGCTCGGAAAAAGCTCGAGCTAAAGCTCGAGTCGAGCCTTATTTTTGGGGACGAGCTTTAGCTCGGCTCGGCTCGGGCCAAAAAAAAGCTCGACCCCAAAAAGCTCAAGCCAAGTTCGAGCCTTGATCTTCGGCTCGCGAGCCGGCTCGGCTCGTTGACATCCCTATATGTAATAATATTTTATTAATAAATGTATGTTTGAAAACTTTATGATATTTACTGGGTACACCAAAAAATTCTTGATATATAAGAAATAAGTAAAAATACTAATTTTAAAAAAACAGATAAATAGTCCGGAAGATGTCACGGTGATGAACGTAATAGAATTTCTCACTTAATCGAGTTAGCAAGGAAAGATGGACAAATATTCTTATGTACTGTTTGAGCCCTATTTTTTGGGGAAAAAATGGATTTTATGATAAAATATGTGGTTAAAAATGAGTTTTGAAAAAAAAAAAAAAAAAAAATCAAACAAGGGCTTAATTGTCTCAATTGTACTTTTTTGAACCGTGATGTGGATGGTATCATGGTGTGCTAGTTGTTAATTAGAGCTTGTTTTGGTATAGGATGTTTTGCAAGAATTTTGATTTTGATTTTTTTTTTTTTTTTTGAGAATACATAGTTGAAAAGTGATAAATCATATAGGAATGTGTGAACGAAAATAAATTTGACGGGAAAAAAAATCACCTTCACCGAACAAGCTCTAAATAAAAAAATTTCCTATCGAAATAATTAGCTACACAAATCTGACATTTTTCTCTGCACTAGTTGTGCATGTAATAGCATTATATTTTGTTGTATCTTCATCTTACCAATTAATTTGTGTATAAAGAATCTTACTTTTAATATGCATTGCAACTTATTTCATTATTAAAAATAAAATGAAAAGGACCAAAGCAAGCACAACACAATTCTACAGTACATACCAGTAAAAGTCATAAATATGAGAACCTACAACAAATGTATTATTTTCTAGAATTGGAGAAAGCGAATCCCAAGGACCTCTGAACGACAAGAATGAATTATATAATTGAATGAAAATAAAATGTCAACAAGTAACAGGAGGACCTAACACTGAGGAACCATGTAAAGCATACTGGAAAATATGATATAGCAAGTACCTCACAAGATTCACCAGACGAAATGCTCCCATTAGAGTCCAATTTGCTAGCAACTTCCTCAACAATAAAATTTTGAGATCATGGCAATAACCTACCTAAATTAGGATTATGAGAATCAATAGTGTGATCAATTAATGATAATAAAAGACACACCCGCACAAAAAGGTAAACATAGAAAGAAATGCAAAAAACATAGTACATGGAAGCAAAGAATATCGGAGAAAGTTGTCTAAAAAGAACTTGAACGTCGAGGAAGAAACACAAATGAAGTCTAAAAGAAGAACAAGACTCCATTTTAATAAGGAACAATGAAGATGAATCCCGAATCTGAACCTTGAAAAATAAGAAGTAATCTTAGCCATTAGTTTTTCAATTAGATGTAAACAATTGAAACGAATGCACTATTCTTTGATATATTGAAATTAAGAATTTAGATCTGTAGGAACCTTCTACTCGGGCTAACATTTAAAGCTTAATTTTTTTACAAAAGATGTGAGAACATGGTTCCAACTTCCAATTCCAATCATCATGTAATTCGTAAGCATGAATGGAAAGTTGAAACAAATGAATTGATGGGTTTCATTTTTGCGAAGAAAATAGATGCAGTAATGGAAAAGGATAAAAAGCAAACGACCACAGTGGGAGTCGAACCCACGACCTTTTGATCCGAAGTCAAACGCGCTAATCCACTGCGCTATGCGGTCTTTCTTTCCATTCTTACTTACCTTGTTATTATTCATTATTATTGAAGCCAAAATCAGCAAATATAGATTATCAAATAATGTGATTTAATATTTATAATAATAGCTCTTTGGAGAATGTATGATTAGAAAATAATAATTTTTGGGTTTATGTGTGGATTATTTCTTGGTGGTAGAATGTATGGTTGAAAATGAATTTTTTTTTAAAAAAAAATGAGATTTTGAATAATGGGTATCAAACATGTGCATAATTGTTGCGGAAATTTTTGTTTTTCGCAAGCCTTGAAGAAAAGTAAACCTGTTTAGTAAATATTTGGAGGTAATCTAATGACTATTCTATTCCCAACCGTCTAACTCTGTTAGATAAACCATTTATAAGCGTCTGTTTATAAATATTATTTATAAATTGTGATATGATAAAATTTCGTTTGTCCATTTTTTCATTTATTTTTTTAAATCAAAACTGATCTAAAATTTTGACAAGCTGAAATTGTTGAATTTTAAAATAATAATAATAATAATAATCTTCATCATCATCATCAAATGAAACTTTATACTTAACTGTTTTTATAAATAAATAAAATTCATAAACAAACTTTTACCAAACAGAGGAAACCTTATATTAAAACAATAGGGTCGCGTTACACCGTTTATAACTTTGGCAAACTAATAGGACTTGATAAAACCGACAGTATAAATTGACACTATTTTTACAAAAACACTATTGCCATATGTACATAAAGCTAAGAGTAGAACAATCTGCTTCCAGGACTCAATCTCAGTAATGGAGCCACCAACTTCTGGGCATTCCCTTCAAAGCAACAACTCAAATCTTTTGGCCGAAGAACTTATCCATAACTACCATTCCCTTCAGTACTACGAAGTAAATCAACATGCAAATGCACCCTCAGATCGACACTGAAGCTCCTGGACGGGGCCTAGCATGTTGTCAATGGATCTAGATGAATGCACGTCGCAATTTGATAAGCACTGACAATAATGCACGTTGATAGATTGCACGCTGTATTGGGATCGTATTGCTGAACTAAACATCGGCTGCATGAACCACTTTCTCTCAGGAAGCTCGTTCAGAGAAATTCGACATACAGGACATGTGGAGTGCTTGTGCAGCCATATGTCAATACACGATGCATGAAAGGAATGCCCACATACGGGGAGGATACGTAGTGCATCTTCTTCGTTGTATTCAGCAAGGCAAACAGTACACCTGTGGACAAGTAAAAATGTGAGCATGCTACCCTCATATATTGGTTTCAAAATCCCCCACCTTCCCAATTAACAAAAAAATCCTGAAGGGCCCAATATCCATGAATTCAAAATGACTAAATGACCCTCTTACAAGGCACGTGTTTTTCTCTAATTCTTCGAGTCATTGGGGTGAGAGGAAAAAAAAAAAAAAAACTGGATACGGATTTTAGTTAGGTATGATATAATTCTTATTCACATCAAGTCAATCAAGAAATTAAGTTCTTGGGATGCCTTGAAATTTTTGAACTCGTGCAATACTAGAGCTGGGGAAGGGAAGCAGCGGTATTGTGATGTGAGTTTGTTTCATTGTGATTGCACGACACGTAGAACTTCTTAAGCATCATTCTTCATCTTTTATAACAAAACGATACATCTTATTATCCTAAAAAGCTACATCCAAAAGAATTTTTCTAGAAAGCGATGAACACGCCTAACAGTTAGGATGATGATCTTCGTGTTGAGAATAAGCTTAATGTTGTAACCGAGATGTAATGCAGTATTAAAGGTTAATGTTGTAACGGGGATGCAATGCAGTATCTTCTAGAGTAATTATTGTAAAAAAATAGTTGAGAAATTCTAGTAGTGGACATCAAATTCAGTTTTCCAACTATTACAAACACAAGGAGAAATACTTCATGGTCCCCAAATATGCAAATTTCAATAACCCTAACTACCAATGCCACAGCTTTTAAACTGACATTTTGAGCTTTTCTAGAACGTTAAGTCATTTTAATAGTTTCCAACGTTTTTAGATAATTCTCGATATACACTATAATATTGTACGAACCAAAGAAACTCGCAAGCACATATCTGAGACCCATTTGACTATGTACAAAAAGAAAAGTCAAAATCCAAACATATGTCAGAGTCAAGAAACTTTACGAACACTCAATAATATATAGAAGGACAATTACATATAGATCAACCTTTTTAGCAGTGTTTCCTTCAAGCAAGAGAATAAAACTAAAATATAAAGTTTTCTATGTCACTAACTAATAGTCAAATCACTTAATCATGCAAGAATCACCATGTGTCTATCCTGGCTAAAGTAAGAGAGGGCAGTAAAATATCTTCATCAAATTAATATTCTGCTAGAGAGAGAGAGAGAGAGAGACTTGGTGGAGTATAATAATACATTCAGCAAATGATAGTATAAGATATTAAAAGAGAACAACTTACTGAGTATTTTCTTTTGAAGACCAGCACATATCTTTATACTTCTTGATGGGAAAATTAGCCACCACGAGAGGTTCAAGGCCATTCAGGCCCCGCTCCAACTGTTGACAAAGTGAATTATGCACACCTTCAGTTTAAAATAGTTATAAGTGATCCACAGTGATATATTCCTCTGCTAAAATAAGATTCTAAAGTTAGTCTTATTATAAATGGCTATGTGTTGGAGTGTAAACAACGGTTTTACCAAAATGGATAAAAACAAATGAAACAAGAAAGTAACCGTACGAGAATAGTTTCTTGGCACATATGCTAATGTAGCATAAGTAATTTTTGCCAGGCTATAAGGCGCATGATAATCCAACAAAAATATACGAACATGGGAAGACTTTTGGAAACCAACACGATTGAATAAATACAGAAAAGACCAAAGAGATGCCTGATATGTGTGTATGCATAAGCGTTAATATGTATTCATAAATCTTAATAACTTTAAGTTGTCAATTTCAGCAATTCAAACCACAAACACGCCGCAACCTAATTTCAATTGAGCAACATAATAAAATCACAGCCCTTTGGTAATCAAAACTATATGGTCCCCATCAAAATGAATTCTAATTCTCAACTCTTTCGAGATTCTTTTTCATATCTAGACTTGAAATTGACCATACAGAATGATAAATCCTAAGTTCATCACATATAAAATTGCACAGAAACCGTGTAACTATAAAATATACTTTTAAATCAGAAATGAAATATGAACACTTCGAATGGAAACAAATACTTACAATGCTAAGATCAGATCTAGAACCTGTGGCTAAAGCCCGCCTCGACGCATTTAACTGAATTCTAGCCCATATGAGTCTTGTACACACAAACACTATGAACAGGGTACTCAATGCAAATCCTATCACTGTCATCACCAAATTTATCTGTGAAGTCATTATTCTTTCCTTTCTAGATGCTGCCACTATAGGATAATTAAAAGCCCAATTCAAGATTTACTGTACTCTTCATTGTCTCATATAGAAATTCTCAGAAATATTCATACCCTACACCTCTCCATAACCACTAAACAGTTTCACACAAAATCCACTTCATAATATCAATTAATTTATCATATAAAGCCTAAAAAACTGTATCAAATAATCACTATTAGTCTATCTCCTTCTACCCCACTTAAAATCCCTTTCTTGATTCTGACTTCTGTATCTAGCATCCGCGTTTCTTTCTCAGCAGAAATCGTAACAGTGTAAATTTTCAAGACCTTACAAGATCATGAAGAGGCTAATCCTTGGTGGAATTTGTCGGGGCCGCATCTTAGGAGCCCCATTTGTAGAAAAACACAGACGATAGAAGAGAGGGATTATGCTAGTTTGATTAAGAAAGATTAGTGTCATCAATAACATTCAAGTGGGAGAAAGGGACATGAAAAGGGATCTGAGATCCAAAATGATTGTCAATGGCATGTGAAACTCAAAGTGAGCAAAAAATAATGAAAAAGAGAGCATTTCAGAACTAACAGATTGTGACACTGAACGCTGTGCTCGCTTTTTATTTCACCGTCCTATATCCAATCCGTTTAATTTTTCTTTCTATTTGAACATTCAAATGTATTAAGAAAAATAATTTTGATAATTAAATTTAAAATGCTCCTTTACATTTTTGGACAATTACGTTCTTACAATATTTATTTACTTGTTTTCATACTCACCCTTAAATGAATTTTATAATTAAAAGGTAAGGGGAAAACTTTTATAAAATTCATTTAATGGTTATTGGTAACGTCTCCACCCGTATTTTATTTCATCAACTTTTATCAAAATTTATTAAAAATTTGACTTTAATATATTATCAATCAGGGATATGGTTCTTATGTCTAATGTTGATAAATGAACTTACAAATTCTTTCAAATTGTATATGAGCACCTTTAAAGAGTATGAATACTGAAAGAAACTCATCTTTAAATGAATTTTATAATTAAAAGGTAAGGGAGAAACTTTTTAAAATTCATTTAATGATTATTGGTAACGTCTCCACCCGTATTTCATTTCATCAACTTTTATTAAAATTTACTAAAAACTTGATTTTAATATACATATATATATATATATATATATATATATATATATATATATATATATATATATATATATATATATATCAACCAGGGATATGGTTCTTATGTCAAATCTTGATAAATGAACTTACAAATTCTTTCAAATTGTATATGAGCACCTTTAAAGGGTATGAATACTGAAAGAAATGCAGGTAGATAAATTTTATAATCAGATTAGGCACTCGCAAGATTTAATATGAATTCTTCATTCCCAACTTTCTGTACCTGGCTAGCTAATTCACTTAACAATTATATTAAATCTGCACAATTTTCCTTCATGTATGGTGGTTACCTGATGCTATGGAGACGCATACTTTTATTTGGGCTTTTATACATAGAGATGAAATTTCTCTTGTAGCTAGCTTCCTTCCTTATTTTATAGTCATAAATATGTCGATGTGATGTGCTAAAATATTCTATATTTCCTATTGAAATAAGTAAAAATTCACTTTGAACTCAATTAACCTAGTGCTTTTTGTTGCACTAAGTGCCACACTGACTATCTATTTTCATATCCTAAATTGTCTCTTTATTGACACAATTGTGGACTGTTTAATGATGTACTGCTTAGACTACAAAGAAGAAGGTGAAATAATGGAATTAGGAAATATCAAAGATGATTTTTTGGTTTTAGATTCAATTGTGAAATTCCATTTCTAGAACTTTAATCTTGAACCACTTGATATAAAATTATTTTCCTATTTTAAGTTTATTTTCTTTTATCTACTTTAGTTGTAATATGTTTTATCTCTTTTTATTCTTTTAAATTTTAGAATTGAACTTCTTTTCTTTATTGATTATAATAGGACTCCTTTGTTTTAGATTTAGATTTTAATTGTTTCATTATATTAGTAGGATTAAAGAATAATTTTGCTTATAAATAAAAAGAAATTGTACACTTTTTCAATCAATTTATTAATTAATTCAATACAAATATTATTCTTTATAAGATTCTTAGCTTTCTTAAAACTTCATTCTTGTCTCACGAATTCTAATATCGCTTCCGCACCAAAAAGGTACATGCACTTCAATTACATACCATGAATTAAGGTGGATTGTTTCATCAAATGAGAAATCAATGAAAAAGTAGTTAGACTTTGTTGGCAGTGATTAATACCTATACATATATGGATATAATTGTTGCGCTATTTTTCTTACCACAAGTGTATAGATCGTACAAGTAATATAATTGATTATGAGTCTGTATATCATTCCCACAATGATTGAGTAACTTATTCTTTTAGATTAAAATTTTTAACTGAAACTAGAAAAATATCAATTTGGTTTTGAATTTGAATTAAATTAACAAATAAAAATAAACGAATTTAAAGTAATATAATTAATGAGAAAGTATGCTAGAATCAATAATCCACTTTATTTTCCATCATTCATGCTTTGATATAAATGCTTAATAACAATTCATGGAATTTTGAATATCAATATTCCTATTTTGTTTAAAACTCACTGTCAAACAAGAATTAAATCTTATTTCTATATGTGACCCGATTATATTTCTATGACGAAAGCGAATCCAAAAAAAAAATATTAACGTTTTGTGAACACTTGAATATATAACATAAAGCATAAGCATGTGTATATTTCTATCTTCTATCGAACTTTATGACAATTAAAACGTGTCTAATGAATTCCTAAAATTTTGAACTTAAGAAAACATCAGAACATTCATACAATTAGTGATCAATTAATTACAGAAAAATAAAACTTGAAATTAATTAGTCAAACCAATAAATTGTATTTAATTAAACAATAATCAAAATATTATTGTTCAAGTTGACCGGCAGCGAAAATATTTAGTATCAGTCATTTAGAATCAAGTTGGGGATCCCCTATTTCCCTCCACCAAACATGGTCCAAATTCGTTGTCCATGAAAATTTGTTTGTCACTAGTTGGCATGGTTGTCTCTTAAGTAAATAATATATTTTGATTTTGAGCATATGATAGTGTGGAACAATAAACATGAACTGTTTTGGGGACAATTTATGTTGGACTTGTCACAATCAAATTGGTAAGAGTGAAATTAACATTTATGCCCTTCAAAAATTTACTCCATCACGCTGTGTTGATTGATTTTTAGCCCCTGTTTGGTATCACTATTTTTTTAAAATTTAATTTAATTCAAAGTTAACATTTTATTTTAATCACATTTTTTGTGGGATTCATTACTTTTCGATCACACATCTCATCAACTATTATCAAAAGAGGATCTCATGAACTACGGGCATTTGAAGCTAGACCCGACCTTTTCTTATCTTTCTTCTTTATTAGAAAATAAAAATTGTAAATTGTAAAGTTAATTAATCCAAGTATCCAACTGGTGTAAGACCGGAATAGTAATGGTAGGGAATTACTCCCTCTGGGACGTTTGGTGTCGTTTTGCTGACTCTATTTCCATTATTATAATGGCTATGGTAGACAACCCTAGTTCATTTCCATTATGGTTGTTCATCCTCCTTTCAATTAAGAGTAGGAGTGGTGATTTTTTGTGTTCACAAGCCAATAATAACAATGAATTTAGTCAACGTTTAGCCCCATTTGATAACCACTAATTCGGGAAAATAATTTTTTGAACAATGATTTTAAAGAGAGTGTATAGTTAAAAAATGGGGAAAAACTTTAGATTTAAGTGCGAAATATTTTATTGTATGAATACGTGATTTGATTATGTATTTACAATTTAAACATTTTACTAGTTAATTCTTCAAACAAACGTCGCAAATTAGGTACAAATACACTTTAACCCTTTTAAAAATGATCAACTGCTAACTTAATTGTTGTTAACAATGGGTTAAATCCTCGATCGAATTAAATTTTGTCCAAATATGTTTATATATAAACTTAATTGTTACATAATTAACAATTTAAAAATTATGATAAAATTTGAATTGGTCTAAATTTATTCGTTACATAATAATTTAAAAATTATGATCAAGTTGATCAAATTTGAATTGGTCTTGAAGATATTTTCTTTACCACGTTTGGTCATTTTAGTGGGCTGACTGAGTTAAGGATAATGATGGCACACAATTTACTTATGTATACTTGTGATATAAAATACAACTATTCAAACTATATAAAAATATAAAATATTTTAAAAAGTAGAAAAAATACTTGCTCATTTTTTTCTTATTTTTTTTATATATGAGTAAGTGATATTTATTATTATTATTTCAATATAAACTTAATTATGAGGTAAGCAATGTAGGGCTTGTTTTGGTAACTTTGAGGAGAATCAAACTTCATTGAGCCGAAAAAGGAATCGACGTGAGAAGAATTAGTTTAGTGTTTGGTGAGATTTTGTTTTAGAAATTGCTCTGCATTTCGTATAAACATTTTAACACATTTGGAAAACGTATTGATTTGTCTGTATTTATATAATTACTAAAATGGATATTCATCATAATAATATGATTTTATGATAAAAGTAATATTACTAAATATATTTTAAGAAAATGTAACCAACCTTATAATTTTAAAAGTGAAAAAAAAAATCTATTAAATCTCACAATATCTAAAAATAAAAATAAAAAAACTTGTCAACATAGTAGAATAGGATCGATTTATTTCATTATGGTTAAAATTGACATTTTAACATTGAAAAACCTAAAAGGAGGATCTAAAAACTATTCTTTGACGCTTCTCAAAATCTATCACTCTTCCATAATCAAATTTTAAAATTTACTAAACACCTAAAATAACTCGTGTTAATTTTAGAACTGAAAGTTGAGTTCTAAAATCAATCTCAAACTACACTTTTATGTCAACTAGTTTTTTTGGGCACGCGTTGCGTGCAATTTGGCCGTTATTGAATTTTTTGATTTTCTAACACTGTATGTTGAGTTTAAAAAAAAATGGTAGTCTACATGTTACGTGCAATTTGGCCATTATTGAATATTTTTATTTTGTAGTTAAAAAAAATAAAAAATCGTGCCAATTGTCCAAAATTGGGACGAAAATTGCAAAAGTGTGTTGTCCTTTTGTTCCCTTATTAGTATAGGGGGATTAGCTTATAATCCAACGAAAGAAAATGAAATTTTATATATGATATCATAACAACAAATTTTTTGAGTTATCTTCTTCCTCCATCAATCAGCTACACAATGTGAATGTTGACCTAATAAAAAAATAAAACTGAAATGGTGAGTGTAAAGATAATGATGGCATGCAATTTGCTTCTATACTATAAAATGAAATTCAACTCTTCAAGTGTTAAAAAAAGGAGGAGAAGAAATTCAACTCTTCAAAATATCTGAAAAAGTGCCTAAAGATGTTATTTTCTCAGAGTTAGCAACGATGCTGTTTATTATGGGCTAAACATATCTATTTTTATGAAGTGATCCATATCCATATCTATATTTTTTATATTAATTTTTTATAATATTTTTTTATAACAATAATATATCTGTTACCTTTTTACGCACATAATTTTCCGCCTAAAATTCACTTCCTAAATCTGGAAATTGTTGCCAAAAAAAGAAAGAACGGGGTATTAAATGTTGATATTAAATTTTATCCACAATAAAAGTTTGTATTAAATGAAATTTGGTAATAAAGGTGAGTCATTAATTTTGACAGCCAATCATGTATTTGATTAGGAATTTAAATATTAATAAAATTACAATTTAAAAAATCTAAAACCATATTTGGACTAAATAAATTAATATTGTAAAATATAATGAACAAGTGTTTTTTTAAAGCCTATAGTTTTATCTATAATTTTGATAATTATATTTTTATTTTGAAATCGAAAAACATACACTGTGGATGTCAAATCAAAGATCTCAACAAAAACTTTAATACTATTTCACAAGTAAGAGCCAACTATAAACATATCATTTTTAAAATCACATCAAAGATTAAAAATAAAATTTTTATTTTCAAAATTAAATAAAATAGATTTTTTAATATTTTTTTTATAGTTTTTAAGATATAATATATAAAACTGGATTTTTATATAAAAATTAAATATGCACAATATATAAAATATTATAACACTAAAAGTATTTTAACCCATGAGAAATTGTTCTAAAATTATTATATTAATAATTAATAATGAAATACAAAAAATTGGAGAATAAAAAGAAAATTTAATTTTCAGATTGAATATATTATTTATAAAAATAAAATAACAAAAGCATATGGTGTTTACAAAATAATGAATACATGTTTATTTTTTTAATGCCTATAATTTTTTTCGTACTTTTGATAATTATATTATTATTTTGAAATCGAAAAATATGAACTACGGATATCAAATCGAATATCTCAACAAGAACTTTAAAACTAACGACAAGTAAGAGCCAGTAAACATTCGTTCTTAAAATCACATCAAAGATTAAAGGTAAAAATTTTATTTTGAAAAATTAAATAAAATAGATTTTTAATATTGTTTTTATTATTTTTAAGATATGAATAAGTTTTTTTTATATAAAAATGGATTTTTGGATTTTTATATATAAAAATTAAATATGCACAAGATATAAAACATTATATGTTGGGTATTGGTTAAGTATTGAAAATATAGAAAACTTACTAAAGTGACTTCGTGTCAACTTCGACCAAATACTCAAACTTGGCTCAATCCTTTAGGCAAATTTGTTTGCCACTTCGCCGCTTTGGGGTGCACAAACGGGAATCGAAACCAATATCGGGTGAATGAGAAATTACGAAAAATGACAAAAGTACGGTCAAAATTTTGCCCATGCGATCGCAAGTAGACTGTTTTACTTAAAATTCTGGTACGCGTAAAGCCGTGAAATCGCATGGCTTATAACCGTGTGATCGCACGGTGGTCCGAAGGGATGTGTCTTTTTGAAGAGTTGCAATGTTTAGAAGGATTACATGGATTGATCTGCACCACTTCGTCCATAACATTTCATGTTCTATAAAAAGGACCCTTGAGGTGTCCTAAAGTCACATCAATGATATGCAATATCACTATCATTCTCTTCTTTTTTCCTAAATCAAATTCTTGCATATTTGTTGCACTATTATGATTTTTCTTGTTCATTTCATCTTGGAGTACATAAGTTGAAATTCTGGTTCATTGTGTTTGTGTTTTGGAGTGCTACAAACACAAGTTGAAATCGTTGTATCTTGGGAGTCGATTGCCATAAACCGTTGGCACCTTTGCGTGACAAATTCGACTTAAGGACAAAGTTTTCAACACTTGCCTCAACTTTGTCCCTTTTTTCTTTCTTCTTGTTTTCCGCGTCATTATTCCGTCCATTTTTCGGCACGAATTTCATATATTATTCTATTTCTTTAGCGTCACTATATACAAAATATTCCAACATTATAATGATAATATTTCTTAATTTTAGAATTACTAATTCAAAGAAAAACATAGATTAATTATTGTTAATTTTATTCATTACTATAATTTATTTTAAAACTTTAAGTACTAGAAGGATTTTAACCTTTGAGAAATTGTTCTAAAATTATTATTATAATAATAATAATAAATACAAAAAAATGGAGAATGAAAAGAAAAACTAATTTTCAGATTGAATATATTATTTAAAAAATAAAATAATATAAGCATATTGTATTTACAAAATGAAAAGAGCATAAGTGGAATATTTTATTCCATTTACAATTTACAATTGTTGAAGTGGAAATATAAAAAGAGTCGTTCTAGAAAAAAAATGGAAAGAGGAAGGAGTTGAATCACACATTGGAAGAAATTGTTGTGAATGAGGGTTCAATGCCTTACATGTAGGCTGTTTGGAAAGGCAAATCTGAGTGGTTGGGGCTGTAAACTTATGGCATGCAACTGCAGTTTAATATTTTTTATAATTTAAAAAAGTCTTATAATTCGACCTGTAAAATCTGACGAACCAGGTACGGTGTTTGCAGGCGTTTTCAAAAATTGATCGGGTCGAGCAGGTTTATCATATCCAGTTTTTTAACATTTTGCGATTCACCTTTTTAACTAGGTCGCAAGTTTACCAATTAGACCGGATGGTTTGTTTCGGGTTTAATAACATTGTTTAATAATATAGAAAGAAATAATCAAAATATATATTAAAAACTTTAACAATTTGTTTTTTCATTTTAAGCCTTAAAACAATTTAAATTAAAATATCTAAATAAATTTCTTAGAATGACAAACATACGAATCGTAAAAAAAAATGAATGTATTGTAATTATACATTTTTTTGTAATTAATTATCTTTATCCGTTTCTTATTTTTAATTAAATATTGATTATTTTATATGTTGACATATAAATTCAATTTTTGTAAATAATAAATGATCATGTATCTCACAGATGTAACGCTAGTGTCACTAGTACAGAAATGACCAAAAAAAATGAGGAATATACGTCGGTTTTTAGTAAAATCGACGCCTATAAAAGGACGGAGACATTTTTGTAAATATAATTGGAGAATACGCATCGGTTGTAATATTACAACCGACGCGTAAAGCTTAAGGCGA
Organism: Ligustrum vulgare; assembly: GCA_963555705.1. Taxonomy (NCBI): domain Eukaryota; kingdom Viridiplantae; phylum Streptophyta; class Magnoliopsida; order Lamiales; family Oleaceae; genus Ligustrum; species Ligustrum vulgare. The sequence goes on along the minus strand of OY743171.1, from coordinate 52,549,810 downwards.
AAGAATACGTGTCGGTTCTTCAAGAATAGAATCGACGCCTAAAATCGGAGTTTTAGGCGGCGTCGGTTCTAAAACCGGAGAATACGAGTCGGTTCTTCAAGAACCGACGAGTATTCTTTCGCCTTAAGCTTTACGCGTCGGTTATTGAAGAACCAACGCCTATTCCTTTATATACTTATCATCAAAACGTGCAGATCATCTCTATTTTTTCACTACTCGATCTCTTCCCGCCTCTCTCTTTATTTCTCACACACCCAAACCACTGCACTATGCCGCCGCCGCCACGACCACCACCATTTCTCCATTTCCATGGCAACGCTCATCACCACATTCCTTGCCTCGCTCTTTATCTCTTTCTCTCACCCGAACCACCAGACTCGCACCTCCACCACTGTTGTGCCTCCACCACCTCCGCTGCCCCCCGGCCTCCTCCCTCCCACCTCGTAAGAGACCCACATCCCTCTTTATATACATGTGTTTGTATCTATATGTATATATATAATGCATGTAAATATATGTAATAATATTTATGTATGTAAATAATATGTAAATACATGTATTATATATAATGTATATATGTTTATATACTTTCTCTGTGTATGTGTGTTAATTAATATATTTAGTTAATTTTGTGTGTGTATATGTGTGTGTGTGTGTGTGTGTGTGTGTGTGTGTGTGTGTGTGTGTGTGGTATTTATATTATAGATGTGTTTGTATATATGTATGGGTATTTCAACTAGTTATTGATTTAATTTTGTATTGTTGATTTTTAGTTAGTAGATGAATAAATTGCAATATTTGAATTATTTAATTTCTATTGCAGCGGAATGGATAAAAGAAATGTGGTAATTCCCCCGGAAAAAAAAAGGACTTTAGGCATCTGTTGTAATATTACAACTGATGCCTTAAAAAAAAGGACTTTAGACATCGGTTGTAATATTACAACCGACGTGAAAGTCAAGATTTTACGCGCCTGCGTTATATACATCGCCTCTACAACCGACGCGTATTGCCTATTACAATCGACGCGAATGAGTCATTCTGTACTAGTGTGTTATAGTAATATTTCAATGAAACTAGGGTAGTTGATTTTGAGTGCATGATTTAAAAGGGAGACAAAAAGTGATGCAATGAAATTGATCAAACTATTTGAAAAAATAAATAAATAGTTACATAGTAATCAAATTGCAATGAAATAAGAACTATATAATTTACTTTCCTGAACTGCCAGAGAAGAGTTGTAACACCTTGAACATGAAATCAAAGAACTTCACACTTAAAAGTTGATTTTTAACATCAAATTGTACTAAAGAAAGTTTTTGTCAATAAAATTAGAGTCAGTTGGAAATGTAGTAAATAGGATGGAAAAGTATTCTAAGGAGATGAGTGAAGAAGTAGAAATCAAAGAACTTCCACGGATTTCTAAGGAAAAAAATAAATAGTTATTAAAATAATTAGTTGAGATTAGAAAATCTTTTCACCTAGATTGTATTGAATTTTATTAAAATAAAAAACTCAAAGATTTTTTTTTTGTTTTCATTTAATTTTTTTTATTTAAATAACAAATAAGAGATTTTATTTTCTCATAATCCTAGAAAAATTTCAAGGATTTTTTTTTTTAGTTTTTATATATTTAGAATTTTTATTAAATGTCTTTCTTATTTAAACCAGTATTTCCCAAGTTTTGAGTGTTTTGGGTGTTTTACTGAAAATATTGAAAACGTAAAAAAGATGTTGTGTTTTATTTTATAAATTTAACTTTCTTTTCGAAAATATATTTTCAAAATGCAAAATCAAAGAAGTTTTGAGTGTTTTTCATAATTTTTTTTTATTATAATAATACGATATTTTATTAATACGTAATCGAATCAGCAAGTAGCCTTTCCTCTAAATGGTGAGGGGGCTAAAAGAAAACTTTGGGACAAGCATAGAAATATGAGGCTCTTGCAAGTGTATGAGTACAACCATTAGCATGTCTCCTAACAAACCGAACGCGAAAGTTACTTCCCTGTTCACAAAGGTTCCTACAATTTGAGATGATGCATCCAAATTCAAAGATGTCAAAACTATGCGAATTGAAGATGTCGACGACATTCTTGGCATCCGTTTCAAGCACAACTTGATCAAGTCTCATATCCAGGGCCCATACAATTGCTTCTTTAAGACCTATGCTCTCAGCCTCTTTCACTTCCACGGGGCCATGCAGCTTAATGATTTTTCCTCTTATGAATTGCCCTTCATCATCCCTTAGAACCATGATAATTCCTACCATGTTTCCACTGTCAAACGTCGTTGCATCAACATTACATTTCATCCAACCTGCTCCCGGTTTCGACCATTTTTCAGGTTCTACAAGAGTTGCACTAGGGTTTGGTCTTGTGACTTTCAGGTCTCTCGCATCACGCCACTCCCTCCAAAAGCCTAATCCAGATTCCACGGTTGAAGATACAAGGAGGCAAGTGTTTTCCCAAAGCAGACGGTTTCTCTGTCTCCAAATGCTCTGGAAGATCATAGCCACGGTTTGGAGACACTGAAACACCTAAAGTAAAATCATTCAAAGCCATTCATAGCCAAGGAGTAGTTCATCCGAGTCCAACACTTTTGGGCATATTAACATTCAATAAGCAGATGCCAAATATGTTCCACGTCCTTTCCGCACATAACACACATGAGAGGGGTGTTGACGCCTTTCCCCACCAGTTTGCTCTAGTCAGAATGCAGTCAGTGCCTACCCTCCATAAGAATGATTTTACTTTAGGTGGAACCTCCAACTCCCACAATCTCTTCCATCCTTTTCATCCAACACCAGTTTCTTCTGATCTCCTCGTCCCCATTAGTGCTCTATACCCTGATTTCACTACATACAAACCGTCTTTGGTGTGCTTCTAGATTAGCTTGTCCTCAATATCTTGGCTATACAGTGGAATGTAGTTGATAAGTGAAGTATCCTCCGCCGTTAAAAGATTATTCATTAAGCTAACATTCCATTGATTATCCGGTCCAATCAAGTCTCTAACTCACATGTCCTCCATCCCTGTCTTGCTAATTGGTTCCACTCGACCCGAAGCTTTTGAACGATCCATTTATCCCTCCAGACATTAATTTTCTGGCCATTTCCTACTCGCCAACGACAGCCTTCTTCCAATACTGACTTTGCACTCCACACACTTCTCCAAATGAAACTTGGGTTGCTACCAAGATTCGAATCCAGGAAAGTAGATCTAGGATAGTATCTGGCTTGGTGGACGCGAGCTACCAGTGAATGTGGATTTGACATAAGGTGCTAGCCTTGCTTTGTAAGTAGTGCTAGGTTAAACCCGTGTAGATCACGAAACCCTAACCCACCTTGATCTTTGCGACTGCACATAGCATCCCATCTCTTCCAATGAATTCCTTTCTTGCCACCCGTTTCGTGCCCCCACCAAAATGAATTCAACATCCTTTGTAGTTCATCATAAAGGGAGGTAGGAATCATAAATGTGATCATGCAGTAAGTAGTTATTGCATGTGCCACTGTTTTGATAAGCACCTCTTTTCCTGCTCTAGATAAGAGTTTGTTACTCCAGATGTGCAATATCTTCCAAAGCCTCTTTCAAGAAACTGAATATTTCTCTCTTTGACTTTCCAATTAAGGAGGGTAGGCCTAGATATTTTTCGATGTTCAACGGTGTAGAGACCCCTAGGATATCTGTGATTTCATTCTGCTTATCAAGTCTGATATTGGAGGAAAACATAATTCCCGATTTCTGGAAATTCATTAATTTGCCTGAAGCACCCTCGTAGTCTCTCAAGATTTTTTGGATTATTCCACTTTCATCCGCCGAGGCTTTGAAGAAGAGAAAGGTGTCATCTGCAAAGAATATGTGGGAAATACTGGGGGCGTGGCGACTGATTTTGCATTCATGGATCATATCTCTCGTTCTGCCTTCTTGATGGAAGCAGATAAACCCTCTGCACAAATGATAAATAGCTATTGTGATAGGGGGTCACCTTGTCGAAGGCCCCTGCCTGGGATAATCGGGCCAATGAGGTCATTGTTCACCAATATTGAGTAGGATACAATAAACACACACATCATAATCCATCCTATCCATTTCTTGTTGAACCCAAGATTCTCCATCATACATTTAAGAAGTTCCAATCCATCCGGTCATAAGCCTTACTAACGTCCAACTTTAGTGCCACTTCACCCATTTCGCCTCTAATCTTCCTCTTCATGTAGTTGATCATCTCAAAAGCGATTATAATGTTATATGTGATTGACCTTCCTGGTACAAAAGTGGATTGAGAGGTAGAGATGATTTTGGGGAGTATAGTTTTGAGCCTATTCGCCAGCACCTTTGCTATAATTTTGTACAAGACATTGCATAGAGCTATGGGGCAAAAATCTTTCATGTTGTCCGTTGACTCACATTTGGTTACCAGCACAATACTAGTGGCGTTTAAGGACGTGGGGAGTTCATTGCGTTCAAGCCATTGGGAGCAAGTTCGAAAGACATCCTCCCCCATTTCATTCCAAAATTGTTGGTAGAATGCCGGATTTAATCCATTTAGCCCTTGTGATTTATCAGGATGCATGTCCTTGATGGCCTTAATGAATTCCTCCAATGAGAAGAGGACTGTGAGGGTATCATTATCCTCATCATTAGGGGTGGACATCAACCCACCAAAACAGCCCAACCCAACCCAACCCAACTCGATTGTGTTGGGTTGGGTTTTGATGAAAATTGGGTTGGATTATTAAAAAAAAAAAAATTGTTTTGGTTGGGTTGAGTTGTGGGTTGGATGACAAACCCAACCCAATCAAAATTTTGAAAATATAAGATCATTTAAATTTCAAGAATCTTAAATCCATTTTTAATTAGGATGAAACTCAAATATAATTTGAACATATTTTAGCTTTATTAGCAAGTATTCAATTTATTATATTTGAACTTAATGTATTGTATATAATTTATTTGAGTTAATAGTTGATTTATGGGCATAATATTTTAATTTTCTAAGAATTTTATTTAATTGGACCAAAGCTCAAACCACTCAACCCGACCGAAACTTGATTGGGTTGAGTTTGAATTCATGTTTGGGTTGAGTTGGGTTGATTTTTTATCAACCCGACCATAGTGAGTTGGGTTCAGGTTGGGCAAAAAACCGACCCAACCCAACCCACGTCCACCCCTACTCATCATTGACCTTCCTGTCAACATGTTCGAATAGATTTGATCCTGTTGTTGGTGAAGCCCGAAAAAATTGTTGAAAATATTCATGGACAACATTGATTATTCCCTCCCTATTCTCGATGAGAGTACCTGCTAAATATTATGTCCTTATTTAGTATCGGTTAAAATCGAAATTAAAATTAACAATTAATTTCAACCATACATTTTATAGGACCTACAACTTTTCAATCACACATTTCATCAATTTCTACAAAAAATATATTAAAAATCTAATTTTAATCTTCACCAAATAAGAGCTGTGTAATCCTCATCACCAAGGCAACCTAGTACTTTACCGGCATTACAATTAATAATTTAAGAAAAAATTGCAATAGAACGCTTCAAAACTATTGAATATATGTAAAATACTTTTTTTGGAAGGGGGGGGGGGGGGGGGTTGTCATAGATGGTCCTCGCCTTTCAAGCTTGTTACAAAATCTGTCAGTTATTGAAAAAATGATTGTATCCTAATTCACAATTAAACAGAATATTGAAAAAAGAAGAGAAAAGTTATGTTCTATTATGTGAGTCGACATAGTCATAAGAAAATTTTAAAATATATAAATGTAAAAATCAATTTTAACTTGAGATCTGAAAGTATTTGTAAACAAGAAAGCTATACTTCGTTTAAGCTTATTGTACAACATCAAGATTCAAACCTTATATTATAAAAATATATATCCCATAATCTTATCCTTTCTAATCATATCATTTTAATCCAATATATGGTGTACCAAATGACCCCTTATTAGATCGGTTTTTCTTTTTCCAATTTTTTTTTTTTTTTTTTTTTGTGCAATAATATTCATATTAAATTAACTTCCTTGAGACTTAATTTGTGTTTATCATTTCTTAAGAGACTTAATTTGAGCATATCATTTAGTCAAGAGAGTTATTTCAATTGTAAATCAAGCCTTTGTTTAGTAACACTGTTTGATTTAATTAAGTTTTCGAGGTAATAAATAATGATTGAAAAAGAGAGATAAAATGAATATGATTATAAAGTGTTTTGAAAAATTGTGCAATTTGTAAATCTAAAAAAAAATTATCGAATAGTTGCCAATTCATTGCACTTGGGTCATTTTGAGGTCCCTATGAAGCTCGATTATTGTCAAAAGATAGATACTCCTTATTGTAAGTAACTTAAGGATAGATGCACATTATTGTAAGTCACCTAAGGATAAATGCTCCTTATTGTAAGTCACTCAAGGATTGTTACTCCTTGTTTGTAAGTTACCTCTATAGTAAATTTGACATTGCTCGTGACGGAGAGCTTGATAATGAATGACTAGATCAAGTTGTTTGATCAAACCTCCTTACAATAACGTTTGAATCCTCTACTCCATTTTACTTACTTTCATTGCACTTGTTCTTATTTATCAATTTATAATGTGCAACACTATCTTTAAGTTTTAGATTTGCTTTATTATTTAAGTTTGCATCTTTATTACACTCTATATTGATAATTGGGTTACTTTACATCTCTTGTTACACTAAGTGTTTATACTTGTATTTATTGGTTTTAAGTTTGAGATTATTTATCAAAAAAATTTTATAAACCAATTCACACCCCCCTCTTGGTTAGTTACCCTTGGGCTAACATTCTATATTCTGAGAGAGAGAGAGAGAGAGAGAACATATGTAAATTTGGTTCTAAAAGAAATGAATGAATATTTCTAGGCTATGTTAAGAATAGTAGAACTTACCATATTTACAATTCTCGAACACTCACGACAATGCAATACATAAATGTAGAAGTAGATGATGTTATTTTTTCGAGGGGAGCTATTGGGTAAGTTTGATGAATTACAAACCTTAAGAAAAGATCAGAATTTTGAATCCATATATGATCCTACATCAGAATCCCAAAGCTCTTCTAAAGCTATAGATACTCCAAGTAAGGAACCTTTATCTAGCGATAAGAAAATTTCTCCTAAGTAACCACCATCTAGTAGTACTCCATTGAATTCAAAGGAACCGTCCTCTAGAGTTAATGTAACGATCATAGACTTTCTTCCATCTTGCCTTCATAATATATGGCTCATGGGCTATTTCATGCGTTTTGACCCTAGCTAAATTTCTGACGCGTCCTAGCAATTTGAATCCAAGACCTCTCAGTTAAGGGTGACTTAACTTGAAAGTTGGTCCTGAGCCATAGATTATGAAGATAAAATGGGAGAAAGTCTAAGATCGTTACAAAAAACCCGCATTTTTTGTAACAACCATGGACTTTTTCCCATATTGTTCTCGTAATCTATGACTCAGAGGCTATTATGTGTGTCATTAGCTTACGTATTGTCCCTTAAGGACTGTACCCTACCTGAAAATTGTTACCAGCTTTCAACTTAAGTCTCTATTAATGGAAATGTCTCGAGTTTGGATAGTTGGGGACATTTTCCCGAAGATCGTTTCTATTAAAGTGTTCTAAAGTAATTTTGCAATATGGGGGTCAGAGTCAACTAAGTGTTGGTGTGCCTGAACTAATTTTGTAAGTCCAATCTTTTCTAGTGGATTCATTGGTAGCACGTTTTTTCGAAGATTGTTTCTCTTGAAGTATCCTCAAGAATTTTTCATCTGTTACCAATCTTGGTGTTATTTAACTCCTGTTCGGTAGCTATTGGTTAGAAAGAACAATGTTTTAAATAGTGATTTTTATGAGAACGCGTGGTTGAAAAACAGGAAATTTGAATTTACATATAGAATATTTTATTGTATGAATGTATGGTTGAAAATGAGTATGTAGAAAGAAAAAAAGTTTCCAAATAATAGCTACCAAACACGAGCTTACATTTTCTGTATATTTATTTATTGTATATTGATATTGTGTTGCACTATTAATTGTTACTACCTCCGTCTCATAAAGATAGGCTTGTATATTATTTTCGTTCGTCCCACAAAGATAGGCCACTTACCATAATGAGCATGTATTTAATTTTTCATTTCCTCATATACCCCTAATTAATGTACATTGATAGTTAATTTCAATGTCAATTTAATAGTATGTAGTTTGAATGAATTAATAAATTAACATAAGGGTATATTTGAAAAAGTATGGATAAATTTATTATTTCAACTATATTAACTATCATTTCTTAATCTGTGTGAAAATGGGAATAAGTTTATCTTTGTGGGACGGAGGTAGTATTAAATTATCCAGGATAACAACTTGGTAATTAAGCCCCTGTCTCGAACCGATTTTTATCACAATTTAATAAAAAAATTTACCATTGTAGTTTGAAATCCAGCCGTAATATTTGAACACATCTTGCAAAATTACAAAAGCACCCTTCTCACATTTAATCATCTTTATTTGAAATAGGATAGTTTTGGTAATTCAACAAAAATTGTAGTCAGGAATTACACTTGGAAGACCCACCCGCATTTTCAACGGTACAATATTGGATTAAAATCTTGTAAAAATCGATCTTAGACAGGGGCTAAATTGAATTCCGCGAATTTACCTATTCTCCCCCTCTAAGTATTATTGGATTAACTTATGTTATTTCAATATGAAAATGTTAAGGTACCCCTTGTGGGCACCATATTTTTTATGTATTTCAATATACTTCAAAACTAGAAAATGGAGAATGACCGATGGTCTTCTTTGTATCATCTCTTCCAAAACCTTCAAAACACTTGGACCCAACAAATACTTGAACAAAAATATGCATGGATGGACAATAGTGGGGACTACCATTTATTAAGTAAAACTAGTAGACAGACACGTGCGTTGCACGTGACGATTTATATTTGTGATGATTCGCATGACATTGAAATAGAAAAAAATGTTATTTGAGCACAAACAAGTAAGAAGAGGATGCCCATATAGCTGACAAAAGTCATGTACATCAAAAGTAGTATTTACATGGGCATTTGTGTAATTTAGGAATTGCTAATGCTAAAAGGATTGTTCCCAGCTTGATATTGGTTTTGGGAGAGTGGCACACCACACATCAGCAATTGAATATAAATTTCCTAGCATGTATAACATTTGTGGAGCTAAAGAATAAAAATTTCACTTAAATAAAACTAACCTACATCGAATTTGGAGCATATATGGTGTCATGATTGGATTAATTATTTCGAAGTCTAAATGTTTGCTTACAAATAGAAGAATAAATATGAATTAATATTAAACTCAACATAAAAATTTACAGGTGTTACAAAGCATATGGAGTAACCAAAGCCAGAATTGGCAATTAAGCACACACAAGAATTCAAGATTCAGAAATCTTGTATGGGAAATTGACGTAAGAAAAATGTTACTTTCAAGATGCCATTAAATTAGACTTAAACTTATCTACTTTTGATTTATTGTCATCGCAGGCGCCACAGTTACACATGCTGCCAACAACTCAGATACACCAATGTGAAAACCATATGTAAGACTGTTACTTAAAGATGCCACTACGTTGAGACTTAAAACTTTTCTACTTTTAATTTATTGCCATCGAAGGCGCTAGTCAAACATGCTGCCAACAACTCGGATACACCAATGTGAAAACCATATGTTAAACTATGTTACGAGATAAATTCAAGCGAGAAGTGAGTCCAAGGATGTTTGCCACACCAACAAAGCTAAAACCCACTACTGCATTACCCTTCCATTAAGAATGTCCAAAAATCTCGTAATTCATCCATTATTTCCCATATTTTGCAACACGTCTAGTCCTAAATCAAGTGCTTGTAGCAGTCAAACGAGGGAAAAAAATTTAGGGTCAGAGCAATGCATCTGTATAAAAAACACATGTATGAAATTGTAATTATTTTACTTATATGCACTACGCTAAAGCTAGCCAAGAGGATCAACAAGATTCAAAAGCTAGGGAAATTAAACGTAGCATTAAAGCTTCCAAGTGGAATGTTTTGTTATCTGTAGATTCAAGCATCAAGAGCATGGCATAAGAATTTGGTCAGCCACCATATTAAACTATCTGTTGATAAGCAGATTCCATTCTTATACATAATGAAGGACAACAAGCTATTGCATTTCAGAACACAAATGATGGACATTATATCTCGTCAAGAAAAGAAACAATGGTTTGATGTTATTGTCCTACCTAATATAGAGGTCATGCGCATAATTAAAAAGAAAACTTTGGCATTAAAACAGTAGGACCACAGGCAAGAAATGATGAGAAAGTTATTTTAAGGAGCATAACCAAAGCAATCAAATGATGTAAAATAAACAATTGTTTCATATCGATTTTGCAAATTAAATAGCATTATCTAGGAAAAAAGTCAAATAAAATCCTAATGTTCGTATGGACAAGTCTCTATACTTCTTTTATTACCTTATGTTCAATGAAGAATAAAAGAGAAAACTGGCATCAAAAGATGATTAAAGTCTAAAGATTAAAAAAAACATCAATATCTTCAGAAATGTGATATTAAAAAGATAGGACCTGATATAAGAAGAGACAAACTATTACAGTTAAAAGTTAAAACAGTAGAAAGGAAAAGCTTCATCCAAAACTCTTGGGAAACTGTTAGTCAGTTTTCAAGACAAGTTCTAAAATATGTTTTAAAGTCTGCTTATAAATGTAAAGTATTTAAACTAAATTGTTTGGATTTTAAGATTCAATTATGAGAAAAGTGTTAAACTATGTACAATTTTAATTTCTTGACAAAAAACCTAAAAAAATGTACATGAAAGAAGAAAATCCAACTATAGGTAATTTACATTAAAGTGGAACTCAATATTTGTCTCCTCAAGTATGCAAAGCATAATAGAATAAAAGTGGACTCAGAGAATTCCAAAAGATTATGTGTAAAGACGAGTGAAAGACTCACATCAACTAACATCATAGGTTATTATCTCAACAAATTCAGCATTTGAGAGCACATGCATTGTAGATAGAAGATTACCATTGACCCACAATGGAAAAATAATGATAATACCCAAATTCATAAAGTATGTTACACCAGACAAACAAGAGCAAATAACTTAGCAGCAGCCATTTTGTTGCCGATCCTGGTGTGTATCATTATGTATAATCAATGACAATTTCGCCCCTTTAGGCAGATTTTTAATTTGTACCAGAGTCACAGAACTAAATAAGAACTAATAACAGAGCTTCCTTTCACTTAACATAAAAGGTCATTTTGTTACCTCTCAATTTGATGTAAATACAAAGACTCAACTGCCTTAAGATCCAAGTGATGGTATTGACAAATTCTCTAGAGCTTCCCAACAAACTTCTCTTGCCATTCCCTAATTGCATTGAGCCAGCCAATCTGAAATAAAAAAAGGACTTGTACCATAGAATTATAATAAATATTTTCAATATAAGCCTTATAAATAAATGAATAAGAATATGTTTGAATAAACTTAATAACTTTACTTCTAAATAATAAGTTCAATTAAAATACTTTTTGAATGATTAGGGTTTAAATTTTAAAATAAATAGGTTACTTATTTGTAAATTTAGTTAAAGATGAATAAATCATTTTAATAGAACCAAATGATGACTTTGTTAGTTTCTAAGAGGAATCAAATTCAATGACTGATCATAAATAAGAATTAAGAATCTATGTCACACTTAATTTTACACCATGCATGTCACAAGCTTTGAAGAGAGATGCACATGCATGTTACTAAAGAATTAGGAACCCATGTTTCAAGCTTTCAAGAGAAATGCTTTTATACTTGAGGAATAAAAATTTAACTTGAAAAGGGAAAATATTCATGGAACACTTGCATGTATAGAACATAAAATTAAAAATGAGTAAATGATAATTGGATGATGTAACATAAGGAAATAGAGTTGAACCAGATTATGATTGTGTTACTTTCTCATATGAAAAATATTCAATGATTGATCACAAATAAGAACTAAGCATTGATGTTAAAATTTATTTTACATTGTATGTGTAACAGGCTTTTAAGAGAGATGCACGTGTTACTAAAGAATTGAGATTCCACGTCACAGGCTTTCAAGAGAAATGGTTTTTTGATGGATCTACATCTACTTGGCCATCATATTGAATCCATGAACAAGCATAATCCTATATAAAAGTAACAAATCCCAATAAATTTCCATTATAGATTTAATTTTAACAAAATCTTCAAAGCATGGCACCCATATATATCATTTTTATAAATCATCAAAGCATGGCATCCATAGTTTATATGTATAATCACTAAATAATCCAAATATCATTCCAGGTAAGGCACAAAATACAAACTAAGTCAGCTTGTAAGCAAATTGTGTAATATGAAAAAGGAACACTTGAAAAATTTGTAATAGAAGTGATAAACTAATTTTCTAGAATGCATCTGTACAAATAATCTTTTATGTGATTATAATTTACAGTAATCACTTCAATCCCAATTTCTTCATATGAACTTTCAAATTAAGTTCAAGGTAAGAGAAGAAAAGAACCAAACCATACCTGCATGTTCGCCTGTGAACAAAATCATCATGTGCAAAGGACATGGTTAAAAAAAGATAAAGTCATTCCTAATACTACTATGCTAAGGACAAATTAAGGAGTTGCGCACATTCGAATGGGAAGTTTATGATGATACAGTCAAGTGTGCATCAACCTAAGATTCCAAAATGAGAAAATAATGTTGATTACCTCCAAAGTTGAGCTTTAGTTTTCCTGCCTCTATTAAGTTCAGTACTGATAATCCAAGAGTGATATTGTATTTTCCTCCATAAGACCCTGCCACTAAATAATATGACTATTTTGAAGGGTCTCATTTATACTAAGAATTTCTATCAAAGATGTAGTGAAATCATTTGCAGCTTTAACATCAGTGGTAACAAACAGATTTTTATCACCATGCTCCACAAAACTATATGTAGCCCCAACAGGATTATCATGTGCAAAATATTTTTGAATTTGAAAAATTAGAAAACAATAAAAAAACCAAGATATTATGATTATGGGTATTATAAGGAATCTCACTCTTACCATAAATACTAATCAACTTTTTTAGCCATGTGGAATTTCTAGGCTTCCAAAAATTGTATAAAGGCCCAACATCTTCAAGATTCATAGTTCCAACTCTAGAAGTACCCTATTCATATTAGGGAACTAAATATTTCACAAATCTACCAAAGAAGTAATAAGAAAACTCATTTGTAAAACAAAAGTTACAATAATTTATCAAGTATACAAATTATAAGACTTACAGGTCCAACCTTTAGCCAACGAATGATAGGCCATTGCTTGTTTGGATCTTGAAGCATGAATGGACTTCTGTAGTACCGCCAAAACATGTGAACCTCTGTTTTATCACATGTTTAAAATAATAATAATAATAATAATAATAATAATAATAATAATAATAATAATAATAATAATAATAATACATTTAAATCAATAAATTCAGATACGGAAAATTAAGAAAAATCTTGCTTAGTGCTTACAGGATTTGACTTCAATAATCTATTAAATGTTTCTAAGGAAAATCAATGAATGAAAATGACACCTTTAGATTCTGGGTTGTTGCGATCACTGAAGTGAACGACATTGTGGTTAAAAAAACTTGGAAGACTATTTCTGGGATGAAATAATATCACCGATAGAGAGTGTCGGATGAGGCTATTCTTCTTAATGTCAAGAAGTTGTAATCCCATAGTCTCCTATTTTGGAGCTCGATTTCCTGCTGCAAACTTGCTTGCACATGTCAGGATTGTTGAACATCCTTGTGCCCAAAGCTGAAAAGAAAATACTGTTTTCATCAAATGTGAACTATAACATCTTCAAGTTTAAAGGGATCAAACTTATTTACAAGCTATTTTCTCTTAGAAACCAACTGAATTTAAGGCATGGTGCATTGCTTTTCACTTCAAGAAACCGAAAAACTGTTAGTGCAAGATTCGAAGATGCTTACCATGCTGAAGATCATAAGAATCCTTTGACTCTAGCTCCGTAGGGCTACTACATCTAGTGCACTCTCCTGTCTCCATCTGAGGTTGTTTTCTTTGAGTATCATCAACTATAACATTAATAATCCATAGATAATTAGGCTACTTTGCAGAAATGCTTAGAGAGAGGGACTAACCTCACATTTTGAACCGGCCGTACATACTTCGAAATAAAGCGAATTGTTTAATAAACTCAATTCCTCAACCCAGTTAGATAAAAATGGTATAATTCACCTCATTCAAGCTCAAAAAAAAAAAAAAAAAAAATCATTCACCTGAAATAATTGGACATGACTTCTTCCTTGAAACCAATCAACTGGAAATGTCATTTAAATCAGCCTTGAACCAGGACAAACCATACCAGAAAAGAATTTATTCAAGTGACATTATAATCTCCACCTGGACAATTGAATAATAGCAAGGGAATATCAAAACAAAGAATATGCTAATTTGAAAAACTTAAATTACATGTTTATTATGATTAAAATAAGTAGAAAAATATAGCTAGAAATTAAGTTGGCTGCCACAGGGGTAGGGATATCAAGCTATATATCAATTCCCACCAAAAAAGATCATTGGATGAACTCCTATATGACAGACGACTGGTGGAAGTGTAAATAGCCCTAAAAATAAACTCTATACTTGTGATAAGTGCAAACATGTAAAAGAAAAAAGTACAGAAGAAGCATTTTATATTGACAAATGATTGCAGAAGCTTATCTAGTGAACGTCTTCTGCTTTAACAATTGTTCAAGCTCAAATATCGCACAGCTGAAAAAATTATTTATTCGGCAGACATTATTACTTGCAGGGTCTAGATAAATAAATAAATAAAAATGGGGAAAATTGATGGCCTTGGCATTCAGTATATAACTCAAAATGCAAGTAATTTAGAACACCTAAATTAACACCGACATATAAATGGAAAAAGAAATCATGTTGAACTGATCAAGTCATCTATATGTGCTCATGTTTCCATTGTGTTAATGTTTGGCTTACTTAGGAAGCAAGAAAAATGGTCTTCATTTTAACAAGAAGGAAGTATTACTTTCAAACAAGTAAATTAATCCATACAATTGATTTATAGATCTAAATACATTAATGACTATGTTGATGTATTTTGACCATTACATTGTCATAATGCACCAACATCAACATCAACATCAAAATCTTTGAATTTGAACTCATACCTCGTTGAATTTGATAAGGTCCTCTAAATCCTGATGCATTGCTCAAGATTTAGTTTGGCTATGCTCCTATACAAATTTAAACTTCTATCAACATCTTGAATTGAATAAAATGCGTAGAAAGATGAAGCATAATATCAAGGAAAAAGGACACTTGATATTGAATGGATACATCTCTAATAGACCTGCCACAAGTTAATGAAGAGTAAAAAAAAAATGCAAAGTTGTTAAAATGAAGTACATAATTAGAGGAAACAAACTTGAAGTAGTTCTTATATCGAATTAGGTAAAATGCAAAGTTGCAATTTCCAAGAAGATAGGAGTAAAACAAAGTATTCACAATCCTCTAGAGCATTTTTAGCAACGAATGTTGGACACCTTTGGCAGGTGCATTAGTTGCATTCCGAACCCCAAATTGTGAAAATTTGTACCTTTCGTTGTCTCAAATATTGAAAGAAAATCAATACCCACCTTTTAAATGAAAAAATAAAAATGCAATAAAGTTTGCACTGAGAATTAATTACCAGACGAAATTGGTGCTTGAGGGAGGGGGGGGGGGAGAAAATTATTTTGGTAGCTTGCTATTGCTGTGGACCTTTCGGTGGCTCGCTCCTGTTGCGACATCACTTGGGTCATGATATTATAAGCTTGGTCGAACGATCAAGCATAGATCTTCGCAGATGCGATCTGCTCGACCAAAGGTTGCACCGTCATGCCTCCACTCATGGGCGCATTAAACTTCCAATTGGCGTCACTATTGGAGCAATTTATCGGAGGTCGCTTGATGGATAGTAGCCGAGGAGAAAACCGAAGAGTAGTACATATTTGTTTCCTCTAATTCGATATATAAAGGGATATTTTTTACAAAGGGACACACTCGATATATGGCGAAAGGGAAGAAAAATCGGACCTAAATTGCAAAAGCGGAAGAAGCTTTCGATCTCTTTCTCTACTGTCGGCGAAGAGAAGAGATATCAGGTGAAAAGAAGAGATAACCAATAAAGAGAGAAGACGAGGAACAGTAGTGATCGCAACAACCCTAGAAAATAGAAGAATCTGGAACGCGAGATATAGAAGAGTGTAACTGTAAAACCGATACTTTCGTTAAGAAGAGAGAGAATAGTGAGAAAAGTCGTGTGTTAAACTGATCTGAAAATAACGTGTTCATATTTGCACTAAAAACGTTGTTTTTCGTCCTTAGGAATAGTAATGTTAGAAGTGGATTTTATATATAGTAGTGATATATATTTTTTTCATTGAAAAAATTATTTTTGACTTTGTTCTTTAGTGAAATAGTCCCCTCATTCCATTGAAGTCCCTCCATTCGAGTCTTCTAGCTCTGTCCCTCAAAATTGGACTTGTGACTAGGAAATCAGCTAATCCATAGGAAACAAAAGAATCAACAAAGGTGACTCTCAACTACGACCGACTCTTATTTCATCTCTATGTCATTTCATTCAAAAGAACGTGCATGATTCTAACAAAATGGCAGTCAATGATGGATTTATAGGTGAGTCTCCTACGATGATTGTGCCTATATCAATATGGATCGCCTTTTAGGAATTCTATATGCTTTAGTGAGTCAACTGGCGCAACAGTCATCTATGCAACAGATTCAGTTGGACTTTTCGAAGACCATTACCACCTTGGTCACTTTGGTTGCCTCGAGGTAAAAGTAAAACAAAATCACTCACTCTCTCTCTCTCTCTCTCGATAAACAATATCACATCATATTTGGGAAAAATCGTGATTTTTCCACCACAAATCAATCAACGCAGCGAAAAAACAAAAAACACAAATAACGAGACAAAAGAGAAAATAAAGATTTAACGTGGCTCAACTGACTGTCGACAACAATAGGAGAAAAACACTTTTATTGATAAGAAAAATAAACCACTCGTTACAATATTTTTCTCACCCTCACAACTTCTCCACACACAAAAAAAAGAACAACAAACGTAACGCACAAATTCTTTTTTTTCCTTTTTCTCTTTTCGTCCCTTATGGCTGCCACACACTCTCTCTCTCACTAATGCCCTAATGGGCCAATTTTAATTATCCCAAAACAATAAATTTAGCCCATAAATTGTCAAAATTCAACAATCTCCATCTTTATCCAAAATTCTAATTAGGGGTGGACAAAATAACCGAACAAAACCAGAACCGTTCGGTTCTACATCGAAAAAATAATGGTTTGGTTCTTAGAATCAAGAATCATTTGGTTTCGGTTCTAGTTTTGGTTCTCTTTCCAAAATCAAAACCAAAACCAGAATCAAGAACAAGACTCAAACTTTTATTTATATAGAATAATATATATATTTTTTACAAATCAGTGAATATTCATCTTACCAAAAAATTCAAATCTGAAATTATAAATGTGAAATGTACAGAAATGTTATATACCATACATTTTACCTCAGACAAAGATTTTAAATCATAAATCTAAATTCTAATTCTAATTCATTTATCTTCTTTTCAATTATAGATACACATTCATACTACTTTACTCGCACTCCTATAACACAACAATCGTTGCACTTCTTAGTCATCATCGATGGCGTTGATTTTATTTTTTAAAATTTATGCATATATAAACCTCAGTCCAATTCGTCAATTCTCAGGAGTTAACCCAAACTCAAGTTGTAAATTTCATCCCTAACTCACACTGCGTCACGGTAGAATGGGCAGAGTCAGACCATCATCATAACCTGTAACTATAAGTCTAATCGGCATTTATGTTCGATTCTCTAAGTTTTGACGAGTTAGCGAGTTTCCTTCAGACGGGTTTCTTCTTCTTCGATTTAGAATAACATGTTACTTTTTCTGAACTTTTGTTTTATTAACTAAAAATTTCATTTTCTATTTAGTAATGATGTAGATGAATTCTAATGAAGAAGCGGATATAAAAAAGTTTTAATTTGTATTTATTATTTAAAAACTCAAGTAATGATTCCATAACTAAACCAGAACCGAGCGATTTGGTTACGGTTTGGTTCCATATCTTTAAAAAAAACCAATTGGTTTCAATAGTAAAAAAATCATCGATTCATGGCTTGGTTTGGTTCTTCTGAAACCAGAACCAAATCGAACCACGTCCACCTCTAATTCTAATAACAATGAACCATATTCAAAAATTCATTAAACACCACATTTCGTTTTGACATCTTCGAACTACGTTTTTCAATCTTCTTGTCATTAGTTACATATCCCATCTTGACCACTTCACAAACTTTAGCAATAGTAGAAGACTCCCCTCAGTGTGACTCCAATCTGACAGCTCCACCTAAAATTATCTTCACTATTAGCTTGTACAAATTACCAACATTTTCATCTCTAACTATTGGCACATATTTTTTTCACGGTCATTACACCACCTCTGGCAGAATATTCATAACCCAACGTGCCCAATGCTCCCAATGATATTAAACTTCGCTTCAATCCAGGGACATGCAAGAAAACTGTTATTCTTCTCACCACTCCATCAAACATCTTAACCTTCACAATACTCGAACCCTTAACTTCAAGTTTTTGATTATCAACTACAAAAACATAATGTTCATCACATGACTTATAATTCTCAAACCAATCTCTATTTGGATACATGTGATAATCCAAAATTTAGAAACCAATCATTAACTTGGACTATCATCATTAGCAACACACAAAACATCTTCATGATCATAATTTTCCTCCACCACATTTGTAGAATTTGAATTCTCTGATATTT
The DNA here is from genome assembly GCA_963555705.1 of Ligustrum vulgare. NCBI lineage: Eukaryota > Viridiplantae > Streptophyta > Magnoliopsida > Lamiales > Oleaceae > Ligustrum > Ligustrum vulgare. Next base: position 52,530,798 of record OY743171.1, on the reverse strand, counting down.
CTTTACCTTTCCTCCTCAATTCCAGATATTTTGTCAATTCTTCACAATCTCTTCCAACATGACCCTTCTTGTGATAGTAATAGCATTACATGACTCTCCATAAACGAGATTGAGAATAATCTCTCTAACCATAATTTCTTTCTCGCGATTCACCTCTCCCATACCTATTATCAGAAGTGGTCAACAAAACTCAATCACCACTCACATTACCACTTGCCATTCTCATGATGGTTGTCTCTAACAAAGCAGTCGATACCTCGTTCACTGTCAAAGTAGATTTACCAACTAACAACGTTGTCACCAACGTCTCATATGATTTGGACAAGAAAGATAATAAAATAATTGCCTTATCTTCATCCTCAATTTTAACATCCACATTCAATAACTCTGTCACACATTTATTAAACTTATTCAAGTGGTCCCTAACATCAATATCATCATCCATAACTCATATAATTGTTTTTCCAAATAAAGTCTATTTGTTATGGACTTAGACATATATAAATCTTCCAGCGTTTTCCATAACCTAGAAGCAGATTTCTTGTTTGAAACACTATACTTTACGTCTTTACCTCAGGTGCTAGAGTCAATCTGATTGTACTGACTATCTCCGCTTCCAGTTCTTCCCCATCTACATCTTTCATCCCTTCTGGCCTCTTACCCTGCAAAGTCTTGTAAAGTCTTTGTTGCACGAGAACATCTTCAACCGTACTTTTTCAAATATTGAAATTATTCTTTTCGTCAAATCGCTCCACTTCAAACTTTAAACCTGTCATCATCTTCACAATATTCCCAGAGTTTGAGCCTTGAGCTCAAATACCATCGTTGGGAAAGATCACAATTTTTCACCATAAATCAACCAACGCAGCGAAAACACAAAAAACACAAATAACGGGACAAAAGAGAAAACAAGGATTTAACATAGCTCAGCTGACCGCCAACAAACATAGGAGAAGAACACTTTTATTGATAAGAAAAATAAACCACTCGTTACAATATTGTTCTCACCATCACAACTTCTCCCAACACAAAGAAAGAACAATAAACGTAATGCACGAACCAGTGACAGATCTAGGATTATTGTTCAACTAGAGCGGTCTTTGATTGTTGCCGTTGACCATCAACAATCACAATAGAGATATATTTTATTATTATTATTATTTTTAATTAAATAATATTAAAAAACTGTAATGTGAAAATTATAAAAGATCCCATGTACTTGACATTTTATAGTATCGCGTATAAGAAAAGTTTGATATGTATAATATCACGTACCTTCCTAATAACATTATATATATGAAGTGTTCCAATACATGATTAATAATATTTATACACTCCTTTTTCAAAAATTAAGCATATGTTTGGTAAATCGTTTATAAACGGTTGTTAATAAATATTGTTTATAAATAGTGACGTAATTGATCAATTTTTTAATAGTAAAAATGTTGGGCAAAAATCTTTGACCAACCGAAATTATTGATTTTTTTTTAAAAAAATGTCCAATAAGATGTTATCACGTGTGAGTTTATAAACAAAATTTATAAACTATTTTTATCAATCTGAGGCTGAAATTAAAAATAACATAAGAATTTACTATCTAAACCCACGTTTTATATTTGCTTTTTTTTTTTTAATTGTTTTGGTTTTTAACCTTCTTTTATTAATTATTAATCAATGATCAGTGGTGCGGGGTGCAGGATTCGAATCCTGAAATATTGGATTTGTGCCCTGTCGCAAGTCGGAGTTACCACGGTTAATAGTCAGGCCTATCCATTACCTCTCCACCCTAGCTCCTAGGAGGCACATCCTGCAAATTACCTCCACCAAAGGCCCAGGGCGGGGTCGGTGGGGGCCCTCAAGGTTGGGGGTTCAACCTTTTCTTTTTAAAAAAATATATAAATTCTGTCCCAATTTTTATAGTTTCGGCTGGGTCCATCTCTCTCTCACCCACACTTCCTGAAAGTCTCCAATTCTTAACTCCTCTCCCTCTGACGCACAAACACACACTTCACTATCATCTCTCCTTCATCTCCCAATACTCTATTACTTCCCAACACCCACCATTCCATTCAGCCTCACTCAGGAAACCCGTATTACAGTATTACTTGACCACCAAAACATATATGCTTCGTGAGTAGAAATTATCAAAATGGGTTGTCTGATTTCTCAGCTCGCCGCAATGTCTACTTCAAATCGAAAGTCCTTGCATCTGTGCTTCTTTCTCTGTTTGTTCTCCATCAATTCCATGCAGTTCAAAACATCAAGCTGTAGGTGATTTTCATTTTAAATTTCAACTTTTTTCTTTCATCTTTTAGAAATAAAAAATCTCTCCAGCGGATCCAGCTAGCGCGGCCGCCAGAGCTCGCCACTAGCAGGATCCGTCCCTGGCACGAACTATTTTCTTTCCTTTTTCTCTTTTCCTCCCTCACGACTGCCACACACACACACTCTCTCTCTCTCTCTCTCACCAAAGCCAGACGCGGACTCTTTTTTCTCTTTCTCTCGACTGGACACTTTTTATTCTTCAATCAATTGGCTGCTCACCATTTTTTTCCCTATCTTTTACTAATGCCCTAATGGGCCAACTTAACTTCAATTATATCAAAGGGAAAAATACACAAATAAGGTGATTATTATACCATATATCAAACTTAAAGAAAAAAGTTTAAAACTTCATCAATTAGGTGCTAAATAATTAATTAATATATTATAAAAAATCACCCCACCCCACCCCACCCCACCCCACCTAACCCAACCCAACCCAATTCAAATGAAATTCAACGTCATTAATTTCAGTAAATCTAGTTGTTGTCTTCACCAGCTCCTCCACCATCACAACGACACCACCATGATGGCACCACCACCACCTCCACCTCCACCTCCACCTCCACCTCCACCTCCACCACAACCCCAACCCAACCCCAACACCACCATATTGTCATCATCACATCTTCATCACTGTTCACTGATGTTTGTGTATATATATAAATTTTAAAAAAAATATCTGAAGATCAAGAAAAATAAAATCTGAAACTTACATATTGTCCCTGCCTCTTTCGCCAGTTCTCTTTGGATATGTGCTGTGTGGAATTTAACATGTGACTTGCAACATTTGAATTGTGCCTATGTGACCTAACATGCTGTGATTGGATAATTGTGACATGTGACTATGTAATGTGACCTATGAACTTTGTAATGTGACATGTGACCTTGATTTAAACATATGATCCAAAAATGTGAACTATGACTTGAATATATAACACGTGACTCATGAATTAAACATGGTTTGAACATGTGACCTGAAAATGTGACTTGTGAGTGCAATGTGACTTTTTTTGACTTGAATATGTAACATGTGACAAGTGACTTAAATGTGTGACTTATGATATGTGATCGTGGTTTGAACATGTGACACGTGACTCGTATATGTGACTTTTTGTGACTTGAATATGTAACATGTGACTCGTGACTATGTAATGTGACCTATGAACTTTGTTATGTGACATGTGACCTTGATTTAAACATATGATTCGAAAATGTGACCTATGACTTGAATATGTAACACGTGACTCGTGAATTAAACATGGTTTGAACATGTGATCTGAAAATGTGATCTGTTAGTGCAATGTGACCTTTTGTGACTTGAATATACAACATGTGACCAGTGACTTAAATGTGTGACCTATGACATGTGATCGTGGTTTGAACATGTGACATGTACCTCGCATATGTAACTTTTTGTGACTTGAATATGTAACATGTGATTAGTGACTCAAATGTGTGACCTATGACTTGGATACTTGATACGTAACATGTGACCCATGGTTTGAACATGTGACCTGTGACTCGTATATGGGACCTCAGTGACCTCAATCAAACAATCATCATCTTACCACCGCCATCGACCCACCACTGAAACCACTACACCTCACCATCACAACCGAAACCATTGCACCACCACCTCACAGTGTAACCATCGTCACCACCACAACCCACCGACACCAACCCACCACCATCATCTCTAATCCAGACATCTTACGACCAAATTCACCATCATCGCTACCCAACACCCACGACCATCACCTGGAACACCACTACCACTCCATCCATCTCTACCACAACTACAAAAAAAACTCCTCAAACCTCCAGCCACTAGCACCACCAGTGCCACCAGTGCCATTTTACCAACTCATTATCTCCCCAAGTTCGAAGTCGCCTGAGCATAGAAATTTAATTGAACACCTGCTTATTCTCTTGAAGCTGCTGTTTGCAGTTGTTGCGTGCGATGACGGTGCGGTCTCCTTCTTCCACCAGTGGTGAAGATTCCAGGTTGAATCTGGATTTGGGGAGAGGGGCTAACAATGGTGGTGGACGTCGAAGTAGGTGGTGGTGGGCGTCGGTGTTTGGCGAAATTTGAGAGATTCATCTTGAATCAGATGATTTTCTCTAGTTGGAGAATTGATTTGGATGGAGTGGTGAGTGGTGGGTAGGTAGGGAAATGGGTTTTTTGGGTTATATTATTAATTAAAATGAATTAGCACCTGATTTGTAATGACCCGAAAAATCATGACGTACTTCATCCTCTATTAAGATGAAATAAGTTATTTCTATAATTTATTTGATTATTGTGGAATTTAAGGAAATTTAAACAAAGAAAAATGTAATTTTTAATTAAATGAAAAGTAACAAAAATGTGATTAAACGCCACTTTTTAGGAGACTCGTTTAACCACTTTCGACTTCCGATAAATGCATATTTTATATGTACGGATAAGTAATCGAAGTGAACTTCGAGAATATGAAAACAATTTGTCATTCTGACTAATGGATAGCCCTCGGTGAATTTTTAAAGTTAGAACGGTAAAAACGGTTAACCTGAAAACGGTGTTAAATGGCCTACTTTGGAAGGCCATAACTTCTTCCTCAGTTATCCATTTATCACGTCGCTAATTTCATGTTAAAGTATGCCGTGAGTTCTGTCAAACGGTATCAAGAACTCAAGATTTTGACTTCGTTTCATACCTCGAATGTGAGCTTAAATCAGCCATGTTGAAACTGAAATTCCTACATTCCTAGCATGAGGTGGATGGACAGGGTTACAACTATAGTTCTCATTAATCACCAACGTAGGCTTGACAGCTCCTCCTTGCATGTCTTTGCTGTCTTGCATGCCTTTGACAAACTACAGTTCACCACCTCCAGCTTTGATGATAGGAGTGGGAATATTTAACTAAAATCTTAATTCTTAAGCGAGAATAGAAATCATATACGTCCAGCTCGTTCAATCCATTTGATACATCCATATTTCCTTATAGATAGCCTCTGTTCTTAAGTTATTTCTTCACACCAAAATCATGCCAAAAACCGTGAGTTAGAAAGAAAATAATAGCTCATTCATGTCTTCTTCCTTCCAAAACTCTAGATAAGGATATTATGCCAAATGTTGTTTTAAATCCGACCCAAGACTTCCCTTGTATCACCAAAAATGTTTTATCCAAGCCTTTTATCAAAACAAATTATTTTAGATCAAACTTTAAAAAAATCAAGGAAACTGACTTTCAGATTCTGAAAATACGTTTAGTGTCGACACCTACTGGTTTTTTATCAACACCATGTTCATATGGTCGTAAACCGATGATTCTAACACTTTGGTATCGACACCAAATCAAGTGGTCTCGACACCAAATAGACAGCCTGGCTTCATTCAGCCATAACTTTTGATTTACAACTCCGATTTGCAATCTGTTGCATTGAACTCCTGATTCGATTATATTTTCGTTGATATATTGTACAACTCATGGAGATTTATGTACTAGGAGTTATGTGCTTTTTTCTTCACACACTCTGTTCAAAGCTAGTTGAAATATCCTCATTCCAAATGAAAGTTATTCTAGGAGCTGTTCACTGAATGATTCATCCAATAAACTGTGAATGGGATATGTTTAATTGGTTATTAGATGTGATTAGATATGTTATGGGAGTGGATTATGTTCATTTGAAGTATGTGATAATAAGAGAGTGGGATATGTTTAATTGGTTATTAGATACGATTAGATATGTTATGTGAGTGGATATGTTCATTTGAAGTATGTGATAATCAGTGAGTGAGATATGTTATTTGGTTATTAGACCTGAATATGTTTTTTATGAATTATGTGATTCATTATAAGCGACTACTTGAGACACCCTTTATATGTCATATTGTGTTAACATGTTTTGAATGCAATAGCATTCATTGGATGATGAATCATATAGAAAGGTTTTTGTGCATGATGATTATAGATTTGAACTCTATCCCCTCGGTAATCAATGTGTTGTTTTAGATATTGATGTTGATGATATCGGGTGCATCTCACGACTCCGATGGTTGTGAAGAACGACATGGTGATCTAATATCCCTGTTGGAGTCGAACATGGTGAAAGATGACAAGGATGTAGAAGCCCTAGATGATGAAAAAGTCATATGTAATCTGATGTATTATGGACATTTTATCAATATCCGGGTTATGGAAATGATAAGCGTTTTGGGTTAGAGGAGATGATCTATAATCGGGCCCTGAAAACATTAATTTTGAAAAGAATATACATATGCATCAATTACTCGTAATGTTGAATTATGTTTCAATGTGCAATAACACATGTGCACTATATTCTATTCACTGAGCAAGTGTATGATCATCCCACGTTATCTAACCTTTTAGATAGCTATTAATATAAGATGGATTGGCGGGAATCTTTAGATAGCATGACAGAGAGTGTTGTGCTAAGTGACGAGCCATGAGTTGTGAACTTACCACCGAATAAGAACTTTTGTATTTGAACCGTCACATCTTTACTGAACTTGAGATATTTATAGAAATATTCTAAAATTAATTTCATTACTTTTTAAATAAATAAAATTTATTTTAAATGAAGAACTCTTGAAAAATTCAGGCATGACAAGTGGTATCAGAGCATTATTCTTGAAATTGTTTGAAAAATTTGGGGCGTCGCATGATTGATTCATAAAATACTTACAAACTTGTTTTGTGAATAGTTGGTTTTAAGAACATGTTGAGGTGTAATTACCACTTGGGAAAAATACATAATTAAGGGATTTACAAATACATATTTCAAAAATAAGACAAAACCTATATATATTCAAAAATCAAGTTTTTATTAATATTAATTAATTATGTTAAATAATTAAATATATTTTATTAATTATGCATATTAAGGTCGCAACATTGCATAATTTTCATGTCACAATAATTTCACGTCACAAACACAAATCTTTTAGGTCACAAGTTTCACATCTGATTTTGAGGTCACATATTACAAAATCATTTGGTCACACAAATGTCAAATTAGTCAATCTTGACTTTTTCTAGGTCACAATGTATTGAATTATTAGGTCACAGGTTTTAGTTCACAAACACAAATATTGTAGGTTACAAATTGATTTTAGGACACATAATTTTTTAAATTACAACTAACTTTTAAATTACAGTTTATCAATTACTAGATCACACATTTTTTAAGTCACATTTATCAAATTATTAGGTCAAAACATTGCAATCTAGGGTTGCATCCGCCACCTGTTGTCACTTGTGTCTCACCACCACCACCACCACCGTGCAAGCTTCCACTTCATGTCGGCTGCACAACCACCACCACCGACTCCACTTCCCGCTAACTGCACCACCACCGACCAACTCACAATATCTCACACAATCAACACTTGTAATCGTCAACGTCTCACCACCACCACCACCACTGTCAGGATGTCCAGTGAATAACACCGCTATCTCTCCACCGCGGCCTCCACCAACACCACCACAAACAGCAACTGTACACTATCCAAAATTTCACTCCCTCCCTCACCACCGTCACTGCCGTGGCCACTTCACGCCGGCTACACCACAACCGGCCAAAGTTTTAAAAGAAAAAGACAAAACACAAGAGGAAACGCGCCGCTGCAAGCTCGAGGAAGATGTGTCGCTACTAGATCTGGCGGTGACGGTGCTACCTCGACCAAAACCATTTGTAACACTGCCTCTCAATGGATAAATTTCCCGGCATCTACAAGCACCGCAGTCGTCGAACGGCTTTGTAGCAACCCCGTTCAAGCTCCTTCAGCAAAAAAGACATGTTATCGATGGAGTCGGTGCACAACCATTGCACGGGAGGCGCCATTGTTGCTCAGGGAAGGCAGGGCTCAGTAGCACCAGTTGAGCGACGTCGCCTGTGGTGGTGATTTGTGAGGTGAATGGAGGCGGTCTGGAAGCGTGAAGAAGATGAAAGAGATGGGACGTGTGTTTGCAGTGGATGAACCGATGAAGATTGGGAAGTGTGGCTGCTCTGTGGTAGGATAGAAAGTGAAATAATTAGGGTTTGAAGTGATGTATTGTGGTTTGAAATTGGGATACCTGATTTTTGAAGTAATATAAATTTGATCTGATTTATGAATTTAGACTTTTAAAAGAATGGTTAGGTGTAATTTCCACTATCAATATTCATGTCTAATTTTTATCTCAACAACAAGATCATTTAGTAACTATTAGGATTAAAAGTGCAATTAAGATATTATGTGTTGATTGTGAAGGGTGGAAATGAAAAATCAACTACCTCCTCCTCGCCTAAGAAAATATTTTTCATGGAATTAACCAAAACATGCATAATAAACTTATACTTTGAAAAAACTTTCCATTGAAATTAAAATCAATCTATTGTGATCCAAAGATCGAATACAAGTTCGAGTAAAGATTTGTTGATCTTGGAAGAATGTCTTATGAATCGATTTCGAGCAAAGAAGGTCAAAGAAACGATGTATCGACTTGCGCAAGAAACAATGGTCTGGGCAAGCAAATGAGCAAGTCTCGTGTTGGGTACGAATCAAGAAACAAGTTGGAGCAACTTGATTCAAACAGTTAAAGTAGGAAGGAATCGGAACAACCAAGCGATTGGGTGTCTGGATCATCACTCGATCCGATAGCAGATTTTATAACCCGAGAGTAAACAGGTTCCTCCAAGCGACCTCTGTATCCAACACCAAGCGATCACTTGGTTTTACAAGAGAGGACTTTAGCAAGATTTTTAGTATTTTCCAAATTTTTTATTATTTTAGTTACAATCCTAGTTTAACCCTTATTCTTATAAAAAGGGTTTGTTTTATTTCGTCATTAAATTAGTCTTTATTTAGTTTCCTAAGTAGGTTAGGTGTAATTTCCACTATCAATATTCATGTCTAATTTTTATCTCAACAACAAGATCATTTAGTAACTATTAGGATTAAAAGTGCAATTGAGATATTATGTGTTGATTGTGAAGGGTGGAAATGAAAAATCAACTACCTCCTCCTCGCCTAAGAAAATATTTTTCATGGAATTAACCAAAACATGCATAATAAACTTATACTTTGAAAAAACTTTCCATTGAAATTAAAATCAATCTATTGTGATCCAAAGATCGAATACAAGTTCGAGTAAAGATTTGTTGATCTTGGAAGAATGTCTTATGAATCGATTTCGGGCAAAGAAGGTCAAAGAAACGATGTATCGACTTGCGCAAGAAACAATGATCTGGGCAAGCAAATGAGCAAGTCTCGTGTTGGGCACGAATCAAGAAACAAGTTGGAGCAACTTGATTCAAACAGTTAAAGTAGGAAGGAATCGGAACAACCAAGCGATTGGGTGTCTGGATCATCACTCGATCAAGTAGCATATTTTATAACCCGAGAGTAAACAGGTTCCTCCAAGCGACCTCTGTATCCAACACCAAGCGATCACTTGGTTTTACAAGAGAGGACTTTAGCAAGATTTTTAGTATTTTCCAAATTTTTTATTATTTTAGTTACAATCCTAGTTTAACCCTTATTCTTATAAAAAGGGTTTGTTTTATTTCGTCATTAAATTAGTCTTTATTTAGTTTCCTAAGTAGACTAGGATTTTATTCTTGTAGTCTATATAAATGCATCTTCATTGTTTTTTAATTACACAATTTTGAGATTATAATTCAAAAGGTATATTGCTTTCAATCCCGGTTCTTCATTGAACTAATTCCGAACTTATCAAGATTACTTCTTGTGGCGTTCAAACAATTTGGGTAATATTTTCTAATCTTCTAACCAAGATATCAACATATCGTAGGCGATTGTGTTAGTTGCTTGGTTCAATATTTTTTTAATCAAACTCTAAACTTTGATCCATTGGCTTTCTTGTGTTGTGATTCAACCTCGTGTGGGTTTCGTAACTACAATTGTTACGTGAGTTCGCATCAGTTAGTATCAGAGCTTAAGCTCCAAAAATCAAGGTTATATCTTTTCTTTTATTATTTAGTCTTTTGTTCATATTCTTTGTCTTTTGAGTCTTTGATCCATAAAAATACCAAAAAAAAGTTCAAAAGATTTTTTTGAGCTCATTTAGCATCCAAATTAATTTTCATTTGTTTTGCTGATTTGTTAGGTTCTTTTCTTTCCAATTCCTTATCGAGTCTTCTAAATTGCGCACTCACATCCTAGTATGAATTCTTAGAGGATAAGACTTGATTGAGTTCGAATTCATTTTTTGAAGCACTTGAACGAAAACAATTGAGTGGAAAAGGCAAGAGTTGATTGTGAGACTAATAGAGGAAAAAGGAAAATTTTGAGTGATACACGAGCGTGAACACGTGAGGGATATATTATTTAGATTTAGGATGTCGCACGATTCTACTTTAAGCAAGAACAATAATTCAGCCAACATGACAGAGAAATATTTACAACTGTTCAAGCGGTTTTTTGAAGATATGAAGGATATGTTAGATAGGAAAGAGGCGTAGATAGAGAGGCAAGACCTAGTACGCTAATTTACATGGGGAACAACCTAGAGGAGTGCCCAACACAAGGAGGCAAGGAAGGCGAGAACTAGGGCGGAAAATAACAATGAATATAGAGCAGTTAGTGATGATGATGGAACATTATTGGATGTCGAGTTAGGAAGAATGACGGTTAGATGAGTTAACCATTAAATAAGGGGTAGAGATCTTATAGGAGATGGAGTTGATAATAGTATGGGAAATATCAAAATGGCAATTCCTACCTTCAAGGGAATGAGAGATCTGGAGGCGTACTTGGAGTAGGTAAAAAATAGAATTGATTGCTACAACTATTCAAATGAAAAGAAGGTAAAATTTGCGGTACTTGAGTTCACTGATATACTATTACTTGGTTGGATCAAGTGGTGGCATCTATGAGGAGGAATCATGAGACAATGAAAGGCCTATTAGTACTTGGGAATAATTGAAGGCTATCATGGGGAGGAGGTTTGTGCCTAGCCATTATCATAGAGAGCTTTATAAAAAATTGCAAAGCCTCTACCATAGGTCTATAAGTGCGGAGGACTATTATAAGGAGATGAATTTGTTGATGATTAGAGCGAGTGTAAAGAAGGATAGGGAGGCTACAATAGCCATGTTCTTGAATGGTTTAAATAGAGAAATACCCAATGTAGTAGAATTGCAACATTATTTGGAGTTGGAGGATATACTACATATAGTTATGAAGATAGAGAGACAATTGAAGAGAAAAGAGGAAGATGCTAGCATGTACCCACCCAAAGGGAAAAAAGACTTTTTTTCGTGAGGACTTATCAGAACATTTTTTGCTCCAACTCATAGGTTGGTTGAGGAATCATCAAATTAAAGTTCCCAAGGACGGATGGAGCTCATCTTCTCACTCCATTACTGAATTCTGCAATAAAGTCAGCTAAGGTTTGTCCTTTTATGGCTATCCACGACTTGTAAATAATTTTGAACTACCCTAGCTCCACTGCCCATTTCACCATTTTTCTTGATGTGCCTGCCTTCTGGAGGACATGTCGAAGTGGGTAATTTGATAGGACATGTACATGGTGCTTCAAGAAATAAGGCCTCAATTTTTTGGAGACCGTGATCAATGCGTATGGCAGCTTTTCCATGAGGAAGTTTCTCAATTCTCGGGAGGGTCTGGCTTGTGTAATATATCGATAGTTGGGTTCCTTTTTCTTCTTTGATTAGAATCGAGCTCACTGAGTGCGTGGATACTACTAAGTACAAATATAGGGGTTCCTTTGCTTTTGGTTTAGATAATAACGTTGGTTTTGACAAATGTTCCTTGAGCTCTTCAAAAGCTTGTTGAAGATTTTCAGTCTAGTGAAGACCTTTTCTTCCTTTTAGTACGTCGAAGAATGCTTTGCACTTATTAGTTGATTTGGACACGGACTAGTTTAGTGCATCTATTCTCCCAATTAGACTTTGAATTTCCTTAGGTTTTGTTGGGGCTTTCATTTTCAACACTACTTTGATTTTCCTAGGTTGGCCTCAATTCCTCGCTGATTGATTGTATGCCCAAGGGATTTTCTTAAGCTGACTCCAAAGGAACATTTAAGAGGTTAAGCTTCATCTTGTATTTCCTACCTATACTGAACATTTCTTCCAACTTCTTGACGTGGTCAATAGACTTTGTGCTTTTGATGAGCATATCGTCAACAAATACCTCCATTATTTCTCCAATCAAGTCAACAAACATGGAGTCCACCAACCTTTGATAAGCATCTCCGGTATTTTTTAGCCTGAATGACATGACTTTGTAGCAATACAATCCTCTATTCGAACTAAATGAGGAATGTTCTTCATCTTCTGGGTTCATCGAAGTTTGATTATATCCGGAATAGGCATTCATTAAACTTAGAAGTTCGTGTCCTGCAGTGGCATCCACCATTTGATCAACTCTTGGCAGGAGAAAACTATTTTATAGACATGCTTTGTTAAGATCAGTAAAATATATGCATAGTCTCCAACTATCATTGTTCTTCTTTACGAGCATCGGATTGGCGACCCATTTTGGATAATTGGACTCCACGATGAATCCGTTGCTTAGAAGCTTATCTATTTCTTTTTCCAAGGTCGCATACCGTTCTTGATTTAGAGGTTTTCTTCGTTGATGTTTAGGGCATACATTGGGATCAACATTAAGTTTGTGGCACGCTATCTTTGGATCTTTTCCCTCTATGTCAGAATGGCTCCAAGCACACACATACAAATTTATTTCCCAAGAGTTTTATCAGTTCGGTTTTTATTGGTTCTTTGAGTTTGTTTCCCACACGAAACTCTTTCTCTGGTTTATCCGAATTAGGTATTACTGTTACCAGCTGCACTACTGGTTCTACTTCTTAAGGCAGTTTTCTGCTCTGGGAATGATCTCCAGATCGAAGATCGCTTTTATCCTTACCTATGGGTACACAAAATTACAACCTCGAGCTATGACTTAATTTTCTCATACCACACCTTCTCCATTTGGAGTGGAGACTTCATCACATAATTGTAAATTGAAGTTGCAACTTTAAGTTTGTGAAGTATTAGCCTCCCCAAAATGGCATTGTAATTTGTTGGTAGGTCAACCACCATGAAATTAACAATGATTTTTCTTTGACATTGATTTACTCTGAGCTCCACCATAAGTACAATCTCCCCTTCACATTTATGGAATCTTCTAAAAAGCATTGTAGTATCTTGTAGTACAGCCGTAATAAACTTTTACCCAAGCCCATTTGGTTGTATGTTAGCAAATACAGGATGTTTATCGAACTCCCATTATCTACCAAGGTCGTGTGGATGTCAACGTCAGCCACTGGCATTGTGATTACTAGTGGTGCGGGAGGACATAGTTCACATCTGATTCACAAAAAGTGACACTTTCTTGGTCTTGGAGGCCGATGGAATACCAAGTGTTTTTTACCTCATTTCGTGAGTAGGTGTATGCTTCTCGTGCCATTTTTTTTACTTCGATTTGATCCTTCTAGATTTTGAGCTCTCCAATCATCATTTTGATTTATGTTCTCACCTAATTCCTTTATCCTCCTTGAGGTGGAGGATGTACTATGTTTAGATGCTTTCCTTCATCGGTTGGATTGGCCAAGAACTGCCGTAAATAACCCTATTTGATAAGGGTTCAATTTCTTCTTTCAATTGTTTGCAATCATTAGTTTTATGGCTGGTAGATCAATAGTGGCAAGAACATTTCTATTGGTTGAGGTTAGAAGAGCTGATTTTTAAGGGTGCGGGTTTTTTGAGAATCTCTTTATCCTTTATTTGAAAAAGACTCTTTTCAAGGAAGTATTTAGCAATGTATAGTCTTGAGATCTTTTCGGATAAGGTCTAGGCTGTGTATACCTTTCTTTCCTACGCTCTGGTGCTTTGTCTCTTTTGACCTCTTTGTCCTCTACTTTTGGAACTTTAGGAGTTCTTCCTACCTCCTAGTATGTCGCATCCTCCCCACTGATATATTATTCAGCCCTGCTCAGAAAATCGTGAATTGAGCTCGATTCTCATGTACGGACCATGAGATTCGTGTCTGAGGTCGAAGTCCTAACAACGCAGCCATGAGAGTGGCGTCATCAGAGACTTTCTTCATCTCTACTTTCTACTTGTTAAACCTATCAACGTAGCTCCTTAGGGACTCTGTTGAACCTTGATAGATTGATTCAAGGTTTTCCTTTGGGCAGTTCTTATCCTTGCTCCCATGAACTGCCTTAGGAATGTTGTTGCAGTATCATTCCAACTTTTTTATTGAGCCATGAGGGAGCTGTCTAAACCATTTTTGAGATCGATCACCAAAGGTCAGTGTGAATGCTTGGCATCAGTCACACTCTGGAGCTCCATCCTAGAGGTGTGCTTGTAGATATGTCCCATAGGATCAGTGTTTCCTTTGTATCCGATAAGTACTGGCATTTTGAGTTTTTCTGGCAATATTCTATCTAGAATTTCCTTTGAGAACAGTGATTGTGAGTTTTGATTTAACCATTGTGTGGAGCTCATTTTCCTTGATTCAAGTTCTACAACCCTTCGCTTCAGTGTTTCAAGTTTATCTGTTTCCCCATTTCTATGATGTACAAATATTTTTTCTTCAACATTGAATGGTTAGTTTTTGGTAGGGATAGTTTTGGGAGGTCACTTGCTTGACTCTCCCAAATAGCTAAAGATAATTCCTTCCCTTTTGTTCGTATGACGATGGTTTGGAAGAGTTCGTCGTTCATTCCATGTCTCTTTGGATGAGCTTTCATTGAAACTTAAGGCCCTCCTTGTGTGAGGGGCTTTTCCGTGATGTCTTATTGGAGTTTCCACCTAAACTTATGTTCTTGCAGGTTGGACAATGTTTTGATTTTACTCTAAACAAGCTATGACATTGGAAAAGTGGTCTAACCTTAGAATAATCACATCCATGCGCGGATCCTTTGGTTTATGGGAGGTTTCACTACAATTTCTCCTAAAATTTAGAGGAACCTCTACTTCAGCGCTCATTGTCCTTACGTTGCTAGAATTTTGACTCATTTTTGGAGATTTTGCAAATGTCTTGCAAATGGAAAAAATAAAGCTAATAAATGAAAATTTGAAAGTTTTTGTATGCTGGATAATGGAGAACCTCGTTTTAGGGGGAGACCTTCTTTCTAGTGCCAAATTGTTGACGTTAAAAAAGACTTGGATGCTTGTCCTTTCTAGTCAACTTGAGGTAATATTTCGCTTTGCTTTATGGTTTAGATGATAATTCAAGTAATGCATTTGAGAGAGTTTTGATAAGTAAAATGAGAGTTAAACGATTTAAAGTAGTCGAATGATTTTATTCCACTATTTCACATATCTTTCAATACAAATAATTCTTCTATTTATAGATGAATTCTAGGATTTACTGTAGCTAAAAATAGTTATTGTCCAATTTTCAATGTAAATAATGATGATTAATTACTGTAAGTTGTCAAATTCAAACTTTTCAGTGGGTCTCTCTGTTGGGTTTTGACCCAAAAATATCTTGGACAATTAATTTTTCTTGTTAAAGTGGTTAACTTAGAGTTCAAGTTAAATGTGAAAAGAAAAGGAAGATAATATTTTTGGCATGAATTTCTTTCGCTATTTTGATTATTCTATTTCAACAAGGAAGTATCTTGGGGCACAAGTAATACACGTTTTTGGATTATGTTTACCTATAAATATGTGTGTTGAGGAACCAATTAATTGTGCATTGACTAGAGAGTATTGTGAGGAAAAATGTAGTCTGGCATCTTGGTTTTTTCTTGGGTTCTTTGTGGGTTGAACAAAGAAGTTGAAATTAATAGATGTGGTAAAACTTGGTTATTTTTCCTACAATACTTGGGGGGTTTGGTGAGTGCAAATTCTATATAATTGTAACAATTAATTATATAGTGAAAAGCTTTTGCGGTTCGTAAATTTTGCACCGTTGTTTTATTTTTTTGTTGGCTCAATTATTTCTCCAACATCAAAAATTTCTGTGGGGTTAATTAGAGAGGGAATTTGTATATAATTCCCAACACTCTCCAACCTTGGTCTTCATGAGCCGCAATGCAATCGCCGTCTTTTGTAGAGGTATGGAGGTGGCACTCTGCAACTTCCATATTTGGTGGCTCAATGTTATCAATTTGCCCACTTGCAAAGTGTTGAGTGTGGTATTAGTGCTAAGCTCTGTTAGGATATTTGACCCAAATTAAGAATGAGAATATCTTGGACAATTGATTTCCTTGTTAAAATGGTTAACTTGGAGACCAAGTTAAGGGTGAAAAGAAAAGGAAGATAATCTTTTTGGCATTGATTTCTTTCCTTATTCTGATATTCTACTTCAACAAGGAAATATCTTGGGGCACAAGTAATACACGTTTTTGAGTTATGTTTACCTATAAATATGTGTATTGAGGAGCCAATTAATTGCACATTGTCTAGAGAATATTGTGAGGAAAAATGTAGTCTAGCATCTTAGTTTTTCTTGAGTTCTTTGTGGGTTGTACAAAGAAGTAGAAATTGATAGATGTGGTAAAACTTGGTTATTTTTCCTACAATACTTTGGGGGTTTGGTGAGTGCAAATTCTATATAATTGTAACAATTTATTATATAGTGAAAATATTTGGCAAAGGTCCGTGGACGTAGGCAAGTTGTCGAACCACGTAAATTTCTGTGTTCATATTTTATTTTCTTGTTGGCTCAATTATTTCTTGAACATCAAAATCCATGTGCGGTTAATTAGAGAGGGAATTTGTGTGTAATTCCCAACAGTGGCGCCGTCGACGGGGAAATCAACATCTAATTAACAAAGTATCAGGTGGTTCGAAGATTTATTTTGGAGCAAAAGAAAATATGTTTGGAAAGTACAACGTGGAGAAATTTGACTGGAAGATCAATTTTGGCTTGTGGTAAGTATAAGTCATGGATGTATTGATTCAGTTGGGACTGCAGAAAGCTTTGAAGGAAAACCAACCCCGAGTTTTGATAAAGAAACTGAATCTAGCACGAGAGATGAAGATTGGGAAGATTTGGATTTGAAGGCTGCTGGCATGTTACAACTTTGTTTGGCCAAAAATGTTCTTGCAAATATTTATGGGATATTTGCTGTGAAGGAACTGTGGGAAAAACTGGAAGAGTTGTATCAAATGAAGAGCTTGTCAAATAACTTATATCTGAAGGAGCGATTTCATTCTTTGACAATGAATGCAGGTATGAAAATCTTAGACCATCTTAGTATTCTCAATGGGATTGTTTCTGAACAGAAATCTATTGGAGTTAAGATTGATGATGAGGATAATGTTTATCTGGTCTATCCACGTTTGAGCACATTATGCTGATTTTGATGTACGAGAAGGAAACAGTGGAATTTTCAGAAACTAAGTTGATTAGGTTGAAGTGACAATTCATCTGAAAAGCTTTGCTTGTTACTGAAAAGTGGAAGAGAGACAACTCCATGCATTAAGAAGAAGCTAATGTGTTGGAACAGTGGTAAATCTAGTCATGTGAGAAGAGATTGTCCAAAAGGTGGAGCAGACTAGGCTAACTATTCGGAGGTGGACAATGTGACTCTCCTGCTGGAGGGTGGTGATGATGTACTTTAGTAAGATGGGACTTCCTTATGGCATGAATTCAGTTGCCATGATAGAGGATGTGTTCTTGCTGGTAGGT
The DNA here is from genome assembly GCA_963555705.1 of Ligustrum vulgare. Taxonomy (NCBI): domain Eukaryota; kingdom Viridiplantae; phylum Streptophyta; class Magnoliopsida; order Lamiales; family Oleaceae; genus Ligustrum; species Ligustrum vulgare. The sequence continues at coordinate 52,512,849 of OY743171.1, read as the reverse complement.
ACATGTGTTTGCACACGAGCATTTGTTTGTCGTTAATGCAAGGTGTATGATGAATTTGATGTCGATGGATGATGAGCTCCCAGGGAAAGCCAAACATAGGAGTTGCACCATAATTTTTCAGCAATGTTTATTTTGACATGAGCCGATGAAAAGCTCGAAGTTTGTTGATAATTCTGAGTGCTGGTTATACTCATATGGTGGAGTATGAGATCGTCAAAGTGTTAAATGCTTGCCTATTACCCAATGATTGAATTTGAATTTTTTGGCTTGAGTGAATTTATGTCAGGGTGGAGATTGTTAGAATATTTGACCCAAATTAAGAATGGGAATATCTTGAACAATTGATTTCCTTGTTAAAATGGTTAACTTGAAGACCAAGTTAAGGATGAAAAAAAAAGGAAGATAATCTTTTTGGCATTGATTTCTTTTCTTATTCTGATATTCTACTTCAACAAGGAAATATCTTGAGACACAAGTAATATACGTTTTTGAGTTATGTTTACCTATAAATATGTTCATTGAGGAGCCAATTAATTGCACATTGTCTAGAGAATATTGTGAGGAAAAAATGTAGTCTAGCATCTTAGTTTTTCTTGGGTTCTTTGTGGGTTGTACAAAGAAGTAGAAATTGGTAGATGTGGTAAAACTTGGTTATTTTTCCTACAATACTTGGGAGGTTTGGTGAGTTCAAATTTTATATAATTGTAACAATTTATTATATAGTGAAAAGCTTTGGCGAAGGTCCGTGAACGTAGGTAAGTTATCAAACCACGTAAATTTCTGTGTTCGTATTTTATTTTCTTGTTGACTTAATTATTTCTTGAACATCAAAATCCCTGTGCGATTAATTAAAGAAGGAATCTGTGTGTAATTCCCAAGAAGCTCTTCTGATAGGGTTTAGCTAAAGGTAGGACAGCTATCTGAATGGTGGGATCGATTACTAGTGAGGTCATAGGTCTTCTCTTCTATGTGGATTTCCCGATAGACCTTTTTGTATGGGCCTTGATTCATTTAGGAAAATAGGATTTAAGTCTTGCATTTGGATTGGGCCTTGAATTCAAATTTGCATATCAACAAAAACTAAAAAATGGACACCAAACGACTCTTTGCTAGTAAGTATTTTTTGCAAATGAAATGATGATTTAGGAGTCCAGATACAAAAAAAATAAATAAAGAAAAGAAAATTCTTATCAAAGTCGTGCAATTTCTTAATCTTAACACTGTAAAAAAGAATTAAAAACTAAAATAAAGATTGAATTTTCTTGGAGCATTGTAATACACCCATAAAAGAAACTCCATCAAAGTTTTCTACTTTCAATCACGAGCAATTTGTTTTAACTTTTTATATTTTCTCAGTCTTCATTAATCCACTCATTCAATCGAAAGTATCATTGTATATTATAAATTTTGCTTCTACCCGTGAAGGGTTGTCTTTATCTTTATCATTCACAGTGCTGAAGTTGTTGAATCTTTGAAAATGAGAAGCGCCGGCCAATACTTGAAACCTTAATTTGTTTATACATTATTTATCCATTCCTCAATCTCAGGATAAAATATCCCCCTCAGTGAAAAGAATACAAGCATCTACAGCCTCAGTAATTAAGGGGAGAATATGGGCACAGTTGCTCGAGATTCCACCGAAATATCCCCTAAAGACAGCAGAGAAAATGGTGGCTCGACCGATCCCAAGAAGCTTGATGCTGGTGCTCTCTTTGTCCTTAAATCCCAAGGTGATCAGCAAGTACTATATATAACTTTTTGGAACTTATTTGAGAGAATTTAGTTTCTTGATCGTTTCTTTACTGTTTAAGTTGTTTGTATGTTTAATTATATGTTGTTGATATGCAGGCTCATGGTTGCACTGTGGGTACCATTTAACTACTGCAATAGTAGCACCTGCACTTCTGAGCTTGCCCTTTGCTTTCACCTTGTTGGGTTGGTGGAGTTTTGTGTATCAGTATCACTGCGGCAGGGCTTGTCACTTTCTATTCATACTCTCTTTTGTCTATGGTTTTGGAACACTATGACCAGCTCGGAAAACGCCACCTTCGTTTCCGAGACATGGCTCATGATATTTTAGGTATTAAGTGATTAAATCACAACGATTAGTAAATATATACTGTACATTTTCGATATAATACTCACGGTGGACATGTGTTATGGTGCCCACCGTGGCCGTGCTGAAACGTTTATTACATGCTTTTGAGTTTTGATACAAGTTTCACGATTGACGATGTATTATTAAGTCCCTATTTTTTAATGCAATCATTATATTTTATAAATCAATTTATAAACAATACAATTTTTTAAATCATATATTAATCACGTACATTTTTTTTCTTCACTTTTTAACAACACGTTTCACCTAAAAAAAATATAAATAAATAAATTTAAACTTATTACGGTATTACCATTCATATCCTAATAAATAATATAATATCATAGGCTCGGGTTGGGGCTGTTATTTTGTGGGCCCACTTCAATTGGGAATATGCAATGGAGCAATGATTGCATGCACACTTCTTGGTGGACAAAGTTTTAAGGTCGATTCTTTACTCCCAATATATAAAATTATCAATTTCATACTTACTTTTAAATTGAATAGAAATTGACGTTTTTGCATTTGCAGTGTATTTATTTGGTATTAACACCAAATGGGAGTATGCAACTTTACCAATTCATTATAATGTTTGGAGGGCTAACCCTAATCATGGCACAAATTCCATCTTTTCACTCTCTAAGGCACATCAACCTTTGTCTCCTTATTTCTTTGTCTTGCTTATTGTGCTTCCACCACAACAGGGGCTATATATATAGGTAAACTTTTCAATCTTATGTTGTTTACTAAACCAAGCATTCATTTTTCCTTGGCTAATATTCATTACAACTCGATTATATTTTTTTTTGTAGGTTATTCTAGAAATGCGCCTTCTAAGGATTACACCATTACGGGAGTTGGAATAGATCATGCTTTTGGTTTCTTCTATGCCATTTCAGTTATAGTAACTACTTACGGCAATGGGATTATTCCTGAAATACAGGTTTTGACGTTGAACAATCTCATCTGAAAGTTTCAACTGTTAAAGAGGTTCACCAAATGTTTAACACACACGCAAGTACTTGTAGGACATGACTCAACTTTATCTTGTAATTTCTAACGATGCCGATGTTGATCAAATTGAGCTAAACTCTTGAAATCCCTTAACATTTGCAGGATACCGTGTCGTCTAGCCGTAAGTTGTAATAACGAGCTTTATATAGTAGCGAGAGGGACAGTGTTCCATCTGGACCTGAAACTGTGGTGCACCATAAACCACTCTTGACCGATCATGTTAAAGTGACGGTTGATGATGTTGTACGTGGTGCAAAAACATATCCTTTACCTGTACTATCTCAATATCACAACACGGAGGGGAAGCTATTGAAAGCTTCAATCAATGGCCTCAACATCTAGTTATGTTAGGAGAGGTAATAATTTTTAATTATATAAAAGTTTCTTTCAAAATTGTTTACTTTGATATTTATATGAAACTAATTATGATGATAACAATTTTCTACATGCAGGAAAAGTCACCGGAAAAGGCAAAAAAAGTTAATAAACAAAAAAAGGCCAAAAGTTCTTAAATGTCATATATCCAACGATCTCCGCTGGTTGACGATGCAACGTTACAATGTCTGGGTGATGATTGCAAAAGGTTGCACAATGCGGTCATTTGGACACCTGTTGGTATTGACTTTTTCACTGTGCCTTTAAACGCAAATGTGTTTCATCATACGAACGACACATATATTTACGTCACAATCGACGACATCGCCGACTTGCTTAAAATGGAATGGTTGAATATATCTATCCTGCAAAGACACACGATGTAAGACTACTTAACACAAATTTATAAATTTCATTTAATTTTTTATCATTCATTTATTTATTGATTTATTTATTTTTAAGTACCTACATGAGTTGTGTGAGGAATTTGGCGTTAAGTCGCTTGGATTTATGTGTCGTCACAAATTGCTTCAATTAAGGTGAAACATAATTTTGACAGCGTCATTACGTATACGACTGAAACCATGCAGACCTTACAATCCAAGCAATACATTCTCGCACGGTACTTCCAAGAGTAAGATTATTAATATTCATTCTTTCTTATTCAGTTCAAATCATTTGACATTTAAAATTGTATTTATACGTTCATAATAAGTAGGAATCATTGGATGTTGCTTGTGATTTTTTCTCAATCGAACACCGTATACTTCTTGGATTCAGCGGGGTCAAATAAGCGTAAAATACAAATCAAACCAACGTTGAATACGTAAGCATTTATATATTTCATTGATCATGTTTTTTTTGTTTAGTATGTGGTGGATAAATTTTGATAGTTTCCATATAATAATTCTTATCGAGTTTGAGATGAAATTGATGTGTTTGTATTGTGATTCTTGAGAAGATAAAAAAATTTTAATTCCAGGGTCACTCTACAGGTTGATTTTGTTCAATTTATAGAGGAGATTCTGCTAAAATTTCTGTATATATGTTATAATCATTCATTTTTATTCAAATTTTAGGGCTCTTAAAACATTTTGTATATATGGTGGCAAGAGAAGTATATGCAATGTAAATTGGAAACAAATTGCGGTATGTAGAGGTGAGCAAAAATCGACTGAACCCGCCCAAACAGACCCAACCCGATCGATTTGGGTCGATTTTTCATGAAAATTAGGTTGGGTTCGGGTTTTTTTTTAAAAAAAATTGTCGGGTTGGGTCAGGTTGCGCGTTGGGTGAATAACCCGACCTAACCCAACCCAAATAAAAAAAATCTGTTTTTTTTTTTAATAAATAATGAAATTTAACTTATTTAAATATTGATTGAACATATTTTAATTTTATTAGCAAGTGTTCAATTTATTATATTTTATGTTATTGTAGTGTACATAATTGATTTGAATTTTGAATTAAAGATAAATTCATGAGTTTTTTTTTTCTCAAAATTTTTACTAATTGGGTCAAAACCCAAACCGACTAACCCGACCCGACCCGACCGAAATTTGGTGGGTTGGGTTTGTTCTTGTAATTGGGTTGGGTTGGGTTGGGTTGGTTTTTTATCAACCCGATCGTAGTGGGTTGGGTTCAGGTTGGGCAAAAAATCGACCCAACCCAACCCACGCCCACCTCTAGCGGTATGTCAATCTAAAAGTTACTATAAACTCCTGAATTATTAGCTCTCTCTCTCTCTCTCTCTCTCTCTCTCTCTCTCTCTCTCTATATATATATATATATATATATAAACAAACACACACACACAAACACACACACATACTAATAGTTTTAATGTGAAAATTTCAGTTTCCTCAACAACCCAAATGTTCTGAATGTGGCTATTATGTTATGAGAAACATGTATGATATAGTCACACAACTATATGTGTCGGTTGTACTGTACAACCCACGCATATTCCCTTTACCATGTATGTCTGCGCTATATGCGTCACTTTCACAACCGACGCGTATTGTCTTTTACTATCGACGCAAATGACTGAAATTGTAATAGTGCCTCCAGTTACAACCGACGCGTATTGTCTTTTACTATCGACGATTTGAAACAGTTGAACTTGGGAACAGAAGAGGAGCCGAGGCCAATCTATGTCAGCGCCCTTCTGAGTCCAAAAGAAGAATCTGAATATTTCAACATGCTACAAGAATACAAGGATGTGTTTGCATGGTCCTACAAAGAAATGCCAGGGCTTGATCCTAAAGTTGTTGTGCATCATCTTGCAATAAAACATGGAGTTCGTCCTATCAAGCAGCCTCAGAGAAGATTTCGACCAGAATTGATTCCTCAAATTGAAGTAGAAATCAACAAACTCATTGAAACTGGGTTCATACGTGAAGTCAAGTATCCGACTTGGATTGCTAACATTGTTCCTGTCAGAAAGAAGAATGGACAGTTACGAGTTTGTGTTGATTTTCGAGACCTAAATCAAGCTTGTCCTAAAGATGATTTTCCACTTCCAATAACAGAGTTAATGGTGGATGCAACAACTGGATACAAGGTTCTTTCTTTCATGGATGGATCTTCTGGGTACAATCAAATTCGAATGAATCCTAAAGATGAAGAGCTTACAGCATTCCGCACACCTAAGGGGATATACTGTTATAAGGTCATGCCTTTTGGATTAAAAAATTCCGGGGCAACTTATCAAAGGGCAATGCAAAAGGTTTTTGATGACATGATGCATGAGAAAGTTGAATGTTATGTGGATGACCTTGTTGTCAAGACAAAAAGACGAGACGATCATCTACAAGACTTACAAGATGTTTTCAAGAGACTCTGGCGCTATCAGTTGAAAACGAATCCATTAAAGTGTGCATTTGGGGTCACTTCTGGAAAGTTTCTTGGCTTCATAGTTCGACATCGAGGCATTGAGATAGACCAATCAAAAACTGATGCCATAATTAACATGTGTGAACCCAGTAATTTACATGAACTAAAAAGTCTTCAAGGAAGGTTAGCATATATTCGAAGATTTATTTCTAATCTTGCTGGTCGTTGTCACCCATTCAACAGGTTGGTAAAGAAATATGTACTATTTGAATGGAACGATGCATGTCGTGATGCTTTTCAAAGTATTAAGAAATATCTATCTCACCCACCGGTGCTTACAGCTCCAACTCCTGGAAAGCCATTAACTCTCTATGTTGCAGCGCAAGAATATTCTCTAGGTGCGCTTCTTGTCCAAAACAACGATGAAGGAAAGGAGAATGCGCTCTATTACCTGAGTCGGACATTAGTAGGTACGGAACTGAAGTACTCACCAATTGAGAAGATGTGTTTAGCATTGATATTTGCAGCTAAGAAATTGAGGCATTATATGTTAGCACACACAATCCATCTAGTCTCAAGGGTGGATCCATTAAAGTACATAATGTCAAGGCCTATTCTTTCTGGAAGGATAGGAAAATGGAAACTTCTATTATCGGAGTTCGACATCAACTTTACTCCTCAAAAGGCTGTTAAAGGACAAGCATTAGCAGATTTTCTTGCTGATCATCCAATTCCGACAAAATGGGAGCTCTCTGAAGACCTTCCGGATGAAGAAGTCTTTTACACTGAAGTTGTACCTTCATGGAGGCTATTCTTTGATGGGGCAGCTCGAAAGTACGGTGCTGGAGTAGGAGTCGTATTTGTCACTCCTCATGATCAAGTTATGCCATATGCCTTTGCTTTGACAGAAAAGTGTTCCAATAACATGGCAGAATATCAAGCTCTCATTATTGGTTTGGAGACTGCATTGGACATGGGAATTAATCAATTAGAAGTCTTTGGAGATTGTATGTTGATAATCAACCAGCTTCTATCTGAATATGAAGTCAGAAATTTCAATCTAAAGCCATATCATGAGTACGCATCAACACTTTTGAAGCAGTTTGAATCAATACAAATCAAATTTATTCCAAGAAATGAAAACAAAGAAGCTGATGCATTAGCCAATTTAGTTGCTGTTCTAGCCAGATCAGATGAAGAGTCTATCCACCAGGTGTCAATTGTTCAAAAATGGGTTATTCCACCACTATTTCCAGAGAATCTGCAAGAAAACAACAGTGTTGAAGTTTCCAATGAAGAAAAAACTGATTGGAGACAACCAATAATTGATTATCTTCAACATCAGAAGTTACCGGACAATCCCCGTCGTAGGACTGAAGTCCGAAGGCGTGCTTCTCGCTTCATATTCTACAAGAACACACTCTATCGACGTTCATTTGATGGAGTTTTTCTTCGATGCCTAAGTAATGAGGAAAAATCACACGTTCTTGAAGAAGCTCATTCTGGAATATGCGGTGCTCATCAGTCCGGGCCCAAGCTCCATTTTCGGATAAAAAGAATGGGGTACTATTGGCCAATCATGGTTCAAGATTCTATGGACTATGCAAGGAAATGTGAAGCTTGTCAAGTCCATGCAAATTTCATCCACCAGCCTCTTGAACCATTGCACCCGACGATAGCCTCGTGGCCTTTCGATCCTTGGGGCCTTGATGTGATTGGACCTATAACTCCAAAATCTTCAGCTGGACATTCATACATCCTTGCTGGAACTGATTATTTCTCCAAGTGGGCTGAAGCTGTATCGCTGAGGGAAGTAAAGAAAGAAAATGTTGCAGATTTCATTCGTGTTCAAATCATTTACCGGTATGGAGTTCCTCGACACATCATCACTGATAATGGAAAGCCTTTCTGCAATAGCCACATAAATAATTTGTGTGCTAAATTTGGGTTCAGACAATACAATTCCTCCATGTATAATGCAGCAGCAATCGGACTTGCAGAGGCATTCAACAAGACCCTGTGCAACCTGTTGAAGAAAGTTGTGTCTAAATCTAAAAGGGACTGGCATGAAAGAATTGGAGAAGCCTTGTGGGCTTACCGCACTACTTACCGGACCCCGACACAAGCTACCCCTTATGCTTTAGTGTATGGAGTAGAAGCTGTCCTGCCTTTAGAATGCCAAATTCCATCATTGCGGATTGCTATTCAAGAAGGGTTGACAACATAAGAAAATGTCCGTCTTCAACTCGAGGAGCTAGAAGCTTTGGATGAGAAGAGATTAGAGTCACAAATGCACTTGGAATGTTATCAAGCTCGTATGGTAAAGTCCTTCAACAAAAGGGTGCGGCCAAGATCATTTCAAGTAGGAGATATGGTACTTTCAGTACGCAGACCAGTCATAATCACAAGAAAAACTGGGGGCAAGTTCCAACCTAAATGGGATGATCCATTTCTTGTTACTCACGTGTTCACAAATGGAGCATACAAGATCGTTGACAAAGATGGACTGCAAATTGGACCTATCAACGGAAAATTCCTAAAGCGTTTTTACGCTTAAAGTTCTTTAAATTTTGTTGTACCTAAATGTACTACTCCTGGCCCGCAAGAGGATAAACTGTGAACGGCTCTATAAACAAAAAAATAAAAAATAAAAAAATATGTTGTCGTAATGAACTACGTTTTGACTTGATCCCTTTTGGGTACTTAGGCAGCTTGAATGGAAATTATAAATTCAAGTTCAATTAAAATCAATAAATTCTTTCTATTTTTCTTGTATTAATCTTTCTTTGCAAAAAAAAAAAGTGTAAAAGAGAGATGCAAAAGAAAAAAAATCCAATAAAGAATGATGTTGATGAATCAAAGTTCATTCAACTTAGCAAAAAAAAAAAAAAAAAGAAGTCGTCTTCATTCTATCTTAATCAATCACTGTCAATCAACTGCAAGAAGTTGTCTTCAAGAGTCTTCCTTTCTTGGTCAATGGATCCTGTAATTGTGGCATCCTTAACTTGCGCTTGCTCCAATGAAGTCTTCTTCGTCTCAAGTGAACCGGTATTTTCCTGGCAAGTTTGGAGTTCATCACGAAGTTTATCCAGCTCTGAATTCAAATCACTAACTCGAGCTTCCAAAGAAGAACATGTGGAATTCCCTGCTGCTATCTGGATATCAAGAGATCTCAACTGCTTAGCCTTTTCTTCTGCAGTCAAACACTCCAAGTACTGCTGTCTTTTAGCAAGATAAACGTCAACTCCTCCAAGAAATACATCCATGTGTCTCATCAAAGGCATTGGATCTGCACGGAATTGATTGATGATCACATCCCAAAGAGTTTATTTGCTTTCATTCCACCAAGTCCGAATGTTGGAAAAACCATGCTTCAAAGCTTCCTTAAACAATGTGATGAGATTCGAAGAGCGGAAGAAACGCCGAAAAGTTCCGAACCCAGGTTGTGGATGGACGGTGGAATCATGACCCGATATTCACGACGCGATGGCTCGACGATGCGGAATAAAGAACCAAGACTTTCGAAACACCACAAGGATTTGCCCAATCTCCTTGATAAGTCTCTGATTTGAACGCCACAAATATTCTAGCAAATATTTGATAAGTTCTGGATGAACGCCACAAGATAATCAATCTTGATAAGTTTGGGTTTGTAATGTGAATCCACACATTAAACAATTGAAAAACATTCAATCTCTTTTATTCAATAATCAAAGTATTAATTTACAATGAATCAAAAAGGCGTATAAATAAGCAAAATAAAACCCTAATCGCTAATTTACTCAAAATAGAATTCTAACTAACCTAAAATAGCTAAAACTGATAAGGAAATAAAATAATGCGAAATCTGGAAAAAATCTGATCCGTTAATCCGTTACGGCCGTAAATACCAGGCTTACGGCCGTAAGCCCTTCTCTGGTCCAAAGTTGATACCGAAGTTACGGCCGTGAAGAATTTGTTACGGCCGTAAGTCATGTTCTGGCCAAAAATTGCGATAGCTGCGTTACGACCGTGATTCCAACTTTTACGACCGTAAAAGATCAGCTGCTTAATTTTCCGATTCTTTTCGACACTGTTTGATCTTCAAAGCTCGTCGAATCTGTTGAATTCTTGTTTTGACTTGAATATTTATATTTTCCCGTCAAGCCTGCTATGACTCCGATTGTCGAGGGTCCTGGATCACATCATACCCTCCTTCTTTAGGATGATTCGTCCTGAATCATAGCTTTGTTCATGCATGCAACTGCTCCCCCTGGATCAAACGGAAAATTATTGCTTCCATGCCAGTGGGATGCCCAATAATATTTTGTAACTTGGGTTACATGAATGGATTGAAGCTCGAGCTTGAATTGCCATGATTGGTGTGACTCAAGCTCCCAAGTGTAAGAAATCCGCAAGAAAGAATTAAATAGAATGGGGAGGGACATGTTAGCTTCATGAGGTACAATGTATGGATCCTTGTATTCATGATAAACCACCATCTCCACTTCTTTTTTAAGAACCACGATGCCCTCCTCTTCACCTCGTTCTTCCTTTACATTTTCAACAACATTTTCAAAATTTTTACTTTCAAACTCGACCACATCTTCTACCTCCAGATTTTTATCACTAATCTCATGCACTCCCCCAACGGTATTCAAATGTGAATCTACCAATTCAAAGCTCAAAATTTGAACTTCTACCCCAACTTCTAATTCCTCATCATATTTTGGAGTTTGTTCACATAACTCCACGTTTTCAACTCCTACCACAAAGTTTGGGGTCTCTTCAACTACTTCTAATTCATGTTTCAAGCCTCCCTCCTTCTTTTTAACATTCATATTCTGAGGCTCAACTATAACATGTATTTCACTCTCCTCTAACCATCTAATTACCGCCTTTCGTTTCTCCTCCTTCCTTTGTAATTTAGCCAAATATTTTCTTTCTGCCTCCCGTTCACACCTCAATCTTTCCTCATAAATTTCTTTTTGAATTTTCAAAATTACTTTTGGATCAATCTCAGCTCCTCTCTTAACCCCGATTCCATCCCTAGGTTTAGGATCACGCCTATAATCACTACGATTTACTTGAGATCGCCCCTTTTTCAATTTCCCTTCCCTTTCATCTAATTTATCCAACCTAACCAAAGCCTCATTCAAAAATCTCCACATACGTTCTTTGGCGTTTTCATGGGAATTGGACATTGTAAAATTTATGTGGAAGGACACAGAAAAAGAATAATGAAAACAAATGATCAAGAAATTCAAGAAAGTGGTTCTTGAATTGACTTTTTTTTTTTTTGAATTTTAGGATGAATTTTCGGAATAAATAAAATAATAAAAAAATAATAATTTTTTTTTTTTATAAATCCGAAAATTCGACAACGAACACAATAAAACAAACGGAACTTAATTCGGATAAGAATTAAGCAAAACAAACACTTTTGAATTTTGTTGGATTTTTATATGGATCAAACAAAGAAAAAAATTTACTGGCACGAAGAACAAGAAAATCAAGAAAAGAAAGACTCAACAACAATATATGGATGATTTTTATGGGACTCGACATAAAAATCAAACTGGATAGAAAAACCTGAATTCAAAGTCCACCTCTGATACCACATGATGAGATTCGAAGAGCGGAAGAAATGCCGGAAAGTTCCGAACCCAGGTTGTGGATGGACGGTGGAATCATGACCCGATATTCACGACGCGATGGCTCGACGATGCGGAATAAAGAACCAAGACTTTCGAAACACCACAAGGATTTGCCCAATCTCCTTGATAAGTCTCTGATTTGAACACCACAAATATTCTAGCAAATATTTGATAAGTTCTGGATGAACGCCACAAGATAATCAATCTTGATATGTTTGGGTTTGTAATGTGAATCCACACATTAAACAATTGAAAAACATTCAATCTCTTTTATTCAATAATCAAAGTCTTAATTTACAATGAATCAAAAAGGGGTATAAATAAGCAAAATAAAACCCTAATCGCTAATTTACTCAAAATAGAATTCTAACTAACCTAAAATAGCTAAAACTGATAAGGAAATAAAATAATGCGAAATCTGGAAAAAATCTGATCCGTTAATCCGTTACGGCCGTAAATACCAGGCTTACGGCCGTAAGCCCTTATCTGGTCCAAAGTTGATACCGAAGTTACGGCAGTGAAGAATTTGTTACGGCCGTAAGTCATGTTCTGGCCAAAAATTGCGATAGCTGCGTTACGGCCGTGATTCCAACTTTTACGGCCGTAAAAGATCAGCTGCTTAATTTTCCGATTCTTTTCGACACTGTTTGATCTTCAAAGCTCGTCGAACCTGTTGAATTCTTGTTTTGGCTTGAATATTTATATTTTTCCGTCAAGCCTGCTATGACTCCGATTGTCGAGGGTCCTGGATTACATCACAATGTCCGCAGGAAATTAATCTTGGCTTCTTGTAGAGCATTCTTCAAGAAAGAAGATTCTTCGGTAAATCTGTGCAGAGGACCAGATATGGAAGAACATATTGGTGTTGTCTCACAATTATTTATCTTCTGACCTGGAGCTGGTAATGCTAATAAAGGAGAGGTATTCGAAGTATCCTGTCCAATCTCTGAACTGCTAACTCGCAAAGGCTCAGAATTCACCTCATCATTAAGATCATCTTGATTAGGTGATATGACACCGTTATTAATACTGCTTGGGTATTTGCAAGGAGGCTCATGTCTATCGTTGCCATAAATTTCATCAAATGCACCAATCATCTCATGGTTCTCATTACGATGATCTGCTGAATAAAACATCCATTCAGGAACTTGTGGAAATCCTACAACAAATAGAAATTTGAAGAAATTAAATACCAATCTATTAGGGCATTGAATGGGCTAAAAAATGAAGATGTATACCTGCGTTTCGTGTTTGAGGCGACATATCCAAATTTTCATCGCCATAGGATACATCTGGGATGCTCAAGTCATGTCTAAATGTTTCAGAACATGCTTCCTTAGGATTCTCCACAACCTAAGAATCTTTAGGTCGTATTATCCGCTTTCGACACAATATTTGAGAAAGGGGAATCTGAAGTTCGAATACAAAACGAAAAATGAGATGCAAATTATCATTCAAAAAATAATAATAAATAAAATAAAATTGAATGATAAATAAATCTTACCTGGTCTCTAGGACTACTACTTTCCAAAGGAAGTGTGTCATCGAGTGTTTGAGGTGTTCGGTCCATAGAGCTACTGCTTTCTGAAATTGTAATGGGCTCATGTACCTTCTCTACATGTTCTGAAGTTGAAGTGTAATCCATGCGAGAGTGTATTATTTTAATTTTCTTGATACCTCTTTCATTTGGAACATCCAGAGGTCTCTTCCGAAGAGTCACTTGAGAATCTACATAAGAGGAGTCCAATTCACGGGCATTATGACTTCCTGTTTGTTCGGGGGCAGATGGAGATTTACCAAGTACAAAGTTATTACCTTCACTGGACAATAAATCTTGCACTTTAATCTTGTTTAGACCAGGATATACTTTATCTTCCCACCAAGCTTCGTATGATGGATCAACTTGAAGTTATATATCATCAATGCGCCCCGGAAGATGAAATGTGCATCTACTTCCTACTTGCGTCAAAGATAACCAAGCATGGTAGAGGGTCAACGCATTGGCAGTAAGCATCATTGGTTTTGGTGAGCCTGGAATCGTTTGCCTAAAGCCTTGTTGTCTTGCAAATCTGTGAGGGTTGTAAGCTTCAAGAATAAACAGGTTATTACCACGACGGTAAGAAAGAAACCCTGGTCGGATACTCATCATGAACTCTGAAGTCTCTATAGATCTTTCATTATTATCTGTGCGTATACCACCATGGGGTAAATAAATCGGATTCCACGAAAAATCATTAGAGTCCATTTTTCCACGAATGAGTTCTCGACAATCAAATGCATCAACCTCCCTATGTTGGAAATCATTTAAAGTCCCAGCATATCTTCGGATAATAGGACGAACAATGCTCTTGTCAACGTTAGCATAGATGCCCCGAACAAAATAAGTTGCAGCCCAAGCGTACAAAAAATGTCCGGGAAATGTATATTTGACTGATCCAATGTCATGGCCAGTCACGCAATTTGTTGTCTCGGTAAGTCCTCTGTAAATGCAAGCCAAGATGGGAGGTACCAAGCTGTAAGTTGATTTTGTAGCAATTCTGGAAGCTACTTTAAAAGTTCCCACCCTGAGACAATCATCTCTAGAAGGAAAAATAAAACGGCAGAGCCAAAGGGAAAGATAAGCTGCTATGTCCAACTCTTCTTGTTCTTCAACGGATAAAGAAGTATTCCAGTAGTCCGTGTACCTGTGCAGAATATCGTGTAATGTTTCTGTGCAAACAGGTCTTTGTAAATTTTCTTTGGCTACTGACTGATCCCCTGAAGATGGATTTGCTTCCATAGCCTGCTTAAACGCCTTGCTTTTCCTTGGATTCGGAACACAATCATCAGTTTTGAACCAGAAATCAATCCAGTCGCTGTGGCGGACCCGCTCACTCTTCTTTTTGTCAACGATCAGTGAAAAGGCCTTAAATAAATATAAGCAAGATCTGGGGAGGGAGTTTGTTAGTTCCAAAAGACTTGGTACTACCTCCTCGTAATAATCACCCCTGATGGAAAGTCCAGTAATCTCTTGCATATCCCAAAGCGAAATGCTGATCTCTCCATTGGCAGTTACAAAAGTGTTGGTCTCTGGGCACCAAACTTCGCAAAGAGCTTGATAAATAGAGTCGGGTCGAGAGTAGTCCTTAGTGGCAGAGTAAACGGCATGAGCTAGTTCAGGAAGACTTTTCTTGATGAGAAGCTTATGAATCCAAAGGGACCATTCCCAAAACTTTGACAAGAAAGAAATCTCTCCACGATAATGGAATGTACTTCCCCATCTGATCTCCCTTCGATCAATTCTCTCAGAAATGGTTGCTTTTGGGATGAACGTTGTGTCTGAAGTATGATGCGGAGGAGGACACAAACAAGGATGTCTAGTACGAGTTGAATTCCTCTGGATGACACTGAGAATACGCATGTCCATACCCTGCAAAAGAACTGCATGGATGAAAGGGTATGTCATTGGCTTATGGATGGTAAGTTTAAAATCTCCTATCAAGTTGCATGGAAGCTTCAAAGTAGTCTTGGGGAAGCAAATGATTTGACTTTTCCGTGCAGGATCATAAAATTTCTTAACTTCAGGTAATTTCAAATTTTTCTTGTCTTTGAAATTTTGTTTTGCCATCCCTGAAAAAAAAAATCAGTAGATAGGATTAAAAAAATAAAAAAAAATCTTCAAAAAAATAAAAAAAAATCAAAGTTTCAATCCTGAAAATTTATTATGCCGGGGGTATTCAAATAGATACATTCCGCATATTTTTCAGGTCTTCAAAATCTTCCATCCTGAAAATTTTATTATGTCGGGGAGTATCCAAATGAATACATTCTGCATATTTTTCAGGTCTTCAAAAAAATTTCAATCATGAAAATTTTATTATGCCGGGGAGTATCCAAATGGATACATTTCGCATATTTTCAGGTCTTCAAAAATTTCAATCCTGAAAATTTTATTATGTCGGGGAGTATCCAAAAGGATTAATTCGGCATATTTTTCAGATCTTCAAAAATCTTCAACCTGTAAAAGTAAATCTAGCGGGGGGTATCTAAAAAGATACATTCCGAAGATTTACCAAATTTTCAAAGTACATGTTTAAAAAAAAAAAAAAAAAGAATTTGTTCAAAACACAGTTCAACCTTCAAACTGTTCGTCAGCTTCTGATGATCCTGTTAAAAAAAAAAATTGAGTTTTCTTATTGAAAAAATAAAATAAAATAAAATAAAATCTATGAAAGGCTTATTCACGTTTCTCTCACATACACATCACACACACACACTTTTCTAATACATACACAGTACATGCATGTCAATACACCATACACAACACATTCACACACTTCTCTCTCACACCACATCACACACACACACATACACACGTCTCATACACATCACTCACATACACATAAATCATACACAAACACCCACACATTAGCACACAGATCGAAACCAGGAAAAAAAAACACTGTTCACGTTAAAAAAAAAAAAAAGAAGAAGAAGTGTACAGTCACGTTTTTCAAAAAAAAAAAAAAAAAAAACTTGCCTACAGTATGAAGTTGGTGAACGAGTCAGGTAATTCCTTTTCTCAATTTTTTATGTTTAAGCGCGGTAGTCCAAATTGATGGATTGGGTCATTTGATTCTCCTATTACCTTTTCCAAAGTATGGTCGAGATTCTTCAAGTAAAATCAATTTCAATATGAAATTTTCTTTTTTCTTGCTTCTTAAAGTGAGATGAGTCTATCTAAATAAAAGGAAATCAACTTGTTTATCTCAAATAGGAGTCTTTTTTTTTTTAATCGTGCAACAGAATTCGAGCTCCAATAAAATTCCTTCAACTTGATTATTGAGTTAAATTTACTATTGAGAATTCAAGTTTAATCAAATTTTAAAATAATTTTCAAATTTCAAGATTTATCTATTTATTTATTTTCATAATAAATAAATAAATCTTGAGGGGGCATTTGTAGACATAAAAAAAAAAAAAAAATCTAGATTGGATCAATTTAATTTTGTTTTAATCCAGTTAAGTCCGTTTAATAAAGTTTAGTAACGCCCACCTAAAAGAAGCCCATCCTACTTTTCAAAACCCTAACCATTTTATTTATTTAAATAAATGAGGTGGTTACAAAATTTTCTCTATAAATAGGACCATTGGTCCATGAAAAAAAAGAAGAAAAAAAAAAGGAAAAAAGGGGAGAAGAAGGAGAAAAGAAAAGCAAGAAAAGAGAATTGCATGGGGAGAATACAAAAATTCTCTCAAACTTCAAATCAAGTCCAAAATTCAAGAAGATCAAAGCCTTCTTCAAATCAAAGCAAGTCCAATCCGAAGTGCAAATCCAAAATTCAAATTCAAGTCTCAAGTTCCAAGTGACAAACAATCAATCTCTCAACAAATCAAGTTTTCCAGCAAATTCAGAAGTCCAGGAATCAAGCCACGTGGCCCCTTGTCTTCAAACACGCAGATCGTTAATCAGAGGATTTTGCAATTTTGCATTTACAAGAGCTGTCCACTTGTATTTTCTTAAATTCAATTTGTAACAAATTCAGTATTTTTAATAATACTTCGAAATTCGTCGTACAATGATGATAGTGTATTAATATTTAATTGATGAGAGTTCCAGTTTCATGAAAAAATCTAATCGGACTTTTTTGCCATGTCTTTTATGATGAGATGTATTAATTAATTAAATTTGTGTGTAGTGAGAATAAGCCTCCGTTTGGTAAAAGTTTTTTTTTAAATTACAAATAAAAAATGTGGTGTTTTCAAAGAAAAATATGTAATTAAAAAGGCCCCGTTTGGCAAATTATAATATTTTTAAACAATAAAATTCCACAAATCACTTTTTCACCATATACATTTTCTCTCTCCACTTTTCAATCACATATTTTACCTCGAAAACATAAAAAATAAATGTTAAATAATAATCGAAAATACATGAATGAAAAATGAAAATGGAGAGTTTTAAAAAATTTATTTGAAAGACCCTTAATTGGAAAAATGAAGATATAAATTGTAAATATATGAACAAAATTCTTATTGAAATTAATGACAATGTTGAAAAATAAAAAAATAATAGATTATTGAAAGATAATTTGAAAATATATCATTAATATTTCTCAAACCTTCCTTAATGATTATAATATATTGATATTTAATTAAGAAGTAGAAATTCAGTTTAATGAAAAAATTATAATCGAACTTTTTCACTATTTCCTTTATGATGGTTTGTTAATAAAATTATATTATATTTTCTTTTTAGTGAAAATAAATAATAATTGGAAATATATAAATGAAAAATAAAAATCGAAAATTAAAAGTTTATATTTAAAAGATTTTTAGTGGGTAAGTAAATAGTTTAAGTTGTAAATGTATGAATAAATATTCTTATTGAAATTAATGTCATTGTCGAAAAAAATTAAAAAAAATAATTGTACATTAATTAAGGGTAAATATGAGATTATAATAAAGTTGTGCGGGTAAAAATGTCCAAATTTTTTTTTTTTTTTTTTTTTTTCCATTTAACTACTTTTAGAAGATGTATAGATTGTTAAAGAAAATTAAAAAATGACAATCAAACGACATTTTTTTAACAAATGAAATGATGGTTTGGGAGACCGATAAAAAAATATAGAGAAATACTATTTGTATAACTATCATTGACAATTGACGATGTGACACAATCATGTTAACTTATACATGAATAATGCTACTTGAACCACCTCGGTTGAACAACTTGGTGGTCCACTCTGCCACAATGACTAAAATGCCCTAACGTAAAATATGTGGCCATTATGTTAGCATAAAGTTTATGCGATAGATTTTAAATTGTGATTTTCTCGATTCTGTTTTGGCATGTTTATAATTGTGATTTTCTCGATTGTCTGTTTTGGCATGTTTATAAGTGCATCTGAATATATTTACATAAAGAACATAAATTCAACTAAATTGAAATCCAGTGTTGATGGCAAATATATTAATGTTATTGACACTTGGATCTATCACATATGTTGGCACCAAATTAACTCTATACGGTGCACTCCAATGTTGGAGGTGAGCATTCTACGAAGTTAATTGCAATGTTAGAACAATATTCAAAAAGAGAGAGAGAGAGAGAGAGAGAGAGAGAGAGAGACCTACATATCATTAATTGTTGTGAATATGTAAGAGGAGTAAGCGGCGGGTATTTTGGATCTTGTGGGGGATGGTGTAAGTGGTTGACTCATGTTCGAAATTTAGCGTCCCAATTTTGTGATTATCACGGATAACATACAATAATAATCAAGAAACGCAACAAGAACAAAGAACACAATCTTGGTGACTCAGTTCGGTGCCAAATCGCACCTACGTCTGGGGGGCTTCGGATCGAGCTCGTTTCACTAGCCAAATCCAATGAGAGTTCTTTACAAGATTCCCGCTCACAAACCGTGCGCCAATTCCTTCTCAAGGAATTACCAAATCACAACTCTTATTCTTTACAATATCATCGTACCATAATACTACATAATAGCACTTCCAATTAGCCTATACAAGGACTCAATTATGCTACAAAGTATTTTTCTACATGGTGCAAGAAAACTCGGGTGGATTTCACAAGAGAGGAGAGGGAGAGGGCTAATCTATTCCATTATACCAAATGATCCCAAGTAAAGAATTTATTAATTGCCAACTTAATCCAATCATAGGATCTTGATCAATGGTCCACAATAAAAGTATAATAACAATAATTGTACCTTTAAGTTCTCCAACTTTAAGCTGGTTGCTAATTAGGCACTTCAAGAATGAAAGCTTCCAATTCGGGGACACATCAATAATCTTTACCTTGATCTCCAAATTCTCATCTCTTACTCTCTTGGTTGCTATAGGCCAAGTGGGTGGGCTTGATCATCATCATCATCATCGCCCGATACCTGCAAATAAAAGTAAATGAAATTACTCACAACTCAATGTAGAATCCAATAAAATTGGACTTCGCCTCTTTTTACCAATGTTCAAGAGTACAACAATCAAACCACAAATTTCGAACTTGCGCACCCATCGTTCCTTCTGAAGGAACCGCACCAAACACTATACATTAGTATTACCAATCTAGCCTATTATGGCCTAGATTATACTACATGTGATTATACATGGCTGCAAGAATCGCTGAAACAAAGAGGGAAAAATGACCCAAAAAAAGTGCACGTTGTGCCAAAAATGAACTCTTGAATTTTATCATATCATGACTCTAGTACCATATCTGAAGAAATGTGATACAAAAACATTTATTCAGGCTTTACAACACTGTGTGACACCTCAAGTAAAATGCAACATATAATCTCTATGTATAGTGCAACTATGAAAAACTGGATTTTTCCATAAAATGTATATCACGCTAACAGCCAAAGTATATAATCATATCACCAATAAAACCACAATATTTGAATTATATGATGTCAATATACTTAAACTCAATCATGGATAATAGAACTATGTGCAAAAAACATGTGATTGACAACTCACATAACCATCACACAAGGTGAAACACAGAGGAGGAAAATCACCATCCAATTACCAATATTCGCAACATAACATACATATATAAATCATCACACTATCACATTATGTATAGCACATACACATAAGGCTCATCACAATATCCCCTCAAATCTAACGTACACATTTCAATATTTTTCATTTACAATTGTCAACAATGAATCAATCAAGAGCAATATCATCAATTTACGAACAAATGAATCAAATCACATATACCACAACCAGGTAACATTTAAGTCATACCAGAAACTTTCAAGATAAAACACACATGCACTGGTTTTTATTATCATAAAAAAACCAAGAAGTTGAAATATAAAAACTTATATAAAAAATGTAATTCCACATCAGGTTGTTTAATTTGTCGCGAATAACTAAACCACCAACAAAAGTTTTCATATAACCTTCATCTCAATTTATGTGTGTACCCCTTTATCTAGTCTACTAATCTAAGAAAGGTCATTCCTAGTGGTATCTCCTTTTGATTCAAAAACAAGAGAACACATCTCTATCCATTTCTCCATCCACTCTAACGATTGTTCATTCTCACAGAGTCTCATCACTCTATCAATTGTTCACCCTCATAGAGTTTCATCACTCTATCACACTAGTCAACCCAAGAATAGGTTATAACAGGTGTATCCATATCATTCTATCACTACTCTCTTTTAATAATCAGGACGCTGAATATTGGAGTCCTCACCTCACTCTTAGTACCCCGGGCCTGGGAATGGTACTATCACTATAACCAACTCCACCTGTAACTGATAACTAGCACCACCTTGCTGTTTTTTCTCTCAATTGCACTAAAAAATCATGTTTTGAACATGACACATCAACCTTATTAACCATGATCACACAGCACATTAACCTTGAACACACTACTCCATGATCTAACTACCTTTTCGGCTTCTACATGATAACCTATAATCATCAATCCTCTGGAGGACATCTTAGAAACACATATCTAGCAATAGGTTCAGCATTTTCCCCCATTCTCAAATGGTGAAAATATAAGCACAGCCAAAAGTTTACAGCATAAAATGATCAACACATTTATCATACAATCTATCATGAGTAGTATCACAAACATGAAGAAAAAGAAACACGACGTTGCTTACCAAGCACACGACGATCACATAAAAGCAAATCCGACATATAGTAATTTCCAAGCATGCCTTTATAAAACTTACCACATACATAATGACCACATAAATGCATATAAGACATACAGTCTATATATAACTCGCATTTATCACATCAAGGTACATAAGACCTATGGTCTCATACAACAGAACCTATATCACCAAGAAGCTTCTTATCATTCATTCGTGCACCCGTAGTGTGCAACTCATACATGTCATTTGTGTTGGTAAACGAAACAGAGGAATCAACATCTCTAATCACATAAATTTTGGTAACAAATACACCATATCTTGTAACCCCCTTACACGTTACAAGAACACCCTTGATAATTTTCATGAGCTCATACTCAATTTTACCAGTCAGCCCGATCTATTCTAATTGACCCATATATCAAATTCATATTCATCTCATGAATATATCTAACTCCACTTAAAAATGAGCATATAGCCACTATCAAATTTAACAAAAATATCATCCATCCCAACAACTTTGCATGCAATATCATTATACAACACAACGCGATCAAAGTCATGTTCATGCAAATTGTTAAACAAATCAATATGGGATGCAACAGAAAAATATGAGCCAAATCAAATAGTCATTCATGCATATGAAATTTCACGATTAAATTTATATCACATGAGTCAACAGGATTTAATAATACATAATCCTCATTCGGGTCCAAATTAGAACTAGATACCACATACTCCTCATCTCTCTCTCTCTCTCTCTCTCTCTCTCATGCTTCCTTTTATAACAATCTTATAAAGTGACCAAAACAACAACAAATAAGTTAAGAACTCTCTCCCAAATCTCACTACTATTTCAAGTCAAGATTAATACCATTGAATACCAAAACTTGGAGAGAGACACTTATTTCATGTTTGATAAAGCATTAGACCCATTCGTATGGCTAGTAACTTGTTTGAATGGAAACTTGTATCTAGTCTAGTTATTAATTACCACCGATCCAATCAATAGAAATAGCGTACCAATTAGAAAAACTAACCTCGTCACTCCATTTAGTGACCTATTTAAATAGAAACTTGTATCTAATCTAGTTATCAACCACCATTGATCGTACCAACTAGAAACACTAACCTCATCACTACTCCATCTAATCTAATCAAACAATTAATAGGCCCAAGAAGCAACAATAACAGATCAATATCGAACACAGGTCAGCAAAACAAGTTGCTACCGGCAAGGTGACTATTTTTCAAAAAATAATTAACCTAAACAAATTGCTACCAACAAGGTAAAGCAATAAAAAAATGTTAAAGTTTAGGGATATCACTGAGCGAACAATGCATGTTCATATATATGCACTCGGAATCTTGTAAAACTAACTTCGGAAATGGACTCAACAGATCGAGATTATGAAACTGCCTAAAATGTGCTAGTCGGACCGTTGCCGGCAGACCACCACTGGCGGCCGTCGGATTTTCTGCAGGGAAAAACAAAGAAATTGCTGCAGGAGCTCCTCGACCTCTGGTGTTTGTTTGTCGATCGGACTTGTGCTTTGGCAGGAATTTAAGATTAAAGTTTCGGTCAAGGTTTTTCTTCCCCAACCAAAAAATCACCTACTGCCGCCGCCTGACTTCACTGTGAATATCCAATCAGTAACATCACATTTGATAAACTCAACCGGTGGAAATTTCGGTCAGTAGCTGCTCCTTGGTGCTAATTCTTTCCCAACCGAATCTCAGTAAGGTCGCTGGCACTACTTCTTTCTTCTTGATACACTCTCTGGCCAAATCATCTTTTCTTGCCATTTTGATCAGTGAGCTCCTATTCTTTGTTATTCACTTCCCAGATACTAAAGAATCGATGTCTTCGGATTCAAGACTTCTTTTCTTGCCAACTTTTTACTGTTGGATCTGGTGGTGGCTCTTTCTTGCCAATTTTTGGAATGATCAGTAAAGTTGTTTTACAACTTTCCCTTCTTGGAAAGTTAGTCCGGCCAGAAGTGGCTACTTTCCCATTTTGGAAAGTGTTTCTATGCTTTCCCAAATCTGCAATTTCTTGATTTCCTTTTTCTTGAATTTCACCGATTTTTAATTCACTCCAACCACGAAAATTCACCAAGCCCTTGATCCTCACTCAAGGCTTTGATACCAGTTGTTCGGAATTTAGCGTCCCAATTTTGTGATTATCGTGGATAACATACAATAATAATCAAGAAAGGCAACAAGAACAAAGAAAACAATCTTAATGACCCAGTTAAGTGCCAAATCACACCTACATCTAGGGGGCTCCGGATCGAGCTCATTCTACTAGCCAAATCCAATGAGAAAACAATCTTGATTACCAAATCACTACCTCTATTCTCTATAATATCACTGCACCATAATAATATACAATAGAACTTCCAATTAGCCTATACAAGGACTCAATTATGCTACAAAGTATTTTTCTACATGGTGCAAGAAAACTCAGATAGATTTCATAAGAGAGGAGAGGGAGAGGGCTAATATATTCCATTATGCCAAATGATCCCAAGTAAAGAATTTATTAATTGCCAACTTAATCCTAACCATAGGTTCTTGATCAATGGTCCACAATAAAAGCATAATAACAATAATTGCACCTTTAAGTCCTCCAACTTTAACCTGGTTGCTAATTAGGCCCTCCAAGAATGAAAGCTTCCAATTTGGGGATCACATATCAATAACTCCCATGTACATTTTTCTCCATCGGATCAAGCCCCTTTCTATTCTTCGAACAAACCTAAGCATTTCATAAGAAACAAATCATCAAAAAATGCAAATATTTAGCAATGCTATCATTGTTAAAAATTATATATTTATGCCCTTGTGTTGGGGAGTTGAGGATTGGGCTGGGGTGAACTAGTACCATAAGTTGGCATTGATGTCTGATCCTGCAGTTGATTTTGGAGTTTTTCTATCAACTCTTGATACTTTACTTCATCATTGACCACAGTGTTTGCTAGATTTCCAGAAGTATGGCACAGTCGATCAATGAATGCCTACAAACAATCCCCTGAATTCAAAGATGACAACTGCATTCAATTACACATTCATATCTTCCAAAAATAACTGTGAAACTCTTCCTCCTATAAACTTGGTTCAAGATTACATCCTCTTCAACCTGGTACAGAGTTCCACGGTATACATCTTCGATGAAATAACATCACAATAGACTTTTCCAGTTAACTTTTCCTGAAATTCCTTAAATTTAGATAACGTGTATATATATATATATATATATATATATATATATATATATATATATATATATATATATATTGGAATTACTTTTCTATTGCATAACTTGTAGCACACAGAAGCATATGCGAATATGACTTAAAATCAGCTTGGAACTCCTTCCCCACTTTACATCTAAAAGCTCGATCATACTATTCGACGAATTGCTTCAAGGATGTTTTTTAATGTACATACTCGTCAAATAAGGCATTTATGCTCTTACCACGCTATGTTGTTGACATATCTTCCCAAAAACTAGATTTCAAAAAACATGGAACCCAACGTGCTCTGTCTCTGTACAAACTCGACAAACAATCGTTCTCATGTAGACTATACATATCGATCATTTCATGCCATCCATGGTCAAATTCATCGGGCCTTTGTGATTTATACACCACTTCATGCACAATCAAGAGGATCGATCTTTTGTCAGTATGGTACCAAAATTTTTCAGACAACTTCTTCAGAATGTGCCAAAGACACTATATGTGCTTCATATTTGGGAAAACAATTTCAATTGCATTTTGTATTGCCATATCTTGATTAGTTATTATTCCAATACGAGTCTCATCCTCCATACACTGAAATCATATGCTAGACAGCTATACAAAAGTCATGGTATCCTCATTAGATATTAATACTTCCTAGGATATATTATCGAGTTTTAAACCCTCTATTTTTAAGAAGTATAAGATTCTTATTTTGTATGATATTTTTATCTTTATAATATATAAAAGGAAGACACTTTCTCATAAATAGGTTTTGGAATTTTTGTGTCTAAGTTGTTTTTTTCTAAATTAAAAGTATTTCAATGAATCGGAATACTTTTGATAATTACACTATTATTTTGAAATTAAAAAATAGGCAATATAGAAGCCAAATTGAAGATCCCAATGAGAAATTTAATGCGAACTCACAAGTGAGAACCAGCTGTAAAAATGTCTTTCCTAAAATCATATAAAAAATTAAAGGTAAAATTTTATTTTTGTACCTTTTACATTTTTCTAATATCCCACTTTTTCAATATTATTTTATTTAAGTCCTATAATGATATTTATAATTTATTAACTAAATTTAATAATTAATTTCTATTTGAGTTGCTTTTCTTATCAAATAAAAAATAATAATAAATATTCAAACTTTATAAATAAATTCAATTAAATAATAATAATTTCATACTTCGATCAATTCATTTTTCATTTATGATTAATTAATTAATTAATTTATTTACTCATTTTGTTCATTTATTTATGTTTAATGCTACAAATTTAAATAATCAAAAATATGCAAAATATATATTATAGACTTTAAAAATTAGTTTAACTAGTTTTTATCAAAATTAAAATAAAGGTATATTAGCAAAACTCATTCTATTTCATAATAGGATGTGGTCAAACACGTTTATTTAAAACATATAAAATATTTTTTTTGTGTCGATAACATGATCCTTTGACTAATTGATAGAAAATGAAAAGTCTCGTTGCATTGAAAATTATTGAATAAGTTTTGAATATTTTGATAGTTCATATCTATGATTTTTTTTTTTTTAATTTTTTTTTTCAATTTCTCTCATTGATCGTGATTTCAAGGTGTAGACCAATTTATACAGAACTTTGATTTTCAGTTTTTAAGAATTAATTTTGTGAAAAGTGATTTTTTTTAGAATGTGTAGTTAAAAAGTAGTATGGAAAATTGTAAAAAATGATTTTTTAAAGAATGTGTAATTAAGAATGAATGTTAAAAAAAATGATTCTTGAAAAATAAATTTCGTAAAAATCATGCCACTTTTATAAATTGAGATGTATAGATGATTTCTTGATATAAAAAATTGAATATATTTGCTATATATGTTCAATAAAATTTAATTAAAACTAACATATTATGTTGCTTAATTTGTTACATTCATTTAAATATAAGACCATTGGTTGCAAGCAGCACTTCGATCTCTACAGGTTATTGTTTGTCGGTGTGCAATATTATCTGAGCTCTATATAGCCCAATTACTTATGTCGAACTGATATTATCCGAAACTCTTGCTCCAGGCTGGTGACAAAACTGGTCAGTGTGTCAGAAAGATGCGAACATTCTGCAAGTTGTGGCTTGATGCGACAATATCTTTAAAGGATGTGATGACTCACATGACCCTAAGATTGGTAATAATGATTATAAACAAATGAATGATTTACCTTATAAAGGGTTAAGAAGTCGTCAATATAAAGTAACATATATCATGATCTAGGATAGCAACTACCATTATAAATAGATCACATTTGCCTTCAAGTAAAATGTTAGTAACTCAATACTCAAGCACAATATATAAATCTCATTTTTTTTTTTTTTTTGCATATTTATATTTCTCGCATCTAATTTATATTTATTCCAATGAGTCCTGAATTGAACGTCAGAGTACAAATGAAAACCATCTCGACCCTCATTACTTATTGACTGTTTGCCCAAGTGCACAGGAAGTCTACGTGTTCAAGAGGGAGGTGTTAAGACGTGTTGATCCAATGTCCCACAATATTTTGTGGTCAACACAAGTCATTCAAATTTGTAACTATTATAATTGTGGCCACTCGGTAAAAAAAATTGGCCCATATTAGGTACTCTTTATTTAAAACCTCATTTTTTTTTTAAATTCATTTTCAACCAACATTTTATTAATAAAAATAGTCTACATATAAGTTCAAAAAATCATTATTATAAACTTATTTTGTAGATAATTCTGGTTCAAACAACTACTTATAAATATGTTCACAAGAGAAAAAACATAATACATAAATGGAGAACACTTTTTAAAAACAGGTATTGACCAATTTTTTCGCCTAAAATATATTTTCTAAAATGGTAAGTAGTATTAATTAACTATTTATTATTCATTTTGGACAAGATTCATATTTAAGATAATTTAATTGAATGCAGATTTTTAAATAACCGCGTTTTTTCAGGTCTCGAAGTTTTTCTTGATTCGCCTTTCCCTCTTGAAATCAATTATAATTTTTTTTAAATTCGTAAAAAAAAATATCAATATCACATAAATATTTTTCCTTTAAAAATAGAAAATGAAAGAAGATGAATATGAGCATTCATCAATCTATTTTTTGTTTTTTCGTTTTAATAAAATTTTGAGCGTATATCATATATATATTTATTTTTCTAGCTATTACAAATTCTGTTTAAATGTAATTTTTTTTTCATTTTAAACTTTAAATTAATTTAAATTATAATATTTAAAGAAGTTTCTTGGAACGGTAAACATATGTACCAAAAAAATAAAATAAAATAAAAAATAATTAAGGTATGTATGTTATATCTTTTTTGTAATTAATTGTTTTTCTTCGTTCTTTATTTTTAATTAAATATTTATTTTAATGTTAATATATAAATTCGATATATTTGAATAACAAATGATGAATTGCACGCACGGGTGTATAATATTTAAGGTTACTATAGTTGACAAAATAACTGGGATTCCTTAAGTGGCCTTTATTTTATTTGTGCGTTGTGCATGTTTGACTAAGTAATATTTTTAAAGATGATAACAACTCACAATTTTGATTTGAAAGTTTTAAGGGAAAAGGTAGTTTCTCAATTTGATAATAAAAAATAAGAAAGATAATTTTATAACTTGTTTAAAAGTCATAGACGATACTTTTTCTAAAAAATATTTGGCACAAGATCAAAGGGATAATCATTAATTGATTTACACTAATATTATCTTATTATTATTACATCTTTCTTATGCTGTTTTGAGAAAAACTGAAACAGACACTACTAAGCTTAGAAGAAAGTGTTAAACCCAAATTTTGAGGAATTAGAAGAAAAAGTATAAAATTCAAAATCTCAAATTTTGGTGATATTACCTAAGGTTGTGTTTGACAAATATGTTTTTTCTTACACAATTCTCCAAATCACTTTTTAACTACACACATTTTCTCTCTCCATTTTTCAACCACATATTTTATCTAAAAAATATAAAAAAAAGTGTTTTTAAACAAAAAGCTTTTACCAAACAGAGGCTAAATTTGATGCAGGACAAAAACAAGCAAGGAATTCAAATGAAATTTCTAAAATATAAAACTTGGAATCCACCAAGAAGATTGAGAGGAATCTCAAAAAATTTATTAATAATATGAATGAATAAATAAAATAATGAATTAACACTCTATATATATGACCATAAAAAAAGAACATGTTCTAAATCAACTTAAAAAGTATAAAACCTATTTTAGATTAACTAAAATAAACAAAGAAATATATTCTAAATTATCTAGGAAAGTATAAAATCTAAAATAAAAAGAATTCAATATAAACTAGATAACAAAAATAACACTAAAATACTAAAACACTGTTTTCGCTGTCCGAACGATCTCGAATGCCCAAAATCCATCGTATGTCATAGCAAAGCAGTGAGTCCAATTCGTCTGATCGAGCTACTCAAAATAGACATATTATGATCCCGAAATGGATGTCGGACGTCAAATCTGTAAATGTCTTCTACGTCCTTTTCAGTTTAATTTTGTCTCGATTCTGTCCTACATCAAAATTACTTAGGCTATTGTCTTTACTAGAGGTTGAGTCAGCTTTGAGTCCGAGAATTACCTTATCATTTCGACGCGACTAGCTTATCGTCTCTCTTCTTTTTTATACAATAACGAATGTGACAACAATTTCTTATAAATTGTTGAAAATAATAAAATGCAAAATTGTGTTCATACATCACATCATTAGAGAATCAATCTGCATGAAATAGCCACATTCGGATCTCTCATGAGCTTGGTTATTGATATGTCGGGATCTCCTGGACTTGATTCACGCATCTACTTTTTAAGTCTTGCAATTTGTTAATACCGTAAAAAAGAATTAAAAACTAAATTAAAGAATGAGTTTTCTTGGAGCATTGTAATACACCCATACAAGTCCAACAAAGTTTACTGTCAGTGACGTGCAATTTGTTTTTTATGTTCAAAGTCTTCGTCAATCCACTCATTCAATCAAAATTATCATTCTATATTATTGTGTCTTTATCTTTATCATATCATTCACATTGCTGAAAGCTGAAAGTGAAAAGCGCCGGCCAATAGTACTTGAAACCGTAATTTATACATTATTTTTCCATTCCTCAGTTTCAGGATAAATTATAATATCACCCTCAGAGAAAAGATACAAGCATCCACAGCCTCAGAAATTAAGGGGGAGAATATGGGCACAGTTGCTCGAGATTCCACCGAAATATCCCCTAAAGACAGCAGAGAAAATGGTGGCTCGGCCGATCCCAAGAAGCTAGATGCTGGTGCTCTCTTTGTCCTTAAATCCGAAGGTGATCTGCAAGTATATACATAACTTTTTGGAACTTATTTGTGAGAATTTAGTTTCTTGATCGTTTCTTTACTGTATAAGTTATTTGTGTGTTTATTTATATTATTATATATGCGGTTGATATGCAGGCTCTTGGTTGCACTGTGGGTACCATTTAACTACTGCAATAGTGGCACCTGCACTTCTAAGCTTGCCCTTTGCTTTCACCTTGTTGGGTTGGAGTGGTGGAGTTTTGTGCCTCACTGCGGCAGGGCTTGTCACTTTCTATTCATACTCTCTTTTGTCTATAGTTTTGGAGCACTATGCCCAGCTCGGAAAGCGCCACCTTCGTTTCCGAGACATGGCTCATGATATTTTAGGTATTAAGTCATAAAGACTAGTAAATATATACTTTACAATTTCAATACAATGTTTACGGTAGACTTGTGTTATGATGCTCACCTTGAATATGATGTCGAAAGTTGTGTTACTAATAAATAATATACTATCATAGGGCCGGGTTGGGGCTGTTATTTTGTGGGCCCACTTCAATTGGGAATATGCTACGGAGCAGTGATTGCCTGCACGCTTCTTGGTGGACAAAGTCTTAAGGTCGATTCTTTACTCCCAATATAAAATTACTAATTTCATACTTTTAGATTGAATAGATATGATCAATTTTGGCGTTTGCAGTATATTTATTTGGTATCAACACCAAATGGGAGTATGCAACTTTACCATTTTATTATAATATTTGGAGGGCTAACCCTAATCTTGGCACAAATTCCATCTTTTCACTCTCTAAGGCACATCAACCTTGTCTCCTTATATCTTTGCCTTACTTATTGTGCTTGCACAACAGCAGGGGCGATATATATAGGTAAACTTTTCAATTTTATGTTGTTTACTAAACTAAGCATGCATTTTGCCTTGGCTACTATTCATTACATGTAGATTATTATTTTTTTGTAGGTTATTCTAGAAATGCGCTTTCGAGGGATTACACCATTACAAGAGTTGGAATAGACCGTGCTTTTGGTGTCTTCTATGCCATTTCGGTTATAGCAACTACTTATGGCAACGGAATTATTCCTGAAATACAGGTTTTGACATTGAACAATCTCATCTAAAAGTTCAAACTGTTAGAGATGACTTTTTTTTTTATGTTCGGCGCACTCCTCGAGTGAAACGAATTTAGTTCACCAAAGGTTTAACACATACACAACTTAGTTGGAGGACGAGACTTCAACTTTCTCTTGTATTTTCTAACGATCGCCGATGTTGATCAAATGGAGCTAAATTCTTGCACTAGTACATTAAGAGTCAAAGGCGTCGGTTGTACAGGAGACGCCTTTAGTAGCGACGCTAAAAGTGCATACTTAAGGCGTCGGTTGTAAACCGACGCCTTATCTCAACTTAAGGCGTCGGTTGTTACTTAACAACCGACGCCTTTAGTTGATTAAAGGCGTCGGTTGTCACTTAACAACCGACGCCTTATCTTAACTTAAGGCGTCGGTTGTTACTTAACAACCGACGCCTTTTACTATTATTTTTTTTCATTTATTTTTATTTCCCTTATATACGTATATAAACTATAACAATCATGTACACATCAAAAAATTATCTTCAACAAATATATATAATCGAGGAATGCAGAGCAAAACTTAATAACTCAATAAACAGAATTTTGAATTAAATAATCTTGTATTCACAATATTGTTAAAAAATTTGTACATGTTAAACATAAAATGGGCCAAGTTTACATACACTCTTCGACGAAGTATTTGGCCCATAAATTTCGAACCTCGTCAATTTCATCTGTTGAGTAAATCTCTTGAAATGCCTACAAATAATTAATAAGAATTAATAATTATTATGTTAATTACATATAAATCGTAATTAAACAATTATCTTCAATAACTTATACCTCGTGTAGAGAAGTAAGTTGAGAACATGCTGTGACTATCTGGAACATGTTTCTCATAACATAATAGCCACACTCATCTCCTCCAGGTTGCTGAGGACAATGAAATTTGAATATTTAAAATTAAAACTATTATTAATAATTGAATGAAAGTGAATATATATTAAACTAATATGAGAATTTGTAGCAATTTATAAAATTCTAGTTTTCATACCGAGATCTTTTTCCAATTTACATTGGATGTTGCTCTCTTGCCTCCTAATGACCAAAAAGCTCGAAATGCTCTAAAGTTTCAGTAAATATGAATAAGTTATAAAAATAATAATAAAACTCAAAATTCTTACGTAAATTTTGCGAGAGTCTCCCTATAAATTGAACGTATTCAACCTGTATAGAGACCTATTTATTGAAAATTATCCTAACAACTATCATAATCACAACACAAACACATCAATTTCACCTCAAACTCTCTACGATTATTCCATGAAAGTAACCCAACTTATCTATATGAATGCACTAAATACAAAAGTTTGAACAATGCAATAATTACTTACACATTCAATGACGGCTTGATTTCTATGTTACGCCTACATGATTGTGCTGAATCTATGAAGTACACAGTATTGGCTTCACAACATATTGCAAGCAACATCCAATGATTCCTAAGTATTATAAACGTATAAGTATTCTTTAAATAAATAAAGAAATACACAAATAATAATAATGGTCTTACTCCTGATAGTACGGCGCTAAAATGAATTGCTTGGATCTCGGCGTATTCATTGTTTCAGCCATGTAACTCACAACACTTTCTACATGTGTTTTAACTCTGATCGACGCAATCTGTGATGGACACATAAATCCAATTGACTGAATACCGAATTGCTCACACAACCCATGAAGGAACCTAAAAATAACAACCAATGAATAAAACATAAAAATGAAAATTTAAATGAAAGACATAAATGCGTGTTCAGCAATCTTTCATTATGAATACTTGCAAGATAGATACATTCAGCCATTTCATTGAGAGCAAGTCGGTGATGTCGTCAATCGTAACATAAAAACTTTCACCTTCCGTGTGATGAAACGCAGTCGCGTCTAGAGGCACTTGGATGTAGTCTGTACCAGCAGGAAGTGTAAGCACCAGAGAGTGTAACATCTTACAATCATTACCCAGACGTTGTAATGTTGCATCATCAATGAGTGGTGATCGTCTGGTAGATGATATATCAAAACTCTGGGATTTTTTATTTTTTTCAATTTGTTTTGCCTGTTTTGTCAACTCTTCCTGTAATTACATGTTTTTTGTCATCATAACATTTCTAATATAATTTTAAAAGTAATTAAAACTCGAAAGAAGTTTTTTATAAATATAAAAATTATTACCTCTCCAAAAATTACCAAATCTTTAGGCCATTGACAGAAACTTCCAATAGCTTCCCCCACCACGGTGTAGTATGGAGATGGTACTGGAAGAAGTGACGCTTCGGCACCTTGTATAACATCATCAACCGACACTTTAACATGATCGGTCAAGAGTTGTTGATGGTGCACAATAGTCTCAGGTCCGGATGAAAAAACCATTCCTCTAGCCACTATTTGATGCTCACCATTACAACTTATAGCGAGACGACAAGGAATCGGTTTCTGTTGTTCAATAATATTCAATGTTATAGCCCTTACAATTGAAATATAATCAGTAATATTGAAAAACAAAATATTTTAAGAGTAAATACCTGAAGGCCATCAAATGGATCAGGATTAACTGAGTAGCAACTACTGTGAGTTGGTGGTCGAGGTTGTGGAGTTATGTCCACTTCGGCATCAACATTTAAGCCCATGCGTTGAAGGATAGCTTCGTATTTCTGCTGCATACTATCAATCTTACTCTGTACCTCTGTTGCATACTCTTTCCTGACACGTTCGGTGATACCAACCTCCAAATCCTTCATGATAATATCTTTAATATCATCTACCGACACAACCCCTCTCTATCGTCTACTGGCTGAATCAGGTCTGCCATATACATCCCTCACCGTGACGTATACACCATATCCCCTAACCCGACTAGGATGATCCTCCTTACCAAGAGCTTCCGATAAGATGTCGTGGTGTCTCCTTAGGACAAATGTCCCTTGAGTTGCTTCCACAGATTTTTCAATCTGTTCTAAAAAAAAAAAATGAAAACTAAATATTAGTGTTTAAGCGAAATTTCATCATATTATGAAAAAATGATAGGCTATGCTTACAATTTTTCCGTACACCCCCCTCGTTTTCTCGTTGGGGATGTTATAAGATCTGTCTTCTTTCTTCTTTGATCTAGCTCGAATCCAATCTAAGCTGCGATCATCACTTAACATGGACGAGCTAAGTGATGCACATGAGGATACAGAAGACAGCAGTGGGGGGTCTGACAAAAGCCACTGTGGCCTCATCCCAGCATAACCAGCGGAGCCCAAAAAATGTGGATGCTCGTTGTGCAACTAGCTGTCCCTGACCTTCTTGCTTTTTTCCTTGAAAAATAAAGCATCACATTCATTAGTTTTCAACTCAATAATAAAAAATAATTAATAATCATCACACAGGAGAGTAGGAGTTATAATGTCATATACCTTGAAAATCTCAGTCTCACGTTCTTTCTTGAATTGCTCCCATTTTTCTTCGGTCAGGTAATTATATAGCATAGTAGGTGATGCGTATCTTGGGTGCTTATTGTTAATGAACTTATGCACCAACTTATTCTTGAAATCTTTCCATCGGGACCCAGCAACTCTTAAAATAATTCGTTTCCTTTCCTCGTCGGGTATGCTGAACTGCTTCTGAAATACAACAATAATATGCGATATTTATACTCATAACAAAAAAATATATAATGAATTATTAAGTTACTATGTATGAAGTGATGTAATACCTTTATATCTTCCCAAATCATGTCTTTAAGGCCTTTAGGGACTTTATGCCAATCACTAATATTTATATCCACATGAATACGGACCAAAGACCCTATATAAGAATTGAAGTTCTTCTTATGGGGTCCGATTGGCCTATTGTGTTCATCAAATTCAATCGCACTTACTTCATCCCCCTTCCTCTTCATGTTTTTGCAACTAGTTGGTCCTCTAGTCTTTTTTTTACTGATACACTGATCATCAGATGAACTAGAAGAATCAACCATGACTTTCACGGGACTTTACACGTATCTGCGTATATAACAAAACAAAAATATATAAACAAATTAGTAAGAAAATAGTAACAATGAATAGAGCATATATGAACAATATTAAAAAGTTCAAAGTAAGAAAGTAAACGATCTTACACAATTATATTGCCTCAGGAACGATGGTCAATCCACAATCCTTCTTCATGATCCTCACGCATGTAATTTATTTCAAGATTATCTTCCCTTGTAATTGCATCTGATTGTATACCAATAGAAAATGGAGGAGTTTCGTCGAAATGATCATTCTCTTCTTCATCTACCACATCATCAATGCCAACAATATGTCTTTTGCCCTGGAGTACACCTGACCACTTAGTATTTGCTGGGTCAAGAACATAAAATATCTGTTTCGCTTGTGATGCCAGTATGAATGGCTCATCAAAATAACCCAATCGATCAAAATCCACCAAAGTGAAGCCTAATTCATCCACCCGAACACCCCGTCTATTATCAACTCATTTACATCGAAATAGAGGAAACTTGAACTCCCTGTAATCAAGTTCCCAAATATCTTCAATTACTCCATAGTAAGACATTACGGAAAAATCTCTTGACATTGCTACTTGAGTCACTCCACTATTTTGCATCGTGCTCTTATCATCTTGACGTTTTGTATAAAATGTATACCCATTAATGTCATATGCTTCATAAGACCTCACAAGCATGCCAGGGCCGTAAGATAACCACTTTACAATTTCAGAAATGTTATTCGACATTTGTGATAATTCTTGCAGCACTTTATCTTTGAATCATTCTGCAAATGAGCGATTATGCTCATTAGTTACCCACCTCTCACCTTTTGAAGGATTTTGCTGCCTTAAAATGGACATGTTCTCGTCCAAATATAGATTAACCTCGGTAAGGTGTTGCAAGACAAGGAGGTGTGCTTTGTCTCGCAATTCAACACCAGGCACAATTGTTTTGCATCCAATCGTACATTTACCTTTCAGTCTTCCCTCGTGACGAGATTTAGGAATACCAATAACATCAATATCATCTAGGTAATCAGTACAAAATTCAATAACCTCCTCGGCAGCATAACCTTCAATGATACTGCCTTCAGGTCGAAATCGATTTTTCACATATCCTTTTAATATACCCATGTATCTCTCAAATGGATACATATACCTCAAGAACACCGGATCACAAATTTTAATTTCTCTCACCAAGTGAACAAGTAAGTGCACCATAATGTCAAAAAATGATGGAGGAAAATACATTTCAAATTGACATAGAGTGATAACAATATCGGCCTGCAAATCGTCCAGCACATCCGGATCAACAACTTTACTACAAATTGCATTAAAAAAGAAGCAAAGTTTTATAATGACATTTCTAACATATTTTGGGAGTATGCCACGAACTGCAACTGGTAACAAGTGTTGCATTAAGACATGACAGTCACGAGACTTCATACCAACCAATTTCAAGTCCTTCATCGACACAAGACTTTTGATGTTCGATGAGTATCCAGATGGAACCTTAACAGAATTTAGGCACTCACAAAAACTTGTTTTCTCCTTTCTAGACAAAGTGTAGCAAGCTGGGGGTAAATAGGTACGCTTTTCCAACTCTTGCGGTGCTAACTTATCTCATATCCCCATTTCTACCATGTCTTTTCTGACTTTGATACCATCTTTTGTCTTTCCTTGAATGTTCAATAATGTCCCGATGACACTATCACATACATTTTTCTCCACATGCATTACATCAAGACAATGCCTTACCTGTAAGTGTTCCCAGTAGGGTAGATCCCAAAATATGGATCTCTTCTTCCAAAGACTCTTCTGAGGAGGTTTAAAAGGTTTGCCAAACATAACATCAATATTTTTAACTCGTTCATAAACCTC
The DNA here is from genome assembly GCA_963555705.1 of Ligustrum vulgare. Lineage (NCBI taxonomy): Eukaryota > Viridiplantae > Streptophyta > Magnoliopsida > Lamiales > Oleaceae > Ligustrum > Ligustrum vulgare. The sequence goes on along the minus strand of OY743171.1, from coordinate 52,475,715 downwards.
ATTTCCTGTTAATGGTAAGCGAGAAACTCGAGTCTCGACTTTTCCATTGAAGAGATTTTTCTTCTTTCGATAAGGGTGGTGAACAGGGAGAAATATACGATGACTCATAAACACATTTTTCTTACAGTTTTTCAACCAAAGATCAACCGTATCTTCTTCACAAACGGGACATGCTTTAGCTCCTTTATTAGTATACCCCGACAAGTTACCATAAGCTGGAAAATCATTTATGGTGCAAAATATCATAGCACGTAACGTGAAATTCATTTGACTATGTGCATCAAATGCTAACACACCTTCATTCCACAACAGTTTTAAATCTTCAATTAGTGGCGCTAGGTAAACATCTATGTCATTTCTCGGTTGTTTAGGCCCTGATATTAACAACGACAACATGATGTACTTGTGCTTCATACATAACCAAGGAGGAAGATTGTAATTCACCAAGAGAACCGACCAAGTGCTATGTCGACTACTCATATTACCGTGCGGGTTCATCCCATCTGTACATAGTCCAAGCCTAAGATTCCTATCTTCTCCACCAAAATCGGGGAACATCCTATTAATGGTCCTCCATTGAGGAGAATCAGCCGGGTGTCTTAGCTTTCCATCTTCTTTCCTCCCATCGGCATGCCAACGCATGTTCTTCGCATCCTTTGCATTGGAAAATAAGCGTTTAAATCTTGGTATTACAGGTAGGTACCATAACACCTTTGCCGGAGAGCCTTTCTTATCCTCCCAATTAACATGGCCTTCCTTTCGCTTATACCTCGATGCTCCACACTTTGGACACAGGTTCAAGTCCTTATACTCTTTCCGATACAATACACAATCATTTGGACATGCATGTATCCTCTCGATCTCCATACCCATCGGGCACAACATTTTCTTTGTCTCCTAAATTGAACTAGGAAGTTCGTTATCCTCCGGAAGCATATCTCGTAAAAGTTCCAATAAATTCGTGAAAATCCTATCACTCCACCTATTCTTTGCTTTCAAGTTATACAACTTAAACACAACAGACAATTTTGTGAATTTCTTACAACTAGAAAATAAAGGCTGTTCAGAATCATTAAACAGGCTATCGAAAATATGAGACTTTTCGATGAAATCCTCTTGTATGTCACGCATCATTTCATCTATCCGATCATTATCCACATCATTCTGATCATTGTCCAAATTATTCTCCTCTTAATCACCCTTATCATCACCGGTGCTCGTCCTAGGAAGTATACTCTCACCGTGCCATATCCACCGTACATAACCTTCCTTAAACCCACGACGGATCAAATGACTCTTGACTTGTTCAGAGCTACGGAACTTTCTCAGATTCTTACAATCAAAACAAGGACACAAAAGCATTTCTTCACCTTCTTTTATTTTGTTTTCCTCGGCACATTTCATAAACTCTTCAACTCCTTTCACATATTCATGTGTATTACGTTTCTCATACATCCAACTTCGATCCATATCTAATAACACATATATCAAGATATTCACCATGTGTTAAAACGAATAAAATCACCATAATTTATTATTTTCATTTTTATTTATTAAATCTTACGAAAATTTTGACAGAATCTCCCCTATAAATTGGACTTAACCAACCTGTAGGGGAATCAAAATGCCACAATAAAACTAAAATATTTAACTTCAACATATTCAAAACTCAAACAAAACTCTAGTCGAACTTCAACATTTTCATCTAGTCTAAAATATTCAACCTCAGCATGTTAAAAACTCAAACATTTTTAGCCTTTTAATTATTCACTTATACGCTCATATCTCCAGATCATCACAACATAATTATCTCAACTCACCAAAACATCCAACAAGTACAAGACATCTCAAATAATTCACTTATAAATACCTCACATTCATTATTTATCCGTAACTAATCTAAGACACATATATCAAGATATTCACCATGTGTTAATACGAATGAAATTACCTTACTTGATTATTTACATTTTTATTTATAAAATCTTACAAAAATTTTGACAGAAGCTCCCCTATAAATTGGACTTAACCAACCTGTAGGGGGAATCAAAATGCCACAATAAAACTAAAATATTTAACTTCAACATATTCAAAACTCAAACAGAACTCCACTCGAACTTCAACATTTTCATCTAGTTTAAAATTTTCAACCTCAACATGTTAAAAACTCAAACATTTTTAGCCTTTTAATTATTCACTATATATATACGCTCATATCTCCATATCATCACAACATAATCATCTAAATTCACCAAAACATCCAACAAGTACAAAACATCTCAAATAATTCATTTATAAATATCTTACAATCGTTACTAAAATAAAATTAATATTCTACAATTTCAATAAAACTCCAGTAATTTAAAAATTGAATTTATAAATCTACTAACTCAAAATCAATCTAAATTCCAAATTCAAAAAAGACTAATAAGTTCATTTAAATCAATAAACATATTAAATCATAAATAAATAAATTCAATTATAAATTAACAAAATGAACAAACTAGATTAAGCTTAAAAAATAAAAAATTACCGTGTTGTGGGACGGTGGTGGTTGGGGGAGGGAAGGTGGCCACTGGCGGAGGTGCGGGCTGGCTGGGGTTCCCTACGCGCGGCTGGGGGAGGAGGTGGCGGAGGTGCCGGTACACGGTGGTGGGCTGGGTGTGGCGCACGGAGGAAAAGAGAGGGCAGCGGGGTGGGGGTGGTGCGCAGCGGAGAAGAGAATGGCGGCGCTGAAGCTGCACTACCGGTCGGAGGTGACGTTGGCTACGGTGGGGGAGTGTGATGAATGAGACTTTGAGACTGTGGAGGTGAGCGGCGTTGTGGAGTGTTGTTGGAATATTGAAAGTGCTGAAGAATTTGACCTAAGGTGGAGGGAAAATGCCTAAGTTAAAGGCGTCGGTTCTTACTAAAGAATCGACGCCCTTAATGGGCCGGCTCAACCAGTGTTGGTTCTTCCTAAAGAACCGACGCTTTTTATGAATTTTTATTTACAATTTTGCCACTGCTTTTTTTGAGGCGTCGTTTTTTGAGAAAAACAAAAAACGACGCTAATATGTTATTTTTTTATGTAATTTTGTACTAGTGTTGAAATCCGTTAAACATTTGCAGGCCACTATAGCACCCCCAGTTACAGGGAAAATGTTCAAAGGATTGTTGGTATGTTATTCTGTGGTGATTTCTACATTCTTCAGTGTTGCAATGTCTGGGTATTGGGCATTTGGAAATCAGTCTCAGGGATCAATTCTTTCAAATTTCATGGCCAATGGGAAGCCATTGTTGCCCAAAGGCTTCCTTGTGATCACCTATCTCTTCACTCTCGTCCAAGTATCAGCCACCACTTTGGTAAGATATTGTCTTCCATTAAGGAGAGGACATATTTATTATTATAATTGGCCTTTAAAGCATTACCTCACGGTGTTTCATTTACTTTTCTATATCGACTATGCCCCTGTTTGTTTGGTACAACTCAAAATTTAGATTTTAATCTAAGTCAAAATTAACATTTAATCTTAACCTACTTTTTATGGGATTCATAACTTTGGAGTAAGGATTATGGTCTACATTATTCATATGAAAAAGAAACTAAAATTTTATGCATTGTTCAGTCAAAATTGAGAGCTTTACTTACTAAAATAGATAAATATGCAGGTGTACTTACAACCTACAAATGTAGTTATAGAGCGTCGGTTTGCCGACCCAAATAAAGGTGAGTTATCAGTGCGCAATGTGGTTCCACGACTAATATTCCGGTCGTTTTCGGTGATCATCGCGACAACATTGGCAGCGATGTTACCGTTCTTCGGGGACATCATGGCATTGTTTGGGGCATTTGGTTGCATACCTCTAGATTTTATTTTGCCTATGATATTCTATAATGTGACGTTCAAGCCCTCGAAAAGGAGCTTCATTTTTTGGGGTAATTCACTCATCGCCGTCGTCTCGACCGTGTTAGCGGTGGTGGGGGCAGTCGCATCAGTGCGACAGATAATTTTAGACGCCAAGACATATAAGTTGTTTGCTAACATGTAACTTTCTATAAACTACTTCAAGATGTTGCAAGCTTGTAAGAAAAAATTAGGAACATATATAAAGTTGTAATTTGTAAACCCCTTTTTTCTTTTTAACCACATATTGGATGCACTAATTTTCTGATGTGAATTTAAGAAAAAATTACTCTCTACAGTGCTCAAAGTTTCGTCAATTGTTTTTCATGGTAGAATAAATTTTCTTTCATTCGAAAATATTCCACTAATTACTGAACCCGGTTAAAAATAAAAAAATTGTCTTCGCTGAACTTTGACTCAGTTTATTTATTTATTTATTTTTTTACACAAATAAGATAATTATTTGCATGAAAAAAATGTTTTGGCTACTCGCACACAAGGTCCATTTCTCAAAACTTGATTACATCGCAACCTTAGATTATTTGTGTGATATAAATATTTAAAGTTTTCGTAGTTGACAAAATACCTTGGATTTCCCGTAAGTGGTCTGTATTTATGCGCTGTGGATGTTTGACTAAGTAACTAGATTTTTCTCCGTGCATCATTTTTCTATCATTGAAAATGATTTCGATGAAAATTTATGAAAATGATCTTTGATATTTAATCGTATAATTTTCAAAATTTTATTATTGTAAATTATATTATTTTGAAAATCATTATAATATATCATATTTGATGTAATATTATATATAAAATGTATTCAAATATTTATATTTACGTAATTACTTTAACTAAATTTATTTATGTTTTTAATGAAATCATTACAATTTATAAAAATATAAATTTTACTATGTATAGATATGTATTATTTTTGGAGCCAGTCAAAACATGCGTATCTTTTCAAAAATAAAACAAAAGTGAAAAAAAAAAAAAACAAACTATGACTATGACTATAAGGAAAAATGATTTCCAAAAGTTCTTTAAGTAAAACATTTCCAAATTAGTTAAATGATTTTCAACATATTTTTACAATATAATTTTGTATTTAAAAAAATTAATAGTATTTTTTCAAATTAGTTACAACTATAAGTAAAAATGATTTCCTTTTAAGCATTTGTAAAATTTTAATGTTTATACATAATCAATACAAATACAAAATGCATAAAAAATATTAATATATTACAATAACTATTAAAATTTTATAAACAATATAACTAATTCATTTAATATTACCGTTGATAATAAAAAAGTCATGGTAACTATAATCAAAATATACAAATAACAATAACAACATATTATTATTGCTTTGTTTCGCGTGTGTTTGATATTCTTTAAAACCATGTTTGGTACCGATTATTCAAAACCTCAATTTTTATATTTCCGTAATTAGTAATTACTTTAACTAAACTTCTATTTTTTAACACAATTATTACAATAAATTTACTACTTTTCTAGACCTACCTAGCCCTTAAAAAACAAAATACATTTTTTTCTTTTCTTATTAACCACACATTTATCAATAAAATAATATTACTCATAAATTCATAAAATATTTCATACATTTTAACCACACATTCTCTTAAAAATCACCATTCGAAAAAACTAATTCTTCAAATAAACTCTTAAAATAAACATCAAATAGGGCATCTTATGTTAGCGTCATTACTTTAATTAGATTAGATCTATGTTTTTAACGCAATCATTATAATTTATATTAAAATATTTATAAATTTTGTGTAACGTCTTATTTAATTTATATTTGCTTATTTTGTTCAAATAATGCTTATTAATTTTCATAAGTCTGAATATCAAAATACTATCAATTAATGCATAAAAATCAAATTTCCCAAAAATGTGAATTAAAACAAAACAAAACTATTCCATAATATATATATTGTTAAGAGATTGAGGCTCGGAATCAACCACAAAGTAATACAAATACGATTTCAGAAATAAAACTTCAAGAAAACTTTATTAATTACAAAATCGCAAGTATCAAACAAAAATTATACAGATTCAAGTATCTGACTCAAAGTATTCAGAAGTCTCAATAAACTCGCAAAATCACAAAGAAAATTACACAGAATCACTATCTGTATAACAACAATTAAGAAATACTGATTTTGCACAAAGAATCAGTATAAACTACTAAGTAAAATGCGAGTAATCAAAGAAATCAGAATATGTTTTCCAGAGAATGAAGAAGACGAATAGAGAGAGAAATCAATAGAGCCAGAGAAGAGTATTCTGGAAGAAGTGACGTTTGGAGAGTCAAAAGTCAGGTTTATCTCAGAATAGGCGATTGTGATCAAAGGTAAGTGATCCAACAGTTAAGTAATAAGACGGTGATGGTTCATGGGCCTCAACCGATTGTGCAGTTTTAGGCTTCATCATCCAGCATCTGGGCTTCCATATATTTGGTCCAAAGCTGAAAATGTAGATCAAAGTTGGCTCAAAACCGGTCCAACTGGTTTATTTACTTGGGCTGAAGCTAAGCTTGTCCAAAATGTATCAACATTCTCCACCTCAATTTGGATCAGCACACCTGCAATCATAAGAAAACAAAGCAGTATCAAAATTCTAATAATTTAAGGGAAATCAAAGTATCTTTGAATTTATTTATAGGTATTATTTTAGTTCCTGCATCTGCAGGATTCAACTGAGTTGGGATTTTAACAAGCTTAATAACACACTTTTCAGTTATATCCCTAATGAAGTGAGATTTTACATCAATGTGCTTTGACATGTTATGAAAAACAGGATTTTTACACAAGTGTAAAGCACTTAAACTATCAGTACAGAGTTCAATGACAGAATTATTAATACAAGTAATTTCAGATAACAAACCTTTCAGCCAAATACATTCTTTTACAGCATCTGTGGCAGCAATATATTCTGCCTCAGTAGAAGATAATGCCTCAAGTTTCTGTAATTGTGATTTCTAGCTAATGCATGAATTATTTAATGTAAAGAAATATGCAGAAGTAGACTTCCTATTATCTATGTTTCCTGCAAAGTCTGAGTCAACAAAGCCTTTTAATTTGAAATCATTTTTGGTCTTAGAAAATACCAAAACTCAAATTTTCAGAACCTTTAAGATATTTTAAAAGAAATTTCACAACTTCTCAGTGCAATTCACCAGGGTTACTCATAAATCTACTAAGGACACTGACAACAAAAGCAATATCAGGTCTAGTGCACACCATAAGATACATAAAAGATCCTATAGTATTGGAATAAGGTACATTTTTCATTCTAAGTTCTTCTTCTGCAGATTTAGGGCAATGATCAGATGACAATTTAAAATGTGCAGGCAAAGGTAGAGAAACAGGTTTGGAATCAATCAAATTAAACCTGGTTAAAATCTTTTCAATATAATGCTTTTGGTTTAAAAATAGATTTTCAGATTGTCTATCCCTAATAATGTACATACCTAAAATCCTTTTAGCATGCCCTAAGTCTTTCATCTCAAATTTAGAATGCAATCTATTTTTCAGCAGATTAATCTCATGCATATTAGGGCCAGCAATTAACATATCATCAACATATAATAGCAGAAACATAAAATCAGAATTATCAGACTTATAATAAAAACAAGAATCATATTGGCTCTTTTGAAAATTTAGACTTTGAATATAAAAATCAAATCTCTTATACCATTATCTTGGGGCTTGTTTTAAGCCATAAAGACACTTTTTCAGCAAACATATCAAGTCAGTTTTACCAAGTTTTTCAAAACCTTTAGGTTGTTGCATGTAAATAGTTTCATCCAAAAAACCATACAGAAAAGTAGTCTTAACATCCATTTGTTCTAATTCCAAATCAAATTGAGCAACTAGAGCAAATAATATTCTAATAGAAGTATATTTAACAACTGGAGAAAATATTTCATTGTAGTCTATTCCCTCCTTTTGAGAAAAACCCTTTGCTACAAGCCTAGCCTTATATCTAGGTTTTATAGTTTTTGAGTTACCTTCTTTTATTTTGAAAATCCATTTACAGTCAATTATTCTAGTATTAACAGGTTTGCTGACTAAAGTCCAGGTGCCATTTTTAATAAGAGAATCCATCTCTTCTTGCATGGCTGCAAGCCACAGTTTAGAATCAGGAGAAGACATAGCTTCTTCAAAAGATTCAGGTTCATATAAAAGAGGTTCAAAATATGTAAAAGCAGATACAAAATCAGGATCATCATATCTAGCAGGAGGTCTAATCTCCCTTCTAGTTCTATCCCTAGCTAGCAAGTAATTATCAAGATGTAAGTCTGTTTCTGTATCAGAAATATTTTCTGGAATAGGATCAGCATTAGGTGAAACATGACCAGGTGTAACATTTGGTGAATGTGGAGGTTGCTCCACCTGAAACTGAGTATTGGGCAGACTATTTTCATCACTCAAATGGTCTGCACTCAGTTCAGAGGTGAGAAAGTCTTGTTCAGAAATAGGATTAGTTAAAATTTCATTTTTACAAGGAAAGAAATTTTCATTAAAAACAACTGATCTACTTAAAATGACTCTATAACCACCCTGTTCTTTCACCCACAGCCTATAACCTTTAACTCCCTCTCCATATCCTAGAAAAACACATTTTAGTGACCTGGAATCAAGTTTAGACTCAGTTTGGTATGAGTAAGCAGCACACCCAAGTTTAGACTCAGTTTGGTATGAGTAACCATTACAGTCACTACAGAAATCAGAAAACAAATTTCTTTCAGAACACATATGGAAGGTGCAACAAGAATCAAGTATCCATTCATGTTTATTGTCAGATTCAGTAGTAACATATTCCACACCATTATTATCTTGGACTGCAGCCTCTGTTTGATTACTGGTTCGAATTTCATTCTTTATTTTGAAATAATTTTTAATGTGATGTCCAGGTTGACCACAATAGAAACAAAGTCTGGGTCTATTTATGTTATCTAATCCCCCAGTATTGTCTTGCCCCCTGACATTATTCTGATTTCTAAGGTTGTCTTGATTTTTAGAGTTATCATAACCTCTAAAATTGGTCTGATTCCTAGAATTATTCACTCCTCTATAGGTGTTGTCATTAGACCTATTGAAATTGACTTTATTTTGAAAGTTTCCTCTTGGAGGCTTACTGTTCACATTATTCCAGGTTCTATTATTGTTAGAAGTATTCCAATTTTTATTGAAATTACTCACTGGCTTATTGTTCCTAAAGGAATTCCTCTTCTTAGAAGATCCTATAACACTATAAGCCTCTTTAGGATTATTTTTAAACTCAAGTTCCTTGTTTTTAAGAGAAGTGTGAACAATTTCTGTCAATTTCTGCCCACCATATTCAAGAGCATTCCTAAGGTCTTTGAACTTATCACCCATAGCATTCAGCAAACACACAACCTTTTGTTCATCAGTAAGCTTTTCATCACAATTTAAAAGACTATGTGTGATCTTAGTAAACCTATTCATATTATCATCCACATCTTTAGATGAATCAAACTTGAAAGAAAAGTATTGTTTCCACAAGAAGCACTTATCAGGCAAAGAGACAATATCATAGACTTCTTCTAATTTTTCCCATAATGTCATAGCAGTTTTAGTCTTGCCTATTTGTCTAATCACATTATCAGACAAATGAAGAAAAATTGTACTCCATGCAGTTTCATCCATTTCAATTTGTCTATCCTGAGGTAAATTCAAAGGCCAAGACTGATCAATGACTTTGGCACATTTCATTTGTAGTAACAAAGCCTTCATTTTCTGGCTCCAGAGATTAAAATCTCCCTTGCCATTCCATACTTCAACATCTACTTTTATAGTAGCCATTGAAGTAATGACTAAAAAGTTTTGAAAAATTTATCAAGGGTTGAGGCTTTATTACTTCAAATCAAGAATAGACAAACAGATTGAAATGCAGGGTATAATCACAAAAAGTCAAGAATTATCAGAAATATTCCATAAAGTTCAGGATATAAGACACAGTCTCAAACAATTGTCAAACAGTAAGACAGTCAAGGTGATCACAAATCAAATAATAATCAGACTGGTCAGGAAAACCACTAAGGACTAATATACTGAAAAATAGTTCTTCCAGTATATCCCTCAACCTATTATGGGTCAGCCTAAGCTCCCTCAGATTCCCGGATTCTCAAGAAATCCTGGACAAAGGTAAGGATTAGGGGTCCAACAATAGGCTTCAACGGAGAGATTTTGGAAAGAACCAAGAATTGAGAAAACAAATAGCAGTATATTGTGCATTAATTAAAAGGTATCACCTGATGCAAATTTATATGACTGCAGCTCCACAAAGATGTTAATTCACAAAGATTCAGAACCCACAAGTTCAGTACCACTAAGCTTTTCAGTTGTGCCACGAAGATCAGCCACCAGAACGTAGGATCTATTAAGTATTTCAGTATATTCATAAAGAAATATACTGAAACAAAACCAAAAGATCCAACAAAATGTGAGACCCAGAATTAAATGATCCAGAAAATTTAAAACTAAGAAAACCTAATTTTAAAATAGGTTTTAAACAATATTTTCACTAAGCAATATATATTCCACGAAGAGTGTCTTTGAAAAATTTTCAAAAAAATTCCAAGATATCTGAAAAAGAAAATTTCTAGAAACAGAAAAAACGTTTTAAAGGAAGCTTTCATAAAACTTTAAGAAAATGAATTTTCTCCAAGATTACCACCAAGATCTGAAAACCCTAAAACGTAAATTTCAGAAACCATAAAGAAATTCCAGAAAATAATAGATCTACAAAGAAACGTCTGGACCTAGTAAGATCTGAGTCAAAACAATGTTTATTACGCGAACCCTAAGGCTCTGATACCACTGTTAAGAGATCGAGGCTCAAAATCAACCACAAAGTAATACAAATACGATTTCAGAAATAAAACTTCAAGAAACCTTTATTAATCACAAAATCGCAAGTATCAAACAAAAATTATACAGATTCAAGTATCTAACTCAAAATATTCAGAAATCTCAATAAACTCGCGAAATCTCAATAAACTCGCAAAACCGCAAAGAAAATTACACATAATCACTATATGTATAACAACCACTAATAAATACTGATTTTGCACAAAGAATCAGTATAAACCACTAAGTAAAATGCAAGTAATCAGAGAAATCAGAGTATGTTTTCCGGAGAATGAAGAAGACGAATAGAGAGAGAAATCAGTAGAGCCAGAGAAGAGTATTTTGGAAGAAGTGACGTTTGGAGAGTCAAAAGTCAGGTTTATCTCATAATAGGCGGTTGTGATCAAAGGTAAGTGATCCAACGGTTAAGTAATAAGACGGTGATGGTTCATGGGCCTCAATCGGTTGTGCAGTTTTGGGCTTCATCATCCAGCATATGGGCTTCCATATATTTGGTCCAAAGCTGAAAATGTAGATCAAAGTTGGCTCAAAACCGATCCACCTGGTTTATTTACTTGGGCTGAAGCTGGGCTGGTCCAAAATGTATCAACATATATATATATATATGTTTACAATATAATTTTATATTTAAAAAAAGAAGTAATAGTATTTTTTCAAATTAGTTACAACTATAAGTAAAAATGATTTCCATAAGCATTTGTAAAATTTTAATGTTTATACATAATCAACACAAATACAAAAATGTATAAAAAATATTATTATATTACAATAACTATTAAAATTAACAATATAACTAGTTCATTTAATATTACCGTTGATAATAAAAAAGTCATGATAATTATAATCAAAATATACAAATAACAATAATAGCATATTATTATTGCTTTGTTTCGTGTGTGTTTGATATTCTTTAAAACCCTATTTGGTATCTATTATTCAAAACCTTAATTTTTATATTCCCGTATTTAGTAATTACTTTAACTAAACCTATATTCTTTAACACAATTATTACAATAAATTTTACTACTTTTCTAGACCTATTTGGCCCTTTAAAAACAAAATACATTTTTTCTCTTTTCTTTTTAACCACACATTTATCTATAAAATAATATTACTCATAAATCCATAAATTATTTCCCACTTTTTAACCACACAATTTCTTAAAAATCACTATGCGAAAAAACTATTTCTTCAAATAAATTCTTAAAATCAACAACAAACAGGGGCATCTTATGTTAGCGTAATTACTTTAATTAGATTTATGTTTTTTAGCTCAATCATTACAATTTATTTTTAAAAAATTATAAATTTTGTGTGATGTTTATTTTAATCTATGTTTTTTTATTTTGTCCAAATAATGTTTATTAATTTTCATAAGTATGAATATCAAAATACTACAAGTTAATGCATAAAAATCAAATTTCCAAAAATGTGAATTAAAATAAAACAAAACTACTCCCAAAAAAAAGAAATTATAATAAATGCGACTGTTAGGTGACAGCTACAAGCCCACATATGTGCGAAAATGGGATGTCAATCCCAATTGAAAACTAATAGGCGGGATTCTCAATTTTCTCTCTCTCTCTCTCTCTCTCTCTCTCTCTCTCTCTTATCCGATTGTGGGTTTTCTGGGCGGAAATTTTGGGGGAAATCTCTTTTGCTCTATCCTTCTTTTATATAGTACTAGATTTTCCTCTCGTGCAATGCACGGTATTACATATAAAAAATAATATTACATTAAAATAACTATAAAAAATTTGCAAACAATATAACTAATTCAAATTATTATAACTTATTTGAATAGTAAAAGTCAATTTACATATTTATTTAAATAATAAATGACGGTTATTTGCATCTCGTAATCATAATCAAAATATACAAATAAGAATAACAATATTGTTTAATAATACTCATTATTCAAAACATCATTTTTTTTTTAAAACTTATTTTCTACTACATACAATAAATAAAATAATGTACGCATATAGTTAAATAATACAAAATATAAAACAAAAATTTTAATATTTTTGTATTCAATTAGATTCTTTTTTCTTTTATGAAATAAAATAAAATTGAATTTTTTTATTTAAATTAAATTAAATTCTGTTTATTCAATTTTATTTTTCTATCCACAGTTGAATTTTATTCTTTTGTTAACTATCGGTTTATTAATTTTATTCAAACTTGTGTTGAAAACGGTATTTATAAATTACATTTAAAGTAATTTATACAGAAGTAAATATGATAATGTTAACTAATTATTTGTTAATCAATAATTATATCATGTTTGATGTAATATTATAAATATAGAAAGTTCACTCAAATTTTTATATCTGTGTAATTATTTTAAATAAATATCTGTTTTTAACGTAATCATTACAATTTATAAACAACACAATTTTTAATCCATTTTTTAAGAAAAAAATATCTCTTTCCACTTTTCAATTTTAGTTCAATAAACCAATCACAATAATTATATGATATATATTTTCAGAAAATATGATTTGTAATATTAAAGATAACATATGATAATAATCAAAACATAATTTTGTTCTATGCAAAAATTTCAAATTTTCTTCACATTCATTTTCAACCACATATTTTTGTAGAACCCATCATCTTTCAATAATTTTTATGCATTATTGTTAACTTCATTGAAAATGAAAGTTTACACAATTTTTTGCATTTTACTTTTATTTAACATTTTTTTTTAGTTTTCAATCAAAAATTTAGCACGATAATTATAAATGTGTGTTGTAAAAATTTTTAGCCTCTGTTTGACAAATCCAAAAAAAAAAAAAAAAATTTGTTTTTAACACAATTCCCTAAATTATTTTTTAACCACACATATTTTCTTTTCATTTTTCAATCATACATCTTATATCGAAAACATAAAAAAATATTTTTAAACAAATTTTTTTTTTACAAATAGATCTTTTTGAGAAATTTTATGATTTATAAAAATGTCTATAAATTATTTCTTCAAATTTATCGAGCACATGCTTATCTATATAAAATATTCAAATGGAGAAAATAAAAGGTCAATTTTTTTTTTTAATGCAGCCTAATTTTTTTTTTTTAAAATACTGTGGGATGGGAAATCTTGGGGGGGAATTTTTTTGCTACTATCCTACTTTTATATAGTAATAATAGAATAGATATAATATATATTTTTAAAGATAATAATGACGACTCACAATTTTGATTTGAAAGTTTTAATGGAAAAGGGTGTTTCTCAATTTGATAATAAAAAATAAGGGAGATAATTATAGCTCGTTTAAAAGTCATAGACGATACTTTTCTAAAAAAAAAAAAGTAATTCTAGGGAAGCATTTTGTCACGATTAACTTATCATCTCTCTTCTTTTCTTTATAATAACGAATGTGACTACAAGATTTTATAAATTGTTGAAAATAATAAAATGCAAAATTGTGTTCGACTTATTATTAGTATTAAAGGTGATTTAGATATTGGTTTCAAATCAAACTATTTTAAATGATTTGGAACAAACAAAATTATTTTATTTTTCATACCAAATCAAATAAAATCATTTTTTTGCAGTTTGATTTGATTCCGAATCACAATTTTAGCAACATATTCTTTCAAACCAGTGAAGTCATGTTAAGTTATCTCAATACAAGTTTAACTAATAAATAATTAATGCATGCTCAATCATATAGTTTGAAATCGAGATTTTATTTTTCAGATAAGAAATATATTATCATTTATAAAAATATCATTATTTTCCTAAAGAACAAATATTAGATGGCTACTAAAAAGTATGTATATTTACACACATAGAGTAATGATCTCCTAAGCATCTTGTTTAACTTCGGGGATGCATCAGTCTTTTTATTTATTTATTTATTTTTTTTTGGGATAAAAGTTTAATATGTTTTGATAAATTTTGAAAAAACGGTTGATTTAAAAAACTAATAAAAATTGTCGATCCTATAAAATATCCGTGATCTTTTGATTCGTAATAATTGTGGTTCGTACTACTTTGTTTCCCGAGAAAGGAACTTAGTAGCTCACAAGTTAGCACAATTTGCTGTTTTTACTATTTGTAATCAGTGTTCTAAAAAACGTAAAGCGAGACGAAGTGGCGAGGTCGAACATCAATCTTAAACGCATCTAGGCGCGAAAAAGCGCGACAATGCTTGAGCGAAGTGCGGGTAAAGCGTGAGGCGTGACGAAGCCGCGAGATCAAGTTTCAAGTCTAAACGCGTCTAAACGTAAGTGTAAGCGAACTTTTTAGAACACTGCTTGTAATCATCTCTGAGATGTTTGTATTACCCTGTTCATTTCCCAAGCCTTTTGTAGTTAGTTTGAATACAATGGCCTTTCAAAAAAAAAAGTTATAAAATTTTAACAAAGTTCAATCCATCTGGTACTTAATTTTAAACACTTCTATTTGTTAAAAGTTTTTTATTTAAAAAGATATTTTTGTATGCTTTTTTGGGTAAATGTGTGGTTGAAAAATGGAGAGAGAAAATATGTATAGTTAAGAAGTGATTTGAGGAATTGTGTTGTAAAAAAATCTTTAAAAACACGTTTGTCAAACAGAGGTAATAATACGTTAAAAATATGTTCTATCATCTATGTACATATTATCTCAAACTCGAACTTAGAGATTTGGTACATCAATTTGATAAACAAAACATTTTATTAAATCACTTTTCAACAACTTAGGCTGCATTCTCTTTGTATTTCAGTTTCCTGTTTTCATTTTCGAAAATGTTTTCTGTTTTCCATTTTCTGTGACTTTTTTCGAAATTGCTGAAAACGTGGTTTGTTATTTCTGAAAACTGTTTTCGAAAATGAAAAGCCGGAAAATGCGTTCTTTTTAAAATTTTGAAGAAAATTATTTCATATTGTTTGTGAATATAAATGAAATAAAGATATCATATTTTGAGTTACACAACAAAAATAAATGAAATAACCCCTATCACAGAATTTGGTTATACCAAAAAAATTCAAAAATTCATGTTGCCCTTCTAAAGTAATCGTTCCATATTTGAGTAGTAATTTTCCCTTCTAAAGTAATCGTTCCATTTAATACTTTATATAGATAAATCCTTCTAGAGCACTCATAACGTTTAAAATTTAAGTTTTAATAAAATTTGCAAAAATATTTACGTTAATTAATTATGCCCTTACAAAATAAGTGTCTACAATACAAAAGTAAAAAAGAAATGTTTAATAATTAAGCATATGATATATCATCAGAAAGATGGTTGAATTTGGAGTTCTACGCAAAAAACAGAGTGCAATTCGAAGTTGTACATCAAAAGTTATACATGTTTGAAGACAATGACCTATAAAACAAATACGAAAGGGACTAAATTGAAAGAAAAGTAAAATTTGTGAACTAATGTGCAACAAAATTTGAAGTTGAGGGACCTAAGTTGCAAAGAAATTAGGATATTTTCGAAAGAAATTTCAAAATTTGAGGATTAAAATGACAAATTTTGAAAATCAGGGACCAATAATATAATTAAAAATGATAAATTTTGACAAATTTCAAAATTTTTTGATTATTTTAATTTTTTTTTTTTAAGTGAAAAACGCGGAAAACGCACGTTTTTCGCGTTTTCCACTTACAAGGCAAAAATTTCGGAAAACGCGGAAAACGTGATTTTCACGTTTTCCATTTCCTTTACAAATTTTGAAAACGTTTTCGATTTTTTTTTTCGAAAACGATACAAGAGAACGCGTTTTCCGCGTTTTCGAAAATGGAAAACGGAAAACGGTTGGAAAACGTCAAAGAGAACGCAGCCTTACATTTTCCAATCACACATTTTATCTCAAAAATATCACATTCTTTATTTACAAATAAAAATTTATTTTTTGCCAAACGTAATCTTCTTAATCATTAATTCATTTAATTGTATGATATGTAAACCAATCATTGATCATTAATTATATTAGATTATCAAATATTTAATTGTACCATTAACTCACCAAAATTATCCTTTTTCAGAAATTAAAGTAGTGTAGAGACCGTGAAGCATGGAATGTTAATGTACCAAATTCCCAATTCTTCGCCTCACCAGCTTCGCTCAGATTCATGATAACAATTTATTTCTACAATAATATGATTAAAAGCAATAATTGTAATCTAATTAATTTGTTTTTAGGTTCAAAATTGAAAATAATGACTTGTTTATCTTGTCAATAAACTGATTTTTTGTTAAAAGTCTGTGTTTAAAAACAAAGAATGTGATGTTTTCGAGTTAAAATATGTTATTGAAAAGTGATTTTGAGAAATTTGTGTGATTAAAAAGTTATTTAAAAAAGTTTGTTGTTTAAAAACATATTTAAAAACAAGTTTGCCAAAGCCCCTATTTGACCCCCTTTGAATTTTTAACATATTTTTTTCTATTCTTTTTAATCACACATTTTCCTAAAATTTAATATTCATTTAAAAAAAAATATTTTTAAAACATCATGGTCTAATTGAAAAACGGAAGTTTTTATAAAATATAATATAAATATAATATATAATATAATATACATTAACCCGGTCGATTAGAGAAGTTGTGGTCAAATATAACAAAAGATTTCTCCGCGTGGTCGCCTCTAATGATTATGACATATCCAATTACTCATATTTCTTTTGCCAAAAAAAAAAAAAAAGACTCATATTTCTGCTTCTGCCCCCAACATTTTCTTGCCCTTTTGGGAAAAACCCTAATCCATTTATCCTTCAATCTTCCATATAATTTTAAGTTAGTGCATGAGATTCATAACTTTTTAATTATCATTTTTCTTTATCAAAATTTACTAAAAGTTTAATTTTAATCTATAATAAACATGGTCTAAGTCATATATTCATGTCTTAATTGTCTTGAAATATTCAAAACTGATATTGAATTAACATGCAAAATGTAATCCAAGGAGTTGGTCTAGCGATAGAGGCGAACATTGAGATGTGTGGGTAGGCACACGATCTTAGGTTCGATCCCTCATAGTGTCAAATACTTCACTAGGACAGTCTCCCCCGTCGAATCATCAAGGTCTCGTGAAATATAAAAAATAAAATCTATATGCAAAATGTATGTGACTTACTCACTAGCGCAAATGCAATTCAATTTTATTATTATCTCTTACATGGTCATATCTAAAGTTACTTTCTATACAGGTCAATATTAATAATCAAAATTGCAAGGAAAATACACAATTCAAAATGTGAACACAATAGTTAAATATTTGTTATTTAATTTTCATCTTTCCCACCCTCTTGTCCTCGTGCTCATTCCAATCGTATAAAAAAAACAAGAGGACCAAAATTGACATATAGAAACTTTTAAGATTTCTACGAGTTGAGAAGAAACAATCAAACAAAGATTGATAATTCAAAATGTAGTGTAAGCGGTAAGCCCTATAGATAATACAACATTGATAATAAAATCTTTCTTTTTCACTTATCTTATCAATTAATTATGCCTTTTTCAACCTTTTGTATTACCCATAAATTTACTACGCGTCAGCTCATTACAGATTACATTTGCTTTAAATTATTTTTATTTGTCATTTTAAAATTTAACGTTATATTTGACTAACGAAACTCACCTTTTTTTTTTTTAAAAAAAAAAGTAACTTTAATCTTACTAAAATGCACAAGTATAAAAGCAAAAGGGTCAAAGTGAAAATATGGAGTAAATGAACAATAAGGGTTGATGTGGAAAATAATAAAACCTACTCGGTTTCATACTTTTCTCCGATTTCGGCTTTTTTGTGCATGTGACCCAGTTTTCTGGTCTCAACTGCAACTTTCTACTCCCTTTCCTTCCTTTATTCTCTCTCTACAGACTACAAACCCATAACTTACACAGAACCTCGTGATTCGTGGTTGATTCTGAAGAGATTCAATTCCTGGTCCTTTTCCAAAGAATAATATGTGAGTGTTGATTTTTTTCCTTATAATTTTTTTGCCTTTTCTTCTCCGTGCAGAAAGCTCAATCTTGCGGTTTTTTTTATTCTTTCTTGTTTTTGTTGCTTTCATGATGACAGAGAATTTATTTGTACACTTTGGTTGAAGTGTTCTAAATGGAAAAGATAAAGGAAATTAGTCTGCTAGTGTAAATTTGATTAGGCAAAAGTCTTTGAAGAATTTCTTGTGTTAAATTTCTGCAGTGTTGATTTTTCAATTTTTCAAGTAACCTAAATTAATTGGTTTGGATTATATTTTCTCTTCCCTTTTTCGATATTAGGGTTTAATGGCTTTTTAAAGGGGGAAAAAAAATCCCTTATAGTGATTTTTTAAAAACCTTTTTCGCAATATATTCTTTAGCTTTAACTAGTAAAAGGAGAATTGGATTTAATTAGGTAAAATAAGCAACAAGTTGAAATACCTTTTTCGCAATATATTCTTTAGCTTTAACTAGTAAAAGGAGAATCGGATTTAATTAGGTAAAATGAGCAACAAGTTGATTATAGTATCAGTTTGATGCATAATTATTGGTATTGGAATATATTTCACCATATCTTTTGGGGTCAACTAGAAAGGCAAAAGGTGTTTTTATATATGGTTTTATAATATTTCTGCTTTAGATTAATTTGTTGAACTTAGAGAAGATCGTTGATAAATCCTACCGAACTAATTTCCCGATTATTTATTTTTCACCTTTCTACCTGCTTGAACTATCTGATTTGGAAATTGGACACACAGCTAATTCTATTAAAACTTTTTGGCAAATAAATATTACTACTTTTGCAGCTTTGCTTTTTGTACTATTTCATTCTCACTTCAGAATCAAGAGTGTTCCTTGGGAGCTTTTCTTAGAGATCATTCTTGTGCATGTTTGTAGAGGCTAGAAATGGGTGCAGAATCATGGTTTCGCAGTCTGTGGAGGACTTCAAGGAAGCACGAGTTTGATTCCAAGAAGGCACGGATTGGGGTTTTGGCTTTTGAATCCGCAAGCTTGATGTCAAAGCTTCTTCACCTATGGCGGTCACTTACTGATAAGCAAGTTGCTAGACTGAGGGAGGACATAATGAATTCAGTTGGAATTAAAAAGCTTGTGTCGGAGAATGATGATCGCATTGTGAGGTTGATATGCGTAGAGATGATGGAGAACTTAGGACAGGTGGCACAGGCTGTGGCGAGGCTGTCCAAGCAATGTAATGACCCTCTGTTAAGAAGTTTTGAGCAAGCCTTCAATGATTTGATAAAGATTGGTGCTGACACATATGGCTGGCAATTCACGTGGAACAAGATGGACAAGAAAACTAAGAAGATGGAGCGGTTCATCACCATGAATGCGAATTTATGTCAAGAAATGGAGATACTTGCGGATCTTGAGCACACTTTGAAGAGAATGAAGGGTAACGATGATGCAGATAGCATTAGTTTGGTTGAATATGAAAAGAAGGTTGCATGGAAGAAGCAAGAAGTGAAGCATCTAAAGGAGAATTCTCTATGGAATCGGACTTTTGATTACACAATTCATCTTCTAGCTAGATCTGTATTTACTATACATTGTAGGATTGGACATGTTTTTGGAATTAATCATCTTTCGGAAGTGGGGGTCACAGATTCTAGAGTTTTGGATTCTAATTATAGTCGTCGTAGCCAATCAATTCTCTTCACGCAATCATCAGTTCACCCTTCAGAAAATAGCATCCCTAGATTTTCATCTGGTTCATTAGGAAACAAGATTTCTATGTCTGGTCCAATCTCGAGAGCAAACAACGTTATTGATTATCATTCAAGCCATCTTGGAAATTCAATAACAGCATCAGGCTCGATCTCTGGAAAACGTAGTGCCGTTGGCTTTTATTCTGGTCCTCTTGTTAGGTCATCAGAAAATTCTGGCCCACTACCCAAAGTAAGCAAAAGCTCCACGAGATTGTGGCAATTCCGTAGTAAATCTTCGAATTCAAAACAGAAAATTCCACATTCGAAACCAAACGGATTAACTGCATCAGGACCTTTAACAAGATGCATGATAGGTGATGTTAATGTTAGAGTTCCTGATGGGACCGAGGATGTCAGTGCAGAACCACATTCTCATGGCAACTCCACTCATGGGAATCTATCAGTTGGTTTGAAAAACCGGTTGTTGAATGCCCCTCCGGAAACCCTTGGGGCAGCCGCCTTAGCTCTGCTGTATGCAAATGTTATCATCGTAATTGAGAAATTGGTGGCATCTCCTCACTTGATTGGAAATGAAGCGAGAACTGACCTTTACAACATGTTGCCTGCTAGCATCAAGGCGGGCCTCAGGGTTAAACTGAAGCCATGTACCAAGAGTCTGTCTTCGTCTTTTTGTGATACAGCTCTTGCCGGTGAATGGAATCAGGTGATGTTGGACATACTAGATTGGTTGGCTCCACTTGCTCATAACATGATAAGATGGCAGTCTGAACGAAGCTTTGAGCACCAGAACTTAGTTTCCCGAACAAATGTGCTTCTTGTACAAACCCTATACTTTGCAAATCAGGAAAAGACGGAAGAATCGATTATTGAACTTCTTGTTGGTCTCAACTATGTGTGGAGATATGGTAGAGAAGTAAATGGCGAATGAGTAGTGTAGTGGAGACTGCCACTCTTTGAGTGTTTGACAAATGCATCGAATATGTCAGCAATAACTTTCTGGTGTTTCTGTATGACGTAGATTCCTAATCAATTCCCATTCAGGGGTCATACAAGGAGAAGGGATCATTCAGCTGCCTCGTTCACGAGGCTTCTGTACATACAGTCACAAATAGTGATTCGTTATTTGGCTCTGGAAACCTGAGATCTTCGTTGGCATTGGGATCCAGACTTCCAATTTCACATTCGGTGACAAGTTTATCCTTTGGCCATGGATTGGTTTTTTATGGTTGTGATTTGCTATCCAAATTATATTTAAGCAGTTATTGTACAGTTACTGTATGGGAAGTTTTGTTTACAAGTCACCTTATTGAGCTTTCTCCTCCATGAATCATGCACGTAGGAATTCCAGCTTGGTGTTTCGAGTTTGCTATGTTGGTGAACGTTATACTGTCGTCTAGTGTTTGGCTTGAATTTAAAATTATGAATCCAAATTTCTATATTGGTCTTCTGGAATTTACTTCAGGGCTAAAATTTCTGCTTGCTTATGCTTAATCTGTCCCGTCATGGAATGCTATATATTATTATCATTTCTTGAACAAGAACAGGTAATGCTGTTAATTTTGTTACTTTATGTTTGTAAAATGTAAATCATTGTGGTTGCAAGTAGGAGTGAAAACGGTTTGATCTGGGTGGTTTGTAGCAAAATTTTAAAATCAAATCAAATCATTTCATTTTCGAAATCAAACCAAATCAAATCATTTTTAGCGTTTTGGTGCGATTTAAAATCGCAGTTTGCAATCAAATAAATTAGTAGATTTCAAACAAAGACACATTCTTGTATGATAATGCAAGAATGAATGATTAATCTACCAATAGTAAGGATTACAACTTCACAATTTATACATGACATTGAATGAATGATCAATCTCAACTTTGTGGTCGATAACTAAGAAATACCAAACAACCATTAAGTAGATTACATTTAAAGGTGTTTTTGGATTTTTTAGAGAAGCAATTCACATTGGGCGGCAGGTTGCAACTACAAATGGAATTTAATGTGTTATTAAAAGAGTATTTCTTCTCCATTTAAAAAAAAAAAGAGTATTTCTTCTATCAGTATGCTATAAATTTATGTCCTAATGGATTATCTTTTAATTTGTTTATAAAGTTCTTCAATAGAAACTGCATGCCTCATTTTAACTTTTCTGTAGCATTCAATAGTTCTAGTTGAGAATGAGGTTAGACTGCTTATAAGAGGGATCAAACATGCATATATTGACTTTATTCCTGAAAAAATCTCACATTTTTTTACAATTGATAGAGGCTAGAAATCTTTCAAGAATATGTCCAAATTTCGATAAAATTTATTCTATAACTCATTTCTATTAGAAAAAGAAATCAAAACAGCACTCAAAATGACCAAATGCTTCAATAATAATCTGAATATGATAAGTTATTCCTGCACTCATTTTTTTATTTTTTATAATTTGTTTAAAACTTGGCGGGTTGCGATTTGAAACCGCGATTTTGATAATTGAAACTTAAACCAAATCGTTTAAAGTAATTTGGGATTTTTTCAAACCAAACCAAACTACACTATTTCACGTTTGAAACCGAGCCGAACCAAATCATTTATTGCGGTGGATTTGATTTTGCGGGATGACAGTTTATTTGTTCACCCCTACTTGCAAATGATCCGTCTGTGTATGGAATTTGTAATGACAACTTTGAGAAGGTTGATTAAAGCATCTGTTCTTTCTGTTTTAAATAAGAATAAGTTGGAAGTTTTGTCAATTACAGTGTCTTGGACGATCTAATACTGCATCTTGACGTCTCTTTGTTACGTAATTGTTTCCTTTAGGGAGTGCTAAACTCACAGCTAACTTCATATTTGTTCCTAGCATTTGAGTCTTTTAATTTTTGCTCTTACCATGGCAGGAGAACGAACTTGAGCGAACTATCAAATTGAATTTTATTATATAAAATTATGAATTATTTTGGATGATACACGATCCAAGAATAAAGATCATTCCAATTTCCAACACAGCTATGATAAAGGGTCAAACAAGAGTGTTTAAACTTTAAATCATTATTATTCTAAAAAGCACGCTTAGTTGCGAACACCGCCTTTCACGTTTCGTCATGTTTCTTGCTTCCCTCCCGCATTGTCTGGGTTTTTCGTGCCTAGGCACGCTGAAGTTTTATGTTCGATCTTATCGCTTCGTCACATTTTACGCTTTTTAGAATACTGATTTAAATTAGTGTCTAACTTTAAAAAATAATATAAATTTATTGAGCAATATGAAATAAAATAAAGTTCAATTGAAGTAGGTAAAATTCAGTCACTGTTTGTCTTTTATCTGCTAAGTTCAGGCACTATAAAAATTGTATTGTTGAGTATTTATTCTCTTCATGCTTCCGGTTATAAAAGCCTTTATTTTTTGCTACAAAGCATGCAAAAAAGCTTACAACTTCCCCTTCAATGGCATCAAATCAAAGTCCACCCTTCCATACTCAACCCAGTATCTTCAAGATCAGGACAAACCCATTTGCAATCTAGAATATATTCATTTTGATAAAAGAAATTATCACTATTTTCTGAAATCAATAAATAAATAGTATTATGCTGCAAGACAAAGGCAAAATTTATGTTTCTTTGTTTGATCTTGATATTGGATATTAGTTCTCCAGTGGGATATATGTTTTCAAATTTCTAATGTTTATATTGAAAGCAAGAAAAAAATGAAATGGACAAGAAAAATACACCAAAATCATTAACACGCCCGGTGGGACTCGAACCCACAATCGCCTGATTAGAAGTCAGACGCCTTATCCATTAGGCCACGGGCGCCGCTTGTATCGCCTTTCTTTATTCTGATTAATAATAAATCTTTATCCTTAAAATTCAAATTTTGAGATTATTGAATTATTTTCATCTAGATTTTATCAAAATCAAAAACTAATTATAACCATACATTTTATGAATCTTTCAGCTTTTAACCACATATATCCCATCAACTTATCATAATTTGATTTTAATCTCAGGGTGCGTTTGATTGCAATAGTAAAATTCGAGTGAAAAAAAAATTGAATTCCTAAGAATTTGAAATATAATGTTCTGGATTGATTTAATTTTGAACGTGGAAAAAGTGAAATTTTTTTCAAATTTTGTTATTTGATTGACATTATTTTTCATGACAAATAAAACAAAATTTAATTATTTTTTTATTATTATTATTATTATTATTATTATTTTAATTTTTTTTAACACATTTGTACTTGATAATGATAATATTAATTTCTTTAAAAAAAAAAAAAAAAATTGTTACTATCAAAATTCCTATGCACCGTCTGCACATCATAATACGAAAAATCAAAATGAGCTTTATTATTTGTACAAGGATATGTATACAGATCCTCTCACAGTAGCTGCTACTGTAAAAATGGATATAGCGTTCTCTTAATTGCCAATACAGTGTAACCATTATTTATCAGCAATCACTCAAGAACAAACTGTTCTTTAAATTGCACATAACAAACTCGATTGAGAAACCTGTTGCTTCGAATTCTGTAATACCATGTCCGGACACGAGAATAACACAACTAATTGCAGTCTAACCCACATTCTTCCAGTACAGGCTCATCCGACCTGGCCAAGAATGGATCCACTCGAACCCACATAAGGGAGAGTATCGAAGCAAGTAGTATCGACCAAACAATGATGATTGTAGGTGCACGGCTCTGGCGTCCGAGTAGACCCTTTAGGAAAGGATACAAATGTACTATAACCCACAAGGCAAAAAATAGTTTACCCACCAAAGGTCCCCAAGACTGGTATCCATTGTTAATTGCATTTGAAATTCCAGCAATTACTCCAATCAGGTTTAATATCAGAAGTGTAGTTGGAGGAATGAGCAATGTCGTCCACCTGAATGCGTACAACTCCGAGAACTCTTCATCGTCTCCTGCTTTTGAAGTAACAGTGAAGTTCGTGTCGACACCAGCTAGTACTTTCAAGATTCCCTGAAAGACTGCAAAAAGATGCGCTGAAATGCCTCCGATGACCCAAAATTGCTCGTTTCTCCACCAATCCTCGATGCCAACACCGCTCCATCTCATTTCCAGGATACTAGTAGAGAATATACAGATAAAGAGGGACATAAACCACAGACTAGCAGTATTACTAAGCTGCAAAAGCCAATAATTCAAATTGATGTCACAAAAAATACAATTTTTTTTCAACGAAAAGTTTAGAATTTAGAAGCTGTACCTCAGGAATTATAAAGTGTCCCGATAATAAGCATACAGCAGGCAAGGTGCAGTAAGCCACCAGAGGAATTGATGTCAATGGATATATTGTCGCGTTAATGTAGGACAAACGCTCCAACCATTTCAGACCTCCTCCATACCCGTACCAGAGCGGGCAATGCCTGCTTAGAAAAATTTCAACAGAGCCAAGGGCCCAACGAAGTACTTGATTCAATCGGTCTGATAGATTTATTGGCGCAGAACCTTTGAACGCCGGCCTTGAGGGAACGCAATATATAGATCGCCATCCACGGCAGTGCATTTTAAAACCAGTTAAAATATCTTCTGTAACAGAACCATAAATCCACCCAACCTAGATACAGTGAACTGATGAACACCAAGATTTTGCAGAATGAAAGGCAAAAAAGTTTAGTAATGCTACCTCTTTTCCCCAATCTGTCTTGTCTTCATATCCACAGCTAATCATATGAATGGCTTCCTTCAACAAAGAGGCAGGGCCAGCATTTTTAAGGATTCCACCATCTTCAATTAGTGTTGAGGCAACAAAAACCGAAGATTGGCCGAATTTGTTCTTTAGTTTTTTCTCAGGAAGCATAGGTGATTTCTCACTCTCGGTTGATAAATCTATATTAGTGATAGATGATCCTGCTGAACTCAAGATTGTCATTTGGGTTAAAAGCACAAAACGTCCCTACCTTTGACATGTATTGTGCAAAACGTTCCAACGTTGTGATTTTTGACGTTAAACGTCCCAACCTTTACATTTTCTTGTTGGAGACATCATTTCTGTCAAATTTAACCCCATTTCACCGTTAATTTGGATATGAACAGTAAACATTTAACACATGCAAGAGCATTTTCGTCAAAATCAAAAGCAGCTCATTCATATTTGGGTAATTGGTACAAAACATCCCTATGTTTGACACTCATTGTGGAAAAACGTCCATACGTTCATTTTTTTTGCGAATAACGTCCCTACCTTTAGATTTTCTTGCTGATTAGTCCCCAAATTTTACTTTTCTTTTAATTTAGTCATTCGGTATTTGATTTAAAGGTCATTGTCTTCAAATGTGTATAACTTTTGATCTACAACTCCGAATTGCACTCCGTTTTTTTGCGTTGAACTCCAAATTCAACAATCTTTCTTATGATGTGTCACGTGCTCATTTATTAAACATTTCGTTTTGACTTTTGTATAGTAAATACTTATTTTGTTAGGGCATCATTGATTAACGTAAATTGATTTCTGTAAATTTTATTAAAATAGTGAAATTTTAGTGTGTGTTCGACGGCCAGCTGAATTTATAAATTGGATTTATTTGACTTTTTTATTTTTTTAAGGTAAAATGTTTAAAAATTAGTATGTTTAGCCCATGTTTGAGCTATATTATAACTCAAATCACTTTTTGAACAACACACAATTTCTTTCTTAAATTTTTAAAAAGCGATTTGAAGAGAGAAAATGTGTGTTGTTCAAAAAGTGATTTTAGATTATAATATGGTTCAAACAGAGGCAAAACATAACAATTTTTAACCAAACATTTTACCTTAAAAACAATTTCTTTCTTAAATTTTTAAAAAGTGATTTGAAGAGAGAAAATGTGTGTTGTTCAAAATGTGATTTGAGATTATAATATGGCTCAAACATATGCAAAACATAACAATTTTTAACCAAACATTTTACCTTAAAAAAATAAAAAAGTCAAATAAATCCAATTTATAAATTCCGTTGGTCGTCGAACACACACTAAAATTAAAATTTCACCGTTTCAATAAAATTTACAGAAATCAATGATACCCTAACAAAATACGTATCTACTATACAAAAGTCAAAACAAAATGTTTAATAAATGAGCACATGATACATCATAAGAAAGATGGTTAAATTTGGAGTTCAACGCAAAAAAGGGAGTGCAATTCAGAGTTGTAGATCAAAAGTTATACACATTTGAAGACAATGACCTTTAAATCAAATACCGAATGACTAAATTGAAAGAAAAGTAAAATTTGGGGACTTATCAGCAAGAAAATCTAAAGTTAGGGACGTTATTCGCCAAAAAATGAACGTAGGGACGTTATTCGCCAAAAAAATGAATGTAGAGACATTTTTCCACAATGAGTGTCAAACATAGGGACGTTTTGTGCCAATTACCCAAATATGAATGGGCTGCTTTTGATTTTGACGAAAATGCCCTTGCATGTGTTAAATGTTTACTGTTCATTTCCAAATTAACGGTGAAATGAGGTTAAATTTGACAGAAATGATGTCTCCAACAAGAAAATGTAAAGGTTGGGACGTTTAGCGTCAAAAATCACAACGTTGGGACGTTTTGCACAATAAATGTCAAAGGTAGGGACGTTTTGTGCTATTAACCCTTGTCCATTTCATTTTCCACACATGAGAAGATGAATGGCATTCACAGAATTATTGAATATATGAGACTAACCTTCAATGGAGTCTTCAATTTCCTCTAAAGCAAGTGTCTGTGTCTTCAAATTGTCTATAGAATTCTTCTTTTTCTTCTCGGAAGTAGTCATTTTAGCTTTCTTTTTCTTCCTTTCAGAACAACAAAAACACCACCTAGGCAAGCAATTGCAGGTTCT
The DNA here is from genome assembly GCA_963555705.1 of Ligustrum vulgare. Classification (NCBI taxonomy): domain Eukaryota; kingdom Viridiplantae; phylum Streptophyta; class Magnoliopsida; order Lamiales; family Oleaceae; genus Ligustrum; species Ligustrum vulgare. The sequence continues at coordinate 52,447,492 of OY743171.1, read as the reverse complement.
TTCAGGAGCCTTCTTTGACTTTGGGGCATCGTAACCATAAAACGCTTGTCTCCTAAACACACTGCCTGTCCCAACATAAATAGGCCCTTGAATCCCGTCCAGGCCTTTCATGTTAATCTGGTGAATTCGACTTATGAGAATTAGATGCTCGGAAAGAAAATCCCGGAAACAAGTTTGAAGAGGCTAACCAAAATAGGTGCCTTCTTCAGACACGTTAAAGAAGTGCACGCTTACATCAAAGAACACAGTGTTCCGGTTAGCATATCTATCACTCCAATCAATTCCATCGAACCTCTGGGGAAACTGTACATAGCAAACCTTTTCATGTAACAAAGGATCCATCATAAAGCACATTGCTTCTCTGAGAGCCTTGCTATTATTGATGTAGTGATCGCAATCCAAATTCAACATATAAGGAGCATTAGTGAGTATGGCAGAGACACGAACCTGCTCGAAAAGCATTAGTACTCTCACCAAATCTTCTCACAAAGTTGATAAGTAGGGCTAAAATATTCTTCACAGGGCACTTACCAGCGCATTCATTGCACCAGCCTTTTTGTGGTGATTAAAACCAGGTCTTTTTTCCCTGGAGACGTATACCAAACGCGGCAATTCATTTCCATCAGCGTCTTGCCCCCCGCTTTGGCCTAGAAATACCTAAGGAAGATCAGAAAAGTTCCTTACTTCCAAATGCACAAGTCGGGTATGTAATAGCAAGATAAATTTCATATATTCAAGTACCTGAATCATTCCAGGATGATCTCGGACGTTATTTCCAGGCCAAGGGGTCCCATCCTGCATTGTCCACCCTTCTTCTGGAACTTTTTGCGCTTTAGCAACCAAAGAATTAATATGAACTTTGAACTCCTCATACTCCCTCTACAAAGACATCAAAGCATAAACATGATCACTGGAAAACAAATGAAGTCAACAAATTTGGGTCCCCATTGGACCATAATCCATCCTTTTTAATTCAAATTTGAAATCCACTTGTCGCTCTACAATATATAGTAAATTTTCGTACCTTCATCGCTCGTCGCTCCTTCACAAATGAAGGTAACGCCTTGTCCTTGAGATACTCCATCTTTTGAGCAAAATACCACTCAGGTGCCCTGGGCTCAATATTAAATTTCTTGCAAAAAGGTACCCATTTCCGTGCAAACTCCGACGTTTCTGACAAGGCTTCGAACGTCAACATGGCAGCTCCATCATCAGAAACATAGCAGGACACCTTGTCAACAGGATAGTCAACTGAAAGAATCGACAACACTGTGTTTGCGGTGACTAAAGGGGGTTCTTTCCAGGGATCTACTGTACTCACAAATATATCAATTGGTGAAAGCTCAGAAGGTTGACCTTCCTTTTCGTACCTGAGTGTCAAAATAATCAATATTACAGAAAATTTAGTATATGTAAATGTTAGAAGAGAGGATGACTGCAAACCTTAAGGACAATCTATCCAGGTAGGTTTCCCTGTCAACTGGGAGCCATTTTGGGAACTGATCAAGAATCCATGAAACTGCAAACCAAATTTCACATATAACCGAAACAAACCACAGTGCATATGCCTCATTCACAGGATGCGTGACGCGATATTGAAAGAAGAAACCAAGAACTACAAGGCGGATAATAATAATCATTCGATAAGGGTTGATTTGGCTTGATGGAATAGAAATTTTTCTTGATAATGCCTGTCTAGTCTTAACCATCCTGGTCAAACACACACAAAGATATACAAAGTCAGTTCAAGTATTTGAGAAACAACAAACAAACAAAAAACTAAGCTCATGCCCCAGTGTTTGAATATGAACCAACTTTCTTAGTCCTATATCAGCAATGTTTCAAAGAAAAACAAATATCTAAACTTAAATGAAATATAAGCAAATCAATCAACTGTTTCTCTCCACTTTTGGTTACAATAACTTAGACTTACTAAGCTCCACTCTGATATTGTAGGCTGTCCTATATCAGTAGATATCAAACATTTCAACAAGAAGCCTCAGGCTATTCTTATATTAACTATTTTTAACGCTGCTCTCGAGCTCGAAGTCCAGCTCCATCTCCAGCCCCAGTTTCTATGCTTTCACAACTTAAAGACACCCTTATATAACCAAGGAAAACTATTGGCTGTGGGAAACGTTAATTTTTATTTTATTATTATTTTTTTAATCAAGAAATTAAGATATTTCCACTTCTTGCCAGCCTGAGAATTTATGCAAGCCAGAGAGGATTAATGTCCTCAACAAATTAGCTAACATTGCTTAACTTTTAGTACTTAACAAGTTAATAACCTTCTTCAACAGTTTTACAAGCAAATTAGAAACAAGAGGTGATGGTACTATAATTGCCACAAGTTATGTTCCTCAAGTCCTTACAAGGATAGATCTGGTCCTTCTCCATCATCATCATCATCATCTGAATCTTTGCCTCCATTTTCAAGCTTGGCATTTATTCTCGCTTGCTTCTGTTTCCAATTATCCATCCTCTCTTTCCAGGCCACACTACCATAGCCATACGCTGCTAAATCCTTCGAAGGGTCCAATGGTCTAGGTTGAACTGCAGAAGAAAATTTGATGACGAAAATATTTTTTCTTCATGAACAGATAAGCAAGAGACGTTAATTTGTAGACTGATTTCTGGAGCAAGATTAGTACCTGGAACTGGAAGACAGTAATCAGTCATAGAATGAGGATGTTCTCTTTTACCAACATGGCCACCATATGCAGGGACCTGAGCATGTTGTTCAGGTGGGATATCATCAACCTGCAATCTTCCATTATTTGGTTAATTCAGACGCTTTCACAAAAAATTCAAAAAAGGAAGGTAAAAACGAGAGAGGCTACCGTGCTACCATCAGTGAGGAGGAGGACTTGAGAAGGCGGAGCATCATGGACAAACCCTGCAGGCACAAGTGTGAAATCCTGCTGCTTGAACTCATTCTCGAGGTCATCAATGTCATCCTCTTCTTCATCCCCACAGACCCTAGCGCAGCCTTTGAGACGCTTGAACCTGGTTTTGCACTGAGGGCAGACCTGGCTTCCTTCACGACGCTCGTACTCATAGCAAGTCCTACAAATGGGGAAGGCGCATTCGTTGCAAGCCACAAACAGCTCTCCATCCACTGTCAATCCAACTTCATCTTCACATATCCGGCATATTTTCCGGATTAACTGCTCTGGCGGCTTCCGCTGAAAGCAGCATCAGAGTGAGGAAATCACAGGAATATTGGTTGAGAGAATTTTGGATCTTCTTACGTCGAATCCAAGTAGTATTATATGAATACTTACCAAGAACTCTCCATCGTGACGGATCACAAGAAGCTCGTTTCGGTTGTGAGAACCAGCTATTAAGCTTGCACTGACCAGTCTGGCCGCCTCCATAAAACTACCAAACTTTCTCTCCTCCAGCAGATTATACAAAGAGATTTGAGTAAGACACTGTAACCCCCATTTATGATTTGGTGTTTGAATTCGAAGTTGAGTCTAAAACATCATAGCCACGAGATTTGGTTCTTCCAAGCTACCATTAACGAATAATTTAACTGATTTTCATGCAGCTTTTGCTAATGCATAGGCCGCCTGTTTGACTGAAAAACCGATGCAAAGAAAAATCCGCCAGCCGTCCCAAGAAAGCAAAAGGATACATTATCCACGAAAATCCATGAATGAAACAAAACTTCTCAATCAATGAAAACCCACGAAGACAATGACATTGCTGCCAGCAATATTTGGCGTTGAGTGCTCAGAACTCAAGCCGATAGTATAAGGTGCTGTAAGAGCATTTTACAAGGGACGACACCATTCCAATCAGCCTCAAAGTTCTCATAAACAAACCCACGAGGCAGACCTTCAACGAGCGGGACGTCATAGTACCTCCTAGTAATTTGTGGACAGGTGTAAATCCAACCATGTTGTCTTCGGCCACTAATTATAGAGAACATTTCTATAATAGGTAAGTTACCATATTCTTATTACCACCCCCAGTCTGCCTTTGCACAGTCTGAAACCAGAAGCGGGCTGGGGGTGTTGGCATTTTTGGAAATATTTCACGAGACCGAAAATTTTACATCAGTAGAATGATCAAATAATATTTGTGATCAAAATGAAGAAGATGATAAACAAAAATAAATACATAAATGGAAGGAAATCACCGGAATTTCAAGTAGAATATCAAGATCACAGATCAATTGCAAAATCATCTGAAAGCGATCAACGAAGGTTTAAACACATAATCGTTAGCCTCTGTTTGTTAAATTTTTTTTTTTTTTTTGGTTTAAAAACATGTTTTTTTATGTTTTCGACGTAAAATATGTGGTTGAAAAGTGAAGAGAGAAAAAATATGTAGTTAAAAAATTGTTTAAGAAATTGTGTAAAAAAAAAACTTATTTTTAAACAAGTTTGACAAACTGGGTGCTCACTCTCAACTTTGCTACGTGACAATGATTATGACAATTTGCCTACATAATACAATTTTTTTTTTTTTCACATATCACATCATTTTTTAAATCAATAACAATATTTTTGCATCATCAAATTATTATTTATATTGTCAAAATAATTGTGCAAATAGATTAATTTACTATAAAATTATGTTAATTACAAGAATAATTCTATTTTCACAATTTGATCCATAATGTGGATGACAATCCACTTATATTGAGGGTGGGGCCACAATTCAAATTTTGTGGCCCCCACTCCCAATGTGAGTGGATTGTCATTCACATTATGGATCAAATTGTGAATGTAGCATTATTGTAATTACGATGAAAGAGTAATTTTATGTTGTCCGTACCATGAAATCTGTCCACCGTCAATTGCACCACTTGGCAGGTGGTAATGGTTATCAGGTGTGGTCCACCTCAAAACAAGAGCTCATTGTAAACACCTAATGGACAATATAAAATTTCGAATAAAGGTACAATAACATTTTAATATAAAATATTGTCGAATTCAAAACTTAAAAAAAATGATAAAATTAATCAAAATAAGAAATGCAATTGCTTAAAAATTGAGAGTGAAAAATTTCAGCTGAACTAGCAGCTACACGATGAGAATTCGAATCCTACATTTTGAATGAATGAGACTCATTGCAAGCACAATTAAACAGCAAATTCTCAACCGTTTTTCACTTAGACACATCTCACAATTTACATCTTATACAAATTCTCAGGATAGGAGCTCCTAAGGTCGGAGTTCAACCTTTTTTAAGAAATGCCACATGGACAAAATTAATCAAAATTAGAAAATTCTGATTTTTTAAGGATTTTTCTTTTTATTTTCTTTTTAAAATTATTTTTCTCTTTTAAAAAAATATTTTTATTTATTATTTATTTGTTTGTTAAACTTTATTTTTTAAAATAAGTTATTTTTATCTTATTTTTTATATGTTAAAATATTTTGAAATAAAATATAATATAATAAACAAAATTAAAAATTTAAATCTATATTTGTTTTAAATTGATAATTTTAAAATTAAAGAATATTATTGTTATATTTTTTGTGTATTTAATTTTATCTCCAAATAAGTAAATTTCGTTTTATTTGTACTAATTATTAATTTTTTAATTAAATTGGTTCGACCTAGTCCAACCTTCTGACCCTTGACATATTGCCTTTATTTCGGATCCACCTGATTTAAGGTTTTCTGAATATTAAGTATTATATAACTTAAATGACATAATTTAAAATAAATGAGATATAGAGAAAAGGTAAAAAAAATATAAAGTAAATTTTTTTACCATTTTACGTTTGATCTTTGAGACAATTTTACAGACATATATTTTCAATTTGCTCTCATTAAACTTCTCTTTGAGATCTTCAATTTGACACTCACATTAGACATTTTTTCGACTTCAAAATAATACAACAATTATCAATATAAAAATAGTTTATAGATAATATTATAAAACTTAAATGATATAATTTAAAATGAATGATATATTGAGGAAAAGTAAAAAAAAAATAAAAAAAATAAAAATCTACATTTGATCTTTGAGACGATGTTTACAGTTTGCTCCACTTGTTAGTGTGTATTAAACTTCTCGTTGAGATCTTCAATTTGACATCCAATTAATTTTTTCACGGAAAATCATTTCGAGAAATTCAATTTCTTATAATTCGTTTTCTTTCCATCAAAATTTTATTCTTGTAATCAAACATCCTAAATGTTTGGTTTGAGTGATGGTAGTCTAACTATGATTGTTATAGTGTCAACGACGGTGGTCTGATACTAAAGTTACAAATGGTGTTAGCGTCGACTGTTGTGATGATAGTGAAAATAGACGACAAGATGCGTGTAGTATTCTATTGCAAGTGATAGTGACTAAACCAACTTTGAAAATGGGGTAATGAAATGGGGAAATGTTACATAAACAACTATTTTTGAACAACTTAGTGGACAATCACTCACATGAGTAGTAGGACCCATACAAAATAGAACCTTGCTATTTGAATAATTCATTTGAACAAACATTGCGTGTGAGCCCACACCCCATGTGAGGGGTTGTTCAAGTAGATTTTTTGTACAAAGTAATGTATGCCTTTATTTAAGGTTTTCTGAATATTAAGTATTATATAACTTAAATGACATAATTTAAAATAAATGAGATATAGAGAAAAGGTAAAAAAAAATATAAAGTAAATTTTTTTACCATTTTACATTTGATCTTTGAGACAATTTTACAGACATATATTTTCAATTTGCTCTCATTAAACTTCTCTTTGAGATATTCAATTTGACACTCACATTAGACATTTTTTCGACTTCAAAATAATACAACAATTATCAATATAAAAATAGTTTATAGATAATATTATAAAACTTAAATGATATAATTTAAAATTAATGATATATTGAGGAAAAGTAAAAAACATAAAAAAAATAAAAATCTACATTTGATCTTTGAGACGATTTTACAGATAATATGTTTACAGTTTGCTCCACTTGTTAGTGTGTATTAAACTTCTCGTTGAGATCTTCAATTTGACATCCAATTAATTTTTTCACGGAAAATCATTTCGAGAAATTCAATTTCTTATAATTCGTTTTCTTTCCATCAAATTTTTATTCTTGTAATCAAACATCCTAAATGTTTGGTTTGAGTGATGGTAGTCTAACTATGATTGTTATAGTGTCAACGACGGTGGTCTGATTCTAAAGTTACAAATGGTGTTAGTGTCGACTGTTGTGATGATAGTGAAAATAGACGACAAGATGTGTGTAGTATTCTATTGCAAGTGATAGTGACTAAACCAACTTTGAAAATGGGGTAATGAAATGGGGAAATGTTACATAAACAATTTTTTTTGAACAACTTAGTAGACAATCACTCACATGAGTAGTAGGACCCATACAAAATAGAACCTTGCTATTTGAATAATTCATTTGAACAAACATTGCGTGTGGGCCCACACCCCATGTGAGAGGTTGTTCAAGTAGATTTTTTGTACAAAATAATGTATGCCCCTCCCCCCTTCTCATATAAGTGGTTGTCCACTAAATTGTTCTGAATAATTGTTTATTTAGAATTTTCCAATGAAATGCGTATAACAAAATTTTACAAAATGTCGCACTGTGTTACAAAATTGTAAAAATAATAATAAAAAAGTATCTCTGTTTGATAATTTATTTACAAACAACACATTTTTTCAAATCACTTTTCAACCACATATTTTACCTCGAAATTATCACATTCTATGTTTATAAACAAAAATCCTATACCAAACAAAGACTTGAGAATAAAAAAAATGTTTAAAAGTGTAGAATTTGAGCTTGTTTTGTAAAGTTAAAATTTTCAAAATTTTTCTCAAATTTATTTTCAACCACAAATTTCTATGAAATCATTACATTTTACACTTTTTAATCACTTTCTAACCACATTTTCTTAAAAATTCAAAATGCATTCAAAAATTCTTACATCAAATAGACTCTGAGAGCATCTTTAATGATTATGATCGGTTGCATGAAGCAACGGTGCCATTTTGCAAGAGGGAGGAAGTGAAGGAGGAGAGAGATGGGAAATGTCCAATAAATGGAGGAAAGAGAAGGGCACAGCAACAAAGCAAAATCTCCACCACGGTCTGTCTGCGAATTTTGCTCTTGACCCTGCCATGCCTTTTTGATATTTTACTAATTTCTTGGATGCCACATGGGCAATAGAATTTGACAGACCTCCCTCATTGAAGATGTCCTGAGTAAGCTTTTTTTTTTTTTTTTTTTTTAAAAACCTATCTATGAATTATTCCCCTAAAATAACACCGAGGTCCGAGAGTAATTTACAGATATTATCAGGCAGTTCATGCATCGGTAATATGGTGCTTGCTACTTGCTTGTGTATCACAATAAGCATATGGGCCGGGAGATAGGCAAGTAGCAAGATATTTATATACATTATTTCTTCTAAATTAATCTCGAACTCATCAATGAGCTAAGGCGAGTAATTGTTGCTATAAACAAATACATAAATTAAAAGAAAATTCCAACAACATTTTATGGAAAAACTGGTATCTCATTAATTTTCTTTTTCCAAACGGAAAAGTGATGCCAAAAAAGAAATAGTTTTGGTTCTGCATCAGATGTAAGCAAATCAGGGACAATGGAAATCTGCTTCATCGAACATTGTTTCTGTAACGTGGATCAGTTTCTTTGTCAAACTTTCCATGGGAGCATCCAGTTGTCTTTGTATTCAAAGAATGCTCGGTCGAGACCATAAAGAGAATTACCGATTTTGAAGAGCCTCGACTGCCCTTTTCCACTGTTGTGCTCTTTGTTTTGTATCCTCAAATGACATAACCTTCTTTGGCTGTACAAACAACAGAAAGACATTCTAAAATTAGTTTAATAGGAACAGAATTATATAACGATGTCTAGCTGTGGACAAATCTTGTTCCAAGAAATGTACAATGAAATATTGAAGTTATCTCTTGCCCTCAGGGCACATCTCCCAGTGTCAAAAGGGAGTGATGGAAAAGTGCTTAGCACAATCGGGTGTAGGGTTCGAATCCTAAAATAATGAATTTTTGCCCTGTGACAAGCGGGAGTTATGACTTACCACACCTCTACCCTGCCTCTGGGAAGCATAACCTGCGATTTACCTCCTTAACCAATGGCCCAGGGCAAGATCGGTTAAGGCCCTCAAGGTGTGGGCTAAACCAAATATTGAAGTTATCTCAACGTCAACTACAAGCCAAGTTGCATGTTAGGACCCCATTAGTTAAAAACATGGAATATTTGGTGGGCTCCAACTCTTGTGTCTCGAAGGACACCATAGTGCATGTCTCCTTCAACATAGTGTGTGTCCTTCAAGGGTACTAGAGCAAGACTCGTGAAAATTATTCACTACTTTTATATAATGCTCACTCTCACTGTGTATGTGAATGATTGAACATAAAATCATAGTATTTCTACACGTTCGATATATTTGAAGTATCATACATCCAAGTTAAGTGATCTTGTATGGTCAATTTGACAGGTCCATTGCACTTTAGCAAATTTTATGAGCAGGAGGAAGTCAATTCTACACTATAAGCCCTTGTTTGACAATCATTATTTAGAACTCATTTTTCTATGGTATTCATTTTCAACCACGCATTTACTCAATAAAATATTATGGACGTGAACCCAAAAATTTTCCCTACTTTTTAATAACACATCCCCCGGAAATCACTATTCAGAAACTCACTTTTTCTCAAAATAATAAATTTTGTAAACTTTTTTCAATCATAATTATGACATCTTTGGTTGAGACGGGGAGCCAAACCAGTAGGACCAGTTGATTTGCAGATCAGTCAGCCTACAGTTCTGTGTCCAATGAGTCCAACCAAGTGTTTATGACATCAAATCATAAAGGAATTACTGTATTGCTTGCAGTAAATAATATATTGATAAGGAGAAGCATAAACTTACAGTGCAAATCTTGAAATGTGAAGGGCTAATGACTTGAATGCTGAGATCATTAGGATTGTCAGACCATATTACATTCCCTTTGGACATCACTTTTGCGGGGTCGACATATATCAACTTAGGTTTATTGGTGAGGATAAGTTGTACTTTCTTGTTTGTTAGTTTCTGCAGCTTCTTGACATTAGAGATCATAAGAACAGATTCACCAGCCTCCAAAAACTGTTGCCTGTTTAAAGGTCACAAGAAATATTAGTAACATAAGAAAACCAGTTGGAGCCATCTGACAATTTAAACTCTAAAAGGTGAGGAAAAAAAATATATGATGATATCAGAAAAAGTATCGTTTCTAATTGGGAGTCGTTGATATGCTAATTTACTTGGATATCCATTTAGATGTCCACCTAAACCGGAAGCAGTTATAGATGTTTGTAAGAAGAAATCTATGAAGACATAATTACGTCTGAACAAGAAAATCAACGATTTAAAATCTTGTATTGCAAAAGTGAAAAGACAGGTTTAGACTTTCCTGCTCTAAATTCAAAAATAAGTAGCCTTGTAAGCTGAGAAAAACTAAGGAGCACAAATACAAGTATATGATGCAACAAAATTCTTGGAAAAAAAAAAAAGTAGAATGCTAAATTAGATGTGTGGTTACTCATACAAACTGTGTTATAAGCTCAAGTAAAATGCCATAGCTAATAAGCCAAAATACCAAAACATCTTGCAAGAAATTTTTACCAATTGAATAGATAGAATGTTCAAGATAATGTAAGGAAATTAGTTGGAAGGACGGCATAGGAGAGAGAAAATGAAGAACAAGCAACATTGTTAATTTTCTTTGAAATGATCAAAATTTTAGAATATTAAGATACCTTTCTTCTGTTTAACACTATTTTTCACCCCAGTTTCTCTCTCTTCCACTTCATCCTTCTAAACAAAATCTCCTCAAAACTTCTTGTTTCTTCAAATACAACAATAAATCAACCAAAAGATCAAAAGTATGGGTTTTTGGCACGACTCAGATTCTAAGGTATGAAACTTGAAGGGAGAAACATTGATAATGATAAAGGAAAATGAATTAATAATTGATAATCGTCTTTGTTGACCTTAGAATAATAATCAACAAATTCCTATCACCAAGCCAAGGTTTTCTCCCACTAAACTCCCTTATTATTGAATGCTCAAGTAGGAGCAAGAAAAGAAATGACTATTGAAAGGAGGTTACTTAGATTTGTATGCCTCTCTTGGTTCTCAGTTATCAGCTATGAATATTTATATATAGATTTCTAATGAGGTCTTGATGGTAAGTCATTTTTTTCTAATGACGTATGACACTAATTGATTAGCTGGCTTTTAACTGAATATGTTATCTATTCATGTTTTATCCACCAATATAGTCCCCATGCTTTTAAATCTTTGATAGTGTATTAGCTCTCCTTTTATGTTCAAGGTCGCTTATGAGGCTTCACGATATTAATTAATTAATGTTTACTAGCCCTGGTTTTGAGTTCACATATATTTTGGCTCTTTAGAATGCTCGCTTAGACACATAGGCTCGCTAATGATCCTTCGTTAATATTTACTGCTAACAGTCCTCAGGGAACATGATGAGCTTGGAAAATATACTGAATTGATATGCTATTTTGATCAATGGCTAAATAACAAGAATAAATTAGACTTTTAAGCTGTGAAGAAGGCCTCTAAATTTAAATAAAAAAAAAAAAAAATGAACATTGCTATTTTTCAATTTGACCATTGTGAGATGGCTATCTTGAGAAATTCCTCAGTAGAGGCAATACTAAATCATGAATTCAGATGAGTTATTTATGAACGGTTTTATCAAAATGGACAGAACCCATCAACCCAATGAGGTAAGTTTTGGTTCCTCTTTCTGTTACTTTAGAGCTCATAGTTGCATATATATAGCAAGCAAAGACGGAAAAAAAAAATGTCTGTGTATGTGAAGACTCTGCTTGTCAAGTAGTAAAGGTAATTGCACATGAAAGGCTCTCAATGAAATAAGTTGATTCCTATAAGATAACTCCTGGCACTAACCATTTCGAATCAAATGAATCAATCGAAGCAAGCCTAGTTATGCTGCTAGCTTCTGCCTTTGATGTTGCACTTATTTTTGCTAAACCATCCCCAATATCTTGGTCCTCAGCTCCACTAGATGGACCCTAAGAAATTGAAATGAGGACCTCAAAAGATGCAAGTATACTTTTTAAAAAATCTGCCTCGAAAATATTATGGGGTTTTCCCTTTCCTGTTTCCCATTGAGTTACATATTCTCAATGGGGATCCAAAAAATTCGACACCTTCTGAAAGAAAGTAGACAGATTGTCCATCTATGAAAAATGACTCCCTTTTACGTGTCCAAAAGCATAAAAGAAAAAGGGCTTACTCTTGACTGTGTAGCAAGGCTAGGCGGGTTTTGATCCCTCAACTTATTCCAGTCAATCCCCTTAAAGAAAGGATGGCTTTTGAGTGAAGCATAGCCATCTGGTCCTGCACCTGGTCGCCTGCTGGGATCTATATCCTATGCCAAAATTGCATGATAGTCACAATTAGACAAACAAAAGTTTCTGTAGTCAACTAATGATAATCCAAAACCAACAGCTTAGAAATTTATTCGACTCCCAATAGTCAAAATGGACAACAAAAATGATGGAAATCGACCATTTATTCAAGGCCCTTAATATTTCATATGTAATGATCTGCAGCCTAAGAAACCAACAAATTACTTCAACGTCAGTTTTAAGATGACTGCCCATTGGATCCAATTAGCAAAATAAGAGACATGACAACAACAAACCAAGTCTCCAAGAACATTGAGAGCCTTGTATTTCCATTTATTGACTGTATAAGATTATTGAAACCAAAAAATGTGAAGCAGAACTGCAGAAGAGAGGGATTTAAACCAAGAAATGATCTTATGGCTTACCAATAATCGATCAATGAGATTTCGTGCTTCTGCTGATATATAATTTGGAAATCTGATATCCCTAGCAATTATCCTTTGGAAAATAAGCCATTCACTAGCATCTTTAAATGGAGAAGTCCCTGAAAGCATTTGGTATAATGTGCATCCAAGTGCCCAGAGGTCGTTCCTGATTGAACATATTTCAGAAGAAAAAACACCGTCTTGTTGGAAAACAGATAATTATGAAGAACAAAAGGCACTAATAACTCAACTAGGAAACAACTTTTGAACCTATTATAACTCAGATTATACATTTTAGATATAGTTGAGCATATTGAACTTTAAAAATATAAATTAGCAAACAAACAAACAGATAGAAAATAAAAAAGGCCATTACCCGAAAGTTGCAGGAGAAGAATTCAGAACTTCTGGAGGTACATAGGCGGCAGTTCCCACAAACGTACATGCCTTGTCATCTGAAGATAAGAAATTAACAACCGTTAAATATTTCTTCCTCATTGAGAGTATGATGAGTTTTAAAAGCTGAAAGCATCAATAAGTTATGGAAGATTCACCTGATGCTGCATTTGGAAGGACCGTTATCTGGCTATCTTGCATAGGCTTTACACTACCAAAATCAGCAATTTTGATATGTCCGTCAGCAGTGAGCAGCAGGTTCTCCGGCTGGCATTCAAGGAGCTGTTAGAATTTATATTGTGGCTGTAGATTTTTTTTTTTTATATTACATAATACCTTAATATCTCGATGTATCAATCCCATACTGTGTATATATTCAAGAGCGTCCACAACTTCAGCTGCGTAAAAGCAAGCTTCATCCTCTGGCAAACGACCTTTCTGCACAACAGAGAGCAGAACTGACATTGTGCAGAAGTCGGACAAGGGCAACTAATAATAGATACTAGGATGATGACATAAAACTTGCAAAAAAATACTTTCCCAAGTACAGAATAAGTTGGTGAATCCACAGTATCAAATGAATAGTGCAGCAAGCACAAGAGCCCAACATGTTTGGAATTGAAGTACGTTTTCTCAAATTGAAGAAGTCAAAAGAAAATGCAGGAAACTCACAAAATTCTTGTTTCCCTCTAAATTTCCTCCTCTTTGCTCCCTTACTAGGAAAAAAAGGAGAAATAGAAATTCAACTTCCAATTTTGCACTTCATTTTCCTCTCTCCATATTTCTCTTCTTCTATTCATTTGGCATAAAACTAAGCGAACATTGGTAAATAATTAATTAAGAATCCAAAGACACAAGTCTCTTGATGCGTTCATTCTCTTAAAGTTTTCACAATAAACTACAACAGAAACAAATAAATGATTCGAAATTGTAAAATTCTACTTACTCTGGTTATTTGATCAAAAAGTTCTCCACCTTCACAAGATTCAAGCGCCATGTCTTCAAAATACATTATGAAGGAACATGTTATGCTCATGTCCTAATAAATTCAGCCAACTCAACAAAGGAATATCTAGTAACGTGACAAGAAGACTTACAGAGAGAGCAACTATCTTGAAATGTAAAAAACAATCTCACTACACCCGGATGATCTAACTGGTCTAATACAATGCGTTCCAATTTTACATAAGCAGTTTTATTTTCCTTTGTGATGAACTTTTTATCCATGATCTTCATGGCATAGACATTTCCATTGTCTTTCTTTTTTGCTCTGACAACCTGGTGAAATCGTAGATTAGACGTTAGACGATAACAAGCTTGGAAAAAATGAATAGTTACACCTAAAACTGAACAGGAGGATAGAAAATTATCAGGGGCTGGGGTGTAGACATTTAACACAAAGTGTTAGCAACAATCCCAACCAGTTGTTTGGCACATAATTCATGGAGTTTTATTCTAGATAGTCAATGGAGAGCCCAAAAAGGTTGTGTGTAAGTAAATGAAAAATGAGATCAATTGAGTGCACAATGACTGGAATCAGTTCGACAAATCGCAGTCCACTCCATTTGTTAGAACAGCTTCCATTGAGTCTCTGCACCTATCCTTTTGCTATTGTTTCCTACTTTAGGTTATTGGCGAGTCTGCGCGATCTTCACCATCGGCCAGTCCTGTCTTGGCCAAAATTTGTTGCATTGTGGAAGCAAGTTCATTGTTTTCCATAAGATTGTTTACATCAATGACGAAGAAAATCGGGCATGATGACATCTTCTATTTATATGTCACTTCTCATCCCTTGACATAAAATTTAGTATCAAATAGCATGTGAAATGCTTCTGAATGAAGAATAGATTCACAGTTTAAGGTATCGATCATCACTATGAAAATAGCTCAGTCTACTCTAGATTTATATAGGATTACCAAATTCAAGGAGATAAGGGCAAAATAGGATCTTTCAAGAGAATCGCTTCCCGCTTTTCTAGATTGCACTGTTGCTATTGTTACAGTCCATTGTAGTTTTCTCCATGCCACCAATTTGTACATTAGACCACTTCTCTCATTTTACATGATAACTACACACACTCCGAGGATGAGTGATACTCAGTATTTAATAGGATTAGGTAGTATGACAAAAAATATCTATATTATTTCTTTTACTTTTACAATCTACTTTACTCAACAAGCCATAGATGTTCACATCTCAAAGACAATACTCAAATAGACACTTAGAAACTTTCCCCCAGTTTGCACATATGAACTTTAACGCCATTTTTACGGCATTGTATGTCCTGCAGAAGGTCTCCTTTCTTACTAATCAAAACCACATTGCCACCATAAATCCTTCAAGTAAGAATTCCCTTCCGGATTAATGATATTATCTTTCGGAAACAATGTAATGGTTCCAGTCACAATTCAAATTGAGGAAAGAAAAGTTACAAAACATCAAATTCAAACATGATGTTTACAACACAATTCCCCAAATCACATTTTAACCACATATATTTTCTCTCACCACTTTTCAACTACACATTTTACCTAAAAAACATAAAAAAAAAATGTTTTTAAACCAAAAAAACTTTTGACAAACAGAGCTTTAATTCACCCAAGTAACCAACAATGGAATTAAAAAAAAAAATTGAATCTAAGCAGCACAATCAGTTATTTTACAGAACACGCAGAGGACATCAAAGGAGAACATAAAGGAAAGGAAAGATTGAACCTTGGAATAAGAACCAACACCATAAATTTTGCCCAATTCAAAATCTTGTATGGTGAAATTTTCCTGGGGTGCTCTAAATGCAAAGCTCTTAGATCTATGAGGAATTTGGTTATTATTTGATACAGAACTGTTATTTTCAATCCTCAGCTTTGAATCAAATTCACTTTCCATTTTATTAGCGGGTCCTCCTTCTCCACCCACCGATGCCAACATTATTCTCCCTCGCCAGTCACCACCCCTACATGCATGTATGTATATTACATGCAGATATATTTTTATCTATACATTCTATATATATTGCACAGTTTTACCCTTTAAAGAGAGGCGATTTCAGATTTCTGTCACGGGAAAAAGAAAATCTTGGAACAAGAGTTGGGTTTTGATTTTTCACAGCCTTCAATGAAAGGAGAAGTGAAAATCGTTGAATAACAGAAACAATTACAGAAGAAAAACACCCATCACACATCAGATCAGATTCTTTTGTATCTTTTTTCTCTCCTTCATTCTCTCATAAAGCCACCACCCCATTTCGAAGAAACCCGGAAAAAGTGAATGGTTTCTTACAAATGTTTTTATTTTTTATGTATGCCGTATGCGTGACTCTATATCTGTATGTATATGAGAAATATGTTTATCTGAAAAGGTCCAATCTTTATTGTTGTCATGTGAATTTTCTCTCTTCAATGGCTCACGAGACAATTTTAATAACGAATTGAATGGGTTATTTAGATTTTCAGAAAGAGGAAATTACATGCTCACATGTTTTGCAAGATCATAATTCAACAATCAAGTTATACACTTATTCATTCCAAAATCAGGTCTTAAACAATTTTTTATAATAAAATTTTAAATATTATTAAATTAAGTGTGTGTTTGGTTTTGATTAAAATGAGTTTTTTTGAAATGAATAGTGATTTTTAGGAGAAATGATGGTTGAGATTTGGTTGAAAAGTAAAAAATTGTGGGCTTGACTTTTGATGGATGGTTGAGATTGAATACTGTAGAAAAATGAGTTTTTTTTAATGAAAACCAAACGGAGGCTAAATTAATTTGTACAACCAGTCAACCCTACTCCGACCGTCCCTCCCAATTCAATCCTCAGCCGCTGCCCCTTTTTCTTTCACCGACTGAAGAATATGGAGAGCCTCCCACCGCTGCAACTGTGTCGTCACGGTGACGACGCCTAATTGACGACACCACCAACGACCTGTGTCACCCGTCTCCCTGCCTAGCTATATGCTTAAGCCATTGTCTGCAATTGTTTTTTTCATCCTTTTGGATGTATAGCTTTTGGAGCAGATGGTGCCGGTAGGTTGCTGTGGTGATGGTTTGGAGGTGTTGATTATGCGTTTCTATGTGGTATGGTGGATACGGGAGTTGTGACGTCGATGCTTGCGCACAAGCTCGCGGTGTTGCTGTGTGGTGGATGCGGTTGTATTCGATAGTGGTGTTGTAGATGCAGTTGTTTTATGGTGCTTTGGTGTGAGGTGGTGGTGAGGTGTTTTTGACGATGGAGAATCTGTAGCAATAGTCGACTTTGGAGGTGGAGGTGAATTGTGGTGGTGAGGTTATAATGGCAGCGGCAACGATTGTTGCAGGTAGTGGTTGCGGTGGTTGGGGGTGAAGTGTGGCTGTGATGGCTGTTTGGGCGAGATTGGACTGGTGTTGCAGGTGTGTATACCGGTGGAAGGTGTGGTGGTGGTGGTGAGGGGACGGCGGCGGCGACAGTGGCAGGGTGATGGTGGTTGGGGAGATGCTGCAGTAGTGGTGGGGGTAGAATTAAGATTAATTGTGACTAATAAATTTGTAACTTGTGATTAGAAAAAATTATGTGACCTAAAAAGCTTTAGGATTGTGACCAAATTTGTAATTGTGACTCGCGATTTTTTAAGTTTGTGACCACTTAATTTAAAATTTGTAAATTGTTACTCAACAATAATTCGTGACCCATAAATTTTTTGATTTGTGACTCGAAAAACAAAGTGTGACATGTGAAATTTGTGATTTGTGACCAAGAAAGTTAGTGATTTGTTAAAATTGTGACCTAAAAAATTCTTGATTTGTATCTGACAAAAATTGTGACCTACAAAATTCAAAATTTGTGATCGAGAAATAAATTGTGACCTAAAAAATTGTGAATGTGACCATAAACTTATGACCTTATTTGTGACTTGTGATCTAAAAAATTGTGATATGTGACCATAATAAGCTGTGACCTAAAAAATTGTGACTTGTGACCATGAACAATAAAATTTGTGACGGAGAAATAAATTGTGACTGTGACCATAAACTTATGACCTGATTTGTGACTTGTGACTTGTGACCATAATAAGCTGTGACCTTAAAAATTGTAATTTGTGACCATAATAAACTATAATTGTGATCGAAATGTGACTTCGTGTGACCAATTGTGACTTTTTGGGGTGGGGTGGGGTGGGGTCGATGGACAGGCGGAGTGGGGGTATTGGTTTGTGGGGTTGCAGTGAAATTTGCGATTAAATTTGTAATTGTGATTTGTGACTGAAATATGACTTTGTGTGATCAATTGTGACTTTGCAAGTGGAGTGAAGTTGGGCACAATGGGACGGGGTGGGTGAGATGGGGAACAAAATAGAATAAAAATTAGTTTTGAGGTGAGGTGGGGTGGGTTGGTTGGTGGGATGTGGAAATTTGCAATTAAATTTTTAGTTGTGATTTTTTGTGATCAATTGTCACTTTGTGGGTGGGGTGGTAGGGTAGGGTGGGAAAACATCAATCGATGGACAGGCGGAGTGGGGGTATTGGTTTGTGGGGTTGCAGTGAAATTTGCGATTAAATTTGTAATTGTGATTTGTGACTGAAATATGACTTTGTGTGATCAATTGTGACTTTGCAAGTGGAGTGAAGTTGGGCACAATGGGACGGGGTGGGTGAGATGGGGAACAAAATAGAATAAAAATTAGTTTTGAGGTGAGGTGGGTGGGTTGGTTGGTGGGATGTGGAAATTTGCAATTAAATTTTTAGTTGTGATTTTTTGTGATCAATTGTCACTTTGTGGGTGGGGTGGTAGGGTAGGGTGGGAAAACATCAATCGAGAGAGAGAGAGAGAGAGAGAGAGAGAGAGAGAGAGAGAGAGAGAGAGAGAAATTCATTTTCGTGGGTTGGGTGGGTGGGGTGGGGTGTGGTTTGGTGTGAAAAAGTGGGAAAAAATCATTTTTTGGGTGGGGTGGGGTGAGATGAGGTCGGGGTGGGTGGGATTGGGCGGTTGGGGCATGGTGTGAAAAATAGAAGAAAAATCATTTTTGGGGTGGGGGGCGGGGTGGGTGGGTCGGGGTCTGTGGTTGGGGTGAAATGAATTTGTCGCGTTGTGATGAGGTAGGATAGAGTCGAGCGGGTTGGGGTGGGGAAGTATAGGAAAACATCGAAAAAAAAAAATTATTTTTGGGTAGGGTGGGGGTGGTGGGTGGTTGGTTTAAATAATTTTGGGGTGGGGTAGGGTTGAGTGGGATGGGATGGGATGGGGAAGGGTAAGAAAAAATCGAGCGAAAAAAAAAATGTTTTTGGGGTTGGGTTGGGTAGGGTAGGTGGGGTAGGGGTGGGGTGGGGTCGGGGTCAGGTAGGTAGTTGGCAGGGAAAGGGACGGGAATGAGGGAGGTTGTGACATGAAGATTTGAATTTTTGATTTAATATTATATTAGTTTTAATATAATATATAATAGATAATTATGTTTATATTATATATAATATTATATTTATTTTTAATTATTAAACACCTGATTTTTTGAAAAAAAAAATGTTAATTTTTTTAGTTTTGAAAAGTGAAACTTAAAGTATTGTAGTTATGTATTTTTCTCTTTCAGAAATGCTACATGTACAAATAATTTTGTACAAATGGATTGACTAACCCTTACATAGGAGGGGCCTACACATAATAAAATATTCGTGGCCCACCTCACGTGAGTTAGTAATCATGTTTGTACAAATTTGTTTGTATAAATAGATTAATCCTTTTATTTTTGTAATCTGAACTGCATTTTAATGTACGAACTTCCAAACTTCTAGTCTACATGTTATCCTTTAGACAACGGGAAGTTTGACACCATGTAGGAAGTGAATTGAAGATAGAAAAATTCTGCAAATCTGTTTCGTCAATCTTGTTAATGTCTACAATATTTCTTAGAGCATGTTTGGTAATGTGATTTTTAGAAGTTTTTATAATTTTCTTTAATTTTTTTATGAATGTGTGGTTTAAAAATATTTGAAAAATAAAAAACTGTGGACTTGACTAAAAATGAATGGTTGAGATTGAGTTTGAAAAGTTGTGAAAATTTTCATTTTACCAAACAAGCTCTTATCCTTTAGACAAGTTCAAGTGTAGTTCACGCCTATCACTCTTGATCAGAGTGTTAAGTTAATTGTAATAATTATGTCTTAACACATATTTCGCTATCCATATGGGCGCTTAAATGTTTATTAAAAGGGGATTAAAATTTATGACAAGAAATAATTTATCTCTTGATTCACATATTTACGATCTGACAATCATATCTGACTTCTAGGTCGATTATGAACAGATCTCTGTTAAGTAAACGAATCAACTTTAGTTTGTAAATGATGTACTCTAGTGCCCGTCTTTTAATTATCACCACCAATTTGTATTCTCACATCATCTTAATCGAACGTCAACTGTCCGTAACTTCTTTTGTTGACTAACCTTTGTTTGACAAATACATAAATAAACATGTTTTTAAAAACACAGTTCTCCAAATCATTTTTTAATCATACATATTTTTTCTCTCTACTTTGCAACCACACATTTTACCTAAAAAATAAATTTTTAAACATCAAAATTTTAACAAACACCGTTCAGTAAACTTGTATATAAATAATTTTATAAACAATATATTTTTTCAAATTATTTTGTAACAATATTTATTTTATCAAATCTTTTTGAACCACATATTTTATATTGAAAGCATCGCTTTTTTTTTTTTTAACCAAAAATGTGGAAACCCCAATTTCTTTCCCTAAAGCACCTTGCTTTTAACAGTCAAATATACCAATCCAACCCATCATTCTTTCCCATGTGATCTTCAATCCCCATATACACATAACAACTTCCCATTCATCACCCTATATCGTTTTTCTTATTTCAGGTTTTTTAGGACCTTGAAAAAATCATAAATGTTGACGTCTGATGTCTTCGAAAAAAAATTGAATTTTGATCGTCTCCAAGGAATCTCATTGAAATTTAAGTCCATGTTTGGTAGTCATTATTTAGCGACGACAATATTTTAAATAATAATTTTTATAAGAATGTGTTATTGAAAAGTAGGAAAAAAGTTCGAATTTAAGTGCAAAATATTTTATTGTGTAAACTGTAAATTTGTAGTGGAAAATGAGTGCGTAGAAAAAGAGTTTCCAAATAATGACCACCAAACGTGGGCTAAATTATTACTGCAGTATAATTTGATCTTTGTCAAAATTTTCTACATTCTTCACTCGTTAAAATAATGTTCATTAGCATTCAGATGAAATTCACGTACACAAATTGACTTCCAGTTCTTCAAATTAGTGATGGATTGAGAACACTTTAGCAAAGTTGAATGGTATTAATCTGTTTGGTAAATGTTTGTTTATAAATAGTAATTTTCAAAATCATGTTTAGAAAATAGGGATCCATGTCCATGCAAATATAAATTCAAACTACTGTTTTAATTGGAATAATAATTTTTTTCACATGATTGATATGTTACAGATCATGGACCACGTAAATTTTTTCATCATTCTTGTGAAAGCCACAAAGTACACAGATATGTATATGTTCATTTCACTTCATTCGTATGACTGACAATTTAATTTTGAACTGTTTCAAAATGTACTATGTATTGGAAATGTAATGTCCTTTCAAGAATTACCTTAAATTGTTTTCCTTACATGAGCCCATTGTAGTATCAAAAAACATTTTCTATCGGTAAAAGTTGAGGATCCACAAATACTGGCAATATAGAGGTAACAAGTTCGAATTCTCACAAATTTGAATTTGTTAGATACTTTGTAAATTTAGTAAGTGATACCTATATCTTGATCAACTTGGAACATAACATGCGATTTACATCATCTACAACCCCAAAGACAGAGTCGGTGGGGGCGCCTAAAGTTAGCGTTCAACCTTTTTTTTAAGACACGTCACATATAAGCGACAGATTTTTCTCCGACTGACGGTCGGTCAGTCCAACTAGCATCGAAGACAGATCTGAACATAAGCCAAGAAAGAAAATTTTCCACTCAATTGTTGAGAAAATAAGTTCTAATAGAAACCATCTTATTACAAGTACAACTATATATACAATTATACAAAGACGTTATATATAATTCATTTTTTCCCCATGAAAAAGGACTGCAGAAGATTACAATTCTCATCTGAATAAATGTGCTCAAAACTGTGGATCACAGAAATCCCTCCAAAGCAAAATTCACAGCAGGAGGCACGAGTTATAAAAAGTATAACAACAATTACACTAAGAAACAAGAGAAATCAAGATCAAGAAATAAGAAAAGCAGGTATTATATTTAACAGGCTGTTGAAGTTCATTGCTATAGATCCCAACCGTCCTTCCGCTTGCTAAACTCGGACTTTCGATGAGTTAAACTCCCGTAAATATCCGAAAACTTCCTTAAGCAATTGCTTCTGACCCCATAATGAGCTTGTGTATTCCTGCTAATTGCGACGCCGGAAAATTTTGATGTATCGATTGCCCATGCAGGTTTTACGTACTCAACTACCGGCGAAGAACTGGCATTTGCGTACAAGTAGTTCATTAGCACATCCTCGCAATTAAAATAACTGTCGACTAAAGCCCTGCCCCGCTCGAATTCCTTGCTCCAATACCTCTTGAAAGCTGCCTGACTGTCGACAAATGCAGCCCCCGTCAATATCATGTTATAACCATTGTGTTTACGAGCGTGTTTTTCTCCTCTGTACTTCAAAGGGCTACCATTTATGAGACGTGGATAAAACCCGACAATACGATCTGGATGCTCGCGCCATACCCTGAAGCCCCGTTCAACGTCATCGCAAGTCATCATAATATCATCATCAAGCTCAAGGACTGCTCGAGTTTTTATAGATGAATCCATCTTAAATCGATTGTTCAGTGAATTCTGTTTTTCGACTCTAATCCTTACCGGTACTGCAGAGTCAAACTCACTTGATTTTGGAGGTATTCCTTTGTTCCAAACGACAACAATCTCGTGAACTGAGGAACACCTCGAATAATGCTTCACGTACATTTTCAAGTTCCAAAGCCGAGCGTCGTATGTCATTGTTAATAGAGTGAACTTCGAGAAGTGACCATCAAGCGGGTAAGATTCTTGTGCACCGCTACCACCGTATATATATGTAATGCCACCACAGGTTAACACGACAGCCACCAAAATAGTTAAAGCGAGGACGAAAATTCCGGTGCACGTGTTTGGTCTTATTCTGGCGCGGAGGATCGCGCTCATTCTGTTCAACCGACTGCAAAGAAGTCGAAGCTTGGAAGACAGCAAATTTGACCTCTCCAAATCCAAGAAACCATCGCTTCTCTTTCCCATGTCATGAGGGCACCAGCTTAAGGGTACTATGCACCTCACGGCCCCAACTAGCATGCCCACAAGTACAACAAGCCCTGCAACAGCTACAACTGAAACAAAGCCAAGAATAAAGCGACGATTTGCATCTCCAGATGGTACTCTGTCCCCATCCAAAACTGCAATCCATTCACCAGAACTTAGCTGCTGTACATCAAGGTGATGGTTGCGGGCCCCATTCCAAGCATTCCGTCCCTTAATTGATTCTTCAATACCCGAGGGAACTTCAACTTCTTTGAACTCGTCCGCAGTAAGAACTTCCACTCTGAAGACACGTAGCCGCCGCCCGTAAGTCTCGCCACAGTCTTGACCAACGCGGTAAAGATTTCCATTATAAACAAATGGCCTGCCTCCATTCCGAGCTCCCATGCTCTTGTCTGTGTTGTGTATAGGGTTCTTCTTATGTGGTTTCCAAGGACCACGAGGCGAGCTACTATACCATATTTCCAGCTCTCCATTTTTTTGGGTGCCAATACCACTGTGGTCTGACCCAAAGAGCCAGAATTTTCCCTCATGAGGAATGATAAAAGAATCAACCATAGGCCTTTTCATTATTATCTTATCCAGAGTCCATTTCAAAGGAAAGTCAATAGCTCGATAGAGACGAAGATCCCCTTTCTGACTGCCTTCGGGCATCATATATATCTGTGGAGAACCAAAAATTATGAAATGACAAGATTAGTGAATCAATCAAGAAATTAAATGTTTGGGATTACATTAAAGTCAACCTAAATGTACAACTACTGCAGAATACATTTAGATTCTGGAATTTGAGTTTTATTTGTTTCTTCAATGTTCAATGAATCGATATCTTACATTGCCATCAAAGTCAAAGACATATGGATAAGATAGATGCCAGTCTTCATCCAGGGCGATACCCAACTGCTGCCACGTTGCTCCATTATCAGTACTTTGGGAAACTCCAATATCACCTTGCATTGTAATCGAATTCTTCGTCTCATAGAACAGGAAAAGGACATCTCCCTGAATCATGTTGTCAAACATCATATTTAAGTTATTTACCAAAAAAGAGATACAACAAATGGGACACCACTATCCAGAAAATGTTGCTATCGATACACTTAAGACTGGACCATCTCGCAATCGTAAAAATTAATTAGACACAACAAAGTCATTACGGTAAGAACAATTACACATCCAGTTCATATGGGTAAACTGTGCTTGCAGAACACCAATAATTTTTTAATCAATTACCAGGAATTTTATAAACTGAGATACACCATCTTACTGGAAAACAAAATAAAATAGGATCGTCTAATTGTCTAAAAAAATCACATCTCTAGGGTCCTAACTCTATATCAACAACAACAAACTAAAATCTTTTCAAAAAAAATTGGCATTGGCTACATGAATCATTCTCCACTACTCCATTCAGATTTTTCCAGAAGTTCATTAATCATAAGTTTTGTTACTCAACTATGTTCCATCAGCCTTAAACTCAAGAAGATTCAAGTTCATCTCCAACCCAAAAATCACATCGTTGACATATGGGTCATTAGCCCTGTAGACATAACAGAAACAAACCATATCTGAAAACCCAAAAATTGCATATTTGACGTATGCGTCAAGAGCCCTATAGACATAACCGAATTAATATCTACTAATTATTACGCCTAAAACAAAATAGTCGATACACGAAGGATGACTAAATAATGACACAAAGATAACTGTTGAACACATGATAAAATCTGGAAAACATCAAAAACCTCTAAATGGCCATACACCAATGAAACAGTACCATATAAGTCTGTTAATTCTCGAGAATGCCTTTAGATTTTCATATCCCAAAAAAAAAATAGAAATAGTTATCCATAATTACAATTTTCCACCACTGATCCTTTCATTGATGTGCATCTATCATGCACAAGTTCAATTTCCACTACATGTGATGTCATTCTGAATTCAACCTTGAAAACAAACACATAACAATCAAGCAAATATGTCAATTTATGTATATATGTTTGTATGTACTTCTACAAGTTGCATGCATATTTATGTATTTATTGTACTTCATTAAGTTCTCATTCAAATAACTGACGGCCATAATAGGAAGTGACATTCCACCTTTAGCCACTAAAATCCAATCCATATAAAAACAAGGATGCCTAACTCTTTCTGTCAAGAGGTTTCTCTATGGGAATATTTTGACTTCACTACACAAAAACTTTCCATATCAACCACTGGTTATGTGTATGATCTTATTGCCAATAATGTTCCATTTTAATAATGATCCTCATCAAAGCTAGTTTCTTGACTTGGTCCTTCTACAATTCTTTCTTGTTCTTACGAGCCTGTCACATAACAATCACATTGGAACCACGCCCAGTTTCTTAAAAGCTCCTTCCAAACAACCTACCCAGGATTGGGAACCCATGGGACGCAAGAATAGCCAATAAAAACCACATTTAGTACAATGTGAAGTCGGGATGCCACCCCTCAGAATTAACCTCAAGCAGCTGCAAGTGAAATCTTGAGCTTCAGCCCATACATTTATCCTCTTTCAATTTCCCACTGATGAGTGTTGCAATTTGCATACGAAAATAATACACGACTAGAAAGTGAAAATCAACCCACCAATTTATCTTGAAACTAAAATTATTGCTATCAGTAGTTCCATTAGTTAAACTGTTTATAAACAAGTTTATAAAAAATACATTTTCCCAAATTATTTTTTAACCACATACATTTCCCCAAATCAATTTTCAACCACATATTTTACTTCGGAAACATCATGTTCTTTGTTTATAAACCAAAAACTTTTACCAAACAAAGGCTTTTGAAGAGCAGACCTAAAGAATTTTTTACGCATGACACGATCAAAAAAAAAAAAAAAATTACCTGCGCATAAAGAAACGGGTCAGCAACAAAATTACTGGGGAACCCGGCATTGGAAAGTGAAGCACAAGTGACAACCGGATTGGCTACAGGCCATGCTGCACTCTTATCCCTCCATACATTTACCTGCCACCAAGTTTTCAAAAGAACTGATGAATTATAGCTAGTACTAGTAATCCAGAACTTCAAAGCCTTAAATAGATTAAAATTAAAGCCAAGCAACACAAAACATATTCAGATCTGTGTATATATAGTTCAATATTCAACCCATAATCGACATTTATTTACAAAAATAAAGAATTGCTCAAATATTAACCAAAACTTAAAACTTGTCTAATTGTAAGCCCATTTTTCAAACGTAACAAAATAACACAAACCCAGGATTTTGAAGAAATTAAAAACATTTTTTTAGCCCTAGAAATGTTCATCAACCAGGATTTTAGAAAATTTTGAGGGGGAAAAAAAAAAAAACAGAACAGGGAAAACCTCAAAAAATATAAAAGATTTATATGTAATTAAAAAATGTAAAGTTAAATTTTATTTTTACTCAACCCGGACCCAAAAAGTAAGAAAGAAAACACAGTTCGTACTATATGATGATAAACATTAAAAAACAAAACTTACATCTTCGATGGGTTTGAGAGAAAAGGGGGAATCTCCATAGAAAACACCGATAGCCCATGAGCCCTCATTGTCCTCTTGGCATCCCAGAGAGGCCTCCCAGCGCACATTAGCGGTGAGCATTAACCTCGCATATAGGCTCCCAATAGACCCCAACACCAGAAAGGAAAACAAAAAATACGCAAAGGTTGAAGACAAAACGCACTTCTCATTACAATTATTACTTCCATTCTTAACGCTATTGCTCTTGCTGCTATGCCACCGCCATCTGCACCACCCGCCGCCGCCGGATGACCCGATTGGGTTCGAACCCATTTCGCTGCCGCTGCAGTGGAGAATTTGCATATACCAATAAAAAATTCAAATTATAGGATTATATTTTTCTTTGTACATAAATTCGTGCAAGGTAGAGGTTCTAAAAAGCTTTTATCTTCGAGGAAAGAGAAGTAAATGGAAAATTGGAAATGGAACTTGGGAAGACTTGGGAAGTTGACAAGAAAACTCTAAACGTGTTTATAGAGTCGTTGCCAACACCTTCTTCGAATTTATGATTTTTGTATTCAGTGCCTATCTGTGTGTCGATATCGAATGTGTACGTTTATAGATACAGATAAGACCCATGGTAATAGAATCCTACATATATCTAACAACTGTGTGTGTGATGTTGGGGTCTGACTAATATTCAGCTTCGATTATTAAAATTAATCACATCTTCTTTGACACAATTATTACAATTTAAAAATTAATTTATAAACAATCTCCGTTCGACAATTACAATAATTTATTAATTAATAGATCACACAATTTCTCAAATCACTTTTTAATTATACACATTTTCTCTTTCTAATTTTTAACCACACATTTTATTTAAAAAACACAAATAAACCAAAATAAATTACAGCTATGAGCTACCGAACAAAGCCTCCTACTTTTTAACCATAAACATTTTCTATCCACTTTTAACCATATATTTTATCTCAAAAATATAAATAAACTAATTTAAAATTGCAATATTGTAACCGAACATAGCCTAAATTCGAATATAACAATTTCATCTCTTAATTTTTATTAGTATATACTTTGCATGTCTTATATATAGACTGTAACGACCCGGGTCCCACTTAACGGGCTGTCCCGGTCGTTAGATGACAGCGTACTGTCCCCATTGTACCAATACGAGTCTTTTCAGCATACTTTGTCCTCACTCGCACGCTCCCCGAGAAAACTTCCCAGGAGGTCACCCATCCCAGAATTTCTCCAAGTCAAGTACGCTTAACTGTGGAGTTTCTAACGATGGACTTCCGGAAAAGAAGGTGCACCTTGTTGTATGAGTAGTACCTATCATTTCTTTTAAACTTTCCTGGCCTGGGGTATTACAATCACCCCCCGTTAGACTCGCGATGTCCTCGTCGCGCTTAATCCATCAAGGTTCTGTTGTCAGGCGTTGGGATTCTAGAGGTGACTCCCGCCCTATGGCGTAGCACTTAGTTCCCGATTTCCGGCTGGCGGCCGGCTCTGATACCATTTGTAACGACCCGGGTCCCACTTAACGGGCTGTCCCAGTCGTTCGATGACGGCGTACTGTCCCCACTGTACCAATACGAGTCTGTTCAGCATGCTTTGTTCTCACTCGCACGCTCCCCGAGAAAACTTCCCAGGAGGTCACCCATCCCAGAATTTCTCCAAGTCAAGCACGCTTAACTGTGGAGTTTCTAACGATGGACTTCCGGAAAAGAAGGGGCACCTTGTTTGTATGAGTAGTACCTATCATTTCTTTTAAACTTTCCTGGCCTGGGGTGTTACATAGACGATGAATGATACTTATAATATCTTTGAAATATTCATAATGTGTTTCGTAACTTATAAACAACACGTGTTTCAAAACATTTTTTAATACACATATTTCTCAAATCACTTTCCAATTATATATTTTACCTCGAATGTTTATAAACAAAATTCTTTTACTTATTTTTTAAATTAGTTGAGATAATTGAATATTGATATTTGTTAAAGCAAAAATTGAAATTGTAAACTAACACGGAGTTAATAGTTTAATTTTAATCCAATTAAATATGATACTTAAATCTAAACATTATTTGTATTCAAATTTATTTTTTAATACTATAATAGATAGATAAATAAATAAATAGATGGATATGAATTCCAATAGAACAATAATTTACAAATATAAAAATAATAAAATTATATAGAAAGTTTACTCAAACACTCTTTGTTTTTCGCAGCATAGAAAAAGTGCATTTCTCAAAAAAAAAAAAAAAATTATAATCTCAATATTATCTACACTGATTTGAATACGATATTAATTTATACTAATTCAAATGAAAATTGCATTAGTCAACATGAATTTAAATACTACATTAATCTATACGTATTTTTATTTTATTTAGTTTTTTTTTTTTCCAAAAATTACAAGTGCATTTTTACAGGGAAATGACTTTTAATGCCTCTATCATTACTTCTATTTTTATACTCCTTACATCTCGTGAAAATATGCTTATATTCCTTATTAGTCTGTCCCAAATTATATGCTTCTTTTCTCATTGAAAGTATAATTATATTTTATTTTAGTTTTTTGTTTCCAAAAATTGCAAGTACATTTTGACGGGAAAATGACTTTTAATATTTCGCTCTCCTCACTTCTACTTTTATGTATTCCCTCCATCTCGTGAAGATAAGTTTGTATTTCTTATTTGTCCGTCTCAAATTATAAGTTATTTTCCTTATTGAAGGTATAAATAGTTTTAAGTTTTCTAATATATCATTGTTTAATGTACATTGCTATCAACAAATATAAATTAATTCTATTTATACCATTATTTCATGTATGGTATATATAAGGAAAATGAGATAAAAAATTATAATCCCTTCATTCCAAAAAGATAGTCTCGTTTTCTTTTTTTTTGTTTGTCCAAAATTATATGTCATTTTCTTTATTGGGGGTATATTAATGTCTTGATTTTTTAATATACCCCTATTTGATATATATTGTTATCAATAAATATGAATTATTCATTATTCAATATAGGGTATATTATAGCATCTATAATGATTTGTGAATTGTGAAAAAATCATTGTCACATAAGAAAAACAAATAATTATTTAAAAATCTCATCTTCAATGGTTAGTTTTCATGCCCATGTGATATTAACGTGGAAGAGATATTATCTAGTGTTATATTTTCAAAATATTTTTATTATAGTTCCAACATATTTTTATTATATTTTTTTAATTCCTGTAAAAATAGGAGTAAGTATATTTTCATAGAGTATACATATAAAAGATAAAGATACTGATATTAAAAATGCCTAAATAAGAAAATATATAGATAAAATTCTATAAAGGGTACGTTTGAAATGCAACATTTTTCCATTTTCCCACTTTCTCCAAAAATGTGATTGATTGCCACAATTTTCTAGCCAAATCCATTTGTAGCTTTGGAGGTCACGCGCGGATTTTCCTTGATTTTAGGGAAATCATTTTTCTAGGTGGGTAGGAGAATTTATTTTTCAGGTAAAATTGCGTACCTAAAAAATTAAATTAATCAAATACATTAAACTTCAAATTTTCAGGAATTCAATTTCCTATAATTCATTTTCTTTCCAATTAAATTTCACATTCGCTATCAAAAGCAACCTAATTATTCTAGGTCCGTTTAGCAGAGCAATTAAGTGGGGAAAAATAAGAAATTTAATTATCACAATTTATCATATCACTTTTTAATTACACACATTTTCACGCTCTAATTTTAAATAACACGTTAAAAAACACAAATAAATCAATATTATTATAATTTCAATTCCTTTTTAGTTCAATTCCTTTGCAGCCGAACAGAGCCAGATAGCTCTACAAATTCTAAGTGCGAAAAGTCATGGAATGGTTTGACGCTCTCTAGAAGTCCAATAAATGATGACGTGCCGGCGCATGTAATGTTGGACCGATTCTTCTATTCAAACGTTTACCAATCTTGAAACTGCCGCCGCCGTCGTGCACTGTTCGGCTGAAAATAAAAGAAATTGAAATTATTTTCTTGATTTATTTATTTTTTTAAGTAAAGTGTTGGATTAAAAATTGGAGAGATAAAATATAGATGATTAAAAAATGGTATGAAAAATTGTTTAAATTTGAGCTGGAAATTTCGAGATCAACGATTCAACGTTCAAATTTTCTTTTGAAAACCCCACTAGTTATCATCATAGAACAAGAAGATTCGTATACTCCACTTTATTCTTGAAATTATACAGATTTTAATGTATCTACTTCTTGGAATCATCCAAATACAACTGGAAACATAAAAAATCCTTAATTTAACGTTATGCTCAAAAGAATTTCTTTACTACTAAAAATAATAATTTAATCTCCATTTTTTTTTCTAAATAATACTGCCAGTTGCTGATAATAATATTGAAATCATGATAAACTAGGAAAATTCTTTACAAATAATTGTCTTTTCAATTACATTAACCCTCTATTTGATTCACTTAAAAATAACTCTCTCTCTCTTTTTCTTTTTTTTTTTTTACCATATTTAATTTTAATTATACATTTTAACAATAAAATATTTACACATAAACTCGTAACTTTTTTTTTTTTCATTTTCAACAACACAATATAACATTAATAACTATTTAAACAATTTTTTTTTTTTTACCAAATAATGTACATCAAAAAGAGGTTAAATCAAATTTGTTAATCCATGTGAAAAATAAAATCAACTTATATAAATAGGACAGGTGAGTAATGTTATAAATATTTTGGGTGTGAATGACCCATTATGCCCTTGTAAAATTTATATTATTACAATTGTACCATTATCTACCCTATAAATAAGGTACTTCACTCCTTCACTTAACACACAATTGGAATACATAAATTCTCTCTCTGTCTCTATATTCTCTCTAATATTTTAGCAGTCTTGTCCTCTCTAATACTTTGGTATTTTTACAACACGTTATCAGCACGAGATTCTAGCCAACTGAGTTAACAAATGTTCAATCTGTATCAAGAAGGTAATAATTTTAAATATCTTTTATATATTATGTTACCACCTACATGGTTAGTTTTACCACCTACATGGTTGGTTTTACCGATTTTAATTATATTATGCTACCACCTACATGGTTGGTTTTATCAGTTTTAATTATATTATGCTACCACCTACATGGTTGGTTTTACCAGTTTTAATTATATCATGCTACCACCTACATGGTTGGTTTTACAATTTTTAAGTGTATCATACTACCACCTATATAATTGGTTCTACCACTTTTATTATCGTTGGTTCTACTGGGTTTCTTTAAATATATGGTTTAAATGAAATCACATTTTATGTATTTTCTAAAAAGATAAATTTATAATATAATCAATTCATCATTCCAATAAAGTGTACTTACAAAAGCAAAAGTTATTTTTTCTTTTTGAAAATTAAAATCACAATTTCAAAAGATGTAATGATTAAACATCACTTTATGAAACATGGTTACATACATACCACATAATTCTTGAAATGCAATTTCTGAAGAAAAAAAATTTGTTAATGTCACTCTCATTATATGTATTAATCATTTGTTAATTTATTCTTAATAATTATTATCTGGATTAATTGATACCACAACTTAGATTTGCACATAGCAATTTCAAAATTTTGTTTCATTGCTACAACAATTTAGAATTATATTTAATATTTCAGAAGAATAAAAACTCGATATAAAAATCATGCCATTAATTCTTTACTGAGATTTTTCAAGGAATTAATTATTTCTCATATTTGATTGAATAGTTATCCTAATGGCAAACATCACAAAACTCGAGTTCATTGCACTAGATTTATCCGGAAAAAATTATCTATCATGGATCCTAGATGCCGAGATCCATCTTATTTCAAAAGGGCTTGGAGAAACAATCAAAGAAGGAAACAACGAATCCCTTCAGGATCGTGCAAAAGCACTTATTTTCCTTCGTCACCATCTTCATGATGGATTGAAAATAAAATATCTTACTGTAAAGGATCCACAAGAACTCTAGAAAAATTTAAAAGACAGATTTGACCATCAGAGGACTGTAGTCCTCCCAAAAGCCCGTTATGAATGGATGCATCTTCGTTTACAAGATTTTAAAACTGTGAATGAGTACAATTCTGAACTATTCAGAATATGTTCAAAATTGAATTTATGTGGAGAAAAAATCACTGAAGCAGATATGCTAGAAAAAACCTTCTCCACCTTTCACGCCTCAAATGTGTTCCAGCAGCAGCAATATCGTGAGCGTGGTTTTCAAAGGTACTCAGAACTCATATCTTGCCTTTTGGTAGCCGAACAAAATAATGAGTTGTTGATGAAAAATCACGGATTACGTCCAACCGGTTCTGTACCATTTCCTGAAGCAAGTGGTACTGCATTTCCTGAAGCAAATGCTATATCAAGAAATAGACACGGATACAAACATGGCCATGGTCGTGGGCACGAACGTAGGCGTGGACACGGACATGAACAAGGACGTGGACGTGGAAGGAATTTTGAACAAAATCATCAACAACATGGCCGCATGGTCAAAAGGCACAAGGCAAATGAGAATAACATAATCAAACGGCAACACGAAGAAAGTTGCTTCCGATGTGGCATGAAAGGACATTGGTCACATACCTGTCATACGGCAAAATACCTTGTGGACCTTTACCAACTGTCTATTAAAGGAAAAGAAAAAATAGAGACAAATTTAGCTGATTATCCAGTTAATAGGACACACTTAGATGTCTCTGATTTTTATACCGGTGATATGGAAAATATAGATTAGTTTGCTCTATCAGAAAGTCACGATGTTATTTTGAAATCTTAATATGTATTGTCTGTTTGATGTTAAATTATGTTTAACTTCTTTTTATCATAAATTCACTTTTCTAAAATATCTATTTGATTATATTTTAGATGAATTGTCAAGATACATGTCTTATTGATAGTGCAACAACACATACTATTCTCCGGAAGAAAAAGTATTTTTTGAACTTAACATTAGCGGAAAATAATGTTAATACAATATGCGGCACATCGAAGATCGTTGAAGGCTCCGGTAAAGCCTATATTATTTTATCAAATAATACACAGCTATTTATTAACGATGCACTATACTCAAGAAAATTCAGAAGAAATTTGCTCAGTTTTAAGGATATCCGCTGCAATGGATATCACATTGAAACGATGCAAGAAAACAACATTGAATATCTTTGCATTACTTCTTTTGTATCTGGCCAGAAGTAGGTAAAAGAAAAACTTCCGGCACTTCCTTTTGGAATGTATTATACATCCATAAAAGAAGTCGAATCAAACAACGTCACGAACCCGAAGTTCGTGGACTTAAGAAGTTTTATACTTTGGCATGATCGACTTGGACATCCATGAGCGATAATGATGCGTCGAATAATTAGCAACTCACATGGACATCCTTTAAAGAACCAGAAGATTCGTTCACCTAATGATTATTCATGTGTTGCTTGCTCGCAAGGGAAATTGGTCATTAGACCTTCCACTAAAAAGGTTGTAGCGACCAAGAATTTTTACGCGATTAATAATTATTTTAATAGAAAATCGTGTCGCTACTATTTCACCCATTTTTATTAAGTTAACGCCACGACGTATTCGTATAGCCAAGTCAAGAAATAATCGAGATCGTTCGATTTTAAATTAAATTCCGAATTTCTAAAAATATCTCCATTCTCTTGATTTAAAGTATATTAAGTCTAAGTACTTAATTCAATGTTATCCCAATATTTATTTGTACAAAAATTACTTTTATTATTTAAATTAAGAAAATATATGCAAGCATGGGAGGTTCTATTATATATAATAATTATGAGAATCTTAATTTAATAAATATGGAAAAGTATATAAATGGTTGATAGATTCCATTATATGTAATCATGAAGAGCATAATATTTGTATAAATATGGAAAAGTATATGAATGAATTATATACTCCATTATATATAATCATGAAGAGCATAATATTTGTATAAATATGGAAAAGTATATGAATGATTGATAAGACTCCATTATATGTAATCATGAAGAGCATAATATTTGTATAAATATGGAAAAGTATATGAATGAATTATATACTCCATTATATATAATCATGAAGAGCATAATATTTGTATAAATATGGAAAAGTATATGAATGATTGATAAGACTCCATTATATGTAATCATGAAGAGCATAATATTTGTATAAATATGGAAAAGTATATGAATGATTTATATACTCCATTATATATAATCATGAAGAGCATATTATTTGTATAAATATGGAAAAGTATATGAATGGTGCTTTACTTTAAGAAAATGATGTGTTAAAATTAATAGAATTGAATGATTATGTTTACAATATGCCAACTTTATACATCTATTTAAACCCATCTCTTTTACACACAACTCTACACATATACACTTATTTCCAATCTCTTGACAAAATCCACAAGTAAGAGAAATTCAAGGTGGTCAAGAAAGTTTTGGTCCATTTACTACTACACTTCATTTTAATCTTTTAAAAAGTAAGTATATCTTATGTTTTTATGAAAAGTAAGTATGTTTTTATGAAAGGTAAATACACCTTATGTTTTTATGAAAAGTAAGTATGTTTTTATGACAAGTAAGTATATCTTATGTTTTTATGAAAAGTAAGTATGTTTTTATGAAAGGTAAATACACCTTATGTTTTTATGAAAAGTAAGTATGTTTTTATGACAAGTAAGTATATCTTATGTTTTTATGAAAAGTAAGTATGTTTTTATGAAAGGTAAATACACCTTATGTTTTTATGAAAAGTAAGTATGTTTTTATGACAAGTAAGTATATCTTATGTTTTTATGAAAAGTAAGTATGTTTTTATGAAAGGTAAATACACCTTATGTTTTTATGAAAAGTAAGTATGTTTTTATGACAAGTAAGTATATCTTATGTTTTTATGAAAAGTAAGTATGTTTTTATGAAAGGTAAATACACCTTATGTTTTTATGAAAAGTAAGTATGTTTTTATGACAAGTAAGTATATCTTATGTTTTTATGAAAAGTAAGTATGTTTTTATGAAAGGTAAATACACCTTATGTTTTTATGAAAAGTAAGTATGTTTTTATGACAAGTAAGTATATCTTATGTTTTTATGAAAAGTAAGTATGTTTTTATGAAAGGTAAATACACCTTATGTTTTTATGAAAAGTAAGTATGTTTTTATGACAAGTAAGTATATCTTATGTTTTTATGAAAAGTAAGTATGTTTTTATGAAAGGTAAATACACCTTATGTTTTTATGAAAAGTAAGTATGTTTTTATGACAAGTAAGTATACCTTATGTTTTTATGAAAAGTAAGTATGTTTTTATGACAAGTAAGTATATCTTATATTTTTATGAAAATGTTTGGATCATTGCTATGAAATCAATCTCACAAGATTGTTATGGGTTCCATATGATATGTTTATGATTATGCTAAGGGGACCGGAGTTTAGTAGCGCTACACATAAGAATTCTTGCCATTTAAGTTCGGTAAAATTCTTGTGTCTCCCTATGTTTATGAGTATTTCGATCCTATCCTATGTTATGATGAAAATGATCCATATGCTTTCAAAAGAAAATTTATGCTTGGTATACTTACTGGGATTTTATAAATCTCACTCCACGATATTTACCATTTTCAGATAATTGAAGGTTCGAGGCGGTCAACATGGAAGTGGCAAAAGTGGTTAAGATTGATGAGATAATTATATTGAACTTTATGTAAGAAAATTATGTTCTATTTTTATTCACAAATAAAATTATGGGATTCTAATTATTCTTTTGAATAATTTTACATTACTATTTAAGTCTCGATAATATGATATGAGTCACTTTTAGTGGCACTCGAATGGTCGAGAATTCGGGTCGTCACAAAGGTCAATGTTGAATCTCCAACTTTCTTAGAAAGGATTCATGGAGATATATGTGGGCCGATACACCCACCATGTGGACCATTTCGTTATTTTATGGTACTAGCTGATTCTTCTACTAGATGGTCGCATGTCTGTTTACTGTCCACAAGAAATGTAGCATTTTCTAGGCTACTTGCTCAAATAATAAAATTACGAGCTCAATTTCCTGATTACTCAATCAAGACAATTCGTCTTGATAACGCTGGTGAGTTTAGATCACAGAGGTTCAATGAGTATTGCATGTCCATTGGGATTGCAATAGAACATTCAGTTGCTCATGTCCATACACAAAATGGGTTAGCAGAGTCATTTATTAAACGTCTACAATTAATTGCTAGACCACTACTCATGAAAACAAAACTCCCAGCTTCTGTTTGGGGTCATGCCATATTACATGCTGCATCATTGATTCGCATAAGACCAACTGCTTATTATCAATACTCACCTCTGCAACTTGCATCTGGTCATGAACCTAATATTTCTCACCTAAGGGTTTTTGGTTGTACTGTCCATGTACCAATCTCTCCCCCACAACGTACCAAAATGGGTCCCCAACGTAGACTTGGGATTTTATATTGGTTTTGATTCACCTTCCATCATTAGGTACCTTGAACCCTTAACGGGTGCTTTTTTTACTGCACGTTTTGCAGATTGTCATTTTGATGAAATGAATTTTCCAGCTTTAGGAGGAGTAAAGTTGCATCCTGAAAATCAAGATAAAATTTCTTGGAATGAAACAACTCTATCTCACTTTGATCCCCGAAGTTATCAATGTGAGTAAGAGGTTGAGAAAATTATTCATTTGCAAAGAATTGCAAATCAATTACCTGATGAATTTGTTGACACAAGAAAAGTGACAAAGTCATATATACCAGCAGAAAACACTCCGGCAAAGATTGATGTCCCTCTAAGACAAACTGCTATAGCAAGTGAACCTCAAAAACGCCAGAAGCATGGTCGACCAGTTGGTTCAAAAGACATCATACCTCGTAAGAGGAAATTAAACCAATCAAAGACTCCTGGACGAGTAATAATAGAAAAGATTGATCAATCTAATAGTGGTGACATGGTTCCCGCAGAACCACAGATTTCAATGAAACAATCTAATAGTGGTGACATGGTTCCCGCATAACCACAGATTTCAATGAAACAATCTAATAGTGATGACGTGATTCCTGCAGAATCACAGATGTCCGAGAATAATGAGATTTCAATAAATTATTTGTTATCTCATAAATTATGGGAAAGGGAGAATGTTGTTATAGATGATATGTTTTGCCTTCCAAATGGCTCTTGAAATAATTCAGAATAATGATCCTGAGCCACTGTCTGTTAAAGAATGCCAACAGAGAGAGGATTGGCCAAAATGGAAGGAAGCTATGCAGGCGGAATTGAATTCCTTAGAAAAACGAAAGGTGTTCGGACCAGTAGTTCGAACACCTGAAAATGTAATCCCTGTAGGATACAAATGGGTCTTTGTAAGGAAAAGAAATGAAAATAATGAAGTTACAAGGTACAAAGTCCGGCTTGTAGCTCAAGGTTTCTCACAAAAACCTGGAATTGATTATGAGGAAACATATTCTCCCGTCATGGACGCCATCACATTCAGATTTTTAATTAGTTTGGCTGTGTCAGAAAGGCTCGATATGCGCCTTATGGATGTAGTAACTGCCTATTTATATGACTCACTTGATAGTGACATATACATGAAAGTCCCTGAAGGACTTAAAGTGCCAGAAATAAATGATACATACTCGAAAAGTATGTTTTCAATCAAATTGCAAAGATCATTATATGGATTGAAACAATATGGATGTATGTGGTATAATCGCCTCAGCGAATACTTGTTGAATGAGGGTTACAAAAATGATGATATATGCCCATGTGTTTTCATAAAGAAAACAAATATTGGATTTGCAATAGTGGCAGTTTATGTTGATGATTTAAATCTTATTGGAACTCCATAAGAGCTCAACACAACTGCTGATTACTTGAAAAATGAATTTAAGATGAAAGATTTGGGAAAAACCAAATTTTTCCTTGGGTTGCAAATTGAACATATTTCAGAAGGACTATTTGTTCATCAATCTTCATATACAAAAAAGGTTTTGAAGTGATTTTATATGGATACAGCACATCCATTGACATCCCCAATGGTCGTTCGATCACTTGATCCAAAAAATGATCCATTTCGCCCACTTGAAGATGGAGAAAATGTTCTTGGTCCAGAAGTACCATATCTAAGTGCAATTGGAGCATTATCTTATCTTGCAAATTGCACTAGACCTGATATAGCTTTTTCTGTAAATATACTTGCAAGATATAGTTCTGCACCAACTCAAAGGCATTGGAATGGTGTTAAACACATTTTTCGTTACCTAAAAGGTACTGTTGATATGGGACTATTTTATTCTCACAATTTGGGATCTTCTTTAGTGGGATATACAGATGCAGGTTATCTCTCTGATCCACATCAAGCAAAATCGCAAACAGGATATGTGTTTACACGTGGTGGGACGGCTATATCATGGAGATCCGTGAAGCAAACATTGACAGCAACATCTTCAAATCATTCAGAAATTATTGCAATCCATGAAACAAGTCGAGAATGTATATGGTTGAGAAACATGACTCATCATATCCAATCATCATGTGGATTAGCTTCAACAAAAGACAGTCCAATGATATTGGATGAAGATAATGCAGCTTGTATTGCACAACTTAAAGGAGGCTATATCAAAGGAGATAGAACAAAACACATTTCTCCAAAATTCTTCTATACACATGAGCTTCAGAAAGCAGGTGATATCGATGTTCAACAAATTCGATCAAGTGATAATGTGGCAGACTTATTCACTAAAGCATTACCAACATCTACACTCAAGAAATTGATACATGAGATAGGAATGCGTCGGCTCAGCGATTTACGATGACTAATATCAGGGGGAGTAGCTGTACTCTTTTTCCTTCGTCTAGGTTTTATCCCACTGGATTTTCCTAGCAAGGTTTTAATGAGACAACATTTATTTTTATACTCCACAATGACTGTACTCTTTTCCTTAGCTTAAATTTTATCCCACTGGATTTTCTTAAGCAAGGTTTTTAACGAGGCAGGCATTGAATATTAGGCCATTCAATGGGGAGTGTTATAAATATCTTGGGTGTGAATGACCCATTATGCCCTTGTAAAGTTTATATTATTACAATTGTACCGTTATCTACCCCTATAAATAAGGTACTTTACTCCTTCATTTAACACACAATTGGAATACATAAATTCTCTCTCTATCTCTATATTCTCTCTAATATTTTGGTAGCCTTGTTCTCTCTAATACTTTGATATTTTTACAACAAGTAATTCCTTTTCTGAGATGTTATACGCACGTCTCTGTGATATGAAATGATGGATCAGAGGAAAAGTAAGAAAATAAGAGGAAAAGTAAGAAAATGTGATTCATATTTTCTCATCTAATAATAATATACGATCAAAAATAAAATAAAATGTGATTCATATAGTTAAGCATATCATTTTCAATCACTTAGGGGAGTTTATTCAATGTAGACTTTAAAAGACTTTAAAAGATTTTAAAGGATTTGGAAAATTTAGATGTATTTAATTTAAGACTTTAGAGATTCCATAAAAATCTTGAGGTATTTAATATAGATTTTAATTGACATTTTAAAAATTCATAAAAGTCATGGTGTATTAAATAAAGACTTTTAAAAGTCTTTAAAAATCATGTGTTATTCAAAATGTTAATTACTTTTAAAGACTCCTATTAAATCATTTATGTACTAACTTCTAAACAGAATGTACAACCACAAAATCTCTTAATTTGTCTCTCATCAACCTCCAAAATTTTGAAAGACTTTCTAAAACTTAAAAAAAAAAAAAAAAAAAAAAAAAAAAAAAAAAAAAAAAAAATCTTAAATTGTAATTTTGTTTTTTCTATACTTTCATGTTATTTTTAAAAACATACGACTAAACAAATCATTATTTTTCTTCTCTTTAACTTATTATATATATATTTTTTCATTTTAATATTCTTTCTTTATATTTTGGCTCTCTTTATTTTCATCATTTTTTTTCAATTTTTTTATGAAAATAAATTCAACTAAAATCTTATAGAAAAATAATAATTAAATTGTGTCAAAAATAATAATAATTAAGCAAAGTGATTCTAGAATTTTTTCCAGATAAATTTGTATATTCAGTAATATTAATTAAAAATCAATCGAAATCTATAAAAATTTATATATTCAAAATTTTTTATGAGCATAGCATATTTTTTATATCTCTATTTATCTACCACGTTTTTTTTTTAATTCACTTGACATATAATTATTATTAATATTCACATTCACACCATATGAAGATTAATTTATTAGTGTTCAAATTGTTCAATAAGAAAATAAAAGTCTGTAAAAGTCTTTGAAAGTCAATTAAAGTCTTTTAAATCAATCCATAAAAGTCTTTAAAAGTACATGAAAGTCTTTTAAATAAATGTCCACAAAAGTCTTTGAAAGTTTATAAAAATCCATAAAAGTCAATAAAATATAACGAAATCCATTAAAAAAAGCCTATTAAAAAAAGTCTTTAAATGTCTTTCGAAATCTCAATTGAATAAACTCCCCTTGGATTGACAGTTTTAACATTATCGATGCTAAATAACACTACTTTTAATTTTGTTATTATTTATTATTTTATAGTTAAAAAAAAAAAAAAAAAAAAAAATCAATCATGGGTCAAGATTGAACTCGTGGATATAAATGATATTATTAATTATTTTTGGGGTGTGCTCAAGTGTTATGTTGTTAGTGTTCCACACCTTGAGTTTAGGATTTGAATTTCCATCTCTCATCTCCCACTTTTCTTCCCCTCCTTACTTCCTCTTTGTATAAAAAATTAAAAGATAAAAAAAATTCGACCTAAAATGTTAAAGAGAATTGTACTACTGTAGCATCTGTTTTGGTAAACAAAAATAAACTAATTTATGAACTAGTTTATAAATTACACAATTTTTAAAATTACTTTTTAACCATAAATTTTTTTCTTTTCAATTTTCAACCACTACTTTTCACTACAA
This sequence comes from Ligustrum vulgare, assembly GCA_963555705.1. Taxonomy (NCBI): domain Eukaryota; kingdom Viridiplantae; phylum Streptophyta; class Magnoliopsida; order Lamiales; family Oleaceae; genus Ligustrum; species Ligustrum vulgare. The sequence goes on along the minus strand of OY743171.1, from coordinate 52,405,387 downwards.
GAAATTGAATTGGCAGCGACGAAAATTAAGGACAACAGGAAAAGTCGTCGCTAATACCTAGCCTACAACGAGACAAAAAAATCATCTCTAATTCTCAGCCCTTTTGCGAGGACATGAAAAAATCGTCTCTAATTCCCAACTCTTTAGCAATGATATGGAAAAGTCGTCCCTATAAGGTTCAATAATTGCGACGACTTTCTGAGTCGTTGCAATAATTATACCTATTGCGACAACTTTTGAGTCATCCCTATTTGTCACCAATTTTTTTAATAAAAATAATATTATATTTAATTTCGTTAAAAAAAGTTATTTTGGGACAAAAATTTATAAAATTAGTTAACTAATATATATATTAGTTAAAACAAAAACAAATGCAAGAACTCAAATGCTCCAATGATTGAGAAGACACCACTCAACCTTGAGGTCAAGGATTCGAATCTCTTCCTCCACATTACAAAATTATTATCCTATTATTATTATTATTATTAATTAAAGGAAATGCACTGATTAGTGGGATAGGTTCAAAATTGGGTAGGGTTGAGATTGAGTGAATGCGAGTCAAAATAAATAATATTTTTTTTAAAAAATAATTAGTTTTTAAAGACGACAAAATGTCGTCGCTAAAGCTTCAAACTTAATAGAGACAACAGAGTCGTCGCTATTGAGCATCTGCGATGACTTTCTCTTCGCTATTTCGACCTTTCAGTGAAGACTTTTATCGTCCTTGTTGAGCGATTTTCTCGTAGTGTTTTACCTTAAAATCATAAATAAATATAAATCACACAGTTTTACCAAGCTTGATTAGATATCCAACCTAATACTATTATTAATTAATATTAAAATGATATTATTGGATACGGATGTACATATTATTGTTTATTTTTATAATAATAAGATTTGATAATTAGAGTAAAGAAGGTTCCACGCAAGGAGATTTTATTAATATTAAAAGTTTAATAGTCTAATTCGTGTGATTTCCATGTTTAAGGATAAGTACTTCTTGTTGTAAGTAACCTAAGGATAAGTGTTTCTTGTTATAAGTCACTTAAATATTTAATACTCCTTGTTGTAAGTTATCAAAATAGTATATTTGATCTTACTCGTGACGGGGAGCTCAATAACGAAGAACGTAGATGTCTTTGTTCGATTGAACCTCCTTAAAATATCATTTGCATCTTCTTCTCCTCTTTATTTACTTATATCGCACTTATTATTGCTTGTCAATTTATATTGTGCAATATTATTTCAAAGTGTTACAATTACTTCATTTATTGAATTTACTCTTTTATAGCACTCTACCTTGTTTATTTAGTTCATTTACACCTTCTATAACACTTTTAGCATTTATAATTGAATCGTTGGTTTTAAGTTCAATATCATTTATCGAAAAAGTTTTATAAAATGAATTCATCCCCTCTTGGTTAGTTAGTTTTGGACTATCAATTGGTATCAGAGCCTAGGTGATCACTTTTAAAAGATTTTACAATCTAGATTTATAGTTAACCAAAACATTGAAGGGCATTCTAATAAGCTTACTAAAGTTATTAAAGTTGATGGAAAATCGAATCAAACTACTTCAAAATTTAGAAAATAATATTGGCATAAAAATAAAAATAAAAAAAGTTAGAAAAGAATATGATGTAGATGATAAAAGGAAATTGGATATAGATATAAATGTAGATTAGAGTGATCATGGCATCAAGAATATACTAAAGCTGTTGACCCATTTTCATGTTCGCTTTATATTCATATTTTCAGAGAATACGTCAAATATGAATTTAACTCTACTTTGTTGCTATCAAATGTAGTTCGATCTTACGGCTGCATTATCATGCCTCATAAGATGCCTAAATGTTTTGTTCATGTTCGTATTTTTAGAGAATATATCAATATGGATGGATGCATGGAGATTGCAGTTCGATTTTACATGCCCTGCCCTTAGGGTTTTTTTTTTTGGACAAATGGTTTGATTGGACATTTCCTAAGAATTGACTTAGTGAAATCCCCTATTTCATATATCGGAAAAATGAATGATCCAGAGCACAAAAGAACAGCAACTCTGTATCGGATTGCTTTACCCCTTTGGTATCCCATTGGCTCTTCCCAATTTTATTTGCTTTTGCTTTAATCGAGTTTGATGAAGAGTTTCAACGTGTACGTCCGCATATAGTAGGTATGTTCATGAATTTTTAGTTACGTTTCTTGAATTAACTCTAATTTGTATGGTTGCTACAAATATAGTTCGACCTAAATGTTGGTTAGACCTTGTCTCATAAGACTCTGAGTTAAGCTATAACTTGTCCCTTGGATTGATAGCTACTTTTGAAAAATATTTTTCCAAAAAAAAGAAGAAAAAAAATATGGAGTAAATATGATTAAGAAGTGAGGAAAAGTTATAAATTCCATAGGACGTGAAGTTGAAAATGATTTTAAAGAAAATATTTTTTAAAAAAATCTTATTAAACACGCTTTTGAAAAAATAACCGTAGTTGAAGTATTCTATTTGGAATTCATTTGAGTGGATCTATGTCCCTTTCGTTGTAGCGAAAGTCTATGCTACAATAAGAAGGAAAGTAAGTTGAGCCAATATCAATCGTTTCTTAAACCATTGAATTTGAATGACATATTATTTTAGCTTATCATATTTGAAAGAACAATTTTAAATTATTTTCTTGAAAAATTGTCCAATTTAATCTGAAATTTCTCCCAATTTTAAAGGTTTAACCAGTGTAACACTTTTGTAATTGATTCAAAAATATACCTAACGACTACGACGAATCAAATCAACGCCCAAACAAAGAAAATCCTTGGCCACATTTTATATTATTTCTTCCTTTGCAAAGTAATGGAAATTCAGCAGCCACAAAATTTAATTTATTTTTATTTTTGAATAAAGCTGCAACAACATCTTCTTTCCAAAAAATATAGTATTTTAATAAAAAAAAAAAAAAAAACTTTGAAAAATATTGAAGATTAATGAGCAAGAAAGCTGGTTACAGCGCGGCATCTTTTCTTCTATTTTCTATATTAGTCAAGACTTTAAAATTTTAATATAATTTCAGATTTTCTTTATAATGCATATGCAACTTTTGCTTGCAAATTTCATCAAATAAATAAAATTAAAATTAAAATTAAAAGCTGTATCATGTAGGGGTGGACATTTTAATCGGTACTAACTGGAATCAAATATTTTCGTCCGATTCCTTGAAAGAAAATTAGGAGTTGAAACCAAGAATCAAGAACCAATCAAGTCTTATAATTATAGCTTAGCTGATAACATGGTCAAAATTATTTTATTCGTTAAAATAATTAAGTCTCATAATTATAGCCAACGTGGTCAAAATGCTTTTTCTAGATGATTAAAAGTCTCATAATATTAATCTTTCTTGTATCAAAATGCTTCTTCTAGAAACTAATGTGTATCTTGATAAAATCTTTGATTCTTGTAGATGAGGAACAAGACACTTGGAACTGAAAAGACTATGAAGACGACAATATCGACAATTTGGTTGAATTTCACTAAGATAGACGAGGAGAAAGATTAAAATGCAACTATTATGGATAAAGTCCTTCAAAGAAATTCAAATGGTGAAACTTTTAGTACGTGGAATCATTTGTATAGTTGTTACTCATACGGGGCTTTTCAATTTGACGAAAAGCAAAATACCATAACTCGACAAAACACATGAGGGTGACTGTGTAATCTTGCGATATCAATATTTATTTAACGAAGAAGAATGTAGAAAATATTTAGCCCTTATTTGATTCCCATTGATTTATAAAAAAAAGTTGAGTATTTTGAGAATGTGGGGTGTATATTAAGTTGAAAAGTCAATAACTGTATGCCAAAAGTAAGATTAGTGGTATAGATTGAGTATTGTAAAAAAAAAATATGATGAAAAAAATGAGAACTAAACGGGAACTTAGTTAAGATGATTATAATTGATGAATTTCCTTTTTCCTAGAGGGTTATGTTTTAGAGTGTGTATGCAAAAACTTAATTCTAAGTATGACGTTCCTTCTCGAAGAACAATTGCAAAGGAATCGTTGAGAATGGACTTATTTAAAATAGGCAAATGTCTTACCACTTACTATTGGACATTAATTCAAAGTAATAAAAGCACACTTTTATTGATGGAATTAGAAATTGCATAAGAAGATCTTGAGTTTTTCAGTTGTTCTAAATCATAGAGGGGAGGGAGACAATAGGAAACTCGAGAAAATTGTTCGCTCATAGGGGAATAGAGTGCAAGTCTAGGATTACTTTTGATAATGCAAATGCGAATGAAATGGTAATCGTTTATATGAAAACAAATTGAAGAATTGAAAAGGAAGTGGCATGATTTTGGGTGGTTTTTAATAGCATGTTAGATGTTCGTGCAAATCATTTATTTGATTGTCAAAGATGGGTTGAAAGAGTTTAAACACTTGATAGAAAATATTCGAAATGTTGTTTTAATTTCTATAATCGTCTTTTAGGTATATGTAGTTCAAAGCTCGTGTTGAAAGTGAGAAGATTGGTTGCAAACAGCTAATTATAGTTCTAGACTAGATATGCCTACTATATGGGACTCAACTTTTTAAATGTTGGATATTACATCGAATTTTGAGAAAGCACTTGGATGAGAGGAGGAAGACGATAAATTTTATTACAAATATGTAGATGAGCATGTATATGGATGCAAAAGAGAAGGGCCGTATGTAAAAGATTCAAACCCCGAAAACTCAAAAAATCACAAAAAAAAATATATTGAATACACAAATGTTTTTTAGAAAATACTGTAAGACTTTTACAAAATCACAAGGATTACACAAAGTAATTCATACTGAACTTGCAGACAAACTGCGCAACAAAAATTCTCTCAAAATCGGACAAAGCGTGCTTACAAAGAGCACTAAAATCACTCTCAAACTATATCTCAAAATTACTACAAATGAAGAAATGAAAAACCAAGTATTTCTTCGTATTTGAAATGAATTTAGAGGAGAAGGACAAAATCGCCTCAGAGAGAGAGAGAGAGAGAGAGAGAGAGAAATATATAAATAATGCATCTAAGTTAATCCGCTTCTGGACTCTTCAAAAGCATACAATTAGGCTCAGTGATCTAACGGTCAGGAGCGTCCCACTTGGTTGATCTAACGGCTCTCAACTGATTTAGTTGTAACAAATAAGGCGTGTTTCCAAAATGCGAGATGGGCTCGAGTTATGGCTTCTAGCTTGGGTTCAACAGCTTGCGAGATGGGCCAAACAATTTCTTCAAACTGGGCTCAATGACCTGGACCAATTATCTACAAATTTTCCCCTTAATTGGTGCAGTCAGCATTATCATCTAGTTTTCTGCATAGATACAAAAGAGCAGTATATTGAACAATATTAAGTAATCTAAGAGCATCTTTAAATTTAGCTATAGGAATCACTTTAGTTCCAGCATCTGCTGGGTTGAGTTGAGTAGGTATTTTTACAAGTTTCACAAATCCTTTTTCAGTAATGTCTCTAATAAAATGGAATTTCACATCAATATGTTTTGATCAATTATGAAAAACGGGATTTTTACTAAGATATAAAGTACTTTGACTATCAGTGCAAATCTCAACTTCAGATTTATTTAAACAATCAATTTCACTAAGTAATCCATTTAACCGCATACATTCTTTTACTGCATATGTTGCAACGATATATTCTGCCTCAATTGAAGAAAGGGCAACTAACTTCTATACTTGTGATTTCCAATTGATGTAGGAATCATTTAAAGTAAAAAAGTAGGATGAAGTAGATTTTCTGTTATCAACATTTCCAACAAAATCAGAATCTACAAAGCCTTTAAGTTTAAAACCATTTGTAGACTTAAAATACATAAGACTCAAGTTTAAAGTTCCTTTCAAGTATTTCAGTAAGGATTTCAGAGCTTCCCAGTGAGGTTTACCTGGGTTGCTCATAAATCTGCTTAAGACACTAACAGAGAAAGCAATGTCTAGTCTGGTTGAGACCATGAGGTACATCACAGAGCCTACTGCATTGGAGTAGGGCACATTGTGCATTCTGTGAGCCTCTTCTGTAGATTTTGGACACTGATCACTTGATAATTTGAAATGACTAGGTAAAGGAAGTGAAACAGGTTTTGCATAAAAAGATAAAACGTTTTCAAAAATTTTCCAATGTAACTCTTTTGATTCAGAAAGAACTTTCCTGCAGATCTATTTCTAAAAATATCAATTCCAAGAATTTTCCTAGCTGGTCCTAGATCTTTCATTTCAAATTCATTTTTCAACTTTTCTTTAAGACAGGAAATGTCATGCGGACTCTTACCAGCAATCAACATATCATCCACATATAGAAGTAAGTACATAGAATCAGATCTATCAATTTTAAAATAGAAACATGGATCATATTGGCTTTTTTGAAAATTTAGACTTTGGATATAAGTATCAAATCTTTTGTACTACTGTCTAGGTGCTTACTTCAATCCATATAGGGATTTCTGAAGTAGGCACATTAGATCAGTTTTGTTTTTCTTTTCAAAACTTTTTGGTTGAGTCGTGTAAATAGTTTCGTCAAGTTTACCATACAAAAAAAGCATTTTTGACATCTATTTGTTCAAGTTCTAGATCATTTTGAGCAACTAAAGCAAATAATATTCTAATAGATATATATTTCACAACAGGGGAAAAGATTTCAGTGTAATCTATCCCTTCTTTTTTTAGAAAAGCCTTTAGCAACTAACCTAGCTTTGTATCTAGATTTACCCCCCTCAGAATCCCCATCTTTTATTTTATAGATCCACTTGCAGTCAGGAGATTTCTCAACTAAGGTCCATGTTTGGTTTTTTATTAAGGAACTCATTTCTTCATTCATGGCTGCAAGCCATAAATTTCTATCTTTAGATTCTTTTGTTTATTCAAATGAGCAGGGTTTAGAATCTAAAATAGAAGACAAAGTAGAGGCAGAAAAATATTCAAAATCATTTAATCTAGCTAGAGGTCTAATATCTCTCCTAGTTCTGTCCCTAGCTAATTGGTAATCACAAATATCAGATTCATCATAATCATTATTTACAGGCAAAACAGGTGAAGTGGGTGCAGAAGTGTCAGCAAGTATATGTTGGGATTGCTCAAACTGAATGTAAGTATCATCAAATCTTACTTCAGTAGTAAAAAAATCCTTTTCACAAAGTGGATTTTCATATTTTTAAGATTTGTAGGGAAAAATATTTTCATTAAAAACAACTAATCTGCTTAAAATTACTTTAAAACCTTTCTGCTCTTTAACCCTCAGCCTGTAGCCCTTTACCCCTTCCCCATAACCAATAAAAATACATTTTAAGGATTTGGGATTAAGTTTGGACTGAGACTGATATGCATAAGCTTCACAGCCGAAAATTTCAAGAAATGAGTAATTAGGAACTGTATCATTCCAGATCTGATCTGGAATGTTATAGTTCACAGCACTTGAAGGACATTTATTTATAAAAAATGATGCAGTTTTAACTGCTTCCCCCCAAATTTTTTCTGGTAAATTGGATTGGATTAACATGAACATTGTTCTTTCAAGCAAAGTTTTGTTCATCCTTTCAGCAACCCCATTTTGCTGTAGACTGTATGAAACAATCCTATGTCTAAGAATACCTTGGTGTTTACAAAAATCATCAAATTCAAAATTGCAGAACTTTGAACCATTATCGGTTCTGATTGTTATAACCTTTTTATTTTTCAAATTTTCAACCAAGGTAATCCAATCTTTGAAAATAGAAACAATTTGGTCTTTGAATTTCAAAAAATGAACCCAAGACTTTCTGGAATGGTCATCAACAATAAGCAAAAAAATTTTAAAACCAGAAACAGTATTCACAGGAGCAAGAACCCATAGGTCTGCATGTAAGTATTCAAGAACATCTTTAGACTTATGTACCCCTTTCCTAAAGGATGAAATTTTTTTTTTCATAAAGTACATTCTTCACAAAATTGAAATTTTTGTAAACTGTCTTTACCAAACACACCATTTTTTTCTAAAATTTTAAGTCCCTTTTCTCCTACATGACCTAACCTTTTATGCCCAAGTCCAGACAAGTCATTATTCAAATTTTCGGCAGTAAAAGAGGTAAGAGAATGGGACTACACAGAGAGAATGTAGTTACCATTAGATTTGGCTGTATTAGAAATCAACAAATTATTTCTCAAAATTTTTATGTATCCATTACTGACTCTAATGTCATAACCCTCATCATCTAGAATTCCTAAGGAGATGAGATTTCATCTTAAATCAGGGACATACCTAATTTGATTTAAGGTCAATGTATTATTTTCACACAAAGTTTTAATACCACTTTTCCAACCCCTTTAATATCACAGGATACATCACTGTCAAGTTTCACAGAACCAAAGGCATGCACAAAGAAAGTATCGAATAAATCCCTGTAAGAGCACATATGAAAAGTACAACCAGAGTTTAAAATTCATTCATCTTTCATTTTTGAACTAGTAGTAACATATACAACTCCACTATTATTCTGTATATCCACAGGTTCCTGTGTTGAGTGTTCTTGCTATCACTTATTTTCTTAAAACATTCATTAACTAGATGACCCATTTTTCCACAATAATAACATTTCCTTGTATCATCAAACTTCTTATCAAACTTATCATACTTTTTAACCTCAAATCTGTTATGATCGGGCTTCTTATTATGAAATCTATTATGATTATCAAATCTCTTATCTCTAGGTTTGATAGGTATGTATTTCTTATTTTGGTAATCTCTGGTTTGCCTAGGGTTGTTTCTATTATAGTTCCAGGTTTTATTGTTGTTACCTTTGAATGAAGTCTTACCTCTAGTGAATGAGGACTCTACGTTATAGACCTCATTAAGTTCAAATTTAGATTCAAGTTCTTTATTCTTAAGGGATGTATGAATTATTTCAACAGTTAATTTTTTACCATCATGCTCCAAAGCATTTCTAATATCTTTGTACTTATCTCCTATACCATTTAATAATCAGACAACTTTTTGATCTTCAGTAGTTTTTTATCGACATTTAAAAGGTCTTGTGTTATCCTATTAAATCTGTCTATATTTTCTTCAGCACTCAGGGAAGGATCAAATTTATAGTTAAAGAATTGTTTTCACAAAAAACATTTATTTGGAAGAGAGGCAGTGAGAAAAAGTTCTTCTAGTTTATCCCAAAGGTCGGCAGCAGTATTAATTTCTCCTACTTTCTTAATCACAATATTAGAAAGATGAAGAAACAAAGTACTCCAAGCTAATTCATCTAATTCAGTTCTTCTTTCTTCAGCTAAGTTTTTTAGGCTAGGTTTCATCAATATCCTTAGCACGTTTTAGTTGGAGTAAATGAGCTTTTATTTTCTGACGCCATAAACTAAAATCCCTATTCCATTCCAAATTTCAACCTCAACTTTTGCAGTAGCCATTTAAAAAAAAAACATTGGGAGAATAGAATTACAAATTACAGAGATCAACACATGGAAAGTAATATATTCGAAATATTGCAGTAGAATGCAAGACTAAAGATCACAAAGATCAAGTTATATGGAAAAGTCACAACACAAGACACAAATCACAATCTGTAAATCATAAAGCATAGATAAGTAGATAAACTAAAGCGAGTATCAGAAAAAAAATATCTTTCTTGTCCTCAACCCTACTTAGGTTGGCCCTAAACTCCCTTAGATTCCCGAATTCTCTAAAGGAATCCTGGACAAAGGAAAGTAAAGGGGTCCAAGAGGAGCTTCAACAGAGGAAAACAAGAAAGATTAAAGAGAAGGGTTCAAGAAACCCTAGAGATTACAAGATATCACCTAATTGATGCGTGAAAATTATTGGTGCTTTAGATTCTTTCAGGGATTTTTTTCAACAAAAATAGATCTCGTTGCAGATCCTTCAGATCCAAGTGTAAAGCCATAAAATCAAAATATCTGTAAACCAAATATACAGATCTTGCAAAAAACTCAAAGGTATCACAAGATTCAACTTTGAGCTTTTAGATCTGGGATTTTCACAATTTTTTTTTTTTTTTTTTTTTGCAGTTTTAAGAGAAAATTTTTTAAGATCCCCCAAAAACCTAAAAGATTTCTTCACGTATTAGAAAATCCTAAGGCTTTGATACCACTGTAAAGGATTCAAACCCAGAAAACTCAGAAAATCACAAAAAATAGATTGAATCCACAAATGTTTTTTAGAAAATACTGTAAGACTTTTACAAAATCACAAGGATTACACAAAGTAAATTATACTGAACTCGCAGACAAACTGCATAACAAAAATTCTCTCAAAACCGGACAAAGCGTGCTTACAAAGATCACTAAAATCACTCTCAAATTATATCTCAAAATTACTACAAATGAAGAAATGAAAAATCAAAGGATTTCTTCGTATCAGAGATGGATTTAGAGGAGAATGACGAAATCTCCTTAGAGAGAGAGAGAGTGTGTGTGATGAAGAGAGAGAAAAAATATTCGAATAATGCATCTAAGTTCATCCGCTTCTGGACTCTTCAAAAGCATACAAATAGGGGCAGTGATCTAACGGTCTGGAGTGTCCCACTTGGTTGATCTAACAGCCCTCAATTGATTCAGTTGTAACAAATAAGGCGTGTTTCCAAAATGCGAGATGGGCTCGGGTTATGACGTCTAGCTTGGGTTCAGCAGCTTGTGAGATGGGCCAAACAATTTCTTCCAACTGGGCTCAATGAACTGGACCAATTACCTACATTGTATGCTACTTACTAGTGATGATTGGGATAACGGTACAAAATTTGCAGAATATGTTACGAAATCACATTGATTTTTAGTTCATCACTACATATTAACCCTAACAACTTGTTTAACATCACCAGTTGAAATATTTTGTGTATAGTGACAATACAGAAATAAGATAATTATATGTAAATCTGTGCCGAAATTTGGACAGAATAACGACAAGGAAAAAGAAAAAGAAAAAGAAAAGTGAAGAAAAAAAGACAAAGTCGAGACAAGTGTTGAACACTTTGTTCTTAAGTTGAATTTGCCTCGCAACGGTGTTTACCGTTTATGACAATCGACTCTCAAGATACAGCGACTCCCACTTGCGTTTGTAGCACTCCAAAATACAAGCACAACAAACCAAAATGTGATTTTTGTACTCCAAAAATGAATATGAAAAAGAATATAAAAAATGTGCAACAAAATGCAAGAATTTTGATTTAAGGAAGATGAGAAAATGATATTGTGATAGCATATCATTGGTATGTGGAATAGGACTTCCAAATGGTCGTATTTATAGTTGATGAAAGGTTGTGAACGAAGTGATGTGAAGTCAAACCATGCATCACTTCGAAAAGACACAACTTTTCGGAATACCATGCAACCGCACGGCTTTACGTGAAAAAAGAAAATAAATTTTTTCACGTGTGATCGTCTCATGGTTAAAATTCAACCAGAAATTTTCCCTTATCCGAAATTTCTCATTCATCCTATATTGGTTTCGAGATTCCAAATATACGCTTCAATGTATTCAGAGAAATCTAAATTCTCTTTCGGGGGGCGCTGCCCCCCGCGACCTGGCCGAGGAGGTCGATCTCCATTTCTGCGCTACGATGTGGCTAAGTGTCAAACTAATTTGTCTAAACAAATTGGGTCGAGTTTGAATATTTGGATGAAATTGACACGAAATTACTTTAGTCAGTTTTCAATACTTAACCAATTTCTTAATTTACTAATCCAATAACCAACATTACCTATAATGATAATGACAAACATGATAATGACTACCATACCTTAAACAGAAAATTAAGAAATTTCCTATTAATGTGTATTGGATGATCATTTATTTAAACCATTGTTTTTCCCACAGTGCTAAACTGATGCCATCAAACGAATGGTGCTGAAGAATAGTTTTTACTTTTTGGACATGTGTTAATTTGGACGTCATCATTTAAAGCTCAGAGTAAAATTGAATTGGATAAGACAATTTTAATGAATAAGAAAGATACGCTGAGTCACACTTTTGGCTTGGCACACTTAAAATTAGTTGTGCGTTGATATTTTTTTGTAAAAAAAAAAAAAGTACACGAATCACTTTTCATAACTAAGTGTTTTAAAATTCAAGTATTCAATAATAAAATTAATAATATTATAAAATAAATTAATATAGTATGAAAACCTAGCACCCCCACCCCACTATCCAACCCCTCAGCCAACAAAAATCAATAGTGTGTACAATATGCCCCATCCACCCTAGAGCCCCGGTCGACCACCTTTACGAAAACAGTGTTTGTACCATTAGCATCCACATCTGATGCGATTCCTTTCGGAAAAAGCGACAAATACGCGAAATGAAAACTAAAAACAAGGGAAGGGTCTAAATTCGGATAAAAACAATAAAATAAATGATATGATTCCAACTCAAACCTCACGATGCAAGAATCCAAGCGATGTGAAAGAAAAAACTGGAATTGTTGAACGTCATAAGGTTTATCTAATTCCTTAATAAGTTTGGGGTTGAACGCCTTTGATAAGTTCTTGATGTTCTTGAAGAATAAGAAAAAGGATAAGGGAGATCATCACCTTTAATTCAATAAGAATCTCACAATAATCAAAGTTAATGTTTACAGTAATGAAAAAAAATAATATAATGTCTAAAAGGGCTAAAACTAGGGTAGCCGCAATTGGGCTTAGAAGGACAGAGAAACAATGATTAAAATGGAAAATAAATTAAAATTCACGAAAATATGACTTCCAGGAAAGCCACGCGATCGCGTGGGCAATCGCTATGTAAACTTCTTAAAAACTCAGATTTCGCATGATCACGCCTTTGAAATGCCACGCAATCGCGTGGTAGTTTCTTTAGCTTAATTTTTTCACTCCGTCATTTGATTTGAATTTTGGTTTCCACTCACTTGTGCTAGTCTTAGGGCTTCATTTCTCACGTCTTGCTTGATCTTTTGAGTCATCGAACTTGTGTATACACTTTGGTTCCTTGTATCCTAAATTCTTTTCTGAGTTCCTATCTTGGACCACAACAACTTCTACTATTGCTGTAATCACTTAATCGTTGTCACTCAAGACACAAATTATGATGGCCTGTTTGCGAATTTAATATACTTCAACTCACTCTTGGGATCAACTGGATGGAAATTTGTTCAATGGTCTGAGCCCAAATTGTTCAAAAATACAATCAAGAGAACTGGTTGGTGATCAAGATCTGCGTTCATGTCATATATGGACCTCCAATTGGTGTTGGAGGGTGTCGACGATTTTAATTGTTGGAACGGTGGCAAAGGATGGCCTGATATTGCTATTAAGAACTAGGTTCAACTTTTCAGTAAAAAAAAGTATTAAAAAATTATTATGACCAGTTCCATATGAATTGTGACTATATGTGACCTATAATACATTAACTGTGACCAAGTCTATATGAATTGTGACTATTTGTGACCAATTTCATGATAAATATGTCAGGGTCTATATGAAATGTGACTTTGTAACAATCTCTTTGAATACCGTGACCAATTACTTCATATACCCAAATGCCCCGCCATCACATCATCTGTCTCACCACCACCACCACACCATCGGTTAGTGTTGGGGGAGAAAGAGTAGGGAGATAGAGAGAGAACTCACCTATAGATTAAACACCTGATTATTACAAATTAAAACTTCTCCCTTTTATATTTGAATGTAAATTTTAAAGGTAGAGTTTCTGATCGCTCCGCAAGTGCGCGGGTCGCGCAAGTAATAAAGTGGACGTGAGTCCAAGTATCGATCCCACAGAGATTGTGTTAAATTGTATTTTAGATTACTACCTTAACCGGAACTAGAGATTTGTTTTGATTTGAGAATTTTGATTTTGAAAACTAAAACAAAGATTAAACTAAAAAATTGACAAATTTGATTTTAAACGAATGAAAATAAACGCGTTAGAATTATAAATCCATTTTGACTCTATCATTCATATCTTAACCAAATTATATAAATACAATTCACGGGTTTTGAAAATCCATATTCCTAATGTTGTTAAAACTCACTTTCGAACAAGCAATAACGTCTATTTCTACACACGACCAAACTATATTTCTATGTTGAATACGAATGTGTAAGAAAGCATTAAAAGAACTATAAATATTATAGCAGATAACATAAAGTATAGGGGTATATTTCTATCCCTATCGGACTTTGTGGCAATCGAAACAAGTCTAATGAAATCCTAATCTTTCGAACTTAAGAAATCACAACCTAAAATCATACAACTAGCGATCAAGTAATTGCAGGATAGAAAAAACATAATTCAATTGCTCAAAACCATGAATTGCATAAATTAAATAATAGATTAAAATATGGAGTCAAGAAATCAAAACTTCATCACAATTCCAACACAATTAACCTAGCCTAGAAATATAATAGAAAATAAATAACAAGAGATATGAAAAGATGTAACCCAATTCATCTCCTTGCAATTGTATCTTCAATCTTGATCTTGGCGTGGTTTGGATCCCTCGGCACTTCGAAAGCGTTTTGGCATGAATTGAGCAAGTTGGGAACCCCTAATTTAGTGCCCCAAGCAATGTATTTATAGATTTTCTTGGAATTTAGGTTACTTGGGAGAGAAGAATGCTGAAAATCCGTCCAAATTGGCTTCCAAAAGAGTTTCAACCGAACAAGGAAAGTTACCTTCGCGGGAGTCTTTTTGTCACTGCACAGCATTCAGTATTTTAGTCATATCTTTCTATTCCCTTATCCTATTTGGGTGATTCAAAGGTCCTTTAGAAATATAACATAAAGGGCTACAATTCTTCCTGAAATAGTATTTTCCCAATTCTAATGTTTACTGCCCAGAAAATTATGTTTCAAAGTATGACTAAAAATCTGTCCGAAAATCTTGTATGATTGGAATGAATTTATGGTAATATTCTTATCATATTTCATTCCCTTTTGACTTTTAATTGCATCCAATTTACTCCTAGCAATCTTCAAGTATCGTATCATGGTCCGAATCAATCATTGAGTATTTGCAATTTGGTCCTTCTTCATTTGATTTGTATACTTTAATCTTTGAACTCCTAATTTCTTCCAAATTTGATTTCTTCTTTGATTATTCTTCCAATTGAGCCCTTGATATACTTCATCCACTCTTCATTGGCACACTTTGACACTTTTATCATCCAATTGCTCGATTTTAGCTTCAATTCCATTATTTTCTCCACTTTTGGGTTATTCCTAAAATATAAACAAATACTAACGAAATAAATAGTAAATATTCTTAAACAAACAATTAAAATACTACTTTTAAGATATAAATAAGTGTATAAAATACACTTATCAGTTTCCTTTATTCTTCTCTATTTTTTCCCACTATTTCAATTCTCTTTCAAAAACAAATATTGTAAGCCCGTTCGATACAACCAGATAGTGTGCCCATCCGATGTACCACTACCTCCGATGCACCATCCTCACAATACTCACCACCATCTCAAACAAACACCCACACCCATCACCACAATAATAATAACTATCACGTCACCATCATACATATATATAGAATAAATCTGATAAAGACACGGAGACATCTTTTCATGTCAATTTGGACTCTCCAAATTTAGTATCTGAATATGTGACCAGAGAAACTAAACATGTAACCTGAGAAACCGAACACGTGACATGAGAAATTGAACATGTGACCTATAACCTATGATGAATGTGACTTGATACCACACATGACCTGAAACTTTGAACATGTGACCTGAGAACCACCATTAAAACCATCGCCATCGCCACCAACACCATTTACCACAACAACTCAATTGCACCACTACCATTTACAACTCCATACGGCAAAATGGTAATACTTGATAGGCACAAGCCAAAGATGGTGAAGTGTAAAGGCTATAAATTCTACACCAACCACCACCTGTGGCTATGCCAAGTCCGCTGCCATAGCAACAACCTCCACCTCCAACTACTGCAGTTTCCTAAACCTCACCACAATTAGACCACACCACAACTAGAAACCCGCCTGCACCCCACCCCCCACACACTGACTTTCACACCAGAAGCGTGCGTTGTGTGTGTTGCGAAATAACTGATGATTGGAAATAAGAGAAAGAAGGTAAATTATTTTATTAGGGTTGGAGAATGGGGAATGGCAGCTGGTAATGGGGTTTGGTTATGAATTTAATAAGGATTAATTTAATTTTATCAAATTAATTATTATACTAAATTCTAATAACCATCTAACTTGTGAACATAAGATACATCAATAGGTTGCCAGAGTCGACGTGTCGGTGTCCGACAGGTGTTGGAACTGACACTCACCGGACATGCTTCGACACGAGTCGGAACTACAAGTTAAGACGAATCCTACTTACCTTTGTCTTTCCAGCCAAGCAAGAGAAGGACCTGCGTCGGAGCTCATCGGAGAAGGACTTGCGTCGGAGCTCATCAGAGAAGGACTCGCGTTGGAGCATCGTCGGAGAAGAAGCCTGGAGCAGCATCGTCAAAGAAGAAGCCTAGAGCAGCATCTCGTCTCTCTCTCTCTCTAGATTTTTATGGCACTCTGTGTGTGTGTGTGTGTGTGTGTGTGTGTGTGTGTGTGTGTGTGTATGCACAACGTATATTTTGTGTTTTATTAATTGTATGTATAGGTTAGGGTATTGGGTGAGTGCATGGATTAATGGGCCTAGATACAGCATTATAAATATGAACTAAAGCATTGAAAATTGTACATATTATTCATTAACCATTCAAAGCGTCGTTACATTTCGAGAGCCGCGTTGCCATTAATTTTTGAGGTACTTTTTTTCCCTTAAATTTCAATTTTGTTTCTCAAAATACATAATTAAAAAGTTTGGTCATGTGAAAAGAGACTCTTTATCATGATAATTTATTAATATTATTTTTTTGTTTCTTGTTTTATGTTTTTACTTTTCAGTTCAAAGACATGAGTTCACCAATTGCTTCTGATTGCACTTCGATAGATGATGAAATATCTAAACCATTGTGGAAATACGTAACAAAACATGATAAAATCAATGAAGGGGGTGGTAATATTAGTTGGCAATGCAATTTTTGTCACCAACAAAAAAAATATTCATATACAAACGTTAGAGCACATTTGTTGAAATTGTCTGGTTTTGGTATAGGCGCTTGTAAAAAGGTAATTACGAAAGATATCAGCGAGATGCAAAAGTTAGATGATGAAGCTAAGATAATAATGAAAGTAATGAGCCAAAAAGAGTACCATTTCCCAGGGAAAGAATTTTTATTAGTACTGCTACTAGGATTGATGATGGTACAGAATTTCTATTGGTACTGCTACTAGGATTGATGATGGTACTTTTAATATGATGGAGCAAAAGAAAAGATAGACTACTGCACTTGAAAATGCTTTTAGTATGACATCTTGTGAACAATTAGATTCAGAAATTGCAATGTTATTTTATACAGGTGGTGTGCCATTTAATTTTGCCAAAAATCTTTATTATGTGAGCTCTTTTAGTCTTGATGCAAATAGTTCTTTATCAGGATCTGTGTTATAAAAAGTTAAGAACCACCCTCCTTCAAAAAGAAAAAAAAGAAATGTGGAAAGATTATTAAGGCCTATGAAAAGCACACGGGCAGAAAAATAAGTAAGTATTGTGAGTGATGAATGGAGTGACCCACAAAGAAGGCCATTAATTAATTTCATAGACGTGTCTGAGAGTGGATCAATGTTTTTAAAGGCTGTTGATTGTATGTAGGACTGGGCATTTTAACTGGAATCGAACCTCCCGAACTGAAATTGGAGGTTTGGTTCGGTTAAAAAAAAAGTATTAGGAACCGGAACCGAAAATCGAAAATCAATTGGGTCTGGGTAGGTTCTTGATTCTTGAAACAGAACCATGGTTACCCAAATGAAACATATTTGTATATAGTTTTTTATTTTTTACAATTTATACCTATTTGTATATAGTTTTTTATTTTTTACAATTTATAAACTAAGCAAAAAAAATACATAACTTAAAAATCTAATTTAAGTAGTAATTTTTCTAAAACTCTGGGCTAACACAAAAAAATCAATAATTGCTCCTACTCTTTTACCTCTCATCTCACATTAGGATGTTGCATTTTATGGGTTAGTTTAATAATATTTGCAATTTGAGCTTTCTATGAATCAAAAACTCAAGATTGGGTTGTAATTTAAGTTATTGAATTAAAGTTTTCATTTTTTATAATTCAGACTTTTATTTTTTTGCATTGTTTACAAACTTATGTATTTTTCTAATTTTTTGTTATAATATGTTACACTTAAATTTGTTATATTCATAATTTGGATTGTAGTGTACCTTTTTTATTGTCTCGAATTCATTGTTCTCTATTTAAAATATAATTAGTCTCCACCATTAAGTCAAGTAATTGAGTTTTGTAGCTTAATTTTCTCCCTTGCACAAATATTATTGAGTAGTAACGTGTTCAGTATACGTATCAAAAGAACTTATATGAAAATATTTATTTAATGTGTATATAAAGAAAATATTATGCGTAGAACTGAACCTGAAGCTGAATCCGAATCGAAGGTTTGGGTTTGGGTTTGATTCCAATAATTACAAGGACCCAATGGTTCCAATTTCGAAATACCCGAAGTATAATATGTGGTTCCAGATATTGAAATACTCGGACTGACCCACCTGACGCCCAGGCCTAATTGTATGGGTGAAATAAAGGATAAATATTTCATTTCCAACTTGATGCGAGATACTATAAATGAAATTGGGCATGAGAAGGTTATTCAGGTAATTACAGACAATACTGCAAACTGCAAGGCTGTAAGTCAAATTATTGAGGCAGAATTTCCTCATATTTTTTCGACACCATGCACTGTCCATACTTTAAATCTTACTTTGAAAAATATATGCACAATGAAGAATGTTGATAATAATCAAATTATATATGAGGAATGCAATTGGGTTATTAGTATTCACAATGATGTTATGGTTATTAAAAATTTTATCTTGAAACACACTATGGTATTGGTAATGTTTGAGGAATTCGTATCATTGAGATTGCTTTATGTAGCAGAGATCCAATTTGCTTCAGCAATTGTTATGCTTAAAAGATTTAAGTTGATTAAAAGAAGGTTGCAGGATATGGTTATAAGTGAAAAGTGGACAACCTATCGACAAGATGATGTGCAAAAGGCCAGTTTTGTGAAACAGATAATACTTGATGATCTTTGGTGGGACTCCATAAGTTATGTTCTTTCATTCACTGCATCAATTTATGATATGCTTGAACTTTGTGATACAGATAAACCTTGTTTTCACTTAATTTATGACTTGTGGGATACCATGATAGAATAAGTAAAATCGACGATCTATTGACATGAGGGAAAACATAAAGATGAGATGTAGTCATTTTATGATGTTATTTACAAGATTCTTATTGATCGTTGGACAAAAAGTAACACTCCACTACATTGTTTAGTTCATTCTTTAAATCCAACTTAATTCTACACAATGTTTTTTTTTTCCCTTCCATGTTTTAGTACATTTTACTATTTTCCAGTTTGTTACTAATATTTTTGTTGTATATCAAATACTATAGTGAGGAATGGCTTAAAGAAGATCCCGCTCGAGTTCCTCCTTATAAAGATTAAGAAATTTCATGAGAAAGGAAAAAAAGCCTCAATGGATACTTGTCAAATGAAAGACGTGTATAAGTGATTGCTGAGTATGCTAGTTATCAACAATGGACAATGATTTTGGTGAATTTGATTCTATACATGATTGTTACCACTTGGATCCACAAAGACTTGGTGGGTCAATCATGGCGCTTATGCACCTATACTTCAATCATTGACCTTGAAGTTATTGATACAACCTTCTTCTTCGTCTTGTTGTGAACGAAATTGGAGTACCTATTCATTTGTGTATTCGCTTAAAAGGAATAGGATAACTCCTGTTGCAAGCGGGCCCAAAGAAAGGTACAGTGATCCACCAGCGAAGGCCCAATAGTGGCCCAATGGATCTTGACCCACAGCTAAGGCCTAGAATATCACCTAGGGATGAATGCCGAGGTGGTATGTCAAGCAAACCTCTTTAGCCGACCTGGTTAACGCCCAGCCGATGTGCTTTATACTCAGCCGGGGTGCTTTATGGCGTTGACCAGAAGAGAGAGATGGAGTCAGTGATGGGACACTGCCTTTACCCAGACGTGACAGGCGCCCATCCCCTACGAAATGTAGCAATGATTACGGTTGAAAAGCAAGATTGTCACATCCATAAGCTAGGGTAATGACAAGTGTAAAGTATGCCACGTGTCGTGATCCAAGACAAGAAGTTCCTCTATAAATAAGGCGCAATTGTCTCCAAGTGAGGGGTTAGCAATTTCTCACTCTTAAATCTATATTTCTCTCACTCCCTTTTCTTTCTTTTACACACTTTTATTTCCCGCACCCAATATATATTTGCCTAAAATGAGCACTGACTTAGGCATCGGAGTGCAAACGGGAGCCTCCTCGGCCCCTTTTGCAAGCTGATTGTTTGTCTTAGTGCGCAGGAGATCCACGTGTTCAAGAGGGAGGAGCTGAGACGTGTTGGTCCAAGGTCCAGCAGGATTTTGTGGTCAACAACTCCAAAACGTGCAGGGATTTGGTATTCGCTTATAGCTATCTTCGTCTATTATCGAGGAAAAGTCCACAATACTTCAAAGGAGATACTAAGATGTGGGATATTGGTGGTGATACATTTGATTCATTTGAAGATGTTGGAGTGCTCCAAGGTACTAATTTGTCACTAGATGAACCGGAATTGGAGGCAATAATATTTACTGATGATAGAGATGAAGATGTTGAGGAAACAGCTGAAGATGAATGATAGATTCATAGATTTTTTTTTAATGTCTTGTTGAACTTTGTGTTATGACTAAATTACAATTTTATTTTAATTTGATATACTTGTTTTGATGCAATAAATACACAATGTGTTGTTTGTATACTAAACTAAAATATAAACTAAGTAAAAAAAAATTCAGAAAATTAATTTGGGTGTCTCCAAATGTATTGTGTCCTATCTTTTTGAAAATTCACGTGTTGGTGTCGCGTCGCGTGTCTTGTCCGTACAACTTAGTTGTGAACTAATGCTATTATCTTCTGGTTTGTGAAATTGAAATTTAAAAACCTGATTTGTGCGTAATTTAATTTACGATGTAAAGTTTACCTGAAATTTAAAAACCTGATGGGTGGTGGGCCTTGCCGGGTCAAACTATTTACGATGTAAAGTTTACCTGAATGATAACTCACCGCATGCATTATTTAGACATGCATATAAAGTTGTGAATAGCTTGTTCAAGTTTGAATCTATCGAGAGTTTTCTCAAGTCCAAAAGCACTTTTTGGAGGTAAAAAATGCTTTTGTTTCAAATATTGGTTATTTAGATAAAGTCGAGAAATATTTTTTTGACCAGAAAACAGCGTAAAAAATGTTTTAGAGAAGTCAAAATTTTAGAGCGTGTCTGGTATTGTTTAAAAAGAATTTTTTAAAAAAAAATAAATAATGATTTTTAAGAAAACGAATAATTGAAATTTGGTTGAAAAGATAAATTTTGTGAACTTAACTTTTAATATATTGTTAAGATTGAATACTATAGAAAAAAGAGAAAATTTTAATAAAAACCAAACAAGGGCTTAAGTTCTCTGAAAAGCTCTAATTGATCTTTTACTAAGAAATTAGCATTTTAATTAAATGAATTTTTTGAATCAATATTAATATATATTCCAAAAAATGCATTCATTATGAGTTGTCAAAAAGGAACTAAACCTTACTTTCAAAAAAAAATAAAATGGAAGGAACTAAACCGACTACAAGGTTAATCCACAATGGATCAAAATTACGGGGAATGGAATTTTTAGCAAGTGTTTAAGGTACCTTTTTATTATTTATTTATTTATTTTTATTTTTTGTGTGTGTAAACAACCGAACCCATCGCCCCATCTCGACTGGTCGATCATTTAACCATAGCACTAGAACAATCCGATTCAATTTAAGCTAAATTTTGAAAACCCAGACATTTATAATATTTCCTATAACTATTATTTTGTTATCCAGATAAAATTGCATGTGATGTTGATGGTAAAGTCCAATGCGTGTGTTTTCCGTGTTCAAAAGTTAATTGAGGTCCACAGCGTACGTCGCTTCTATAATTATTTAGGATGGCAACAATTAAGCAACAAGTCACTCTTCCAAAGGGTTTTGGGGGGGGGGGGGGGGGGGAGGGGATTGTGAATTTATTAGAGAAATTTCTACTTGGATATTGATTTAGTTTTTAAAGTTTATGATTATGACCTCAATTTTCGTGTGGATGATGTGACCAGATCTCGTTCCCTCTCACATCTATGTAACCGTGGTCATGCACCCTTCAGTGGGGTAGAAGTGACAGCGAGCACTCTGACGATTAAGTCAATCAACTTTGAAAACAATATGAGTGTAAGAAGTGCAAAGACTTGAGTCACTTAGATTACAAAGGAGGTTGAATACATGTGTATTATATTTTATATTTCATAGAGATAACTATATATGAATCTCTGGATCTATTCTTAGATTTCCAAATTAAAGATTATCCAATCATAAAACACTAAACCCTAAATCCTTGACCAATAAGTCTTTAAAGTTTTGAAGTTTGGCGAAAGTAGTTGGAGTTCTAGTTCAAGAAGAACAATGTTCATTATTGACAATCCAGGAGGAGGAAAAAGATAATAAAAAGGTTCTAAAAAATAGTGCGGGCATAATCGAAAAATTCTTCAATGGTTTACAGATTAGGATGTGAGAGCCTAGTAAGTTTTTTTTTTTTTTTTTTTGTGTGTAAACAAGCGAGAAGTGACCCATCCCCCCTACTCGACTGGTCGATCATTTAACCATAGCACTAGAACAATCCGATTCAATAATGTTGGTGAGAGAGTAGGCAAAAATTGACAATAGTTGGTTTCTTTTCTATTTTCTATTCCATTTTTATTTCAAAAAGTTAGAAAAGAGAAGAATTTTGTTCGTTAATGACCACGTAATTTTTAAAACCCAGACACTTAGACATTTCCAATTAGACATTGTCTAAGTTAAAAATAGATGTCATTTGACATAAATTAATTAGATGTCTTACGAGCGTCTAATAAATAGACATTAAGGCAAAAAATTGATCTCCAATACATCATGTCTACAACTCAATTATTATGCCTATATGACATTTATATTGTTTAAAATAAAATCCAATCATTTTCTTGACATCTCGGGTCTTCTTTGTTTTTTTTTTTAATTTCTATTTTTTTTACTGCATCATCAAATCCTCCTATAACGCATATTTTCTTTGCTTCCTGTAATTATTTTTGTTGGTTTTCTTGTTTTTCAGCATCTAATGAATGGGTATGTTTAACGTTGAGATCGATAGGTTGAATGACATAAACCACTTTCTTGGTCAGAAAGCAGTAAACATAAATGGAGGTCATGGCGGTGGAATACCCAAAATAGCAGTCAAAATTTGCTTGAATTTTTTGAGGATATGTACAGTCAGCATGTCTAACATGCATTCTAGAATTGGACATGGAGTTGGACAATGTATAACTTTTTTTTTCCAACTCAACATGACATGGGTTACATTGAAGAAAAAAATATTTAGACATTATCTATTTCAATGAAGTGACACACTTTTTAAACTTGGACAGTGTCTCATTGAGGTTGCTCTTATAATATTTCCCATAACTATTATTTTGTTATCCAGATAATGTTCTTATAAAATTGCATGTGATGTTGATGGTAAAGTCCAATGCGTGTGTTTTCCGTGTTCAAAAGTTAATTGAGGTCCACAGCGTACGTCGCTTCTATAATTACTAGGTTCAAAACGTGCGTTGCACGATTGAGCGCCAAATACAAGTATTGATAATAATTTTAGTGAAAGAGATGTATGCAAGAAAATCTCGTGGTGTTGGTGTTCCTAAATTGCAACCAAAGTTATCCAAATATTATTGAAAGTCAATGAACATGATAGATGGGATACTATCAAAATTGAGACCACTTCAAATTCTCAAAGGAACTTAAATTAACAAGAATAGGATGATAATTAGTAAATATTAAACATAGCAAACTAAAAATATATCCAAGCACTTTACATAAATTTCTGCTCATTTCCTTGCACTTGAAAATGTTCAGCTAGAATTGAAAAAAGAAATATTACAAAAGAGACAACAAGATAAAAAAGGAAACCCCAACTTAGTTTTTAGGAAAGCTGAGGTTGCAAACTAAATAAAGAAATTCCACCAAAGAAAACAAATGTTGCTAAATGAATTATAACAGAATAATGGTTAGTATAAAGTTGAGAATATTAACTCGAGCCTTGGAAGTGACGATTTAAATGTATAGGTGATAACAAGTAATGAGCAAAAAATTGAGGCTGCTTGACCTACTCTTAAATGTATAATAGAATGGATTAGTCTTTGTTTTGGGCAATTATGTGGAGTTCCAGCAGCAAGGTTATAGATACATGATCAATCGTGTGGGCAAAAGACATACATCTAATATGAACCTGCCCACCATAGCGCTACACAAATTTGGACTCTTGTATTTCATGAATTATCGATAATTGAAAAACTGAACAGAACAATTCACAAGAAACCAAAAAACTACTTATTAAAGAATACAATAAATATATAGTAACTCTTACTTTGGACCACTTGCTTAATGGATGGAGATTGACTCCTTTGTTTAAAAGCACGCCAGACAAGTTTCACCTGCGAGCCTGATTTCCAACCAAAGAAAAGGCTTATCAATTTAAACGTTTAGATGGTATTTTTCAACTACAAATAAAGGCAAAAAACTCTTGCATTTAATAAGGTGCATCTCCTTAAAGATTTAAAAATATAATATTTAAGAAAATAGTATAAACAATTAGCAGCTTGTTTATAAACAAACTTCCTCAATTGAGGAGAACTTATTCTCAGCCTCTCTCTGATCTTAAGATGAATGATCTACTTTCTCTTGCCATGTTTGCACCTTCACATGAAAAGTAAAGTATTACATTTTTTCACAGAGTTCCAAGTCATGTTAGGGTTCAATTTGTCCTAAATGAATAATAAATTGATATGCATACCGCACATGAGATAGCCTTAAGTTACACAAGAATATAATCCTAAGAAAAGTTAGGTTAAAGGATGGACATTGAGACTAAATAAATAACATAATAGGATGAATGAAAAGGTATTCACAATTGAGAAAATAAAATCAATTAGCATATATGCTACTTAATATACCTGGTACATGGCAAAACTTTAACAGAAAATGATGAAAAGATAACTAAGAAAGCACCATGTACTAATCCAAATGATTTTGACACAAAATAAATTCGTTCAGTAGTCTACTAACCAAAATGATTTTGACACAAAAATAAGTTCAATAGAACTAAAAGCATAAATCTAATTACCAGCTTCAGTTCACAAACTTTAGATAACTAAAAGCCTGCAAAAAGAACAATGATAGCTATGAGAAAGAAAATTTAAGAATATTAGTTATCTCATCGTTCAGTGGTCTACTAATCGAAATGACTTTGACACAAAATAAGCTCAGTACGACTAAAAGCATAAATCTAATTACCAGACATAATGGGCAAAAATGCCACACAATAAATCCAATTAAAAAACACACAAGAAGTTGCATGACAATAGGGTGGATCTTATAGCATAGCATATATTTTTTATTTATTTATTTATTTTCTTTTACAATTTTCATCACAGTAATGCTGGTTGAATGCAGCCCATTGTATGCATTTGTTAGGATTCACCATCACCACTTTAGCATACTTCATTTATCAAGTTGAGGAAAGTGC
The DNA here is from genome assembly GCA_963555705.1 of Ligustrum vulgare. Lineage (NCBI taxonomy): Eukaryota > Viridiplantae > Streptophyta > Magnoliopsida > Lamiales > Oleaceae > Ligustrum > Ligustrum vulgare. Next base: position 52,379,564 of record OY743171.1, on the reverse strand, counting down.
AATTAGAAAGTACTATAATTCTCTCAAGCAATGATTCAGTCTTGTTCAATCAAAATATTAATTGCAACTTGTTTAAAGAAATATATGAAATACAAGACCGATTTCTAAATTTTCAAGAAAGTAAGCTACATTAATAAATCATTTGGAACTTTGGAAAGGATTTTAAAAAAATAAAATAAAAAAACTCAATCAAATTAACATAATAAACCATCAACCTAAAATATACAATTTACAAATGAAAATTGCTCATAAGTTTATCTGCTTTCTTGAATAAATGTGAAATGATGTTACCTAAGACCATAAATAAATATTTTGGGAATGGAAAAATTGAAGAAATACCTTTATATTTGACCCTATTGCCAAGTTCCTTTAAATCTTGAAATTTCATGACCTATGATGTATCAAAAACAAAATTCCTGTTGGATATTGGTTAATAAATCGAGAATTGAAAATCGATTAAAGTGACTTTGTGTCGACTTCGGCCTAATACTCAAAAGCTCGACTCAATCCGTTTAGGCAAAATTGTTTGTCACTTCGCCGCTTCGGGGCGTACAAATGGGGATCGACCTGACCGGTCAGGTCGCGGGGGTCGAGGGGGCAGCGCCCCCCGTGGGGGCTCGGGGGCAACGCCTCCGAAAGAGAATTTTGATTTCTTTGCATGTATTAAGGATATATTTGGCATTTCAAAAACCAATATAGGATGAATGAGAAATTACGAAAAATGACGAAAATCAGGTCAAAATATTTGACCGTGCGACCACACGTCAAATTTAATTTTGGGTTTTTGAATAAAACCGTGCGGCCGCACGGTTGTCCGGCCAAAAGACACCTTTTCGTAAATGTGCATTGTTTGGAAATGGTGCATGGTTTGGGCCTCAACCATTTTGTCCACACCCTTTCATGGTCTATAAATAGGACCATTTGGGTGTCCTATTCCTCACATTTGATATGCAAAAACATCTATCATCCTCACTTCTCTGCTAAATCAAAATCATTTCATTTATTTTGATTTTCCTTCATTACATCATTTGTAGTACATAAGCCTATATTTTGTTCGTTGTACTTGTGTTTTGGAGTGCTACAAACACAAGTGAAGCCGTTATATCTTGGGAGTCGATTTCCGAAATTCGTAGGCACCGTTGCGGGGCAAATTCGACTTAAGGACAAAGAATCCAACTCTTGCCTCGGCTTTGTCCCTTCTTCTCTTATTCTTTTTGTTTGTGTTTTTTTTTTGTCATTACTCTGTCCAATATTCGGCAAGGATTTACAAAACCATCATTATATTTATTTGACGTCACTATTCACAAAATCCCTCCAACAATTCCGACAAAGAAAAATGGATCAAATGTTTAAACAATAGATATCTTCGAAATATTATGGACGGCAACATCATGTGCTAAGATAAGTATAGTAAATATGGTCAGAAATTGATGAAGATAATAAACCACCCTTTGAATTTAACATTTATACTTAGAAATCAACAATTTCTTAAATAAATAATAAAGGAACTCTACAGTGATGAGAAAGTTATGTTCGATTAAGGTTTGACATCATTCAGTATAAACCTTCCAACTTTTCATTATTAGAGTTAAAACGTCAAAGTGACGGTAACAAACAGGGTTGCACAAACACGTCGATACACGTTTATTGAAAATGTGGTTTTTTTTTTTTTTTTATTAAATAAAATCTAACATCCAAATAACTCACATTTGAATTAAATTAATAAATAAAAAAGAACCATAAATGAATTTATATTTTGAGATTCAAATTCACTCAGAATGTGATATGCAATCAAGCTTTGGGGGGGGGGGGGGGGGGGGATTAGGAAAAGTAGTTTTAATTTAAGAAGTTAGGACTCAAGCCAAATGAAATTCAAAATTTTCCATAAAGCCCTAAAAATGTGACTGAATAGTGATATGATTAAATGGGTTATGTGAAAAAATATGAAAAAAAATACAAGAAGTATATTAAAGTGAGTAAAATTGTTGGGGAAAAATAGGAAAAGATAAAAAAAAAAAAACCACATATAGAACATTTCTCCACTGACTGCAAAACCTATTTTCCCGAGGACAAAAATGGATGGATCAAAAGAAATAGAGGGATTCTAATGGGATTTCTTCCTCTTAAGTGATAAACCTATCCAAACGAGTAACGAATTAATAAAGGAACCTAAACTAATCAAGCTACAAAGTGGAAATTCAACAGTTTCTTAATGATCCCACTGGTTTTTAGTGAGTGACAGTTTCCAAATAAAGAACACAATTTGCTGAAATTTAGAAAGTGAAATGAATTTACCTTCAGTGAAGGAAAATGCTATGATCACCGTTTGAATGTTTGTGATGAATCTGAAAGGCAGCTGTTGAGCTTTTCTTTATTTTTTCCACCCAACTTGCTTCACAATTTACTTGTCATTAAAGAAGTTGGAAGATTTGGTAGAACACTAAACTTGTTAGATTAAATGTAATCTTTAAAGGCATTTAAGCATATTTACTGCTGTAAAATTTGAAAAGAGGAGAAAGGGAGTAACGTGACCTTTAAATGCATCCCATGAATCAGTAACAAATATCTGAGCTCTTTTATACAAGAGAATTTGGTGACCTTTTTGTACAGTGTGATCACGGAAACATGATTCAAAAGAAAAAAAAATTCGTGATGCAAGTTAGATTTATGGAGAACTTGATTTCTGTAAAAAATCGAAGAGTGCACTGATCTTCTATCTAGCACGAGGAACATGGACAGTATGAGGTTAAGTACCTTATCATGGAATTTCCATCATCCCCAATCATTTCTAACAAATCTCTCTCTCGAGTTTGGGCAATATCTTTTTGCAAAAAAAAAAAATGCCTGAAATTTGAATTTTCTTCTTCTACAACAGATTAGACTCGTGCTAATGTGCAAGAAAATTCACCAAATAAAGAATGAACTTTAAGGCAAAAATCATAGTAAAACAAGTAGATACTGATAACTTGCAAAGTTTCAAATGTTAGAAAATTTATCACAGATAATTGTTTACTTATGATCCAAAATCATCATGCTGAATTATCAAGAATTAAATAACTGAAGTGGAAGCGTACCTTAATCAGATATGGTTCACGATGATTGATTATGGTGTTTGGATCTTCTAAATCGATACGTAATCCTTATTTTCTTTCTGATGATGGGATGTCAAAAAGAATGAACAATACGTACGATTCAGGGATCATAACCGACTTTATTTATTGAATTTCCAGTTAACCTAATTCGGCCCATCATGAATTAGGTAATGGTCTGGTATCTACACATAAAAGCCCATACATTAATTAGATGCATTAAAGCCCGATATATATAAAATTCTTATTAGATCACTTTAAATGAGCTTAACCAAATTTGATAGTCTTTTATTCAATACACAATAATTCACATATAAGCCCACACGATTGATTAAAATCCTTACAATCTCCCACTTGGGCTATATGTGTAACCTTACAATTGTGTATCAATCATAACCTTATGAGTACTCTGAATTTTGCTATCATTACTGAATGCATCCCCAAACAATCCGGTCCATCAATTATATCAACATAGGATCAAAGCGGCTTTCGCTACATTAATCGTAACTAAACCTATCAATGGTCACGTATATCGACATAACTGAATGGCATGGATCAAGTATGGATGTGTAGCATGGAAATTACATGTAATGTGATCTTCAACATGCCTATTTCCAACTGGTCCAACTTTAGTGAGATCATCCTCAAACGAGTTCAGAGATAATAAACCTGAAACCTTACAGTTGTAAATAACTTTAACTTTAAACTGTATCCAAAAGGACAGTAAATGTGTCTAATGCACCCAAAATACAAACTCCCACTGAAACCAAATATTCTTAAGAAATACAATACCCATATGAGTATTGTGCTCATGAAAGACCTTGGGTTGTAATACTTTAGTAAGCGGATCCGCAATTATGGAGTTTGTTCCAATGTGCTCTTATTGACACGTGTTCATTCTGAATAGTATCCTTCACAACCAAAAACTTATGTCAATGTATTTTGACTTAGTTGAGCTCCTGTTGTTACTGGAATATAAATCTGCTGAGTTATTGTCACAATATAACTTTAGTGGTCTTTCTATACCGTACAGAATATGCAGCCCAGTGACAAAATTTCGCAGCTATATTCCATAATTAGATGCCCCCAAAATTGCTACAAACTGTGCTGCCAAGTGAAAGAAGCTAAAGTGTTTGTTAAGCACTCCTTCCAGAAATAGCTCCTCCAACTAGCAGATAAATGTAGCCTGATGTGGATCTTATACTGTTTTGGCATTTAGCAAAAATCAGAATCATAATATCATATGATCTCCAACTGATCTAATTTTCTGTATGTGAGCATATAATCTTTTGTTCTCTTTAAATACCTTATAACCCATGTTTTGTTGCTTTCCAAATGATCCATCCCAAGGTTACTTAAATATCTCCTTAGTATCCCAACAATGTACGCAATATCCGGACGCGTACAAACTTGAGTATACATCAGATTCCCATAGCTAAACTATATGAGATCTTCTGCATTTCTTTAACTTCAAGATAACTTTTCGGGCATTAGTTGAGACCAATTTGTCTCCCTTAGCGATAGAGGGGTGTCCCCTGATTTACTGTCTTGTATGCCAAATCTCGTAAGTACTTTATCGATATAGCCCTTTTGAGACAATTCAAGAATACCCCGAGGACAATCCCGGTGTATCTGAATTCTTAATACAAAAGAGACGTCACGAAGATTTTTAATCTCAAAATTCCTTGACAAAAATCTCATAATTTTATGTGACATGCCTATATCATTAGTGGCAAGCAATATGTTATCAACATACAAAATCAGGAAAATACACTTACTCCCACTGAACTTGTAATACACACAACCATCAACAACATTAATCTCAAGACCAAATGACATAATTACTTGATGAAATTTGTATTACCCTTAACGAGAAGCTGGCTTGAGCACATAAATGGATTTCTTTAATTTTCAAACCATCTCATCAATGTCTCCATTGAGAAACGTCGTCTTAACATCCATTTGATGTAACTCGAGGTCAAAATGTGCAACAACCTGACTTTCCTGAAAGAGTCTTTCATCGAAACAGAAAAGAAAGTCTCTTTATAATCAATGCCATCATTTTATGTAAAGCATTTAGATACAAGACGAACTTTATATCTTTCCACATTACCTTTCGAATCCCTTTTGGTTTAAAAATCCATTTAAGACCAATGGGCTTCGCACCTTCTGGTAATGGGACAAGATCTCAAACTTTATTGTCTTGCATATGCTTATACTCCTTATTTATGAAATCAATCCACTTTTGAGAGTTAGAACCCTGCATGGCCTGATAGAATTGATTGGACCATCTTCCAGCATTCCATTATTTCCTTATATTCTTGGAAAAACACTATTTAAATTATCCGGAATAGCATTTTTTCCCTTTCTCTTGTGGATCTCCTTAATGGCTTTAGTTATTGAGGTTGTTGAGTTTGTACTTCTGAAATTTAGCTTATTTTGGATGGGAGGTTCTTCAATATTGTCGAATTGAGATTCCGGATATGCTTGTTGATCAATGACATGCATAAAAACTTGCACATTGTCAAAAGCAACAATAGGAATCGAAACCGATCATTCCTCAACTTCTTCCTTAAAGACAATATCTCTAACCTTATTTCTCCCCAAACTCAACATCCTCAAAAAATGTTGCATTTCCCGTTTCAAAAGTTGACTTACGTGTGGGATCATAAAATTAATAGCTCCTTAAACGCTCAGAATAACCAATAAAGTAGCTGCTGACTGTTTTAGAGTTCAATTTCTTTATGTGGCCTATAAAGCCTAGCCTTAGCTGGACATCCCCAAATGTGAAAATGTTTTAGACTAAGCTTTAAGCCCGTTAAAATCTCTTAAGGTATTTTAGCAGCAGCTTTAGTTGGTACTATGTACGATCTTTCTTTAAATGTCCAGATTTTTGGCAAAAGAAACAGTTCTCAATGTCTTTATGTGGTTTCTTTTGTTCTGAACCCTTAACAACTTTATTTTCTTTATTTCTTTTATTGCCCTTATCTTTAGAGGTGTTTTCCAAGTGAACACTTTCAGTTCTGTCCTGCTTCAACTTTTCTTCCTCTTGCACACAAAATAGAATGAGCTCATTTAGAGTTCATTTCTCCCTTTGATAGTTACAACTGACCTTAAAATGACTGAATTGTGCAAGAAGCTTGCACACTATGAAATGAGCTCATTAAGAGTCCATTTCTGCTTTGACAGTTATAACTGACCTTAAATTAGCTATATTGTGCAGGAAGCGATATCAATACCAAATGCACGAGCAAGTTATTAGACAAGTCGAGTTTTAGTTCCTTAAGTTTTGAAGCAGTGTGAGACATCTACATGATGTACTCCCTTATTTTCCCATTGCCTTTATACTTTATTAAAATCAAGCTTTGCATAAGCGTGCTTGTTTCAGCCTTATCGTTTTTCGCAAAATGTTTCTTAATTTCGGCAAGGAATTCATTGGCATCATTTACCTCCTCAGATACTATGCCACTAAAGGCTTCCGAAATGCCGCGCTTAATGATCATGAGACTCACATAATTTAAGCAATCCCACTTCTCAAAGTTCCTCATTTGATTAGATGAACTTTCATCCGTAAGGGGAGCAGGTTGATCAATCCTTAGTACACGGTCTAGATCCATGCAGCCAACGAAAAGTTAATGTTCTTGTTTTGATCCTTCAAGTTTGTTCCATAAATACAGGGATTAAATTTGAGCTTGTAGATATACTACTAGCAGAATTTGAAACCGAATAGAGAACACTTAAATAAAATAGCTCACATAAATACCTTATTATGCAAATCATACTTTCAAACAATGGTATGGCCCATCACAAGATACCTAGCACAACATCAATATTTAGTCTTTGGACGAAAATATTGACTTGTAAGTGGTACTCTTGGTGTAGTAATCAAACACTGACAGTAAGACATGTCAACCAACAAACATTTCTTTGGACCGATTTATTGATCACTTGTAAAACCAAATAACCGTCACGTATTTATCACCACAAGTTCATGTGAAATTCGAGCCAAATATTGACCTTCCTTTGGGCCGATCAATATCCGCATGAAATAACTCACAAACACCTAATTTTTCCTTGGTGTAGTGATCAAACACTGGCAATAATTGTTTATCACAGATAATTGTTTACCTATGATCCAAAATCATCATGCTGAATTATCAAGAATTAAATAACTGAAGCGGAAGCGTACCTTAATCAGATATGGTTCACGATGATCGATTGTGGTGTTTGGATCTTCTAAATCGATACGTAGTCCTTATTTTCTCTCTGATGATGGGATGTCAAAAAGAATGAACAATACGTACGATTCAGGGACCATAACCGACTTTATATACTGAATTTTCAGTTAACCTAATTCGGCCCATCATGAATTAGGTAATGGCCTGGTATCTACACATAAAAGCCCATACATTAATTAGATGCATTAAAGCCCGATATATATAAAATCCTTATTAGATCACTTTAAATGGGCTTAACCAAATTTGATAGTCTTTTATTCAATACACAATAATTCACATATAAGTCCACACGATTGATTAAAATCCTTACATCAAATTCAACAGAATTTCCAGCTCTTAATACGTGTCAGTTATATTTGGAGGTGGGTGCCAAAATCCTAGTAAAACAAGTATATACTGATAACCATTGTATGCATTTGTTAGGATTCACCATCACCACTTCAGCCTACTTCATATATCAAGTTGAGGCAAGTGCAATTAGAAAGTACTATTTTTCTCTCAAGCAATGATTCAGTTTTGTTCAATCAAAATATTAATTGCAACTTGTTTAAACAAATATATGAAATAAAAGACTGATTTCTAAATTTCCAAGAAAGTAAGCTACATTAATATATCATCTAGAACTTTGGAAAGGATATAAATAAAAAATAAAAAACTCAATCAAATTAAATTAACATAATAAACCACCAACCTAAAATATTCAATTTACAAATGAAAATTGCTCATAAGTTTCTCTGCTTTCTTGAATAAATGTGAACTAGTGTTACCTAAGACCATCTATGAATATTTTGGCAATTGAAAAATTGAAGAAATACCTTTACATTTGACCTGTTGCCGAGTTCCTTTAAATCTTGAAATTTCATGACCTATAATGTATTGAAGAAAACAAACATGTAATATGAGGGAATGAAAACTACGCAACAGCAAACTTTCAAACAAATCTCAAGCGACACGACAAGAAATTAAAAATAAGCTATGAGTAACTTCAAAATGGAACATAAAATATTTCATCATAAATAAACAACAGTAATAAATAGTGGGTAAGATGGAGGTTTCAACAGAAATATTTCTTACTAACCCTTGCTTTACCAGTGGGTAAGGTGGAGGTTTTACCGTTTCATGTCGAGTCGGTAAAATGAAATGGATGAGATGAAATGAGAAATGAATGAAACCCTGATTTTGTCTTTAGATAGAAAGACAAGGCTCGGCTGAAGCCGAGAGAAACGGCTTATGAACAGTGGCAAACCTCTTCTCCCTTTTAAGAATGCAAGGATAAGGATTTAGGATGGCAACAATTAAGCAACAAGTCACTCTTCCGGGGGGGGGGGGGGGGGACAATTTTGAATTTGTTAGAGAAACTTCTACTAGGATATTGATCTAGTTTTCGAAGTATATGATTATGCTGACCTCAATTTTCGTGTGGATGACGTGACCAGATCTCGTTCCCTCTCCCCTCACATCTATGTAAACTTGGTCATGCACCCTTCAGTGGGGGTGGAAGTGGCAGCGAGCACTCTAACGGTCAAGTCAATCAACTTTGAACACAATATGAGTGTGAGAAGTGCAAAGACTTGAGTCATTTCGGTTTCAGAGGAGGTCAGATACATGTGTATTATATTTTATATTTCATAGAGATAACTATATATCAATCTCTGGATCCATTCTTTGATTTCCAAATTAAAGATTATCCAATCATAAAACACTAAACCCTAAATCTTTGACCAATAAGTCTTCAAAGTTTTGAAGTTTGGAAAAAGTAGCTGGAGTTCTAGTTCAAGAAGAACAATGTTCGTTATTGACAATCCAGGCAGAGGAAAAAGATAATAAAAAGGTTCTAAAAAGTATTGCAGGCATAATCGAAGAATTCTTCAGTGGTTTACAAATTAGGATGTCAGAGTCTACTAAGTTTTAGTTGTATATGAATCAATTGTAAGTTATTCTTTTCTAGCGAATTTTACTGTCAAGTTTGATCAAATGTTGTTTTCCTGCATAGGCGGCCCTGGACCAAGGCAGTCCAGGCGCCTGCTTAGGTCCCCCAATTATTTTGGACCACAACAAACCAGTTTATGTTTTTTTTTTTAAAAAAAAAAACCTATGGATAATTGCACCCTATACTATATTTTTAGCACAAAATGCACAAATCACTTTACTAAGAATTTTATTGAAGAATACGTTCCGTCCTTCCACCCGGCTGATTCCACTACAGTTGCTCATGTTCTTCCATCATCTTCCCCACCGAACTGCCACCACCGAACGACTGAGGCAGTGCTATTTGACGTTGATGGAACTTTGTACGATTCAGATCTCATCCACTTTGTCACTTTCCGTGAAATGCTTTCCGAGATTGACTTCAAATTGATGAGGAATTCTACAGCAAGATTTTTTTTGGGAAGCACAATTATATCAAAAATTGTAGACGTTGCTAAGATTGAATAAAATATATTTTATTCCTCCAACAAATTTGAAGAAGTTGAAGGTTGTACCCAGGATGATTCACCTGAAGCTGAGATTAAAGACACGGGATGTCAAGAAGTGCAGTAGTTGAAATTGTGTTTTTGGAATTCAATTTTTTGATTCCTTGGTATTTCTTCATTTTGCGTGGTTGTGGTGATCTTCGTCCACGTGGAGGTGAGGGTGTTTTGGGCGACAATGATAGTGGTGTTGAGAAGGCAGTTGTTGTCTTGGTGACTGTGGTGGTGGTCGGTGGTTGTGGACTGTAACGGGAAATTAGAGAATATTGCATGAAAAGTATTTGATTTTTTGTTTGAGATAAAGTATCATAAAAAAAAAAAGTATAAAGTTTCAAACTGTGATACTAAAAATTCGTCAAAAGTATCATAAAATTTTGATAAATTTTCAGGTTATGATACCAAAAATTTGAAGTATCATAAGTATCATGTTATGGTACTTTAAAAGTATCATAAGATTCTTTTAAAGTATCACAACATGTTGCTTATTAGGAAAACAGTATTTTTTCAAAAAAAAAAATTATTTTTCATTGATTCTTTAAAATGAAGTAAATTTCAATTATGATACAAAATGTTTGGTATTTTTGCAAATGCCCTAAAAACCTATCCCAAGCATATAAGGCCCATATAACCATTTTTTTGTTATAATAAATCCTATCCACACTGCACATAATAATAATAATAATAATAATAATAATTATTATTATTATTATTATTATTATTATTATTATTATTATTATTTTTATTTTTAGTATTTATTTTTCAAAATTATTAACAAAAAAACCTCCATATAATGTTCCGCTTAAGGCTTCCGATATCTGAGGACTGGCCATGTTTTCCAGTGAAGAGTTCTTTAATGATTTTTCTTTTGTTTTCAATTCTATGTGTTATTTGCTTTAAGCATTTATTTATCGCTTTAAATTGATTGTGATGTATTTAATTGATTAATTATTCATTTAGATTTAAATTAATTCATAATTCCTCATATTACACATATTCGTCCCCTCTTAAGTGTAAGTTGGATCAATACATGATATTCATCAAGTATAGAAGAGTGACTTCACTATATATATATATATCAAGACAAAGAGAATACTAACACCAACACGTTCTTGACGGTGTATATATCTACGGTGCACTACTATCACAATCTATATCTATATTATTATATTATTAAAGTCAATTGAGATTCTGTAAATTTTGATTGAATTCTTAATTTTAAACAAAATTTGCAGTGTGAAAAGGATCTGAAATTCCACCAAACATTATGGTCTGTTGTGTTTTTTTTTTTTTTTACCCACTTCCCAAGTTTTCCATAGTTACTACATTAATGGTGTTGAATGTGGTGGGTAGTTTTCACGTCCGAATATGGTGGGTACTACATTAGTGGTGTTGAATGTGGTGGGTAGTTTTCACGTCTGAATTTATTGTGCATCTTAACTGCAACTAGTATTTTCTCCAGCATACGTTCAAACCCCAAAATCCCCAAAACTAATTAAGAATTCTCGCTATCTGCAAACTCACCCCATTTTTTCAAGGTTCGTAGTTTTCTGGTACAGTTTTGATGTTAGTTCTAATATGAGATGATGAGAGTTTTAGATTGTTAGATTTTTTTTTATGGGCAATTTGGGGATGTTGGGAAAGAAGGAATCAACCGATGGTGTTTCTGATATAGAAGTATCATTGAACGGCCACGTGAAGGGACAAAAGCATACAAAATACTGTTTTCAATATTCATTAGAACCCATATATTTTCCCTAGCAATTAGTTGTGTTTGTTTAATATTTAACTTTGAAGTGAGATTATCACAAGAAGACTTTGTATTCAATGGTTTTGAATCAATCACCATTCACGAGACTCACTGTAAAGGACTGCTCCTTTCTTGAACACCATAAAGCTTATCAAAATTGTAAAAGAGAAAAGATACTCAATCTTACTTTCAATTTCTTTGTATAGATTTTTTCTCGCCATCTCCTATGATCATCTATACCTATTTATAGACATACAAACCTCCTAACTAACACGTGTAATACAAGTATTCAGATTTAATCTGTTATAACAGAAAATCAATGCAACAAACTTGGCATCAGTGCTGAGATTAAATTCAATTCAAGGATCAATTTCTTTAGTAACCCAATTTATAAACCATTATGGTAGAATAGCATGGTTTAAAGAAAAATGTGGCGTGCTTCTGGGCTGCTCAACAAAACCAAAAACGGTAAACTCAATTTGCGACATCAATCCTCTCCATCATACTCTAATGCACCAGAAGCACTTCATTATCAAAACAATATGTTGCATCAAACTGATCAATTCTGCAATCATTTTAATTAGCCAATGAAAACTACCCCTTCAATGAGCAGCCCAGAAGCACTTCTCTCCAAGCTACCTTTCGTTATCCCGGTATTATCTCTCGGTTTTCGATTATGATTACGAACATCCAGCTCAACACTTTGCCTCAACTAGGCTAGGCATATCAAGCTATGGGAGTAAATAAAGTGGCTAAGGAAGAGTTGGATGATGAAGAAGGATACGAGAAGGATGTTGGAAAGGCTCGCCTCTTTTCGTCATCATCAACATCATATGCCTTTTGCTTGTCATCATGATCAAAATTTAAGTACGTAGTAGCCGGCACAACAATGGATGTTATCATGTTAATTAAGGTTTCATTATGACAAGGATTCTAAAGTTGTAGCATTTGATAAAAAATGTTTCTTCATGGTTTTCTTTAGTAGAATAATGAAGCATTTAGTTAGCTATGAAATGTTAAATTCATTTTCATTAAGAGTGTATCTATCTTTTATAATATTTCCCAAATTCAAAAAGGTTTTTATTCTTTGCCAAATTCTTACTTTCATCACTTGGAAGCATGTCTGTCGATGCTTAATAATTTAACTTATAATTAGATAAGAAAGCTCTAGGAAAAAAATGTAAATGAGATAGTTACTTTTAAAATTAGGTACAAATTACTTTCAAAACAATTTTTTCAACACATGTGTAAAACTAGTTTATACTAACGACAAATAGATGAGAAAAGTGTTGGGAATTAAACACAGATCTCCTCTTTTTCAACACATGTGATCTTTTTATGTTCAAGAAGTAATTGAGCAAACAAAAAAATAAAACAATAATACAAAATTTACGGACCATCAAAATTTTTCACTATATAATAAATTGTTACAATTATATAGGATTTTGCTCACCAACCCCCAAGTATTGTATGAAAAATATTCAAATTTTATTTCATCTACCAATTTCTACTTCTTTATACAATCCACAAAGAAATCAAGAAAAACAAGATGATAGAATATTATTTTTCCTCACAAAACTCTCTGCTCAATATGCTACAATAAAAAATAATAATAGTATTAATTACCTCAAGTCAAATGTACTGTAGAAGGATGTCAAGGGGTCATAATTCAATTCTTCTAGAATTCCAATTAATTCCAACAACCGAGATTGTAAAACCTTTATCTTCAATTACAATTTAAATCCTTTTAAAAATTTGAAGCAATTATCCAACAAAAAGAAATGTCTTGATCATCTCATGACTCATGAGGCTCCAGGAGGAAATTAAGAATTTTCAAAATGGGACCAAAACTGTCCGCTTCAATTTTCAATTCTGTCCTAGTACGGAATCAGATTGAAATGTATGGTGCTCACTTATTTCATCTGAGGGGGTGAAAACAATTCAATCATGTTAAAGAATCGAATCTTTAACATAAAGTTTTACACTTACACACATGATTTACATTCATTAATTTATCCATCACATCAACTACAAAATCAACAGTTCATAAAATTTCGGTGCAACTTTCGATTGCTTTCTTCTGTCTCTTCAGCTTTACCGTAAATAATTTGAGGAGAACTAAAATGATGGAGTCGAATTCTTAGTTGGACAGTACATCCTACAAATAATGGATTCATTCCCTGTGGCAAGCGAGAGTTACCTTACTCCGTGAGGCGTTACTGAGTGTCATTCACCATGGACCTATGATGCATAATTTGTGATTTACCTCTCAAACCAATGATTCAGTACAGAGTTGGTTCGAGTCCCCAAGGTGTGGGTTACACCATTTTTTTATTTTTTGAAGTAGTACAAATTATAATCCAATCGTGGAGCGTCGCCTTGACTTCATGAATTGATGAAGGTGGGTAGTTAGATCCATATCTCATTTTCTATACATCATTACTTTGGTACTTAAAACCCTTGTACATGATAAGGTAAGAAGGAACTTCAAAAGATGAGATTTAATGTACGATCGATAATCATTGACAGGCGATTATCTCAATGACAATTACTAGTGATGATTTAGTCAATGATCGAGATCAAAAGTTTGCATGTCCATATCTATTTTGTACAGTAATCCGCATTAGATCAGGTTAAATAACAGATTGGACGGTTCGTTAACAATAGGTTGGAGTCCTTGCTTTAATGATTTTTCAAAGTATTAACTATTATAAGGTCGGGAAAATTGTAATACAAGTCTTCAATATATGCTTTAAGTGCGAACGGATAGAAGTATTCACGATGAATAGAGTCCATTCAAATATGCAAGATGCAATTATCGATATTTTGTTAAATTTATTATTATGCATATATAGAAACATGATCCCACTACTAGTGGTGATTACATGACTGGGCCTGATTCTATTCTAATTCAGCAACCCTATCCGTTCCATTTTTATAGTGTGATGGTGATGATGATGATGATGTGATTCACATGTTTTCCTTATTTGGGGTCTCTTGAACTTGAAGGGTTTATTTGTAAATAAAATTTAGTAAGAAGAAATGAAGAAAATATTGTTCAAATTTGATGGATATTAAAATCAGATTTTTAGTAAATGTTGATAAAGTTTGATAAATCAAGTGGTTGAAAAGTTGTGAACCACATAAAATATGTAGTTAAAATTAATGACTAACTTTCACTTAAATTAAAATCTAAATTTTAATACCTATCAAGCAGGACTTAACCAACAAGACTTGCAAGCTCAAGCTTGACGAGGGGAGGCCACACGGCCCAGCTTTTTTCCCCCTCCCTTCTGTGTGTTTCTTTACCTGTATAATAACCAACTTTTTTATTCGTCTCGATTTTTACTAGAATCATTTTAAAAACTTTTATGGAATATTTCTCTTCATTTTAACAAATATACTGGATTGTTGTGGTACTTATTTTTGGAGAAGATATAGATTTCAAATTTAAAAAAAATTATCAATCCCCAGTTACAATCCAATAATTCTTTTCTTTTTCTTTTTTTTTTTAATTTTTTTATTGAATTACAATGAGCAACATCGACGTGAAGGTAGATATGAATAATTTATTTTGATAAAATAAAATAAAAAAGAATAATAATTTAATGAGCTACATGTCAGTTGTAACAGTACAATAATTACAGGAGGACATGAATGTGGACGTACACTGAACTTATCGATCACATTTCATGTCTGCCTAAACTTATTGGCCACAATAATAAGTAAGATAATCAATAGTATATCGTTTAAAATAAAAAATAATTATGCAATATAAATTAGAAAATTTTCAACTTCAAAAAATCTAGTAATTATTTTGCAATAGTATTTCGACACACGAATAAACATGAATTTTTCGGCTTTATGGCTTCACAGGGTTCCTATACGATCAAAACTTAAAAATGCAGTTACCATACTTGCTAAAGGAACAGAGATATTATCGTCCATTACTCCTCCGATTGGAAGAGACTCAACAAAAGTTGCCACAAATGAAACCAAAGCTACCGTTTCCACTGTCTGGACCCAATCCAGCTGAAAGAATCCCAGGATTGAAAAATAGTAGAGCATCCTACAATCACAAGTGAAGAGGCAATTGTAGAAACCATCAAGGACCAACATTTTATTTTAAACACGAAACGAATGCCAGGATAAAAATGGTTCTAAAGTTCATACGTACCCAACAGAAACTAGGAAACCAAATAAAAACATTGAAACACTACCGGCCACACTCTTCTGCCGATTGTAAGGAATTTTTAGCGAACCAAATCTTCTTCCCACAATATCAGCGATACCTACAATTCGGAAAGTTTAGAGAGTTCCATGGAAGTATGCAAAAGTAGATTCGTAAGGCAGAGCTCATACCGTCGCCACCACACATCATTGCCAATGAAATCACTCCAATAGGGGAGTTGCGCCAGAAGACAATTGCACATAGAATCAATACTAGAACATAATAAAGAGGACCTCGAAGCAATTCCCTGTAAATAAAATGTTGACATTATATATCAGTAGATTACAAAGATTCACCTGTTACTCGACAAGAAACTTAAAGATGACAAAACCCGAGATCCTCGAGAATTACTCAGGCTTTCCCTCCCGGGTAACTGATTTGACTAGTCCTTCATCAGTAGCCAAGGAAAGACCGTGTATCACAAGCCTTAAGCAATTTATAAGAGGAACCAAAGAAGCAAAGTAGCGAGCCCCTGCCGATGCGCTATCTAAGATCAAAATAATCAGTTAAAGTTTTGAGAACAGAAATATTAATTAACAGAATTGCACTGTAATCTCTTCAATGACAAAGCAGGTACCTGAAAATTGGCCAGGCAGCCAAAAAAAGCAATCCCGACAATATGTGTACCAGTTTTCTGCTCAAACTCTGTTCCGGAAGTAGAGGGAAAAATAGACATCGGTAAGAGAGGAAGGAAGTTGCACGAGAAATCTGTTTCGTATGGTAGACTTTTGCAAGTTCTACTTTGGAAGTAATTATTCACCTTTCTTTACAAAGATGAAAACTGACAGCAAATCACTCAAACTGCCATTCAATGAGTGTATGATTCCCATTCAGAATGACCGTTACTGATATTCTAGCACCCATAAGAGTTCATCTTTCCCAAAAGCACCTTAATTTTGACATTTTTAAAATGTCACAAAGCTGATAATCACTATTTACTTTACTTATACTTGACAAATGAATATTGACTCTAACAGTTGAAAGGTTATTAAAGAACAATATGATACTTCATGGTTTATTCATCACAAGATTAGATAATGGGATAATAACTTTCATGCACTTGTACAATGATCCTTATGCATTATTTTGTCATTAGCATTACAATTATGACCTTAGTTCAGCGAAAACTTTGGTTGATTTCATGAGATTCGTCTTCGCTGATATTATATATATATTTTCTTACTGTTTGGATAATACTTCAGCAATTACAAAAAAAGGGAAAATATTGCTCGCTTGTGTCTTGATTATTTATTCCAAAGTTGAAAGCCACAATAACAAGGCCATACGACTTTTTATCCACAAACATTTTCCCAAATCACTTTTCAATCACATATTTTAACTCGAAAACACCACATTATTTGTTTATAAGTAAAAAACTTTTACCAAACAGAGGTAATTTCTAGAAAATCTTAATCCCATTCAGGTATCGGATGCTCATCTAGCTATACAGCGAGTTTTATACTGAAATTTACCTTCAACAGTAATTTACCCAACAAACAATTAAAAATGCTTATAAGCACTGAAGTTGCTTTTAACTCAAAAAATTACTATTAAACCTTGTGGGTTATTTTTTTTTAAATGTTTGAAAAGTAAAAAATTTTGAGTTCACTAAGAATGAATGATTGAGATTGAAGGGTTAAATTGAGTTTGAAAAGTTGTGATGAAAAAAAATTCCTTTACCAGACATGCTCTTAATGGAAAATTTCAGTCTTCCCCTTTTGTTCTGTTGAGTAAAAATATCAAATTACAGGCATATTTTCCCTTTCGCAGTATCCAAATATTAGCAAGAACGAAGAAAATTTGCAGAGAGAAAATTTATCACTCAGTAGTATCTTCAATAACCAGATCTATCTTTCAGTTTCTGTGCACACAAAACTATCATCTCAATTACTAAAACAAGAAGAGGTATTTTTCAGCAAAAAGTAAAAACAGACATGCACATGCATGTGCAACGGGAAGCGAGGATATAGATAAGGCAGGTGACCTGTTCGATGAGGTTGCTTCGAGTTAGGTTGTCGAAAGCAGATACAAGAGCGTAAGCACCGCCCATTACCAACACGGTGGCTCCAGCGTCCTGTATCATCGCGCTACCATCTCCGATGGCTGAGAGCAAGGAGGCGCGAGCGCGGAGATTACGAGGAAGTACTGGTAATTGGTTGGTATTGTACTTGGGGAGAGCTATTATAAATCGCGGGAGGCAGGATGGTGGTGCCACGTGGCAGTGGAGGAGAGAATAGCGGAAGTTGGTGGTGGTTAAGGTGGCCGCGGCTGCCGGTGAACCTAGGCGCACAATAGCACAGCAGGCCATCTCTCTTACACGCAGCTAACGCATGTGTCTGTGTGGATGATAAATGATGCAAATGGAATGGTTGATGAAGGATTTGTTGCTTTTAGTTTTACAATCTTAATTTTAATTATAATTATTGTAAGGGTTATTTTGTCATTAGAGTCGTTAGGGTTTATGCACAATTTTAATTTTAATAATTAAAGAACACTAATTGCCTTGATATGGCCCAGTCTTTTCTCAGCAAAATGGACGACGATCAAGAAGGTTGTTTTGACACGAAGTAAACATAAATAACGATCTAGTGTCAACAAAGGGTACACACTATTGTGTCAATCAAGACATAAGCACTGCGCTCTACACAGTTGTGGAACGCAGTGCTTGTGTCTTGGTTGGCACACACTATTATACCATTGATTGACACTAGATCAAATTTGAAATAAATAAAAGTTAAAAATTAAAAATAAAACGTCATCAAATTTATCTTATATAGACATATATAACACGAACTTTAATAGTTCGATTTGATTTTTTATCTGATGAAATGGTTAGCATTTCAAAAATAAATTTTATAAAAATTCAAAATTAAAGCATAAAAAATCTGTTCCCCCACGCTCAAATGTTACATTTGAAGTGACCAAAGTCCTCTTTCCCTAGTGGTTAAGACTGGGGTATTGCTGGCTGAGGTTCCGTGTTCGAGTCCTCTTACCAGCAGGGTGGAACTGTGCCTCTCCAAAAAAATCTCTCATACGCGTAGGGCCAAGCGGTGTATACTAACCCGTAGGCCAGGCCGGAGGGGGGTTTTCTGGAGTATGGGGCCGCAGTGCGGTGGGGCCGGTCACCTGTATAAAAAGTTTACCCAACACAGTTTTAAACCAAAGTCCTCTTTCCCTAGTGGTTAAGACTGAGGTATTGCTGGCTGAGGTTCCGTGTTCGAGTCCTCTTACCAGCAGGGTGGAACTGTGCCTCTCCAAAAAAATCTCTCATACGCGTAGGGCCAAGCGGTGTATACTAACCCGTAGGGCCAGGCCGGAGGGAGGTTTTCTGGAGTATGGGGCCGCAGTGCGGTGGGGCCAGTCACCTGTATAAAAAGTTTACCCAACACAGTTTTTAACCAAAGTCCTCTTTCCCTAGTGGTTAAGACTGAGGTATTGCTGGCTGAGGTTCCGTGTTCGAGTCCTCTTACCAGCAGGGTGGAACTGTGTCTCTCCAAAAAAATCTCTCATACGCGTAGGGCCAAGCGGTGTATACTAACCCGTAGGGCCAGGCTGGAGGGGGGTTTTCTGGAGTATGGGGCCGCAGTGCGGTGGGGCCGGTCACCTGTATAAAAAGTTTACCCAACACAGGTTTAGCCCACAGGGCACATCTCCAAGTGGCAAAGGGGATGGGTGGTAAGTGCTCAGCGCAGCTGTGTGCTTGGTTCGATTCCCCGCAAGGTGGAATTGGCCTTGTGGCAAGCGGGAGTTATTGAGCGTTTCTCATGCTTACCATAAGCCCTTCCACCCTGGCTCCTTGGAGGCATAACCTGGATTTACCTTCCCGAACCAATGGCCTTGGACGTGGTCGGTTCGGGCCCTCAGGTTGTGGGCTACACCTTTTTTTTTTTTTTTTTTTTACATTTGAAGTGAATTACCTAAGGTGCCGATTTTATTTATTTTTAATTAAAAGAGGGGGGAAGACTGAAAAGTCATGATTACCTAAGAGAGGCTCTAGACTTTGTTCTTTAACGATGATTATAATTTATAAATCAATTTATAAATAATATAATTTTTTAAACAACTTTTAATCACATACATTACAATTTATAAACTAACATTTGTTATTTAAAGCACTTACAACAATTTATAAACAATACAATTCATAATCTAGCATATATGTACTTTGTACTGCCAAGATATAAGCATCCAGGCTTAATTACATGATTATTCACTAAATTTTACGAAACTTTACAAAATATAAATTTTGGTCCCCTACTAGTCACATGTTGGGGAGTTATATACCAGCCACTCACAAAAACTCATCCCCTATGAGGTGGGGGCAGTGAGCCCCATCCCACCCTCACCCACCTTTGTTAGGTATAAAGCTCTCCAAGGATAGGAGAGCAAAGCTACACAAAATATAATTATGTCTAATGAGTGATGGACAAATTTATGTTTTATAATGTTGGGTGACTAATGAAGAAACCTTTGAGCTTCAGTGACACCTTGTTTTGTCGGTAACACTATCAATTATAAATTGGTTTATTTATATTTTTTATATAAAATATGTGGTTGAAAAGTTGAGTGAGAAAATGTGTATTTTTAAAAAGTAGTTTGAAAAATCGTGTTTTTTATAAATTAGTCTATAAATTGTAATAATTGTATTAAAGAACATAGACTTATAAACATTTCTCAAAATTCAACGACCGATCAAGTAAGTAAAGTTTAATAGCTAGTGAAAAAATAATTAAGTTCAGCAATCACCTGAAAATCTAATGTCCTTATCCAAAGTTCAGTGAATCCTTGATACCTAACGTAAAGTATAGTGTCCAATCATGTAATTAACTTTAGTTTTACCAATCTTTATGTTTTTTAATTTAATTTTATTTTCTTACTCTTACCCCATAATTTTATTTTCTCTAGCATATTCAAATTTAGAAAAAAAAAATAATAATTTTTTATCTTGGAGAAATCGACATGTTGTCTGATGACCTCTTTAATATTAAAGGCGATCGAAGTTGATGCAACTCATAGAACTATCGCACGCCTTGTAAAGCTAACCAAAAAGTACCTCCGTTTGGTAACACTGTTAAGTTTATAAATTGGTTTATTTATGATTTTGAGGTAAAAAATAGTGATTAAAAATTGGAAAGAGAAAAGTGTGTGATTAAAAAGTGATTTGAGAAATTATGTAATTTATAAATCAAAAAAAGTACATTTATCAAACTATAGTTAAGTACGTATGAGCCCCCAAATTGAAACAATGATGTTTGTGCTGGTTTCAGACTTTCAGTCATTTTTGGTTACCTAATTAATTACCTCTTTTATATTAGAGCTGTCAGCACCAGCTTCTAAGTTTAGCGATGCTAATGGAATAAAATAATGAGGTATGAGTTGAGAAAAATAAATAAATAAAATTAAAAACATGTAAATTGATAAAGTTGAAAGTTAATTACCTGATTGTTACTAAACTTTGCGTGAATTTTTCAGAAGGTCACTGAACTTTAAAAGTTCTTCAAATATTTCCCTT
This sequence comes from Ligustrum vulgare, assembly GCA_963555705.1. NCBI lineage: Eukaryota > Viridiplantae > Streptophyta > Magnoliopsida > Lamiales > Oleaceae > Ligustrum > Ligustrum vulgare. The sequence continues at coordinate 52,358,276 of OY743171.1, read as the reverse complement.
TAATCACTAAAATTTCCCTTTAGTCGTTGAACTTCAAAAGATTTCTCATTAGACTCTGAAATTCTCAAATGTTTCCACATTAATCGCTCAAACGATACATTTGAAGTGAATTAGTGGGTGAGACTGATCGACCCCATGTCTCGGTATAGTCCCTTTTATGATTTTTTAAAGGATTTGGTGGGTCGCTGGGTGGGCGCCCCAACTCTAACCCATCCAATGACCTGCCACTGGAAGAAATTCGACCCGTCCCATGGATCCTGATATTTAGGGTGAGTTGTCTCTAATGGATCAAGTACCCGCAAGTTTCAATTTTATCGAATTTTTTTATCATTCCTAAATTAGCTAAGGCGTGGAAGTTTTTATTTTATTTTATTTTATTGTTAGTAAGGGGAAAAAATTATAGAGTAAAATTCAATTTCCAAAAGCTTTAGGGGTGTGTTTGATTGCTTGGGAAAATGTGGAAAACAAATCATTTTCTAGTCAAATTCCATATTGATCGACAAATTCTCCATGGAAATAATTTTCCATCCAAGATCAGAAAGTGAGAATTTTCCATGAAATCCTTGAATTTTTATTTTCTTTGGGTGGAGATGGAAAAATGTTTTCCTTTGTTTCTTTCCAATGGAATGGAAAGAGTAGAAATCTAAGGCTGTGTTCGATTGTGTATTATAATTCAGGCTCTGTTCGTTTACTTCATCATTATCAATTTAAATTCAAAATTTAAATTATAAAATTTCTGAAATCACTTTTTCACCACACACATTTTCTCTCTTTATTTTTAACCACACATTTAACCTTTAACAAATCAAATAAGTCAACTAAATCCAATTTATAATTTTGTACGAATGCCAAACAGAGTCTCAAATTATAACGGGCGCAATTTTTATACCACTTTTTAACCATACACAATTGCTTTCTCCAATTTTTAACCACGCATCTTACCTAGACAACCCAAATAAACCTCCGTTGGGTGGTTATTTAATTAGGAGAGACAAGATTTTTTTTTTTTTTTTTTTGTATTTTATTCTAGATAAAATGTGGGTTAAAAATTGAAGAGAGAATATGTGTGTGGTTAACAAGTTATTCGAAAAATTGTGTAATTTAAAATATAACACAATCATTATAATTTATAAACCAATTTATAAATAATACAATTTTTCAAATCACTTTTTAACCATTCAAATTTTCTCTCTCTACTTTTTAATCACATACTTTACCTTGAAAACAAAAAAATACAATTTAAAAACTATACAAACACTCCAATTGCTCATTAAATGGGTAGTCCAATGAGAGAATGAATTTGTTCACCCCATTAAAGGGGGTGAACATAACCCCCGTCCAAAGTTGACGGAAAAGGATGCTGACATATATATTAAATAATAAAAAAAAAAATGGTTGAAAAGTTTCATGTTCAAACAAATAACCACCCACCCTTACCATTATTAACCATTTTTCCACATTTTCTTTTTTCTTAAATAGTCTAAAATCGATATTAAAAATAATATTTTTGTTAATTTCATATTATACAATTTAATGAGAGCTTTAATATGAGTATAATATTAATATATAATTTTTTGCTATTTTAAAAATAAATATTTATCACATACAAATTTTCAGTTCAATTTAAAGCATGAGCATCTGTTTGGTAAAAGTTTTTTATTTTTAAAAAAGAATGTGATGTTTTCGAGGTAAAATATATTGTTAAAAATGATTTTAAAAAATATGTATGTTAAAAATTGTGTATTGTTAAAAAGTGGTTTGAAAATGTGAATCTTAAAACAATTTAGTTCGGTATGGTTTGGTTAGATTTGAGAATGTTGGCAGATCCACGTGAAACTAAAACAACGATTTCTATTCGACTTGTAGTCTGACGATTTTATTTGCGTAATTATATTCATACAACAATTTTTTATATATACACCACATTTTAATTACAAAAAAAGTTATTAATATTTACTCACTTTTGCTTTTGTGTTCTCTATATTTTTTCGACACATTATTATTCTCAACTTTCAATTCTGTTTGAAAAAATAGTTTTTAAACATGTTTTTTATCACACAATTCCCCAAATCACTTTTTAACCACACAAATTTTCACGTGAATCTGCCAACATTCTCAAATCTAATCAAAACGAAACGAACTGAACTGTTTTAAAATACACATTTTCAAATCACTTTTAACAATAAATACACAATTTTTAACATACATACTTTTTAAAATCATTTTTAACAACATATTTTAGCTCGAAAACATCAAATTCTTTTTTAAAAATAAAAATATTTTACCATGCTTTAAATTGAAGTATTGATCTGAGAATTTGTATGTGGTAAATATTTATTTTTAAAATAACAAAAATTTATATGTTGATATTATACTCATATTAAAGCTCTCATTAAATTGTATAATATGAAATTAACAAAAATATTGATTTTAATATCAATTTTTGACTATTTAAGAAAAAAGAAAATGTGAAAAAATGGTTAATAATAGGGTTGGGTGGTTATTTGTTTTAAATATGTTCAAATGGGGGAAGAGGGGGTGGTGGGGGTCTTGAGATAAAGTGATATGATATATGCGTAAGGGGAGGGAGAAAGATAGGGATGGCAAAAAAATCCGATCCGCCCCGAACCCGATGGATACCCGATCCGAATGGAGCAGAAATTTCGTGATCCGTGGATCGACGGGGCGGATCGGATCAGCTAAATCCGATCCGCGACGGATCTCGGGGCGGATCGGATCTCTCTAGATCCGATCCGCCCCGATCCGTTACTGTTTAAAAAAAAAAAAAAAACGAAACGAAACGAAACGAAAGCCCGGATATCACATTATCGCAGCATCGCTATATGAGTCTGACTGTCGAGAGAGAGAGAACAAAGTTACAAAACGAAAGTCGCGCCGCTCAATTTCTTCACCTCAGTTGAACCCTAGCCTCAATTTCTTCACCTCGCCTCAATTTCTTCACCTCAGGTCCCGGCTCTCCGTCTCCGTCCTCGTCCTCTCCAACATCTCCCATCTCCACCGCACCGCCTCCATCCTCGCTCGCACTCCAGTCCGCCACGCACGGCGGCAGCAAGCTGCAGGCTCGCAGCATGACCAGCGTCCGTCACAGGCACGCAGGCGCAGCGTCCGTCACAGGCACTATTCCAGTCTTTTTCTTTGTCTCTTTGAACTCATTACTCATATTTGTATTACATAAACCGATTTATGTGCTTGATTTAATGTCTAGATTTTTCAAACTTTGTCTAAAGTTGAGGTTCTGAGATTTGTAGTTTTACATTTGTGGATATTTATTTGAGTTGATAAATGGTAGTGGTTATGTCTAGTATCCTAAAGTAGCTATACATAAGGATATTGAGTTGGGGTAATACAGGAATAAACCTGGGGAAGGAAGAAGATGAGTGGATGACCAATTTTATAGCAGAAATTTAAATTGAAAGGGATGGCATCATCTGAATTTTGGGCTTGCTTGAGTAATATGTTGACTTATTTAATGCTTTTGTTATTTTGCCTCTTAAATGTTGACTTATATTATCATATGAAATGGAAATGTGTTGAATTACAATATTAGTTCACTAGTCATGTAAATTGAAATTTTAAATGATATCTTGTGATCAACATCAAATTTAATTTTGTAATGAATGCTTTGCTTTTGCCTTTTGTTCATTTTAAGATACTTGTGAAGACATGTTATTTCATGCTTTGAGTTCTATTGTTCTAAGTTGTCTACTGTTTAATTTATTGTGTTACAATTAATTGCTTTTGTAATGCTTCATTTTCAGAACTTGAGAATCATATTCTTGATCTCCAAGTGATGACAAGTGTCTTGAATGTTATCGATTGTAGATGTAATCAAAGACTTATTTTTGTTGTAGATGTCAGAATCTCAAAGTAAACAACGTACTACTACCGCACATACAAGTGTTGGTAGTAGTACGAGACAAGTACCAGCTAATGACCATAATAACAATGCTGATCAACCCCCACAAGAATCTCCAGTAGAAGTAGATGCACTCCAAGATCCAATTGAGCTTAGTGAAGAGGAGCAGAATAGCAATGAACGTGTTGGTGCGAAGCGAAAGTCGAGACCGAGATTTCATTCATTGGTATGGCAAGATTTTGAGAGAGTGAAAATAGGAGAAGTTTGGAAGGCTGTTTGCAACCATTGCAAAGCTAAATTAGTTGGTGATACTAGCAAAGGTACAAGCCATTTGAAAAACCACCTAAATAGATGTCCTCTTCGTAGACCAGTCAATAGTAATACAAAACAAGGAATATTAAACTTCACAAAGGACACTAGTGGTAAATGTAGGATGAATACGTACACATTTGATCAAGAAAAGTGTAGAACTAGTCTGGGAAAGGCAATTGTTTTACATGAATATCCACTGTCCATAGTTGATCACATTGGGTTCAGAAACTTTTTGAATGATCTCCAACCGATGTTTAAGGTCCCTTCTCGTAATACCATTAAGAATGACATTTTGAAAATGTATGACTACGAGAAATCCAAAATGATGACAGCATTGGAGGATAATATGAGTCGAATTGCTATCACTACAGACATGTGGACCTCCTCGAATCAGAAGAAAGGATTCATGGTGGTAACAGCCCATTACATAGACGATTCCTGGACTCTACAAAGTCACATTTTGAGGTGCATGTCATTAATGTTATAAAATATCTAATTAGCTTGCTTTCATTTTTTACAAGTTTAATTTTATTTCGTCTTCGTTTTGCAGGTTTGTGTATGTCCCATGCCCACATACTGCAGATGTGCTGTCCCAAGCTTTAGTTGGTTGCTTACTTGATTGGAACATTGACCGTAAGTGTTCTACCTTGACTGTAGATAATTGCACAACAAATGATGCCATGATAAATCTTGTTTTAAGTGAGCTTCATAGTCATACTCTTATGTTGGGTAGTGAGCTTTTTCATATGAGATGTTGTGCACACATACTGAATTTGATTGTGAAAGATGGTTTGGATGTGATTTCATCGAGTGTGGAGAGAATTAGGGATAGTGTTTCCTATTGGACAGCCACACCTAAGAGATTTGAAAATTTTCAACAATTTGCACGTCAATTAAAAGTAGGTTGTGAGAAAAAATTGATGCTTGACTGTAAGACTAGGTGGAACTCGACTTACTTGATGCTTCGTACTGCCTTAATTTATAAGGATGTTTTCCCTCGTTTGAAGCAAAGGGAGGCTCAATACAAATGTCTACCTAGTGATGAAGATTGGGATTTGGCTAAAGAAATAAGCGTGAGATTACATGTTTTCTTTACGGTGACTGAATTGTTTTCTGGCACTTCTTATCCAACTGCTAATACGTTTTTCCCAAATATTTGTGCAATAAAGTTATCGTTGTATGAGTGGCTTGAATCCCCTTATGAGGTGATTCAAATGATGGCTAGTAGTATGATTGATAAGTTTAACAAATATTGGAGTGATATTCATGGAATTTTGGCGTTGGCGACGGTGTTGGATCCCAGGTATAAGATGAAGTTAGTAAAGTATTATTACCCTCTAATTTTTAAAGAAGATTCTGCACATGAGATTGAAAAACTTTGCGACCTTTGTCAAAGGTTGGTGCAAGAGTATGATGGATTACAAAATTCTAGTGGCATTGTTTCTAATTCTTCTAGTCATTATCAGTCTGAGTTGTCTACTAGTATAACAGAGAATCTGTTGGCGGGATTTTATGAATTTGTTTCTACTACCTCTTCTTCTTGTAACGTGAAAACCGAACTTGATAATTTTTTGGAAGAACCAATAATGCCTCGGTCAAGTGATTTTGACATTTTAGTATGGTGGAAAGTAAATGGAATCAAATATCCAACGTTGTCTAAAGTTGCACGGGACGTGTTGGCCATTCCGGTGTCTACTGTGGCATCTGAATCCGCTTTCAGTACTAGTGGTAGGTTTGTGAGTCCACATAGAAACAGACTTCATCCCAAAACCTTGGAGGCATTGATGTGTACTCAGGATTGGTTATGGGCGGAGATTCACAGTAAGACATTTCATTTACATTTGATTTGGCATTTTAAGTTTTTAACATTTAAGTTAGTATGTTATAGCTAATTATTTATGTTTTTATGATAGAAAATTCAACTCCTTCTCAATATGTCGGATGTTGCACAAGGTTTAGTGACGAAGAAATCGAGGAAGTAAGTGTAATGTCCATTTCCTATCATTTAAAAAATCAATTTAAATAATGTTACGTGATTTATATCTATTTTCTTATTTCAGGAATCGTCTTCTGTCATCTCTAACTCAAACATGAACACTCTTGATTCTTGAGCAAACGAAGTGGAACTTGATGATGCAAAAACTTCTTATGTTTTGTAACTTTTATTGTGAAATTTTTGTGTTTTCTTTAGGCATATTTACATTTTCTGCTATGAATATGTTATATTTTGTTTTGTTAAAGTGATGTTTCAACATATTCAGTTTTGTTAAATTGTGGATGAATCATGTGTTGGACTGATTGTTGAAAGTTGAATGTGCAAATTGCAATGATATTAATTGAATAATTGTTGAACGTGGTGCTATTGTCAAACAAATAGGTTACAGGTTACAGCCTTACAGGTGCTATTGCAGGGAGGGAGGAAAAAAAAAAAATTTGCGGATCAAATTGGCGGATCGGGACGTGATCCGCGCCGATCCGCCCCGAACGCGGCGGATCGCGGGGCAGATCGGATCTGTGTAATTTTTTACGGGGCGGATTCGGATAAGGGCGATTTGCCCCGAATCCGCCCCGTTGCCAACTCTAGAGAAAGATATGAAAATTTTCAACCATTTTTTTTTTCTTTCATTATTATATGTCAGCAGCCTTTCCTTTTCCTTTCCGTCAACTTTGAACGGGGGTTATGTTCACCCCCGTTTAAGGGGAGAACAAATTCATTCTCGTCCAATGAAGCATAATAACATTATAATTCAAATTTATAGATTTGAGATTCCTCGAACCCACCTAAATGTATTCTGCTATCTCATTTTATTCAGTATCCTGGAGTTCAATTTCTGAATGCGATGGGACTTATCGAGTATTACTTTGTACCACCAGGGTCCGCGTAATGCACTGGCACAAGGACAAGGTACATAACTCCTGATACTCGTGCTAAAATTTATTCAAGCAATTGTTTCTTTCCTCCTTCAAATATACTGATGGTTATTATATATATATAATAACGTATAAATTTTATTATATTATATCTTGACTCAATATTCAAAATAGAGGTTTAATTATTGATGTGTATTTCACCTTTTTAATAACTGGTTGTAGAAAGTGTCAGGAAAAAAATATCATTCCAAAATAATTGACTATAAAAACTGTCACAAAAAAATGTTATTCCAAAATGACCATATGTAATTTGCAATCAACCTTTGTTCACCCTTCTAAGAGGGAAAATACAAATAAATATATTACAAACAATCATAGCAAACTAAAAGTACATCGACGACTTATTTATTGATTAGCTGAATTATTATTTAAAAAAATAAAAAATGACGTCAGTCTTATGAATAGTAAATGAACAGTAAAGAAGCATTACCTCTTTTCAATAAGTTAAGTTATATTAATTATTATAATATTATAAGTTATAATTATAAAGTTAAGTTATTATTAAGTTATATTATAGGAGAATTTAAAAAATAATAATAAAAAACTTCTTTTATATAAGTTAAGTTAAGTTATTATTAAGTTATATTATATGATAATTTTAAAAAAAATGATGTCGTTAGGAAACGAACAGCAAAGAGGATTTGCTTCTTTTATATAAGTCGGTTGAATTTAAGTTATTATGAAGTTATATGATTTAAAGTTAAGTTATTATGATGTTATATTATAGGAGGATTTAAAAATAATAATAATAATTAGAGAAGTTATATATGTTAAGTTAAGTTATTATGAAGTTGTATTATAGGGAAAAAAAAGCTTCTTTATATAAGTTAAGTTATTATTTATATTATAAGAGAATTTATTTTTAAAAATGACGTCATTAATAAATGAACAATAAATAGGCTTTGCCTCTTTTATGTAAATCAGTTAAAGTTAAGTTATATTAGTTAAGTTAAGTTAATATGAAGTTATATTATAGAAGAATTTTAAAAAAAAATGTATAAGTTAAGTTAAGTTAAGTTAAGTTATTATGAAGCTTTATTATAAGAGAATCTTTATAAAAAAAAATGAAGTTAAGTTAGTGAGGCTTTGCCTCTTTTGTATAAGTTAGTTAAACTTAAAGTTATGTTATTTAAGTTATATTAGTTAAGTTAAGTTTTTATGAAATTATATTATAGGAGAATTTAAAGAAAAAAATTAAGAGAAGTTTAAAAAAAAAACTAAAAAATAAATAAATATAAGTTAAGTTAAGTTATTATGAAGTTATATTTTTTTTTTAAAAAAAACGACGTCTATATTATGGGAGAATTAAAAAAAATTAAAAAATGATGTCATTAAACAAAAAGATAATGTCAACCTTATGAATAGTAAAATTTCTTTCCTTCTTTTATATAAGTTAGGATTAGGATATATATATATATATATATATATATATATATATCAAGTGACAATTTAGCCCTTATTTGTTGAGGTTAAAGTAAATTAATTAATTTTAATCACACTTTTCATGTGGTGTATAACTTTTTAATCATATATTTTATCAATTTTTTATTAAAATGTATTAAAAACATAGACAATACTGAGGGTTTGTAGGTGGTGCGACTGAATAGAGCCTCAATATTATAGGTTACAAAAAATTTTATTATAGGGCACTTCAGGGCCGGCCCTGACACTAGGCGCACAAGGTGGCCACCTAGGGTCCCCGACCATATCTCGAGCAAAAAGGCCCCCGAATCAAGAAGTTTAAATATATAAATTCTGAATAAGAAGTAATGAACAATAAATTAACTTAGCTTAATTGGTTGATGGGAGGAAATAAAGTTGAAAAGATTTCCATGTTCATAGGTTCAATCCTTCATGCCAACATATTTTCATTTTCTAAATCATTTGCAATCAAATTTTTAACATACTTATTTATAGCCTAGGCCCCCAATAAATTTTTTAGTTTAGAGACCCGCTGGGCCCCCGAAAACTCAGGGCCGGCCTTGGTGCACTTAAAGAAAAAATTGGTTATAGAAGCACAAATTTTTTTATAAGGCACAAAAAATTGTGTTAATACATTTTTAAAAAAAATTGGTCTAAAATTTAAAATAGTTTTTATTATAAAATAAAAAAGAGATCTTTCATTTCCCATTCACTTTTGTTCATCATTTACTGAAGAGGCAAAACTCAAATATCAAATCTGCAAAACAATTACTGGATTAAACAAATATCAATTACCTCATATGAGATTTTGTACGCTGTTAACTTGATTAGTAAAAGTTTGCAGTCTAATGACATGCATATTTACATTGCTATTAAAGAAGTGAAAGATTAATTTTAGGGAGACATTTTTAAGTGATATTGTGACATATCGTACATACACTTTGTGATAAAAAAAAGTAAGTGATAGGGTAGTTATTTACACCATCCAATGCATATTCGACATGTCACAATATCACTTAATAATGTCAATTTAAAATGTCTTAACAATGTCAATTTAAAATATCTCTCGAGAATTATTCAAAGTGAAAAGGCTTGTTGGTTTTTTATAGAATATAGGAAACTGGATTAAATGATGTTATAACAAAATAATGATAAAGAAATTGCTACTAAAATGAAATTTGATCATGTATTTCAGGGGAAATGTATTATTCGTAGGAAGAAATATTTTGATGAAAATGTTACTGTAGTGGACACACAATCACCTAAAAATTCTTTCAGAACCAATTATTTTCCTTATATAGTAGATCAAGCAATTGGGTTACTTGAGTGAAAGTTTGTTCAGTATAATGTGTTGATAAGTAGTCCAATTTTAGTGACGATGTGATGACGTCAGCCGAAAAGTCCAATACAGATCTGCCATGATGACCGGAATGATATCCGAACTGATAATGTCAGATCGGATATTATTATAACATGCTTTGGAGTTTGTAGATGAATTAAGCGACACGATTCTGATGTGGTCCAGTGAGGTCGGTTGCCGAAGGTATTTCCGACGTGGTCCAGTGAGGTCGGTTACTGAAGGTAATTCCGATGTGGTCCAGTGAGGTCGGTAATTGTTCAGGCGAAACAAGACCAACTACTTTCTTACACGTTAGTTGAGACAGTTATTCAGACATAATGGTTGTTAGATTAAGTATAACTCAACTACCTTACGTTATGTAAGAACTCAAATAGTTCAGTTATGTACTTATGTCAGATAGTCAGGTATTGTAATAAGCCAGCTCATCACATTCTCCCTATAAATATAGGAGAGGGTAGCTCACTTAAGGGAGGAAAAACTTTGGCTATTCAAAGCCAATACTATTTTTATACAAGAAATTATACGTGGAGTCCAGGTCATTCATACGATCTGGGATCCACCTCTTACCAACCGTCTTTTATTACCTACGTGGAGTCCAGGTCATCCATTACGACCTGAGGTCCACCTCTTTCACATATAATTTTCGATTACACAACTAACATCCACTTATTTCTTGCTGACTTGGAATATTTCATATTTCAACCGTCAACAATTGGCGCTAGAAGGAGGGGCGCTTTGTGATAGAATAGCAGTCCATTACACCAGCTCATTCAAATACTTCACATCCTCTCTCTTTAGGTAACATGGATGAACGTGGTTCAGGAAGCAACCATGGAAAGAAACCGGATGCGCCGGGGGGTACAAGGATGGAGGCCAACCCGGAAGTCAGGCCTTTCTCAGACTCCCAAATGGATGAAGTAATGCGTCAATTGCGGAATTTGACACAAGCCGTAGAAAAGATGCAACATCAACCACCAGGGAACATTCAGGCCCCTTATTCTATTCTGGTACCACCTCATCACCCCCCCGGTAACCAACGAGTCCGCCGAAAACTCAACTATGTGCCCGACAGGTCTGAAAGTTCTACTGGAGAGAGCAATTCCCGCACTCCACGTGGGGGATCACCTAAAAGGACTAACAGCGTGTTCAGCAGATTAGGACCGGATCGCACGACCCCCGTAAGGGAGGGCCCAACACTGGGAAAAAGCAGAAAACCTGCAACGTCGAACTACTCGGAAAGATCTGCACGTAGCCCATATAATGAGCCCACACGGACTCGAGGTAGGAACTTCAAAGCTCCTACCAAGAACGCAGCCACTTTGAATCTCAGTGATCCATCCTATGATGAAAGAGGAAACCGGGAAGAACTCAACGCGTTGAGGAAACAACTCAGTGATCTGGAGGAACAACAGAAAAAGGACGGCCAGGATGACAAGTATACGACCTCCAGGATCACCCCATTTTCAAAAGAGATCCTGAAAGAGACGTTACCTAGCAAGATCAAGGTTCCGCAGATACCCAGCTACGATGGGACGACTGACCCAGTGGCCCATATAGACCGGTATGTTTCCTGGATCGAATTACAAGGTGTGAGCGATGCCATCATGTGTAGAACTTTTCCCCTCACTCTAGGGGACAGGGCTCAGAGGTGGTTACGTACTCTACCAGACCACTCCATATCAAGTTGGAAAGATCTGTCTTCTCAGTTCCTCTATAACTTCATGGCTGCAAAGACAAGGACTACCCCCAAGGAACAGCTGGTAACCATCAAGCAAGGAAGAACTGAGTCGTTGAAGAGTTATCTAGACCGGTTCAACAAACAAATCATGGATACGGACAAAGTGTCAGACGACGCGCTCCTTATGGCAGTAACTTCGGGCCTATGGCCGGAATCCCAGTTCTGGTGGACAGTACACGAAGAGGGGCCAAAGACCTTTCGAGAATTTCTTACAAGAGCAGACAGAGCCATTGGAGCTGAAGAGGCGAAAGCCAGCAGGAGGGAGGACAAGGGAGAAGCAAAAGATCAAGAAAGATCTAAAGGGAAGGAGAAGGAAGCACAGAAGGGAGACAGGTACAGCCAGGAAAAGAAACGGGACTTTCGGGGTCTCGGGAGTTTTCGCCCCCATTTATCAGCTCCTACATCCGTAGACCTCCAGAAAGCCAGACCTGAGACCATATTCATGAGCATTAAGGATCGGAACTTGCTACCTCAGCCCCGGCCATTAAGAACAAGCTCATCCGAACTAAATCAGTCCAGGTACTGCAGGTACCACCGATCGGCGGGCCATGACACGGATTACTGTAAAGACTTGAGGATAGAGCTCGAGAAATTGATTAAGGCAGGCCATCTGAAGGAGTATACAGGAAAGTCTCAAAAGGATCAAGAGAAGCAAGGTCAACTGGAAATTGGAGACATACCTACGGCTGAAATCCGCATGCTGGTAGGCGGAAGTCAAAGCCAAGAAGGATCCAAAAGGTAGAGGCGCCGGTACATCAGGGATGCTCGGAATAGCTATCAGATTCTATCCGCAAGGGCTCCGATACTTGTCAAAGAGGACGAATCTTTCAGTTTTGATGAAAGAGATGCTGAAGGAGTCCTTCAACCACACGCGGATGCCTTGATCATAACCATGCCGGTATCGGGGGTGAAAATCCATCGTACTTTGGTGGATAACGGGAGCGCTGTGAACATCTTATACTGGAAGACCTGCCTCCAAATGGGAGTGGAAGAACGACACCTAAGTCCTTACACGACGAAACTACAAGGTTTCACCGGAGACTACATCACACCGCTAGGTCAGATCGCACTGATGATAGAACTGGGGACCCCTCCATGCAATAGACGAGTAATAGCAGACTTTGTCGTAGCCGACATACCGTCCAACTATAATGCAATCCTAGGAAGGCCTATTTTACACGAACTGAAGGCTGCCACCTCAATATACCACTATGTGATGAAGTTTCCCACTTCCAGTGGGGTAAGAGTAGTACGGGGAGATCAGAGGATGGCCCGAGAATGCAATCTTAGTTTCTGCCCATGCCAGGCACAGCAAGTGGAGGTGGTCCAGATGAAAAACCCATTTGAAGAGATCCAAACATTGGATCCCCTCCTGGACCAAAATGAAACCAAGACTGGGCCAGTGGAGGACTTGACATTGATAACTGTGGACCCAGACAAGCCTGATTTGCAGTTGAAAATTGGGAAAGACCTTCAGGAGCCGGTGAGATCTGAACTTGTAAACTTTTTGAGAAAAAATAAAGATGTTTTTGCTTGGACTCATGCTGACATGGAGGGGATACCAACGCATCTGGCCTGTCACAAGCTCAACATTGATCATGGAGCGAAACCAAAAAGACAGAAGCGCCGACCACTAAACGGGGAAAGGTATGAAGCTCTCGCAAATGAGATACTGAAGTTATTGGGGAATGGATTTATACGGGAGGCCAGGTATCCAGAATGGGTGTCCAATCCAGTCCTCGTGCGGAAGAACAATAAATCCTGGAGACTCTGTATAGATTTCACAGACCTGAACAGAGCTTGCCCAAAAGATAGTTTTCCACTTCCACGCATAGATCAAATGGTGGACGCCACGGCCGGGCATGAGCTGTTAAGCTTCATGGATGCCTATTCAGGCTACAACCAAATTCCCATGTATGGCCCAGATGAAGAGCACACATCGTTCATCACAGATAGGGGCCTGTACTGTTACAAGATGATGCCCTTCGGGTTGAAGAATGCAGGAGCAACCTACCAGAGACTGGTCAATAGAATGTTTGCAAAGCAGATCGGTAGAACTATGGAAGTATACGTGGATGACATGCTGGTAAAGAGCATAAAATCATCGGACCACGTTCAACACATGGCTGAAATGTTCACCGTTCTCAGACAGTACAAAATGAAGCTAAACCCACAAAAGTGTTCGTTTGGAGTAGGATCCGGGAGGTTCTTGGGATACATGGTACATCAAAGAGGGATCGAAGCGAACCCGGAAAAAATCCAAGCCCTGATTGACATGAAAGCCCCAACCAACATAAGAGAAATCCAGAGTTTGACGGGAAGAATAGCATCTCTGAACCGATTCGTCTCAAAATCGACAGATAAGTGCGGACCATTCTTCGAGGCGCTAAAAATGGGAAAGAACTTCCAATGGACGGAGCAATGTCAGAAAGCCTTCGAAAACCTAAAAATGCAATTGGCCTCGCCTCCCCTACTCTCCAAGCCAGTAGCGGGAGAGGCGTTGGAATTATATCTAGCAGTGTCAGTGAGGTCTGTTAGTTCAGTTCTGATTAGGACGGATCATGGTGTTCAGCACCCCGTCTACTATGTCAGCCAGGTCCTGAAAGATGCAGAATTAAGATATCCACCTATGGAGAAACTAGTACTAGCGTTAATTATGAGTTCGAGGAAATTGAGGCCTTACTTCCTGGAGCATTCACTGAAGCCGGACACTTCGGGAAGATTGATGAAGTGGGCCGTAGAACTGGGACAATTCGACATCACATACAAACCAAGGACTGCAATTAAGGGACAAGCACTGGCCGACTTCATAGCTGAATTCCACAAAGAAATAGATCCACTCGGCCGAGACGAACTTTGGTCCCTGTATGTCGATGGGTCTTCAAATGAAAATTGTGCAGGAGCTGGAATTGTCCTAGTCAGCCCCGAGAAATTATTATATTGCCAGTCCCTCCGCTTCGAGTTCCCAGCAACCAATAATGAGGCGGAATATGAAGCCTTCATTGCAGGTCTCAAAATGGCAAGAGGATTGGGAATAACCAGGGTGACTGTACACAGTGACTCCTAGTTAGTTGTGAACCAAATCCGAGGGAGCTACAACACGAAAGAAGAGAAAATGGTATTTTATCACAAGGTGGCCAAGAAAGAATTGGAAAAGTTCATCCATGTAGATATCGTACAGATACCAAGAACCCAAAATAGTCAGGCAGATGCTCTGGCTAGGCTAGCCACTAGCGAAGGAGCCGAGACCTTAGACAGTGTACCTATTGGAAGGGTCCAAAACTCAGCCTTAGTGGAAGCGGAGGTATTAACGATGGCAGTTGACACAAATAAGAGCTGGATGGATGAAATCATCCAGCACTTAAAGGAGGGAGTAATGCCCCAGAGCAAGGACGACGCTCGAAAGCTCGGAATCAGATCCGCCAGATATACTCTGATAGACGATGTGCTATACAAACGAGGTTTTTCCCTCCCATTACTCAGATGCTTGAATGAAGAGGAAGCCCTATATGTTATGGAGGAAATACATGGAGGAGTGTGTGGCAACCATACGGGAGGACAATACCTAGCATTCAAGATCCTAAGACAAGGATACTTCTGGCCGTCCATCAAAAGAGATGCCATGGAATTCGTGAAGAAGTGCGACAAATGTCAGAGATTCGCCCCAATGATCAGGTCTCCCCCGGAAGACCTGACTTCAGTCATGGCACCTTGGCCATTCGCAAAGTGGGGCATTGATTTGATTGGACCGTTGCCAATAGGAAGAGGATCAACAAAATACGCAATAGTGGCAGTAGACTATTTCACAAAATGGGTTGAAGCAGAGGCCTTAGCGAAAATCACTGAACAAAAGACAACGGACTTCATATGGAAGTCGATCATCTGCAGGTTTGGTATTCCTCATTCGATAGTCACTAACAACGGGAGACAATTTGACAATGCAAAGTTCAGGTCATTTTGTGAAGAACTGAAAATTAAGAATCATTTCTCTACCCCGTGCCACCCACAAGCAAACGGACAGGTGGAAGCAATTAATAAAATTATCAAGCACACACTGAAGACCAAATTGGATGAATTGAAAGGGGCATGGGCCGATGAACTACCTGCGGTACTATGGTCTTACAGGACAACATGCAGAACAGCAACGGGAGAAACTCCTTTTGCCCTCACTTTCGGATCTGAAGCCGTGATCCCTGTTGAGATGGGAATCCCCACTGGTCGAACCCAATATTTTGGAGAAGAAACAAATTCTGAAATGCTACGGTTCACATTGGACCTGATTGAGGAGAGGAGGTTAAACTCAGATCTCAAGAATGCTTGCTACAACCAGAGAAGCACTAGGTACTATAATTCTAAAGTGAGGAGCCGAAAGTTCCACGCGGGAGATTTGGTACTCATGAAAGTGTTTTTAGCCACAAGAGAAGCTCAATCTGGCTCGCTTGGCCCATCTTGGGAAGGACCTTACAGGATTAAAAAAACCTTGCAAAACGGGGCATATGAAATAGAAACTTTAGAGGGAAAACCTTTACAACACCCATGGAACGCGGAACATCTGAAAAAGTACTATCAATGATTGTAACTAGAAATGTAATGGTCAATGTGTCTTGAGATATTCAGTGGAATAAATTCATTTTACTAAATTTGCAAGTGTTCTTGATAAAAAAGGCCACGTGCTCATCAGGTCTGCCATAACGGAGTTTACGAACTCCTTAGGACCTTGTGCTAAATGCTCATCAGGTCTGCCATAACGGAGTTTACGAACTCCTTAGGACCTTGAGCTAAATGCTCATCAGGTCTGCCATAACGAAGTTTACGAACTCCTTAGGACCTTAAGCTAAATGCTCATCAGGTCTGTCATAACGGAGTTTACGAACTCCTTAGGACCTTAAGCTAAATGCTCATCAGGTCTGCCATAACGGAGTTTACGAATTCCTTAGGACCTTAAGCTAAAATCTCATCAGGTCTGCCATAACGGAGTTTACGAATTCCTTAGGACCTTAAGCAAAACGGGGAACCATATCTTCCCACCAAAGGTCGTGAGCTTCTACGATCTTAAGTAAAACCAGAGGCGAGCTAGTGGGCCAGTACATATATTTAATCCAGGTCAGAAACGGGTAGATAATGGTTTAAGACATACCGGACTGAAAGTCCTACGATTCGCGAGTTTATTTCAGAATCGAATTCAAGGCTTACCATACAATCAGATCTGACAGTTATTAAAAACAGTGCGGAAAATAATCATAAAAACTAATTTCATTCATGTCAAAGTTGGGCCGGACTAGCCCTACAGACTACCAAATACATATTTTTTACAAGTTCACTCAGCCGCAGGTGCAGTACCTAAACCTAGTTCAGCCATGGCCTCAGCCTGATCCTTCCTAAGCTTCTCCAGCTCTGCCTTCAACTGGTCCGCATTGAATTCAGGGTGGAGCTCCTGAAACCTTTTTACGGCATCTTCCAATGCCATGATATAGGTATCGGTATGATCCACCTCATACTCCTTGTGTAGCGACCAAGAATTTTTACGCGATTAATAATTATTTTAATAGAAAATCGTGTCGCTACTATTTCACCCATTTTTATTAAGTTAACGCCACGACGTATTCGTATAGCCAAATCAAGAAATAATCGAGATCGTTCGATTTTAAATTAAATTCCGAATTTCTAAAAATATTTCCATTCTCTTGATTTAAAGTATATTAAGTCCAAGTACTTAATTCAATGTTATCCCAATATTTATTTATACAAAAATTATTTTTATTATTGAAATTAAGAAAATATATGCAAGCATGAGAGGTTCCATTATATATAATAATTATGAGAATCTTAATTTAATAAATATGGAAAAGTATATGAATGGTTGATAGACTCCATTATATGTAATCATGAAGAGCATAATATTTGTATAAATATGGAAAAGTATATGAATGAATTATATACTCCATTATATATAAACATGAAGAGCATAATATTTGTATAAATATGGAAAAGTATATGAATGATTGATAAGACTCCATTATATGTAATCATGAAGAGCATAATATTTGTATAAATATGGAAAAGTATATGAATGATTTATATACTCCATTATATATAATCATGAAGAGCATAATAATTGTATAAATATGGAAAAGTATATGAATGATTGATAGACTCCATTATATATAATCATGAAGAGCATATTATTTGTATAAATATGGAAAAGTATATGAATGGTGCTTTACTTTAAGAAAATGATGTGTTAAAATTAATAGAATTGAATGATTATGTTTACAATATGCCAACTTTATACATCTATTTAAACTCATCTCTTTTACACACAACTCTACACATATACATTTATTTTCAATCTCTTGACAAAATCCACAAGTAAGAGAAATTCAAGGTGGTCAAGAAAGTTTTGGTCCATTTACTACTACACTTCATTTTAATCTTTTAAAAGGTAAGTATATCTTATGTTTTTATGAAAAGTAAGTATGTTTTTTATGAAAGGTAAATACACCTTATGTTTTTATGAAAAGTAAGTATGTTTTTATGACAAGTAAGTATATCTTATGTTTTTATGAAAAGTAAGTATGTTTTTATGAAAGGTAAATACACCTTATGTTTTTATGAAAAGTAAGTATGTTTTTATGACAAGTAAGTATATCTTATGTTTTTATGAAAAGTAAGTATGTTTTTATGAAAGGTAAATACACCTTATGTTTTTATGAAAAGTAAGTATGTTTTTATGACAAGTAAGTATATCTTATGTTTTTATGAAAATGTTTGGATCATTGCTATGAAATCAATCTCACAAGATTGTTATGGGTTCCATATGATATGTTTATGATTATGCTAAGGGGACCGGAGTTTAGTAGCGCTACACATAAGAATTCTTGCCATTTAAGTTCGGTAAAATTCTTGTGTCTCCCTATGTTTATGAGTATTTCGATCCTATCCTATGTTATGATGAAAATGATCCATATGCTTTCAAAAGAAAATTTATGCTTGGTATACTTACTGGGATTTTATAAATCTCACTCCACGATATTTACCATTTTCAGATAATTGAAGGTTCGAGGCGGTCAACATGGAAGTGGCAAAAGTGGTTAAGATTGATGAGATAATTATGTTGAACTTTATGTAAGAAAATTATGTTCTATTTTTATTCACAAATAAAATTATGGGATTCTAATTATTCTTTTGAAAAATTTTACATTACTATTTAAGTCTCGATAATATGATATGAGTCACTTTTAGTGGCACTCGAATGGAAGAGAATTCGGGTCGTCACAGTTGGTATCAGAGCAAAGAGTTTTAAAAACGATTCTGTAGATTTTTGAAATTTTATTTCTTTAAAAAAAAAAAAAAAAAAATCACTATTCACGTGAACAGTAAAACGACGTGCTATTCATGATGAACAGTGAACGAAATCACTATTCATTATAAAAAAAAATTGAATTTTCACATGTCAAGTATGGTTATGATTTTGAAAAGCATGATGAAATTTGATGTGCGAATTTCAAGGACAAAATTCATTTTAAGCAAGAGAGTTTGTAATGTCCTGAAAATTTTATGGAATATAATTAGTTAGTGATATGATGTTTATATTGATGTCTTTGATAAATTTCTAGAAGTTCGGGGACTAAAGGAAAAATAAGATTTGACGATAAATTTTATTTGGGTTAAGTTATTAATTATTGATGGGGAGATAATTACTATATCGATATTGGATTTGTTTTGAAGACTGTGATTAATTAGGAATTATGATTCAAGAAAATGTTGATTTGGATACAACCACATTAAATTATTGTTGATTAAAGGAAAATAAGATTATATGAAATATTTTAACTCATCACTCTACTATGTCACTCTCCACGTATTGACTCCTCGAACCAGGTATGTTATATGCTTTGCAAGTCATTTACGATTTTATTAAGACATGTTAAGTATGAAATCTTCATATGTTATGAATCTTTATGTGTTACACATAATATACATGTCAAGTATGATATAAATTGATAGAAGACTAAATTTTTTTTATTCTTTTCAATGTAAAATCATGAGACAGAGAGGATATTTATATGAATTTTGGTGCATATTAAGCTTAGTAAGATTGACTCAATTAGAAATTAAGTTGGGTTGTAACTTTTGCCCAAAATATATGGAATAATATATTAAACAAACAAAATTAATAATGAATTCGTACAATAATTTATCCCTTTATCACTACCTTTGTGTAAAAACAAGGGAAAAACTGTGGATGGTTATTAGTACTTCCTCTTCAAGTTTCAATTTTCGGTTCAATAATTTATCCCTTTATCACTACCTTTGCTTAAAAGCAAGGAAAAACTGTGGATGATTATTGATACCACTCTTCAAGTTTCAATTCTGAAAAAAAAAAATTCGGAAAGAAAAGAAAGAAAGAGAACGGGTGTTGAGCATAATGGGAATAATATGACTTAAGAATGATTTTCAAAATAATTGTTGTCCTTGAGTTTAGAAATGATGAACCTTAAATGGACTTTGCATAATTGATTTTAGACATGACACTAAGTATGAGAAGTCAACAGAAATGATTAGAAATATGTTCAGATTATCTATCATTTAGATTTAATGAGAAATAGCGAGCCAATTTTATGAAGTTTTATGAGATGTTAAGATTATAAGTGGTTTTAATGAGACTTTTATGAGAAGCATTATGAAGTTAGAGATTTAAAGATTTGGTTATTGGGAATTAAGTAATGGATATTATGTTGAGTAAGTGAATTATGCCTCTATATTGAAGAGAAATTTATTATGAACTTTGGCCTTGTGATTAAATTTTGGGAATATGATTTATGACTTATAAATATAAGTATGAGTAATCTTTTGAGCCAATTAAGGTATGGAAGGAAGTGATATTGTGATATTGAAAAATATGATTTGAAATTGTTATGTTGAGGAATTATGAATTGAATTATGGGATATTTTTTTGATGATATTGAAGTGTTGGAATCGTTTTCAATATTTTTAGATCGTTGTGATCAAATGTGGAGTTATTTATTATTGTGAGTTATGAAGTATGCTTATGGTTTGGGATAAGTCCAAATTACAAGGGAGACTTTGTCCAGAATTTTATCATTTGGAATTAAGAGCATGATATGATAAGCATCCACTAAAGGAATTAAGGTTAGACATGCAAGTTCATTTACATCACAAACGAGATTTAGTAGATGATAGCAGAGATTTTATTATTTTCTCATAAGGAGAACATACAAAGAGTCACACTGGAAAAGAAATACATGAAACACGCAAAAGCAAAAGAAAGCAACATGGGAAATTCCTCAAATTGAGAGATGTGTTTCCGGAGTAGCCGTATCCTACCACCTCTGACCTTTTGAGGAAATAAAGAAACCTTCAAAGAGGTGTGTTTCGAGAGTAAGAATACTCCGTAATCTACCACCTGGAACCTTTGAGGTACACACAAGATTTAAACATTAAGGAAATCCTAGGAAATTAGAGGGGTGTCTCGAGAGTAAGAATACTCCGTACTCTACCCCCACCTATTCTAAGATTCATAAAGTTAAGTTTACATTAACCGGACTCCATTTTCGCTTGATTCCCCTTCCTTGCGACCAATCTATCTTAACCCCTGCTGGATCTTGTATTGAGATATATGACTGCAGCTTATCCAGTAGTTCATCAATAGTAGGAGCAGAAATAAGAAGCCTTCTGGAAAATGGAGAGATGAATCCCTGTTCCACAGCATAATCAAGAAAGGTTAACAAACCATCAAAGAAATTGTTAACATTCAGAAGCCCAATAGGCTTAGTATGGAGATCTAGTTGAGCCCACGAGGTAATGTTAAAGATTTCTTCTAAGGTACCAAAACCTCCGGGCAGGGCTATAAAGGCATCAGAACCATATAGCATACAAGTTATGCGTTCATGGATGGATAAGGTTTGAACTTCATGCCCTCGTGTTTTGCCTGCAACATCTACCAAAGGGACAGGTATGACACCGATTACTTTTGATTTCTCTGCAAGAGCAGATTGGGAAACACAACCCATTAGACCACTGCTACCACCCCCATACACAAGAGTGATACCTTTTTCCCCCAGTTTCTTTCCAAGATCTACGGCCGCTTCTAGATAACTGAAGCCTTTCCCCACTTTTGATCCACAAAATACACAAATAGTTTTGATCTGTCGAAGTTTTGGTGCTTCCATCTTTGATAGTATAGAAGAGAAAACTTACGAAGAAGATGTGATTTTGGGATGCCTGAACTATGAAATATGTTTGGCTATTTAAAGCCGAAAAAATTTACTGTTTTTGATTGATTATGAAAAAGTAAAGATTTACTTTTGACAAAATCGGCCAACTTTTGACTGTTTTACCAAAGATATCACCTTTCGGTGATTTATTTCCAGCTTTATCAAAACTCGAGAAAGGAAAATATATTTTATTTCCAAAACGCGTGAAAGAAAACAGCAAAATATTTTAAATGTGTATCAAGAGATTTACCTTATATCATTGTTGAACTGCCAGAAGCCTCATTTTGTAAAACAGACTGGCAAACAAGATCTTTTGCTATTATATTTTGGAGACTATAACGATTTTTGTCCTCGTTAAACTGAGCGTATAAGGAGAGAAGTTCACGTTGCACATAACCACTTGGGTGCGTCTCAAGAGTCAGTCGAATATCATCCAAAGACTCCTTACTCAGTCCACCCTTTATGAATTTGATTTTATCATCCCGATTAGTAGAAGAATATCCTACTGTTTTGCAACGAGTATCACAGTTCCAACGAGCACATTTGTAGCAACCATTCAGCCTTTTTGCTCTTCGTTTCTTTGCGAAGGTGCTTTTGCCTAAACCAGGCATGTGCTTTGGAAATGTCATAGGTAATTCACCAGATAGTCGAACCTTTGCTTCGATCAACCAGCGAACATCTTCTGAAACACCATGAGCCATCAGCAACCTCAATCTTTCGAGTCTTATTCGATAAATTTTCCTCAGATCATTCATTAGAAGACTGGAATAATACTTGCGAATGTTTGTAAGAATGATATCCATGTTTTTGATGGATCTAACCTCTTCCCAGCATGAACTATTTAAAAGCATTAAGGATCGGAGGGAATCCGCGTGATATTGATTCCAGCAAGAAAGCGCGGAATAGAATAATGGAAAAGAGGAAACAAGAGTTTATGCGCCGTTTACTTTCTTGATAAAAGGAAGATTTGATGATGACGGGATTTGAGATATGGAATATTTTCTTGGATTTTGGGTACTGATATTTTGATATAATAATCAAGGTATAGAAATAATACGGGGATACGTGAAAGTGAAATAAGGACTGTATTGAATCAGGATTAATAAGTTTGTGCAAGTGAAAGGAATACCTTACGGGAAATGTTATGATATTTGAGTTAAGAATTTTAATTATTTGGGAGATATTTGTTTATTGAATTTTGCAGAAATTTTGGGTTACAAATATTGGAAAGATAAACTGATGATTATGTTGATATGTGAATAACATGTTTGGGTATATTACATAGAGAATATTCAGGTAATCGTTTTAATTATTTTGGGATATTTGGTGATAAGAAGAAATGACAAATTATTATGGTATGATATGTTAGTAAAGATTTATTGAAATTTTAGAGATATTAATACGAATATTTGAGGTCACATGATACGATGATAAATGACAAGTTACATGAATACTACAAGATATGATGAAATATCACATACGATTGGGAATTTTCATTTTGATTCAGAAGAATTTATGAGTAGACATATGCCTATTATTGATAGAAAAGTCCATGTCTTAAGAAAACAAATTGATGCATTTAGTCAAAGTCCAGTGGGTTAAATATGGTTGGGTTAAATATGGTAGCGATGATGCTACATAAGAAGAAGAAGAAGAGATTCTGATTAAGTGTTCAGAAATCATAAGATCAAGTAAGATTAATTTCGAGGACGAAATTATTTTTAGGGGGTAAGTTTGTAGCGACCAAGAATTTTTACGCGATTAATAATTATTTTAATAGAAAATCGTGTCGCTACTATTTCACCCATTTTTATTAAGTTAACGCCACGACGTATTCGTATAGCCAAATCAAGAAATAATCGAGATCGTTCGATTTTAAATTAAATTCCGAATTTCTAAAAATATTTCCATTCTCTTGATTTAAAGTATATTAAGTCCAAGTACTTAATTCAATGTTATCCCAATATTTATTTATACAAAAATTATTTTTATTATTGAAATTAAGAAAATATATGCAAGCATGAGAGGTTCCATTATATATAATAATTATGAGAATCTTAATTTAATAAATATGGAAAAGTATATGAATGGTTGATAGACTCCATTATATGTAATCATGAAGAGCATAATATTTGTATAAATATGGAAAAGTATATGAATGAATTATATACTCCATTATATATAAACATGAAGAGCATAATATTTGTATAAATATGGAAAAGTATATGAATGATTGATAAGACTCCATTATATGTAATCATGAAGAGCATAATATTTGTATAAATATGGAAAAGTATATGAATGATTTATATACTCCATTATATATAATCATGAAGAGCATAATAATTGTATAAATATGGAAAAGTATATGAATGATTGATAGACTCCATTATATATAATCATGAAGAGCATATTATTTGTATAAATATGGAAAAGTATTTGAATGGTGCTTTACTTTAAGAAAATGATGTGTTAAAATTAATAGAATTGAATGATTATGTTTACAATATGCCAACTTTATACATCTATTTAAACTCATCTCTTTTACACACAACTCTACACATATACACTTATTTTCAATCTCTTGACAAAATCCACAAGTAAGAGAAATTCAAGGTGGTCAAGAAAGTTTTGGTCCATTTACTACTACACTTCATTTTAATCTTTTAAAAGGTAAGTATATCTTATGTTTTTATGAAAAGTAAGTATGTTTTTATGAAAGGTAAATACACCTTATGTTTTTATGAAAAGTAAGTATGTTTTTATGACAAGTAAGTATATCTTATGTTTTTATGAAAAGTAAGTATGTTTTTATGAAAGGTAAATACACCTTATGTTTTTATGAAAAGTAAGTATGTTTTTATGACAAGTAAGTATATCTTATGTTTTTATGAAAAGTAAGTATGTTTTTATGAAAGGTAAATACACCTTATGTTTTTATGAAAAGTAAGTATGTTTTTATGACAAGTAAGTATATCTTATGTTTTTATGAAAATGTTTGGATCATTGCTATGAAATCAATCACAAGATTGTTATGGGTTCCATATGATATGTTTATGATTATGCTAAGGGGACCGGAGTTTAGTAGCGCTACACATAAGAATTCTTGCCATTTAAGTTCGGTAAAATTCTTGTGTCTCCCTATGTTTATGAGTATTTCGATCCTATCCTATGTTATGATGAAAATGATCCATATGCTTTCAAAAGAAAATTTATGCTTGGTATACTTACTGGGATTTTATAAATCTCACTCCACGATATTTACCATTTTCAGATAATTGAAGGTTCGAGGCGGTCAACATGGAAGTGGCAAAAGTGGTTAAGATTGATGAGATAATTATGTTGAACTTTATGTAAGAAAATTATGTTCTATTTTTATTCACAAATAAAATTATGGGATTCTAATTATTCTTTTGAAAAATTTTACATTACTATTTAAGTCTCGATAATATGATATGAGTCACTTTTAGTGGCACTCGAATGGAAGAGAATTCGGGTCGTCACACCTTGGACTCCTTGTACACATCCACTGCAGAGCTTAAGTCCGATCTGGCCTGTTCGAGATCCTTCCTAACCAGATCAAGCTCCACCACTACCCCTTCTTGAGCTTGCCGGTTCGCTGCTGCCTTGGCCTTCAACTCAGCGTTTTCCAGTTGTATCTTTTCCAGTTCGGACAGAAGCAGACCGTTTCTCTGTTCCAGGCTCTCACACTTCAGCTCAAGCTCTTTCTTGGCCCCAGCCAGTCTGTCCCTCTCCAGCCCAAGTGCGTGGTTCTGATCCTTCACAACAATGCTTTGGCGCATTAATTCGTCGTGCAGCTCAGTCTAGGCATGGGCTTTAGCTCGGACGTGGGATACATAGTTTTGTGCAAGTCCAAGGAAAGCAGATGTGGCATGGGCAGCGTTGAGTAAGTCCATTTTGGCGGCCATGGCTTCCTTTTTCTTGTCCCAAGTCCGCACTATTATATCGACGGAGTTATGGACGCAGCTGGGAAGGACTTTCAGGGAGTTCGACCCCGGACATTTATGGGACCGAACATCCCTCAGTGCTTTGGGGAGTTTTCCCTTCAATTTGGCCATCTCCATAGCCCGGGCCTTATGAATTCCGAAATAGGAGAAATCAGCAGGATCGGCAGCTACAGACACCGGAGGTGGCAGATCTGAGGCACCTTGCATGCCGGACTGGCCGGCATTACCGGATGATCCTTGATCATCTGAAACTGTAATCGGATCATTAGAGGGGGGAGGTGGAGCCACCATGTCTTCTCCGACCATCTTCCTTTTGCCGTGGGAAGATCTGGAAGGACTCGGAACAGAATTTGGAGCCCCACTGGATTGACCAGACCTGGGAGTGGGGCCCATTCCAGAAGGGAGAGTTTTCCCACCAGTAGTCGGCCTCCTTTTCTTGCCCACGAACGCGCTTCGGTCGAAAGGAGGCATATTCCTTTTTCTTGACTTGTTCGGTTCTGCGAAAACGACCAAGAAATTAGTATAATGAAGGAGAAAGATGAGCTCGGGCTAGTGACTACTTACGACGTGGAGGAGGCAAGAAAGAAGTAGCTGGGTGTACAGTGGTGAGCCCGGCCCTGAACAGATTCTCTTCAGTGATCAATTCTCTGAAGTCCCTGTCACGCCGGTCAAGTTCACATGCCCTTTGCAACTGCTCTTCAAATGCCAAGGACCTGGAGGAATTAGCCGGACCTGAAATGCAAAAGAGATAATTAATATTAGAAGAGGCAGTTCATACATAAAGAATAAGGTCTGAAACATACAGTAAGGTTTGTAGTGGGTGGGAACAATGTAGTACAGGTCCTCAGTCCGCTCCAAAGTTTGCCACCCGCCACCTACATAAAACCACTGATCCCTCCACCCCTTAATGGAATCTGGAAGTTCCTCTATTAAGTTCCCGCCAGTCCGGGGTCGGACCATTATATAATACCAACCAGAATCCTTCCCATCAGATCGGAGTTGATAAAGGGAACCAAACTCACTGGCACGGGGTGGAGGTAACCCTAATTTACTCCAGATGACTAAAAAACCAATTATCACCCTCCATCCGTTAGGAGTAATCTGAGAAGGGGCCAGACCCCAGTACCGTAGGTAATTGGTTATAGTACGGGGTAATGGGAACCTAAGACCTGCCTCCAACATCATCCTATTCACCGCCACGCAACCCTCAGGGGGTTCGTCAGCTCGCTCATCGCTCCTAGGAAGAAAAAACAGTACTGAGTCTGGGATCCTAAACCTGAAGCGCCATTCATTCAAATCAGACTCAGAGACAACAGAAGGATGAAATCCGGCCTGCCAGAACGTCGAACTGGACAGTCCCGCTCTTTCAGAATTTCTTTGTGGGGGGTAGAATAGGTCGAGGAACAAAAGAAGGGTTTGCAGATCTAAGTGGTTGCACCTCACGGGTTACCCCTCGCAGATTAGATACACTCACATCTGACCCACTCAACCTAGATTCTAAATCCGGACTGGACTCCTCGTTTCCCCCACCCCAAGAGTCATTCTTAGTGGCCTCACTATCGCTACCGGAATTGCTCATTATTTTTCAAAGGTAAGAAGGAATACCTGGAAAACAGATCTGGACTCTAGGTCGTGAACTAAACCAGCCGAGCAAAGGGTCACGTCGGAACTAAATCGGAATCTTACAGAGTGTTTTGAAGAAATTGTGAAGGAAGAAAAAACGCCTAAGGGTCCCTTATATATAAAGACGTCATTAATTACCAGTACAGAATTTGAAGAGACTCCTAGAGCCCCTCAAAATAAATGACGGTTGACGGCTTTCTACTGGCATTGTCAGACCTAGGCGTCTAAAACCAAGACACGTGGCAACGTCATTATGGTTTATTTTAAACATTAATCCTCAAAAATTTCAGTAGGCGCGGATCAGAAATCCTTTCAGACCCACACCTAGGGGCAATTGTTGATAAGTAGTCCAATTTTAGTGACGATGTGACGACGTCAGCCGAAAAGTCCAATACAGATCTGCCATGATGACCGGAATGATATCCGAACTGATAATGTCAGATCGGATATTATTATAACATGCTTTGGAGTTTGTAGATGAATTAAGCGACACGATTCTGATGTGGTCCAGTGAGGTCGGTTGCCGAAGGTATTTCCGACGTGGTCCAATGAGGTCGGTTACTGAAGGTAATTCCGATGTGGTCCAGTGAGGTCGGTAACTGTTCAGGCGAAACAAGACCAACTACTTTCTTACACGTTAGTTGAGACAGTTATTCAGACATAATGGTTGTTAGATTAAGTATAACTCAACTACCTTACGTTATGTAAGAACTCAAATAGTTCAGTTATGTACTTATGTCAGATAGTCAGGTATTGTAATAAGTCAGCTCACCCCATTCTCCCTATAAATATAGGAGAGGGTAGCTCACTTAAGGGAGGAAAAACTTTGGCTATTCAAAGCCAATACTATTTTTATACAAGAAATCATACGTGGAGTCCAGGTCATTCACACGATCTGGGATCCACCTCTTACCAACCGTCTTTTATTACCTACGTGGAGTCCAGGTCATCCATTACGACCTGAGGTCCACCTCTTTCACATATAATTTTCGATTACACAACTAACATCCACTTATTTCTTGCTGACTTGGAATATTTCATATTTCAACCGTCAACATAATGCATATTTAAAAAAAAACTTTTGGTTTCTATTTTCTTCTGAGAGGTTAAACTCATCGGATGATGCTAATTTGAAAATGTTTTGTGAACATCTTGATGTTATTCTAAGACATAGAAATTGTTGCGATATTGACATCCAAGATTTATTTCAAGAGTTAAAATGTGTGTAATATGATATTCTAACTTATTTGAAAAGATTGAATTGTTTTTCAAATGCATTTATTGCATATAGAAATATTATTGACAATTCCTATTACTGTTGTATCTGTAGAAATAAGTTTTTCAAATTTGAAATTATTCAAATCTTATTTACATTCAACCATGTTACAAGAAAGATTGAATTGACTAACTTTGCTATCTATTCGAACAAGATTTGTTTGAAAATATTGATTAATAAAATGTAATTAGTGGATTTACTTCAAGAAATGCGAGAAGAAATATTTTTAGATGATTGTTGCATTTCAAGCATTACTCATAATTTTTGTTGTTTTTTTTTTTATTTTAAGGTTTTCTCATGTGGAATTGTATGAAGTGATTAGTGGCTTGGACAATGCTTTATTGAAGATAATTGCATTTTCAGAATTTCGAATGTGCTTTTATGATTTACTTGTACTTTTATTTTTCATGAAGAGTAAAAATATAAACAATCATTAAATATCACATTTTGTAAATGTTTCTAAGTTAAATGAAAGTGTATCATTTTAAATTGTCGTACGGAACTCCCAAAATCTCATAGCCGACCTTGATTAAAAAACTAATTTCTAACTACATTAAACGAGCTTAAGTTATTAGACTATTATTAGTAATGATAATTCAGAATATGTTGAGAATTTAAAAATTATCGAAATAAATACCAGACAGCATAGTCAGCTACCCAAGATTCGTGGTTGATTTTAGTCCAACGAGTCAATAATTAATTGGGACAATTTTTAACATGTTTGGTAACTTGTTTATAAATATAATAACACACTTTTTTAAAATACTTTTAAGAATTTATACATTTTTTCAAATAATTTTTAACTATATATCTATTCCTAAAATAGCAAATTCTTTATTTATTAAAAATATTTTTATCAAATAGGAATTATTTATTTATTTTAATTTTTTTAAGTATCAACTTAGAAAATGTAGTTCCTTGGGGTTAATTGATTGGGGAACAAATAAATTGTTTTGACCATGTCATATAATGTCTTGTCGGAGGACAAAATAATCGTTAAACTCGATACGCACAGGGTCTCGATGAGGATCTTCTACCTAATCGGGTACACGAGCCGAGGGGTGAGTATGGGAACATGGTCCCCGTCTTGTTTACTCTTCCCGTTTAAAACTTGTTTCAAGATGCAAGTTATTTGTCTCACAAAAATTAAAGAATATAATCACCATATCTTCTTGATAGAACAAGAGTTGTTTTTCAAATTGAAAATAATAATAATGATTTTAAAATACTAGAAAGGGAGCAGGGTCTTGCCCCCGCCATGCCTTGCCTCGAATCCAATAATCCACCCATCTTAACCGAGTATTGGAGTTGGACAGTTGGTTAAGGAGACAAATACCCAACATGGGCGGGGCCTTGACCCATACCATGTTGGAAATTTGTTCCAAATATATTTTTCAAACACTTGTTAGATTATGGATGAAAATGCAGATTTAAATCAATGTGAAGAGGCATTGAAAAGGGAACAAAAACGTGCGAAAAACCAGTAAGTATATATGCCTTGCGATTGCAAGGATTAGCTCGGTGCGATCGCAAGGGATTTCAGAGAAGGCATCTTTTGGTGCCTTGAGCGATTTTTTGGCCCCTCCAAGTATTGTGTACTTTCATATATGGTAGACTAATTACTATATAAAGGGTGTTACGTTGATCATAAACAATAATAGAGAACATCAATTAATTATATACAAACATGAGAGATCACTTCCACCAAATTAATACTCATTTTCTTTGTTTTCTTGTTCCTCTTTTGAGTTTTCATTATGCTTTGAATGTACTCGGTTGAAGTCTTGAATTAATCCGCTAAATCCATTTGCAATAAAACCTTTAAGCATTGGGGGCAATATACTTTTAGGATAACGATTTTTAAAATCGTGTTTGAACCTTTTATTTGTCTTCTTTGTTGGTGATCCTCAAATCTTTCTTCCGGTAATCTGACATTCTTTCACAGTTTGCATATGTGATGTTTAATGTGATTTGGTTAGTGATTCTTCATTCGATACAAGATGATTTCATCTCCAATATCTCGAGGTATGTTATGATAACAATCTAAAAGTACATTTTAACCAATGAAGTCAAAATTATTCTTGAGAATCTTGTATCATGACACTACAATTCTGGTAAGATTTTTTAGAGACGTTACAGTTAAAGGTTGTGTCTTTCCACTTAATAAAACCCTGTTTTCTTGGTGCCCTTTAAAATTTTCAAGATGACCTTTGAATACATATGCACTGATTGCATTCTAAGAAAAACAATTCATGATTGTTTCTCTGAGTCTCTTCAAATGACATTGCATGCATATTATTTTATATAAATATAATTGGTTTGTCAATGACCTTCAAAGCAATAATATTGTTTTGGCGTGCAAAGTGATTAGTTCTATTAGTACTATGTTCAATACATGAAACCTGGTGAATAAAATTATGCATATTAGTGATGTCATTTTATTATATATATATATATATATATATAAAGGTAATGTTACTTGACTAGCAAACTTTTATAATTAAGGAATTATAAGGGTAAGATTCAAACAAGTGATTAACATTGAGATTTGTTTTGTAAAACAAATTTGCTCACACCACAAGAAACAAATTTTTTTAGTGAGTGAAAAAACTACAAATTCTTTTCTTTCAAATAAAGTGAAAGAATTAAGAAATTGATGCTTATTACGAATATGCGGCAATAAAGTTTATAATAAAAGAAAATTCTATTGTGCTCATAGTGAAGACAATAATCTTTTGTAACAAAAATACTAATAAAACATTTGATGTTTTACTACAAAAATATTTCTTTCAATTGAGTTGAAATAAGTATACAGAATATAAGTCGAATTTAGCCGAAAATGTGAGGTGTCATTTGGCAAAATATTCAAATTATAATTTTCGAATTCATGAAATTATATTGTGATACATTATTCAAATTGTGTTAAATCAAGCCAAATAATCAAGTAGTAACTTTGACAAGTTTAAATGATATTAAAATGCAAACAAGTGATTTAATTGGATCACTTAAACATAATTAATTATACTTCTAATAGAGAGAAGTATAACTTACAAAGTAACGGAGTTACTTTATATATTTAGCAATAGTATTGTCAAGTGAAAAAGTGGTTATGTGCCTGTTTGGTGTGAATGTATGGTTGAAAAGATGTTGAAAAATGTGAAAGTGGTGAGTCTCATAAAATGGATGATTAAAAATGAGTTTTGGGATTGAAAATCTGACTTTTAGAAAATCTCAGAAATTATTTTTGCAGAAATTTGTTAAAGCAGAAATTCGAGCGAGAGAGTATATAAATCAGAATTCATTTGGCGTGAAAAAAATTGAATCTGGGGTACCCTATTTATAGGTTTACAAGTGTCCTTTTGAATGAGTGTGTGCCTGTTCTGAATGGGTGAACTAATTGGTCCAAATCATCCGAGACTTTGGATCAAGATCTTATGGTCCAAATTATGTCCTGCAATGAATGTGTTCATTCATCACTCGATGCACCTATTCATTGAACCATGCAGATGCCATTTACAATCAACGCTTCATCACCATCCACGCTTGTGTCAACTCACCGAGCTATTCTAATGCCACATCATCGAGCCAACATTTCATTTTTGAAAGCTTTAATGCTCCTCGTGATGATGCGTACATGTGCCTGTAAAGTGTCCAATGCAAACTTTGCAATTTGCGCAGACCAGTGCCTAGAATGGGGTTGCGAACACGGGCACGAGTGGTGTTGTACACCACCTTTAAGTGGCTAGCTAAAGCTAGCCATAGACGTGTAAGTGGACTAATTCTATCAAATTACAATTTCTATCAAATCACAATTTAAAATACCATCCCAATATATAAACAAGTATATTTTTTTGTAAACTTCTTATGTGGAATACGCATATTATATATAAGACACTTAAAGTAAGCTTAATATAATAGGCCTTATTAAAGACTTTTCCAATTCACCCAATTAATTTATGTGAAAATTACACGAGGACATATTTTTCAATTCTCAAATTCAAATATAAGATTTCAAACTTATTTATACAAATATCAGGTCATTAAGAATCTTAATAACCTAAATTAATTTACTTCACCCCCAGCAACTTACCAACTCCTCAATTCAACCCTAATTCTACAAGACTTCAACCTGCCCAAACTAAAGAAACTCTCACAGTGCCCCCAGGGCACATCTCCAAATGGTGAAAGGGAGAGGTGAAAAGTCTCCAACCTAACTTGCAGCTGTTGTGGAGAGGGTTCGAATCCTGAAAAATGGATGAGGCCCTTGATGAGTGAAGTTAAAAGGCAAGTTTTCCTCCCTACACCCCTTGGAGGCATATCCTGCGATTTACCTTCTTCACCAAGGCCTAGGGCAGGGCAGGTGGAGGTCCCTAAGGTGTGGGCTACACCTTTTTAAGAAACTCTCACTACAATGCCAACACTGCAAAATGGAGGTCCATCGTCATGCGCACCATCTCCAGGACAGATCTACAATGATAGCGGCTGCAATGATGAAGATGTAGATCTCTCTCTCTCTCTCTCTCTCTCTCTCTCTCTCTCTCTCTCTCTCTCTCTCTCTCCACTAAAGGAATTCTCCGACATTGCGATGCTTGCAGATGCCGCAACGTGTTCAAGCCGCTATAGCAACCAGTCATCTCTCAGTTCACGACTTGCATCGTTGTTACGACGTTGCAACATCGTAAAATCGCTGGAACATCTCCTTTACATTTTCCTAGCCGAATGAGTTTGTGGACAGGGGGACGTAATCTACAATGGCGAGTGGTGAGTAGACGGCCAATGGAGATGATAGAGCTTCGGCGGCCAATTTCATACACAGATCTCCTACGAGACTATTGTGTTTTTTAAATTTGGTTGGGTGGTCACGGTAGAAGTGGTGGCGATAGGTGTTAGATGTGGTGGTGTAGTGTGGTGATATGGCAGAGATGATAATGTAGTGGTTGAGTTCTGGTGGCAATTGGTAGCGGATCAGCGATGGCGATAGTGGGTGGTGGTGGTGGTAGTTGGTGGTGAGGTGTTTGTGATCATGGTTCAAGCGTTTGTGACAATGGTTGCGGTAGGGGAGGCGGTGGCCGCGATGGTGATGTGACAAATGGTTGTGGTGGGGATATAGTAAGGATAAAGAGTGTTTGTGACCAATTATTCAATTAATTGTAACCAATAACTAATACGTGATCTAAACAAGTTTAAGATCTGTGACTCACAATTTTTTAAGATGTGACTAGTTACTTTTAAATTTGCGATCGTAAAATAAGTTGTGATTCTTATGACCTATAATTTTGTGATTTGTAATCAAGAATCAAGTCGTGACCTAAGAAATTTATAAATTGTGATCGAAAAATAAGTCATGACCGTGATTTCATAATTTGTGACCTATAAATTTTGGGATTTTTGACCTATAAAATCGAAATTTGTGACTGAAATAAATTGTGACTAAAGAAATTTGTAAATTATGATAGAAAATATGTAGTGGCAGATTATTTTATAATTTTTGACCAAAAAATAAGTCGTAACCTATAATATTTGTTATTTGTCACCGATTAATTTGACATATGTGATCGAAAATAAGGTGTGACATATAAATTTTTAATTTGTGGCAAAAAAAAGTCTTGTCTAAATAGTTTTATAATTTGTGATCGAGAAATTTGTTGTCTTATAAATTTGTGATTTGTGACTGAGAAATAAGTCGTGATTTTAATATTTGTGTTTTTTATTGTATAATAAATTGTTATTGATTAATTTGATTATTTGTGACTAAAAATAAGTTTATAATTTGTGACCAAAAAATCTTATAATTTGTGACCTTGTAATTTATGACTATGGCCATAAATTGTAAAATTATGACTTTAATTTATTTAATTAATAAAATATATTTAATTAACATGTTTAAAATTTTTATTAAAAGCTTTATCAAATAATATTAACCTTAACATGAATGAAAAGAACTTTCTAAAAATATTAAAAGAAAACGATATTTTTATCTTCCATTACTACCTTCTTTCATTCCTCCTTATGGAATATGAAGAGCATATTAGCCTCTATTTGCACGTATGCATCGTCGCGAGGAGCTATTTCTGTCTTCCTAATCCGAAATAATGTGATGTTTTCTTCTGACATTGTGTGGGTGGGATCATCTACATCTCAGCCATTTTCATATTCTTAAAACGTGTTTGAACTACTGTTGTACCATTTGTCACATTTCTCATAAATTTCCCTACTAATATTTTCAGGAAAAAAAATCTAAAAAAATCTGTCGTAAAAAAGTGGCAGGAATAATAATAAAAATAAAAACAGAAATGTAGAAGGGAGATAAAGCGAGGTATGCCGAAGAAAATCTCCTTAAGACAGGTTTCGCCCCTACAAAGGTGCCAACAGGATTGAAGGACGTCTGTATCCCAAGATACAACATTTCTTCCAAAGTTGGTACTACACTATACCCGCCTTATCGGTTGAACCAAAATCTGACTTGTATTCTTCTAAGATATAATGGAAACCGAGCTTTTAGAGAATTCCAAAAATTATTTTTATCGAATTTTGTTAAAACGAAATTTCGAGAGAGAGAGAGATAGAGAGATAATATAAAAATCAGAATATGATTTAGTGTGAAGAAATTGAAAAATGGGGAGCCCTATTTATAGAATTCAAAGTGTCTTTTGGAAAGGGTGTGTGCCTTTTCTGAATAGGTGCACCAATTGATCTGGATCATCTTGAGACGTTGGATCAAAATTTGATGGTCCAGAATAATTCCTGGAATTAATGCATCCATTTACCATCTCATGCACCTATTCACATTTCCATGCAAAACTGACGCCTTGTCACCATCCACGCGTGTGCCAATTCACCGAGCCTCCCAATGCCATGTCATTGAGCCATGATTCCAATTACAAAAACTTTAAGGCTCATCAATGCTCCTCGCGACGATGCATACATGCAAAGTGCGCCTCTAAAGCGCCCAATGCGAAATTTGCGACGTACGCAAGGCGGTGTCGGGACCGAGATCGAGACCAATGCCGAGGTCACGGATGTGGGCATGGGTGGTGCTCTGAACCACCTTGCGGAAGTTAGCTTTAGCTAGCCATGTAAGGCACTAGTGACTAGTCAAAGGCTAGTCATGGTGTAGGTGGACTAGTTGTTTCAAATTATAACTTAGAATAATATCCCAATATATAAACAAGTATTTTTTTTCTTGTAAACTTCCTATGTAGGATACAAGTTACCATATATAAGACACTTAAAGTGGATTTTTAGAATATTGGGCCTTTTATTGGAGATTTTCCCAATTCACCCAATTAATTAATTACACAACTCATGTTATTAAATATACAACATTTAATAACCCAATTAATTTCTCATTTAATTCCAACAATCCCACACATTAATGGAAGAATTCTCAAATCAAGGAAGACTTAGAAGAATACTTTTTGAAAGATAACGTATCAAGATAGGTAGCTTTCGCTTTGAACCTTCCATATCGAACTCACTTGGCTAATCAATTAACGCAACGTTTTGAACTATTAACCGTTATTGTAAGCCTAGACAATAGACCAAACACATTATCTCCCATATCAAACTTAGTTATCTATTTTGTTCATTATTTCGGCCCTGAACTTCTTGGGTTCTGCCAGTGCTTTAAAGATTTTGCCTAAAAGAAATTCTAAATGAACCGGTCACGTTCACACTTACATAGGTGATGTACTATTAAGAGTATCCTACAATACTCCACTTGTACATTTACAAGATATAGTCATCATTTAAAGCAAAATTTATCCTTAACTTTCTTTGTAGGCAGTACTTTTGCATCATATAAATGGAAGGAGTTTAGTACTCCGAAGTGCTTCTCATCGAGTCAATCACGATTATTTTTCCTATTGAGTCTGTGGGATCTCCAGTCTCTATGTTACGTTTCCATCAAGTTGACTCATTTAGATATAGGCTTTAAGCTTATTTCCCTTAATGCACGGTTTATTCTCTCCCTAGATAACCCTTACATAAATGGATCCGCTAGGTTATCTTTTAACTTTAAATAATCAATTGAGATTGTTCCCTTTGAGAGTAACTGTAGAACGGTATTATATTTACAACATATATGTCTTGACTTTCCGTTATATACAAAATTTTCTGCTCTGGCTATTGTTGCTTGATTATCACAATGAATGCATATAGCCGACAGAGTTTTTGGTCATATAAGAATATCTTCTAGGAAGTTTCGTAGCCATTTTGCTTCCTCTCCTACTTTATCTAAAGCAATAAACTCGAATTCCATAGTTGACCGAGCTATACAAGTTTATTTAGAAGATTTCCAAGATACAGTACCACCACCAAGAGTAAATACATAACCATTAGTAGATTTTAGATTCATCAGTGTTAGAAATCCAATTTGCATTGTTATATCCTTCAATTACTGGAGGGTATTGACCATAGTGTAGAGAATACTCTCTAGTGTGCTTTAGGTAACCACAAACTCTAAGTAACACATCCCAATTTTCATCACTAGGGTTACTAGTGTATCGACTTAACTTACTTACCGAGTAAGCTATATCAGGCATTGTACAATTCATTAAGTACATTAGGCTTCCAATAATTTGAGAATATTCCAACTGTTATTTACCATTTCCTGTGTTCTTGTGAAGAACTACATAAGATAGAAATGGATTACATGTTTCTTTAATACCATGGTTTTTAAACATTTCAACAACTTTGTCTACACAATGACTTTGAGACAAAATTAACCCATTTGATGTTCTAGAAATCTTCATTCCTAGAATCACGTCTGCTTCACACATATATTTTATATCAAAATTATTGGCGAGCATTTTCTTTGTTTTGTTAATGACTTTCATATTAGTCCCTAATATGAGCATGTCATCTATATAAAGGCATACCAATATGTATGCTTCTCCGAATTTCTTCGAATATACACATTTATCACATTCATTTATGATAAATCCATTCCTAATCATGACATTGTCAAATTTTTCGTGCCAATTGTTTAGGAGCTTGCTTCAATCTATATAAGAACTTAATTAATTTACATATTTTATGTTCTTGTCCTTTTTCTATGAAACCTTCTGGTTGCTCTATATAAACTTCCTCATTTAATTCAACATTTAAGAATGCAGTCTTGACATCCATTTGATGTATGTGCAAGTTATACAAGGCTGCTATTGCAATTAAAACCCGGATAGATGTAATCCTTGTTACTGGTGAATAAGTGTCAAAGAAATCAATTCGTTCTTTCTGACGATATTCTTTTGCAACAAGATGAGCCTTATATTTGTCTATAGAACCATCGGATTTTAACTTTCTTTTAAAAATCCATTTGCAACCAATTGGTTTAGTTCCATTAGAAAAATCAACCAATTGCCAAGTATTATTACTCATAATGGATTCAATCTCGCTATTTGTAGCTTCTTTCCAGAAAGATAATTCTGGGCTAGACATAGCCTCTTTAAATGTTTGAGGCTCGTTTTCAATCATAAATGAAATAAAGTCTTGCCCAAACGATTTAGAAATTTTTGCTCGATTACTCTTTCTTGGTTCAGACTCTTTATTTTCTTTAAACGTACTTTCATGTGTTCTCTTTTGAATATTCTCGGGAATATCTCTTTTACAGGGGAACACATTTTCAAAGAATTTCGTATCTCTAGACTCATTGATTGTATTAACATGAATGTCACTTATGTCAGATTTATGAACAAGAAATCTATAAGCACTACTATTTATTGCATATCCGATAAAAATGCAATCAATAGTTTTAGGGCCTAACTTGATTTTCTTATGAGGTGGAATCACAACTTTTGCCAAGCACCCCGACACTTTTAAATATTTGTATGAAGACATTCTACCTTTCCATAATTCATAAGGTATTGAAGTTTTCTTATCCGGAACCCTATTTAGAATAAAGTTAGCAGTTAGAACTGCTTCTCCCCACAAGTTTTGTGGTAACCTAGAACTGATAAACATAGCATTAACCATGTCTTTTAAAGTTCTATTTTTCTTCTCAGTAACTCCATTTTGCTGCGGAGTGTATGGAGCGGTTGTTTGGTAAATAATTCCATACTTAGAACAAAATTCATAAAAAAGTGATGACTCATATTCACCGCCTCTATTGGATCTCAATACTTTGATCGTCCTGCCAAGTTGATTTTAAACTTCATTTTTGTAAGTGACAAATGCAGTTAATGCCTCATATTTACTACTTAGTAAATATATATAGCAATATCTGATGTGATCATCAATAAACGTGATAAAATATTTTTTACCACCTCAAGATTGAACAAAATTTAAATCACAAATATCGCTATGTATCAACCCTAATGGTTCACTACTCCTTTTAATTAAATTAAAAAGGGTTTTAACATATTTTGCTTCAATAAAAATTTCACATTTATATTTGTCTTCCGATTCAAGTTTAGGTACAAATCCTAAACCTACTAGTTTTCGTAAGGAAGCGCAATTGACATGTCCTAGTCTACTATGCCATAAAATAGAAGATTCCAAACAAGTAAACAGAAGAATCAATTTTATTATTAACTTGTGCGTACAAATATTTGGACTTTTTGTCTACAAAAGCAACATTGGCCGTAAACAGACCATCTAGTAAATAACACTTCCCAACATATATACCCCCTTAGTAAGGACAAACTTATCAGAGTCAAATACCATTTTAAAGCGTTTCTTACTAAGCATAGACCCAAAAATTAAATTTTTCCTT
Source organism: Ligustrum vulgare (assembly GCA_963555705.1). Lineage (NCBI taxonomy): Eukaryota > Viridiplantae > Streptophyta > Magnoliopsida > Lamiales > Oleaceae > Ligustrum > Ligustrum vulgare. The sequence continues at coordinate 52,318,820 of OY743171.1, read as the reverse complement.
ATGTCTGGAACATGCACCATTTCATTCAACGTTAATTCTTTACCGAATGTGAATTTCAAAATCACTTTTCCAATTCCTTCAATATTCAACGGTGCGAAATTACCCATGTAAAGATGTTCGTTATGTTACACTTTCTTGTACTCCATGAATAGTCCTTTGTCTGCACAAATATGACGAGTGGCTCCAATGTCGACCAACCAATCATTGGAATTTGATACCAAGTTAACTTCAGAAATAATTTTAGATAGGTTCATGTTGGCAACATCCGTAGAAATGCTATCTACTTCAGTCATATTGGCTTGGGGTAGTTTCTTCTTCTGATTATCTTTTCTTTTTCTACAATCCTTTGCAAGATGCCCTGGCTTTTTACAGTTGAAACAATTTTCTTTAAGTCGTTTTGCATCGTTGCTTTTCCCTTTGTCCTTAGACGAGTTTGGATGCTTTATTTTCTTGTTTTTAGTTCCAAAGTCTTTCACTATGTTAGCTTTTGCTTCCATGTTACGCACAGAACTTCTCTTTTCTTCATCCCATTGTCTTCTTCAATACGAAGTCGAACAATTAGATCCTCCATTGACATCTCCTTGCGCTTGTACTTGAGATAGTTTTTGAAATCTTTCCACAATGGAGGTAACTTTTCGATCATAGCAGCAATTCGAAAAGATTCACGCAACTTCATGCCTCCCGCTTCAATATCATGCAGAATAACTTGCATAACTTGAACTTGACTCATTACCGTCTTTATGTCAACCATCTTGAACTCCAAAAATTTGCTGACGATAAACTTCTTTGTCCTGGCATCTTTTTTTATACAATGTGTTATCCAACCCGTTAAGAATGTAGTTGCGGCATAAGAAGTCTACACATTTCCATGCTTCAATAGCCAACTGCTTGTTTTTGTTAGTAGCATTCTCCTTGGTTTGTGTAGGAGATTCTTCACGCAAGAACTTGACCGGAGTTAACGTTGTCAGATAAAATAACATCTTTTGTTGCCAACGTTTTAAATCCGTACCATTGAATTTTTTTGACTTTTTTTATTGAGATGCTGGTGGCATGACAAATTGATTGGACCCAGAACTCTGTCCAATTGCATTCTTTGATACAAAACTCTGCCCATTAGTATCAATAGTATTTCCCATAACACTTGTCATCTTTTTGTAAAATACAATTACAGAAATTCAAGATTAATACACCAAAACACGTAATTAAATTACATGATAGAAATAGTGTATAAAATCTGTCTTAAAGTTGTCGTCAAAAAGTGACGGGAATAATAATAATAAAAAAAAATGAAAACAGAAATCTAGAAGGGAGATGAAGCGAGGTATGCCGAAGTAAATCTCCTTAAGACAGATTTCACCCCTGCAAAGGTGCCAATAGGATCAAAGGACTTCTGTCTCCCAAGATACAATGGTTCTTCCAAGGTTGGTACTGCACTACACCTACCTTGTCGGTTGAATCAAAGTTTGACTTGTATTCTTCCAGGATGGAATGGAAACTGAGTTTTTAGAGAATTTCAGAAATTATTTTCGCAGAATTTTGTTAAAAGAGAAATTCGAGAGAGAGAGTATAAAAATTAGAATATTATTTGGTGTGAAGAAATTGAAAAATGGGGTGTCTTATGTGGGATACAATTACCATATATAAGAAACTTAAAGTGGGCTTTTAGAATATTGGGCATTTTATTGGAGATTTTTCCAATTCACTCAATCAATTAAGGAATAATCTACACTAGTTATTCCTATCTTCATTAGATAAATACTAAGTATTCAAACTATTTAGAATTGTAAGTGGTACTAAATTTCTCTCCCCTCTCTCACCGATACATTTTCTCTCTCTCTCTCTCTCAATCAATATTGTTTTTTCTCTTTCCAATCTTTTCTCTTTCTTATCTCTAGAAATTTATCTCTCATCTCTCATCGTTACATTCTCTTTCTCTCAATCAATATTGCTTTTTCTCTTTCTAATTTTTTTTTCTCTTTCTTATCTCTAGAAAACTCTTTACCAAGCGTAAATCTCTCACCCATTCCGCATTCGAATCAATTTTTGAAGCCTCAATTTTTGAATTAAAAATTTGCCATCAAATCCTAGGATTTCACAGCCCATACGATTGAAGAAATTGGACCTCTGGTATAAGTGGTAATGGAGAAAACTCTTGTTTGATTGCGAACAATTAGAATTGAAAGAGACTTCTTCCATGAGACCCCTTTCTCTTCTATCGCAGTGGATTTTGTCATACGCATGGGCCACTGTCGGTGTAATTTGGGGTTTTATCGCACTAAGAATATTTCAATGTTTGAAGTGGTATTTTTGTATTTGGATTTTTTGTTGGGATTTTTTAATATAACAAATCATTATAGCAGGTTTTAGAAGTTAATTTCCCTTTTTGGAGTGATGATTTTGTTGTAATTTCTGGTTGTTCTTAGTTGAAATTGCATCAAGTTGCTGAATTTTTTATGAACATTACAAAGAATTACTGAACATTACGACACAATATTACAAAGATTGTAATGTTACACAAAATACAATTACACAACATTACAATGACTATAACACTGCTTCAAATTTGAACCGACACGATGAAAAATAATAGTAATAATATTACACAACTGTGGTCGTAAATAACAACACGTTACATAACATTACAGAACGATAATTATTACAAAATGACTGTAATGTGTAACATTACATAATGAAATCACTGAAAAATCTGGTGTTATTTGTCGAAAAATGGTAGAAGTGGTGAACAGTTGGAAATAAAGAAGCCTAAACCATAATGTAGGAAGAAAACCATTGATTGTTAAGTAATTATTGATAAATACAAATTTCCTAATTTAAATCCCTAAATAAAAGATATTACAATATGTAATGATCATTATTCATTAATATTTTCTCTCACATCAAATCATGTATTTTTCTAAACTATAAAAATTAAAATGGTAACTGTTGAGACCAAGCCCAAAAAGGAGTACAGTGAACCACCAGCAAAGACCCAATAGAGGCCCAATGGACCTTGGCCCATGGCTAAAGCTTAGGATATCTCCTTGGGTCAACTGCCGAGGTGGAACAGCACATGAACTTCTTTAGCCGAACTGGTTTATGTCTAGCCGAGGTGTTTTATATTTAGCCGGGGTTGCTCCATGGTAACACCTCGGATGAGTGATGGGACAATGGATGGAGTCAGAGATGTGAAACCGCCTTTATCAAATAGTGATAGGCGCCCATCCCCTACCAACGTAGCAATGATTACTGCCAAAAAGTAAGATCCTCCTCTCCAACAGTTAGGGTAAATACACGTGTAAAGTCCGCCACGTGTCGCAATCTGAAACAACAACTTCCTCTATAAATAAGACATTCCTTTCATCCAAAGGGGGTTAACATTTTCACTCAACTGAATATATTTACTCTCACTCCGCTTTCTCTCTTTTACACACTTATATTTCCCGCACTCAATTTATATTTGCTTGAAATGAGCACTGACTTTGGCATCTGAGTGTAAACGGGAGCCACCTCGGCCCCCTTTGCAAACTGATTATTTGTTACAGTGCGCAAGAGATCCACGTGTTCAAGAGGGAGGAGCTGAGACGTGTTGGTCCAAGGTCCAGCCGGATTTTGTGGTCAACATTTTGGCGTCATCTGTGGAAAACCATACTGCTAACCATGAAAACGCATGGTAAAAAGCCGCACAAAAAAGGAAACCCTGAAAAAGGGCGAGTAACCTCTTGCAAAAGAGCGGAGAACTACAAGAACTTTGGAACATAAGTTTATTAACCTTGAGAAATGCGTGAAACTTTGGAACATAAGTTTATTAACCTTGAAAAAGGCGTGAAACTTTGAAACATAAGTTTATTAACCTTGAGAAAGGCGTGAAACTTTGGAACATAAGTTTATTAACCTTGAAAAAGGTGTGAAACTTTGAAACATAAGTTCATTAACACTGAAAAAAGGCATGAAACTTTGAAGCATAAGTTTATTAACCTTGAGAAAGGCGTGAAACTTTGGAACATAAGTTTATTAACCTTGAAAAAGGCGTGAAACTTTGAAACATAAGTTTATTAACCTTGAGAAAGGCGTGAAACTTTGGAACATAAGTTTATTATCCTTGAAAAAGGCGTGAAACTTTGAAACATAAGTTTATTAACCTTAAGAAAGACGTGAAACTTTGGAATATAAGTTTAATAACCTTGAAAAAGGCTTAGAGCTTTGAGATAAAAGTTCACCTATCTTTGAAACAAAAGGCAGAACCAAGAAACTGCTTTGAACATGAATGAAAGTGACAATGATGTTAACCCTCGTAGGAGTAGAAATGACCAACACAGCGAGGAAGAGGCTCCCTTGAGACCTCGTGAGAACACAAATGAGAGGGTGGCCCAACCTAACCCTCCACGTTGGCACCGAAATCGCCGCATGCTGCGAGATATGACTCACATGGCAGCCCAGATGTTGAAAATGCAAAAACAGCAAATAGAACAAACTGCTGCGATGAATGCCTATATGGCTAGAGGGTATGTTATAAATGAACTCGTAATGCTCCCACAATACTCGCAGTCACATTACTCACCATATGATGCGGCTACTACCTCTTACTACTATCAAGATCAGCAGGCATATGACGAGGTCGAGTATGTTCCTCTCTACGAAGAAGGTCCGGTGCATGAAGTACCAAGAGAACAAGGCCAACCCTCAATTAACCACAGGGAGGCTTCGCCCTCAAAATATGGCAGTGTTTTTAGCCGAATAGGAGGGCTATTCAGGGGCAAGTGAGGGGGGGTGAGCCGACCAAGGTCGGCACAATGCAGCTGAGCCTAGAAATAGGCAGGAGCGACGGGCTGGAGAAGCCCTGTCACGGAGCCAAATGCATAGAAATCGGTATGATACAGGAGAGGAAAAATTAAGCCCCACACATGAGCCTAGGAATAGCCGGGAAAGAAAGGCAGAAGTAGCTCGGACCAAATCTCATGATGGCCTTCCGACCTTTGAAAGGCCAAACTACGACCGAGTTTTGCCACCACCAAGGCAGGACTACGCTCAACCGCCCTACGACCAATACCATGACCCGATGCACTCCGACCATGACGAGAACAGTTAATTACTGTCATACGAGCTGGATGATGAAGGGGAAATAAGCCCCTTTACGGAGGGCATCCAAAAGTGCCCGGTGCCCCATGACTTTGAAATGCCAGAAATAACAAAGTATTCTGGTCGAGGTGACCCTGATGATCACCTGTTAAACTATCGCGCTAGCATGGAAATAGCCGGAGCCACTCCGGTACTGAAGTGCAAAGCCTTCGCTTTAACCCTTGAGGGAAGTGCTATACGATGGTATAAAAAACTCCCTCCTGGTAGCATCCACAGTTGGAGAGATTTGAAGACAACCTTCAAAAATTGCTTTGTCTCCTCCAGGCCCGGCCAGCTACCACTCCAGCGTCTTCAAGACTTACGGCAAGGAAAGGAGGAATCTTTGAAAAGCTACCTAGCTCGGTTTACTTAAGAGATGCACATTTGTGATAACATTACCGAGGAGGAGATGTTTTTCGCATTGAAGGGGGGCCTAGACATGACAAGCATGTTCTGGAGGGATGTCCGAAACAGAAAGCCGAGGGACTACAATGCCCTAGTAGATCTGATGAAGGAAGAGATTGTCTCATAAGAGATGGCTAGGGCCAGAGACAACCATCCTCAAGGGAGATACAATCTTGGGTACCCCAATGAAGCGAACCCCAGGAAAGGAGGTAATAAGGATAGGTTCGTCGGCAACCAAAGTGGAGTGCCACGTCCATTTCTGGGAACCGGGTCCAGCTATGCAGCAGAGATCACGGAAGCTATCCCCAACTTGCACTCCAACGCTCCCTCTTCGAATCCCCCCACAGCTCAAGGAAGAATGGAAGGTAGCCGAAGTGGAAAGTAGCCCATGATTGGGGCTTACTGCGCCTACCACAGGTATTATGGCCATGCAACGAAAAATTGTAGGGAAATCCACATGTTAGCGGACCAAAAGGCACATGGAAGAAGGGGAAGCGATTTCTCTCCTGAAAAAGGAAAAACGCAAAAGCCAGGAAACCATAAGTTTAACCGAGCTGATAGGCGAGCCCCATGGAAGAACCCAACAAAAGAAAGGATTGACGGTCGTCAAAGAGACAGGGGCAAAAGTCAGGATAACTCCCCGATACATGCTAAAGATACGAGAGAACCACCTATGCCTACAAATGATCCGCCGATTCACGAAATCGACACAATATTGGGAGGCCCTCATCCAGGTGGAAGCACAAATAACTCTCAGAAGCGGTATATCAGAGAGGCCAAGCAGCCCGCCAACATGAATTATCACATCCATTCACATCCTGTTAGGATGCCTCGGACGGGATCTATCACATTTACCTAGGATGAAGCTATTGGGGTGCATTTCCCGTATAATGATGCGTTGATTATCAGAGTAGTGGTAGCTCGGAATGGATTGTCACGGATGATGGTGCCTCGATAAACGTGATTTATGGAGTAACTTTTGATAAGATGGGGATTAGCACCCCACTCATTCCAGTCCCAGATCCAATATACGGATTCACTGGGGACAACATAACTCCCAGATGATCCATAACCCTTATGACTGAGGTGGGGCAAGCACCAACTTTCTCCAGAATCCTCATGGAATTCTTGATTGTAGACAAAATCTCCTCTTATCATGGCTCAATTGGAAGGCCGGGTCTCATTGACTTGGGGGCCGCAACCCATACGAAATACATTTGCATGAAATTTCTCACGGAGCATGGCGTAGTAACTGTAAGGGGGAGCCAAACTGAATTACGGGCCTGTTACACAAACACTATTCGAAAATTTCAAGACCAGAGCTTGAACATGATCTGCGATGTGGCAATGGCCGAGGCTGCTCCAGATCCTGAAAGACTGGGTGGAGGGCCCTCAGAAAGTGAAGATGTTACAATGTCGCCGGAAGAGGATCTAGCAGATCTAGACCCAAGAATGGCCGGAGACAATTGCTCTACCCCAGCTGAAAGGCTGGAATGCTTTGGTGTTGATCCACTTGATCCAATCAAGGAGTTGCAGATTGGATTAGATTCGTCGATTGAATACAAAGATCAACTAAGAGGCTTCTTACTTAAGAACCTCGACGTATTTGCATGGAAACATGATGACATGATTGGAATTGATCCTAAAGTGGTCTGTCATAGACTCCAGCTTGATCCAAGAAGCCCTAGGCACAGGAAAAAGAGTAGACCAATAAGTTCTGATAAATACGAGGCCTTGAAAGAAGAGGTGACGAAGCTATTGAAAAATGGCTTTATCAGAGAGTCCCGGTATCCGAAGTGGATATCAAACCCTGTTTTGGTCCCAAAATAGAATGGGAAACTGAGAGTGTGTATTGATTTCTCGAATTTAAACCAGGCATGCCCTAAGGACAGTTTCCTCCTGCCTCGAATTGATCAATTAGTCGACTCTACAGCGGGACATGAGATGCTGAGCTTTATGGATACATACTCCGGATACAATCAAATCCCCATGCACGAATCGGATGAGGAGCACGCCTCGTTTATTACGGATAGGGGACTCTATTGTTACAAAGCCATGCCATTTGGCTTAAAAAATGATGGAGCCACCTATCAAATGTTGGTAAATCGTATGTTTTCAGAACAATTGAGAAACACCATGGAAGTATATGTCGATGACATGCTGGTCAAAAGTATGGTCGCCACAGAGCATATCCGCCATTTATCAGAGGCCTTTGATGTTTTGAAGAAATATTGAATGAAGCTCAACCCAGCGAAATGCGCTTTTGGGGTAGCGTCCGGAAAATTTCTTGGATTCATGGTGAACAGGAGAGGGATTGAAGCCAATCCCGATAAAATCAAAGCTTTGCTGAACATGCGACCTCCTCGGAGCCCAAAAGAAATGCAAAGCTTGACGGGAAGAATCGCAGCTTTAAATCGATTCGTTTCTAAGTCCACTGACAAATGCTTACCATTTTTTAAGATCTTGAAGGGAGGAAAGCGATTTCAATGGATAGCGGAATGTGAGCAAGCTTTTTCCAACCTGAAAGCATCCTTGGGACAGGCCCCATTACTATCAAAACCGAAGGCTGGCGAACCACTCTATTTGTATTTGGCCGTGTCAAAAGAGGCTGTTAGCTCAGTATTGTTTAGAGAGGAGGATGGGAATCAGTTCCCAGTATATTATGTAAGCAAAGCCATGCTGGATGCAGAAACACGTTACCCAGATATGGAAAAACTTGCTCTCTCGTTGATCACAGCAGCTCACAAATTCCGCCCCTACTTTCGGTCGCACTCCATACATGTTTTCACACACTTTCCTATGAGGCAAGTATTGCAAAAACCAGACGTATCTGGGAGGTTAATGAAATGGGCAATAGAAATCAGCCAGTACGACCTGCATAATAAGCCTCAGACAGCTATAAAGGGTCAAGCATTAGCAGATTTTATAGTTGAGTTCACGCATCCACCCGAGGTGGAGATGATTGGTAACTCGGAGGATAGCCGTGAGTGGAAATTGTTCGTTGACGAGTCATCGGCTGAAGGAAGATCCGGGACGGGGATACTACTAATGAGTCCAGAAGGATACAAACTGTACAGTGCAATCCGCTTTGGCTTTAAAGCCTCAAACAACATTGCAGAGTATGAGGCGCTCTTAGCTGGACTAAGGCTTGCAAAAGATCTAAAGGTTAAGTCTGTAGTGGCAAATAGTGACTCGCAGCTTGTTGTAAGCCAGTTTAATGGACAGTTTTCTACCAAAGAGTCGGTCATGGTTGCTTACTTGAAGAAAGTGAAAGATTTAGTCGTGCACTTCGGGAAAATGGAGTTACATCATATTCCCAAAAGTGAGATTTCCAATGCAGATGCTTTATCTAAACTAGCAAGCAGTAATGATTCCGAGCTCTACAATATGGTTCTAATTGAGCATTTGTCGACTTCTTCCATTGAGCCAGGAACGAAAATTTTGGTAATAGAAGAAGAAGGATCTTGGATAAGTCCTATACTGGAATACTTGAAACATCAAAAAATACCAGACGAGCCAGAAGCAACTCGGAGATTGTAAAGATATGCCGCAAATTTTGTACTCTTGGATGATCTGCTTTATAAACAGAGCTACACCTCTCCTCTGTTGCGATGGGTTGGGCCGGAGAAAGGACAGTATATAATGAAAGAAATCCATGAGGGCATATGTGGCAACCACGCTGGGGCGTTATCACGGCTCAGAAAGCCCTCCAACAGGGATATTTTTGGCCAACTATGCTAAAGGACTCTCTTGACTTCGTTCGAAAGTGCGATAAATGCCAAAGGCATGCGACCATACCCCATCAGCCGCATCACAAATTAACTGTGGTAACTAGCCCTTGTCCTTTCTCGAAGTGGGGGATTGATATTATTGGTCCTATGCCCAGAGGTGCTGGTAACAATTGTTTTGCAATAGTGGCAATTGACTACTTCACCAAGTGAGTCGAGGCGGAACCTCTGATGAGGATTATCGAGGCCAACACCACCAAGTTCATCTGGAAGAATATTATATGCATATTTGGAATACCGCACTCATTGGTTAGTGATAATGCAAAACAATTCAAAAACAGAAGCATTGATGAATTGTGTGACGATTTGGGAATTAAGAAATTATTCTCGTCTCCGTATCATCCACAAGCTAATGGGCAGGTAGAATCCGTGAACAAGACCATAAAAAACACCCTAAAAAGGAAGTTGGAATCCAAAAAAGGCGCATGGGCAGATGAACTCCCACAAGTATTATGGGCACTTCGGACCACTTCGCACACTGCCACCGGTGAAACACCTTTCTCCCTGGCATATGGATCCGAGGTGGTATGTCCAGTTGAAATTGGGGTGCCTTCTCTTCGTCAAATCCATTATGACGAGGCGGGAAACGAAGAAGCACAAAGGACAAACTTGGATTTCCTCCTGGAAAAACGGAGTGACTCTCAAATGGTAATGGCCAAGTACCAGGAAAAAATGGCCTGCTACTACAACAAAAGAGTAAAGGGTCGGCACTTTAACATTGGAGATTTAGTCCTTAAAATGGTCCTTCCCTCTACTCAAGAACCGGGAGTTGGGACTTTAGGTCCTAATTGGGAAGGCCCTTATAAAGTCACCGCTGAGGTGGTACCCGGTACGTACATGATCGAAGACCTATCTGGGGTACCTTTGTGTAATCCTAGGAACACGGATTACCGTCGTCGCTCTTATCAATAAAATCAAATTCCTCTTCGATGATTACAATATCTCCACATAATTTTAATGAAAATTTGAAGTGGGTTACGTTAAGGATTGCATCAACTGCTGTTTGGTAAACATAGCGGATATTAAAAATACCTAAATTATTTTGTTCATAGGAGGCCACAACTCCATTATACTTGAACTTTGTTAGGCAAGGGACTCTTATAAGCCCGTACTACGATCACTGCGTATTGGTTGAACGTATTTAACACCATCAGTAGGAGCTTGTCCAAACTAATAATCGTAGGGAAGAAGAATCGCAGGTGTTACGAAGTATAAATCAAATATGTTCAAATGTCTATCAAAATCAGATCTAACCAGTAAACATAAATGCCTTAAGCTACATAGATCTGAGGGACTATCTTCGTACAATGCGTTTAGAAGGTGCTTGCGTATAGAAGGTGTTTGCGTTTAGAACCATCCACACTTGAACATATGACGTTGTACCAACCAAAAACTTGTGTATACAACTGTTGAACTTCGCAAAATGATCAAAGCATTGAGCTAAACAAATCATTACGTTTATAATTCAAAGTATTTACAATTCAAAGTGTCATTACATTCACAATTTAAAATTCGAGAAATAAACTAAAAGCTAACTAGCCACAGCAACATTTACTGGGGGGGGTCTTTGGCAGAATCTCCACCTGGTACGATCTGGCAGGAGTCAGAGGGAACATCGGTAGGATGATCTTCCCCTAAATCTTGTGGCTCAGGATATAAGGCCTCGATCTGGGAAATGTCCAAATCTGGGAAAGCCTTTTTTACATCTCCCAAGGTCATCCTAGCCCCAATATTCCCAAAAACCCTCTGCATAGCTTCATACTCAGGGGTCTCTTCAAAAGTATCCTTGAAGTCCTGAACTGCTCTCGACACTTCGGCCCCCAGAACCTCCTTCACCCTGGTTGCAATAGTACGTTCCAAGGCCTCAGCAATTCTGGAGTCAATATGTTTCTCCAGGGAGGCATAATCCTCCTCGAAATTTCTTCCTAGCCTCTACCTCCCCATGTAGCTTAGAGGTGACTTCTGCCACCTCAGCTACCAGCTTGGCTTTCGTAGAGTTTGCTTCTGCTAAGGCTTCAGCTGTGATGGACTGCGCGTGGTTGGAGTCGTCAAACTTCTTGCACAGAGCCGCCACATCTGACTCAGAGGCCTAGAGGTCATGCTTCAGTTTCTCGTTATCTTCCTGGAGGCATTTCTTCGCGTGAGCCCTCTCCTCTGAGGAAGATTTGTGGGCTATGGACAGCTGAGTTTTAAGATCATTAATCTCCTTCAGCATGTTGTCCGCATGACGGAGTGCAGTCTCAGCATCTTTCCTGTTCTGCTGCGCCTCCTCCAATGAAGATTCCACCTCATCAATAAGGGTCAATGCTCTAGCATTCATAGCTTTGGCAGCAAGTAACTTCCGGGATGGAGTGGCACTGGAAGAGAAGGCAGACCAGCCTTCTGTCCAAAATTGCTCGGTAACCAAGGCAGCCCTGGCAGGAGGAGAATTGGGGGAGTCAAATAAAGTGGGATTGAAGGTGATGTCCTTGGGGAGGACACTGGCTTTAATCTGTTTGAGCTCTTTTGCCCCCGCAGGTGTCACTTCATAAGCCAGGCGGGGGATAGACATGGTGTTGACCTTATTGTTTTGATCATAACAAACAAGAATTTATTGTGTTACTAACAAGTGTGCTTCAAGTGTTTCATGTAATGATAAATATTCAAAGCACTCTATGTTCAAATCGTCTCTCAAAGATATAAATCAAAATTATGTGATCGAGCACATGAGACGCAAAGAAGATCATGAAAGAATTGAAGATATTCAAAGATCAAAATTGAGGTTGAGAAGCATGACATGAAGATCAAGAATTCAAGCATACAAGATTAGAGTTGATTTAACATATGTAAAGGTATAACACTCTCAATCTTTAGCGATGAAATTCAAAGAGCTCGAAAATGATTTTTATGCATCAAGAAACTTACTTGAAAATTCATCACTTGCATAAAATATTTTCATCTAAGTCAAGATTGTCTTTCAAAGGTTATTTGATCTTAAATCATGATTATACTATGTTAAACCACTTTGAAAAACAAGTTAGAAACCTAAAAATCGAAAATTTTCATATTTTTCAAAAGTCAACCAAAAGTCAACGGTCAACAGTTGACTTTCGGTCGACCGAAAGTTGGTCAACCGAAAATTCAACGGTTGAATTTATAACGGCTATATGGAAGATTCGGTCGACCGAAACTTCAAATTGGTCAACCGAAAGTTGCTGAATTTGAATATTTTGATCTATAAATAGCCATCTCATTCACATTCAATAACAACAACTTAGATAAGATTTTATACAAACTTTCTTGTGAAAATTCATTGTTCTTACTTAGTTTTTATTCATCTTTTATTTTCATAAAACTTTGATTGATCTAAACTTTGTTTTATCAAATTCATCAAAGTTTTTGGAAGAAAGTTTTGTGAAGATTCTTGGTTTTACATTGTTTGAATTTCTTCAACATCTTCACACTATATTGGAATTGAAGTGTAAGTCTCTCTTTGTTCTAAACTTGTTTTAATCTTTTAAAAGAGAGAAATTTCAATTAAGGAACTTTGATTATTTGTGCTACATTTTTCATCATCATTTGATTCATCAAAGTTCCATTGCCTAAACACTTTGAGCTTAACTTATTGTTAATTATTCAAGTGTGGCATCTCTTGGTACTTAATTCGATTCAATATTTTTAACAAGAGATTATTTGAAAAACTTTGTTTGATTGCATCAACTTTTCATTATCATTTGCATCAAAGTTTTTCTCTAACACTCGAGCTTAATTCATTGCTATCTATTGAAGTGTTAGCCTAACTCTCTTGGTACTTAATTTGAGTATATCATTTGTCAAGAGAGTTATTTCAATTGTAAACTCAATTCATTATATCTTGTGGTTTCGAGAGCCTTGTGAAAACTCGATTGTTGGTTTTCGAGAGCCTTGTCAAAACTCGATTGTTGGTTTTCGAGAGCCTTATCAAAACTCGATTGTTGGTTTCGAGAGCCGTGTGAAAACTCGATTGTAAAAGGATAGGCGCTCCTTGTTGTAAGTCGCCTAAGGATTTGGTACTCCTTGTTGTAAGTTACCAAAATAGTGGATTTGGCCTTGCTCGTGACGGAGAGCTCGGTAACGGGGGACGTAGATCACGTTGGTTGATTGAACCTCCATAAATCGCGTTTGCACTCTCTCATCCCTTTTATTTACTTACATCGCACTTACTCTATTCTATCAATTTATATTGTGCAACGCTTTATCTTAGTGCTATACTTGCCTTATCAATTAAGTTTACACATATATAGCACACTACATTGATAGTTTAGTTACTTGTAACACTAAGTGCTAATACTTGTACCTATTGGTTTTAAGTTTGAGATTATTTATCGAAAAAGTTTTATAAACCAATTCACCCCCCTCTTGGTTAGTTTACTCTTGGGCTAACAATTGGTATCAGAGCTTAGGTGCTCATTTTTAAAAGATTTTACAATCTTGAGTAAATGACTAACCATAATCTTGAGGGGCATTCTACAAATCGTCCTCCTTTCTTTAATGGTACAAATTATAATTATTGGAAAACTAGAATGATGATTTTTATTCAATCCATTGATTATAACATTTGGGATGTCATTGAATCCGGTCCTCATGTGCTTACTATGGTCATTAAGGTTGATGGAAAACCGGATCAAACTATTTTAAAACCTAGAGAGGAATATGATGAAAATGATAGGAGGAAATTGACTTTAAATGCTAGGGCCAAAAATATACTCTATTGTGCTTTGGATATTAATGAATTTAATCGTATTAGCACATGTGATTCCGCACACGATATTTGGCATGCTTTAGAAGTCACACACATGGGCACAAATAAGGTTAAAGAAACAAAGACAAATCTTTTATTTAAAGATTTTGAAAATTTCTTTATGAAGCAAAATGAGCCCATTACTTGCATGATTACTCGTTTTACTGATATTGTAAATGGTCTTAAAGGCTTTGATCATAAATTTACTAACGGTGAACTTGTGAGTAAAATTCTTAGGTCTCTCTCCCAAGAATGGAATCCATTAAGGATGTTGATCGAAAACACGATAGACGTCAACACACATCCATTGGAGGAGCTTTATGGAACATTGATGACTTATGAGCTCAACAATGCCGAAACAAAGGAGAGGACAAGAAAAGGAAAAGAAGAGGTCAAGCGCGAAATTGCTCTTAAATCATCACATGGTCACAAAAGTACCAAGTGCCGAAGCAAGAAAAGATTCTTCAAAAAGAAAGCTCTACAAGCCACTTGGGATGAAAGTGATGATGAGCAAGATGAAGATGATAGTCAAGATGAAATGGCCAACATGTGCTTCATGACTATTGAGGATGAGGTAAATTTCTTTGATACATCTTGGACTTTAAATTATCAATGATTTAAATTTCTATGAATCAACATTTTTGATTAAAGCATCTTGCTCTTCATAAAAATTTCTTACATTCAAAATATATTGAGTATGAATATGAAACATGGTGCTAATATGTGGTTTATGCATAATTGTATGTTACATGTTTTAACCGAAATCAAATAAAAATTTAAATTTTTGTAGATTTCGGTCGACCGAAAGATTTTTCGGACGACCGAAAGTGTACTTTCGGTCGAACAAGCGTTCAACCGAAAGAGTTTCGGTCGACCAACTGTACGACCAAAACCAGACTTTCGGTCGACCATTAGTCAACCGAAAGTGTCTGCAGCTACCTGTTTTTCACTCCTGCAGAGTTTCGGTCGACCAATATATTTTCGGTCGACCGAAAGTAGCTGAAATTGGGAATTTCTTTTTATTTTCAATATTTTCATACACAATCCCTAAATGACTTGAAATCATCTTTTTCTCTTCATAAAACTCTTGTAATACATTTCTTTGATCACTTATTTTTTGGCTTTGAGAGTGATATGATTGTTGACCAAAATTGTTTTGATATGTCGACAAAATGCATTACCCTTTAACTCATTTCATGATAACAATTACTTCATAGTCAAACATAGATATTATTATTTCTCATGAAAGAGTACACACTAGAGTCACACTTGAAAGGAAATACATGGAACACGCAAATGCTAAAGAGAGAAACATGGAAAGTCCTCAAAATGAGAGATGTGTTTCCGGAGTAGCCGTATCCTACCACCTCTGATCTTTTGAGGAAACAAAGACAAACCTTCAAAGAGGTGTGTTTCGAGAGTAAAAATACTCCGTAATCTACCACATTTGAAGTACACACACAAGATTTAAACATTAAGGTAATCCTAGGAAATTAGAGGGGTGTCTCAAGAGTGAGTATACTCCGTACTCTACCCCCACCTATTTTAGGATTCACAAAGTCAAATTTACATTAACCGGACTCCACTTTCGCTTGACTCCCCTTCCTTGCGACCAATCTACCTTTAAACCTGCTGGATCTTGTATTGGGATATATGACTGCAGCTTATCCAGTAGTTCATCAATAGTAGGAGCAGAAATAAGGATCCTTCGGGAAAATGGAGAGATGAGTCCCTGTTCCACTGCATGATCAAGAAAGGTTAACAAACCATCAAAGAAATGGTTAACATTTAATAGCCCAATAGGCTTAGTATGGAGATCTAGTTGAGCCCAGGAGGTAATATTAAAGATTTCTTCTAAGGTGCCAAAACCTCCGGGCAGGGCTATAAATGCATCAGATCCATATAACATACAAGTTATGCGTTCGTGGATAGATAAGGTTTGTACTTCATGACCTCGTGTTTTGCCTGCTATATCTGCTAAAGGGACAGGAATAACTCCAATCACCCTTACTTTCTCTGTAAGAGCAGATTGGGAAACACAGCCCATCAGACCACTGCTACCTCCTCCATACACAAGATTGATACCTTTCTCCCCCAGTTTCTTTCCAAGGTCTACTGCTGTCTCAAGATACCCAAAACCTTTCCCCACATGTGATCCACAAAATACACATACAGTTTTGATCTGTCTAAGTTTTGATCCCTCCATTTTTGAAAGAAAAGAAAGGAAAACTTACGAGAAGTTGTGATTTTGGGATGCATGAACTATGAAAACCTCTGGCTATTTAAAAACCGAAAAACCACACTATTTACGATCGTCTTTGAAAAAGGAAAGATTTACTTTTGTCAAAATCAACCTTCTTTTGAATATTTTTATCGTATCGAGGTGTCACCTTTCGGCGATTTATTTTTTTTTAAACCGTTCTCAAAACTCGTGAAAGGAAAAAGTATCAAAAGAAATACCTTATATCAAATGCTGAGTTGCCAAAACAGACTGGCAAACCGGATCTTTTGCGATTGTATTCTTGAGACTATATCGTTTTTTATCCTCGTTAAATTGAGCATATAAGGAAAGAAGTTCCCGTTGCACATATCCACTTGGGTGCGTCTCAAGAGTCAATCTAATATCATCCAAACACTCCCTACTCAGTCCACCCTTTATGAAATCAATTTTATCATCTCGATTGTTAGATGAATATCCGACTGTTTTGCAACGAGTGTCACAATTCCAACGAGCACATTTGTAGCAACCATTCAGCCTTTTTGCTCTTCGCTTCTTTGCAAAAGTGCTTTTACCCAAACCAGGCAGATGTTTAGGAAATGACAATGGTAATTCACCAGTTAATCGGACTTTTGCTTCTATTAACCAGCGCACGTCTTCTGGAAAGCCTTGAGCCATTAGCAACCTCAATCTTTCGAGCCTCATTCGATAAATTTTTCTCAGATCATTCATTGGAAGATTGGAATAATACTTGCGAATGCTTAAAAGGATGTTATCCATTTTTTGATGGATTTAACCTCTTCCCAACCGATCTATTTAAAGATGTAAAAGATCTGAGTAGTTCTTCATGATATTGATTCCTGCAAGATAATATGAAATAGAATAATGAAAAGAGGGAACAAGATTTCATGCGCTGTAACTTTACTGTTAAAGGAAGATTTGATTTGCGATATCGAATATTTTTCTTGGATTTTGTACTGATATTTTTCAGTATAATAATATTCAAGGTATAAAGAAACTGGGTAGATCCACATGCTGTTGAGTCCAGCGAGAAAGCAAGGGATAGAAAAATTGAAAAGAGGGAACCGGATTTAAATGCGCTGTAACTTTCACTATTAAAGAAAGATTTGATTTGAGATATGAGATTATACTGGAATACGTGAAACTGAATTTTGTGATATTTGGTAATTTTTCATGCTACGAATGCTTTACTAAGGGGGAATATGATTACACTCAAGATATTATACTTATGCCCCCATTATTATGCTTATCACACCTATGCTCATGTATAAGGGATAGATGCCACCTTTTTGCTTATGCCAAAAGAGGGAAAATATGGTGATGATTTGATTTAGCTTGAATTTGGATAATCTATATGCATGAAAATGATTAAATTATATGCTAGATTATGCATCATTGGTTTGTATAAGATAGGGGGAATATACGCTAAAATTGAACTTATCAATTATTCTTATTTCCCTATGCTCTTCAATTTCTTATATTATCATTACAAATCATCTTGTTTGTCATAATCAAAAAGGGGGAAATTGTTGACCTTATTGTTTTGATCATAACAAACAAGAATTTATTGTGTTACTAACAAGTGTGCTTCAAGTGTTTCATGTAATGATAAATATTCAAAGCACTCTATGTTCAAATCGTCTCTCAAAGATATAAATCAAAATTATGTGATCGAGCACATGAGACGCAAAGAAGATCATGAAAGAATTGAAGATATTCAAAGATCAAAATTGAGGTTGAGAAGCATGACATGAAGATCAAGAATTCAAGCATACAAGATTAGAGTTGATTTAACATATGTAAAGGTATAACACTCTCAATCTTTAGCGATGAAATTCAAAGAGCTCGAAAATGATTTTTATGCATCAAGAAACTTACTTGAAAATTCATCACTTGCATAAAATATTTTCATCTAAGTCAAGATTGTCTTTCAAAGGTTATTTGATCTTAAATCATGATTATACTATGTTAAACCACTTTGAAAAACAAGTTAGAAACCTAAAAATCGAAAATTTTCATATTTTTCAAAAGTCAACCAAAAGTCAACGGTCAACAGTTGACTTTCGGTCGACCGAAAGTTGGTCAACCGAAAATTCAACGGTTGAATTTATAACGGCTATATGGAAGATTCGGTCGACCGAAACTTCAAATTGGTCAACCGAAAGTTGCTGAATTTGAATATTTTGATCTATAAATAGCCATCTCATTCACATTCAATAACAACAACTTAGATAAGATTTTATACAAACTTTCTTGTGAAAATTCATTGTTCTTACTTAGTTTTTATTCATCTTTTATTTTCATAAAACTTTGATTGATCTAAACTTTGTTTTATCAAATTCATCAAAGTTTTTGGAAGAAAGTTTTGTGAAGATTCTTGGTTTTACATTGTTTGAATTTCTTCAACATCTTCACACTATATTGGAATTGAAGTGTAAGTCTCTCTTTGTTCTAAACTTGTTTTAATCTTTTAAAAGAGAGAAATTTCAATTAAGGAACTTTGATTATTTGTGCTACATTTTTCATCATCATTTGATTCATCAAAGTTCCATTGCCTAAACACTTTGAGCTTAACTTATTGTTAATTATTCAAGTGTGGCATCTCTTGGTACTTAATTCGATTCAATATTTTTAACAAGAGATTATTTGAAAAACTTTGTTTGATTGCATCAACTTTTCATTATCATTTGCATCAAAGTTTTTCTCTAACACTCGAGCTTAATTCATTGCTATCTATTGAAGTGTTAGCCTAACTCTCTTGGTACTTAATTTGAGTATATCATTTGTCAAGAGAGTTATTTCAATTGTAAACTCAATTCATTATATCTTGTGGTTTCGAGAGCCTTGTGAAAACTCGATTGTTGGTTTTCGAGAGCCTTGTCAAAACTCGATTGTTGGTTTTCGAGAGCCTTATCAAAACTCGATTGTTGGTTTCGAGAGCCGTGTGAAAACTCGATTGTAAAAGGATAGGCGCTCCTTGTTGTAAGTCGCCTAAGGATTTGGTACTCCTTGTTGTAAGTTACCAAAATAGTGGATTTGGCCTTGCTCGTGACGGAGAGCTCGGTAACGGGGGACGTAGATCACGTTGGTTGATTGAACCTCCATAAATCGCGTTTGCACTCTCTCATCCCTTTTATTTACTTACATCGCACTTACTCTATTCTATCAATTTATATTGTGCAACGCTTTATCTTAGTGCTATACTTGCCTTATCAATTAAGTTTACACATATATAGCACACTACATTGATAGTTTAGTTACTTGTAACACTAAGTGCTAATACTTGTACCTATTGGTTTTAAGTTTGAGATTATTTATCGAAAAAGTTTTATAAACCAATTCACCCCCCTCTTGGTTAGTTTACTCTTGGGCTAACAATTGGTATCAGAGCTTAGGTGCTCATTTTTAAAAGATTTTACAATCTTGAGTAAATGACTAACCATAATCTTGAGGGGCATTCTACAAATCGTCCTCCTTTCTTTAATGGTACAAATTATAATTATTGGAAAACTAGAATGATGATTTTTATTCAATCCATTGATTATAACATTTGGGATGTCATTGAATCCGGTCCTCATGTGCTTACTATGGTCATTAAGGTTGATGGAAAACCGGATCAAACTATTTTAAAACCTAGAGAGGAATATGATGAAAATGATAGGAGGAAATTGACTTTAAATGCTAGGGCCAAAAATATACTCTATTGTGCTTTGGATATTAATGAATTTAATCGTATTAGCACATGTGATTCCGCACACGATATTTGGCATGCTTTAGAAGTCACACACATGGGCACAAATAAGGTTAAAGAAACAAAGACAAATCTTTTATTTAAAGATTTTGAAAATTTCTTTATGAAGCAAAATGAGCCCATTACTTGCATGATTACTCGTTTTACTGATATTGTAAATGGTCTTAAAGGCTTTGATCATAAATTTACTAACGGTGAACTTGTGAGTAAAATTCTTAGGTCTCTCTCCCAAGAATGGAATCCATTAAGGATGTTGATCGAAAACACGATAGACGTCAACACACATCCATTGGAGGAGCTTTATGGAACATTGATGACTTATGAGCTCAACAATGCCGAAACAAAGGAGAGGACAAGAAAAGGAAAAGAAGAGGTCAAGCGCGAAATTGCTCTTAAATCATCACATGGTCACAAAAGTACCAAGTGCCGAAGCAAGAAAAGATTCTTCAAAAAGAAAGCTCTACAAGCCACTTGGGATGAAAGTGATGATGAGCAAGATGAAGATGATAGTCAAGATGAAATGGCCAACATGTGCTTCATGACTATTGAGGATGAGGTAAATTTCTTTGATACATCTTGGACTTTAAATTATCAATGATTTAAATTTCTATGAATCAACATTTTTGATTAAAGCATCTTGCTCTTCATAAAAATTTCTTACATTCAAAATATATTGAGTATGAATATGAAACATGGTGCTAATATGTGGTTTATGCATAATTGTATGTTACATGTTTTAACCGAAATCAAATAAAAATTTAAATTTTTGTAGATTTCGGTCGACCGAAAGATTTTTCGGACGACCGAAAGTGTACTTTCGGTCGAACAAGCGTTCAACCGAAAGAGTTTCGGTCGACCAACTGTACGACCAAAACCAGACTTTCGGTCGACCATTAGTCAACCGAAAGTGTCTGCAGCTACCTGTTTTTCACTCCTGCAGAGTTTCGGTCGACCAATATATTTTCGGTCGACCGAAAGTAGCTGAAATTGGGAATTTCTTTTTATTTTCAATATTTTCATACACAATCCCTAAATGACTTGAAATCATCTTTTTCTCTTCATAAAACTCTTGTAATACATTTCTTTGATCACTTATTTTTTGGCTTTGAGAGTGATATGATTGTTGACCAAAATTGTTTTGATATGTCGACAAAATGCATTACCCTTTAACTCATTTCATGATAACAATTACTTCATAGTCAAACATAGATATTATTATTTCTCATGAAAGAGTACACACTAGAGTCACACTTGAAAGGAAATACATGGAACACGCAAATGCTAAAGAGAGAAACATGGAAAGTCCTCAAAATGAGAGATGTGTTTCCGGAGTAGCCGTATCCTACCACCTCTGATCTTTTGAGGAAACAAAGACAAACCTTCAAAGAGGTGTGTTTCGAGAGTAAAAATACTCCGTAATCTACCACATTTGAAGTACACACACAAGATTTAAACATTAAGGTAATCCTAGGAAATTAGAGGGGTGTCTCAAGAGTGAGTATACTCCGTACTCTACCCCCACCTATTTTAGGATTCACAAAGTCAAATTTACATTAACCGGACTCCACTTTCGCTTGACTCCCCTTCCTTGCGACCAATCTACCTTTAAACCTGCTGGATCTTGTATTGGGATATATGACTGCAGCTTATCCAGTAGTTCATCAATAGTAGGAGCAGAAATAAGGATCCTTCGGGAAAATGGAGAGATGAGTCCCTGTTCCACTGCATGATCAAGAAAGGTTAACAAACCATCAAAGAAATGGTTAACATTTAATAGCCCAATAGGCTTAGTATGGAGATCTAGTTGAGCCCAGGAGGTAATATTAAAGATTTCTTCTAAGGTGCCAAAACCTCCGGGCAGGGCTATAAATGCATCAGATCCATATAACATAGAAGTTATGCGTTCGTGGATAGATAAGGTTTGTACTTCATGACCTCGTGTTTTGCCTGCTATATCTGCTAAAGGGACAGGAATAACTCCAATCACCCTTACTTTCTCTGTAAGAGCAGATTGGGAAACACAGCCCATCAGACCACTGCTACCTCCTCCATACACAAGATTGATACCTTTCTCCCCCAGTTTCTTTCCAAGGTCTACTGCTGTCTCAAGATACCCAAAACCTTTCCCCACATGTGATCCACAAAATACACATACAGTTTTGATCTGTCTAAGTTTTGATCCCTCCATTTTTGAAAGAAAAGAAAGGAAAACTTACGAGAAGTTGTGATTTTGGGATGCATGAACTATGAAAACCTCTGGCTATTTAAAAACCGAAAAACCACACTATTTACGATCGTCTTTGAAAAAGGAAAGATTTACTTTTGTCAAAATCAACCTTCTTTTGAATATTTTTATCGTATCGAGGTGTCACCTTTCGGCGATTTATTTTTTTTTAAACCGTTCTCAAAACTCGTGAAAGGAAAAAGTATCAAAAGAAATACCTTATATCAAATGCTGAGTTGCCAAAACAGACTGGCAAACCGGATCTTTTGCGATTGTATTCTTGAGACTATATCGTTTTTTATCCTCGTTAAATTGAGCATATAAGGAAAGAAGTTCCCGTTGCACATATCCACTTGGGTGCGTCTCAAGAGTCAATCTAATATCATCCAAACACTCCCTACTCAGTCCACCCTTTATGAAATCAATTTTATCATCTCGATTGTTAGATGAATATCCGACTGTTTTGCAACGAGTGTCACAATTCCAACGAGCACATTTGTAGCAACCATTCAGCCTTTTTGCTCTTCGCTTCTTTGCAAAAGTGCTTTTACCCAAACCAGGCAGATGTTTAGGAAATGACAATGGTAATTCACCAGTTAATCGGACTTTTGCTTCTATTAACCAGCGCACGTCTTCTGGAAAGCCTTGAGCCATTAGCAACCTCAATCTTTCGAGCCTCATTCGATAAATTTTTCTCAGATCATTCATTGGAAGATTGGAATAATACTTGCGAATGCTTAAAAGGATGTTATCCATTTTTTGATGGATTTAACCTCTTCCCAACCGATCTATTTAAAGATGTAAAAGATCTGAGTAGTTCTTCATGATATTGATTCCTGCAAGATAATATGAAATAGAATAATGAAAAGAGGGAACAAGATTTCATGCGCTGTAACTTTACTGTTAAAGGAAGATTTGATTTGCGATATCGAATATTTTTCTTGGATTTTGTACTGATATTTTTCAGTATAATAATATTCAAGGTATAAAGAAACTGGGTAGATCCACATGCTGTTGAGTCCAGCGAGAAAGCAAGGGATAGAAAAATTGAAAAGAGGGAACCGGATTTAAATGCGCTGTAACTTTCACTATTAAAGAAAGATTTGATTTGAGATATGAGATTATACTGGAATACGTGAAACTGAATTTTGTGATATTTGGTAATTTTTCATGCTACGAATGCTTTACTAAGGGGGAATATGATTACACTCAAGATATTATACTTATGCCCCATTATTATGCTTATCACACCTATGCTCATGTATAAGGGATAGATGCCACCTTTTTGCTTATGCCAAAAGAGGGAAAATATGGTGATGATTTGATTTAGCTTGAATTTGGATAATCTATATGCATGAAAATGATTAAATTATATGCTAGATTATGCATCATTGGTTTGTATAAGATAGGGGGAATATACGCTAAAATTGAACTTATCAATTATTCTTATTTCCCTATGCTCTTCAATTTCTTATATTATCATTACAAATCATCTTGTTTGTCATAATCAAAAAGGGGGAAATTGTTGACCTTATTGTTTTGATCATAACAAACAAGAATTTATTGTGTTACTAACAAGTGTGCTTCAAGTGTTTCATGTAATGATAAATATTCAAAGCACTCTATGTTCAAATCGTCTCTCAAAGATATAAATCAAAATTATGTGATCGAGCACATGAGACGCAAAGAAGATCATGAAAGAATTGAAGATATTCAAAGATCAAAATTGAGGTTGAGAAGCATGACATGAAGATCAAGAATTCAAGCATACAAGATTAGAGTTGATTTAACATATGTAAAGGTATAACACTCTCAATCTTTAGCGATGAAATTCAAAGAGCTCGAAAATGATTTTTATGCATCAAGAAACTTACTTGAAAATTCATCACTTGCATAAAATATTTTCATCTAAGTCAAGATTGTCTTTCAAAGGTTATTTGATCTTAAATCATGATTATACTATGTTAAACCACTTTGAAAAACAAGTTAGAAACCTAAAAATCGAAAATTTTCATATTTTTCAAAAGTCAACCAAAAGTCAACGGTCAACAGTTGACTTTCGGTCGACCGAAAGTTGGTCAACCGAAAATTCAACGGTTGAATTTATAACGGCTATATGGAAGATTCGGTCGACCGAAACTTCAAATTGGTCAACCGAAAGTTGCTGAATTTGAATATTTTGATCTATAAATAGCCATCTCATTCACATTCAATAACAACAACTTAGATAAGATTTTATACAAACTTTCTTGTGAAAATTCATTGTTCTTACTTAGTTTTTATTCATCTTTTATTTTCATAAAACTTTGATTGATCTAAACTTTGTTTTATCAAATTCATCAAAGTTTTTGGAAGAAAGTTTTGTGAAGATTCTTGGTTTTACATTGTTTGAATTTCTTCAACATCTTCACACTATATTGGAATTGAAGTGTAAGTCTCTCTTTGTTCTAAACTTGTTTTAATCTTTTAAAAGAGAGAAATTTCAATTAAGGAACTTTGATTATTTGTGCTACATTTTTCATCATCATTTGATTCATCAAAGTTCCATTGCCTAAACACTTTGAGCTTAACTTATTGTTAATTATTCAAGTGTGGCATCTCTTGGTACTTAATTCGATTCAATATTTTTAACAAGAGATTATTTGAAAAACTTTGTTTGATTGCATCAACTTTTCATTATCATTTGCATCAAAGTTTTTCTCTAACACTCGAGCTTAATTCATTGCTATCTATTGAAGTGTTAGCCTAACTCTCTTGGTACTTAATTTGAGTATATCATTTGTCAAGAGAGTTATTTCAATTGTAAACTCAATTCATTATATCTTGTGGTTTCGAGAGCCTTGTGAAAACTCGATTGTTGGTTTTCGAGAGCCTTGTCAAAACTCGATTGTTGGTTTTCGAGAGCCTTATCAAAACTCGATTGTTGGTTTCGAGAGCCGTGTGAAAACTCGATTGTAAAAGGATAGGCGCTCCTTGTTGTAAGTCGCCTAAGGATTTGGTACTCCTTGTTGTAAGTTACCAAAATAGTGGATTTGGCCTTGCTCGTGACGGAGAGCTCGGTAACGGGGGACGTAGATCACGTTGGTTGATTGAACCTCCATAAATCGCGTTTGCACTCTCTCATCCCTTTTATTTACTTACATCGCACTTACTCTATTCTATCAATTTATATTGTGCAACGCTTTATCTTAGTGCTATACTTGCCTTATCAATTAAGTTTACACATATATAGCACACTACATTGATAGTTTAGTTACTTGTAACACTAAGTGCTAATACTTGTACCTATTGGTTTTAAGTTTGAGATTATTTATCGAAAAAGTTTTATAAACCAATTCACCCCCCTCTTGGTTAGTTTACTCTTGGGCTAACAATTGGTATCAGAGCTTAGGTGCTCATTTTTAAAAGATTTTACAATCTTGAGTAAATGACTAACCATAATCTTGAGGGGCATTCTACAAATCGTCCTCCTTTCTTTAATGGTACAAATTATAATTATTGGAAAACTAGAATGATGATTTTTATTCAATCCATTGATTATAACATTTGGGATGTCATTGAATCCGGTCCTCATGTGCTTACTATGGTCATTAAGGTTGATGGAAAACCGGATCAAACTATTTTAAAACCTAGAGAGGAATATGATGAAAATGATAGGAGGAAATTGACTTTAAATGCTAGGGCCAAAAATATACTCTATTGTGCTTTGGATATTAATGAATTTAATCGTATTAGCACATGTGATTCCGCACACGATATTTGGCATGCTTTAGAAGTCACACACATGGGCACAAATAAGGTTAAAGAAACAAAGACAAATCTTTTATTTAAAGATTTTGAAAATTTCTTTATGAAGCAAAATGAGCCCATTACTTGCATGATTACTCGTTTTACTGATATTGTAAATGGTCTTAAAGGCTTTGATCATAAATTTACTAACGGTGAACTTGTGAGTAAAATTCTTAGGTCTCTCTCCCAAGAATGGAATCCATTAAGGATGTTGATCGAAAACACGATAGACGTCAACACACATCCATTGGAGGAGCTTTATGGAACATTGATGACTTATGAGCTCAACAATGCCGAAACAAAGGAGAGGACAAGAAAAGGAAAAGAAGAGGTCAAGCGCGAAATTGCTCTTAAATCATCACATGGTCACAAAAGTACCAAGTGCCGAAGCAAGAAAAGATTCTTCAAAAAGAAAGCTCTACAAGCCACTTGGGATGAAAGTGATGATGAGCAAGATGAAGATGATAGTCAAGATGAAATGGCCAACATGTGCTTCATGACTATTGAGGATGAGGTAAATTTCTTTGATACATCTTGGACTTTAAATTATCAATGATTTAAATTTCTATGAATCAACATTTTTGATTAAAGCATCTTGCTCTTCATAAAAATTTCTTACATTCAAAATATATTGAGTATGAATATGAAACATGGTGCTAATATGTGGTTTATGCATAATTGTATGTTACATGTTTTAACCGAAATCAAATAAAAATTTAAATTTTTGTAGATTTCGGTCGACCGAAAGATTTTTCGGACGACCGAAAGTGTACTTTCGGTCGAACAAGCGTTCAACCGAAAGAGTTTCGGTCGACCAACTGTACGACCAAAACCAGACTTTCGGTCGACCATTAGTCAACCGAAAGTGTCTGCAGCTACCTGTTTTTCACTCCTGCAGAGTTTCGGTCGACCAATATATTTTCGGTCGACCGAAAGTAGCTGAAATTGGGAATTTCTTTTTATTTTCAATATTTTCATACACAATCCCTAAATGACTTGAAATCATCTTTTTCTCTTCATAAAACTCTTGTAATACATTTCTTTGATCACTTATTTTTTGGCTTTGAGAGTGATATGATTGTTGACCAAAATTGTTTTGATATGTCGACAAAATGCATTACCCTTTAACTCATTTCATGATAACAATTACTTCATAGTCAAACATAGATATTATTATTTCTCATGAAAGAGTACACACTAGAGTCACACTTGAAAGGAAATACATGGAACACGCAAATGCTAAAGAGAGAAACATGGAAAGTCCTCAAAATGAGAGATGTGTTTCCGGAGTAGCCGTATCCTACCACCTCTGATCTTTTGAGGAAACAAAGACAAACCTTCAAAGAGGTGTGTTTCGAGAGTAAAAATACTCCGTAATCTACCACATTTGAAGTACACACACAAGATTTAAACATTAAGGTAATCCTAGGAAATTAGAGGGGTGTCTCAAGAGTGAGTATACTCCGTACTCTACCCCCACCTATTTTAGGATTCACAAAGTCAAATTTACATTAACCGGACTCCACTTTCGCTTGACTCCCCTTCCTTGCGACCAATCTACCTTTAAACCTGCTGGATCTTGTATTGGGATATATGACTGCAGCTTATCCAGTAGTTCATCAATAGTAGGAGCAGAAATAAGGATCCTTCGGGAAAATGGAGAGATGAGTCCCTGTTCCACTGCATGATCAAGAAAGGTTAACAAACCATCAAAGAAATGGTTAACATTTAATAGCCCAATAGGCTTAGTATGGAGATCTAGTTGAGCCCAGGAGGTAATATTAAAGATTTCTTCTAAGGTGCCAAAACCTCCGGGCAGGGCTATAAATGCATCAGATCCATATAACATAGAAGTTATGCGTTCGTGGATAGATAAGGTTTGTACTTCATGACCTCGTGTTTTGCCTGCTATATCTGCTAAAGGGACAGGAATAACTCCAATCACCCTTACTTTCTCTGTAAGAGCAGATTGGGAAACACAGCCCATCAGACCACTGCTACCTCCTCCATACACAAGATTGATACCTTTCTCCCCCAGTTTCTTTCCAAGGTCTACTGCTGTCTCAAGATACCCAAAACCTTTCCCCACATGTGATCCACAAAATACACATACAGTTTTGATCTGTCTAAGTTTTGATCCCTCCATTTTTGAAAGAAAAGAAAGGAAAACTTACGAGAAGTTGTGATTTTGGGATGCATGAACTATGAAAACCTCTGGCTATTTAAAAACCGAAAAACCACACTATTTACGATCGTCTTTGAAAAAGGAAAGATTTACTTTTGTCAAAATCAACCTTCTTTTGAATATTTTTATCGTATCGAGGTGTCACCTTTCGGCGATTTATTTTTTTTTAAACCGTTCTCAAAACTCGTGAAAGGAAAAAGTATCAAAAGAAATACCTTATATCAAATGCTGAGTTGCCAAAACAGACTGGCAAACCGGATCTTTTGCGATTGTATTCTTGAGACTATATCGTTTTTTATCCTCGTTAAATTGAGCATATAAGGAAAGAAGTTCCCGTTGCACATATCCACTTGGGTGCGTCTCAAGAGTCAATCTAATATCATCCAAACACTCCCTACTCAGTCCACCCTTTATGAAATCAATTTTATCATCTCGATTGTTAGATGAATATCCGACTGTTTTGCAACGAGTGTCACAATTCCAACGAGCACATTTGTAGCAACCATTCAGCCTTTTTGCTCTTCGCTTCTTTGCAAAAGTGCTTTTACCCAAACCAGGCAGATGTTTAGGAAATGACAATGGTAATTCACCAGTTAATCGGACTTTTGCTTCTATTAACCAGCGCACGTCTTCTGGAAAGCCTTGAGCCATTAGCAACCTCAATCTTTCGAGCCTCATTCGATAAATTTTTCTCAGATCATTCATTGGAAGATTGGAATAATACTTGCGAATGCTTAAAAGGATGTTATCCATTTTTTGATGGATTTAACCTCTTCCCAACCGATCTATTTAAAGATGTAAAAGATCTGAGTAGTTCTTCATGATATTGATTCCTGCAAGATAATATGAAATAGAATAATGAAAAGAGGGAACAAGATTTCATGCGCTGTAACTTTACTGTTAAAGGAAGATTTGATTTGCGATATCGAATATTTTTCTTGGATTTTGTACTGATATTTTTCAGTATAATAATATTCAAGGTATAAAGAAACTGGGTAGATCCACATGCTGTTGAGTCCAGCGAGAAAGCAAGGGATAGAAAAATTGAAAAGAGGGAACCGGATTTAAATGCGCTGTAACTTTCACTATTAAAGAAAGATTTGATTTGAGATATGAGATTATACTGGAATACGTGAAACTGAATTTTGTGATATTTGGTAATTTTTCATGCTACGAATGCTTTACTAAGGGGGAATATGATTACACTCAAGATATTATACTTATGCCCCATTATTATGCTTATCACACCTATGCTCATGTATAAGGGATAGATGCCACCTTTTTGCTTATGCCAAAAGAGGGAAAATATGGTGATGATTTGATTTAGCTTGAATTTGGATAATCTATATGCATGAAAATGATTAAATTATATGCTAGATTATGCATCATTGGTTTGTATAAGATAGGGGGAATATACGCTAAAATTGAACTTATCAATTATTCTTATTTCCCTATGCTCTTCAATTTCTTATATTATCATTACAAATCATCTTGTTTGTCATAATCAAAAAGGGGGAAATTGTTGACCTTATTGTTTTGATCATAACAAACAAGAATTTATTGTGTTACTAACAAGTGTGCTTCAAGTGTTTCATGTAATGATAAATATTCAAAGCACTCTATGTTCAAATCGTCTCTCAAAGATATAAATCAAAATTATGTGATCGAGCACATGAGACGCAAAGAAGATCATGAAAGAATTGAAGATATTCAAAGATCAAAATTGAGGTTGAGAAGCATGACATGAAGATCAAGAATTCAAGCATACAAGATTAGAGTTGATTTAACATATGTAAAGGTATAACACTCTCAATCTTTAGCGATGAAATTCAAAGAGCTCGAAAATGATTTTTATGCATCAAGAAACTTACTTGAAAATTCATCACTTGCATAAAATATTTTCATCTAAGTCAAGATTGTCTTTCAAAGGTTATTTGATCTTAAATCATGATTATACTATGTTAAACCACTTTGAAAAACAAGTTAGAAACCTAAAAATCGAAAATTTTCATATTTTTCAAAAGTCAACCAAAAGTCAACGGTCAACAGTTGACTTTCGGTCGACCGAAAGTTGGTCAACCGAAAATTCAACGGTTGAATTTATAACGGCTATATGGAAGATTCGGTCGACCGAAACTTCAAATTGGTCAACCGAAAGTTGCTGAATTTGAATATTTTGATCTATAAATAGCCATCTCATTCACATTCAATAACAACAACTTAGATAAGATTTTATACAAACTTTCTTGTGAAAATTCATTGTTCTTACTTAGTTTTTATTCATCTTTTATTTTCATAAAACTTTGATTGATCTAAACTTTGTTTTATCAAATTCATCAAAGTTTTTGGAAGAAAGTTTTGTGAAGATTCTTGGTTTTACATTGTTTGAATTTCTTCAACATCTTCACACTATATTGGAATTGAAGTGTAAGTCTCTCTTTGTTCTAAACTTGTTTTAATCTTTTAAAAGAGAGAAATTTCAATTAAGGAACTTTGATTATTTGTGCTACATTTTTCATCATCATTTGATTCATCAAAGTTCCATTGCCTAAACACTTTGAGCTTAACTTATTGTTAATTATTCAAGTGTGGCATCTCTTGGTACTTAATTCGATTCAATATTTTTAACAAGAGATTATTTGAAAAACTTTGTTTGATTGCATCAACTTTTCATTATCATTTGCATCAAAGTTTTTCTCTAACACTCGAGCTTAATTCATTGCTATCTATTGAAGTGTTAGCCTAACTCTCTTGGTACTTAATTTGAGTATATCATTTGTCAAGAGAGTTATTTCAATTGTAAACTCAATTCATTATATCTTGTGGTTTCGAGAGCCTTGTGAAAACTCGATTGTTGGTTTTCGAGAGCCTTGTCAAAACTCGATTGTTGGTTTTCGAGAGCCTTATCAAAACTCGATTGTTGGTTTCGAGAGCCGTGTGAAAACTCGATTGTAAAAGGATAGGCGCTCCTTGTTGTAAGTCGCCTAAGGATTTGGTACTCCTTGTTGTAAGTTACCAAAATAGTGGATTTGGCCTTGCTCGTGACGGAGAGCTCGGTAACGGGGGACGTAGATCACGTTGGTTGATTGAACCTCCATAAATCGCGTTTGCACTCTCTCATCCCTTTTATTTACTTACATCGCACTTACTCTATTCTATCAATTTATATTGTGCAACGCTTTATCTTAGTGCTATACTTGCCTTATCAATTAAGTTTACACATATATAGCACACTACATTGATAGTTTAGTTACTTGTAACACTAAGTGCTAATACTTGTACCTATTGGTTTTAAGTTTGAGATTATTTATCGAAAAAGTTTTATAAACCAATTCACCCCCCTCTTGGTTAGTTTACTCTTGGGCTAACAATTGGTATCAGAGCTTAGGTGCTCATTTTTAAAAGATTTTACAATCTTGAGTAAATGACTAACCATAATCTTGAGGGGCATTCTACAAATCGTCCTCCTTTCTTTAATGGTACAAATTATAATTATTGGAAAACTAGAATGATGATTTTTATTCAATCCATTGATTATAACATTTGGGATGTCATTGAATCCGGTCCTCATGTGCTTACTATGGTCATTAAGGTTGATGGAAAACCGGATCAAACTATTTTAAAACCTAGAGAGGAATATGATGAAAATGATAGGAGGAAATTGACTTTAAATGCTAGGGCCAAAAATATACTCTATTGTGCTTTGGATATTAATGAATTTAATCGTATTAGCACATGTGATTCCGCACACGATATTTGGCATGCTTTAGAAGTCACACACATGGGCACAAATAAGGTTAAAGAAACAAAGACAAATCTTTTATTTAAAGATTTTGAAAATTTCTTTATGAAGCAAAATGAGCCCATTACTTGCATGATTACTCGTTTTACTGATATTGTAAATGGTCTTAAAGGCTTTGATCATAAATTTACTAACGGTGAACTTGTGAGTAAAATTCTTAGGTCTCTCTCCCAAGAATGGAATCCATTAAGGATGTTGATCGAAAACACGATAGACGTCAACACACATCCATTGGAGGAGCTTTATGGAACATTGATGACTTATGAGCTCAACAATGCCGAAACAAAGGAGAGGACAAGAAAAGGAAAAGAAGAGGTCAAGCGCGAAATTGCTCTTAAATCATCACATGGTCACAAAAGTACCAAGTGCCGAAGCAAGAAAAGATTCTTCAAAAAGAAAGCTCTACAAGCCACTTGGGATGAAAGTGATGATGAGCAAGATGAAGATGATAGTCAAGATGAAATGGCCAACATGTGCTTCATGACTATTGAGGATGAGGTAAATTTCTTTGATACATCTTGGACTTTAAATTATCAATGATTTAAATTTCTATGAATCAACATTTTTGATTAAAGCATCTTGCTCTTCATAAAAATTTCTTACATTCAAAATATATTGAGTATGAATATGAAACATGGTGCTAATATGTGGTTTATGCATAATTGTATGTTACATGTTTTAACCGAAATCAAATAAAAATTTAAATTTTTGTAGATTTCGGTCGACCGAAAGATTTTTCGGACGACCGAAAGTGTACTTTCGGTCGAACAAGCGTTCAACCGAAAGAGTTTCGGTCGACCAACTGTACGACCAAAACCAGACTTTCGGTCGACCATTAGTCAACCGAAAGTGTCTGCAGCTACCTGTTTTTCACTCCTGCAGAGTTTCGGTCGACCAATATATTTTCGGTCGACCGAAAGTAGCTGAAATTGGGAATTTCTTTTTATTTTCAATATTTTCATACACAATCCCTAAATGACTTGAAATCATCTTTTTCTCTTCATAAAACTCTTGTAATACATTTCTTTGATCACTTATTTTTTGGCTTTGAGAGTGATATGATTGTTGACCAAAATTGTTTTGATATGTCGACAAAATGCATTACCCTTTAACTCATTTCATGATAACAATTACTTCATAGTCAAACATAGATATTATTATTTCTCATGAAAGAGTACACACTAGAGTCACACTTGAAAGGAAATACATGGAACACGCAAATGCTAAAGAGAGAAACATGGAAAGTCCTCAAAATGAGAGATGTGTTTCCGGAGTAGCCGTATCCTACCACCTCTGATCTTTTGAGGAAACAAAGACAAACCTTCAAAGAGGTGTGTTTCGAGAGTAAAAATACTCCGTAATCTACCACATTTGAAGTACACACACAAGATTTAAACATTAAGGTAATCCTAGGAAATTAGAGGGGTGTCTCAAGAGTGAGTATACTCCGTACTCTACCCCCACCTATTTTAGGATTCACAAAGTCAAATTTACATTAACCGGACTCCACTTTCGCTTGACTCCCCTTCCTTGCGACCAATCTACCTTTAAACCTGCTGGATCTTGTATTGGGATATATGACTGCAGCTTATCCAGTAGTTCATCAATAGTAGGAGCAGAAATAAGGATCCTTCGGGAAAATGGAGAGATGAGTCCCTGTTCCACTGCATGATCAAGAAAGGTTAACAAACCATCAAAGAAATGGTTAACATTTAATAGCCCAATAGGCTTAGTATGGAGATCTAGTTGAGCCCAGGAGGTAATATTAAAGATTTCTTCTAAGGTGCCAAAACCTCCGGGCAGGGCTATAAATGCATCAGATCCATATAACATAGAAGTTATGCGTTCGTGGATAGATAAGGTTTGTACTTCATGACCTCGTGTTTTGCCTGCTATATCTGCTAAAGGGACAGGAATAACTCCAATCACCCTTACTTTCTCTGTAAGAGCAGATTGGGAAACACAGCCCATCAGACCACTGCTACCTCCTCCATACACAAGATTGATACCTTTCTCCCCCAGTTTCTTTCCAAGGTCTACTGCTGTCTCAAGATACCCAAAACCTTTCCCCACATGTGATCCACAAAATACACATACAGTTTTGATCTGTCTAAGTTTTGATCCCTCCATTTTTGAAAGAAAAGAAAGGAAAACTTACGAGAAGTTGTGATTTTGGGATGCATGAACTATGAAAACCTCTGGCTATTTAAAAACCGAAAAACCACACTATTTACGATCGTCTTTGAAAAAGGAAAGATTTACTTTTGTCAAAATCAACCTTCTTTTGAATATTTTTATCGTATCGAGGTGTCACCTTTCGGCGATTTATTTTTTTTTAAACCGTTCTCAAAACTCGTGAAAGGAAAAAGTATCAAAAGAAATACCTTATATCAAATGCTGAGTTGCCAAAACAGACTGGCAAACCGGATCTTTTGCGATTGTATTCTTGAGACTATATCGTTTTTTATCCTCGTTAAATTGAGCATATAAGGAAAGAAGTTCCCGTTGCACATATCCACTTGGGTGCGTCTCAAGAGTCAATCTAATATCATCCAAACACTCCCTACTCAGTCCACCCTTTATGAAATCAATTTTATCATCTCGATTGTTAGATGAATATCCGACTGTTTTGCAACGAGTGTCACAATTCCAACGAGCACATTTGTAGCAACCATTCAGCCTTTTTGCTCTTCGCTTCTTTGCAAAAGTGCTTTTACCCAAACCAGGCAGATGTTTAGGAAATGACAATGGTAATTCACCAGTTAATCGGACTTTTGCTTCTATTAACCAGCGCACGTCTTCTGGAAAGCCTTGAGCCATTAGCAACCTCAATCTTTCGAGCCTCATTCGATAAATTTTTCTCAGATCATTCATTGGAAGATTGGAATAATACTTGCGAATGCTTAAAAGGATGTTATCCATTTTTTGATGGATTTAACCTCTTCCCAACCGATCTATTTAAAGATGTAAAAGATCTGAGTAGTTCTTCATGATATTGATTCCTGCAAGATAATATGAAATAGAATAATGAAAAGAGGGAACAAGATTTCATGCGCTGTAACTTTACTGTTAAAGGAAGATTTGATTTGCGATATCGAATATTTTTCTTGGATTTTGTACTGATATTTTTCAGTATAATAATATTCAAGGTATAAAGAAACTGGGTAGAT
This sequence comes from Ligustrum vulgare, assembly GCA_963555705.1. NCBI lineage: Eukaryota > Viridiplantae > Streptophyta > Magnoliopsida > Lamiales > Oleaceae > Ligustrum > Ligustrum vulgare. Next base: position 52,283,593 of record OY743171.1, on the reverse strand, counting down.
CCACATGCTGTTGAGTCCAGCGAGAAAGCAAGGGATAGAAAAATTGAAAAGAGGGAACCGGATTTAAATGCGCTGTAACTTTCACTATTAAAGAAAGATTTGATTTGAGATATGAGATTATACTGGAATACGTGAAACTGAATTTTGTGATATTTGGTAATTTTTCATGCTACGAATGCTTTACTAAGGGGGAATATGATTACACTCAAGATATTATACTTATGCCCCATTATTATGCTTATCACACCTATGCTCATGTATAAGGGATAGATGCCACCTTTTTGCTTATGCCAAAAGGGGAAAAATATGGTGATGATTTGATTTAGCTTGAATTTGGATAATCTATATGCATGAAAATGATTAAATTCAGCGATTGAATTTATAACGGCTATATGGAAGATTCGGTCGACCGAAACTTCAAATTGGTCAACCGAAAGTTGCTGAATTTGAATATTTTGATCTATAAATAGCCATCTCATTCACATTCAATAACAACAACTTAGATAAGATTTTATACAAACTTTCTTGTGAAAATTCATTGTTCTTACTTAGTTTTTATTCATCTTTTATTTTCATAAAACTTTGATTGATCTAAACTTTGTTTTATCAAATTCATCAAAGTTTTTGGAAGAAAGTTTTGTGAAGATTCTTGGTTTTACATTGTTTGAATTTCTTCAACATCTTCACACTATATTGGAATTGAAGTGTAAGTCTCTCTTTGTTCTAAACTTGTTTTAATCTTTTAAAAGAGAGAAATTTCAATTAAGGAACTTTGATTATTTGTGCTACATTTTTCATCATCATTTGATTCATCAAAGTTCCATTGCCTAAACACTTTGAGCTTAACTTATTGTTAATTATTCAAGTGTGGCATCTCTTGGTACTTAATTCGATTCAATATTTTTAACAAGAGATTATTTGAAAAACTTTGTTTGATTGCATCAACTTTTCATTATCATTTGCATCAAAGTTTTTCTCTAACACTCGAGCTTAATTCATTGCTATCTATTGAAGTGTTAGCCTAACTCTCTTGGTACTTAATTTGAGTATATCATTTGTCAAGAGAGTTATTTCAATTGTAAACTCAATTCATTATATCTTGTGGTTTCGAAAGCCTTGTGAAAACTCGATTGTTGGTTTTCGAGAGCCTTGTCAAAACTCGATTGTTGGTTTTCGAGAGCCTTATCAAAACTCGATTGTTGGTTTCGAGAGCCGTGTGAAAACTCGATTGTAAAAGGATAGGCGCTCCTTGTTGTAAGTCGCCTAAGGATTTGGTACTCCTTGTTGTAAGTTACCAAAATAGTGGATTTGGCCTTGCTCGTGACGGAGAGCTCGGTAACGGGGGACGTAGATCACGTTGGTTGATTGAACCTCCATAAATCGCGTTTGCACTCTCTCATCCCTTTTATTTACTTACATCGCACTTACTCTATTCTATCAATTTATATTGTGCAACGCTTTATCTTAGTGCTATACTTGCCTTATCAATTAAGTTTACACATATATAGCACACTACATTGATAGTTTAGTTACTTGTAACACTAAGTGCTAATACTTGTACCTATTGGTTTTAAGTTTGAGATTATTTATCGAAAAAGTTTTATAAACCAATTCACCCCCCTCTTGGTTAGTTTACTCTTGGGCTAACACATGGAAGGCTCGTCCTCCAATTCTTGGGTATCTGGTGGCGGAGGAGAAGAGGTGGTATCTTGGGTATTCTTAAACTCCCTTTTCCTCTTAGAACCACCCCTATCTGACCTCTTTCCCTTCCCCGTTACTGTGACCCTCTTAGGTTCAGCCTCTTTTTCCAAGGTAGGTTGTTGGGGGCCCACCGGAAGCAAACTGGGTGGTGGCAGCAATGCAGGAAGAGGACCTTCAAGTTGGGCAGTGGACGCTTCGGATACCCCCTTTGCCACTCCTACTTGCAGATTAGCAAGTACTGCTTTCTGTCTCCTTTCAATCTTGCTGTCGTAGCGAAGGGCAGGAGGGACCTTTTTGGTCATAAGGCCCTTCAAGGAGATCTTCGGGAAGTCCTTGGAACCTAGCAAGAAAGAGAGAAGAATAAGGCTATGAATGATTGAGGCATAAGCTATGAAGGCAGTAAGAAAACAAACTCACTCATAGCTCGCATAAGGCCGTGCTTAACAAAAAGCTTATTCTGTTGGATGACCTCCTGAAAAGTGCCCTTGTAAGCGAATACTCGCCGCACTGCAGCTAAATCTGCGTCGGAGAGGAGGCAGGAAAAAGTGTCCCCTGCCATAAACCAATAACGTGTGAAAACAAATAAAGAAAGATGAACAGAAAATAAAAGTACATGACACACGACATGTAAGGACGCGAAAGAAAATACAAGACTCACTAGGTGGGGAAAGAGTTCAGGGAACGGTGATTTCCGGACTATGTTCCACAGGCGAGCTCTGCCACTCCCCCGCAACCCAAAACACTGGTTCATCCAGTTCTTTATTGAAGTGGGATGACCAGTAATAATATGAGGATATGAGCCTCTGGGGGACAAGTAGTACTAGTCCTTGACATCCGACCTCACATCCTTATCCCTTCTAACGGACTTCTTCAGGGTATATAAGGTGTGGATGATATGCAACGAGATGGGGTAGTCAGGGTTGACCTCTTGCCACACCAGCCAAGTACCCACCGCCTGCATCGAGAAATTAGGGGCCAACTGGTAGGGGCATAAGTTGTAACTCCTAAGTAGCGCCCTAAAGAAAGGGTGCAGGGGCAGCCTCATCCTGCAGGATAAAACATCATAGCACACGGCCACTTGACCTGGGGGAGGGCTACAGGGTCGGAAAGAAGGCGTAGGGTGCACTAATCGAACCCCTTCTGGCATCTTGAATTTCTCTGATGCTCCCGCCAAATCAACGCCTCGGATTTCCGTGGAAATCTCATTGTTTTCCCAAGATTCTGGGTTCGGATCAGGGTCCACATGATACCCTGACACTTTATTCACCAGGTCCACCCAACCTTCAACCTGGGCTATTTCCTCCTCGGATAGCCATAACTCTTCCCTATGTGCCCTAAATGGGGCCCTAATACTTAAGACGAGGTCTTGATGACCAGAAGAAGAGCCCACTGTCTCTCCTCTTTCCAAATCCCTATCCCGCTTGCTTCGAAGCTCCTGCAAAGAGGCCTCTTCGTCAGATGACAGGTGAGCCATGTTGGTCTAGTTATTTTCTTCTTCACTGTTAGAATCATCCAAATAAATTATACCACTGCATTTCCTATTCCTCCTCTTAATTTACTCCCTAAAGAAGCAAAAACTAAAAATCGATAAAGACAATTGGCAGAAACCTCTGACAGGAATCACCATCGCCAACAGTTCCTGTGAACCCGTTCCCCCAACTTTTTCCATTTTTCCTTTTGTTCTTAAAAATGGGCCAGACTCACCAAAAGGAAAACAAAATGCAAAACAAGATTTTCAAACCTACACTCGAAGATTAGAACTGGAAAAGCTTTGCACATACAAAGGAAAAGAAATTTACCTTCAAAAACGAACGTTCAAGATTGTACAGTCGAAGTGAAGAACATGCCAATGGAAGGTGTTGAGTGGTAGAGACGATTTTCTGGATGGAAAACCCTTGAAGAGATGCTGAAAGACTTACAAGAAAGGAAGAGGTGCTACAACTTCTTACGAGAGTGCTACTACGAAATTTCTAAGAGTACGGTAAAGGAGAAACAATGAGAAGAAGGAGGCTTTATAGGGAACCCAATAAACCGAAACCCTTGTCTTTGAGCTGCATGATTAACACGGGTAACCCGCGTCTCTTGGGGGATGGGCTAATCAAAGCGCCAACTGTCGGAAGAAGGGAGAAAACCATTCAGTTACCACAGTGTGTGCCACGCGCGGCAAGATGTCACCCCCCATCCCTTTCTTATTTCTTGGGAACTGATATCAGTAGCTCCCTTATATTAAATGCGCCGCCTAGGAGACATGCTAGTATAATCCCGACTTTCGCCTGGGAGGTAAAACGGAAGTAGGAGGTCGGCTTTACTTTGAATCCGAGCTCCCCCTAAGGAATGTCATTCCGAGCCTTAAGCTTGCAGCGTCATATGATAATTCCCAGCTAACGGATGGCGGAATAATTATAAAATATTGGATGTAACTAGATAACGGAGTTTGGGAAAAACCGCAATCTTATAACTGTCTAATTACAGAACTTTATCAGAACAAGATTAGTGCTTCGAGCCTATGACAAATCATATCCGCCCATGAATGACCACATCGGATTTGAAGAACTAGTATTGAAACTAAGCTCAAAAAGGAGTACAGTGAACCACTAGCGAGGGCCCAATGGACCTTGGCCCATGGCTAAAGCTTATGATATCTCCTTGGGTCAACTGTCGAGGTGGAACAACACATGAACTTCTTTAGCCGAACTGGTTTATGTCTAGCCGAGGTGTTTTATGTTTAGCCGGGGTGCTCCATGGTAACACCTCGGATGAGTGATTGGACAATGGATGGAGTCAGAGATGTGACACCCCCTTTATCAAAAAGTGATAGGCGCCCATCCCCTACCAACGTATCAATGATTACTGCCAAAAAGTAAGATCCTCCTCTCCAACTGCTAGGGTAAATACACGTGTAAAGTCCGCCACGTGTCGCAATCCGAAACAACAACTTCCTCTGTAAATAAGACATTCCTTTCATCCAAAGGGGGTTAGCATTTTCACTCTCTTAACTGAATATATTTACTCTCACTCTCCTTTCACTCTTTTACACACTTATATTTCCCGCACTCAATTTATATTTGCTTGAAATGAGTACTGACTTTGACATCGGAATGTAAACGGGAGCCACCTCGGCCCCCTTTGCAAACTGATTGTTTGTTACAGTGCGCAGGAGATCCATGTATTCAAGAGGGAGGAGTTGAGACGTGTTGATCCAAGGTCCAGCCGGATTTTGTGGTCAACAGTAACAACTTTCCTAAATATAAGGAATTTATCTTTAATGATATCAATAAAAAATATTACATTTTCTCTCATGAGAATCTGTCATTTTTCTAAAGTTATTATAAAAAATCTAATAATATTACGAATAGTTTGAAAACTTGGTATTTTTCAATTACAGGAGATTATACTTAGGTAGTTACGTAATTTACCCATTAATTAATGTATGACCTATGTTATTTAAATAAAATATTTAATAACCCAATTAATTTTTCATTAATTCAATTAATTCCGACAAAATCAACTTCTCACGAGATGACGGGAACTTTGTGAGAAGCTTGAATGGAATGGAATTAAATAAATTATTATACATATGTAATCATGTTGTGATAATTGCAATTTTGGTTTAAGATTTATTTATTTATTTATTTATTTTTTTTTTGATCAAATTTTTAAATTTTTTTTGATCAAATAAGATTTCTCAAACTTTATACAAGAACAAGTTAATTCCTAACTTTCTTATCGTTGAATAGTCTACCTTTGTTCAAATATTCTTTAAATTATCACGTGACTTCATCATTCAAACTCTTAGTGTTAATTGTTTCAATGACCACCTAACTTTACACTTTTTTTTTTTTACGCAATAATTACAATTTATAAATAATACAATTTTTCAAACTATTTTTTAATCACGCATATTTTCTCTCTCCAATATTTAACCATTGATCTACCTAGAAAACACCAAAAATTCAAAAAATAAACGACGGCTCAAGCCGCCAAACACTCCGTAACATTTTGTCACGGTTTAGCCACTTAACTTTAATATGCTTTCAAATGACCACCGAACTTTATATATTGTCACGGTTTAGCCTTCCAACTTTAATATGTTTCCAAGTGGCCACCGAACTTTTTATGGTGTCACGTATTACCCACCCAGTTCTTGATGTTCCGACCTCATTTGATACCTCAAAATTAAACTTGAACATGCGTTTTTGAAACTAGAGATTGAAACTTCAGTGGCCAGTTGGAAGTATATTAAAGTTGGGTGGGTAATACGTGACATCATACAAAGTTCGGTGACAACTTGAAAGCATATTGAAATTGGGTGGCTAAACCGTGACAGTATATAAAGTTCGATGCCCAACGGGATAAGACGATTCAAAGTTCAGTGCCCACTTTAAAGCATATTAAAGTTTGATGGTTAAACCATGACAGCATATAAAGTTCGGTGGTCATTGTAACAATTAACTCAAATTCTTAACGTTATCAAATGAGCATGTTTGGGCAGGCTTATTCTAGAAAACTAAGGTGGTCAAATATGCTTATAAGCCCATAAAAAGCTCCAAGAGATGTTGATTTTGCTTATAATTAAGCGAATGCCAAAAACATGTTATTATATCTCATAAGACAACTTATCTGAACGTAAGTGCATAATTTATAACTTCATTTCTTTTGTAGGTTGACTAAGAATGAAAAATTGAGATTAATGAAGATTTTGATTGTCCGTGCACAGTTTTTTTTTCCTTAGATAAAATGAATGGTTGAAAATTGAAGAGATAAAATGTGTGGTTAAAAAAATGATTTGAAAAATTGTATAAAAATAATTGATTTATGAACATGTTCTTTTACTGTTATCGAATGGATTGTAAGTTATTCCTTTTTAAAGGTTAGGTCCATCTTGTCAATAGTGAAATGAATTCTGGACCAATCTTGCAATTTCCTCGATCAGATTCAAACTTGTCGAAAGTACTATCATTCTCTTTGGTAACCAAAATAAACTGATTGATAAACTAATTTATAAATTGCACAATTTTTCAAATTACTTTTTAACCACATATATTTTCTTTCTTCAATTTTCAACAACTATTTTTTACCTCAAAATTATAAATAAACATGTTGAAGTCACGTCCAAAATATGGCACATTGGGCCGCTAGTGAAGGCCCAACGAGGGTCCATTGGACTTCAGTCCATGATCAAAGTTTTAGAAACCCCCCTGAACTAATGACCGAGGTGGAAAGGCACAGGAGCCCCCCGACCGAACTTGTTTGTGTCTAACAGAGGCGCTTCATGCTTTGCCGAGGTGTTTACGGTAGCGCCTCGGATGTAAGGATGAGATAAGACATGAAGTCAGAGATGTGATACTGCCTTTATCAAGATGTGACAGACGCTCATCCCCTACAAAATGTAGCAATGATTACAATCAAAAAGTAAGGTTGTCACCTTCAAGAGCTGAGGTACAGACAAGTGTAAAGCGTAACACGTGTCACAATCCAAGAGAATTACTCATTCTACAAATAGAACACACTTGCCTCCAAGAAAGGGGTTAGCAATTTCATACTCTTAACTAAAAATATTTCTCTCACTCCCTTTTCTTTCTTTTACGCACTTATATTTCTCGCACTCAAATTATATTTGTTGAACATGACCGCTGACTTTGGCATCGGAGTGCAAATGGGAGCCACCTCGGCCCCCTTTGCAAACTGATTGTTTGTCACAGTGTGCAGGAGATCAACGTGTTCAAGATGGAGGAGTTGAGACGTGTTGGTTCAAGATCCAACCGGATTTTGTGGTCAACAAAATCAATTTATAAATCAAATAGTGTTAGTATTACCAAACTTTTGTATTTTTTATGTAAAATATATTATTGAAAATTGAAGAAAAAAATATGTATAATTAAAAAATAATTTAAAAAATTATGTAAAAAAATTGATTTATAAACCTGCTCTTTTACTGTAATCGAACGGATTGTAAGTTATTAAGGTCCATCTTGTCAACAGTGAAATGAATTATAGTCCAGTCGTGCAATTTCCTCGATCAGATCAATTTATAAAATATATAATTTCTCAAATTAATTTTTAATCAAACAATTTTTCACTCTCAAATTTTAAACATCTTTTCTTTTACGTCAAAATCATAAATTAATCAAACAACGCTCGTCGTCGATGTAGAAGATTGCCAACTCCCATTCCCAACCCACCACCTCAAGTTCCATTACGCCGCAAGCCCCGTTCCTCTCTTCCAGAAAAATTCGTGACAAATTCTAGTATTCTACATTAACGTGGTTTCACAATTCAACCCCCGTAAGCGAATTACTTGTCAGTTGTCACTGATATTGCGGAATTTGGGAGATAATGGACGGCGGATATTCGTCGGGAGAAGGGACAGTGACGTGTGCGACGTGGATCAGACGACCGGAAAACGAGCACTTGGTGGTTCTCGGTAAATCGAGTCCGTCTTCACTCGAGGTCTTCTCCTGCGACCCCAAGACCACTTCTTTCTCCCCTTCTCCCAAGGTTTTATTGTCTATTCGATCAATTTATTTATTTATTTTAGTGCTAATTTTTTTAGAATTGGATGTTGGAATTAACCGTTTTGGCACAAAAACTGAATATTTTAATTTGCTAGCTTTCGAGATTTTATTTTTTATTTTTAATATGTGACCACTATTTGTATTTCTTTGGGATACTAAAAGTTAATTTCTAAGGATTTAAGTTAAGGTTTACTTCTTAGAAAGTAATTTAGTTTAGTATAAGTTTGTTGCTTTTATGTATATATGTAGGCTAAGTATGAATTTGAAGAAGGGGTTAATCCAGTGAACATTGCGGTGCATCCAAGTGGAGACGATGTGGTTTGTTCCACTAGCACTGGTTGCTGCAAGTAAGTATTCATTTTTACTCAACTTTTTATGCAACTATTGCATGAGCAAAAATGGCTGTCTATAAAATGCATGTAATTTTGATAGCTTAAGAAAGTAATGGTAACTGCATGTCGAAAAACTGATCGAGTAGGCTAATTCTAATTAATGCCAGAAGAAAGAGTTCAACATGGTTAGGGCCTCCTAAAATTGTTTAAATCTTTTAGTAGATGTCGGGAACTATGAGAACACATATTTGTCATTTGTTAGATATAGGAATAGCGTGAGATGATTTTAACATGTTTTGAAATGGAACTTGATATCTAAATTTTTGAAAGAAATGATTATTCTTGATAAAGACTTATAGCCTCAAATAAATTCTTATGCTTGTTGTTTTCCATTTTACCCTCACCATGGATAAAATATACAAGGGAGATGAAATTTCACACATATACGTAAGTACTTACACACATATATACATAAAAATTGCATGTCTCACCATCCCCTTTCTACTAGGTTACTTGTAATAATTTTTCCATATATTCTGTGTTTGATGTGTTCTGCCACCTTTAAAAATCTTGGTGGGGTGCTGGCTTGATGTTTCAAGTACTGTTAAAGATGTTTTACTCGTTGATAGCTTAAAACTTCTCAGATCATTTAATATTTTATTCCTGTAAATAGTTAAGGTTGACTTTTTAATGCTTTGGAGGCCCAGGATATAGCTAATTGACAGTTGTTTCCCAATTTCCACAACGTTTCATTTTCCTGATATTGTAGACTTACAATGTCATGTGTCGCTTTATGTAGATTATATGAGGTTTATGGCCAGGAAGACTATGTAAAATTAACAAAAAAAGATCTAGCTCCTCTACGAGATGTTGGTCCGCAAAAATGCTTAGCCTTTAGTGTCGATGGAAGTAGATTTGCTACTGGTGGAGTTGTAAGCTATTGAATATTATCTATTCTTTAAGTTTGTGAACATATGATAATTTGGAAAAGATACATGTACTCTGATTATGTTCTTTCAACTTGAAGGATGGACATCTCAGAATATTTGAGTGGCCAAGCATGCAGGTCATATTAGATGAACCAAGAGCTCACAAGTCATTCCAAGATATGGACTTCAGGTAGAATTATCTAAGTAATTTTATCAATAGCCCAGAAGGTTTTTAAGCAAGTGTGTGTAGTTATTTTCCATATGTACATATTCACTCATTTTCTAAAGTGCCCAAGGGATATCTGTACTTTTTTTTTCCAAAAAGTGCAATCAGGATTCAGGAATCAAAGAAAGAAAGAACTCAGCCTTTTATTATTTTTTTGAATTGTCTGCAACCAATATTGGACTGGTCACACAAAATACCGAAAGCAGAAGAAAAGGAGACTGAATATTTTTCTGTTTTTAACTTCCTTTCATCACACATGCAATTGTTTGATGATCTTAATCCATTCAAGACTTTAGACATGGATTTCAAGGTTATGCTCCTGATTTTTCTTTCCATTCAGCTTGGACTCAGAGTTTTTAGCCACAACCTCAACTGATGGCGCAGCAAGAATATGGAATGCAAACGATGGTGCTCCAATAACTACTTTGACTCGAAATTCAGTATGTCATATTCTTTTTCAGAGTTCTGCACGTCATTTTCCCCTCGTTAGGGTGTCCATCTCACAACTTTCTTTGCAGGATGAAAAAATTGAACTTTGTCGATTCTCCAAAGATGGGACGAAGCCATTCTTATTTTGCACTGTTCAAAGAGGTATTTTAAATGCTCACGATTTTCGTAAGATGTAGTCAACTTTGTAATTATGATAAATTGAAAGCTTGTACAGTTGAACTTGAAATATTATTATGTTTATCATTCAGGAAATAAATCGCTTACTGGTGTTTGGGACATTAGCTCGTGGAATAAAATTGGGCACAAGAGGTTGCTTAAAAAGCCAGCTTCAATCATGTCAATGAGTCGGGATGGGAAGTATCTTGCTCAGTAAGTGCATATCCTCTTTAAATTTTATTTTTGTAAGAATTATTTTGTTCTGAAAGCAAATAGTTCCTGAGGTTTCTTTGTGGAATTATGCTTGGCGGCATCTCATCTTTTTAGAGGATTTTATGGAGTTGGGACACTTTGCCAACATATCGTGGCCATGTAGTGAATATGCCGCTGACCTGGCAAAAACAATTAAAAACTATAAGTAGTTAAATGTCAAATTAATCTGGCGGTGACTTCCTCAGTGGGTCGCATGCACGTGGGTGGATGAGGGAAGGAGAAAGGTTGGAAGGGGCGATGGAGTGATCGATAGTGAAACACCTTCTTAGGGTTTTACTGTGTGACGGCGCAATATGGAAGTGAAACACAAATATGGCTTTTTGATTCAGCAACTATATGTGTTCATCTTTTAAAAGGTCACATTTTGGTTAAAAGATATGTGTGTCAATCTTGGGCCCAAAATTGAGTTATAAACATTTCTACAAAATGACAGCTTTCTTTGTCAAAATTTCAAAATTATAATTATAATTTAGCCCGTACTAACATAATTTTAGATTGAAATATTCAAGAAACACCAAATACATCTCTACATGTCCCTTGACTTCATCAGCAGTATAACTCAAATCGCTAGAAGAGCCATGCAATTTAAAGATTAAAATTTTTAAAATCAAATATACTACTCGATAGGTACTATTTTCTGGTTAATTAAAGATTATTGTGGTACAAGTTTAGATGTTTATGACAGGAAACACACTTAGGCTGTGTTTGATAGCGATGGTGGAATTTGAGTGGAAAGAAAATGAATTTCAGGGAATTGAATTCTAGGGAATTAAAAGTTTAATGTGTTTGATTGATTTAATTTTCTAGGTAGAAAAAGTGGAGAATTTTTCAACTTTTGTTGTTTGATTGACATTATTTTCCATGGAAAATAAAGTAAAATTTAGCTATTATAATATTTTTTTTTTTTTTTCATTTTTTAACAAGTTTGTACTTAGTAATAATAATGTTAATTTTTGGAAAAAAAATAAATCAATTAACAACAACAAAAATGATCAAACGTAACAAAAATGGTATAAGATTTTTCATGGAAAATAAAACCTCCTCCCCCCTTGGAAAACGAATTCATCCAAAACAAGGAAAATACCGGATTTCGAGGCAAGTGGAAAAATGAATTCCATGGAAAACTTAGGCAACCAAACAGGGCAAAGTTGGAAAATCATATTTTCCATGGAAAATATGGCGAATCAAACGCAGCCTTAGCTTTGCGGAAGAAAATTAGAATTCATCAAGACTGTTCCTTTAATAATAATTTTTCTTAGTTGATGTTGTTTTGTTTAAGGTACCAAGTGTGTGGATTGAAGCCGCCTTGTGAGGATCGGGTTTCAACCTTCTGATCTAAAAATTAGTTTGTGTCCAGTGAGTTCAGATTAAAGGTTTTATGAAATTTGATCACCATCATTTGAGTGACCCAATCCACGGTCTTAAGAGTAGTATTGTTGCTTCCGAACAGTCCCTCCCTCAACGTGATGCTCTTGTGACTTGTTGACTTGAACTCATAACCATAGCTCTGTTTCCATTTGTTAGAATCAGACTTCAATTATTTCATCCGAAAATCGATTGGTGTCCAGTGAAGATAGGCTAAACATTTTATGACATTCAGTCATCATCATCATTTAAAGTGACATAACGCATGGGCTTAAGAGTGGCATTGTTGCTCTCCAACAATTAATTAAACCATTCAATCTAAAAGTTTTAAGTTGTTACATCAAGCCAAACGTATATCATTTTTAGATATTATCTTGAACATGTCCCCCTCACGTATAGGTAGGATTTATTATTTATTTTCATCAAAGCTTAACACGTACACTAATTTATTTAAAATGAACCTATCTTTTTTACCATGTTAAACCACTTGATCTAAAAATTAAGTTTTAAATCTGTGTGAATGATATTATCTTCAACAGATTATAATGTCATGACCTTTAAAAAGTATATTTGGTAAGGTAGCTTGTAAAGTTTTGTCAATGTTAAGCAGAATATATTGTCCTCAGAGATATGATTGATGTCAAAATTGCAATCTGATATTAAATGATGATCTCCTTCTCTCGAGGAATTTATTTTCGTAAGAAGAGATAAAAGTTTTCATGTTGAAGCTGGAGATATTATTGTGAAATTCATAATATTCCAAAGTTTCACTTTAATTAAGTTGTCTTTAGAAATTATTGATGAAGAGCAACATCTGTATTACTGTATTCAAGAAGATAATTATTGTACATTTTATTTGACAAATTTTTTTAGTCTTCAACTTCAATATTTAAATTAGAAAGTAATTTGCTTTCATTAAAGCTTGTTACTCTCGTTATAGATTCCATTTCCATTATATTTCTTTTGTCTCCTTCTTAACAAGGTCCGTTCTTACCTACCAACATGGACACCTATGCCCAGTTGGGGCTTGGGTTCAAAGTCATGTTGGACCGCCCCTTGCCTGTGTGGCCAACATTTTTGCACCTCTAATAAGAACGATAGATGATCAACTTTCATGGTCCCCTCCATCTTTTTTAACAAGTATAAATATCCACAAACTGTTACTATAATTTATAAAGCAAAATAAAGCTTTAAGAAATATCTGTCAGCAGCTTTATGGACCGAGCATGACCATCAATTAATAAAACGATCTGATGAATTTTAGCTCCTTCTGTTAATTTGTATTTTCCTAGTTTTGCTTCCAGGGTCAATAGTTTGCTTTCAATTGGTGATTTTTGCAAATGATTTTTGAATTTCTTTTAACACAGGGGGAGCAAGGATGGGGATATATGTGTAGTAGAAGTGAAAAGAATGGAGGTTCGCCACTTGAGTAGAAGGCTTCACTTAGGTTCTAATATTGCATCTTTGGAATTTTGCCCTAGTGAAAGGTAAAATTCGAATAGAATATCTCTGTCTTTTCTGTATTTTGGGGCTTGAATCTATCGTTCACATATTATTTGCTTACCACTGATTTCACTGAAAACATCTTACTATCTTGGGCTCCTAAGTTGGCATCACCAGCAATATCTCAAATGATGTCAAGAGAGGTGTGAGACTTAGTTTACATCATGATTCACACTAGAAGTTATGTTCACGTGAAAGTAGGGAATTATTTGGTTGTTCCATACCTGTTGCAGTGTATCTGAACTCTGTCTGGGGTGATATTCATTTTTTAACTGAGAGACAAAAATTGTGAAATTTTTGAAGAATGCAGAATATTACAGCAAAACTAACATAATGGAACTTACATCACTGTGTCAATTAAATCCTGTGGAATTTTTATATTGGATTGATCCCGTATGAATAATATGGTAACATCACTGGTAATGTTGAATACACAACGGAGAATCACTAGCAAATCTGAGCAAATAGTATTTTTGGTTGATTACAAAAAACTTTGTAAGGACATTTACATCCTTGTATAAGTTGAATTTGTTCTCCAAATAACTGAAATCTCAAAAGGAAGGATTCTTCCGGTAGACATAAATTCATTGAAGAATGTCTTGTTTATATCGAATAAAGCTACGTTGCAAAAGCAATGTGATCCAAATTGAAGACGTCAAAAAAGGAAGAAGTGGAGTGAAATTAGCACGACTTGGCATGTTTGTAAAGAATTTAATTGCATTGCATTGTATTGTATTGTACGTACTGATTTAAAAATTTATATAATGGTCAAATTATGCACGTGATCTACTTGTTTGTAAGTAAAGCCTGCCTTATTGTCATAATAAGTAACTTTTTATGAGTAAAATAAAGATCAACTAACCAAAAGTGAAGTGAAATTAGCACGACTTGATATGTTTGTAAAGAATTTAATTGTATTACATTGTATGTACTGATTTAGAAATTTATATAGTAGTCAAATGATGCATGTGTTCTACTTGTTTGTAAGTAAAGTCTGCCTTATTGTCATAATAAGTAACTTTTTATATGTAAAATAAAGATCAACTAACCAAACACTTTTTAGCAAAAAATTACTTTACAACTAAATTTGAGATTCTTTTAAGCTTAGCCGAACATGCTCCCTTTGGTTTTTGCAGGGTAATTCTTACCAGTTCTACTGAATGGGGAGCAGTGGTGACTAAACTAAGCGTTCCCGCTGATTGGAAAGGTCTCTCTCCAACCCCCACCCCCACCCCCACCCCCTAACAATTCTGAAACTTAGTCTAATTTTGTTTTTACTTTGTTCTTGTTTGCAGAGTGGCAAATATATGTACTACTCTTCGGACTATTTTTGGCGTCACTCCTTATATTTTATGTATTCTTTGAAAATTCCGATTCATTCTGGAACTTCCCGAAGGATCAACCCTTGAGATCAAACATTGAAACTATTTTGGGAGATCCACAGACTGATGATCAAAATATGTGGGGAGCTTTTGGGCCACTTGACATGTAATCTTCTCTCTGATTTTGCTCTGTAGAAGTCAAGTGTTGACTGGAACAAGAGAATGAAATAAGGATATACTTCTTAAGGTGATTGAGACTCTTTTTTAATTATATTAATATTTACATATTCCAGCCTTCTCCACTATTATTTTCCATGGCTTCTCAATCACTAGTTGTATTGGCCTGAGCATAATTATTTAATACTGCAGAAATTTGAGTTTTTTTTTTTTTTTCTCTTTTTTTTCCCCTTTCCTTTCTCAGATAGTTGCTTCAAGTAATTGGAGAAAGCTTTAAATGTGCTACTTAAATGAATGATACACAAAAGATCTGCCTTTCGCAACTCTCAATAATAAATTGGATATATAATTCACGGCATTTACTGTACAAGATTTTAGCTTCCGTTGTTCTAGAATTGAATTTAATATTTTGTACTGAGAAGTGAGAATGCCCATTAAGCATTGCTAGTGTCTTTGTAAAACCTCTAAGATCTAGTTTATGAGTGATCTTTTGATGAGAGAAGTTCCACTCCTTGAAAGTTCAGTGGACAATGTACAATACTGAAAATATATTTGACGTGTTGGAATCGATAAGGTTGAATGTATTATGTTATACGAGACATGTATATTTTACGTAGGAAGCTCAACTCGTTCATAGTACAGTGGAGAATTAACAGTAATGAGTATTTTTTCCTTTCACTTAATTGTCCAGGCAGTATAATTACGAATGAGTCATAGGATGTATTTGATATGTTAAACTTAAGATAAACAAGTATTGTAGTAAAAAAATGTCCCTTTGTTACCTGGTAATATCGTGTGACTTATAAAATAATTTATTTATGATTTTGAAGTAAAAAATAGTAGTTGAAAATTGAAAAAAGAAAATTTGTGTCGTTTAACAAACACTTTCTAACTTGTCATTCTTTTTTCACTCTTACCTCAATGCATACCAAACTTCTTAAATTTATGGTACTTTCCCATCTAAGATAAGAAGATGTCCAGAACCGAACCAAATTTGCTTATACTAGTCAACGAGTAAAAATGACCTAAAGTTTAGCTATATAGTTGTTAACCAACGATCGTAATATTAAAATATGTCTTTGGGTTGAACCGCTTGATCTAAAAGTTTAAGCTTTAGATTGGGCTAAATGTATAACATCAATTTTGAACAGTCCACTCGCGTGTATGTGGAATTTTTCCAATATTCATGAAATCTCATTAATTACAATTCACCAAATCAAAATTCACGGACGAGAAATATGAGGCTCTCACAAGTGATCATTGCAAACATATACTAAACACTTAAAAGTAACATTTATGCACAATTTCGTAATAACACTTAAAAAATAAAATCGAGGGTAAGTGTATCACATTTGAGTGGCTTTGAGATGAGAATCGATTCAAGAAAATTCCTTGCTAGTGGCTAGTAATTGATAAAGGCTCAATACTACGGCTAATGCAAGCCTCAAGAGGAAGAAGAGAATCAATAAATTCACAATTAACAAGAGGGGAAAAACGGAGCACAAGTGACCATGAAAAGACACTGAAAATTATTGTAATTTGCGCAAAATTTCACATCAAACACACTTAAAATCAAGAACACCTAATCAACACACCCAGTAGAATCAAACACACTCAATTCGACTATGAGATTATGCAAATCTATATTCTGCATATTACCCAGTAGAATCAACACACACAAAATGAAGGACATCAACGACGAACCAGAACACCACAATATCACATAACCCAGCCACAAATGGTCACCAAAAGATATTTAAAAGCTGTAATAGAATAGACTCGGGTTGAAGAACAGTGAAAACTAACATGTAAATGTCTAAACGCCGCACTGAACTTCGAGATGCAAATCTTCATATTCGAAATGGGACATATTTGGCCCAAAATAAGAACGTTGAGGTAGAAAATAAGTAGGAGAACAATGTATAACACTCAAGTCCTGTCTCCACCCTCAATTTGAAAGACCCATATGCAAAACCAACTGCTACTTCACGAGGAATAGTAACTCTGAACAACCGATGATAACTTAGATCAAAATCACCTCAAATCTCGATAATCTACTTCAATAAACCACATTGCCGATTTGCTAGGTCACAGGAAAGAAACTGAGATTCAAGAAAAGAAAATAAAAATAAAAAAGTAAATTGGCCGAAACCAGCTGGCACAGCCGCGCTTCCTCGTCACCGGCTAGATCTGTCGGTTGATCAAGTAATTTTACTTTTACGCATGCTAATTGTATAACACGAGTTACCTCAAACTTACGTCACGACGACTTTTCTAATGCTTAATGTAATGTTTAGTTGAAAATTACTCAATGAGTCCAAAAAGCTTTTAAGATGTGATCGACTCCGTTTGGTAACACTGTTTGATTTATAAATTGATTTATTTATGATTTTGAAGTAAAAAATAGTAGTTGAAAATTGAAAAGAGAAAAATGTGTAATTAAAAAGTGATTTGAAAAATTATGTAATTTATAAATTAGTTTATAAATTAAATAAAGTACGTTTACCAAACGGATGCTCAGTAAGAACTACTCAAATCTTTAAAAACCAGGCAGTAATAGTTGTTACTTGTAAGAGCATCTTCAATGGAGGTATAATTTTAGGTATAAATTAATATCTTAGAAATTGCTTTTACATTCCAATATACATTTCGATAGATTTAAATCAAAATTGTGCTATAATGGTGAGTGTAAATTAAAACTTATAATTTTTGTAATTTTTAATTTGCACAAATATTCTTGTTCGTAAAAAAGAAGGGTCTCAAAGAGACCGTGTGCATGTGCACACTTGATATATCCCCGTATATATCTATTAGTTTATAACGCATATATCCGTATAATCCTCATCAATCAACGTCTAGAAAGTGCACAACAGTGGGTCATGTAATATGTAAAAGTGGATGCAAATGTACATCAAAATATACAATTTTGGCCGAAAATTTAATTTACATCTCTTTTACAACCCATCATTGGAGAGCATTCTAGTGAATTTGAGGATTTAAATCACTAATTGGAGCTAATTTACACCATGATTGCGGATACTTTAAGAGTATCTTGTATATATTAGATCTAATTAGTAATTTAGATCTCCAAATTTGTCGGAATGATCTCCAATTGGTGTAACCTAGATGTAAATAAACTTTTCGACAAAAAAAATGTATATTTAGATGTACATTCATATCCAATTTTACAGATTCCCATGGCCATATATCCATATAATATATCAAGTCTTGTTGGATTGAATCTGAATTAGCTTCTCCTTCTATTTCAACACAAACATGAATAAATTATTACAATGATACTTAGTTCTTGTTTGATTCTCTTTAAAATTTTCTCTCTTTTTTACAGTACTCAATCTCAATCATCAATTAAAAACCTATAGCGACCCAGAATTTTTATGCAATAAATAATTATTTTAATATTTAGAAAATTGTGTCGCTACTATTTCATTTATTATTTTGAAGTTAACGCCGCGACGGATTCGTCTAGCCAAGTCAAGAAATATCGAATTTGTTCGATTTTAAATTAAAATCCGAATTTCTAAAATTATATTATTTTTATTATTTATTTAAAGTATTATTTTCAAAATCATTTTTCAGTCCAAAATATATCAGTTTTAAATACTTTTCTTGATCGAAGTTAATCCAATATTTATCAAAATTGTATCATGAACCCACATATTTTTCTTCCTTCTTTATTACTCTTTCCACCTCAATATACCATAATCAAAGCATCTTCATCATATCATTACACCTAAAAAAGAACACCACTACCAATTAATCAAAGCTATCACAATTCAATCCTACCCCATGTGTATACTAAACATAATGATGAATTACCCATATTCCACCCTTTTCATACCTAACTATTCATCATTTTTCCTAAATTTATACGTTCTCCATCTCCCTCACGCAGTTAACCTCACCACTGCAAATCACCATTTCAACATCACCATCCACACTGATTCATCTCATAACCATCTCAACCTTCACACATCCAAACCTCCATCTCCAATCCACATTTTCATCACGATCAGAAACCAACCAAAATCATTCATCATCAGTTGGCACCCTGCAGCTTTTTCAACGCCAATTGAATCATGAACAAGCAACAATCATCAGAATCAAACACCACCACTGCAACCCCTGTTTCCAGGCCACAGTCCAACACCACCACATTCTGATCCTTATCATCACCAATCCACCATCACAGCACAATCCTACAATCCAGTCAAACCACCCTGCCACTCGAATCGTAAATCACAACTGCCACCACCACCGCACGCAGTTAACCCAAAAATCAACCCAAACCCAAGAAACAGAGTAACCAGAAAATCACCTACCTCAAATGCCGGATTTTCGCCGGAAAAACCCCGACCTAGAATCTCGGATTTCAGCCCCAAATCGCACCAATCTCCGCCTTTCTTGCTACCACACCTTCCTCTTCGTTATCACCATTCAACGGCGGTGATACCGCCGTGGAATCACCTACGATTTTGCGCAGTACACGACGGAGTTCCTTGCTTCCCTATCACCGTTCTGAAATCGCGCGAGAGAGAGAAAGAGTGTGTTTTGAGTAAAGTGAGAGAGAGAGAAGATAGATCTGACGTTATAATATTAACTTTCAAATATTTCACTTTAGTCCCTAAGCTTTAAAGTTTTTCAAATCAGTCCCCAACTTTTTAAGTTATCCATTTCAGCCCCAAAGTTTTAAATGATTTACTTCAGCCCTTTAACTTTAAACTCTTTTATTTCAATACCTGCTGATTTACTTTTAAGCCCAAGTTTCAAAGTATTCATTTTAATCCCTCAACTTTCAAAATATCTATTTTAGTCCCTGAACTTTCAAAAGTATTCATTTTAGTCCCTCAACTTTCAAAACATCAATTTTAGTCCTCAAATTATAATTTATCATTTTGAACTATATATTCGATATACTAAAGTGACTTATTGGCTAAGACGAAGCGTACGGAGAATTTAAAGAAATTGAAGTCATTCCCGCTCAACTTTGCACTCGTCGGATTTGAGGTAGACTCGCACTTATTAATTGATTTAAATTATGATTTCATATGAATGTCATGTGACTTGTGAAAGTCAATTTTTAAGAAAAACAAGTATGTTTTTATGAAAGGTAAATATACCTTATGTTGTTATGAAAAGTAAGTATGTTTTTATGAAAAGAAAATATACTTTATGTTTTTACGAAAAGTAAGTATATCCTATGCTTCACGAAAATGTTTTTTTGGATCATTGCTATGAAATCAATCTACCAAGATTGTTTTGGGTCCCATATGATAAGTTATGATATGTTAAGGGGACCGGAGTTTTAGTAGCGCTACACATAAGAATTCTTGCCACCTAAGTTCGGTAACATTCTTGTGTCTCCTATGTTTATGAGGATTTGCCACGAAGTTCGGTAAAATTCCTATGTTTCCATATGTTTATGAGGATTTGCCACCTAAGTTCGGTAAAATTCCTGTCGCATATGTTCATGAGGATTTCGATCCTATCTTATGTTATGATGCAATTGATCCCTATGAATTTCAGAAAATTATGCTTGGTATACTTACTACATAAGAATTCTTACCACCTAAGTTCGGTAAAATTCTTATGTTTATGAGGATTTCGATTTTATCCTATGTTATGATGAAAACTTACTGTTATTATGATTTTACTACATAAGAATTCTTACCACCTAAGTTCGGTAAAATTCTTATGTTTATGAGGATTTCAATCCTATCTTATGTTATGCTTTCAAAAGAAATTATGCTTGGCATAATTAAAATGTTTTTATAAGTATATGGTTTCAAAGAACTGTTTTCAAAGAGATGTTTTCAAAGAGCATATGATTTGCAAAATATGTCCCGTGCTGTAATGCACAATTTGAGTTTTATCAAGAGCAGTTTTATAAAGAAGCTCTATCAATGCCTGTTTTATAAAGAGCCGGGATTTATGTGTTTAATCATCTTATAAATTAAATTAATTTGCGATGAGTCTACTGAGTATTTCCCCCATGAAATACTCACCCTACTTTTTAACAGTTTTGCAGATTTCGGAGACGGTGGCGAACGATGAATGATGGTGGCAATAATCGTTGAACGGTTGAAAGTTTGACGTTAATGATTTCCGTATTTTCCAAACAAATCGAATAATTTAGAGAAGTTCATTTATTTGAGAAATTATGATATTGGCAATTTCTTTACAATATTAATGGTTCGATTTACTATTTCAAATGGTTTCATAAATGTTTTCAATTTTAGCGGCCATTACAGTTTATTTAATGTTGCCAAAAATGAATTTCAATTATTTCTTCCGCAAAAATATTATTCGAAAAATTTAGACAGAAAATGACGTAGTGAATCGGGTATACGGAACTCGGGGCGCTACAAAACCAACTCACAATATTTGATTTTTCAACCAAATCTTAATCATCAATTCTCCTAAAAATTACTATTCATTTAAAAAAACATTTTTAAAACAATACTAAATACAAACTGAATAAAAAAATAAAATTCAACTGCAAACATAAATATATATTTGATTGATTGAAGAAGGAAGTTTCTGGAAATAAGTTTGTGATATGTGAATTCAGTGTCAATGAACTATTGGAAGAGTAAATGTAAAATTAAAATTGGATTTTTAATTTTGTAACCAAATTTTAAATTTTTAGATCAATTTATTAGTAATATACATATAAATACAAAAATTGAAAATAAATTAACTTGAGAAATTTACCAGCAAGAATATTTGTGCAAAAAAATTAATTAATTAATTAATTAATTAAAATTTATAAATTTTAATTTAAATCTATTCATTGTAGCACAATTTAGTTTAGGTTAATAGCACAAAACGTCCCTACCTTTGACATGTATTGTGCAAAACGTCGCAACGTTGTGATTTTTTACGCTAAACGTCACAACCTTTACATTTTCTTGTTGGAGACATCATTTCTATCAAATTTAACCCTATTTTTATTTTCACCGTTAATTTGGAAATGAACAGTAAACATTTAACACATGTAAGGGTATTTTCGTCAAAATCAAAAGCAGCCCATTCATATTTGGATAATTGACACAAAACTTCCCTACGTTTGACACTCAATGTGGAAAAACATCCATACGTTCCTTTTTTTGGCAAATAACGTCCATACGTTTATTTTTTTAGCGAATAATGTCCCTACCTTTAGATTTTCTTGCTGATTAGTCCTCAAATTTTACTTTTCTTTCAATTTAGTCATTCTGTATTTGATTTAAAAGTCATTGTCTTCAAACATGTATAACTTTTGATCTATAACTCCGAATTGCACTCCGTTTTTTGCGTTGAACTCCAAATTCAACCATCTTTCTTATGATATATCATGTGCTCATTTATTAAACATTTAGTTTTGACTTTTGTATAGTAGATACTTATTTTGTTAGGGCATCATTGATTAACGTAAATTGATTTCTGTCAATTTTATTGAAACAGTGAAATTTTAATTTTAGTGTGTGTTCGACGGTCAGCGGAATTTCTAAATTGGATTTATTTGACTTTTTTATTTTTTTAAGGTAAAATGTTTGATTAAAAATTGGTATGTTTAGCCCCTGTTTGTGCAATATTATAATCTCAAATCACTTTTTGAACAACACACAATTTCTTTCTTCAATTTTTTAAAAGTGATTTGAAGAGAGAAAATGTGTGTTGTTCAAAAAGTGATTTGAGATTATAATATGGCTCAAACAGAGATTAAACATAACAATTTTGACCCAAACTTTTACCTTAAAAAAATAAAAAAGTCAAATAAATCCAATTTATAAATTTCATTGGCCGTCGAACACACACTAAAATTAAAATTTCACTGTTTCAATAAAATCTACAGAAATCAATTTACGTTAATCAATGATGATCTAACAAAATAAGTATCTACTATACAAAAGTCAAAATGAAATGTTTAATAAATGAGCACATGATACATCATAAGAAAGATGGTTTAATTTGGAGTTCAACGCAAAAAACGGAGTGCAATTCGGAGTTATAGATCAAAAGTTATACATGTTTGAAGACAATGACCTTTAAATCAAATACGAAATGACTAAATTGAAAGAAAAGTAAAATTGGGGACTAATCAGCAAGAAAATCTAAAGGTGGGGACGTTATTCGCCAAAAAAATGAACGAATGGACGTTATTTGCCAAAAAAAGGAACGTATGGACGTTTTTCCACAATGAGTGTCAAACGTAGGGACGTTTTGTGTCAATTATCCAAATATGAATGGGCTGGTTTTGATTTTGACTAAAATACCCTTACATGTGTTAAATGTTTACTGTTCATTTCCAAATTAACGGTGAAATATGGTTAAATTTGACAGAAAGGATGTCTCCAACAAGAAACTGTAAAGGTTGGGACGTTTAGCGTCAAAAATCACAACGTTGGGACGTTTTGCACAATACATGTCAAAGGTATGGACGTTTTGTGCTATTAATCCATTTAGTTTAGATCCACCTTGGTGCATATTGGAATGTAAAAGTGATTTTGGGTGTTAATTTACATCTAAATTTACACCATGATTGGAGATGCTCCATATTTTGTCGATTTTTAGGGGTTAATGAAATCATTGCTCACCAAATTTTCTCTATTACAAGCAGGATCGATGAATCCCAAAAACTTCAGTCCCAATTTCAAAATTTTCTAACACCCCCTCCCCCCAACAGTTAATGTTATAAAAAGTGTTGTTCAAATATAATATCAAAGTATAAAGATGCAAAGATGCAAAAATCGGACTAAAATAATGAGAACGGGTCCAAAAAGTGCAAAATCGGACTAAACAGACCATTGGATCGAACCAGACGGACCATGTGGTCCTATTCTTGTTCTTATTCTCTAAGTTTTCAATTGTTCTATTTGATACTTGGTTTGAGACTTGAAATCCGCTAAAACAATTTGCTTGGAGGCATTTTAGCATTCTCTTTACGAGATGGCGAAATATAGCTTTTAGGATAGCATTCCTTGCGATTTAAGTCTTCTTATTCTTCTTCATTATTTTTCTTTTTATATTCTTGGTTCTTTGATTTCGAGTTTATGTTAACTTCTACAAAGTGGATATTTCATTTTGAAAAAGGAATCTTCTTAATGGTTAACCCTAGAAATCATTATCAACTATACAAGCTTTTGTTGGGTACCCAAATACTCTTAATCGAAACATATATGGGTACCCAAAAAGTGATAAATTCAAACTAAGGAACCTTAAATTCCCAAGGAGATCAACAATAATGAGTTTAAACTGAAAGCTAAGAATTTCAAGCAAGTTCTGCCCCTCAGCAGGCCAAGGTTTGTGCAATATTCCATCTCAAAAATATTGGAAAATAATGGAGTTAAGTAGCTACCATCAGCTTTATCTTAAGATTGACGATCGCCTAAAAGAAATTTACTCAATCGAGAGTTGCACGAAACGCAGATGAAGAACGGTCTCGAACAAAACGGGAGAAAAGTTGAAATGAGAAGGAAATAATGACCAAAAAACCCCAAATTCACGTTATATACCATGAACCATACGACATCGTTTAGGTTGCCATTGTATCAATACGACGTCATTTTAGCCCACGTCATGCTCGCGTTATTGATGATGTAAAATGAACAATATTTTGAGCTTGCGATCTTTTAATAAATAAGATTATTATTTGCTCATTGAATTTTAAAAGTACATATTTTTTAAATCGTTCTTCATGTATAGGGGCCTCCCCTCACTGTAGCAGCACACTTGACGTTCAAGCCCATCATTGTAGCAGCACTCTGGACATCCAGACCCTATACAAGTGGTTTTTTCCAAATTTTTTATGGTCACTCAACTTTCTAATGTGATCATTATCCATCAGTTCATGGATTTTATGGTCAACAGAAATCCTACGCCGTGAATCAATGTGTTAAATTTGTCCAACGGGGGGACCCATCATGTTCTCCAATGGTCACCCATAATTTAAATTCTCTAGTAATTCTTCATCGTCAGTAGGAACTAGGAATGGCAATGGATCGGGTTCGGGACGGGTCGGGGCCGACCCGCCTCGAACCCGAAATGGCGTATCCCGCCCCGCGACTGTTTGCAGTGTGGGGTGCGGGGCAGGGCCGAACCGCCCCGAACCCGAAATGACGTATCCAGCCCCGCGACTGTTTGCAGGGCGGGTTACGGGGTCGGAGCGACTACCCTCCCCACCAATGATCCGAAATTAATTTTTTTTTTAAATATAAATTGGTAATAAATTTTTAGGTGAAAAACTTAGGCGTCGAACTAGTGAGAGCTTTTAAACTTGAATTTTAAAAATAATATGTATATATTTGAAGGGAGAAAAAATCAATAAACAACATAATGGTATAGTGGTTGTGTATTCGCATACCCTTAAATCCCATCAAGATTCAATTCTTTTAGACCTCATTAAATTTATTTTTAGTTTCTCATTTAAAAAAAAAAAAAAAACTCGGGTCACTGGCGGGTCAAGGCGGGTCCGCCCCGAAACCGCCCCAAAATGCTGTTCGGGGCGAAAAACCCACCTCGTGGACCCTACGGGGCGGGTTGTTTCGGATCCTCCGGATTTTGAATCCTTCGGATTTTTTAGCAATCCCTAATAGGAACTTCAAGCCACAACTATTCTTCGATTAAATAGATTCTCGAAACACTAAACATTGAAAATAAGAATCTACTACTACTTTCCACTTATAGGATTTGAATTATAATGTAAAATGTGTGGTTAAAAATTGAAAATAAAAAATGTGTATAGCTAAAGTTATGA
Organism: Ligustrum vulgare; assembly: GCA_963555705.1. Lineage (NCBI taxonomy): Eukaryota > Viridiplantae > Streptophyta > Magnoliopsida > Lamiales > Oleaceae > Ligustrum > Ligustrum vulgare. The sequence continues at coordinate 52,257,888 of OY743171.1, read as the reverse complement.
AAAATTGTACCCACTATAATTTGAATTATAAAATCCAGTCGAACGCATCCAAAGTTTAAGTATGCATAAATCCAGTCAAGGATTCACAATTACGTTTGGCTTGTTTTGAGCAATTGAGCGGTTTGGTTTAGATTTGGAACATTGTCTAACCGTTTAATGCACATCAAAACATAATGGAAAACTATAGTGAGAATGAAATTATAGTTTAACAAGTACCACTTGAAGTTATAATATAAAATTCTTATGTGCATACAAATCACAAAAAGTCTTGACCAATATTATCGAAATTGTAGTAACGACTCTCGAACAATCTTAAAGTGATTAGAGATTTCATTTAAGAGGAGAATGAACTTAAACATAACCTGGATGTATATAAGTTTCATCCATCATAAAAAACCTAACTCGACTACTCTTATTTTTCTCATGATGACATGGGTCTAAACCAATGAGGTGTACCTAACCCAATAATCTAGTTATGCCCATTCTCACTTTAATTGTGACGTAAAAATAGGTATAAATTAGTATCTTCGTCATTTTTAGATCCTTATTTAAATCTCGGTGGATCTAAATCAAAATTTTGCTCCAATGAAAGATATAAATTGGAATATTTAAATTCATTTTTTGCATAACTTTTTAACTCGTAATTTTTTTATGTTGATTTATTTTTTATTTGTGTGTGTATATATATATATATAAACATTACAAACAAATCAACCTAAAAATTTTGAAATTTGGTTAAGAAAATGAAATATAAAAAGTGTCAAAAGCATATAAAAAATTCAAATTGCAACGTAAATTAATATAATAGAATTAAATTGTATGTCTTACATCAAAAATTTATGAATTGATAAACTACTTTTGGGTTAATTTGGTTCCACATGAAGATGTAAGTTTATTTTTTAACATTTTTTACCGAAAATGTAATTTACATCTCTTCATTGGCAACGATTTCGACAAACTTGAAGATGTAAATTACAAAAAGCTCTATTGTACACCATCGTCGGAGATGCTCCTACAAACCAACTTATTATTAAAAGTCCAATATTTTATATTATATGTTTATTTGTAGCGCCCCGAGTTCTGAATACCCGGTTCACCACGTCATCGTCTGATCTAATTTTTCAAATAATATTTTTTTTTTTTTGCGGAATAAATAATTGAAATTCATTTTTGGCAACATTAAATAAACTGTAATGGTCGATAAGATTGAAAACATTTATGAAACAATCTGAAATAGCAAATCGAACCATTAATTTTGTAAAGCAGTTGACAATGTCATAATTTCTCAATAACTGAGATTCTCAAAATTATCTAATGTTGGAAATTACTGAAATCATTAAAGTAAGACATTTCAACCATTTAACGGTTATTGCCACCATCATCCATCACCTGCCACCATCTCCGAGATCTGCAAAACTGTTAAAATAACAGGTTGAGCATTTCGAATGAAATACTCAGTAGACTCAACGCCAATTAATTAATCTACAATATAATTGAACACATAAATGCAGACTCTTTAGAAAACATAGGGTGTGAGTTGCTCTTCTTGTGCATTTAAGCACTTGGCTTCTTTCTGAAAAATCATAGGCTCTTTAGAAATCATAGGGTGTGGGTTGCTCTTCTTTGTGCATTATAGCACGGGGCTCTTTCTTTTGAAAATCATAGGCTCTTTAAAATCATGGGGTGTGGGTTGCTCTTCTTTGTGCATTATAGCACGGGACTCTTTCTTCTTGTGCACATAAGGCACATGTTATGCATAACATCATCATTTATCTTGCAAGACATTCTCTTCTTTCTTTCTCATGCATAAAAGCATATAAGTTATGACAAGCATAACAACATCGTTATTTTCGAAGAAATACATTCTCATTTCTTTCATAAAAATGACTTTCACATAAGTCACATAACATACACATTCACATGCAATCATAATTTAAATCAATTAATAGGGGCGAGTCTACCTTAAACTTGACGAGTGTGATTGAGCGGGAAACGACTTCCATTCTTTAATTCTCCGTACGCTTCGTCTAGCCAATTAGAAGATTAAGTCGAATTAGTCTTTTGAATTTTATAGTTAAAATGATAAAGTATAATTTAGGGATTAAAATCGCTGATTATGAAAGTTGAGGGACTAAAATGAATACCTTGAAAGTTAAGGGGCTAAAATGAGGAATTCGAAAGTTGAGGGACTAAAATGAGTAATTTGAAAGTTGAGGGACTAAAATGAATATTTTTCAAAAGTTGGGTGGAAGCTCAAAATGAATATTAAATTAGGGCTGAATTAGTAGATTTTAAAAACTATAGGGACTGTTTTAGATTATTTTAAAACTTGAGGACTGATTTGAAACAATTTAAAACTTCAGGGACTAAGCTGCAATTTCTAAAAGTTAAAAAAATATAAAAAATCATATTCTTATCCCTCCCTGCCCATTTTCAACGAAGCAAGAGAGAGAGAGCGGAGGGAAAAGCAGTCTCCGATCGCCGGCGAAACTCCGGCGTAGGGTGCGGCGAACGGTGGGGGGGTGTTGTAGAGTAGGTTTTTGTGGCTCTGGTGTAGTTTTGGTGCGAGAAATGGGTGCGAGACCGAGGCGAAGTCGCGGCCTAGATCGCGATTGAGGTGGCTTCCCGGCGACGTTCCGGCTAAGAAGAGAAACGGCGATTGAGGTAGGTACTGTCTGGGTAATTTGTGTTTTGGGTTTTGATTTGGGTGAGGATTAGAGCTGGATTGGCCGTGTTGTGTTGGCGGTTCTTGGTGGCGGTTGGGGTTGATACTCGATGATGGTGAGGTTTGTGTGCATATTTGGAATGAGGCAGAGTGGTGGTGCGTGGTGGGTGTTTTGGTTTGGATTGCACAGTTGGTGGTGGTTGCACGGTGATGGTGATGATGATGATGATGATGATAATGGAGGTTGGTTGCTGGAGATGGAGGTGGTGGCTGGGCAGTGGTTTGGTTTTGGGCAGTGAGTTTGATGGTGTGAAGGAGGTTGGTCGTGGCATCGATTCTGGCTCGGTGAATGTGTTGCTGGGATCAGTATGAAGGTGGTGGGATGGTGATTGCTTGGTCGAGAGGTTGCTGGAATTGCTGAAAAATGAAGGGGGAGGGGATGTGTATAAAGAGGGTGTTGGATGATGTGAAGAGTATGGGTTTAGGTTAGTGGGGGGTTTGATAGGTATGGGATGGAGTATGGGTTGGTGGGGTATGTTGGAAAATTTATGGGTTGATACACAAGAAACGGGAATAGAGAAATAATGCGCGTGAATTCAACTGAATTTGGAAAATGAATCTGACAAGATGATCATAACACGATTCAGACTTAGAGACGATTTTGAAAGAAATAAAATGATATAATTTTAGAAATTCCGAATTTATTTTAAAATCAAATTGATTTTACATTTCTCAACTTGGCTAGACGAACGCGTCGCGACGTTAACTTAAAATGGGTGAGATCGTAGCGGCACGATTTTCGAAACTTGGAAATAATTATTAAATTGCGTAAAAATTCTCGGTCGCTACATTATTAGTGAATGATAATTACATCTCTCCATCCTAGATATTATTTATGATGACTAGTATTCGCACACGTGCGTTGTACGGAACAAAAAAATTAAAATTATCAATTAATGAATAACTAACTAAATATATTCAATAATTAATGAAAATGTGAGAAATATATAACAAAAATAATTAAATTCATATATTATGGGAAAGAATATAAAGAAACAAAAAAGTATTCAATAGCAAAATTCAATGTAAATTAAAAAAACTTCTTTAAAAATAATAATTATGGTTCATAATTTTTAAACAATTACGATTCATGGTCATTGTATACAATACAATTAAAAAGAAATGTATATTATAGGAGAATATATGGTTAAAAAGTAGAGATTTTTTTTATATCATATATAGAATATCTCATTAATAAAATATAGTTAAAAACGAATTTTAAAAAATTAGATGTGAATTAATGAACGCCAAACATAATTCAAAGAATGATCACAAGAAAAAAATGTTTTCTCAAAAAATGAATAGACATAATTTCTTTATTGGACTTTATTATATCAATCCTTAAAATTTAGGATATTAAAACTTTCCAATTAGATTGTGCAGAACATCAATCAATACATAAAAATGAATTGCACGTGTATTAAATTTATTTATGGAAAATAACAATATTTTTTTATTTCTTGCGTTAATGTTGCTCAACGTTACAAATAATATTTTTATAAATATTTTTTGTAATGTCAAAATATAATAATGATAAAAAAAAAATTATATTTCACAAAAGGAAATTGTTTTTTTTTTTTTTTTACATTCTTGAATGTTACATAATTTGTTCTTGAAATAATTTGTTAGTACCAATGCACCGATTCTCGTGTAGTGGGGAATGAGTACTAATGCAATGATGCTGATATAATTGATATTTAATGATCTTAAGTCAAACAAATAAATTCCATATTTTGACCCAAAAAAAATGATGTCAGCAGTTTTGGCGGAAAAACTTGGATCAACTATTTTATTATTATATATATTAAGATTATTAGTAGAATTGAGATATTCTTATTAGATATTTTGATGCGTGGAAAATCTTAATATATATAATAACAAGATAGTTGGCCCAAGTTTTTTCGTCAAAACTGCTAATATCATTTTTTTTCGGTAAAAATATGACATTTATTTGTTTGACTTAAGATCATTAAATATCAATTATATCAGCACCATTGCATTGACACTTATTCCCCACTACACGAGAATCAGTGCATTCGTACTAACAAATTGTTTAATCAATTCTATAATACATTGATTAATTAGTTGGATCATTTTTATATGGATTTCAAGAACAAATTATGTAACATTCAAGAATGTAAAAAAAAAAAAAAAAAAAAAAATTTCCTTTTGTGAAATAGAATTTTTTTTATCATTATTATATTTTGACATTACTAAAAATATGTACAAAATATTATTTGTAACGTTGAACAACATTAACGCAAGAAATAAAAAATATTGTTATTTTTCATAAATAAATTTAATACACGTGCAATTCCTTTTCATGTATTGATTGATGTTCTGCACGATCTAATTGAAAAGTTTTAGTCCCTGTTCTCTTTGCTGTTTTGAGGTCGTTTTCTGTTTTTATTTTCGAAAACGCTAAAAATGCGTTCTCTTTATCATTTTCGAAAACGCATTTTGGAAAACAAAAAAAAAATTTGTACACAAAACGGAAAACGCCCGAAACATCGTTTTGGGCGTTTTGTGTGGGATTTTTTTTTTTTTTTTTTTTTTTTTATAGAATTATCTTAACTTAGAACTAAGCTTAATATAAAGTTTGTATTTTTTTATTATTTTTATTATTTTTTTTATAATTATCCTAGCTTGGAACTAAATCTAAATAAAGATTTTTTTTTTTTTTTTTAAATTATCCTAACTTGGAACTTAGTTTAAATAAAGTTTTATTCAATTCAATATCAACATTAAAAAAAAAAAAATTAAATGAGAATTTTTGTTGTTATATTTCAAAAAATGTAATGATAAATGGACTCTGGTGGTTTTAAAAGAACTTGCATTTTCTGGATTTTAATAGAAGTAGAGCTTTCTCAAGTCCCGAACCTGATCAAGCTGTGTTAATATAGACTCCTAATGCTCACATTAGTGTGTTACATGTAATCATATTTTTAGTGTATTGTGAAAGGAAATTTGAGTTGAAATTAGTAGTATTCTGCAAGCAAATTAATTAAAAATAGTTTAAATAGTGTTCTGCAAAATTTCAAACAGAACGTGTTTTCCAGCTTTTCATTTTCAAAAACAGTTTTCAGAAATGACAAACCAAACGCGTTTTCAGCAAATTTGAAAACAAAAATGAAAACACAAAACACAAAACATTTTCGAAAATGAAAATACAAAATAAAATACAAACAGAACGCCACCTTAATATCCTAAATTTTAAGGATTGATATAATAAAATCCAATAAAGAAATTATGTCTATTCATTCTTTAGAAAAACATTTTTTTCCTGTAATCATTCTTTGAATTATGTTTGACATTCATTAATTCACATCTCATTTTTTAAAATTCGTTTTTAATTATATTTTATTAATGAGGTATTCTATATATGATATAAAAAAAAATTCTACTTTTTAACCATATATTCTTCTATAATATACATTTCTTTTTAATTGTATTGTATGCAATGACCATGAATCGTAATTATTTAAAAATTATGAACTATAATTATTATTTTTAAAGAAGTTTTTTAATTTACATTGAATTTTGCTATAGAATACTTTTTTATTTTTTCATATTCTTTTTCATAATATATGAATTTAATTATTTTTGTTATATATTTCTTACATTTTTATTAATTATTGAATATATTTAATTAGTCATACATTAATTAATAATTATAATTTTTTTTTGCTCCGTGCAACGCACGAACTTTGTCTTTTAACGACGGGAAAGTTCGATTAAAATAAAAACAAATAATAACCTGAAAATATCAACCAAGAACTGCCACTGGACTTTTCCCCCCTCTCTATCTCCTCTCTCACACACACAAACACGAAGAGTATCTAATTCACTCATCACTCAGCTTCACTGCATTTTTAGATGAATTGCCTTCCGAATCTTGCAAGGTTTGTGCTAAATTATGCTTTCTCGTTGATTCTATATTGAACTGATCATTTCATATATGCTGATATTTTATTGTTTCAGATCCTCAGCTTTACCTCTGCAGAGCTTCAAAAACTATGCCAGATATCGCCAATGTCCTGTCACTTTCCTGGTAAGAGGAATTGAAATCAAGGCGAACGTCATTTCTATATGGATGTAAATATCTGCTAATTAATGTGCTATTTGGAGTGGGTGTTCATTTCTATAATAATGTTTTCATGTTTGTGATTCAGGGTGTGGAGAGAGGTATTGATTTATCACAGACACAAGTTAATGTTTTAAAGGTTAGCTTTGATTCGATTAAAAAGGGATTTTGGTTTATTAAATAAAGGGATCTTTATTTGGAGTGATTCCTTAGTCAAAAGTGTTTACTCATCGAATATGTCTCACTTTTTGAGCAATCTAATTAATTACAGGTTGGCCTACAGTTTCAACTGATTTCGAATTATTTAATCAATTTTATGTTTTCTTTCTTTTGTTCTTGAGGTTTTGGTTATTACTTTTTATATGGAGAAAAAACAGTTCACTTTTCATTAATTTTCTAATTATTTTTAACACACTTCTTTAGGCAGTATCTGGTTCTGCTTCCAGCACTGAAAACAACGAGAAAATGGAAAAATCTGAAACATACAGTCACGACATGACTTCAGCAATGGGAGCTGGTGAGTGCTGCATTAATGGATACTAATTTATTTAAGAATGTTTAAGGAGCATAAAGTAGCTGCACAACAGGACTTGAGACAAATAACTTAAGTCCCGTACAAACTATTTATTGTAATTGTAATACCACTACTCAACGAGCTTACATTGTAGGATCTTTCCACATCTTTTCTGTGGTGAAATTGTATTTTGTAGGGAGTCCAGCCTACATGATTGTTACAAGAAGCAATTTTCTTCATGTGAATAGCTTCTGACCATATTAAGTTGATGAATTCTATAAATTGGCTAATCTTTTCATTATAACTGTATTTCAATACAGTCTTAACCTATAGGCATGAACTTGGAATGAACTACAACTTCATTCGTCCTGACTTGATTGTAGGATCCTGCCTTCAGGTAATAAACATTTCCTTCGAAATGCACGAAGCGTTAAATTTTCTTATGTTCTGAATTTTGCTTCACAGACACCTGAAGATGTTGATAAGCTTCGCAGCATTGGAGTGAAAACCATCTTTTGCTTGCAACAAGATTCAGATCTTGAGTATCCAACAAAATCATATAAATTGTTATATAGTATTATTATTCTGCTAAAAGTACGGCGGTTAAGCTATTGAGATTGATTCCTGCACGACCTTCTAGAATACACAAGGTTTTTGATTCTGTCCTTGACCACAGTTCGTTAGATATTTTGGCGTTGATATCAGTGCCATCCGTGAATATGCCAACAGCTGCAGTGATGTTCAACATTTACGTGCCGAAATACGGTTAGTAATAAAATTATAAGAGTGCAGAGTTTAATTTTGAGATGATAAGCTTTTGAAATTTTCATTAGTAAGCAAGCAAGCGTGTTTTAGTAATCCTAACTCAAAAGTGTATCTCTGTATGCATTTTTCTTTTGGCCTTTTTCTCAGATTATATATTGTCATTCATGTTTGAGTAACCAGCTTTTTTTTTTTTTTTTTTTGAGTAATAATTGCCTTCCAAGTTGCAATTTCCAACTTTTGAGGTAGAACCAGGGATGAGATAATAAAACGTTAACAAATTGAGCCTTTGTCTCTAATAAATTTTTATTAGGCTACATGAATTTCTTCTCTCCATCGTTGATCATCATATTCACCAACTGTTCCAATGCAATCAGACCTTCGCAACTTGCGCGGAAAGATTTTTTTTTTTTCCATAATGTAATTATTTACTTCACTCAACACAAAATCGTGAATTAAAAAGCATAAGACTCATTTTGCTTTGTGTGATTTATTTATAAATTCCTTTCTTCCGTTTCCTTATAACGTCTGTTCTGCTACTGTATTGTTTTGCGAGCATATGTGCATATAGCACAAAAAAATACATGTTTTATCTCTGAAACGAATGTTTATACACACATGTATTTATCCTTACCTTAATAAATAATTTTTACTGTAATTCGTTCATGTATATACACAGAATTAAGCTTTCTGATGAATTTGGGTCTGGTTATCCATTTCCTTTGTTATATCCACTTGGAAGATCAAATAGTATCAAATATTGTCAACCACAATAGGACGATATTTTTCTTTTACCTCTGTTATTTATAAACAGTGTTGTACTGGGTTGGTATTAGTGTATATTACCATTACCATTTCTTATCTTATCAACTGAAGCATGTCTAATAACTGTTCTGTAAAACATGCATCTGTTGCTCTCTGCATAAAAAGGGGGATGTGCGGAAGTGGGAGTTGTCAGTGTTTCGGTCGTGCTAGAAAGGGTTATTATTTGAAGGGAAGAGTGATAGGAAAATGACGGTTCTTTTGTTTAGTCTAGTAGAATTGCAGTATGTAAAGAAAGAACTAAATATCTAGCTATCATTGACTATCTCAGATTTCACATTCATTCACTTCAGAAAATTTATATAAGATGCATTCTCCACTACTTGGTCCATAATATGGAAACATATTGTCCACTTAACACGACATTTTTATGTATTTATGAATCAGAGATTTCGACGCATTTGATCTGCGGATGCGCCTTCCAGCAGTTGTAAGCAAATTGCACGAGGCCATTAATCAAAATGGGGGTGTAACTTATGTACATTGCACAGCTGGCCTTGGAAGAGCACCAGCAGTTGCAGTATGCATGATAGACTTTAAAATATCTTGCTCTTTTTACTTATCATAATTAATTTTGTTTATATGTGTGCGAGTCTTATTCTTTTTGGGTGGGGTGGATGTCTTCTTCTGTAAGTATCTATGAACTAGGTGATTGGCCAGATTCGCAATTAAATGTAAACATTGTTTGGACATGTTCAAAGATCTGAACGGTATCTGGATCACTGTGAATAAATATTTAGCTATGTCTGAACCATAAAGGGTACTAGTACGCGATTAAGAAACTTTTATAGTCCGAACTCTGATTATCATGGCTCAGTTCACTTTATTGACAAATTAATCTTGAGAATGTTAATGTTTTAGAGAGGAAGATTAAATGAGAAAAATGTTAATGACACTTTGATTAGAAATATGTTCGATATATCTTTCATGAAGAACTAACAAGTTTTCGGTTTAAATACAGTTGGCATATATGTTCTGGGTTCTGGGCTATAAGCTTAGTGAAGCATACGAACTCCTAATGGTAATATTTCTGCTCTTTATGTATGCCTAATTATTTATTAAGTAGTAACATTTCATGTAACTGAGACTTGTGTTCGGCTGTAGCTATGTTTTGTTTCTTCTTTTTATTTCAATTCTGAAATCTAGTTGTTGGTAAGTCGTTTATCCACATTTATGAAGCTGATGGATTCCTTGTACTATAATAACCAAGTTTCTCAGAATTTTGGAAGAGACTATTCCACCCATTTAATAAAACTTTTCATCCTCACGATTTAATCATGGAATTTTGTTGTACTTGCATTTCAAGTCCTGTTTTTCTTAATCCTTTTCCTAAAGGAAACCTTCTTGTAGCAAGGATATCATAAGAGACTAAGATTTTAAACCGGTCTTTATTTCTATCTCTTTGCAGAGCAAGCGCTCGTGCTTTCCAAAGCTAGATGCCATCAAAAGCGCAGCTGCTGATATTGTGAGTCCTTGTTACCCTTAAATTAATATTCTATTTAATATACACTGACTACAAATTTTATTCAAATGCAAAAGTTGATCAATTAGGGGTTTGCTTCATTGAAGATGAATTGTGCTCTAAAATCAATTTAGAAGCCAATATCTTGGGACTGTTTTGGTCATGCTTCCAAAAATTATGGTCTGAAAATGGTGATTTGGATGATATTTTCATGTTTTCTGATATATGGAATGGAAGTACCTTTGCTTGACATGTGCTGGGATTAGTTTGGCAGTAAAATTACTTTCTTCTTGTTTTTAGCTGTACAACCCTGTTAGAAAATAGAAGCTGAATACGTAGTTTGAATGAAACATTCAATAAAAAGTAAAAGCTAATGGACTCTGTGGCTCACCCTGGACCCCTCTGCTGTTTAAATCCATATTTTACTTGTACTTATTTTAATCTTAAATGATTTTTAATGCATTAAAAATGAATTTTGTAATGGAAAATATATATACATATATATTCTCGAAGTTTTAAATTTAGCCCATGTTTGGTGTAGATTAAATTCCGATTTTTAGTAGGTTTTAATAAAATTTGATGAAATGTGTTGTTGAAAAGTTGCGGGTCTCATCAAATGTGTGGCTAAAGTTAATTGTTTGCTTTGACCTAAGAAGTTGATTGGATTTTGATCCAAACCTAACAGGGGCTTAACCACATCATCATAAATTAACTGGCTAGTAGCTAGTCAATCGGAGCATGAATCTTGAAATGAAATTGACTTTTTTTTTTTTTAAATGACGAACCCAAATTCTTGACTAGAAGTATATCCCAAACTCTTGACTAAGTGCATTTACTTCTTGAAACAGTGGTCAGAAATCATCACTTCCATGAAATGTTATGGACATTGTAAGGGTGTGTTCTGTAAATATGCCTCGGATTTCACTTCCACGATCATGTTGGCACATTCTAACACGTTCATCACTGTTAAATTTATATTCAGAGTTACGTTATTCACTTCTTTTCTTTCATTTTTTCCTGGTGGAATGGATGGATAATGAACGAACTAGTCTATTGTACTAGAAGTTCCCTTGACTTCAAATTCAAAGTAATTAAATTAACTAGAAAAATCTAAATGGAAAAGGTCTTTGCAGTTTGTACTCTATTACAAAAAGTTCTAAATGATACCTTATCGGTTATTTCTGTCGCGTTGCTATCTTTCTCTTAGTGTTTTTATACTTTTCTTCATGATATGATTTACAACTTTTTTCCTATATGCATCAGGATAGATCTAAACCTCTTCCATTATTTTTGTTTTAAGCTTACAAGCCTGAGAAGGAAGCCTGTAACATTGACATGGAATGGCGATCACTGTTCCACAGTAGAAATCTCTGGACTTGATATTGGATGGGGTCAGGTAATAGTCGAGTTCTCCTGGCATCTAGTAACCTTTAACCAGAATGTCTCTAAGTCTCTAATCAATCAGATTATTTTATTTTTAACCTGGAGAAAATATGTGAGTTTAGATTTGGCAACGCCAAAATGTTGAGTGGCTTTGTCTTAGTGAGAGACGAACGTATTCTTCAATTTGAATTGATATCTGGATACATTAAGTACCTGTTTGCTCCTCGGTAAAATGTTACTTTTCGGGAAAAATTTCATCCGGTGGGCCCCAATGTAGTTTTTAATTTGAAATGTCAGAACATTCAAAATTTTGCCAGCAGTAACAACCATTAAATTTCCAGTTCTGCCCATGTTGAAAAGTCAAAAAAAAAAGATTGTGACGTGAATTATAATTCCTGCTCCGTTCTGACATGGCCTGAGAAGTATTACACACTTTTTAGTATTTTATTAATATTCAAAATCCCTGGGTCCCACTTGCTGCACAATATTTTCAACTTTTGCAAAACTTTTTCAGGTACCAAACAAATTTTCCTAGCTAAATTGATTTTCTTCATTGATTTCAATTTTCTGTTCAGCCGTCTGCTCCCAAGTATCAATTACCTGAAAGAAGTATCGAGTCTATTTTGTGTTCAAAAGAGATGAAACCAATTACGCTGAGCTTCAATTATCATTTATTTGCAAATTGCTGTTCACCCGTTGCATATGCTCTATTGTCTCAAGTTCGATTTTGTGTAAATGGGAGTTAAATTTTATGTATTAACTTGATATTAACTTTTGGATGCGTAGAGAACTTAGTTAAAAAAAATGGTGTAATTTTCTTATGATAATTCGCTATATGGCTTCTTATGTTAGATCATGTTATTTAATATTACAGACTCTTGTGTATAATTCTTCTTATAATTCTTGTCAGAGAATACCTTTGAAATATGACAAGGAACAAGGTATATGGATTCTCCACAGAGAATTGCCAGTAAGTATATTGAAATTCTTATTAGTACTTATATACTATTTGTCTCGTCTACACTGTATTGTTTGTTTTTAAAAGTTGATATATTTCTCTTTTTCAAGGAAGTGTTTTGGCGTATTTGAAAAAATGAAGCCATATTTAGCTTCCAACTGCCAACCAATCTATGCTCTTTAAGTAATCATACCTTTTGGTTTATAAAATCTCATATTGATCGTTGTCAAATTCATTGCAATGGCATTTTCTTTAAAACAGGAAGGACACTATGAGTACAAGTACATTATTGACGGTGAATGGATATGCAATAAGTATGAGCTCGTCACTAGCCCCAATAAAGATGGTCATATCAACAATTACATTAAGGTATCATTTCGCCTAATATTTTCCAGTTATTCCTAAGATATGCTTTTAATACTCTGCTGTTAGAATTTAGAGCCTCATCCTGCATAAAGTAATTGCTATATGAAGGCTTTATTTAAAGAGCCTCATCCGTTAATGCTCTGCTATGAAATGTCGGCGATACCAGGAAATTGTAATGATTGTGTTAAAGAACATACGACTTTTCTTTGTTTATAAACAAAGAACTTATGGTTTTCGAAGTAAAATATGTAGTTAAAAGTGGTTTGAAAATGCGCGTGGTTTGAAAAAATTTGCTAAATTTACCAAACAGAGACTTAAACTCAAGTCAAGAGAGTGGTACCCACATCCTCACTTTGTATTATGTTATGCAAGTACAAGCTCCTATTTGAGCATCAGTTTTTTTAGAATAAGCCTCATTTTGGTAGTATTAGTTTTTTAGATTTAATGTAATTGAAATTCAACATTTATTCTTAACCACACTTTCTTATGAGGTTTACAACTTTTCAACTACACACCTCATCAACTTTTATCAAAATCCACTAAAAATCTGATTTCTATCACTACCATATAGGGGCTAAATTTTGTAAAAAGTAATTTTTTGGAGAATATTTAAAAGTAATAGTCTGTTTGATAAACTTGTTTATAAGAGCTTGTTTGGTAATGGTAAAATTTTTATCACAACTTTTCAAACTCAATCTTAATCATCCATTCTTAGTCAAGCCCACCATTTTTTTACTTTTCAAACATTTTTAAACCATAAAAAAATAAAAAAAAAAGCTACAAAAATAAAAACTTTTCACATTACCAAACAAGCTCTAAACATCATATTTTCCCTAATCGTTTTTTAACTTACAATTTTAGAAATCATTTTTCAACCACATTTTATCTCAAAAAATTCAAATTCCTTTTTTATAAACAAAAATCAGCCTCCAAAACGGAGGCTAAGAAAAAATTTTAAGTGCAAAATTATTTTATTGACATAATGAATGGTTGAAAATGAGTTTAGGGAAAAAAATTGTTTTAAAGACTAGAACTCAAACAAGGTCTTGACATTGTGTGTGTTTGGCCACCTTTATTTCATAAATAATGTGGTTTTGAATAGAATTTTTTAGAAAATGTGTGGTTAAAAAATGTTTGAAAAGTAAAAAAGGGTAGCATTGACTAAGATGGATAATTGAAATTGAGTGTTGAATAAATTTTGTTTTTAAAAAATGGAGGCCAAATAGGGGCATTCTATCCACCTTCCACCATAGTACTAAGTAGTATATCCCCCCTCATATCGAATTGGTGGAGTAGGTGAGTGCGAAGACATTTGGTTACAAGTTTGATTCTCCCTATCAACACTTTCTTGGTCAAGTCTTTCGCACCGGGCTTGTCTAGTGTGATTTACCTAGCTGACATTGTTTTTGGCTATTGCGTCAAGTTCGAGGATTTACCCAATGCGCACTTGTAGAATAGCGGGTGCAGGTTCCCCGTCATTTGAAAAAAAAAAACCTAAGTAGTATATCTACTCTAATATCATACTTAATTCCTTAAGGCTCTAATTCAATTTAATAAAACACAACATATTGACATAAGGTTATTGGCAACTATTGAATCATGTGGGCATAATTTAAGCTTTGGTGAAGATTTATTAGAACCACTTTCTACATACACGTTGAAACTATGTCGTTTATTCCTCAAATTTATTTTTAGAACCACATTGAACTATTTGACGAATCGCTATAACCTACACTAGAATATGAAGTTCACTCTTTGTATGCAGGTGTTCGACAGTGACCCTAGTTGCATTGATTCTACCATTCGGAATAGGCTAACTGGTGACGACCCCGATCTTACAGCCAATGAACGTAGCATAATTAGACAGTTTCTTGAAGCCTGTCCAGATGACTAATTATGTCTGCATAAGATTTACTATTTTGCATGTAAAGCAGTAGACAAAGTGTTACTTCTCAATAATCACCTGTATGAATCGATGCATGGAATGCAATAATACATGTTATGCACATAAATAAAAACATAATTCGACAAGTTATGTTGTACTTTTAATGGAAGGCAAAATGATGTTGTACATGATACATCCCTCGACTGTGGTCCTTTTCTTTTTGTCATATATGGTAACGTGTTTCTATGAATTTTAGGGTGATGTTTCGCACTTCTTACCAGTTTATTAGAAATGTATTATAACCAGGGTGTATAAATGTCATTCATTATTAATATATTATTATTTATTACACTCTCCTTGAATGACACATTATACAATATTTGTCTCGTTAAAATCTTGTTTGATAAAAATACAAGGCAACAAAAATACCAAACAAAGGAAAAAATGTACAGTCATAGGAATGTTAAAAATAAATGTTGCCTTGTTACATTGACCGAAAAATCAGTAGGATAAAATCTAAGGTTGCGTTTGATGGCAAGGGTGAAAAGAAAATGAATTTCAGGGAATTGAATTTCTGAAAATTGAATGTTTAATGTGTTTGATTGGTTTAATTTTTTAGGTGAAAAAAGTGGGAAATTTTCTAAGTTTTGTTGTTTAATTGATATTATTTTTCATGGCAAATAAAGTAAGATTTAACTATTTTAATAAAAAAATATTTTTTATTTTTATTTTTTCACACGTTTATACTTGATAATAATAATGTTAATTTTTGAAAAAAAAAATCAATTAACAGCAATAAAAATGATCAAACGTGACAAAAATGATTGTTTTTCCCTAGAAAATAAATTATACTACCTACTGGGAAAATCAATTCCTTGATTTGGAGGAAAATAGGCGCATGAAGTGAAAAAATGGAAAACGAATTGCCAGGAAAAATTGTGTAATCAAACATGACAAGAGGGAAAAAATGGGTGAAAAATTACATTTTCCATGGAATGTGGAGTGTATCAAACGCAGCCTAAGAGAAGGGAAAAAAAGTACAGTTACTCCCCTAGTTTTGATTACCGTGCGGTCGTGCGATTTTTCGGTAGACGCCACCTTTTATTTTTTCACTTGTTTTCATGTTGATATAGATCCAAAATAATTCTTTAATCCGTTTCCATGAATTCTTTCTTTTATAATTAATATTTGAACAACACATTGGAATTAAAATTCCAACAATCCCTCACTTGTTCAAATATTCGCAAACAACTCAATTTAAAACGGTATTATACATAAAATAAGGTACCTTTCGATTTTAACATTACCTTAGTGTAAACATCGCAAAGTATCATTGAATCGGCGCATTCCAACATTGTGAATCGATTTTTTGAATATGGATGTTTGAAATTATTATTCAAATATTGACCATATTTTATTCTTAACTTTTCTCATTTGTCGTTAATATTTCAATATAATTAAAGGACGTGATTGTTAAATTATAACTCATAGATAATTATGATAATACCTCGTAAAACTGTGTTAATCTCTTCACGGTAATTACAATAATCTTTACCATTCTTGAAGAAAACATTGAATGCCTACTTTTGCACAAAACTGCCTCGCAAATTAATACAATAAACTTGTAAAATAAAATTGTGGGGGATAAGTTGAAATGAATGTTTGGACTCAATGAAACGCAATAGAATATTGGTCCCCAATACTCATCGGAAAATGCAGGTTTGATGGAGCATAGAACTTGAAAGAAATTTGGCATGATTAGTAAATCTCGGTTAAGAGATTTGGCCAGATGTAAAGTTTGTAGTTTTCTTGGTTGTAAGCGCGTATGGCTGGAATTTAGCAGGAAGATGAAGACACGCATATTAGGAAGAGTTTTATCATGGTTATATGAGTTGTAATTGTTAGGTGACGTGTAATTTTTGTTATTAGAGAGACGACTAAGGTAACATATATTTGAGACATCAGATCTGGACTCAAATGTTAATTTCTTCATTTGTTGTTGTAAAAGCTCAAGTAATTAAGATTCCTCCAACCCCCGAATAAATTGTGTCTAATGCATTGTCGTAGAAGTTTAAAGATGGGTTAGAATTAGACCCATCACACAGCACACGAAAGGCTCGACCCAATTTACACCAATGCTTAGGTGACTACTTGGCATAGTCTAAATTTCACTTAAATTAAAATAAAATATAATTACTCTATTTGGTTAAAAAAAAAATTGTTTATAAACAAAGAATGTGATGTTTTCGAAGTAAAATATGTATTTGAAAATTGATTTGAAAAAAATGTGTAATTTATAAATTTATTTATAGATAAGTTAATCACGGAGACGTAATGGAAAATTTCCCATTTGTCAATGCAATATGCACATGAATTACAGCCCATTTTCAATGAGCAAAACGAATAAAAGAGTGGTGACACTTCATATGTAACTGTCTACTTTTTGCAGTATCCCTTGTGATTTTGTTCCATATGTCAAATGCATGTAAAGTGCAGCTAACAATAATAATAATAATAATAATAATAATTGAATAAAACTAAAGTTTAATTATTCATCAAGCTTCTAAGTTCTAAGTTCTAACATCAGTCAAAGGACTAACTGGGTCCTCTTTTTGCTTCTGTCTCTCTCGTGTTTCTTGATTCCTACATCAACCTTACAAAGACAGGTATGTCTTGTTTGACAAGTTGCAATGTTTTATTATGTTTGATATAATGTACTAAAATCGTTTTTAAAATAATTTAAAATTTTTAGATCGAACGGATTGAGATAAATCAAAATTCGTTTTTTCTTCTTTAATGTTACATCAAGCTGGGTTGTCTGAATTGTTCGTATCTAGAAAATTGTGCTCACCTCTTCTCATCATCGTCTTCTTAGCTTCTTTCCATTTCGACTTTTTCTATTTATAACTAAGCCCTTTTTTTCATTTGTCTTCAATCTTCATTATTCTTTCTTTCTTGAATAAGCTTCATCTTTAATTTCTTTGGGATTGGATGTGAAAAACATGTTAAAAGAAATGGAAACTGAAAAGGTAAAAAAGTTTGTATTGTGAAGTAAGCTTGAGTTGGCATGAGGAATCCATCTTCAGTTAATTGTCTGATAAAAGCATAGAAATTAATCACAATTTTCGAGAACAAAATTTTGTCCAAATAATCATTGCACACAATTCAATGCTGTCGAAATTGGATTAACATTAAATTCACCGCCGTTAATATTTCCTTAATTAATTGAAAAAATGATTTCCATGTTCAACTTATAAGAAAATAGTACTACTCCATAATTGGTCGAGCAAGAATTTATAAGAATCGAAATCTTTGAGTTACGAGAAAAAGTACAAATTTAGACCCTCTTTTGAGGTGATTAAAATCAGATTTTGATAAAAGTTGAAGAAATGAATAGTTGGAAAATTGTGGGTTTTATGAAATATATAGTTAAAATTAATTAATATATTTTTTTGGATCAATTCTTAAAACATTGGTTGTAGAAGGTGGTTGCACCGAATAGAAATGACAAATAAATTAAGATGAATATTTTGCATGATCCCATGTTGATGTTGTGATAGAGTGAGAATGAAGCATATGGAGTAGGGAACATTTCACGTGGAAAGATTCATTGGATTGCATTTGGTAAAACCAACCAACCAAACATCTATTTTTTATAATTATAATTATAAATAATAATCATCAATTGCGTATTCAAGGCTCTAACTACTATGGTATCCTATGCACTATTACAACGAATTATTTCATGTTTCTGTGTCCAAACATGTGATGTCTGAATCATGATATCTCCACTAATTTGTTCGACTTTCGTTTTCATTTGGTGTTACAATCGGCTGAATTACATTTAGATGTCAAAATTATCAAATCCAGATCACAATTGCTGGAAATAGCTTTCGTGCTGCATTCACTGACAAGCTACTCTTTATTTCCTCATACTATTCTATACCCTATATATTAATTAATATTAGTTTTTTAATTAACTAAGGATCAAGGTTTAATCTCGCCTATTTACTGCACAAATCACTTCCTGGAAATGTAAAAGAAAATTTGGAAATTTATCTAGATGTTATCATGTTATCAATATCCATTTATGAGCAAAATTAATTCGGAACTTTAAAATTACTCAACTTTGAAAATGTGATTTGTAACTATCGTTTTATCATTTTTTTTTTTTGGTTGGTAATATTTGGCATTTTTTTAGTCGAAATTTTGATAGCTAAGATTTTAACCTTTTTTTTTTCTTAATACATTTAGATATTAAAAAAAAAAAATCAATTTGAAAAAGTAACCAATCATCGCTTGGAGCGAAATCAGTGTAAAGGTAACTTTAGAGAGGGAATGTGAGGGTAGCTATGAACCAAGTCATTGAACATAACATAACATATCATTAACTTGTACAATATTGCTCGGATGAGATTTCGAAGTGTGAGGAGGAGGATACAAGTAACTTAAAAAATGTGCATTTATCGTACAATTTTATATCTTAACCCGATTTAAGCATGTCAATAAAGGGTAAATTCGGTGTATAATCTTGAAGAATTAATGCCCAATAAGTGTTTTTAACACTTGTGCTAACCATGAAATGTCATTCAAGAAACTGCCAAAGGTAACTAAAAAGTAGAGTGAGTTACAGAAAAATATACATGTTTCATGATATGGACATGTTACAAAAGTTGTTCGCTTCACTTGTGTAAGAATAAAGAAATATCAACCACTTTTCCCTCTCTCAATTACCTTCCAACGCACGCCTCCCAATCCCCACCCCACCCCACCCCACACCACAGTTCCCAAATATTCATATCGAGAAGATTTGACGGATATTAGTTGTCACAATTTTTTTTTTTTTTTTTTCACACATTACATCATTTATAAAATCAACAATTCACGACATTAACATCCGTAACCTCATTTGGACGAATTCATCTGTACAGTACTCATAACCCCACCCCCACCCCCACCCCACCCCACCCCTTTTCCTTATCCATATATATATTGAAGTAAAACTCATAGCTTCTCTTCCTTCCATCTCTCCATCACCCACTCCCACCCCACCCCACCCCACCCCACCCCTTTTCCTTATCTATATATTGAAGTAAAACTCATAGCTTCTCTTCCTTCCATCTCTTGTCCACAACCTCTCCATCACCCACTCCCACTCCCACCCCCACCAAGAAACAATGTCTACAGATCTTGAATTCAGACAAGAATTGCTCGAAATCAGATTACCAACGATAAAGATCAACTCTTCACAATCGTCTGATATTACTGATGATCAAAATTGTACAATTCAAACCTCAATCGACGATGAAGATTGCCACACACCAAAGTCTCCACAACACATGATTCCCAAGATTCTCAGCTGCCCACCCGCCCCTAAAAAACCGACCCGGGTGCCCTCATGCAAGAGAAAATTATCTGAATTGCAGTTTTTCAATGTGGTTTCGAGAGAAGAGATTGAATCGTTCTTCAGGATTGCTGACGCTCATATTAATGGCGCCACCAAGAAAAGATGCTTCGTGTAAATCAGAAAAGGAACTTAATTACACGGTTTCATGTGGATTTTATATATATGACTTGAATTGCAAGATCAGGTAACTACATACGAAATATATATGTAATTACACGTTTTCTTTTATTGTGAAAATTATTATTTTAGATTAATGAAGAAAACTTGTTCCTGAAAAATCAGACTAAATTTGGATCTGAATTATAGAGCTGACATAAATTTGAGGTATATTTCTTCTTCATCAATCAAACTTGTTTACTTTCTTTTATTAATTAACATTTCAAGTATTATATATATACTGTCGAGAGCTACCCAATGCACTTTATCAAATATTTTCTTAAATTTTGAAAATGGCTTAAATGGAGAAAGGGTTTGAAGTAATTTCGAGTTTTCTCCTTTCATTATTTTTATTTGTGAGCAGAATTAGTTGTAAGTATATATATTAATATTATGTGTCAGATGTTATTAAATTGAAACGGAGCAATTCGATTCAAGAATTCAGACAAGAATGGATTTCAAGATTGTCTACTTAAACGACTCATCAATTTCACATTGATTAAATATTGAAATACAGGTCTACCTCTTTTAATAAGGTATAGGTGAAAAATCTCAAATTAAAATCCGTTTTATTTACAAACAAAGAATGTTATGTTTTCGAGGTAAAATATGTTGATTAAAAATTATTTGAAGAAATGTGTGTGGTTAAAAAGTTACTACGAAAAATTTATTTAGTTAATTAGAAAGTGATTTGAAAAAATATATTATTTATAAGCCTCTGTTTGGCCTCCATTTTCTGTAAATCAAATTTATTTAACACTAAATCTCAACCATCTATTTTAGTCAAGCTTACTATTTTTTACTTTTCAAACATTTTTTAATCACACATCCTCCCAAAACTACTATTATAAACCATAATTTTTCTCAAATAATGGGTCTCAAAGAAGGGCTAAATTTGTTTATAATTAAACAGTTTACCAAACGAAGATCATCATTTTAATAATGTAATATTACTATTTTTTCATAAGTTGGTATGATGGTTGATCTGTATGATGATGGTTGACATTAGTTTAACTGACACGTCTTTGAGATTGATTAAACAGTATTTTGTTAAGAAAATATAATTATTGCTGAGTCATGCAATATATGTCATGGTTTGCATAGGGATAATTTATCCCTGTTTTATAATAATAAAAAAAATAAAATAAAATTCACAAGTTTAGGAAGAAGCCAGTGAACCAAATTCTAGAAAGGTTTGTTGAGTGAGTTCTAAACGGGATGGTAGCAGATAAAATATCAATACTAATATTTTATTATTTATTTATTTATTATCGTGCGATCCCTATATGTATCTGGCCCATATCCGTCTTGAGAAGAAACACTTTATGAAACAAGTGGTGCATGCCAAGTTTGTTTAGGCTCGTGATTACTGTTGAGAAATTTTCTTCCAAACTTGATGATATTCGCCTTAAAATCAAACACCAACTTGGTACGATGAAACTCAAGAAATTGATAAAACGAGAAATATGAATGAAACAATAGACTTGAAGCGCAAAGAATATTGTCCTAAAAGTTTAATTTGCACCATCTCGATAAGAAGAAAATGCTGAATGGCCAACACACAAATTACTTTAGCGAATTTTAAGTCAAAAACTTGAATTATAAATAGCACTTTTGAAACCCCCGAATGAAGGAACAATATATGAGCAATAAGAGTAATTCTATTTTAAAGAGAAAGAATTTGGGAATAATCTCAATGATCAATTATAATTTTTTTTTTTCATCTTTTCAACTATAATTTGATCAACACGTCTCAAAATATATTTGAACAACACATTTTCACAACATTAATCTCCCATTGGTTCAAATATGAGACTCAACTTAGAATTATAAACGATGCCACGCATAAGATAAGGTATATTTCGATTTAAACCTTACATTAATGCTAACATTGCAAAATAATATCGAGATCCCATGTAACCTTAGCTTTGAACTAGTTATCCCTTATAGCATTATCAACGATACCATACACGAGAACATTCTAGCTTAATATGTTCCATACATTTATACTTTGGCGTGTTAATGGCCTTTCGCCCTCTGAGTTCATGAAATTTTCTGAAAGTAACTCCAACTTTCCTTGAAGGGGTACCACTTCTAAGTTCATATAAGAGAAATTATTGCAGTGTCTTGGTTATATTTTAAAGACATTTGTACTAAGTACTGAATTTCTTTAAGAATTTTATTCAGGCCTTCAAATCGTAACCCCAACACTTATGTCATTATGATAGAGCTCAAGTTTATTTATGATAAGTGCTGTAATCAATTCACTTTTCAAATAACTTGTTGTTAACATTTGAAATCGTATATTACTCATTTCGTAATAACGAGTAAGGTTGTCATCATTGGTGAATTTTATTTAAGGAGTTTAAGTCTCATCCTACTTGATGTTAATCTTACCAACTCTTTGGTTGTCATCATTGGTGACTTTTATTTAAGGATTTTAAGTCTCATCTTACTTGATGTTAATCTTACCAACTCTTTGGTAAGAGATTTTGTAGATGGATCATCTAAGTTTTCGCCTGATCTCACATACGTAAGTAAAATTATTCCATATTTGATTAAAAATGCAGTCTTAACATCCATTTGATGCACACATAAATCATATACAGAAGAGAAAAAAAATCTTATAGTAATAATTCTAGCTACAGGTAAATAAGTATCAAACTAATCAATTCCTTCTTTTTGTCAAAAATCTTTAGCAACTAACCTTACTTTATAAGTTTGAATTGAAACATCAGTATTGTATTTCCTACGAAATACCCACTTACAACCAATAACTTTTGATCCATTCGGTAAATCAACAATCTTCCAAGTATTTTTGGATATTACAGAATTCATTTCATCATTGATAGCATCTTTCCAAAATTTGATATCTCTAGAAGTCATTACTTCTTTATAGGTTTTAGGATCATTATCAATTTGAAGAATATAAAGAACTGTTCTTACTATATTTTCCCAACTTACTTCAACCAAGCATAGGAAAATCCGTTGAGAATCAATCTCATCATGTCTTAATACCTTCTCTTCACGAGATCTCTTACTTCTTCGAAGTTCATTAGACTCAGTTACATCTTGAGAAGATGTTTCTAGTGGTTTATTAGAAGCCGAAATTTTATTTTGAGTTTTCAATAGATTTTGAGTAATTTCATCCACGCTTAATGAATTCTAAAAAAAAAAAAATCAACACCTCGTGATTTAATAATAATATTGGATGTTAGATCAAGTAACATATATTTCATGAACTTGACACGTTATCCATGATAGGTCCACGTGGGACTCACAAATGTCTAGTCATCATCTAGACTCGAAAAATCGTTATTCTCTTACGGGCTCATCACTCAGAACATATTTCGGAGTCCTCAAACTGCTCTTCACCATATGTGACGCAGGACTTACCGTAGTCCACACTCCAGAAAGGTGACAAGATTGGTCAGTGTTTCAGAGGGATGTGGCTCGCCTACAAAAGCGGCTTGATGTGACAACGTCTTCAAGGGGATGTGATATGAGTCGTAACCCTATGATAGATGGTAATGATTATTACCAAGGAAATGGTTTACCTCATGAATGGTTATGGACCCGCTATGTGGAAAGGATAACACGTGTGACAATCATAAGCAACAATTCCTTTTATAAATAGATCACGTTTGCTCTAAGAAAAAGTTAGTAACTCAATACTCAAACACAGTATACAAATCTCACTCCATTTTCTTTATTTTACACACTTATATTTCATGCATCCAAATTATATTTACTCACGATGAGTCTTGACATGAGCGTCGAGTGCAAACGGGAGCTACCCCGACCCCCGTAGCATGCTGATTGTTTGTCCAAGTGCACAAGAAGTCCACGTGTTCAAGAGGGAGGAGTTGAGACGTGTTGATCCAAGGTCCCACCAGATTTTGTGGTCAACAATATATTTTTTGTTATTTATTGCATGTCCAACAAATGTACTTTTGATCTCTCTTGGTCCTAGTTTTGTTCTTCTAGGATCGACGTTCTTATAATAACTCAAACACCCCCACACCTTAAAATATTCAATGTTAGGTACTCTCCATTTCCATAATTTATAAGGGGAAACTTTAAGTTTCTTATAAGGAATTCTATTACCTATATGACATGCAGAAAGTAAAGCCTCCCACAAATTATTAGGCAATTTTGATTTTATTAATTAGCATTTACCATTTCAACTAAGGTTCTATTTTTCTTTTCCGCTTAACCATTTTGTTATGGTGTTCTTGGTGCACTACATTGGTGTAGAATGTCATACTCTTCAAAAAAGATATCAAGTTCTTTAGAAAATACTCACCACCTCTATCATTTCTAAGAACTTTAATCATTTTATCCTTTTGTTTTTCTACTTGAGTTTTATATACTTTAAACATATTGAATGCTTTATATTTATGTTTCATCAAATAAATATAACAAAATCTTGAGAAATCATCTATAAAGGTTACAAAATATTTGTTACCACCTCTAGTTAACATGCCATTAAGTTCACAAATATCGGTATGAACTATATCAAGTATTTGAGATCTTTCTACACTTTGGAAAGAAAAAAAAATTAATCATTTTTTACTTAATGCAAATTTCACATTTTTCATTCTTAGTAAATTCACAAGGTAGCATACCATTTTTTATCATTATTATATGTAAAGTGGAATAATCAATGTGCCCTAATCTATCATGCTATAGATTTAAAGTCCAAGAAAAGTAAGAAGAACTCACAATAACTTTATTATTAGCAATGTCAATAGTATATAATTTGACCATTTCGTCAGTGGAATAACATTTTACAACAAAGAAACCATTAGGAACAATACAAGTTTTTCTGATTCAAATAGACATTTATTTCTACCATTACAAAAAATCAATTACCACATCCAGTTAGTACAGTAATCTTATGAGTTTGCTTTAAGTGCAGGTAAACATACTCTATTCAAAGTCAGGAGTCGACTCAAATAAGATATTTTGAAAGCGTTGACATAGTCAATGATTGACAGGACGCTCATTTTCGCATAGAAAATAAGTATGCCGAATTTGCAAGTTAAGTGTGCAATTTTAACTTCGTCACTTGTAGATTAAATTGAATAGCTGGTCTCAAGTCTGGACAAAAGAGGAGGATTTTCAACGTTTCGTTTTACGGTTTAAAATATATTAAAAAAATAGTTGCCTCGTGGTCAAAGCCCGGCTCGACTCGACTCGACTCGACTCGACTCATTGTTATCTCTATCATATATATAAGATGTGCAGAGCAAGTGTTTATTCGCATGTATCGGTGAAAAAGCACAATATGAAAGTATATGGAAAAGGTACTAGTAAATATGTTAATCTATATGAAATGATTTATCAACAATTATATTTGTACATATTTACAGAGATATGGACTACTTGTAAATGTTACACAATCAAGAAGTGTCTTCTCCACCAATATATTAATCGTCGTGTTTTATGACCTTCATAACCATAATATACCATCACTCTACTATAAAAAATAATTCAATATTTATTATCTAAAATTTATTTATTTATTACGTACGATTTCATCTCATACTATAACTGGCACATGTCTCATATAATTACATTTTTTTTCCCATGTGCCAATAACGTATTCAGAATTAAATGACATGAAACAAAAAGGATGCACACTTTATGAAAATCACAAGCGGTGCATGCCAATTTTTTTGTTTCGTGTGCTACACTTGACTTGACGAGTAAAGGTAGGAAGGGATGTTTAGATTCGTGATTATCTAATTCAAGTTAAGTTGGATGAGATTAAGAGAGAGTCTTCGACGAGTTTAAGAAAGCTAATGAGCGGTTAAAAGTAGCATTAGTTTTTAAGATTAGCTATACATGAGAAATGTTGGAACTCTCCATTGCTCATTCAACTATCATCCAATCTCTTCCATAAAGAACATGTTGTGTTGATATGAGATGAATAATAATTATAAAATAGTGCCAAATGCCTTGAGATTTTTGTGAGACCCGAGTGCCAAAAACTTAGTTCAAATGACTATGGAAAACAGAATAAACCATCATATAGCCAACCCAGTTATGCTTTACAAGAAAGATATTAAACAGAGTAAGAATCTAGTCCCAAGTGCATGCTTTATCAGAAATTCAACAACATTCATGCAAATACATTATCTTATCAACGATAACTTACTCTATTCATGAGTTGGAGCAGGAGCAGGAGCAGCAGCCGGGATAGGAGTCGGAGCCGGAGCCGGAGCCGATGAACTAGACTGGTTGAGTTGCATAGATTTATTCACCATATGGGCCATACTGGGAGTTGTGTAGCCTCCAAAACCAGCATTTTGTGCAACAGAAGCAGCTATATTTGTAGGGGCATCACTAGCTGAGCTCGAGTTTCTATGTGCTTCTGCGCCCGGCACTACACTCCCTCGAGTTGCGGCTCTTTGATAAGCATGTGAGCTCATTCCCGAGAGTGCATAAGCTCGCCCTACTAGGTTGTACTGCTGATGACTTCCCATTCTTTGTTCAGTTTCTTTAAGCTCGGAATCAAGCCAGTTACTGAGTCCGTCCCCTGCTTGGGCAGATGCTGAAGCACGAAGTACCACCCTCTTTCTTGACAGTGCAACCCGTGCTCCTCTCAGATTTCCAGTCTCTGCAATCCTTTGAGCCTCGGCAATGCCTTCTGCTGCTGAAAGGCGATTTCTTTGTCGATCTACTTCCAAGTTAACTTCCGTATCTGTGGGGGATAGATATCTTGGTCGACGTATCTCGACCAGGTCGCCTTCTACACGGACCATCTCTTTTGACACGACGTCTCTATAGGAACACAATATATCCAAAATCCATGTCTTTCCCTCGTTTTCTGAATCTTCAGCGCCTGCAAGTACTGGGACCGACAGGTTGACCAGAAATTCTTTTTCCTCATCCGCATACAGGTCCCCAACCTTGATTACACCTTGACATCCTTGATTAGAGATTTCACTTGCATATCTTCCCGAAGGAATTGATATGATTTCCACACCATTTGATGCTGATCTCACAGTCATTATCAGTTCTTGAGCCACCACACTTAGAAGACCACCAATACAGCTTGCAAAAGCATCTTGCACCATTTCATAAGACTCGATGAAGGAGAAGGTTCCACCTGATTCATCGGAAATGGCGTGCATTGCAACAGGATCATGATCCGTACCAAAACCGAATGTGTGGACTGGAAATGTTTGCTGCTGGTTTTCATCTTGGCTTCCTCTATTTCTAGGAGAGATCGAACCAGGCAAAAGATGCAAATATTCGGGATTTAGTCCGGGATTTTGTCCTGGATTTGAGGAATTTTGAACTACTGACCTACGGTAGCAAGTATCCTTCCCATCCGATAAGAATATGATACTTGCAACTGGATTCTGTTGATGTCTTTCTTCAAGAACACGAACCCCCTTCTTTAGGCCTTCCACAATATTAGTAAAACCAGATGCTTGAAGAGAATCAACAGCCCTTTTAGCATCTTCGTGGCCATTGCCAGTCATTCTGCGCAAGGGAAAGATTCTCTGAGCGGCAGAAGAGAAAGAAATTATTGAAAGCCGATCAGAAGGTCCCAAGTTATCTATGACAAAGTGAACAGCACGCTTCAGGAGATGTAATTTTGAGCCACGCATACTGCCACTAACATCGAGTACAGTAACAAGATCAATAGGCGCACGCTCAAGGTGACGTGCATTATTTGATAGTGGAGGTGCACGTACTCCGACAAGAACTGCGAATTGAGAGATGGATTCTGAAGCTGCAAGAGCGGGACGTTCTGGAATGGACTTGATATTAACACTTTGCAGAGCAGTGAGTGAAGAAGAAGAAGAAGATGTAGGATCGGTTATGATTGTAGGTAAGGGCTCATCATCAGAAAAAACTAGAGACTCGGGCTGTGGTGGCACCAATGGTTGAGAAACATAGAAGTGAGCAGGGAATTGTGGGGGTGGAAAATTAAGTTTGAAGTTGGGCATAGGGTAAGGGAGACAAGTCCATTTGGCTCGACAAATAGGGCAATTGTAATTCCCATGTGAGACACTATTGCCGATGCATCCAAAGTGGAACGAATGGGAGCACTCAGCTGTAAAGATAGCTTGCCCTGTTCCTGTTGTGACATTACCTAAGCAAACAGCACATGTAATCTGCAACAAAAGGTTCAACTTAAATAAATATGTAACAGCACATATGATCGAAACAGAGATAACCTGAAAATACACAAAAGTGTTCAGCACTACCTAAATTTGTGCAAATATATACTCACGACAAAGAGGAAAGAAGAAAACTTACATTTTCTGTTGATGAACTCATGTTTCTCTTGTGTTAGTCTTGTGTTGGACTGAGGTGGAACGTGGTTTGTTGTGAATATATATATATATATATAGATGTACAAAAGGTGCACCCCATTAATTTGCCTACGTGTACCTTCGCTGTTAAGGTTTCAGAGTTGAATTCATCGTCCGACGTGTCGTGTTTCTAGATACCTTGGTTATGTTGATTTTTATATGACATTGTAACTGCCGGATTAACATTAGAAGCCAAATTATGTGAAATTTTCTATAATACACTTATACAAGAGTGGGACCATCTGTTCATTCTATGCTTAATGATTACATCACATTGACTTCTTTCTTACTTTCAATTTTCAGTTTTGCTTTCATAATATATATTTATTTTTTTACTTTAAAATCCGTACGGATATTATATCGTTAATAGAACAAGTCAAATATTCATCCATCTACATTCTACAAAGCCACAATAAGAATGCAATACGGTAGATTAATTGCCAAATCAGAATAGTTCTGTGACTATTTGCATATTTTTTTGGGGGTAATGGAGATACAAATTAAAATATCCTATGCATAAAAAATAATAATAGATCACTTATCAACATCAAGCCTTTGTTTGATTCCCATTATTTCAAATTATAATTTCAATTTTGAAAATCTAATAGTTAAAAAGTTGTTTGAAAAGTAAAAAATTGTGGACTTGACTTTTTTGAATGGTTGAAATTGATTACTGTAGAAAAAAGTTGTATTTTTAATGAGAAATAACGAGAATCAATCAAAGGCCAAATGACATGTCATGATTCATTAATATTATCACGTCTCAATTGTTTGTCGGTCTATATATCTTACCAAGATTGTTGACTTTATAAATCAATATCATATATCTTTAATCTCTTAATATTTGTTGAACCACTTTAAAATGTTAGGTCTTCTTCTAAACTTGAAGAGAAAAATGATAATGATATTATTATATGAACTTAAGAAGGTAATATGTAAAAAATTAGACTGAAATATGAATATTTTGCGATTTTAAAGAGATAAGACCCCACGAGCTTAAGGTTGGATTTTGAACATGAGCTCCGACTTGGCTCGTGCCCAAGCTCGACTGGTCCTCGTGGTTATAAGGGTCAAGTCGGCTCGGCTCAGCCCATTATCACCCCCTACACAAACCCTGATTTTTAGGACTCTCACCACACTTGAAGTATACAGAGATCAGAGGGCAACACATATTTACAAATATATACACACAAAATTACATTATTTTTTGCATATGACTCTTGCTATGAAAATCTTCTTGTCATAAAGAACGGAGTTTTCAAAGTGAAACTCTGAGCTCAATTACAATACAGATGAAATTTGAACTGCACAATGTTACAATTGATTATATAGATTTCCTATTAAACAAGGTACTGTATTGGAATGGGAAGTTAAGTACGATAATGTTCTGATAATCAACGATCGAACACAATCGAGCTGATAGAATAACCGACGGTAAGATATTTTTATTCCTTACGTGGAGTCGATGCGCTTGTCTTGTTAAGTTGCTGAGACTTATTCACCATATTGGCCATATTCTGTGTTGTGTAGGCACCAAAGCTAAACTTAGATGCAGCTGGTGCAGAGAAAGCAGTAGACGAGGCACAACCAAAGCTCAAGGTTTGTGCTTCTGCTCCCGGCACTGCATTGCCTCTAGTCGTGGCTCTTTGATAACCGTGTGAATTCATTCCAGAGAGTGCAAAAGCTCGACCGGATTGTTGATACACCCGTGGACTTCCCATTCTTTGTTCAGTTTCTTTCAGCTCAGATTGAAGCCATGTACATAGGCCATCACCTGCTTGGCCTGATGCTGAAGAGAGAAGCTTTGATCTCCTGTTCGAGAGCACAGCCTGTGCACCAGTAAAATTTCCTGTTTCTGCCATCCTTTGTGCCTCTGCAATCCCTTCTGCTGCCCATAGCCTAATTCTCTGTCGATCAACTTCCAAGTGAACTACCATATCCTGGGGAGACAAAACTTTTGGTCGATGTATTTCAACTAGGTCGCCTTCTACACAGACTATCTCCTTAGATACAATATCTCTATAAGAACACACTATATCCAAAAGCGATGTCTTTCCCTGACCTTCTTCATCTTCATCTTCAGCGCCTCGAAGTACAGGGACAGACAAGTTGATCAGAAATTCTTTTTCCTCATCAGCATAGAGGTCCCCAACATTAATTATACCTCGACAACCTTGCTCAGAGATTTCACTTGCATATCTTCCGGAAGAAATTGATTTGATTTCTACACCATTTGACGCTGATCTCAAAATTATTTGAAGCTTCTGATTCACCACACTTAGCAGGCCACCGATACAGCTTGCGAAAGCATCTTGTATCATTTCGTAGGACTCGATGAAGGAAAAGGTGCCGCCAGATTCATCAGCAATGGCATGCATTGCGATAGGGTCGTGGTCTGAACCGAAACCGAACGCGTGGACAGGAAACGTTTCCTGCTGGACTTCTTGGGTTCCTCTGTTTCTGGGACAGATGGAACCAGGCAAAAGATGTAGATATTGTGGAGGCTGTTAGGAAGTTTGAAAACATAAGCCACTGGAGCAAGTGTCCTGTCCATCAGATAAGAATATGATGCTTGCAACTGGGTTTTGTTGACGCCTTTCTTCAAGAACACGAACCCCTTTCTTTAGTCCTTCGACAATATTAGTCGAACCATTTGCTACAATTGAACCAACGGCCCTTTTCACATCTTCACGGCCGATGTCAGTCATTCTGCGCAAGGGAAATATTCTCCGAGCATCAGATGAGAAACAAACTATTGAAAGTCGGTCAGAAGGGCCCAAGTTATCGATGACAAAATGAACAGCACGCTTCACTAGATTTAACTTCGAGCCGTTCATGCTGCCACTAATGTCTAGTACAGCAACAAGGTCAATAGGTGCACGATCGAAGAGACGTGCACCATCTGATAGAGGAGGTGCGCGTACTCCAACAAGAACTGCAAACTGAGAGGGGGATTCTGAAGCAGCAACAGCATGATGCTCGGGAATGGACTTGATTTTGATACTTTGTAGCCCATCACGTGAATCCGAAGGGTTAGAATCAACAGTGTCTGTGAGAAAAAAGTCATCATCACAGAAAACAAGGGGCTCCGGAACAAGTTCGGCCCATGGATCGAACTGTTGTCCAAATGCTGGGCGTGGCAAGATACGGAATCCAAATGCTGAGGGTGGAGGGATTTGAAATCCAGAAGACATGGGAATTGTGGATTGTGGGGGAGGAACATTGGTGACAAAGGTAGGCATAGTGAATGGGAGATTATTCCATTTGGCATGGCAAACAGGGCAAGTGTAATTGCCTTTCGAGAAGCTGCTACTAACACAGCCGAAATGGAAGGAGTGGGAGCACTCGGCAGTAAAGATGGCTTGGCCTTGCCCTGTTGCAACATTCTTCGAGCAAATAGCACACAATTTCTGCAAACACAATCAAATTTCAGGCATTATTTATAGTGTCAGAACATGAGACTGAACCAGATAAATAAATATAATATAATGCAGAAAGGCCAAAGTCAAAGAACTATAACTCTTTTGCTACTCGGAGTATCTTCCGAATCCGGGTGGTTGGGTAACATAAAAACTAAAACAATCAACCCTATGGCTACCATCCAGTTTGATTATACAAAATAACATTTCTTAATGATCACCCCAGTATAGCAAAATGCAACCTTTGTTGGATGAAATATCAATTTAATTTTTAAATATTGTACCACACAGTATACGTTGGATTTATGAACCACCACAAACTTGCAACTGTTCAAGAAATCAATCAAATTGTGATTTTTTTCCCAAAAATTCTAAAAACATTCGAGGAATTTAAAGAAAAAGGCGTAAAATAATTTACCTAAACCGTGAAAAACAGTAAATTACCATGGCACGTCTGGGAAATAGAAAAAAAATCATACACGGGAATTGGGAAGCAGGTGTGCCTTAAGGAAAACATCAATTTTTAGTATTAAAGAAGAAATAATAAGTCTGCAAATACTGTTGTATCTTGTTCATGTTAATTTATTTATGTATTACATTTCCTGCTGATGAACTCATAGTTTCTTTTGTTCTTGTTCTTGTAGTGAGGGAGGCGGGTTACTTCCTGTGGAATATATATATATATATATATAAGGGTCCCATTACCAGGCTTAATCGTTAAGGTTTCGGAAAAAAAAAAAAAAAAAGGTGTAGCCCACACCCTGAGGGCCCGAACCGACCACGCCCAAGGCCATTGGTTCGGGAAGGTAAATCCAGGTTATGCCTCCAAGGAGCCAGGGTGGAAGGGCTTATGGTAAGCATGAGAAACGCTCAATAACTCCCGCTTGCCACAAGGTCAATTCCACCTTGCGGGGAATCGAACCAAGCACACAGCTGCGCTGAGCACTTACCACCCATCCCCTTTGCCACTTGGAGATGTGCCCTGGGGGCAATCGTTAAGGTTTCGGAGTTCTAGAAGGAAAAGTTTAAATGTACAGAAAAAGTCATACTTGGCATACACAATATTAAAAATTACCAAAATATTCCTTTTATAAATTCCAACATACAAAGTCCTTGTTATAAAATATTAATAATACTCTCTCTCTCTCTCTCTCTCTCTCCCCTTTTTATTTTATTCTAGTTTTACAATACGTTATCAGCACGAGTTTCTAACCAATTGAGTCTTGAATTTGAGTAATCTGAAGGAATTATGCTCTGCAGTTGCCTCTAGTAGGATCCTCTTCATCAGAAACCTGATTATTACTAATCAAATACACACTTAAGTCGAATTCCCGTGAAGAGTCCTTAGGTATCTACTCAACTGTAAGTCTTCAAATTTACATCTTTGTAAGAATCAAATTCATTGATATTTCTCGATCTAGATTTCATAATCATTTTAAAAATTTATGATTTTTATAAAGTATACAATAATTCTGAAATTACTTATTTTTGAGTTGTCCATATTCATCCTTTTGAAATCATTGTTTATTGAAATTGTTGCTTAATTATTTAGTAGTTTTATCATTTATGTGCTTTAAAATCTCTTGAATTATTGTTTCTATGCATGATAACATGGTGTGTTTGTCAAGAAGTTAAAGTTAAAGTTAAAACTAAAATTAAAGATAAAGAAAAAGAGATATAAATATAATATGTGATAATACAATATTAAATATTTATTTTTCTTCTAGTTTATATTTTTGTTTTAGTTTAACGATCTTTTTAATTACCAATATAATATCATATTATGGAAACAATTAAATAACTATATTTGAATTAACAAAATATGGATTATTGTTGTACCCATGCAAAATATTGAATTATTATGGACTTTGGACTATTATAACATATGCTCTATAATGGATCTTGGACTCATGGACTTTGTACTATTATAACATATGCTCTATTATGGATCTTGGACTTATGGACTTTTGACTATTATAATATATGCTATATTATGGACCTTGAAATTATGCACCGTGGATTGTTACGAACTTTGAACTTATGGGTTTATCATTCTAAATTAAAAATAATTTATTAAAGTTATTTATCTTGATTTTATATACACATTATATTCAGATTATTTCTTTATTATATTTGTTAGTCATTCATTAGATAGTTATATTTGTTTACTTGATTTTATTTTGTAGTCTTACATACATGGTCAATCTCACAAAATTAGAATTTGTGGCTCTTGATATATCTGGAAAAAATATCTTTCATGGATCTTTGATGCTGATATACATCTTGAAACTGATGGCCTTGGGGATACCATAAAAGAAGAAAATACCGCATCTAATCAAGAAAAGGCCAAGGCAATGATCTTCCTTCGCCATCATCTTGATGAGGGATTAAAAGCGGAATATCTTACAATCAAGGACCCTCTTGAATTGCGGAATAATTTGAAGGAGAGATATGACCATCAGAAGACAGCCATACTGCCAAGAGCTCGTTATACTTGGATGCATTTGAGGCTGCAAGATTTTAAATCAGTATCTGAGTATAATTTCGCATTGTTTAAAATAACTTCCACATTAAAATTATGCGGAGAAAAAGTTACCGAAGAAGATATGTTAGAGAAAACTTTCTCTACTTTTCATGCCTCGAATGTTATCTTGCAGCAACAATACAGGGAACGAGGCTTTAAAAAATATTCAGAACTGATATCATGTCTTCTAGTGGCTGAGCAAAATAATGAGCTCTTAATGAAAAATAACGAATCACGACCGACCGGATCAGTTGCACTACCTGAAGCGAATAACATTTCATATAAAAAACAAAGACAAAACCATGGTCGCAGTTACAATCATGGTCGCGATCGTGGCAATGGTCAAGATCGAGGACGAGGACAAAGCTACACTTGGCAACGTGGAGGATAAAATCATGCTCGTCCTCACAATGGTCATAATAAACAATCCTTCAATTTTAGAGGAACAAATTATGGAGAAAGTGGAGAAAGTTCCCAGAAAATAAAAATGTCAACAAGATTGACAGACAGTTCATGCCATAGATGTGGTATGAAAGACCATTGGGCACCTGCCTGTCGGACAGTAAAACATCTTGTTGAATTATACAAAGCCTCTCAAAATGAGAAAGGAAAAAAATGTTGAAACAAACTTTGTTTTTCAAGGAAATAATCCGTACCATTTCTCATCAGAAGTAACACATCTCGATGTTGATGATTTCATTGAACAACCTGATGAGAACATTGCTAAACATGATAATGATCGAAGTTGAGAAGTTATTACTTGTAATTGAATGTATTCATGTATTTCAGTGTGTTATCAGTACTTTTATCTATATAATAATTTTTGCACGTTGTTTTTAATGAAAATATGTATGATAATATAATATTTTCCTTCTCAATATAATTATTTTGTGTGTAACCGTATTTCTCTTTATTAATGAAGAAATGGACACTTCTAATTTATTGAATGGCTCCAAGATCATTGATGGACAGTGGCGGATCCAGAAAATTTTTTCAGTACGGACGGATATCAATAAAAAAATCCCAGTAAGGGCGGACTTCAGTAATTTTTCAGTCGCAACAAAAAAAATGCCAAAAATTCTTACTATTTTTTTTTTTCGGGACGAATCCAGCACGGGCGAGCGCGGGAGCTCGCCATGCCATGGATCCGTCCCTGTTGATGGAGATATTTGCTTAGCAGACAGTGCATCAACAAATACAATACTCAGAAATGAGAAATATTTCTTGAATTTGACAATGATGACAACTAATGTGAGTACAGTAATAGGATTTGCACCTATTATTAAAGGATGGGGAAAAGCAAATATTGTACTAAGTGGTGGAACAAAAATGGTCATCCAAAATGCCTTATTTTCCCCTAAGTCATCTAGGAATCTGCTAAGTTATAAAGATATACGAAGTAACGGGTACCATACTAAGACTGCTGAAGAAAGTAATAAAGAATATCTTTATATTACTTCTTGGTAAGAAATATATACTTGAAAGGTTACCCGCTTTACCTTCTGGCTTGTACTATACAAAAATTAGTACAATTGAATCAAATGTTATATTATGCCAAAGGTTCAACGAGCCAAAGAATTTTATAATTTGGCATGACCGGCTGGGACATCCCGGTTCAACTATGATGCGAAGAATTATTAAGAATTCAAAAGGACATTCATTGAGTAATCAAAAAATTCTTCATTGTAATGAATTCTCATGTGCTGCTTGTTCTCAAGGAAAATTGGTCATCAGACCATCATTAACTAAAGTTGGGTATGAATCTCCAATATTTTTGGAATGTGTACAGGGTGATATTTGTGGCCCATTCACCCTCAATGTGGACCATTTCGATATTTTATGATTTTAATAGACGCATCTACTAGATGGTCACATGTGAGCATCTAGTATCCACTCGCAACCTAGCATTTTCGAGATTACTTGCTCAGATTATTCGTCTACGAGCACAATTTTCGAATTATCCAATTAAGACTATTCGTCTTAATAATGCTAGTGAGTTTACATCTCAAGCATTTAATGATTACTGCATATCAATTGGGATAAAGATTGAACATCCGATTGCTCATGTTCATACTCAAAATGGTCTAGCAGAATCATTTATTAAACGCTTCCAATTAATAGCTAGGTCATTACTTATGAGAACAAAACTTCCCGTATCTGCTTGGGGACATGCTATACTACATGCCGCAGCACTCATACGCATCAGGCCAACATCTTATCATAAATTCTCCCCATTACAAATGGCTTATGGTCAGGAGCCTAATATATCCCATCTAAGAATTTTTGATTATGCGGTTTACGTACCAATGGCCCCACCACAACGAACAAAGATGGGTCCTCAAAGGAGACTGGGAATATATATTGGGTTTGAATCTCCTTCTATAATAAAGTATCTTGAACCCAATACGAAAAAGAAATGAGAAAAGAGAAGTCGTGAGATATAAAGCACGACTTGTAGCACAAGGATTTTCGCAAATACTTGGTGTTGATTATGAAGAAACGTATTCCCCTGTAATGGATGCAATTACATTTTGATATCTAGTTAGTTTGGCAATACATGAAAAACTAGATATGCGCAAGATGGATGTAGTTTCAGCCTATTTATATGGCATGCTTGACAATGACATCCACATAAAAATTCCCGAGGGATTTAAAATGCCTGAAGTATATAATTCGAGACCTCGAGAATTATTTTCAATCAAATTGCAGAGGTCGTTATATGGATTGAAACAATCCGACCGCATGTGGTATAATCGCCTTAGTGAATATCTACTGAAAGAAGGATTCAAGAATGATCCTATATGCCCTTGCATTTTTATAAAGAATTCAATGAATGAGTTCGTAATTATTGTTGTATATGTCGATAACTTAAATATTATTGGAACTCTTGAAGAAATTTCGGGTCCCATTACCAGGCTTAATCGTTAAGGTTTTGGAGTTCTAGAAGGACAAGTCTAAATGTACTGCAAAAGTCATACAGATTGGCATAAAAATTATCAAAATATCCCTTTTATAAATTCTAAGATACAAAGTCCTCAAGGTCACAAAATCCCAAAATAATTTTAATATAATTAGTAACACCCTTAGTAACACCCGCACCCAACAATTGGTATCAGAGTCATATGACAGATCTTAAGGACAAATATTAGATGATAAAAAATAAAAATAAATATATAATACATACACCAGAATTTATAATTACAAGAAGACCGATATTACTCCCTAATTATAAACTAAAAATCTTAAGAGCTTTAAAAGGTTTAGATGAAAACATAAGAATACAAATATATGATCTAATAAATTTCGATATTATAAAAGAAGAATTTATAATATGTGAAATATTAGATTTACTAAATTATAATATAGCAGAAGAATTATATGAAAATAAATTGGATATATGAATTTTCATAGAGCAGATCCAATACTAGAAAAATATTTAGATATAGAAACAAATGAAAAATTAGACATGATATGTAACCAAAGAATAAACTTATATGAAATGATTAATGAAGAAAGAAAGATAAAAAGAGAGGAAATCCTAAGATTAAAATCTATAGAAAAGAAAATAGAATACTTTAATACAATATTAAAACTAGTACCCAAAATACAAGAAATTCTTAACAACAAAGAAAAAATTTACTCAGAATTATATGATAAAACTAAAAACCAAAATACACTAAGAAAATATTGGAGAATCCAAAAACGAAAAGAAATGTTAGAATCAAATAAAAATTCTGTAAATACTTGATAACAAGATGTAAAGGTGATAAATATCAATCAGAACTCATACTTGAATTAGAAAGTATTAAAGGAATATTTTAATATGGATAGACATTTTGAAGACTTAAAAATATTAATAAAATCACTAATCAGTGATATTCAAGAAGTTAAAAATGAACTAAAAGAAACAAGAAATGATATAAATATATTAAAATTTGATATCAGAGAATTAAAAGAAAATAATAAAAGTAAAGATACGAAAATAGATAAAAAGCTTATAGAAAAAGAAATGGTTAGAATAGGAAAGAAACATATAGAACAAGAAAAAATTGTGATAGAAACAAGAAGTATGGATTATGAATTCAGAAAAAATATACTACCCAAAATATTAGAAGAAGAATTAGAATTACAAAAATCTATAGAAAAATCCATAGAAAAACTAAAAATAAATAAAGACATTGAAGAAAAACAAGATCAAAAGAAAGATGAATGAAGAGATAGATTTACTAATAAAAGATTTTGACCAATTAAATATAGACGATTTAAACGAATACCAAATTTTAATGAATACTAGAGGAGCACCTAATCCAGTCCCAATAGGAACTTCTGGAACTAAACCAGAAATATCAGATTCAGATGAAAGTTATGCACAGCTCTATTTAATAAACCACAAAAACAATATTATGATAAGATTAGAGATAAGCAACCACCAAAAGGGAATAAATATAGTGATAGATTTATACCAAGTGACAATTATGATAAACCTATAAACCATGGAGGAACAAAGTTAGATTTAGATTGTAAGATAGATACCGAAAAAGCCTTGTTAACCTGGGCAGATTCAATGATATTATTCTTTTTATATAATAAGGATGATGCATGGGAAAGCACTGAAAGGAGAATAGACTACCTAGTTGCATCTTTTGATGGAGATGTTAAAAACTGGTGGGAATGAATTAATAACGATACCAAAGCATTAATAAGAAGAAATGTTCAAATTTAAATAATAAAATCAGATAAAGAAGGCATACAAAGAATGGTAGGATATATAGGAGATGAATTCCTATGAGAAAATTGGATAAATAATGTTGAAAGAGAAACAATTAGAGAAAAAGATAATGCCTGAATCAAATTAATTAATCTAATAATTTGTGATATGTGCAAAATTAGAGAATATACTTGTGAATTTAAAAAATAATATTATACCCAATTTTATAGTAATGAAAATAAAGAAGTATACCAAGATATGTACTATAATAAATTACCAGGCTCATGGAATGTATATTTTGAGATAGAATTTGAAAAATATTACATTGATAATATTGGAATACCAAGAATATTAGGAGCAAGAATAAAATTTCTATTTGAAAGATTAGCATATATATGTCAACAAAGACAATTATTGAAAAAATCAGGAAAATTAACCAGAATATGTTGTGAAGATATGAAAAAATCTACACAATGGGGATGTCATACTAAAAGAAAAATATAAAAATAAAATTTATAAATAAAAAGTTCAAAAAAATTAGAAATTTTAAGAAAAAATATATAAAACCTAAAAGAAGGTATTACAA
The DNA here is from genome assembly GCA_963555705.1 of Ligustrum vulgare. Lineage (NCBI taxonomy): Eukaryota > Viridiplantae > Streptophyta > Magnoliopsida > Lamiales > Oleaceae > Ligustrum > Ligustrum vulgare. The sequence continues at coordinate 52,217,791 of OY743171.1, read as the reverse complement.
AAGAAGATATAACCCAAATAAAAAACAGAAGAATAAACCATATAAAACAGATAAAAGTAAATGTAAATGTTGGAATTGCGAAGAAATGGGGCATATAAGTCCAGATTGTACCAAGAAGAAAGTTAAAACATTACAAAAAGATTACTTAGAAATAGAAAATGAACTAAGTGAAATATCTGACATTGATGAATATTATAATCAAGAAGTTTATATAAGTGAAACGGATTCAGAAAGTAATGGATCAGAATTAGAGTAAAGAAATAGAAGAAATAGAAACATAGAAACATAGATGTACAAGAATATGAAGGAATAGAAGGTTATGGATTAAAAATAACATTTGATAATAATAAGTATAAGAAAATACAAAAATTATCATTAGATTTAAAAATTGGTAGATGGGAAATCTTTGATAGAATATGGAAAAGAGAAAGAATAGCAATACGTGAATACCATAAAATAGAAAAAGCAATAGATGTTAGAACAACCCAAGGAACACATAAATTTAGTCTCTTAACAAAAAAATACAGTTGCAGAATTATTGACAAAAATTAATAAAAAACAGAGTGAAAAGATTCGATATGCTTATTTGGCAGGAATACAAAAAATGTTCAAATCTCTATTTAGAGAAGGGATAGATTCACCATTAACTGTAAGTCTACATGATGGAAGAATACTAATTTAGGAGATAGTCATTTAGGAACAATAGAAAGGAACCTAGCATATAAAAAATTAATATTTACATGCTATCCAAAATATTGCGTATCATTAACAGATAAAATCTTTAATGAAGTTTTAGAATTACATTTCAAATTACATAGAAATGATATAATGGACCCAGGAGATAAAATTATGACTATTGAAAACAGAGCTTTATATACATTCACTAATTCAAATTATGGAAACATTTATTTTAAGAAACCATTCATAGAAGTCCATAAAGAATGTAAAGATTTTAGTAAAATCATTAAACCAAATAAGCAAATAACTCTAATGCCAGAAAATTATGAACTTGATATAGCCAGAAACAAACCTAAAATTATAGAATTAATAGAAGAAGATTATCTTGATAACAAAATAACATTTGAAATTGGAAGACTAATTAAAAGGTCACAAAGCCTTAGTAATAGAAGACATTTGGAAGGGACTAGTAATACAAAAGAAATAAAACTTCATAGAAATGTTGGAAATATGAAATTGAAGGAGAATATTTTAATAGAAAAGAAAATATAAAAGGACCAATAGATACAGAAGCTAGTGAGTGTCACATAGCCGCAAATAAAAATAAAGGGTTGATAGTCCATAAAATCAAACCGTATAGATACATTAATTTTGATAGGCAAGAACATACTAGTGAATTTGAAGTTAAAGTACTAATAAAAATTGGAGGAATCAATCTTTTAGTACCATGTTATATAGATAACAGTATGTATATAAGACCTCATATATTATTAGGAATGATTTTTCTAAATGGATTGGAAGATTATATTATAAAAAGAGAAGAATTATATATAACTCAAAATGGACAAACAATACTATGTAACAAAGCTGAATGAATAATCAAATAAGCTTTCCATTAGCAGTTTATATACAAATTAATATTGTTGAAACAAATATAACAACTTGTGCATTAATTGATACCACTATATATCAATATTTAGGAGTTTTTTAATAAAATCATGGAATGCTACCAACAAGATAAAAATAACTTGAATAACAGGAGAAACTACTCAAATTATAAATAGTGCTGATAAAATTAATGTAATACTTGGAAGTAAGCAAATTGTTATAAATAAAGTTTATAGTTATGATAACCTAGAATGTGATATATTATTAGGAAATGACTTTATACAACAATTTCAATATTATAAACAAAATAATTATATGATAATGTTACAAACACATTGTGCACACTTATTAAAAATATCAAGAGAATTTAGACCTTATAGAGTTCAGCCAGCCCAACATGGTGATAAATGGGAAAAAATGCCAATCATACAAAATAAAATAAAAAATAACAGAATTATCTACAAAAAGATACTAAAAACAGAGATAGAAATTAGTATAGAAAAGATAATTGAACAATTAGAAAAAATTTATGGAGAAAATCCATTATTATTTTGGAAGCCATATCACCCTAGAGCTAAAATAGAATTAACAGAAAATGTTATTATAAGAGTCAAACCTATGATGTATACTATATCAGATACACAATAATTCAAAACCCAAATTAAAGAACTACTTGATCAAAAACTTATCAGACCTAGTAATGGACCACATAGTAGTCCAGCCTTTATGTTTATGAAACATTCTGAACAGGTTAGAGGAAAAGCAAGAATGGTAATAAATTATAAAGAATTAAATAAATATACCAAATTTGATGGATACTTTTTACCAAATAAAGAAGTACTAATAAACCTTGCAAAAGGAAAACAATATTATTCCAAATTTGATTGCAAATCAAGATTTTACCAAGTCAAGATGGAAGAAGATAGCATACAATACACAGTATTCAGTACACCTCAAGGTAAGTACGAATGGATGGTTATGCATTTGGATTGAAAAATGCACCACAAATATACCAAAGAAAAATGGATAACATATTTAGAAAATTTAATGAATTTTTAATTGTTTATATTAATGATATATTAATCTGTTCTAATGATAAAAAAGAATATAGAAATCATTTAATGAAATTTATAAATGAATGCAAAAAAGAATGAATTGTTCTTTCAAAAAACAAAGTTATAATAGAAAAACAAGAAATTGATTTTCTTGGATTATCAATAGATAAAAAAGGATAAAATTACAAACTCGCATATCTAAAAAGATAATAAACTTTCCAGATATATTAGAATCAAAAGAACAAATACAAAAATTTTTAGGATGTCTAAATTATGCAGAAGGTTTTATTGAAAATCTTTCAAAAAAGAGACATAAAATCCAAATTTTACTCAGAAAAACAAATACTAAAGGATGGAGTGAAGAACATACAGAAATTGTTAAATCACTTAAAGAAGAATGCAAAAATTTACCAAAAATAAGATTATCAGATGAAAAAGATAATATGATTGTAAATACTGATATCTCAGATAAATATTGGGCAGCAATATTGAAAACAGATTTGAATGAGATTTGCAGATATTCCAGTGGAACATTCAACCAAGCAGAAATAAATTATACCACTCATGAAAAAGAATTATTAGCAATTATCAGAGGAATAAAAAAGTTTTCATTATTTTTATTATCTAAAAAATTCATTGTGGAAACTAATAACTCTCAAATTGCAGGATTAATCAAAAATAAATTGTCACCAGAACCTCAATATAGAAGGTTGCACAGATGGCAAGCTTATTTGGCATTTTACAACTTTGATATAATTCATATTAAGGTTGCACAGATGGCAAGCTTATTTGGCATTTTAAGCAGGAATATTGAATTTACAGATGGATAATATCAAAAAATTCTTGATAGACGCCAAGGAGCGAATCAAATTCTTATATGAAGAAGCTGAAGATATAAAGATGGGAATCGAACAACTTGGAGAAACTCTCCAAGGGAGTTTTAAGCAACTGATGGATATCTCAACTTTTCATTACAATTATACTAAAGAATTGAGCAACAATATAATTGAGATTGAATCTCAATTTGAATCAATAAATACCAAACAGGTTTTACCAACAATACAAACAGGTACAATACAACCATGTACATCATATGGAAGCAGTGGTGGACCATTGATCAAAAGAGATGAAAGTCCAAAGAAGGTTACTATAAATGAACCTAGTCCAAGGAAATTGACGATCAATACCAAAGATGAACATACAAGAGTTATAAAAATTCGTACTGAGTAGGAAGACGACTCTCCTTTTTTACCAAGAGAAGACGAATATAGACAAACTGCCAGAATCATTTATGAACTCCAGGAAAATGATTGTTACTACATTTCTTCAGGAGAACATGTTTACTCACGATTAATTGTTACCCAAGGAGGAGATCCAATTATGACAAAGATGGCAGCTGATTATGGATTTTTGGATCTTATTTACCCAGGAAAAGATTTAAAAGAAATTAACAAATTTGACAATTTATTAAAAGGTGAGATATCAAAATTTGCTCAAGGAAAACCAATTTACTTAAAATTTTACTCAATCATCCCTGAAATTGATGGAAGGATGTACTATCCTGCTGAACACATTATTTCAATCGGATATGTTGCAAGAAATTTTCAGATTGAAGTTGGAAAAAATACCAAGTCAGTACCAAACATTACCAGGTCATGGTTTAGATCTCGAAGAGTTTTGGGAATTAAAGTTCTTTATAATATTGCCAAAAATTTGTATGATAAAAAATTCAAATGCATATACCAATACGAAGAATGGACCCTTGTTACAAATGGAGGACATGAAAAATCAACCATTTTGAAGGATTACATCAACAAGTTTGATACTCATCAAATCCATAGAAGTTTTTTGACTCTACAAGAAGCGTGTATAGCCCGGAATTTCCCAACATGCCAACAAAAAAGATGATGGACAGCTGTTGAAATGCTGAAAATGAAGATAAAATGGAATCTACTTTTTACTACAAGCCAAGACAACACCATGTAATCGCTTTAAGAAAAGTAGATAGGATAGAGGGACAAGTGTCCTTTGTAATGTAATGTAAAGTTTTTAATTATTTATGTGACGTATGCAATGATGTAAGAGGTTAATAATTGAGTCTCATGTAATATTATAAATAGAGGCTTTAAGGCTAGGATAAGGCAGAGTTGGAAAGAGTTAAGTTGATAGAGCACTCAGTCTGTGAGAAAGCCAAACAAATTCTCTGTCTTTAAAATTCTTATACTAATCTGTGTACCAAAGTTCTCATATCAATAAAGTTTTAAACGTTTCATAAAAAATTATGAGTTTCTAAATTCATGTCTTCTGAATCCTATTTCCTAGAAGAAGATATATTATTAAGAAAACTCCCTACACTTTGTTCAGAAATATTTTCCATTATGTTGTTATACAGTGAAGGCATAGAGTCAGGAATTGCTAGTTACCCGTAAAGGCAAGAGGCCGTTGAGGGTGTGATAGCAGAAACCTGCAAGCCTGAAGGTCACTAACAAAAGAAGGAAGATACAAAGGGACAAAGAAATGGAAAAGAGGTTAATATTCTTAATATATCTGTCTTATGGAATTAGGTGGAAGAAGAATTTTGAAAAGAAAAAATCATCATGGGAGAACATAGGATTATCAAGTTTAATTATCAAAACAGTCCATATAAGAATGAATACCATAGCATAATTGAACATTTGTTCAAGTATAAACAATATACTAGACATAACAATGAAATAAAAAAGTTATACCATGTTTATTAGCTGTCTATCCTAAATTTAAAGAATTATTTGGAATTGAAATTACTAAGTTAATCATCTACTTTTGGCTTGATAGTGATAATACTGAAATAAATAATGAATTGTATTTAGGATATGCATTTAGTAGCGATAATGATTATGATCCCATAATAGATTATGATAGTGATGGAAGAGATGAATCATTTTTTTACCAATTTTTGATAAATTTGATATCATGAATAAAAGAGATTATATTATGAAAAAACTCAGATCTAAAAGAGGAACATATAAAGTTGGAAATAAAAATGAAGTTAATAAAGTAGGATATCAAGAACAAATTTATGCATCATAAGAAATACTTAAAAGTTTTAAAAATAATATGATGGAAAATTTTGCTATAGGAACCATAAGATCTATAATAGTACAAGATATTCAAAACATAATTGATAAATTGGAAAAAAGGAAAAAATATAATATTTCAAAATATAACATACCACTTGAACCAAGTATAGACATCATAACTGATATTGATATTATTAATTCTCAAACATTAATTGAATTTGAAAAATTACTTGAAACCTTATAGAACACATTATAATTATTCTGTTCAAAATGTCAAGATATACTATTGAAGGATTAAACAAACTTTTAGAAAAGGTATTAAGAAAAATGGTAAGAATTGTATCTCACTTAAGAGGTATAGATGAATCATCTGAAGAATATTATATACTCTTAGAAAATTATGATCAACTTATGATAGACTATTCTAATATTGTAGATCGTAAAATGGATTTATACAAAATAATTCAGGATAATAACAAGGATAGATGTCTGGATTAACTATTAAAAAAGAAATTGAAATTATACAAATCAGAATTGATGAAATAGAATACCTTATTAAAAACAATAAAATAAATTATGAAAATATAATGGAAATTCAAGAAAAACTAAATCGTTTAAAAATCAGACTACAAAATATAAAATAAAGAGTTACAGTATGAAATAAAAACAAACGTTATTTAAAAGGATAAAACCAAAATATAATATAATCAGAAACAAAAGGACTAACCCTAAAAAATTTAATGAAATGATAAAATTGTCAAATACTATTTACAATTTTGGCCTTATTAGGCTATCTGTACGAATAGCATGACCCGTTTTAGAAATGGTCGTCTGACGTGTCGCGTTTAAGCAACGCATTGGAAGTGTTGACTTTTTGTACCATTGACTTAAAAACAGAAATGCTATGCTGGAAAATTTTTGACAGTCATCAGTAAAGAAAGGAATTGGAATTATAATTTTGATTTATTTAAGTTTTCTATATAAGATGTGTAGTTAAAAATTAGAGAGAAAAATATTAGTGATTAAAAAGTAATTTGAAAAATTGTGTTGTTTTATTCTCTAACCGAACAGAGCCATAAACGGCTCTTATTTGACCATTTTTAAAAGATAGCAATTTTTAGTAGTCTTACCCACCATTTTTCTCTTTTCAAAATATAAATCAACAAAATATTGAAACATCATTATTTATAAATAATATTTATAAACGACACTTTATGATTGTCAAACATGACCTTATAATTTCTAAATTTTGTTTATAAATGGTCTCATTACCTCATTCGACTATTTTTATTAAAAAATAATAACTTCGACTGATAAAAATTTTGACATATTATTTTTTATATTTCAAATAAATAGACCAATGTAATATTGCTATATATAAACAATGCTTTATAAAGGAATGGCCAAATGGAAAAATACACAAATCTGGCCATTACAATATACTATTTCATTTTTAAGAAAGTAGTTTCAAATATTCAAAAATCAGGCGGTAAATGATATATTTATATTAGGTATCAAATTCCAATAATTAATCAAATATATCTCTTCCTTAAATCAAGGATTCAGTTACAACCTTCCATTTCAAAAAAGTTTCAATTTTTACCACTTCTTCAGGAATGCACCGATCTCAAATATCAGAAGCGGATGAATTTTCGACAGATCCCATTAATTATTTTACTGAGAACCAAATTGAATGACTCCCATTGTGTAATTGAAGACAGAGAATTTGGGTGAATTTAGTACTTGAGAAAATGTGACCTACAGATTTTGAATTTAGCTCGACAAACACCACAGCCACCACCACGATTTATTACATGTGACCTACGGATTCGATGATCTGAGGAACAGGTGAAGAAATGAATGTGTGACATGAGAAAATAAACAGGTGAAAAATCTAATGTGTGTGACTTGAGAAAATGTTTGGTTTGAGAAAATAAACATGAGACCTGACTTAAGAATCTTAACAAACCTGTGACCTGAAGAATTGATTGTTGGACTTGTGAAATTAAACATGTGTGGCCTGAGAAAGTGAATAGGTGAAGAAATGAACGTATGTGACTTGAGAGAATAAACGTGAGACCTGAGGAACTGTAAGTGTGACCTGAGAATTGAATGTGAATGTGATCTGACCTCTACCGTCAACTCTATCTACACCATTGCCAACACCACAATGTCAACGGACCACAACCACAGCACACCACTATGTACTCCTCCACCGACACCATCTCAGCTGCCGACACTCCCCATTATCTATCCAACACCATTCCACCATCTCAGCCACCAACACTTCCAATTATCCATCCAACACCAATACATATGACCACTGGCCGCTGCAACTACCTAAATATATCTCTGCAAAAACCAGCATCACGATCACCACCAACAATAATGATCTTTGGTTGCAATTTTTCTGGTCACAACTAGAAACATCAACCCCTGCACATAGGCTATCTGAACAAGCACTGCAAATACACCACCAATGACCGGTCAACACCACCGCCAAACCGTACGAACACCTGTACCACCACAACCCCACCTCACCCAGTTGACGGTACCACCGCCTCTGACGCCTCCAAAAAAATACCATAACCATTGTCACGACAACTAAAGGAGCCATGCTTCAGCGGCATCGCTTCTTCTTTCTTCTCCGGGAGAAATGGATTGAAGGTGGGAGACCATTGTTGATTTAGGTTTGAAATTGGGGGTGTGGGTGTTGTGAGTGGAAGGGGGATGGTCGCTGCATTTGATTGTGCTTGAAATGAACCAGTCGGGGGAGCGATATAGGTGGTTGCGTGGTTACCTGAAGAGAAATGGAAGAGAAGGACCAGAGCTTGGTGGTGGTGGTGCCATCGTGGCTGCGGCATCGAAGAGAAATGAAGAAGAGGGCTGTTGATGGTACCTATGGCGTGAAAATGCAAGTTGTTTATGGTTTTGAATTTGAAATCACAGAATCAGGGATTGCTGGTTTATAGGATAGATTAGAAGATTAATTTAATACGTACTATATAAAATTTATGTTTAATATTTTATTAAACTTAAAATTTATAATAATAGCCTGATTTTTTAAGTTATTTACGTTTCATCTTGTTTTTGAATTTGGTTCTTAAAAAGCATGAGTTCCTGTAATTTTCTCATGGCCAAACACGCTATTAAAAATTTTAAATCGATAGAGGAAGGTGAGTTTACACGTCAGTTCATGGTTGGTTGTGGATAATATACAAATGCAGCTTATGCTTGCATTGCACGTAATTAGACTAATAATTCTTTATTATTATTATTATTATTATTATCATTATTATTCAAAATAAATTGTGTGGTTCGACACTTCGACTAGTTTGAGTTTCAACCAATAGAGGAAGGTGAGTTTACGCGTTGGTTCATGGTTGGTTGTGGATAATATACAAATACGACTTATGCTTGCATTGCACACACTATCCTAAAAACTTTAAATCTCCAGAATGTCTTTAAAATTTATTTTCAGTCAAACATTTTTATAGACTTACCACTTACTTTTCAACCACACACTATCCTAAAAACTCACAATTTCTCAAAATTTCAAAAAAATTACCTACGCCAAACAAACTCTTAGAGTCTGTTTGGTAATATGAAAAGTTTTTTTTTTTATGGATATATGATTTAAAAATATTTGAAAAAATCAAAAATTGTGTACTTGACTAAGAATAGATGGTTGAGATTGAGTTTAAAAAATTGTGGTAATCCTTTGCTTTACCCAAAAAACTCTTAATTAGGTATGATTGCTTTAAAATTGAGAGAGACAAATAAAAAATTAGTTCGATCAAATACAAACTTTAAAATTGAATTTAAGAAGTAGGATTAAAAGGATAACTTAGTTGAAATCGTGATTCCTTACACATTTATAAATTATATTAAGTTAAAAATCAAAATTGTTCAATATGATATAGAATAGTTGATTTAGCCCCCTGTTTGATGTATATTAAAATCAGATATTTAAAATATTTTGATAAAATATGTGATTGAAAAGTTGTGAGATTGTGAATCATGTGATTAAGATTGATTACAGATTTTGACATAAATTAAAATCAAAATTTTAATTTATATAAATTCTAGTCATTAGTTTAATTATGTAAATTTTTGTTATCTCCATTCGGTAGTTCATTTAAAATTAGGACTATTAATTTCGAGATTTCCACCATTACTTGACTTATCATTATATTATTATTATACGTATGCTTGCGAAATCAACCAACAAAATATTTTTTTCTTCGTTTCTATTTATTTAAATTAATTATGGAGGAGCTCTCTCGATCGATCTATAGAAGTTGTGGGTGAAGGTGAATAAAAAAAGACTCTATTTGTTAGGCAGTACAGACTATTGCTGCAAAGTAGGGCCGGACCTGTGCTTAGCGGGGCCCCAAGCTAAATTCAAAAAATGAGCCCCTATAGTTACCCTTTAAAAAAAAATGTTATTCCAAATATATGATCGAAAAATCAACAAAATTACTAACTAATTAATAATAACTAAACAAAAAATTACTTAAGTTGTTGAATAAAAAATGAAATAAAACAACAAAAAAAACAAATATGGGCCCCTAAAATGAAGAGGAGCAGAGGCAGAGCAGCACAGAAGAATTTTCTGGTTCACAGGTTGGGGCTCAGCGACCAGCGTGCGTAACTTTCAATTTTAAAAAAACAAATATGGGCCCCTAAAATTTTTGGGCCCAAAGCACAAGCTTGTTGGGCCTACTGCCAAGTCCGGCCCTGCTGCAAAGTAATTAAAGTCTCCAAAAACCAAAAATCTTTGTCCGACAACAGATTTTTAGTTTTACAACTTGTTCGGTAAACTTGGATATAACCAAATTTATAAATAATATATTTCTTTAAATTACTGCATTTTTCTAAATCATGTTTTAACCATATATTTTACCTCGAAAATAAATTTGAAGTTGTCAAATGCTCGTTAAAGAAAGAGAAATAGAAGAGATATTCATACAAATTTGAAGTGCAGGAGTCTACCTTTGGAGACGACGAGAAAGCTTGCTATTTTCTCCAGAAAAGATTTGAAATATAATTTATGAATGAATTAGGAAGCGTTTAAGCACTATTTGTGGTTCCAAATCCAATAATAATACAATGCAAAGCGTTCCACATATGATCAGAACAACAGTGGCCAACTAAACACACTACAGATAAGATCATAGAAGCTTCAGACAGTAAAATCGATCACAGCTCCAATGTCTCTTATCTATCGTTCTTAAAGACTACGATATGGAGTAAGCTCTAATCACCTCAACAATGGGTGCACGACACAACGGACACTTCCCTCCTCGGCCAACCAACTCGTTTGCACATTTAGAACAAGTGCACATGTGCCCACATCTGCAGTTCAACACACACACACAAAAATAAAATCTCTACAAAGGAACTGTAATGGCATAAAATAGTGTGATTCACCTTGCATTTTACATATCAATGTGACATTGAAATGTGTACATTCGACTTCAAGAAGGTTTAAAATGACTTCAAACTAGTATATTTGGCTGAATGGGTATGCCGTGGAGTTGTGTGCAAATTTCGGTAGCCCGTATAGTTTATCATAATATAATAGGTTGCCATACCTGTACAATAAAGAATCAATGTGGTTATCACAACAAACACAGCAGGTGCCCTTTCTAACCTGACCCCATTTAGATCCATCCTCTGAAGTCTCTGCTATCCCTGCATATGCACGTGCATTAATAAAACCAATTACAAGAAACAATATATGATAGAGCACTAACAGAAAACGCAAAGTAATCGAGGGATGGTTGCAGCAGATTTTTGCTTTTTCGAGGGCATTGAATGGTGAGTAGAACACCAGAAATGACTACATAAGCTAATGATGAACGCAAAAACACTTTCGTAGGGATTGAATAGGTAGATACTCAAGGTTTATAGCATCAAGATTACAAACAGACCTTGTCCACCGCCTGTAGAATTGAGAGCGGCTGAGACTTCCTGTCGGACTGACCTTTGCAACTCCAGCTGCATGTCCATGCAAGCTTCTAACATCATTTGCATGTGGTTCATACCATGCTGAAGTTTTGCGACGTCTGTTCTCAAATCATTAATCATTTCCCACTCCTGCCCATAATTGGGAAACAAGGATTCAGTTCAAACATGAGACTGCAGTAATCATAGTCTCATAAACAGTTCAGCAATTATGATATGGTTAATGCCCTCAGAGAATTTGGAACAATCCATTAAGAATCCAAACTGAACCTCCGGTCTGCTTATATTGAAAACTAAACCTAGTCAGATTATAAGTCTCAGTATTCAACAATCACATGAATTTCAAAGCTGGAAGAATCACAACTTAGCATAATGTAAAAAGGACAGTCACACTATTCAACCTTAATATTGTATAACTCGAGTCATCAAGCAGATTTTTCAACTCACCGTGATTAAGCAAAATGGGATTTTAGTTATAAACCACAGATATTGAGTGCAAGCTCAATTTGAAGCCAATTTCACACGAGATTATGAATGACGAATGTCATTTGCCTAAATTCATATGGTATGCAAGAGATACATATTCCTTAACATTTGGATGTTGGATAATTCCTATATCATATCATCAAAACAAAATTTTTAAGGACCATAACTTCATCAGGCCTCAACTGTTTGGCAACTCTCACATAAATAACCATCACATCCAAAGTCTTAACCCAACAAAGAACAAATGTCAAATATATAACGTCCAAGATTTATTGAGGAAACGACATAAAATGTCATTGATCAATGCAAAGAATTATATGCGCTTTGCATTTGAAAAGAGTGATGACGGGGGAAAAATCAACTCACAAGTTCAGAACGATGGCGACGAGACCAACTGGAGTGGTGCAAATGTTGATGTCGAAGGGGTTGAGATGGTGGTACTGGAGGGGATGGTAATACCATTGAAGGTCTACCAATATCATCATGCTGATCCTCATTCTGCTCATCACTATGTTGATCATGATCCCTCTCTGGGGATGCTTGAAGAGACAAGTTCCTGTGCAGATCCCAGTCAATAGGAGACCTGCCTTGCCTTTCTACATATGATTGGATCAACTGATCTAGGCTCTCACGGAAACCACTATGAAGAAGATTAGAGACGCTCCTCCTACGATGAAAAAAATTAGTAAGTTGAAGATAATCCCAAAATAAATATGAAGCTTGAGCACATAACAGAGTGAGACAATAACCGGCTAAGCAGCTCCCTGAGTTCCATGTTGTATACATTATCATCGTCAGGGGGGTGGAACCTGGTGCCTCGCCTATGTAGCAGAGAGTCCCGCATTCTTGGAGGATCTGAAGGCCCTTCTGACCAATTATCTATAGCTTCTCGAGAGCCATTATCACGCCTATCGTCGTGGACTTCTTCTAGCTGACTTTGACCTCCACCTTCATTTACTGATGCTTCCAAATTCCAATTAGGTACAGGATTTTCCTGCCTGTTCCTATCAGTGTCCTGCAAAGTGATATTATCTCTCCATCCAATAGACTCATTATAGGTTGATTCTTGCACATTTTCTCTCTCATCTTCAGCAACCTGTTGCTGCCAATTGCTTCCTTGATCTGCAGCAGCTTGATGATTTGTACTTTGATTAGCTGTGTTGCTATCCATATTTGCAATACGATCCTGTAATTGGTTAACATCACTTTCCTGATGTCTAGATTGAGATCGGTCATGATTCTCATGTTGAACTTCCTGTGAAGGATTTCTATCAATCTGATCATAACTAGAATCGCTGATATTGTTAGATGAGGTATCAGAATGACTGCTTACTTGGCCATGAACAATGTTTTCCAATCTGGAGCAGAACCCATCCCTGAATGAAATATGAGATTATGCAATCAAATAAAAATCATAAAAAAAAATTCTCCAGCATATTATATATAAAACTAACAGGAAAAATCAGATTACATTAAGCATCACAAAAGTTTTTTACTAAAATAAATCATTAAGGTGCACAATAAGGACAAGCTCTCAAGTAGGGGAAAAATTATATGTAAAAAATGCTTAAAGAGTACCAAAGAGAATATCCCCCAGTAAAGCAGAGATAACTAGTGATGCCAGGCAATTTTGAAAGGGGAAAAGAAAATGCCCATAGGGAGACAGTGATGTTGCTCGGATTCTCCATTTTTGAAGAAACTATCTCAGACACTTGGGTAAGGGATAAGGGTATGAGATCCTTTTCAAATCCTTTAAACCAAAAGAGGTTAATTTATATCATTTAAAACAAAAGATAATCATTTATATCTCGAAAAAATGCATCTATAATTACCAATATATAAATTTCTAAAATAATTTGAAGTTTTTAATACGTATTCAAGCACCTATGACAAAATTTTGTGTCCTTTTGACCGTATCCCAATATCTTAGATTTTAGAATAAAAAGGATCCGACTCCCAGATATGTACCCATACTGTACACCCGCTCTCGAGTCCGAGTAACATAGAGCAGACTTTTATCAAGATCAATATCAGTATGTACATGAAAACCAATGCATGAATGTGTCTTTAACTTGTCAAGTTATAACTATGTTACCGTTATCGTTCAAAATCTTAATATGTTATTATTATCGTTAAGGGAATACTGGCATCATATTTCTCACTGGTAATTGTGGTTGTTTTAAGTTCATGGCATCTGTTGTCCATTAATTTCCAAAATAAGATAGAAACTAAGACAAACGTCATTTGATACCACTTAACTCTACGATATTGGAAAGGTGTTTCGCTCAAATCTAGAATTAATATTCCATTCCATCCGCTAGAACCGAACATGAGAACAAAAAAGCTCACAAAAACTAGAATTGGGCAAAAGGAGGACAGAAAAGGGGGAAGAACATAAATTGAAAGAAGTGAGAAGGTTGGAGTTTATATGCTTGCATAAGCTCCCATACCTCAGGCCAGAGACTGTTTGTCGCTGCCTTATCTGATTTAACTCACTAGCTGCCCTTGAAGGTGGTCGCTCTTCCTCATCAGGCCTTTCATTTCTTAAGAATCTGCCTCTAAGCAATGACTGAAAATTGAAACAAAAGTAGGATGTTATAATTACAAATTCAAGTGAATTACTCCAGAAGCTCATAGAAACATTTTCCAAGATAAATGACGAATCAATATAAATAGATCTCTGATTCATAAGACACAAAAGATGGAGAGTAACTTGTTAACTCTGTTATTACTAATAAAACAAAGGGACAACTATAAATAAACTTCGGACAACTTTAATAAACGTCAACTGGCAATTACATTTCTTCAAATAAGAACTTTTTGAATTAAGAAGAGGTATAAATTAACTTAAAGGCACTAATAACTTTCAGTAATTTACAAATCCAAAACAGGATTGAACAGTTTGAAACTTGATATACAAAAGTGCAAGTTCTAATTGCAGAGTTAGATACCAATCAATTTTAGAAGCATTTCCACAAAGGAAGATCATTAATAAACATTTGTTTATATAGAGGTTCCATGAGTTCATGATAAGCAATCAATGAGAATGCATTAATATCCAATCTCAGAAAATGGACTCAATGAAATAACAATGAATAAAGAGAATCATTGAAAACTAGCTAAATAGAGCCCATGGGTGTCTTCACCTTGCCTGAAAGATACTTCAACCTATAAGCTAGAAATAAAATTGAAGTACTGAAGTCTTAAGTAAGGCATTCGAACCTCAGATGAGATTTATCTATAAGAAACCAAAAATGGCAAGATCTAGAAGGTTGAACTGAAATCCATACAACCAATAAAGGAGACATCCCACCAAAAAATAATTAGTGCCTCCGCCTCTAAAATTCCATTTTTTTTTTTATCATTATAAAGGAGGGACTTAGGGGAGGGAGGTGACACGAACCCGGATCTAGAGTCCAGTAAGGGGGTGTCTCAACTCAACCACTTGGACAAGCTCCCTTGGTCGCCTCTAATATTCTGAGCAACTCGCAGTAGTTAAGGTCAATGGGACAAATAAGAAACCTTTTTCCTACGCAATGCTGACTTGAATAAAATATATATCTGAAGAGCAGAATTTGGCATATAGCAGGAAACTTTGAACATACTCACAACAACAAAAGTTTGAGTTTATTTTAGAATACTGTATAACACTGATCGAAGATAAAGCTTGCACATAATCAACGCTTCTTTAGACATTGGAAGGATAAGGTCAAACTAAAACCATATAATATAAATTTAAGCCCCTGTTTGATTCTCTTTTTCCAAAGGCTCTTATTTCACATACTCATTTTCAACTAGACATTCACATAATAAAATATTCTACACATAAATCAAAAGATTTCTTACTTTTCAACCACATATTCTCCAAAAAATCACTATTCAAAAACAAATTTCTCTTTAAAATGTGTATCAAACAGAGACTAGGTAAAACCAGAATATCATGTACCACCTGAATACGATTGCGATGTGCAAAGTCAGTAACAGCACGATGTTCCAATAGGCCCTGAAGTTCCCCCTGCCTTTCCCTCTCTATCCTGATAAGCAAATCAAGCAAGGTTTGTCTTCCTCGCAACCTCAACATGTCTCTGCTAATAGGCTCTGTTTGACCTTCCCCATGGGCAACATCAGACCCTTCATGGCCACGGTCAACTTGAGCACCAAGTCCACTATTTTGATCTTCCCTATGTCGACTACGAAATCCTCTTTGCTGACTTCTCATTTGCATCCACTCTCTAGCAGTCCTTACCCTTTCACGCTCAGTTTCCCCCAACCATTCAGCTCTAGGACTGCCATCCCCCTGGCTAACATTAGATGAAGTGTCACTAATGCTACTCTCCATCCATCCACGAACAATATACCTTACCCTCTCCCTATCAACATCTCCTAGATCAGGAGATTGTTCACGACTAGAATTGTCAGGATCCCTATTCTCATTCAGTGGGCCAACCTGATCCCGGGACCAAGTCGCAATGTCATGCTCACTCTCACTAGCACCTTCCAGACTGCCCTGATTATCACTCTCTCTACTTCCAGACACATTTGTACTGGATATATTTGTATTAGAATCCACACTACTTCGCTGCCTCAACCTCTCACTTACCCTTTCCTGAGCTCGACTAAATGCATGTTCATCCTCCAACTCCCGCCACATCTGTAAAATAGAGGAAGCCTGGGTACTCAGTCTCTCAACATTACCTTGGCGCCTCGAAGTTGGGGATTGTGACTCCCTCAAGAACGAAGAATCAAGCATGGAGACCGTGTGCAAGCCTGCAAGTGCCATCAACTCTGACTCGCGATTCCTCCTTTCGATTGTGGTGATCATCTCCTCTGCCTGGCGAGCAGCCCACCTGCTCAAGATCCTTGATTGGCGCCTCCTGGCAGCAGAAGACTCTGCCAAAACATCAACCTCAAGATTCGACCTCCTCCTCCTCCTCCTCCTCCTCCTTCGCACAAGCTGTTCACCATCATCCTCCTCATCTTCAGCAGCAGCAGTAGTAGTATGCGGAGAACTGCATGAACCGAAGGACATGCATTCATCATAATGCCCATGCATGAACTCCTCCAATCCCCTGTCAAACTCAAAACAAGCATCAGTCATGGTACTCTCAGGTTTCTGTTGCAGCTGTTGCTGAATATCAGCCATACCTGGAGTGAACCTTAACCTACCACTTCCACCAACACACTCATTTGCAACTAAAAGATACCCTAGTATTCAAATTTCACCCAATAGACCCATAAACCTTTCACCCTGCATAACATATCAAAAGCCCATGAATTGTCACACAAAAATCCATTCCCTGTACTCAGGAAGCAAAACTAACCCTAGGCCTAAGACCCTATTGTGGGATCAAAATATCTCCGAATACAGTGCATTTTAACCAATTGAAACCTCTTCTCCGAATATACAATATCACCTCTTCAGATTAAACAGACAAATAGTTTCATTTTCCATCAAAATAACAAACAAATCGATATCTAAGCAAAGGGATGAAATTCCAACAGAGGATTAAAAGAAACGAAGATCCAAAAAGCATATATAGAGAAGATTAATATTAGGATCAAAGGGAGACAACCCATGTCAAAAAATATACATATTGGAATTGATGATTATGGGCCAAAGAAAACGTACCTGTTATTTTCGATTGCAGTGTAATAATACAAAATAAAGCCAAAAAAATAATAATAAATAGAAAAATTCACGGTTTATATATACATACAGTGTATGCATAGGTTTCTTAAGAGATGAAGCAAATATGAAAAGAAATCGTTTGAAGGAGAGAGGGAAATATGAGAGGGGAAGATGGAGCTTTATAAGGGAGAGGAAAAAAGGGGTAGTTTTTTTTTCCCCCTTATGAAATAAAAATAATTTTAAATAACTGACTATTATTTTTAAATAACTGACTATTTTATTTTTGTCTATTTTTGGTTTTTAATTATTTTCGTTTTTCGACATTTTGTTGGACCATCGTGAATTTTTAACAAAAGTAGGGCCAATAGATGATGAGCTCAGCACATCGTATCTTAACCTTTGAAAAAAGTGCAAATGGATCCCTAGCCTTATTATGTTGCTGTATCCCAGATAATCATCATCAGAAAAATATGCAGTGTGTGATGGTCATTGGAAAATTACCGTCCAAAACTCTGTCACTTACTTCAGCCCCTGTTTAAAAAAAATTGTTTATAAATGACAACGTGACAATATTTCATTAGTCCATTTTTTGAATAGTAAAAAATGATGATCGAGATTTTTTATCAATCGAAATTGTTAACTTTTAAAAAAAATAACCAATGAAATGTTACCACACAACAATTTATAAACAAATATTTATAAGAATAATTTTAGGGAAACATTTTTAAGTGACATTGTGACATGTCACACATTTATTGAATAGTGAAAATAACTACCCCAAAACTTATTTTTTCATCACTCGATGAATGTATGACATGTCACAATGTCATTTAAAAATGTCCTTAAAAAATATCTCCCTATAATTATTGTATTTGTAAACGAACATTTACCAAACGGAGGCTTAATATGTGAATTCTTGAATTGTAGTTCCCCACTTTTCGAGAAGGGTAAAAAAGTCTTTCCACCTTTTACCACCTAAAACAATTGAAAATAAAAAAGAACTTTTCGACAATCTACCTGTTCTTCAATTATTTTCTTCTTCTTCCTCGTCTTTTTTTTCTTTCTTTCTTATAATTATTTTAATGACAATCATGTATGCACTCTTTTGCTTTCATAATAGTTTGAGATGTGCAGTATCACATCCCACAACTAACAAACGATTACATCTACCGTTTAAATATCCTTCCGCTACTTGTTTTTCTAGAAAGCAGATGATTGTGTCAATAAAAAATAGGGACATTTTGCACTTTTGCAAAAAATATTAGGGACCCTTCTTCAATTTTCATTAAAATATTTATAGGATGACAAGTAGTTTTACTAAAAAATAATTTTATATTTTTGGATAAAATGCAAAAAAAAAAAAACAAAAAAACAAAAAAAGACCATACACCTATTAAAGATATAATAATTCGATTTCTTTAATTGTTCTAGAAACATATTGTAGGAATGAAAATAATATTCAAATGTTATATGTGATGGTGCTTAAGTTTCAAATCATAGGTTTAGCAGATTTAATGAGAAAATTTGTAAAGTGTCAACTAATTCATCTATTAATTGTTTCACCCATAAAACGCCTTACTTAAATTATTTTTGTCAATTCCTAACCACCATTTGTACCATTTTCTTAGGTGTGTCCATGTTTTCAATTCCCTACCCTTTTTTTTTTTTTAGAAAATTAGGATATGGGCTCTTCAACCTTTAAAATTGAGGTTTTGATTCTCAATCATTTTAACATTGTGAATTGAATCCCCACGTGATTGGTACATTAAAATTAGGAAAATTAGTGTGCAGGTTGTTGGTTTTATCTTCCAATTTAATTTACAAGAAAAGTCAATTTTATTTTTACATTAAGGCTGTCAATTTTTGTCATGTGGGAATCTAATCTCACGATGTTTTATATGTTGGAGAGTGAGAAACATCAATTTTGAAGATTGGAGACTATTTCTAAACTAGTCAAAAGGTGGAGGAATTCGATTCCAACTTTCCCTTTCAAGAAAAAAAATTATAATAGCAATAAAAGTAACATGCGTGACATGTTTATGTAGTGGAAGACAGATTTCCATCTTAACAATTTATGCCGACAAAATTACTGGTCGCGATGTGTTAATGCTAGACATATTTTGATCTTAACAATTTATTTGTTTGGACGTCGTAATGTTTTATTTGATTTGGACCTTGTTAAATATTTTGTTAGATTTAAAGGCTTAAAGCGCAATTTTAATTAAAAGTAGGTGAATTGATTTTATAAGAGCTGCCAATAATTAGTGTTTGACTTGATTTTGATTAAATTTATTATGTTGAATTTTTTCTTTAATAATTGATATTGAAATTTTTCTTTAGTAATTGATCCGATCTTGATTTCTGCAAAATCAACTAATCTGCGGTTGCGCATTCATCGTTTTTCTTGACACTTCCACATCAAATGTATTACTAGGACAGGAAAATGGTAAAAAAAAACTAAAAATTGAGAAAAGAGACGTAGTCTAAAATTGAATAGTTATAATAAATTACTGGTTGTTATAAATATTATGGTTGTACTATATATGCATCACCAGTTACAAATTGTTGTACATATATATATGATGCGGTGAAACATGATTGATTTTAAATTTCGTGAAACAAATGATAAAAATTACTCTCTTCTTGACACTTCATCTATACAGAAAAAAAAAATTAACTTTCTAATGTACTAGTAGCATTATTATAAATATTAGAGTACTGGTATAAGTAATTATCAAGCTTAAATAGGATTTGCTTATTAATTATTTGATAGAGTGGAGAATAAAAGTTAAGAACATCAAAATATTAGTTGAAAGCGAAACAAATATCTTAACGTTATATATATATATATATATATATATAAAAGTAGAATAGCCATCACTAAAATACACACATAGTTTATCATCAAAAAACTTTTTTAATTTGAAATTTTTTTGCTAAATAGTATATTAAATATTTTAGCAATTTTTATTTTACATGTATTATTAATTGTATTGGTATCCGTACTATGTTATTAATAACATCAAAATGTTATTTTTCCTATTTTATTATTAATATTTTAATAATTCTTGTATTATTTTAAAATCGAAAAATATTTAATACTGGTGTCAAATTAAAGATCACATTAAGAAGTTTAATGTAAGATAACAAGTAAGAGCAAATTGTAAATATATTGTCCGTAAAATTATATCAAAAATTAAAGGTAAAGTTTTATTTTATATATTTTTTTTCCTACACCAAAAAAGTATATCCTACACCTCTTTTTTGGAAGAATATGATGAAGAATAATATGAAAATAAAATCGTCGATCTTAAGGAGAATATGTAAGTTGAGTTTTGAACATGTATTGTATAAGCCTAATTTTGTAGTTCAAAAGTTTTAAAAAAAAAAAAAAAAAATTTCATTCATTGAACGTTAATTCAAGAGATGAAGTTGATATGTTCATGGTACAATCTCTAAAACACTTAATTCATGGCATATTTTCCCGCAAAGAGATAAAACAATTCAATGGTTTACAATTTTATCAAAATATTAAAAAAATAATAATATGGCGTAAAAAATGACGAAACTTTATTTCTTAATTTTATTAACATATATAGACAAAAAAATTCACTATATATATTTTATTTATATTTTCATTAATAATTTTTTATTGACATATAATTAAATATGTATTTAATTATAATGTTCAATTAAATGCATTGCATTTAAAAATTAAAAACTATTAATCAAGCGAACGATCTCTTGAGTTGAATTCCACGTTCGTGCACCACAAATCTTGAAGTTGATTTTCACTTTCGTGCATCGTCATATTGCTTAATTTGTTACATTTATTTATAT
Organism: Ligustrum vulgare; assembly: GCA_963555705.1. NCBI lineage: Eukaryota > Viridiplantae > Streptophyta > Magnoliopsida > Lamiales > Oleaceae > Ligustrum > Ligustrum vulgare. Next base: position 52,196,186 of record OY743171.1, on the reverse strand, counting down.
ATAAGACCTTATATATTTAATTTGTTACAATTACTTTATTTTATGTAAATTATAATATTTTGAGAGTTATTATTTCTATTCACGTTAATCAAAAATATTTGGACGAAATTTTTTATTTATTCTATACAACATTAATTTGAAAATTTGCATTATTTAATTTAAATTTGAGCAATTGTTTAAATATGTTTTGTCTATTGCAACTTTCGCGTATCATACGGGTGTATGCAACTACAAATTGTGCAAATAATGTATTATTTAAAGCAGTATTTCAAAATTGATAAGAATTGTAATTTATTTTTATTTTAACAATATGTATCATTAATCAAAGCAAACTATGTGTTCAATTTTTTTTTCTATTTTGTAATGATATTTACAGTAAAATCATTTTATATTATTCTTCCGTATAACGCACGGATGTGATTATAGCTTGTTTTATATCTTGAAATAATTGTGCAATATTACATCTTGTAATAATTGTGCAATACTATTTATTTTCTCATATAAAGATACGCTTCATACTCAAGTTGTAAGTTGATCCTTAAAATAGCCACTAAGAACTAAAATGAAACTTATGAATCCGAAAAATATTTTTTTGCTAAATTAGTTATATAAGAGCATCTCTAATGGTTTATGCATATTTTGATCTACGTGACAGTTAAACAGATAAATATCTCATTCATATTGATAAAATAGATAATGAAATTTAAATCTTATCTCCAATGGTCTTTATCTACAATTTTTTATATATACATGTGTTTTCAAATTAACACTACCTCAAATAACAAACTTCCTTAAATAAATTGAAAAATTAATATTTGTCTAATCACTTTTGTTGAATCCAGGTCAAAGAAAGGTACAGTAATCCACCAGCAAGGGTCCAATAGAGGCCCAATGGACCTTGACCCACGGATAAAGGCCTAAAAGTATCACCTTGGACGAATGTCGAGGTGGTACGTCAAGTAAACCTCTTTAGCCTACCTGGTTAACGTCTAGCCGATGTGCTTTATACTCAGTCGGGGCGCTTTACGGCGTTGACCAGAAGAGAGATGGAGTCAGTGATGGGACACTGCCTTTACCAAGACGTGACAGGCGCCCATCCCCTACGAAATGTAGTAATGATTACGGTTGAAAAGCAAGGTTGTCACCTCCATGAGCTAGGGTGATGACAAGTGTAAAGTATGCCACGTGTCGTGATCGGAGACAAGAAGTTCCTCTATAAATGAAGCACAATTGTCTCCAAGTTGGGGGTTAGCAATTTCTCACTCTTAACGATATACTTCTCTCACTCCCTTTTCTCTCTTTTACACACTTATATTTCCCGCACCCAATAGATATATTCGCCTAAAATGAGTACTGACTTAGGCATCGGAGTGCAAACGGGAGCCACCTCGGCCCCCTTTGCAAGCTGATTGTTTGTCCTAGTGCACAGGAGATCCACATGTTCAAGAGGGAGGAGCTGAGACGTGTTGGTCCAAGGTCCAGCCGAATTTTGTGGTCAACAACTTTATCTAGCACATGTTATTTATATCTGAATATAGCACTAGATAATATCTTTTTTACGTCAGCATCAAATAGATATGAAAACTAACCATTGGAGATGAGATTTTTAAATAATTATTTGTTTTTCTTATGTGATAATTATTTTTTTCACAATTCATAAAATATTAGAGATGCTCTAATAATCACAATCCGAATGGAAATTAGGGTAACACTATGCCCCCACTATTTGCTCATTAGTGCGAAGAAAATGATTATATTGCATAACAAATACATGATTTTTATGGATATGTCACACCTACCAATTTTTTTACAAATTGATGCAATATACGTAGAGGACGAAAATATTTTTTCATTTTCTAAGTTTTTGACTCATTTAATCGTATGCGAGGGAAATGTGGGAATGTCACGATTTCAAATTAATGGTTCATGAACCTATTATTTGTCAAAATGACGAATAATGCTATCAACAAATAAAATATTTTGTAAACTCTCCCTAATTTCTCGAGATGACGTAATCTAAGATAATAAAATCAAATACTTGTCGAGCTCTTAATTGAACAAAAGATTTCATTAAGATGTGATGTTGAAAACGGGAGCGAGATCATTTCATGAATTGATCGACGTACTTTAAATGGACAAAAACATGAATAATTAAGTGTGAGTCATGTGATTCTACAAGGAGTCACGTGTATCTAGATATGTATATGCATATGTCCATTACAATTAGGACAATCATTGGGAGTGGAAATGAATGAAGAGTCAAATTAGGTAACTTGTCACGGCATGCTTTCCTTCTTCAACTCCATGCTTCTTGTCTCTCCCTCTATCAAAAATCTCTCTCATATAACTTGCAGCAAAATTCCATTTCCAAGAAACCAAATATCCATTTCTTGAATCACACACTTAACTCTTGGAATTACATATTGTGGGTCTACCACAAAGAATACTTAGAAACAAATCACATTGAACGCTGCATGGAATTGCTGGAATTTTTTAGGATTTTTCTAGAAATCTACTGTTTTATAAAATTAGAATCCAAAGTTCTAGATAGGGTTTTTTTAGAAAAAGAGAAATATTTGCATGTTTTAGGGGACCCACTTTGAAACCTTATCAAATGTCCAGTTCTAGATAAGAAATATACCATGTTAAATCCTTCAAATTATATGTTTGTTCATATATTCTTGTATTTGCGGGAGACGTGAAAAGTAGATATGATAGAAAATTCGATCCGCTCCATCTGTTGACGTCTATTTTTGTCAACAAATAAAAATAGTATGAACTTTCGAATTGATAGGTGGATAATATGTTTTTTGATAAATTTGTCTAAGTACACAGTTCTTGAATTGAATAATCGTCGTTGTAATAAAGTCTGAGATATTATGATAAAGAATAAAGGTAACAGATCGAAAGCGAACTGAGATCAAAGTCACACAAATTCACGTCCAGTTCGATACCGATCTGGTTGCCAAGTCGATTTAACGAAATCAAATAACAAGAGTTTTGAGAGCTTTTTCTATATTTCTTGCCCTTTAATGAGCATTTACTCCTCCTATTTATAGTAGTTGATGAGTTCAAACATAATCATTACAACATATCACTTCTGCAGGGGGTGACTGAAAGGGTGATTGACCCTTCCGACAAGCATACATCAAATGATTATTCTGACATATTACAAATAATGATGATTACTGACACATAATACGGCTGATTTGACAATACTACCTACTCCCACATCGTCTTCGTCTTCCACCGTTGAGGTCGGCTCGCATAATTCACCTTGGTCGAACAAATCACCTTTGTCTCATGAATTCACCTCGCCGGTATAGATTACCTCGGTCCACAAATCACCTCGGTCTCACGAATTCACCTCGCCGGCATAGATCACCTCGGTCCACAAATCACTTCGGCCTTTGACATTTCATCTCGTATGCTTAAATAACCTCGGTCGTGATGCAGGACATCGAGGTCGTGATTCAGAATGCCACCGTTTCGTCAATTTCTGGATAACTATTTGCCGTTGACTGTTTGACTGCTTTCCACCTCAGATCGGTGTATAACAAATGTCCCTTCTAGATCGGTTCGAAATTATGAGGGCGGATCTAGAAATTCAATCCCTTATTGAAAATTTGAATATCGACGTTCGTTCCGTTAATTGTGTAAACTCTGCCACGCGTCAATATCTGATTGGTGTGTCAGGCTTCGGATCACGCGTAGCCGCCATCATTATGACAACGCGTCTTGTCATAATTACAGCCGCCCAATTCTCTCTCCTCCTTTCCTATATAAAGGTTCATTTGCCACCTTCTCCCACGATTTTTTCTGGATTCTCTTCAAATTCCTACAAGGTCGCTTTATATTCCGTTCTCCGTTTCTGTTCGTTTTTAAATCCGAGGTGAGGCCCGTTTATCTTTCATTAACATTTCTTCGCTTTTATTATTATTTTTTATATATATATAAGAAAAAATGAGTGGACACCTGAGTTCTAGCGAAAGTGGCGTGAGGTCGGTTTGTGTAGGTAGTACTGGGGAACCTTCCGTGTCGTGGAACGAGAGCTTGGAAACTCAGTGCTTATTTAGAGACGATGTGGAGGGAGGAGAAACCGCTCAGCCTCTTCCGTTAACAATAGTCCCCGCTTCCCGAACCGTCTCACCCAGTTCGTTCCGACATCCTTCTTGCGCCAATTTCACCCGACCTGATCCTTGTACCAGCTACAGTTAGGACTTCGCCTGTAAACACTTCCGTTCTAGTGCCACCGAAAACGAACTAGCCATGTGGAAAAACAAATATCGAATCCCGGGCTATGTGCATTTCTTCCTCCCTAAGAGTTTTGAAAGAGCCGACCAGCCACCTCGCGGTTGCATGGCCGCAAACTATCAGATCCTAGAGGCCGGTCTACGGTTTCCCCTTCCCTTCATAATTACCGACTTCCTCCGCGCTTGGGGGGTCGCACCGACTCAGATCCATCCTAACGGGTGGAGACATATCTTGGGCCTCATATCCCTTTTCAATCTAATGGGATATGGCGACCCCACCATCGACGAATTCCATTATGCCTACCAATTCCGGGCTGATGGGAAACGGACGGGGTGGTTTTATGTGATGCAGAGGTCGATCTTTGAAGGGAAAAAACTTCTGGTAGACCTGCCTGATTCAGTTCGTTGGTGGAAGGAGAAATTGTTCTTTGTTGGAGGGAATTGGATGAGTCCCTACCGAAGCGAGGACATAAGCCACATCGTATCCATTCGTTATAGGGAAAAGATCAGTAAGTTATATTTTGAGATAATTTAGAACTTAAAAGGTCTAATATTAATCACTCCGTTTTTTGCAGAGGTGAAGGAACCGGAGTTGGACGAGGGAACAATTGAAAGGATAGTGAATTTAAAAGACATACCGGAACCAGATAGGTCGGTAAAAGAGTTATTGATTAAGGAGCATTTATTTGAAGTGGGACTCACTCATATTGATCCGTCAGACTATTACCCTCCACTTCGGAAATGTAAGCATCCACCCGGCAGATTTATATCCTACGTTATTTACAAACTGGATACTTGTATAAATTCTTGTGTTTGATTTTCAGCTCGAAAAGGCAGAAAAGGGATGGAGTCCATGAAGGCAAAGAAAGAGGCCCATGCCAAAGCTGAAGCACGCAAACGAGCTGCCCAAAAAAGGGCGGCCAAGGGCTCACCGCCTCGTTAGGAGGGTCAGGTTCCTCCTCCATCTCCTCAGAAGAAACATAAGCGGGCTGAAATCTCAAAGGGTAGACCTGACACAGTCATCCCTCCTCCTCCTCCTCCAACTTTCAACGAGGCGGAATCTTCACGAGGAACTCATGCTGCTGAAGGTTCCTACCTTGGCATCAACAGAGTTCGAGCCGACTTGGTGAACTCGCTGAAGGGGAGTCGTCCCAAGATTTACCGGGACTTTGTTTCTGCTGCCCACTTGACCCCAGTTGGATTGATGAGGCTCCCAGATCGGACCAAGGTGGCGATGGACGTCCCGGCCAAAACTTGGACACCTCGGCACGAAAAATATTGCGAGGATATGCCAGTTGACGACCTGGTGGCTACCGGCATGGCGCACCTCGGCCAAGCTATGAATTATCTCACCCGAACTCAATCTAGGCTGTCCGAGGTGGCTAGTGACACCAACCGGTTCAAGAAACTAGCCACCGAGGCCAGAGGGATGTTTGAAAACGAGGTGAAGGCCAGGAATGAGGCCGAGGATAAACTGAAGAACGCTTTGGCTGAGGTGGAAAGGTTGAAAGGAGCCAACGAGGAATTCCAACTATTGAAGGAGGAGGTGATTCATCTGAAGGAGGAGTTAAAAGACTTGAAGGAGGAGGTGTCCGAGCTAAAAAGGTCAAAGGAGGGGCTCCTGAAGGAGTTAGAGGCTGCTAACTGCATCGAGGCGGACCTAAAAAAAGAAAAATCTGAATTGGAGGCAGCAGCTCAGCTCGCTTACAAGGAGGCCGTAAAAAAGTTCAAAGACTCCACGGAGTACGAGCACGACGTTGATGAGACCTACTATCTCACCTTCAAGGAGATAGTGGAAGACCTGGAACAGAAGCGACCTGAGGTTGACATCAGATTTCTCAAGGAGAAGCTCGATCTGATTTACAAGAAATATCTTGAGTTAATGCCAACCGAGGTTGATGACGAAGAAGTGGATCTTTTCTCTCCTGCGCCAGAGCTCCAACCTCCGGAAGCTGACGAGGCCATCAACGTGCTGGATTAGCATGAATTTTATATTTGCAGCTTTTCTCCCCCCCCCCCCCCCCTCTTTTCATTTTATTTCAGCCTTTGTATTCTTGCGATTTTCAATGAAGAAGATTTTTATTATGTCTAAGTCTTATTACATGCAGAGGTGAATTATAAACGAAGTGAACATTTAAGCAATTTTCAAACGTTAATTCACTCCAAATAACATGCAGAGGTGAATTATAAACGAAGTGAACACTTAAGCAATCTTCAAACGTCAATTCACTCCAAATAACATGCAGAGGTGAATTATAAACGAAGTGAACACTTAAGCAATCTTCAAATGTCAATTCACTCCAAATAACATGCAGAGGTGAATTATAAACGAAGTGAACACTTAAGCAATTTTCAAAAGTCAATTCACTCCAAATAACATGCAGAGGTGAATTATAAACGAAATGAACACTTAAGCAATCTTCAAACGTCAATTCACTCCAAATAACATGCAGAGGTGAATTATAAACGAAGTGAACACTTAAGCAATCTTCAAACGTCAATTCACTCCAAATAAGGTGCATAGGTGAATTATAAACGAAGTGAACACTTAAGCAATTTTCAAACGTCAATTCACTCCAAATAACATGCAGAGGTGAATTATAAACGAAGTGAACACTTAAGCAATTTTCAAACGTCAATTCACTCCAAATAACATGCAGAGGTGAATTATAAGCGAAGTGAACACTTAAGCAATTTTCAAACGTCAATTCACTCCAAATAACTTGCAGAGGTGAATTATAAACGAAGTGAACACTTATGCAATTTTCAAACATAAATTCACTCCGAATAACTTGCAGAGGTGAATTATAAACGAAGTGAACACTTAAGCAATTTTCAAACGTCAATTCACTCCAAATAAGGTGCAGAGGTGAATTATAAACGAAGTGAACACTTAAGCAATCTTCAAACGTCAATTCACTCCAAATAAGGTGCAGAGGTGAATTATAAACGAAGTGAACACTTAAGCAATTTTCAAACGTCAATTCACTCCAAATAACATGCAGAGGTGAATTATAAACGAAGTGAACACTTAAGCAATTTTCAAACGTCAATTCACTCAAAATAACATGCAGAGGTGAATTATAAACGAAGTGAACACTTAAGCAATCTTCAAACGTCAATTCACTCCAAATAACATGCAGAGGTGAATTATAAACGAAGTGAACACTTGAGCAATTTTCAAACGTCAATTCACTCCAAATAACATGCAGAGGTGAATTATAAACGAAGTGAACACTTAAGCAATTTTCAAACGTCAATTCACTCAAAATAACATGCAGAGGTGAATTATAAACGAAGTGAACACTTGAGCAATTTTCAAACGTCAAGTCACTCCAAATAACATGCAGAGGTGAATTATAAACGAAGTGAACACTTGAGCAATTTTCAAACGTCAAGTCACTCCAAATAACATGCAGAGGTGAATTATAAGTTGGTAAATATTTCAGCTCGATAAATTCTCACCAAAAACACCTCGTTTGTGGAATGGAGGTCGGTCAATTACCACCTCGGTTTTTATTCACCAAAACACCTCGTTCGTGGAATGGAGGTCATTCATTCATCACCTCGGTTTCTCGGGGGGAACTACTTCTTCTTCATGGATCGCTTTGTCATGTTGATGATATCCTGCCTTACAGGTACTTACGGCTCATCAACTAAGGTCTTTGTTTTGCCTCTGTCGGAGGTCTTTCTCGCCTTTGAGACGAATTTCCTTGTGATGTTGATGATATCCGGCCTTTCAGGTACTTACGGCTCATCAACTAAGGTCTTTGTCTTGCCTCTCACGGAGGTCTTCCTCGCCTTTAAGACGGATTGCCTTGTGACGTTGATGATATCCTTCCTTATAGGTACTTACGGCTCATCAACTAAAGCATTTGTTTTGCCTCTCACGGAGGTCTTCCTCGCCTTTAAGACGGATTGCCTTGTGACTTTGATGATATCCTGCCTTACAGGTACTTACGGTTCATCAACTAAGGTCTTTGTCTTGCCTCTCACGGAGGTCTTCCTCGCCTTTAAGACGGATTGCCTTGTGACGTTGATGATATCCTGCCTTACAGGTACTTACGGTTCATCAACTAAAGCATTTGTTTTGAAAAAATCAATTCAGATTTGCATATTTCGAAACATTAAACTCTTCATTCATTCGATTACATTTCTATCGACATCAAAGATAAAATATTCACATTCCATTTCACATCCTGTTCTACTGGAAATATTTCTTTAAGTGTTCTGCGTTCCAAGGGTGTTGAAGTTGAATTCCATCAAGTGATTCTAGTTCATAAGACCCATTGCTCACGGCCTTCTTGATTCGATACGGACCTCCCCAGTTTGGTCCTAGTGGCTCTCGCGTCGTGGTCATCTTTCTTAACACCAGATCCCCCATTTGGAACTTCCTCGGCCTCACCCTAGCATTGTAATACCTCGCACTCCTCTACTTGTATACTGCATTCCTGACCTGTGCTTGTAATCGCTTCTCCTCCGTAAGGTCCAATTCAGTAGTGAGGGCATCATTGTTATCTTTCTCATTGAAGTGAGTGACTCGAAACGATGGCATACCCACCCCGATCGGGATTACAGCTTCTGTCCCAAAGGCCAAAGTGAACGGGGTCTCTCTTGTTGATGTCCTGTGGGTGGTCCAGTAGGACCACAATACCCCTGGTAGTTCTTCCGCCAACGTTCCTTTCAGGCTTTCGAGTCTGGTTTTAAGATTATGCTTGATAATTTTGTTCACCGCTTCGACTTGCCCGTTGGACTGAGGATGGTTCAGAGTAGAGAAATGTTTCTTGATGCCCAGCCCTTCACAAAAATATTTAAACCTTTCGTTGTCGAACTGTTTCCCATTGTCCGTCACAATGGATTGTGGGATTCCGAACCTACAAATGATTGACTTCCATATAAAGTCTGTAGTTTTCTGCTCCGTAATTTTGACCAACGGTTCAGCTTCTGCCCATTTTGTAAAACAATCCACTGCAACTATAGCAAACCTTTTTCCCCCTTTTGCCGTTGGTAATGGCCCGATCAGGTCTACTCCCCATTTAGCGAACGACCATGGACTCATCACTGAAGTCAGCTCTTCTGGAGGGTTCCTCATAATTGGGGCGAACCTTTGACATTTGTCGCATGTCTTTACAAACTCAATCGCGTCCTTCTTCAAGGTAGGCCAAAAATACCCCTGCCTGATAATTTTGAACGCCATCGCTTGTCCCCCGGTATGGTTCCCGCAAATGCCCTCATGGATTTCTTTCATCACATATTCAGCCTCTTCATTGTCTAAACATTTCAACAGTGGTAGGGAGAATCCTCGCTTGTACAAGTCATCCCCAATTATAGTATACCTCGCAGATCTGATCCTCAAACTCCTGGCTTTCACTTGATCAGGTGGCATCGTCCCTTCTCACAAGTATTGGATAATTTCATCCTTCCATGTCCTCTTCAGAGAGGTTTGCAGGACGGTTGAAGGCGACGGTTTTAAGGCGGATTGCGACAAGGTCTCGATTGATATGTTTTCCAATTCAGACGTTTCTTCGCTTGTCGCTAAGCGGGCTAAGGCATCAGCTTGACTATTTTTGGATCGAGGGATTTGGATAAACTCTGCATGCCTGAACTTCTTCAACTCTTCCAAAACCCTTGCTCTGTAGGTCTTCATCTTTTCACCCCTGGCTTCATATGTTCCCTGGATTTGGTTGATTATCAGCTGCGAATCGCTGTGCAGGATAAGGCTATCAACACCCATCGCTTGAGTCATGTCCATTCCTACAATCAGAGCCTCATATTCAGCGTCATTGTTGGTCGCCTCAAAATCAAAATGATAGGAGCTGCAGAAGAATTGATTATCAAGGCTGATTAGGACGACCCCAGCCTCAGCCCGGTTTCCTGCTGATGAACCATCGACGTATAAGCGCCAGGTCGCATCCACCTCCGCACAACAACTTAAGTGAGCCGGTGTGAGCTCCACCATGAAATCACCTAAGGCTTGCCCTTTGATGGCGGTTCTCGCTTTGTAAACAAGGTCGAACTGCCCCAACTCTACAGCCCACTTTAATAACCGCCCAGACATCTCGGGTTTTTGTAGCACCTGCCTCAGGGGGTAATTCGTCAACACTTCAACCTGATGCTCCAAAAAGTAAGGCCTTAATTTCCGAGTCGACATTATCAAAGCGTAGGATAGTTTTTCCATTTCAGAATATCGGAGTTCGGCATCGTGCAGGGCCTGGCTGACATAATAGACTGGTCGTTGAACTCCCTGCTCAGTTCTCACAAGGACTGTACTCATTGCTAGTTCTGAAACGGCCAAGTATATAGAGAGCATTTCTCCCGACATTGGTTTGGAAAGGACAGGCAGGGGCCAATTGCTTCTTCAATTCTTCAAAAGCTGTATGGCATTCTTTCGTCCACTCAAAATCCTTGTTCTTTCTGATAACATCAAAGAATGGCCTGCATTTATCCGTAGATCTTGATACGAAACGACTCAAAGCTGCTATCCTTCCCGTCAAACTTTGCACCTCTTTAACTCTCCTTGGTTCCCTCATCTGCATCAGAGCCTGTATTTTATCAGGGTTAACTTCGATACCCCTTTGGTTTACCAGGTAGCCCAAAAATTTCCCTGATCCTACCCCGAAGGAACATTTCTTAGGATTCAGCTTCATTCTGTAAGTTCGCAGTATTCGAAACATTTCATGAAGGTGATGAATGTGGTCTTCAGCTTGAATAATTTTTACGAGCATGTCATCCACATATACCTCCATTGTCTTCCCGATGAGGTCTTTGAACATTTCATTCACCAAACGCTGATACGTTGCTCCGGCGTTCTTTAAACCAAATAGCATCATCTTGTAACAATAGAGTCCTCGATCAGTCATAAACGAGGTATGCTCCTCATCTGCTTCATTCATCAGTATTTGGTTATATCCCGAGTAAGCGTCCATGAAGCTGAGGAGCTGATGTCCGGCCGTAGCGTCCACCATTTGGTCTATCCTGGGGAGGGGGAAACTATCCTTGGGGCATGCTTTGTTTAGGTCAGAGAAGTCGATGCACAGCCTCCATGTCCCATTGCTTTTCTTTACCAGCACTGGGTTAACTACCCACACAGGATAGAAAGATTCCCGGATAAATCCGTTGCTAAGCAATTTCATCACCTCCCTTGCCAGCGCTTCATACCGTTCAGGGTTAAGTGACCTCCTTTTTTGTACCTTAGGTCTGAAATCAGGATTCACTTGAAGGTGTTGGCATGCATGTTTAGGATCAATCCCTTCCATGTCCGAGTGAGTCCACACAAACACATCCGAATTCTTTTTCAAAAAATTGATGAGGTCGGTCCTGATGGGCTCCACTAACCCACGTCCCACTCTGAAATCGACATCAGGTTTTGCATCGTCAACTTTAACAGTATCCAACTCTTCCACAGGACCTGACTGACCCCTATCCTGTGTACCTCTTGGATCTAGTGTTTGTAGCTCTGTTATTTGCTCGTCTTCTCCACTTGTTCCCACGATGGGAGTCTCTTCTTCTTCCATCTGGACATTGTAGGAAGCGAACCCCAAATTGCACTCCCGTGCAACCCTTTGATCTCCTCTTATGGTAGCCACCCCATGTGGTGTAGGGAATTTCAGACAATAGTGATAAATCGAAGCTGCTGCCTTGAGTTCGTGGAGGATCGGTCTCCCCAATATGGCATTATAGTTTGTTATGACGTCCACTACTACAAAATCGGCAATCACGCGCCTCTGGCAAGATCCTGTCCCCAGTTCTACTAGTAAAGATATTTCACCTTTAGGACAGATGTAATCACCCGTGAAACCTTGAATCCTTGTTCTCCTCGGCCGTAAGTTACGGGGATCGATTCTCATTTTTTCAAAGGTCTTCCAGTACAACACATTTACAGCACTACCGTCATCCACCAGAGTTCTGTGGATCTTTATACCGCTCACCGGCATTATGATCATCAAAGCATCTGAATCCCCGTATGTTACGGGGATCGATTCTCATTTTTTCAAAGGTCTTCCAGTACAACACATTTACAGCACTACCGTCATCCACCAGATTTCTGTGGATCTTTATACCGCTCACCGGCATTATGATCATCAAAGCATCTGAATGCGGTTGGAGTACCCCCTCTGGCGTCTTCTTCCGAGAAAGTGAAAGATTCTGAATCGTCCGGCGTGATTGCTTGATTGCATATCTGGTAGCTATTTCGGGCTTCTCGGGCGAACTCTCGTCTCTTCCTCTTCGACCCGATCTGCACTTGATTTCCGCTCACAATTGTACGGATTTCGTCAGGCCGATCTTTGCCGTGGGACTCTATCCCCTGATGGACGGCGTACTTCTCCTGTTGTTTGAATTGCCTTCCAGAATCCCGTGGTTCGGCAGCATATTCTTGTAAGCTCCCCCTCTTTATTAACCTTTCAATTTCGAATCTTAAATTTTGGCATTCATCCGTGGTGTGTCCCACTGACCTGTGGTATTTGCAATATCTGGATGAGTCCAGGTTACTCGGGCTCTGCTTTATTGGCTTGGCCGGCGGGATAATTCCCTTGTCTTTCTCGTTCATGAAGATCACCTCAGTTGATGCATTCAACGGGGTGAGTTCACTTCTTTGTTCAGGATTGTACAGACGGAACCTATCAGCTGGTTTGTAGTCTCTCTTTTTTCCAAAAGCATTCCTTTTAAATTCTTTCTTATCATCCTTGCTTTCTTTCTTACCTGACACTGCAGCTGTATTATGATGACCTTCTTTGGAACCTGAAGCCTCCTCGGCATTAATAAACTTCTCCGCCCTGTTAAGAAACTCCTGGTACGTGCGAGGTCCATCCTCATGCACCGACCACCAGAAACGAGTCTGCGTTTGTAGGCCTGACAGAACAGCCATGAGAAGCGCGTCATCTGATATTCTTTCCATCCCCATGATCTGCCTATTAAAGTGGCTCAAATAACTCTTTAGTGATTCCTCCTTCTCCTGCCTAATGGTCACCAAGCTCTCCTTCGGGGTGGTCAGAATTTTCGATCCCATGAATTGCTTCAGGAACTGGCTACTTAATTGAGACCAACTTGATATGGAGTGTTGAGATATATTGCGGAACCACCGTTGAGCTCGATCCCCGAGAGTTAAAGGAAAAGCCCTACACATTATTGCGTCGCTCGCCCCTTGAAGCTCCATCCATGACATGTACTGATCCAGATGGAAAATCGGGTCAGTCTCCCCATTGTACCCGGTGAGATGAGGCATCTTCATTTTGCTTGGCATGGGTTGTGACAATATAATCTCTGTGAAAGGTGACGTCCTCTTGGTAGATGGTTCTGTTGATTACAACCCTTCTTGTTTTGCCTCCAAGTCAGACAGTCTTTTCTTCAATTGTTCAACTTCAGTTTGATCTGGTTTGCCTGACGGAAAAGTCGGTGGCTGACCCAAGTGAAGAGTCGAGCTGCCAGTCGGCTGGTTTTCTGGGTTCACTTTCTTCATCGGAGACCTGTCCCCATGTCCTTTAGTTCGTACAGCCTTACTCTCCTCTCATTTTTCATCCCCTCTCGCTTGATTTGGTTCCACCCAACTCAGTGACTTTTGACTCCGTACATAAGGTATGCTTTCGCCTACCACAAAGAATACTTAGAAACAAATCACATTGAACGCTGCATGGAATTGCTGGAGTTTTTTAGGATTTTTCTAGAAATCTACTGTTTTATAAAATTAGAATCCAAAGTTCTAGATAGGGTTTTTTTAGAAAAAGAGAAATATTTGCATGTTTTAGGGGACCCACTTTGAAACCTTATCAAATGTCCAGTTCTAGATAAGAAATATACCATGTTAAATCCTTCAAATTATATGTTTGTTCATATATTCTTGTATTTGCGGGAGACGTGAAAAGTAGATATGATAGAAAATTCGATCCGCTCCATCTGTTGACGTCTATTTTTGTCAACAAATAAAAATAGTATGAACTTTCGAATTGATAGGTGGATAATATGTTTTTTGATAAATTTGTCTAAGTACACAGTTCTTGAATTGAATAATCGTCGTTGTAATAAAGTCTGAGATATTATGATAAAGAATAAAGGTAACAGATCGAAAGCGAACTGAGATCAAAGTCACACAAATTCACGTCCAGTTCGATACCGATCTGGTTGCCAAGTCGATTTAACGAAATCAAATAACAAGAGTTTTGAGAGCTTTTTCTATATTTCTTGCCCTTTAATGAGCATTTACTCCTCCTATTTATAGTAGTTGATGAGTTCAAACATAATCATTACAACATATCACTTCTGCAGGGGGTGACTGAAAGGGTGATTGACCCTTCCGACAAGCATACATCAAATGATTATTCTGACATATTACAAATAATGATGATTACTGACACATAATACGGTTGATTTGACAATACTACCTACTCCCCCACCGTTGAGGTCGGCTCGCATAATTCACCTCGGTCGAATGAATTCACCTCGCCGGTATAGATCACCTCGGTCTCACGAATTTACCTCGCCGGCATAGATCACCTCGGTCCACAAATCACTTCGGCCTTTGACATTTCATCTCGTATGCTTAAATAACCTCGGTCGTGATGCAGGACATCGAGGTCGTGATTCAGAATGCCACCGTTTCGTCAATTTCTGGATAACTATTTGTCGTTGACTGTTTGACTGCTTTCCACCTCAGATCGATGTATAACACCATCGATCCTTCGATTCAATTCGATACGCAAATCGGTGGGGCGGAGCACCGATCCGGCCAGTTTATATTAAAAAAAAAAATTTAATTTTTTTTTAAAGATCTAATTTAAATTATGTTTAAAAAAATTTAAAAAATTTGTCGTCGGATCGACCTATGGAATTAGGGCCGATCCGATCCGATCCGTCCCCGACCCGACTCGAACCGAACGAAAATTGGCGGATCGCATGAAGGATCCAGATCGACAAAAAAAATAAAATTGGGAAGGGGCGGATCGGGCCAATACTTGTGAAAAGTGAGAATCAATCAATGGCACAAGTAATGCATAGTGTTTGGATTTATTTGGATACACTGAATTGGCGAATATAGAATAAAAAGTTTAGGACACCGAAGCAGATGGATTAAAACAGCAAAATCGATACATATATTGTAAGTTTATCTTTATTTTTAAAATTAAATTCTGACTGACTCCATTTAATTCGCTCTAGTTTATATACCAAACTTAAATTGAAATTGATTGATGATCTTAAAAAGAAAAATCATACGTACAATATTTGTTTCGAAAATTTTATGAAACTAAGTACCTGATTATGGAATCTGGTAATGATATGATTGCCTAGTCAGCTATCAACTAGACAAATTTGTGGACTACAATTTTGATTTTAAAAACTCCAAAAATTAAGAAAAAAACAAGTCCCCAACCGCCCCACCCCCACCCCAATTATTAAGAATTTAAGTATAATTTGATTCAATTAAAGGGAGACCAAAGCAGGAAGATTCTGTTCCCCACGCTTATCATTTTTAAAATTACCTCAAAATATATTTTGTTTTTAATTGGATAGCCTATAAATTAATTAAATAATTATTTTATTACCCAAATAATCTATCTATTAATGTCATGTCAGGAAATCATTTTTGCATGATAATAAACTATGGATATTTCTCGGTAGAGATTTTATTTCCCAAATTTAAATGTGAATTCATTTGAGTTCTCATTTAGAGGCGCCTCCTGTCCCCTTTTTCACAGTCGCCTCTAAAGTTTCATTGTACCAAATCGATTGGTTTAGTTCCCTGGTTTAGACAGTGAAAATAAACAAAATAACAAAAATCAAAACTAATATCACAAAATAAAATAAGATTTTAACATCTACACATGGCAATTACTAAATTCATGAATCAAGGATTCTGTAACAATATATCTTAAGAAAATCAAAAGAAATGGCCATGGACTCCAGAGGAAGATATCATCCTTGTAACTTTGTCTCCGGTAGTTGGTTCATCTAACATCATCTTGTTCACTGATTTCTTGCAGGTTGGTATCACGTCCCTCTCACAATAATTTAGTTGGGGTTTATTGCTGGATGCGAAGTGGATGAGGAGAACCGTCGAAGTTGTAATGTGGTGGCTGGAATCGATAATAGTGGCGGAGGGTGTCTCTGGGAAGAAAAGGCGTCGTTGGCGGGTTTTGCATTTGTTTGGGGGGGTGGGTGTAGGTGGGACGGTTTTGTAATTTTTAAGTTTTAAAAATCAAAATTGTAGTCCACAAACTTGTCTAGTTGGTAGCTGACTAGGCAGTCATGTCATTAAATCCTGTAATTGGCCTAAAAATTATTATTTTTAATGTATAAAACCGCTTTACAAATCAAATTTATTAGTAGATTTTTAAACATATATAGAAAAGGAGTTAGAAATTTATTTTCAAATTCCAAATTAACAACCACTCCGAAAAACTTATAAAGCAATTTATGATCAATAATATATACCAATTATAAGAAGATGTGATAAGTGTGTTTATTGAGACCTTAGAGTAGTTGGGTATTGATAAAATGAGCGAATTTTTACTAACAATCTTGTAAATATTGCTTTTGTAAGTCAAAACCCAAATTGAGAAACGGAGCAAAAGAAGAAAAATGATTAAATGGTGCAAAAACACGAACTTAGGGATAAATTGTAGAAGTATCAAAATAGAGGACCTTGGATGAAAATTCTCAAGGGTGTTGTTGAAATAAAACTCAAAATATGAGGACCAAGCTATCCAAGATTCAAAGTTTAGGGTTGTTCTCTTTACTGTTTTAAGGTCGTTTCTATTTTTATTTTCGAAAACACTAAAATCGCGTTCTCTTTACCATTTTCGAAAACGCATTTTGGAAAAAAAAATTGTACACAAAACGCCCAAAACCTCGTTTTGAGCGTTTTAAGTGTATTTCAACAGAAAATGTTCAAAACGCGAAAAATGCGTTTTGAGATTTTTTTTTTTTTTTTTAAATAATTATCATAGCTTGGAACTAAGCTTAAAATAAAGTTTTTTTTTTTTTTTTTTTTTTTTTTTTTTTTTGAGAAATATCATAACTTGAAACTAAGCCTAAAGTAAAGTTTTATTGAATTCAATATCAATATTACAAAAAAAAAATTAAGTGAGAATTCTTGTTATATTTCAAAAAATGCATTGATAAATATACTTTGGTGGTTTTTAAATAACTTGTATTTTCTGGATTTTAATAGAACTAGAGCTTCCTCAAATCTCGAACCTGATCAAACTGTGTTAATATAGACTCTTAGTGCTCACATTAGTGTGTTGCAGGTAACCATGTTTTCAGTGTATTGTGAAAAGAAATTTGAGTTTGAGCCAGTAGTATTCTGAAAGAAAATTAATTAAAAGTAGTTTAAGTAGTATTCTGCAATTTTCAAACACAATGTGTTTTTCAGCTTTTTATTTTCAATAACAGTTTTTAGAAATGACAAACCAAACACGTTTTCAGCAAATTTGAAAATAAAAATAAAAATAGGAAATATAAAATATTTTCGAAAATAAAATACAAACAAAACACCACCTCAAGAACTTGAATATAAATATTCCAAGTATAGTTTGTGCATGCAAGCCCATGTAGTCACCCGAGGGCATTTTTGCCCCATCATGCTCATGCACCGATGGGTGTGTGAGCATGGTGCATGTTGGGGACAGAAACTTTAGACCCATTTTGTAAAAAATGGAAATCAATCCATGCACATTTTGGGGATTTATCTCGACGCGTTTTTTAGGGGTTTTAAGGTCCAATATCTTATGCTGCGTTAGATAGTGATGGTGGAATTTATGTGGAAAAAAAATAAATTTCTGATAATTAAATTCCTGTGAATTGAATTCCTAAAAATTTGAAATTTAATATGTTTGATTGATTTAATTTAATTTTCTAGGTGGAAAAAGTGAAAAAAAAAATTTCAACTTTTGTTGTTTGATGATTGACATTATTTTTCATGATAAATAAAGCAAATTTTAGCTATTTTAATAAAAAAATTATTTTTTCACACATTTGTACTTTATAATAATAATGTTAATTTTTGAAAAAAAAATAAATCAATTAACAACAACAAAAATGATCAAACTCTACCCCTTAGGCTGAAATTGGATTTCTTCATTTTCATGGAAAATGAGTCACGTGATTGGAATTTAAGGAAATGAGTTCAAAGGAAAACTTGTTCAACTAAACAACTAAAGATGGAAAAATAACATGGAATTTGACATTTTCCATGAAAATTCAGGACAATCAAACGCAACCTTAGATTAATTCTCATCTTCATTCATTCCATTTGGGGGAAAGAAGAGGAACAGTAACATTAAGAAATGTCAATAAATTTTGGAGGAAAATCAAGAACATGCTAATCAAATCGAATCTTCAAGAATTCAACCCAACGTCAACGATTTTACATTTTGTCTTGTATTCTACTCATCATTTTCTCTAAGTTTGTAATAAAATTCTCTAACTCTTCTTCTTATTTTTATCATATTTATATAATTAGTATTAAGTACGTGTCTTGCACGTCTTATATATATGATGAATGTTAAAGTAACATTTTTTGAGTGCTAATATTATTTTTTAAAGTAGTTGACGTAGTTGGTACTGTAGAGAAAATTGTAAATTGACTTCAATTCTTAATATATTAATATTTTATTGAAAATTTCCATCCCGTTCTTTGAAATATGTATTGGACAATTATATAAAATGTCAGCTTAATAAATAATCACATGTGATATATTGAAAAGTAATCTGATATCATAAAATATTAGACAAATCAATAATTACTTTTTAAAATATTTATGATAAGTCACAAAAAATGCGAAAAAAAATTGTGCATATATAAATTAAATTAATTTGTGAGCATATTTTTATAATTAAAAAGGTTTAATATTATGCTCATGTTTTGGAGAAATTAAAATAAGATTTTAATCTAAATCAAAATTAACAATTGATTTTAATCCACAGTTCATTCGATCTCCAACTGTTCAGCCAAATTTTATTAAATTCTATCAAAATATATTAAAAATCTAAAACAATGACTATATAAATTTCACTTAAAATTCCAGTTTTGATTTTTTTTCTTTTACAAATAGTTTTGAAATTATTTATTTTATATTCTTAATTGGAAAATAATTAAAAAAACATTTTTCTTTTTATATAAATTAATTTATGGTTTTGATAAAAATTTAAGTGAGTTTAAAAATAAAAAATTTCACAATCACCCTACTTTAGAAATAAATGAAAAATATATTTTTATCGGTAACTAAAACATAATTGTTTGAATTAAAAATAAAAAAAAATCATTAAAAGCGTAAACATGTTCTTTGAATTGTTCAAAAAATGTGTTTATAAACAAAATAGTATTGCACAACAAGGGATAAAAGATAATTGTTTGAATTAAAAATAGAAAAAAAATCTATTAAACACGTAAAAGCACTATTTGAATTGTTTAATAGAGTTATCACGGGAAATGAAATTTAATGGGACAATATTCTAAAACTAAATTAAAAAGTAACGACGACAAATTAATAGTAATTGAATAACCTATTTCGATTTAGTCAACCTAGATAAATTAATATTTTTGAAATAAGAATTAAAATAAATGTAAAATAAGTTTCAATAAATTAATAAGAGTATTATTGATAAAAAGAAAAGAATGAAGGATATAATGGAAAATCAAAAGATTCTCACTTATTCACACTTTTAAAATATAGATAGATAGATAGATAGATGGATAGATGTAGAAGATGTAGATAGGAGATAGGAAATGTAGATTGATGTAGATAGAAGATGTAGAAGGTAGATGAATGTAGATGTAGATGTAGAAGATAGATAGATGTAGGGGTGAACGCAGTCCGATTTGAACGATTTTTGACATATTTTCAAATAAAACCATTTTTAGCGGTTTGACATTTTTCAAAACCAAATCATTTCGTTTTACAAACCAAACCAAACCATTTTTTGTGGTTTGGTTCGGTTTTAACTTTTAATCCATAGTTTATCTTTCGGCATAATATAATATATTTTAAATGTCAAATTAATTCGTATTTTTTAATATATAAAGCTAAATTAGAAGTTAGTATAAGCCGAAATATGTTTACATTCTTTGATTCATTTTTTACCTCGTTATCATTGCACTAGATTGATAATAAAAGCATAATGATGAGTGAATAACTTCACTGAAATGTGGGAGTATGATTTCAGACCGTCAACTATCAATGTGTACTACACATCATTTGAAAATTTGATAGCTCTAGTTAAGGATTTGAGTTCCTCTTCATTTTTAGCAGTTCATTGTAATTATGGCTTGTTGTTGCATTATACTGGTCAATTTTCTTACTTAGTACAATTTTTTTTTACCTTCAATACATGTATGGTCCAAACTACAAGCTAGGAAATTTCTATACATTTTTTCTGGGATCATTATAATGCAATGAAAACGAGAAAAGATGTATATAAGAATTTTATTTTCATAATTAAATTTGAATTTTTTAGCGAAAAAGCGGTAAATTTAAATTAATAAAATTTATTTTTAATTAAAAAATAAAAGTGGTCTGGTTCGATTTTTTGCAATTTTTGAAAATCAAAACCTAAACCAAATCATTTTGAAACAATTTTGTTCGGTTTAAGAAAAAAAAAATCACGGATTCATGCGGTCTCAAACCAACGAGTTAGGTTCGGTTTGTGGTTTTACGATTTTTTTGTGCAACCCTAGATAGATGTAGAAGATAAATGTAGACGTAGATGAACTAGTTTTTGAGTTGTGATGATTGATATAGCTTAACATATTTAATTAATTTTTATGTTTGCTTATTGATTTTGAACTAAGTGTTTTATTATTCAAATGCTTGGTTAAAAGATTACAATGCTTAAGACTATTTATAGAAGATTAACAAGCTAAATCTAACAACTAATTCTAGATGAATCTAGAATATTCTAACTCTAACAAATATTTCAACATCCCCCCCTCAAGTTGGAAGTTATATGAAATATAATTCAAACTTGAAAGTATTACAAAAGTAAAAAAAAATACAATGTAAAATTCTCATAAAATTCCCCTTTAATACTAAGAAGGGATCATCAATCTTCAAATCTTCAAACCAGCTACAATCAGCCGATCAATTTTCTTTCAATTGCAGATTTCCTGCATCAACTCCAATTTCGGAGCATATTTTTCAAACTCCAATTCGGAGCAAATTTTTTTTTTTAAACTCCACTTTGGAGCAAATTCTTCAAATTCCAGATTACTGGAATAATTCAATTTCTTTAGATGAATTCATTCATCTATTTTCAATCTTGATTCAATTTTGAATCAAACCCACTTCTCATGTGAGCAATTTCAAACATCCAATATAGGCCAATTCAAAAAACAATCCCAAAATTCAATTTTTTTTTAGAAATTGGGGGTTAAAATCAATGTCCCAAAAACTTTGGGACCAATCTGTAATTTTCAATTATGGGACTACTCTGCCCAAATTTCAGATATTCAGGGACCAACTTCAGGAAATAAACTGATAGTGGCCAGTTTTCATAAAATCAAAGACCAGGGGGGCTAGTTAAAACAAGTCCAAAAACATGAGGGACCTCTTCTTCAATTTTTGAAAATCTGATAACAGATATTTCATCAGTACCAGATTACCACCTTCTGCACTGTACTCGCCGCCGACTGCCGCCGCTCTTCCGGCTGCCGGAAAATTAAAAACACATGGAAAATTTCCTCTCGACCTCCCCCAATTTCTTCTTTAACTTCTCGCATCAACCAAGGAAGCAAACAGCATGAAAATCTGTCTGTCTGTTTCACAAATCATAACCATTATCCTTGATTTGCTGACCAAGCCAAACTTCAACATTCCTATTTTCACTGCAATTGCACCCACCAACAACCGGAAATCCTCCACTTAAATTTTAGATTCATCAGCTTTTTACCAAATTCCTAAAGCATTATCTCCGACTGCTGCCCACTACAGCCTACATGTTTCACCGGCCATAACTTCAATCCTAATTTCAGCCGAATGCAATAATCAATGGATCCATCACCACCGTTTCTTCTCCACATCGTTTGGAAAATCCGGTATGCTAGTTTCATCATCATATAAGTGGATAAAACTTGATTCAATCCCCATTAATCCTAATTAATCGTCATCCATCCTGATTAATCGTCATCCATCCTGATTCAGTTTGATTCAATCCCCATTAATCCTAATTAATCGTCATCCATCCTGATTCAGTTGGTTATAATCACCAGAAAACACCTCTAAATAGGTAAATATCATACAACCACCGGCAACCAAGAACAATCACATGCCACATTCAACACATAACCTCTCTATAATCTCCCAGCAAATTCACATAAAATCACTCAACTCCAAATAAAATCACAACGAAAATTAAAATCAGTATTCAATTCGTAATACCTTGTCAAGGCCTGTTCAATCTTCACTCGGGAGCATGTCTAAGCCAAAGGATACAGTACTGCAATTTCCAAGGGCAAGAGGCAGTAAACAGCACCTCTCAAAGGGCAACTTCACCTCACAATCTAAACCGAACAACAATAAGTGGAACTCAGAAGTTTAGATCTGATTTAAGATATGCTGAAAGCTCTCGTTCATAGACCTTGCTGGAAGTGTCAGTGCTCCGATGAGGAATCAGTGCACGAATATGATGATATTCATAGGATCTCTCTCGATTCCGATAACTAGGCGTGAGTCATCGTAGGTTCAGATCCCAGCTAATATTTCTTCCTTGTAATGTAGCAAAAGATCAGAATATTGGACCAACAGCAAAGATAGAAAATCTGAAAAAAAAACTTGCCGGACGAGCGGCGGCACCACCGCTCGCCGGTGACCGGAAAACTTATAACCCTAGACCAAGATCTTATGCTCTGATACCATGTACAAAATGTGAAAAGTAAAATTTTATTATTCAAATGCTTGGTTAAAAGATTACAATGCTTAAGACTATTTATAGAAAATTAACAAGCTAAATCTAACAATTAATTCTAGATGAATTTAGAATATTCTAACTCTAACAAATATTTCAACAGTTTGGTATGGCTTTTTAAAAGGTGTAAAATTATTTTTAGAAGGCCTAAATACTTTATGATAAAATAAATTTTGACAAAGCATTGTAATGTTCATTTAAATGAAGCAATGTCAGTCTGTGTCAGTCTTTATCCCTGAGACCCTTTTCGAAAATGTCATTCCTGCCCATCTATTATTGTTAGCTGTCAAATTCAATCATCAAACACAGGGGCAAAAGTGTAAAAGGTTATCATTATTATCAGAATAAGAATTCCGGTCAACAGATTGTGGAGTGCAATGACTATCTTGGGACTGGGGGGTCTCCAGTCAAATAATCGATTTTCATGTGAAGATAATCGCGCCCAGACAAGGGCATAAGTGTTTGAATGTGATAGAGGAAGTATTTTTTGACTGAATAAACAATTTTTTTAAGTTGTTTTAGAGAATCTTAAATTTGTGGTTTCTCAAAAAAAAAGTACACTTTTATAAAAAACTTAAATATGTAATGTCTTATTATGGAATCTATTGAAAATATATTATATTTCATATTTCATATTTCGTATTAAAATATTATATTATATTTTATTGATTAATAAAAAATTATATTTTATTAGTTAATAAAATTGGAAATATGTTGAATAAATATTATTTTTCATAACTCGTATTGAAATATTATATTTTATTAAATAATAAAATATGAAATATTATAATTTATTAATTACTATGAAATTATATTTTATTAATTACTATGAAATTATATTTTATTAATTAATAAAATATGAAATTTATTGACAATGTTTTTTTCTATATATAACTTTTGGAAAATCTGTTGAAGCTTTATAATTCACTAATTAATAAAATATGAAATCTTTTGAAAATAATTTTTTTCATAATTAATTAATAAAACTATGGAATATATTGAAAATAGTGAAATGTTATATTTTATGAATTAATTAAATATTTTTTCAATATAGATTTCAACGTTGAGGTGAAATAATTATTTAATTTTTAATTAATTATGATATACAATTTAAGTTTAATTTATACAAAAGCATTTTTATAGTTGTGATATTAAACAATCAATTTAATGTTAACAGTACTTTCTGGAGCGACAACCAAACAATAAATTTTATTTTTTTTGTTAACAGCACTTTTAGAAAAAATTCTACTAATAAAAGCTCTACTGCAAAAAATTTTATTCACAACAAGTCAACAACTGTGTCAAACAGGCACTAATTATCTAACGATTGATTGTAATTGATATTATTGCCTTTCCTTTCCTTTGCTTAGCTACCATCAATTTTGTGTGTCCCTTCCCACTCAAAAATGTCTGACGTATAACTAGGTACTCCGGCTAAATGATGAGTAGCGGAGTTCGCAAACCTACGGACACAAGTAAAAAATACATTGCTTATGTCATTACAAAGGTCATGACAATCATCAATGATCTCTGATGTACTTTGTTTGGACGCTCGTAATGAATGAGTTCTATTTCTTTCAAAAAAAAAATATATACATACATATATATATATATATATATATATATATATATATATATATATTACTAACCAGATGCAAAATTCCGTGTTTGTCTTCAAAGTGAGACCATATTACTCGACAACCCCGTGCCCTAGATTGTCCCTTTACTTATGGGGTTGTATAAAATCTGAACTTCTAAAGATTTTAAAGAATTAGAAAAATTTATATGTATTCAATGTAGAATTTAGAGATTCCACAAAAATTTTGAAGTATTTAATATAGATTTTAGTGAACTTTTTAAAAGTTCATAAACATCATGGTGTATTATATAAAGACTTTCAAAAGTATTTAAAATTTTGTATTATTCAAAATATCAATGACTTTTAAATACTTTTACGAAAATCTCTATATTTCTAAACATAAAGTACAATGAATTTTTTTTAATTTGTCCCTCATTAACTTTCAAGATTTTGAAAGACTTTCACAAAAAAAGAAAAAATATATCAAATTGTAATTATGTTTATTCTATATTTTTCTTCCTTCTTTCATATTTATTTTTAGAAACCTTAGACCTACGACTAAACAAATCACATTCATTATTTGAAAAAGAACTTTCGCGGAAACTTAATCAAATGAATTATAAAACAATTCATAAAACTTAGATCTCAATTTTTCAAAGGAAAGTAACTAGGAATAATTGAATCGATAATATTCATAAAACATGACTAAAATTTAGCATCATTATTAAATTTGTCAACGCTGCCCTTTCATTCGCCGCCTCTTCGAGATCTGTAAAAGCTGAAAAAAATGGAATGAGCATTTCGAAGAAAGACTCAGTAAACTCATCGTCAACAATTAATTTATAGAATATACTTATGAAATCATACAGTGACATCATCATCATAATCATAGGCTCTTTAAAAATTATAGTGTGGGTAGTATCGTCTCATGCAATAAAGCATGTAAGTTATGCATAACATCATTTCTCATCTTATCTCATAAGAGATATTCTCGTCTCGTCTCATACATCAAAACATATAAATCACGTAATTTCACATAAGACATGTAAATTATAATTTAAATAATTAGTGGGGGCGAGTCTACCTTAAATTTTCGAGTTTAAAAGTAAAGCAACAATATCACGTCAATCCTCTAACCAAAAGTGTATCGTCTAACCAAAAGAAAAATTAAACTAATTTAGTATCTCGAATTATTAAAGTAACAAAATAAAGCTTAGGGGTTAAATTGAAATTTTCAAGAAAAGCATGGATTTTAAAAGTGTAGGGGCTGAAATAGGCATTTCGAAAATTAGTGGACTGACTTATAAGATTTTCAAACACTAGGTTCAACTAACTTATTTCAAAAGTGCAGGCATTAAATTAAGGGACTTTTCAAACAGGGGGACTGAAATAATCAATATTCAAAACTTGGGGTTTAAAGATTATTTTTCAAAAACATTAAAATATAACATCTTAATATATATAATAACAAGATAGTTGGGCCAAGTTTTTCCGCCAAAACTGTTGACATCATTTTTTTTTCGGTCAAAATATGAAATTTATTTGTTTGACTTAAGATCATTAAATATCAATTATATCAGCATCATTGCATTAACATTCATTCCTCACTACACGAGAATTAGTGCATTGGTACTAACAAATTGTTTAATCAATTCTATAATACATTGATTCATTAATTGGATCATTTTTATATGGATTTCAAGAACAAATTATGTAACATTCAAGAATGTAAACTCATAATATATGAATTTAATTATTTTTGTTATATATTTATCACATTTTCATTAATTATTGAATATATTTAGTTAGTTATTCATTAATTAATAATTATAATTTTTTTGTTACGTGCAAAGCACGGGTGCGAATACTAGTATATATAAATACAATAACAATCTCTCTCTCTCTCATTTTTGTTAACCGGAGAAGAGAGACAAGAGAGGGAGACGCGAAGGGAGGGGCTCCTCCGATTTCAGCCACTGTCGGCGCTTCATCCGGCGAGGTGCTGCAGACACGGGGTGGCGGTGAGAGTGGCGCAGTGTGTGAGAAAAGGAGGAGACTTAGGGTGCGAAAAATGAAGGCGAACGGGACTGTGAGGTTGCAGTTTTCTCCGACAGAAATCCGGTCGAAGGCTGAGGTAAGTGTATGGGATTGCAAAAATTTTGGGTTTCTTGGTTGTCTTGAGCATCGTTGATATGGGATTGGAGTTGGGGCAGGGGCAGTCGAGTGGTGGTGAATGTTGGTATGATTTTTTTTTGTTTTGTTTGGGCGATAATGGTGTTTGGACGGTGGTGGTTCAAGATCTGAAATGGGCAGTAGGTTGGTGGCTGGTGGATTCATAAATGGAGGTTCGGTTTTGATGTGCGTGGGGTTCGACAGTGGCTCGATGGTGATGATGTTGGAGGGAATGAAGCGGGCAGTGGCGGTTTCTGGTTGCGGGTGTGTGGTGGAGACTATGGTGGTTATTACAGATTGTGGTGCTGGTTCGAGAAGGTGATTTGGCAGTGACACGGCGGTTGGGTTTAAATTGTTTCATTCCGGTTTGTGAAATTGGAGTGCTTACTGAAGTTTCTGTGTATGAATGTGCAGCGGGGTTCGAAAATGAAGATCGAGGCCAGTGACATGTTGGGTCTGCTATGATGGTTGAGGCTTAGTCAAAAGCTTACCCAGAAATTTGCTGCTTGTTGGAGTGGTCTGTTGTGTGAAGGATTTGGGAGAGATATATGCGTTGGTTTTGTTTTCGATTTGGTAATTTAGGATAGCTTGACAGATTTTGGTTTAGGTAACATTAACGGGATTCAGGGTGATGATGGGGAAGGAAAATTGGGTGAATTTGGGAGGATTTGGCTGATGAATTATATGCTGGTTATTGACTCAACTTTGGTAAGTTATGGCAGAATTTTGGTTTAGACCAGAATTGTGGGCATCTACAAGGGAAATGAGGTTTTTTTTAGGGATTGGAGAATGATCATGGGGAATGGAAAAAAATGTGTTGTATATGCAAATGGAAGTTGGAGAGGAAATTTTGGGATTCAAATTAAAATGAACATGAATTGGGGATTTTGTCATTTGATTGGGTTTTTAGAGTGGCCAAGAGGGTTTTTGGTTAGGTGAAATTAAAATAGTTTTGGCTCAAAATGGTTGAAGTTTGGATCTAAATTAAATTAAAATTTGGACTTAAAAAAATTTGAATCCAAAATAAATTGAAATTAAATAATGGACTTGGACATCATTTAATAAAATTTAGAATTGGAATAAGATAAATTTAATTTCACTGCATTGACTAGACGATCACGTTTTTAAAATAAATGGGCAAAGTCGTAGCGACACATTTTTAAAAATAATATTTATTTAAATAAGTGATGGAAAAATTTTCGATCGCTACATTCTACCTCTTCAAATTGTTACCGTATTTTTTCTTTTTAATATTCTTTTTTTCGTGTTCACTCTCTTCTTTTTTAGTTTTCTTCAATTTTTCTATGAATATAGATCAAACAAGGCCCATGTTTGGCCCCATTTTTTGTAAATCAAATTTATTCAACACTCAATTTCAACCATCCATTTTAGTCAAGCCTACCATTTTTTACTTTTCAAACATTTTTTAACCACACATCCTCCCAAAATATTATTCCAAACCATAATTTTTTCCAAATAATGGGTCTCAAACAATGGCAAGATTTTAAAAAACTCTATAGAAAAACAATAATTAAATTTTGTATCAAAATAAATAATAATTAAACAAAGTGATTCTATAATTTTTCCCTAAAAGATTTGTATATTCTAGAATTTTGTGTCATCAAGCGACTTATCAACTGTTTGGGAACATTCTTCCGCAAAATACATATATTCTTTAGCGAGTTTAGTTTTAGGAATAGTTGCCTTGATATTCTTTGCTAAGGTCATCCGCATAAATGTTGGGATTGATTTGTTCAATCTTTTCCAAGCTTTATGAAAAGATCTTTCGTCAGCACTGCTCTCATCAGTGAGATCAACATGTTTCTCAACTTGAAGTTCCAAGTCCAAAACACTTTAGCTGAACTAGACTTGTTCTTACTAGTCAAAGAAATTGAGTCCATTGAACAGTGGTACAAATGAAGCATACGAATGCAGAGAAATGGAATAGATACTTCAAAATGTAAAATGCCCTAATATTAAATGCTTTGAGTTTTGACTTAAACACTCAAGTTCACATTCAGATAACATAATATTAAATGTAAATTGTAGTTCTCTTTTTGGTGATGCTACGTCATACAATCGCAATAAACCTACGATGTTAATTTTATTTCACTTGCTTGATAGTTAAACACACTTTAATAAGACATATCTGTTATCTTTGGATATACAATACACATTTAATCAAGTATATCAATTAATCACAATCATGTTCGAGCTTAATAAAATTAAATGATCAGTTTTTGGGCGATCCTTAGTAATTTTATTTTATAATCTATAAATGTCAATATACTCACGACAATAATAATCTTAATGTCATCTTCATTTATAAACATCAAACTATCAAGAGTAATTGATAAATAAATTATGTAATTAAGTGTTCCTAATACTATAATGTTTTGCCACTTTAATGACTAACCAACAGCATTATTAAACATTTATTACATAAACATATTGCCTAATCTATTAAACTTTCATTCTCACACAATTAAATTCAGCATAAAGATTCTGATCATCACAAAATTTTAACACGGACTTTACAATTTGCAAATTTGATTTCCCAGTTATATTAATCTAATAATGTTCACTACTCTAAGAAGGTTTATTTAATTAGGATTTGGAAGATAATTTAGCCTATGTTTGGTAACTACTTTTTTTTTTGTTTATAAACATGTTTATAAACAACACAATTTTCCAAATCATTTTTTAACCACACACATTTTCTCTCTCCAATTTTCAACCATTACTTTTTACCTCGAAATCATAAATAAACAAGTTTATAAATCAAACAGTGTTACCAAACGGATGCTAAAGACTTTGATGGAATTTAAAAGTCTAGGGGTATTTAATCTAGACTTTTTTAAATCCATTAAAATCTTGAGTTATTCAATTTAGATTTTAATAGACTCTTAAAATGTCTTTTAA
This sequence comes from Ligustrum vulgare, assembly GCA_963555705.1. NCBI lineage: Eukaryota > Viridiplantae > Streptophyta > Magnoliopsida > Lamiales > Oleaceae > Ligustrum > Ligustrum vulgare. Next base: position 52,166,366 of record OY743171.1, on the reverse strand, counting down.
AGTCATGGTGTATTGTATAAAGACTTTTAAAAGTCTTTAAAAGTCTCGTATTATTCAAATTATCAATGACTTTTAAAGACTCCTACGAAATCCTCTATGTATTAACTTCTAAACATAAAGTACAATCACAAAATCTCTTTATTTGTCTCTCATTAACCTCCAAGATTTTGAAAGACTTTTATAAAAAAAAAAAAAAAAAATTTAAATTGTAATTTTATTTATTTTATATTTTTCTTCTTTCATATTATTTTTAGAAACCTTAAATATTTGATTAAACAAATCATTATTTCTCTTCTCTTCAACTTTTTGTATTTTTTTTATTTTAAATATTTTTTCTTTATATTTGGACTCTCTTTTTTTTCATCGTTTTTTTCGATTTTTTTATGAAAATAAATCTAACTAAAATTTCATAAGATCTTATAGAAAAATAATAAATAAATTGTGTCAAAACAAATAATAATAAGTAAAGTGATTCAAGAATTTTCTCTAGAAATTTTTTTATGAACATAGTACAATTCTTATGTCGATATCAAATGTGATTTTATTTTTCCCCCATTTTTTTAATCACAAATGTTTCTTCGTCTTAAAATTATTTAGATTTCTCACGTTGTTTTTTTTTTTTTTTTTTTTGTAATTCACTTTACATATAATTATGATTAACGATTCATATTCACATCATACGAAAATTAATCTATTAACATTTATGTTTTTCAATTAAAAAATAAAAGTCTTTAAAAGTATTTGAAAGTCTTTTAAATCAATCTATAAAAGTCTTTGAAAGTATATGAAAGTCTTTTAAATAAATGTTCACGAAAGTCTTTAAAAGTCTATGTAAATCCATAAAAGCTAATAAAATTCAATGAAATCCATTAAAAAAAATTTTTAAATGTCTTTCGAAATTTCAATTGAATAAACCCCTAAGTGTCCAAAATTAATTCAAACAAAGTAGATTTCGTACTTTGTCCACAATTGAAGGCTATTAATTAAAAAAATATTGAACTAAACATTGGTGGACTATAAGTAGCAATCACGTAGTTTACATAATCACGGCAAATGTTAGCAAAAATCCCACCATTCCTCTATACCATATTTTAAATTAGAAAAGTCTGACCAACTTGTTGACTAGCATTTCCCGTCCGAACGATTTTTTTTTTTTAATTTGAAGCTAAATGGAATTCCCCTAAGTTAGGAAGGGGGAAAAAAAAGCAAAACAAAATCCAGAAAAATCTGTCGCCTCTTACTTTTCCCAAGACATATCTCTTGAAAAACAAAAGCTTCCAAGGAAGGCTTGTCAATGCTGAAAATCTAAGAAAATCAAAACAACTGCGTTCTGTTTGTATTTTATTTTGTATTTTCATTTTCGAAAATGTTTTGTGTTTTGTGTTTTCATTTTTGTTTTCAAATTTGCTGAAAACGTGTTTGGTTTGTCATTTCTGAAAACTGTTTTTGAAAATGAAAAGCTGGAAAACACGTTCTGTTGAAAATTTTGTAAAACACTATTTAAACTATTTTTAATTAATTTGCTTGCAGAATACTACTAACTCCAACTCAAATTTCATTTCACAATACACTAAAAATATGGTTACATGCAACACACAAATGTGAGCATTAAGAGTCTATATTAACATAGCTTGATCAGGTTCGGGACTTGAGAAAGCTCTACTTATGTTAAAATCCAGAAAATGCAAGTTATTTCAAAACCACCAGAGTCCATTTATCATTGCATTTTTTGAAATATAACAACAAAAACTCTCATTTAATTTTTTTTTTAATATTGATATTGAATTCAATAAAACTTTATTTAAACTAAGTTCCAAGTTAGGATAATTCTCAAAAAAAAAAATATTTATTTAGGCTTAGTTCCAAGTTAGGATAATTCTAAAAAAAAATAATAAAAAAATAAAAACTTTATATTAAGCTTAGTTCTAAGTTAAGATAATTCTATATAAAAAAAATTTTCCAAAACGCGTTTTTCGCGTTTTGGACATTTTTTGTCGAAATACACACAAAACGCCCAAAACGATGTTTCGGGCGTTTTCCGTTTTGTGTACAATTTTTTTTTTTTGTTTTCAAAATGCGTTTTCGAAAATGGTAAAGAGAACGCGTTTTTAGCGTTTTCGAAAATAAAAACAGAAAACGACCTCAAAACAGCAAAGAGAACAGGAGCTTAGGTTTCTTCATTTCTAAAACAATATGGAGCATGAGTAGAACTAAGATCTGAGGAGAACTTGAAATTCAATTTGAAGTTAATCTTCTTTTATTGTTTCTTAATAGAGGTATATTATTATTTTTCTATTAAAATGTGATTCATGGTAAGAAAATAAATTTTTTTTTCAATTTTTTTTTTTTTTTTTTTTTTTTTTTTTTTTTTTTTTTGATAATCTAAGTCATGTATGTTTTGGATGTGATCTCGGATAAATGAAATACTTTTTTTTTTTTTTTTTTTTTTTGTTATATTAGCTACACCAGCTTCATAGGTTGTTGATTTTTAATTTTTTTGTTAAATATTTTAATTTTTATTTATGTTACAAAATATTGATGGGAAAAGTACATAACTATACAAATAAAACTTTCACTTTTTAAACATAAAAAACTTAATTTTTTTTTTAAAAATCAGGTGTTAATTAGTTAATTAATTAATATAATATTATAATAATTATAATGAGTTACCAAACAAAGGCTAATATTAAATAATAAAATCAAAACAATACATAATTCACAACTCCATCCCAGCCCAATCCCACACTCACCCCCACCCACCCAACCGACCCACCCCGACCCCACCCCATAAGATAATTTTTTTCCTTCTACTTTTCCACACTCACCCTCACTCCCAACACCACCTTACTCACCCCACCCCACTCCTCCCCAACCCAACCCCACCCACCCACCAACCACCCAACCACCACTCACTCACTCACCCACCCCACCCACCACACCACTAGAATGATTTTACTTCAATTTTTTTTCTCATCTCACCCACCCACCCACCCACCCCAACCCAATCCAACCACACCCCACCCACCCAATCACCCACCCACTAGTCTCATCCCATCACACCACCCACCCACCACGCCCACCCTACCCCACTTCAAAATAAGTTTTTTTTTTTTTTTTCAGATATTTTTCCACCCTTCCCCATCCCACCCGACCATACCCTACCCCACCCCACCCCACCTCACAAACAATGGATTTTTTTACTACTTTTTCACAACTCGCCCAACCCCTACCCTATCCTACCCCGCCACCCCCACCCAAAATTAATTTTTTTCTTCTAATTTTAGACTCCCTCACCCCAGACCCTAACCCAACTCACCTCATCCAAAATGATTTTTTTTACTACTTTTTTACGACTCGTCCAGACCCTGTCACGCTACCCATCCCCTACCCCACCCCACCCAAAATTAATTTTTTTCTCCTAATTTTCCACACCCCGACCCACCCCTCCCCGACGCTACCTCACCACCCACCCCACCTCACTTCCTACCCCACCCAAATATGATTTTTCTTCTATATTTTCACACTCACCCTAACAACCCCACCACACCCAACCCTAGCAACCCCACTACAACCCACCCCACCCAAAAATGATTTTTCTTCTATTTTTTCACACTACATCTCAATCGCCCCAACCTATCCCACCGCACCCTACCCACCCACTCTACTCCCATCCAAAAATGATTTTTCTTCTATTTTTTCACACTTCCTCCCAACCGTCCCACCCCATCCCACCGCACCCCGCCACCAACCATACCCCATCAAAAAATTATTTTTCTTCTATTTTTTCACACTTCACACCAACCACCTCATCTCAACCCACCCCACCCCACCCACCAACGCAAAAAATAATTTTTTTCTTTTACTTTTTCCAACCCTCAACTAGACCTCGACCCCACCCTACCCACCCACCCCACTCCAAAAAATTATTTTTTTCTTCTACTTTTTCCCACCCTGACCCACCCCACCCACCAAAAAAATGATTTTTTTCTTCTACTTTTCCAACCCCGACCCCACCCCACTATCCCACCCACCCCGACCCTACCTCATAATAAAAAATGATTTCTTCTACTTTTTCTAGCCCCACCCTACCTCTACCCCACTATCCTCGCCCCCAAAATCACAATCAATAACGTAAGTTAACACGAGATCGCAGTTAAGTCACGCAATGTCACAATTACAAATTTTGTTGTAAAACTCCACCCCCCAAAGTCAAAGTTTGGTCACACAAAGTCGCATTTTAGTCAAACGAGGTCACAATTAGGTCAAACGAGGTCATGGTTAGATCACACGAGGTCACATGTCGATCACATAAAGTCACGCTTCGTTCTTACAAAGTCACAGTTCGGTCACACACAGTTATATTTGACACAATTGTAGGTCACATCACGTCCTTGTCCAATAGTCACACCAAGTCACAGTTGGTCACAATCTATATAATTGGTCAGAATGATCCATAATTGATTACATATTATTTATTTATTGGTCATAGTTACCTAATAATTGGTCATAGTCATCAATAATTGATCACAATTTATTTATTGATTGATCAAAACTTACTTGTTTTTCTTGATCACATTCGCACTTATCATAAGTCGCACAAACTCAAAATTAGTCAATATTTTGATCACATTTACCAATAAATGATCAAAATTATCATATAATTGGTACGTATTATTTATTTATTGGTCATAATTTACAGGTTTCCTCAATCACAATTAGTTAACATTTTTGTTACAGCTACCTAATATTTGGTGACATTCCGTATTCTTAGTTTTCTTGGTCACATCTCCCATTTCTCACAAGTCACAATTAGTAAATATTTTGGTCACATTTACCTAATAATTAGTCACATCCCGTACTTGATCACACAAAGTCACGATTTGAACATACAAGGTCATAGTTCGATCACAAAAAGTCTCAATTCGGTCATACAAGGTCATAGTTCAATCACACGATGTCATAGTTCGGTCACATGTGTTACCAAACTATGACCTTGTGTGATCGAACCGTGCCTTCGTGTGACCAACTGTGACTTTATGTGATCGAATTGTGACTTTGTGTGACCGAATTTTGCAACTAAACCAATTGTGATTTAACTGTGACCTCGTGTGACCAAACTATGACCTTGTGTGATCAACTGTGACTTTAGGAATGTGTGGGTAGGTGGGTGAGGTTTTTCAACTAAATTTGTAATGTGACATTGTGTGACCAATTGTGTGACGTGTTGTGACTTTGCATGTGGGGTGGGGTGGGGTAGGGTAGGGTAGGGTGGGGTGATCGAATTATTAGGTAAGTGTAACCAAAATGTCGACTAAATGTGACTTGTGACGAGTAGGGAATATGACCAATTATTAGGTAATTATGACAAAAAATATTAACTAATCATGAAAAAAAACGAGTAAGTTGTGACCAATAAATAAATAATATGTGACCAACTATAAATGATTGTGACCAATTACATTAAAGGTTGTGACCATCTATAACTTTTTGTGACCATTGGACGAGGAAAAGTATAATAAAAAAATCATTTTTGGCTGGGTCGGTTTGTTGGGTGGGTGGCGGGGTAGGGACGGGGTGTGAAAAATTAGAAGAAGAAAAATCATTTTTGGGTAGGGGTGGGGTTGGTGGGTGACAGGTATAGGGTCGAGACTGTAACGCCCCGAATTCCGAGGAGCGCGGGAACGTCACTTTTCTAAATTCTTGAATAAACTTTGTTGCGGAAAATGACTAAATATTAAATATCGCATTTATTGAATAGAAGTTTAGCGATAATTCAAATGGAATAAGTAAATTCGTACGAATTTATAAAAATGACAGTTCTTGATAAAATGAAATAATTATTTCAAAGTTCACGACTTTTAAAAAAAAATATCAATTTGTAATTTGCCGTCATTGCCCATCACTCGCCATCGTCTCCGAAATCTGCAAAAATTGTTAAAACAACGGGTTGAGCATTTCAAAAATGAAATACTCAGTAGACTCATCGCCAGTAATTAATCTACAAGATAATTGAACACGTAATCATGCAAATAATGTAGTGACATTCTTTTCTTATTCATAGGCATCACACAGTGAACGCAAATGAACACATTCTTTTCTTTTCTTGGCTAGCAGATAAGTTATGCCCAGCATAACATAAATTCTTTATCTCAAAAGAGATATTCTTTTCTCATGCAATTAAGCATAAAATCACACAAATCCACATAACACATGCAATTATAATATAAATCAATTAGTGGGGGCGAGTCTACCTTAAATCCGACGAGTGCAAAGTTGAGCGGGAAACAATTTCCATTCTTTAATTCTCCGTACGCCTCGTCTAGCTCATAAGTTACATTAGTCTTTTGAAATTTAAAGTTTAAAAACGATAATTTACAATTTGAGGACTGAAATTGATGATTTGAAAGTTGAGGGACTAACATGATTAATTTGAAAATTGAAGGACTAAAATAAATACTTTTGAAAGTTGATATTTATAAATATACATATATATATCATTTTAAATCAATATGAACAAAATCAAAAGACTTTAAAATATGGGGGCTTAAATGATTGCTTTTAAACCTTTGGGGACTAAAATGTAAATCTTTTAAAAGTTGGGTCAGAGCTCAAAACGAATATTAAACAATAGGACTGAAATAATAGATTTTAAAAATGAAAGGGCTGATTAAAACTCATTTAAAACTTAAGGACTGAAATTAAAAGGTTTAAAGCTGAAGGACTGAAACAAATTTTAAAACATAGGGACTAAAGTGCAAATTCTGGGAAAATCAAAATATATAACAATATTTCATTTCTCTTTCTCCAATTTCAGATCGGAGAGCCAGAGAGAGAGACGGTGTGCGAATCGACGGTTAAACCCAGGCTGAAGATCGCGATTTCCGGCGATATTCCGGCCAAGCAGGCAGCGGTTGAAGGTAAGTGCTTGGGTTCTTGGGTTTTGAGTTTGATTTTGGGATTTTCGTAGTGAGGCAGCGGCGGGTTTTGAAATGGCGGTGAGAGGTGGTGTCTTGGTGGTGGTTGGTGGTTCGGCTGTGGTGGTTGCAGGTTGTGAGGTTGAGATTTGGCAGTGATGGCAGTTTCTGCAGGCTCGTTGGTGAATGGAGGTGGTGGCTGTCTGGTGTCTGATGGCTTAGGTGCCGGGGTTCAGCGTGGTGATGATGATGGTTTAATTGTGTCATTTTTGTGCGAAACCGAGGCTGAAACCGGGGTTTATAGCTGAGTTTTCTGGCAAAGGACCGGTAGTATGGGCTCGACGGTTGAGGTTTGGTTGTGAAATTGGATTTGCAGATGATGGAGGCTTGATGATGGAGATGGTTGGTTTGGACGATGGAGGTGGTTGGTGTGTTCTGAATTGTGGCAGTGGGCAAGGGTGGTTGCGATGGAGATGCAGTATGGTTGGTCTTGGCCGTGGTTGCAGATTGGTGGCTGCATCTGGTGGTATTGGTTGGGTGATGATGATGTTGGTTGGTGCAGTGTGGTTCATTGGTGATTGGCTATGGTGCTGCAGTTGACTGGTGGTGAAAATGGTGAAATCCGATGGTGATCTACATGGTGCTATAGTGGATTAAAAATGTGGTAGGTGGAGGCTATGGCTTAAAGGTAAAGGTGCGTGAGTGGTGGTGGTGCGATGAATCAGTGTGGGTGATAATGATAATGATTCAGCTGGTTATAGAGGAGGCTGTGGCTAGTGAATCGATAAATGGAGGTTTGTAGCTTACGGCGATAAAAGTGAGGTGCAGACAGGTTTGTGATGGAAATGCAGCTGTAATGGTGGAATTGCACATGGAAGGTTTGGGAAAATGGACGGTTTAGGAATTATAGGATAGAAATGGTGGATAATTAGATTGAAATGAAATGGAAAGTGAAAAGAAAATGGTGTAATGATTGAGACAAAATGATGATAAAATAGGTGGAAAAAGAAAAGGAAAAGAGAAGCTAACATGGGGAAATAATTTGGTAACATGATGATGAATTTGGTGTAAAGATGAAAACGTGAGGGTGGATATAGATTAGGATTATTTTAGGATAATTAACTAAAAATATAGACTAACTTCGATTAGGAAATTTATTTAAAACTGATATATTTTGGACTGAAAATAAATTTGAGAATGAATAAATTTTGAGATAAAATTGAATTACATATTTTAGACTTAAAATAATTTAATAAGGAAAATTGAGATATTTTTAATATTTTTTGGAATTTCACTCGGATTAAAATAAATTTAATTTCACTTGAAAAATTCCCGTTAAAAATAATTGAGAAAGTCGTAGCGAAAATAATATTTATTTAAATACGTTATGGAAAAATCTCGATCGCTACAACCCTATCACCTTAAAATAATTTCGTCCTCGAAATTTAAAACTTTCTTGATTCAAAATATTTGGATTCTTTTTCTCAGGTAGTTTCATCAGTACCATGTCTACCCCCATTGAACTTTAAAATAAAGAATGAAACTGGGACAAGTTTAAAGTCGAAACTTGGACTTAAAGATTTAAACGAATTTAAATTTCTTTTCTTAAAATCTTAAAATAACCAATATGACTAGACGAGAGCGCTGATTTTGAATAATAATTGTTAAGGTTGGAGAGTCGTAGCGACAAGTTTGGTAAAACAAGTCTTTTAAGTTTGAAAATTTCTCGGTCGCTACAACCTTTTCCACTTAAAATAATTTCGTCCTCGAAATTTAAAATTTTCTTGATCTAAAATACTTGGGTATTTCAAAATTTCTTCTTCTTTCTCTCAAGTAGCCTCATCGCTACCATGTCTACCCCACTGGACTTTGACTAAAGGAATCTCTTTGTTTCTTAAAACATGGACTTTTTCTCTCTACTATGTACATATGTGCCTCTTCATAAGTCAAATTTTTCTGGACTGCAATAAACTAATAATTCACCATATGACTTGAATCATGAACAATAAGTCACATTACCTACTTCTCTAGCATTTTAAATGGTCCGATGAAATGAGATCTTAAATTCCCTCTCTTGTCAAAACGAAAGGTACCTTTTATAAGATCTATACTAATATCGAAACCACAAAATATTCATTGACCCAAATGCTTAACCTAAAAATCAAGAAGATTGATCAAGAATAAATCCTTATGATCCAAAATATATAAGCGCGATATCAATTCCAAAATATTGAGTACAAAACCCAAACTTGGTAGAATGTTTCTGAAAAGATGTACCAACGAAATCATTTATAAGTTCGACTAAAACTCCCTTTTCAAAATCGGAGAATTCAAACTTAAATCCTTTAATCCATACTTTTAAATCATTCATCAAGTACTCGGTATCACATACTCATTCTAACTGAGGCTAAGATACTAACTTAAAGTAGCATCATAAGGATCATATATGATATTCTCAAACTTAAGAAACCTCACTAATTTCCCAATCTGGAGTTCAAGATTCAATTTTATTTTTTTTTTCCGTTCTCCCAAAACTTCAATTCATGTCACACTATGAACAATACTCTGATTAAGTCTATCACCATTGAATAAGACTTCTGTGTATCATCTAGGATTTCTCATCAAGTTTGCTTAACCTAAATATACGATCTCAGTAAAAGTCACACAAATGATCTTCTCCTATTTCCTATTTTCGTAGCAAAATACTTTACTCACCTCAAATGTACAACCGATAATAATTAATCGAAACTGCATCACCAAAACTTTAAATAAACCCATATATTATGACTCAAAATGAAAATTCCCAATCATATGTAATATTTCACCATAATTCAATAATCCATCAAAAATAAGATCAATTAACTCAATATTCACACGATTCTTCACGGGATAACCATAACATTTATCAATCGTCTAATCACCATATCTCGTAGAAATCATGTAACCTGTCAATTATCATCGTATCATATGACCTCAAATATTCATATCAATCTCTCTAAGATTTCAATATAAATACCTTCATACCTATCACGTGAAACTTATACGTCAATCTGCTCACTAAGATTATACATCAATCTCTCAGACAAATAAACCTTGGATTCTGCCATATATCACTCTTTCTGCACACTATTCCAAAATAAGTCATCACTGTGAAGTCTTATCCCTATTTTCCACAAGTTCTTTCCACAAGAACAATTACATAAAATTTCATTTCTTATTTTCTAAACAAGATACCATCATTAAAAATCTCCAAAATTTCAAGATGTGATAAATCATAAGCCTTTCTCTGATCAAATGCATTACTTCATCAATACTTGTACAAATCTAGGACCTGATAAAGTTTCTTTCATCAATATTGAAAACTTAATGTACATCAGTGAATCATTCACATTACGAGGAGATCCTGATTTATTTTCCATGACTGAGATTCATTATTCTTTGAATTTTCACTTAGAACCAAATACAGCATAACTTATTCATGGATGGTCAACTTATTTCATAATCTCAACACATTATCACCTTAAATTCTCGATCTAAGAAAATCACATTATTCCTTATATTTGTCTCTTGTACCTTTTGTATTCAAATGACCTTATGACCATCATCGTCATCATCTCACATAATCCCAAATATGGGTGGGTTGGGCAAGTGTAGGAAAACATCGAGAGAAAATAAAAATAAATTTATTTTGGGGTGATGTAGGATATGGGTGGTGAGATGGTGTGGGTGGGGTCAATTTGTCACTTTGGGGTGGGTGGGGTAGGGTGGGATGGGGAATGATAAGAAAATATCGAAAGGAAAAAAATTAAAATTATTTTTGGTGTAGGGTGGGGTGGTGTGGTGGTTTGTGACTGTGATAAAATCAATTTGTCATTTTGCGATGAGGTATGGTAGGGTCGAGTAGAGTGGGGTTGGGGTGGGACGGAGAAGTGTAGGAAAACATTGGGAAAAAATAAAAATAAACTTATTTTTGAGGTGAGGTAGGATATGGGTGGTGAGATGGTGTGGGTGGGGTCTGGGATATGGTGTGGGTGGGGTGAGGTCGAGTAGGGTTGGGTTGGGGTGGAGTGGGATGGGGAAGTGTAAGAAAACATCGAGAGAAAATAAAAATGAACTTATTTTTGGGGGTGGGTGGGTGGGTGGGTGGGGTCGGGGGATGTGGTTAGGGTGATATGAATTTGTCACTTTGCAATGAGGTCGGGTAGGGTCGAGTGGGGTTGGGGTTAGATGGGGGTGAGATGAGGACTGATAGGAAAACATCGAAAGGAAAAAAATAAAAATTATTTTTGATGTGGGGTGGGGTGGGGTGAGGTGGTAGTAGGTTGTCACATCAAAATTTGAAATTTTGATTTAATATTATATTAGTTTTAATATAATATATAGTAGATAATTATGTTTATCTTATATATGTCATTATATATTTTTTTTAATTATTAAACACCTAATTAAATGAATTAATACCTGAATTTAAAAAAAAAAAAAGATTTCCTTCACGTGATATTTGAATTGTATTTTTGAAACACAAGGTTTTATGTAATTTTCCCAATATTGATTTGCAATTCGAGGGTTTTGAAGCTGAAATTCTAAAGTCCATTAACGTTTTCTGGCAAACAAATTCTCAATGCCTTTAGATTATAGGTTTCATTTGTATAACCTCTATGCTCATGGTCAAATTTTGAATTTATTATCTCTTAGTTTATATTTTTTGATCCTGAATCCTTTGGATTATAGATTTCTAAACCTGGTGCTTTAGATTTATTTTTTTATTTTTATTTTTATTTTTCTGTAGTTTATTATACATTCTGGAAAATTCTCTGGAAATGTCGTCTGCCCAGTACACATTGCAGCTGTACCTAGCAGCATCTAGGGGTATATGCTTCAGAACTCGACTCACAATGCTTATTGCAGCATTACCGAGCAGCATTTGGAATTAATGTGTTTAATTGAATGGTGGAATTTGGGTGAAACGAAAATAAATTTCATATTTTTGTGTTTGATTGATAATATTTTTCATATATTTGTTTGGAGAAAAATATAATTTAATAATAAATTATTAATAAATAAATAATATGAAAATTGATGAAAGTGGTGGAAAAATGAGGTAAATTGTAAGATTTACAAAGTTGAAGGACTAAGTTTCAACTATTCAAAAGTTGAATCAATTCAAAAAATGAAGATTGAGTTTGAACATTAATCAATAAGATCCAATTGAAAGTTGAACGATCAAATTAGAAGAAGAAAAAATATAATTGGAAGAAGAGAAGGTATAAAATCAGGCCAATCAGAAAGTTGGGGACCAAAATGCAAGATTATAAAATGAATTCCATTTTACTAAGAAATTAATTCCTACCACTTTGGCAAGAATAAGAATTTCTTGAAAACAAAGGTGAAATTTAGGTGGAAAGAAAACGAATTTCAGATAATGGAATTCCTAGTATTGATTTCCTGAGAATTTGAAGTTTATTGTATTTGATTGGATTAATTTTGTAGGTGGAAAAGTAGAATTTTTCAAATTTTGTTGTTTGATTGACATTATTTTCCATGACAAATAAAGCAAAATTTAACTATTTTAATCAAATTATTATTATTTTACTTTTTTAACACATTTGTACTTGATAATAATAATGTTAATTTTTGAAAGAAAAAAAGTTAATTAACAACAACAAAAATGATCAAACGTGACATTTAATGTTTGCCATGTAAAGTAGGAAACTATTTATTACCTAAGTCTTGAGAATTGATTTTCCTCCAAAATAAGGCAAAGTACAAAAGTAGAAAATAATTTTTCAAGGCCAAATTTAGCCTCTGTTTGTTTCTCTTTATTATGAATTAGTAGTCATTCCAATTAGTGTGCAGTGGCTAGTCAATGCAGTGAACCAGAGAGAGAGAGAGAATCTGTACACTTCCACCATAATTGAAAAAAAAAAGGGTTTCCAACATGTCATAAATTACGAAAAATGCCATTGGAAATTGACATGGTCAAAAACACGAGTACACAAAAGAAGCTAATTTTGGAAAGCTTAATACATTGATTCCATGATAATTAACAAGGGTTGTCACGTTTTCCAGACATGAATTCGTTTTCTTTTTTTAAGAAATAATTACGATTTTATTGATGTATGCGTTATCCTAACAAATGTGTCATGTAATATCGCAATTGATCCCATTGCATGTCTTCTTGTCCAATAGCATTCACCTCGCCAGCAATTTCCTCTTCTTCGTCCGAGAGATCGATCTCAACTTTATCGCCGTCAACTTCATCTGCTCTATGAAAACCTTCGTCCATTTTCCCATTCATCCGCAAGTAGTTGTGGATTGCCATCGTGGCAATGACAAACGGCCGTTTGTGCTCTAAATGAATAGCTGAGCATTCGATCGATAATTTTCCATCATTGCTTCCACACCCCAAATATCCTCTCAATAACATTCTTGTATGAGGAGTGATGGAAATTGAATTGCTCCCGTGCATTTCAAAATCGACGCCTTCGTCTACCGCTCTCTTCACGAAATTCTTGAAAATTTATCTAATGTGTGATCCCTTGTACGGAGCCATGTATCCTGATCTATGAGCGAAACCCGAGTCCATCAAATAATATTTGCCTTGCGTTGGTTGGGGGAAATTTATGTCCGAATTGTAGATTGATCTTGCTAAAATGAGACTGTCGTGTGTGTTACCTGTTGTACCCGGGAGGACAAACGTGAAACACAAATTAAAGTTGCATGCCGCCAACTAGGGGTGGCAAACGGGATGGACAGTTCAGGAGTTCGTGAGTTTGGCTCGTAAAAAAAGAACTTGGGCTTGGACCGGACAAAAAATTTGGGTATTGAACAATTAGGGTTCGGTTCGTGAAGTTCGTGGACTAGTCCAACGGACTGCCAAACGGGCCGAAAATGGGCCGGCTCATTTGGGCTCGTTATAACGAGCTTACGAGCTGGACGAGCCACTACGTCCGGCTCGTTAAGAAGCCCATTTGGGCTTCAAACGTTCACAAGACCGTTTGACATTATATATATATATATATATATATATATATATATATATATATATATATATATTATTTTTTACCTCTAAATATACACATTTTCTTGATTTGGATCACAATTCTCTCAACTCTTAAATCTCAATTGCAATGTTCTACTTTCTAGTTATATTCTAATTTGTAGTGCTATAATAAGTCTATAATATTTCGTTTTCATGTACAATATTGTCTCAAATTCCATATTTCATTTTCATCTCCAATTCCAAATTTCCAAATTCATTATTTCTAATGGAACACTCACAATCTCATGGTTATTCTTCTAGCCAATTTGTTGATGAATTTTTCGGTTTCAACGATATTCCAATTCCCAAAAATTTGATGGATTTGGAAAATGAGATCGATGATATAGATACTAGAACTCCTCTTAATTTGGATGACATTGTTGATAAAAAAGTTGCTGCTACATTTGGTTCCAGCTTCGCTAGCACGATTAAAACACAATGTAAAACTTATGGAGGACTTTTCTCTTGGAAGAAGGGTGGGGGCACAACACACCTCAACAGACACTATAAAGCATGTCGAAAATTGGGCTCGATTGAAGTAAACCAATCAACTCTACAGTTTAGTCAATCGAGTCTAACCAATTAGGTCTTCAACCAAGAACTAGCGCTTCGATAAGGGATGGTCATGTTCGTATCGAGTGGTGAGTTCCCGCTTTCAATTGTAGAAAGTTCACAATTCACGGAATTCATTCAAAAGTATCTCCAACCCAAGTACAAACCCGTTTCTAGAAATACTTTACGAGCTGATTGCATTAATAAATATTTCGAGAGAAAACAAAATTTTATAGATGCTTTAAATAGATATAATGGTAACTTATCATTTACTTCGGACTTGTGGACTGACAATAATCATAGAGGTTACGTAGTTGTTACTTGTCATTACATTGATAATACTTGGTTAATGAACAAAAGAATTATGGCATGCAACAAATATTTTTAATGTACTACTTGCAATTCTTAGAGAATTTAACTGTGATAGTAAAATTCGTAGTTTTACACTAGATAATGTTTCTGTTAATAAAGCAGTGATAGATAGATTAGCTAACCACATGAATTCTGAATTTGATGAAGTCTTGTTTTATCTTCGTTGTGTGTGTCACTTTTTTAATTTAGTATTTCAAGATGGTCTTAAGCATATAGAAAATCAATTGAAAAAAATTAGGTGTGCTTGCAATTTCATTATGATATCACCTTCTAGAAAACAAGCTTTTGATGCATATTGTGTAGAAAATGGTATGTCGCACGATCATTTGTTACAGATGTAGGATATAGATGGAACTCAACTTATTTAATGATTGAACACTGTCAAGGTTACGAGAATTTAATATGTGAATATTACAACGGTCGGCACTCACATGACCCAAGTTTTGATTTGGGGGCTGATGATTGGGAACTTGTTTTTCATGTTAAAACTTATTTGAAACCTTTTCACGATACTACAAACGAAGTATTTGGTGTTTATTATCCCACTAGTCATTTAGTATTGAAGCATTTTCATTGCATTGCTAATAATTTTAACAAGCACAAAACATTTCCTATTTTTAAGCAAATCATTTCAGCAATGGAGACTAAGTTTATAAAATATTGGGAAGATGTACCCACTTTATTTCCATTAGCAACGATTATGGACCATAAAATAAATTTAGAGGGAACTAAACATACCATAAATGCAATATCAAAAAATTAACTTTTGGGACTCCATTGACATATACAGATTTAGAAAAATATTTATGTCAAATGTACGAGCTCAATGCCGAAAAGTCAGGCAAAAATGTTAGAAGAACTGCTCTCACCAATAATGTGATACAAAATGAAGACGGTGATTTACTTTCCTACCTTATGACTATGAAGGAAACTTCTGGTACACATGCCAGTGGTTCTAGTTCTTCTACTATATATAATAGTTAAGATGAAACTCCAAGCAAGTTAACTAGGTATTTTTCACACGACCTTCTTAGCATGTTAGACGAGGACGAGAGAAATAATTTTGACATTCTTAAGTGGTGGAAACTACACGAGCGTCAATACCAGTTGTTTCTATGATTGCACGAGATCTACTAGCACCTCCGGTATCAACTGTAGTATCGGATGCTACTTTTAGTGCAGGTGGAAGAGTGTTATCTGAATATAGGTCAAGGCTTAAAGAAGACATACTGGAGGCCTTAATGTGCTTGAAGGATTGACAGTTTGCGGAGAAAATGTTACAAAACAGGATAAGTGAAATTCTGGCAGAGGAATTCGGAGAACAATCGTATTTGTGAGTAAATTATTTTGTATTATTAATTATTATCCTTACAATTATGTATTATATTATAAATAATATATGCATTTTTCTTTTTCTGTATTTTTAATTCTTTCTTTCAAATTCAAATAAAAAATTGTACACGTAACATTTTGTTCATGTACAATTTAAACTCCTCCTACAAGAAATTAAATGTAGCCGGTCCTAAGCCCGAATTAAAGGAGGAGGGTTTATTTAAGTTTTTATATTTTCATTTATTCTAGTCATTACCCGTTTGAAAAAAAAAAACTAGCCGGCCCAAATCCGGCTCGTACGGACGAGCCCACGAGCCAGAGTTGGGCCGGCTTCATAGGAAACGAGTCGACTCGGACCGACTCGTTTCCACACGAGCCGGCCCGTTTTCCGACTCGTGGGCTTGGACGAGCCATGTTCAAACTGTCCGAGCCGGCCCGACTCGACCCGTTTGACAACCCTACAGCTAACACGTTTTACGTTGGCAATCCTTTAAGCCCAATGAAATTATCTCTTCGATGTCTACATAAGATTGCCTTCACATGTGTGCCATCAAATCAATCACCCCAATACAATCCTGAACATACATGAGTAGTACAAAAACAACTAACAATTTGAGTAATTCAATTTTTAAAAAAACCAAACCAAACACTTTGTCAGTAATAAAAAAACAAAGTTCCCAAAGACCATCCATAATTTTTTAGAAGAAATTAACACCGCTTCATACCTGGAAAAATGGATATCGATCCAAGTCGGGGTGATTGAAACCAACTCCAGCATTGTAATCTTGGTGTGGTTTAATCACATGTCCAGCGAACATCACTATCGCTCGAAGCACATTTTTGAAATAATGACCAATCGTTTGTAGGAGTGTTCAAATAGTGTTTGGACTTGACGGTAACCTTTTCCATGCGCAAGTATACATAAAAATATTGCTACCGTTTATATATATCTAGGTGAGAGCTACTGCCCAAACCATAATTGTCATGTAGCATATGTATCTAATTCACAAACATTGGTGGGTACATGCAAAATTCTTGAAAGAATGTTTGTGGGCACACATGAATATTTTGCAACATGAAAATGTGTTCGCTACGTGAGGTTGGAAATAAACATCTACGTCGCCTATTTGGTGACATGAAATCACGTGCAATAGTTTGTGTCATTCGACAATACCTTAACCACGTTTGTATATCTTCTTCCAACCGCATTAATAATGATTCCTCGTCTATTTCCTCTTCGGAGATATCGAGAGAAAAGAGTGAGCAATCTGTTTCTAAATTTGTCATCACGTTGTTGATGAAGTAACTGTGGGTGAGGATTGAACTCTGGACAAACTATGCAAATGAATGGTGTCGTTGCTTAGATGCAGTGTTCCACATTTTATAGAACGAAATATGGCATTTTTGTTACTCTTTGGAGTTCACTTTTTCAAAAAGGTGGTGATGGATCCATTTGAAAAAAAAAGGACAGGGATCTATTCTCTTCATGAAATCTGTCACCCTAGATTATATTCCTCCACAAGAATCTCTAGTCCAAAAACCCGTACAAAACTCTCCAAAAAAAAGATATTACAAGATCACATTTTCCTGCATGACTTCTGCCTACAAACTTTTGAATCCTCCATATTAATAAACTCCACAACAAAATAAAACTACAAACTTTTGAATCCTCCATATTAATAAACTCCACAACAAAATAAAATAAACAACTCACAAAGCACTTACAATAATAGCATGATCATATCCATCATAAGTCTTAAACAAGGATTTGTTCGAATGAAATTTAAAATCCCATAAAGCTAGAATATCAATCATACTGATCATCATAAAAAAATGAGGAAAACGGGAAATCCTAGTAGATAGTTTGAAATGAGGGAAACTGAATCTGGCCCATGATGTTAGAAACCAACAGGGTTGTCACGTGATGCAATTTAAGGAATGGATGAGATACGTTTCAAGTCGCGGTTGAAACACCAGTTTATCCACTTCACCTTGTTTTCAGGTGCCTTTACACCCTGAAAACCTTTCCTTTTATCAGGCTTGGTAAGGAAAGACAGTGCAAACATATGAACATCGCCTCCATCTTCAATCAAGCCAGTCGACATTAACTCTTCAATGCACTCTTCAATGGTTACGTCGTTCGATGCTTGCGGGACAACAATATCGAATTGAAGTTATTACCCATGCTAGCCAGTGTCTCAACTGTCTCGGATAGCTCTCTTACACAATATCTTTTCTTCTTCTCCTTTGCCTTCCCCCTTGACTGCTTACCTTTGCGCTTCTCGCCACTGCGCGTGCCAAAAACGAACATGGAAGACTGCACTTTTCCCATTGTTGGTTCATCGCTTGAGTCCGTGCCTTCGTCATGATGAGGGATTGTGTCATTTGGAGATTCGTTTACGCTATCACTACCCAAATCAAAACCAAGTCAACACAACTTTTTAGGAGTCATTGCATACCGTGTGGAGTCACAAGTGTCACCGAATAAATGATCCATGAAGTGCTTATACTTTGGATTCTCCTGCAAAAGTCAATGGACATGTGTGAAACAAACTTGACATTTGGGTCTGACAAAACATACAAGTTTATTGCACTTTTGAGGAATTAGAAATGAGTACCATAATTTTAGTCTCCCACCATGTTTCTGAAGCAAGGATTCTGTTAATGTTATTGTAATCATGCTCAACACCTGTGCAACGCATCAGCTCTTTGAACAATTTGTGATCCTTAAGCATCACATGCCAACGATTCTTCAGTTGATTGATGCTCCATGAATGACCCGTTTATGAATTGAAGAGGAAACTAATTCTTTCCCAACCTCTTCGAGTGAAGCATTTTTCACTTCGCTCTCCTTCAGCAATTGCGACATTAGCAGCTGATACAAATATTTTGTGCTCCAAGTCATTCCACCTAGCATTTTTCCGGCCCCATTGTTCCGTTTCAACTGGATTAGGAGCGGTGATGTGCGTATGGTCTGGTTTCTGGCGGTGTATGCCTGTAGAGAAGACAACCGCAAATATTGTGATAGTTTGAACATAAGGTATTCCTAAGGTTTAAATGGGTAATCACAGAAGTGTGCATACCATTTTACTCATAAAAGCATATATGAAGATCTCAAAAGGCACAGGTGCCACATCTAAAGAGGGAATATATTTATGGGCCGATCTTCTTCAGTTAATTATTGTGCAATAGAATTATAGATAATTATATGGCGGAATGAAGGCCTTATCTAGGTAGCTGATAACACCAACTTAGAAGCTAAATAGAAACGTTGAATATACAATAAAAGCTTTTTGATCCTTTAGCTAGGGAAAAAAAATGAATCTTGATTTGAATTTTTTTTGTCTC
Organism: Ligustrum vulgare; assembly: GCA_963555705.1. NCBI lineage: Eukaryota > Viridiplantae > Streptophyta > Magnoliopsida > Lamiales > Oleaceae > Ligustrum > Ligustrum vulgare. The sequence continues at coordinate 52,146,806 of OY743171.1, read as the reverse complement.
CAAACATGTTTAAAAGATTTCCAGCTTTCAAGGCACCTTTGGGGAAACTACTTCTTACTATCTTGATACTTATTTGAAATGTCACTTATGGACTTGTAATTTATGGATCTATAACCAATGAAAATTTCATGGATGTCATGAGATTTCTCAAATACTACGTCTAAAAGTTGAAGCTTAGGCTTAATAAATGAGGTATTTCAACATAATAAATAGATTGTGTTGATGAAAGAGATTCACAAATTCCAAGCTCACAACCACAGTGATCGCCATGGCATTGAAGTGAACGTGAAAAGTAAAACAGAAATGTCATAAATTTCCAGTTCAACGCAAAGGTAATAAAAAGAATAGCATGAGGTAGACTAATAGTAGTAATTACAGGAAATACCAATGAAAACCTTTAGGAACGTCCCATATTACTCAACCTTCTTCTACTATTTTTCCCACATCTCTTTCTGGCATAAAAACACACAATTAGCAAGCATGAAAAACGAGTCCCATCTTATTAATTACTAACCAGTGGATAGAACACCTGGGACTGTGCATTCAACTGGGAAAAAATTAAAAAAATTGTGTGAAATATGAACTACTCAAATGTGAAACTTGAAACAGTTACGCACAACGGATCTACAAACCAACACATAAATGTGAAGAAATCTCTAGCTCATGTTGATACTGTTGGAATTATATATGCTCATAGAGTATAATTCACGACATTCGAAATAAAATGTTTATTGATTGTATTAATATAAAGTTGCGTTTGTGCACGGGTCGATTTGATATTACAAATTGAGTGTTTAAGTTGTTAAACACAGAAATATTCAATTTGTGATTCGATCTAAAATTAACGTTCACGATCAGTAAATAAATATGGACAATTTATTTTGATAAGATCGTCTCGATTTTATTAAAGTCTGTCTTTGACGTTGGTAATAAAATTGAGAGTATGTTTGGAACGTATTGGACGGGACCACGTGAAATTAATTTGTGACATTGACCATACAAATTTAATTTCACTTGATTATCGTACGTGGGACCTTAATCCTAATAGGATAATGGACTTCGATTACTAACTTGAAGTTCTTTGAGGTATCAATGGGTGAGATCAAATTGCTGATCAATATCTCGATACTTTGGGAATTAAAGTGAACTAACGAGGAACATATATTCGTATTATGGAATCCGTCACCTTTTAGGTATGATCATAATCTCACTGGTTCTTCTAGTGGACAGTTGAATCTGAGCTCAGTAATTCGACAGTGACTGTTGAATTCTATGATGTGATGGGATCACATCGAACTGTCAGACAGAAGATGAGAGTTGAGAATTTATGAACATTCGGAGAAGGACATTTTGGTCATTTTAACTTGCTCCGAATATTCGAGTTGATCGACGGGGGTAACATGTAAGAACGATAAGTCAGAGGATATAATTATTGATTAATTGTTTCAGTAATTTCAATTTTACTAAGGATATAATTAATTTTGACTGATCAAGAGTTGTTCGGGTCATAATTAATTTATTGGAGCTTAGTTTAATTGGGTCCGATCAGGTTCCCTCGGTGGCTTCATTATAATGGGTTTATACAGGCTTATTACCTGTATTGGGTTGTGCAGAAATGGGCCTGAGTTATGGTACTAGGCCTGGTAGGGTTTTGGAATGTAAAGAGGTTACAAATAGTCTCCTAAGACTATTTTTCTTAACCTAATTGGCAAAGTGGCGAAACACACACTAAAGTGTGTAGTGTGTGTTTCCTCTTTACAAAGAAACCCTAAACCTAGTTTAACATAGGTCTTGAGAAAGGTGACCACGCACTTGCACAGCTGCCATTGGAGAACACCGAGGAAAGCTTGAGGGTTTGAAGTTTTGGTGAAATCAAGAAGCAGCGAAAAGAGATTATTGTAAAGCACGCTACAAGGGTAATATCTCTTTCTTTTTATGTGTACAAAATTATTTGTTCCAAGTTGAATACATAGAACAGAAAATCCTGTAACGGGATGATCTATCACAAGAAATCAATTTTTGTGAGTAGAGCAACCCGGGTTCCCAACAGATACTCCAAACAAAAAATCCCAAACTAAAATAAACTTGAAGGATTTAACTGCTCATGTATCAACATAGAAAAATACCAAACCGAAAATCCTGAAAAGAAATTAAGAAAATTCACATCTTGAATTACCATTGTTTCAGGGTAATATCTGGGGTAACCTTGATCCATGGAGAAGAAGTTGTTTTCTGAAACACAAAGCGTCGTTTTCGCGAAGTTGGGTGCACCGGGTTGTTCGTCTCTTATTGTGCAGGGGATGATCTGAAAAAAATAATAATATTTATGTAGAAAGGTGTGAAGGGAAGGAGAAGAGAGGAGAGAGTAAGAATTGGTAAAGTGGGCAAAGGGTATATAATTGTTGTCTTCAATGTTATCAGCGGTTATCTACAAATAATCTTTACTCTTTGACATTGAACTATGCAGTCATATTATTTTACTAGTTCTATCACCCGTGCGATGCACGGTATTAGATATAAAAATAATATTACATTACAATAATTATTAAAATTTTACAAACAATATAACTAATTTAAATTATAATACATTCTTTAAATAGTAAAAGTCAATTTACATATTTAAATAATAAATAACCGTTATTTGCATCTCGTAATCATAATCAAAATATACAAAAAACAATAAAAATAGTTTAATGGTACTCATTATTCAAAATATTATTTACCTCAAGTCTCTTCTCCTAATCCGCACCACAGAAGTTACTTAAAATCAACCCAACCCAACCTTGACAATGAACTGAGGTATATACTGCTGTATAATGTTGCATAACATGGTCAAAAGTTACCAGTTTTTTTATTGTCTAGTAATAAGACAACAAAAGAAATGAAGTGACTCGAAAGGGATATACTTGAGTTTTACAGCTCTTAGTATCTAGCATAAAGTAAATCCATTTTTCTCCACTTCCTCCATTTGATTTATCAGCTTCTCTCTCGTAACTCAACCTTTTCACAGAGTAGAGAACAAACACAAACCAATAGCATTCTACTATTTCTTGCTGATAATGATATACAATCATTAGGCAACATCTGCAATGATAGATCATTCTATTTATGAGACAGGAGAATTGCAAATTGACAAACAATTAGAAATGCAAAATGGCCTCAACTTCAAACTAAACATCCCGAAAATGGCACACTAACTAATTTAACTTCTCTGCTGATCTTGAAGTCCATGACTAATTCTATTAATGGATCATGTTGAATTGAAACTTGGATAGCTGATGTGGAATAGTAGATATAACTGGTCCATATCTCTGTCAATGACCAAATAAGGGTTCCGTTAGAATTATGTATTACCATATTAAGTTTATACTAAACCACAGAAACTGGCAGAAAGATTGGGAAAATGTACAGCATACTCTTGCCACTACCTAGGCTGATACGTCACAAGAGAAATTAAATTCTAACAAATCACAAAACTTAACTTAAAAAATGGCAAGAAATTGCAATCATAAAATACTTCCATATGAATATCTATGTATGTGACAACTATTTAGACCCAATTATGCTAGAATAGGAGCTTTCTTCAATCTTCACAACTGAACATTGCCGTATAGTTCTGTAGCGCCCCGAGTTCCGTATACCCGATTCACTACGTCATTTTCTGTCTAAATTTTTCGAATAATATTTTTGCGGAAGAAATAATTGAAATTCATTTTTTGGCAACATTAAATAAACTGTAATGGCCGCTAAAATTGAAAACATTTATGAAACCATTTGAAATAGTAAATCGAACCATTAATATTGTAAAGAAATTGCCAATATCATAATTTCTCAAATAAATGAACTTCTCTAAATTATTCGATTGTTTGGAAAATACGGAAATCATTAACGTCAAACTTTCAACCGTTTAACGATTATTGCCACCATCATTCATCGCTCGCCACCGTCTCCGAAATCTGCAAAACTGTTAAAAAGTAGGGTGAGTATTTCATGGGGGAAATACTCAGTAGACTCATCGCAAATTAATTTAATTTATAAGATGATTAAACACATAAATCCCGGCTCTTTATAAAACGGGCATTGATAGAGCTTCTTTATAAAACAGCTCTTGATAAAACTCATATTGTGCATTACAGCACGGGACATATTTTACAAATCATAGGCTCTTTGAAAATAGCTCTTTGAAAACAGCTCTTTGAAAACCATATACTTATAAAAACATTTTAATTATGCCAAGCATAATTTCTTTTGAAAGCATAACATAAGATAGGATTGAAATCCTCATAAACATAAATAGACACAAGAACTTTACCGAACTTAGGTGGCAAGAATTCTTATGCAGTAAAATCATAATAACAGTAAGTTTTCATCATAACATAGGATAAAATCGAAATCCTCATAAACATAAGAATTTTACCGAACTTAGGTGGTAAGAATTCTTATGTAGTAAGTATACCAAGCATAATTTTCTGAAATTCATAGGGATCAATTGCATCATAACATAAGATAGGATCGAAATCCTCATAAACATATGCGACAGGAATTTTACCGAACTTAGGTGGCAAATCCTCATAAACATATGGAAACATAGGAATTTTACCGAACTTCGTGGCAAATCCTCATAAACATAGGAGACACAAGAATGTTACCGAACTTAGGTGGCAAGAATTCTTATGTGTAGCGCTACTAAAACTCCGGTCCCCTTAACATATCATAACTTATCATATGGGACCCAAAACAATCTTGGTAGATTGATTTCATAGCAATGATCCAAAAAAACATTTTCGTGAAGCATAGGGTATACTTACTTTTCGTAAAAACATAAAGTATATTTTCTTTTCATAAAAAACATACTTACTTTTCATAACAACATAAGGTATATTTACCTTTCATAAAAACATACTTGTTTTTCTTAAAAATTGACTTTCACAAGTCACATGACATTCATATGAAATCATAATTTAAATCAATTAATAAGTGCGAGTCTACGCATTGTTCTTTCCATGAAAATACATTTTCATTTCCTTTCATAAAAATAACTCTTCACAAGTCACGTGACATTTATATGAAATCATAATTTAAATCAATTAATAAGTGCGAGTCTACGCATTGTTCTTTCCATGAAAATACATTTTCATTTCCTTTCATAAAAATAACTCTTCACAAGTCACATGACATTTATATGAAATCATAATTTAAATCAATTAATAAGTGCGAGTCTACCTCAAATCCGACGAGTGCAAAGTTGAGCGGGAATGACTTCAATTTCTTTAAATTCTCCGTACGCTTCGTCTTAGCCAATAAGTCACTTTAGTCTATCGAATATATAGTTCAAAATGATAAATTATAATTTGAAGACTAAAATTGATGTTTTGAAAGTCGAGGGACTAAAATGAATACTTTTGAAAGTTCAGGGACTAAAATAGATATTTTGAAAGTTGAGGGATTAAAATGAATACTTTTGATAGTTGAGCTTAAAAGTAAATCAGCAGGGACTTAAAATGATAAGTTTGAAGCTAAAAAGGACTGAATAAAACCTTTTTAAAACTTGAGGGGCTGATTTGAAATAACATTAAAACTTCAGGGACCAAAGTGCAAATTCTCGAAATCAAAATATAAATATTAAATAAAACTTTACTCTCTCTCTATTTTCAAATTCGATCAGAGAGAGAGACAGGCGAGAGGGGAGATGAAGCTGGCGACGGAGGGTGAAGTCCGGGCTACAGCCGGTGGAACGCCGGCGAACCGTAGGCGTAAGGTGTGGCGAGCGACGGAAAAAGAGTGGGAGTTCTGATTTGGTTTCAGGTGCGAGGTTAGATGCGAAATCGAAGTGTAACCTAGGTCGAAGGTTGCGATTTCCGGTGATAGCTCCGGCGAAGTGGTTCCACAGTTGAGGTAGGTAACTGGGTTTATTTATCATTGAGTTTTTTGATCTGATCGATGGTGATTTGGAGAGGTTGAGAAATTGGGTTCAACTGAACGTTGTGAATTTAGTTTGTGGAAAACAGAGTTTCAAGCAGTGGCGGTTCTTGATTGATTGGTGGTGGTGGTGCTGGTTGGTTTGGAGTTCAACCTGGCAGGGGTGGTGACAGTGAAAGGGCTGGTGATGCTACCGGTGGTGGAGATAATACTGAAATGGTGTTGAAGGTGGCATTGGTTGTATTTGGTTATTGTATATGCAGGCTGTGGATCTTGGTTATGGCTTGCCAATTTGGTGATGATGATAAATGGTGATTTGCAGTGGTGAGGTTATTGATAATGAGAATGATTTCTGAAAACTTGATGGAATTGAGAATTGTGTGATGTTGAGATGGTTATGTGAGGTTAACTGCGTGAGGGAGATGAATCAGTGTGGGTGGTGATTCTGGTTCAGCTTGGTAGTGGCAGTGTGGGTTCGTGGTGATCTGGACTGTGATTGTGTGGATGTGGAGGTGTCTGATTGTGAGTTGCAGGTGATGAAGGTGGAAATGGATAGTGGTGGTTTTGACATTGATGAAACAGTGGTAGTGAATAGGCGGTAGTGATGGTGATGCTAGGAAGAATTGAAATCGGTGGCTGTGCTTGAACTTGGAATTGAATTGTGTATTGCAGGTGGTGCAGTGAAGGGCAGTGTTGGTTAAGCAGGGACGGTTAGGGTGTGATGACTTTGCAGTGGTTTGGTAGTTTGTTGTGTGTATTGTGAGGAGATGGAGAACGTATAAATTTAGGAAAAATGATGAATAGTTAGGTATGAAAAGGGTGGAATATGGGTAATTCATCATTATGTTTAGTATACACATGGGGTAGGATTGAATTGTGATAGCTTTGATTAATTGGTAGTGGTGTTCTTTGTTAGGTGTAATGATATGATGAAGATGCTTTGATTATGGTATATTGAGGTGGAAAGAGTAATAAAGAAGGAAGAAAAATATGTGGGTTCATGATACAATTTTGATAAATATTGGACTAACTTCGATCAAGAAAAGTATTTAAAACTGATATATTTTGGACTGAAAAATGATTTTGAAAATAATACTTTAAATAAATAATTAAAATAATATAATTTTAGAAATTCGGATTTTAATTTAAAATCGAACAAATTCGATATTTCTTGACTTGGCTAGACGAATCCGTCGCGGCGTTAATTTCAAAACAATGAGTGAAATAGTAGCGACACAATTTTCTAAATATTAAAATAATTATAAAATTGCGTAAAAATTCTGGGTCGCTATAAGTTCAAACAATGGGACAGCAAGAAGTTTCAAGTTCTTTGGCACAGCAAAGTACTCTCTTTCAGACAGGTGAACAAAGAAAAGCTTATTGTACTCCTATGTCCAGAGATTTAGCTGTAAACATTATATCATGCGAAATGAGAATATGGTAGCATGTAACACTGAAGATTTTTTTTGGTGATCTTACCTTAGGTTTTGTTATGTGTGGAGGGCAATAAGGAAAGATTGTGGTTTCACAAATTTGGTCTCCACCAAATTGCAACACGCTCACCTATCTCCTGTGAACATCGGATATTTCATGATAAGCATCTCTGAAGGGATAATTGAGTAAAAATAAATTTTTTTCCTACCCTACGATTCTTGACTGTAATGAAATTATCAAATCTACTTAAGTCTCTCCCTCCATAAATAATAGTGGACAGTAAATAATATTTTAAACCTCCTAATGCAAACATTTAGTTTTATGCTCAATATATAGTTAATGAACCAAAACTGGATTGTGAAATATAGTTTCTGTACAAATATAATTAACATTTCACCAGAATTCAATACAAAAAATGGAAAAATTAACATAAATTAATTAATTAAATTTAAATATATATTATTGCACAGGAGAATTTATTAATATGAGTAATATAGATTATTATCAATATAAGAAATTAATTATATTACAATATTTACAATATTAAATATAATGTATCACAATAAAAGTCGTTAGAGTAAAAGTTATGTTACGCCATCTCGATGTACATCTCTATTTAAAGTCAACATGTTTTATTGTTCAAAACTTCATGTATACATTTTTTTTAATGGTTAAAAAAAACGACACATTGTTGGCACATAAATAATTTATTACAATTTGGTTCATTAAATTTATATTTTTATATAAATATTTATTTTTTATAAATAGTTTACTGAATACATTCTAATTGTCTACAATATATTTGACATCTTTCTTCAAGACGAAATTGGTTATAAATTGATTCATCCACTTTTTGAAATTACGTTTGTGGTTAAAAATTAAGTATAAATATAAATAATTCCGAATTGTCAATTGTGGTGAGAAGTCAACATTTTTGACATGGCAAAGTTTCGTGTGAAATATTTTAGAAGTGGTTAAATTTGACCGAGCAATTGTTGGCACATAAATTTTTTATAGAAAAATTTATATACAATCATTTATAAGTGTTTTATCAAACAGAGTACAAAATGTTAAAAAATATTTTTTTTTATAAAGCATTGGATCGACAAAAAAATCCTTAGTGTTACGTAAATGTTTATAAGTATTTGTGTATAAACGGGTTAGCAAACACACTCTAACTTTTCACAATTGTTGACTTCGTTCTTTGACATGATTACACTTATAAATTGATTTATATTCTATTTTTAGCTAAATCATGGGGATGAAAATTGTGCATGAAAATTGTGGGGAATTAAAAAGTAATTTGAAAAATTGTATTATTCTTATTTGGTTCATAAATTGTAATATTATGAAATTTGTATTCTCGAAAAGATAAGAATTTATGGTTGTGTTTGCCAAACATGTTTTAAAACATGTTTTTTTCCTACACAATTCCCCAAATCATTTTTCAATCACACACATTTTCTCTCTTCATTTTTCAACCTCACATCCATAAAAAACATGTTTTTAAACAAAAAACTTTTAACAAATAAAGGCTATCAGATAAAATGAAATTAAAAAGTTTTGTTTAAAATAAAAATAAAGAACAGGTATCCACCATCGGAGCAAATAATGGCAATCTCTAGAGTACTCTTTATCGTTCCAAATGAAAATATCTCTCCATTCTCACATTCCTCAACAGACAAAAGTGAAACTATTACCATGGCTATTCTTCAAAATCGCGCATATCCTTTCTCATTTCCAGAAGTGCTTGGCCATGGAACATGTCCAGAATCACTTCCACTCCCTAGTTTCAAAACCACGAACCGACAATTTGTTTGTTGAGGCTCGATTTTTACCCAGTAACCTGTTTGGATCTAGAAAAGCCACTGTGGGTAGTGATTTTCGACACTCTTTTCTGCACAAGCGTTGATCCGGTAGAAACATAACAAGTTCGTATATTTTTTGGCGTTCCAATTTTTTTACAGATCATTTTTTTTAGATCGAACATGCATAAAGTTGAAAACTATATTTGTATAGGTTTTTAAACGAATTTTTTCACGTTTTTTTGCAAGATCTGTAATGTCTTGCCATAACTCGTTAATATTATTCGGATCAGGAAAGCCGGGCTTCAAGAGATAACCACAGGTTCGTATATTTTTTGTCGTTCCAAGTTTTTTACGCATCAAATCTTTTAGATCGAACATACATAAACTTGAAAACTATTTTTGTATAGGTTTTTTTAACGCTTTTTTCACTTTTTTTGCAAGATCTGTAATGTCTTGCCATAACTCGTTAATTTTCTTCGGATCTGGAACGCCGGGCTTCAAGAGATAACCACAGGTTCGTATATTTTTTGTCGTTCCAAGTTTGTGACGCATCAATTCTTTTAGATCGAACATACATAAACTTGAAAACTATTTTTGTATAGGTTTTTTTAACGATTTTTTCATGTTTTTTTCCAAGATCTGCAATGTCTTGCCATAACTTGTTAATATTATTCGGAGCTGGAACACCGGGCTTCAAGAGATACGTAAATACGAAGCTAAGTTTCTTCTGCCCTATTCCAAAAATTTTTATTCTTAGGTTTTGGCTTTCCAAGTTGTTTACACATAATTTTATTCAGATCGAACATACATAAACATGAAAATTATATTTGTATATGTTTTTTGACGATTTTTTTCATGTTTCTTTGCAAGATCTGCAAATGAGTTTCCATAAGTAACAAATGTTGGAGCTGGAACACCAGGCTTGTCGACATCTATAGTTAGAACGGTGAGTATGTACTGCATTTTTCTTTATATTTTTTGTATTTTTGTTTTTTTTTAAGGCTTCGAAAAAAAAGTGTTCAGCATCGTTCAGATTTTTTACTCTAAAGATTCGGGTTTCATTTATTTTCTATTGTAGCGGTTGATTTAAATGTAGTAACTCAATTTGTAAAATCTAATTTTTTTTTTTTTTTCATTCTCCCCTGCAGGATCCAAATAAAAGTCAAATTTGATAACACGGTATATTCAGAGGTATATGATGTCAATCTTTTCTAGTCTGTGTACAAATTTTTTTTTTCAAGATTATATCTTGCCAGATCTGCAAGTTTAGCAAAGAATGTTAAATTTGTTTGTTATGTGAGCAGTGCACAAATTGCAAATTATGATGTGAGTTTTTCATGCTTGTACAAAACTCTTACATGTCCTCTATCATGTTCTATTAATCATATCATCAAGTTTATTTTAAATCTAACGAAAATTACCTGTATTGGTATGGACATGACATTCCTCCTCTTCTCCTGCGAGAAAACCTTAATATTTTAGCATATTCTTCCCATTAGAAATATTATGGCACTTTGATAATTAAAAAAAAAATTCTCCATCTAAAAAATTAATTTACACATAATTACCTATATTTTGAATATCGTGTGATGCAATATCCTCTTCTTCATTGAGAATAAAAACCAAAAAAAAAATAAAATTAAAGAACGTATATAATGAATGATAAATTTTTATTAATTTAAAAGAATTAACTTACCATCAGTTGAATCAAAATTATTCCCTAATGAAACAAATGGATTTGACTGCTCTAAGATAGGTTTTGATGTCAACTGGGTAGGTCTTTGAATTACACCACTATGTAATGTACACTTTCCAGAAGACAAAGTACGCAGACTTCCATGTGTCTTTGTCGGCGCTACAAATTGAAATGCGTTGACATAAATGTACATGTAAAAAGGGTTTCGGATTCATGTTGGATAATTTGTCCTAAATCAATTATAATAATTACATTCATTCATATTAAAAGTAAAATGTGGAGAGTTGAATATGTAATCATACCACTTGTAATATTGCTCAATGATTCTGTTGAGCAAATCGGAGTACGAATATGAGTTCGAATGTTTTCTGCATGTCAAATAATACAATTTTAAAAAGTATAATCCAAATGCAATATTGACAATATCTAAGAGGCCAACCATACCAAAAAACCCAAAAGTAAATTTAAATTTTGAAATATGCTTTTGTAGAATACACTTAAAAAATAATTATTGTACAGTTATATCCATTCTGAAATCTTGTTTGCTATAGTATGATTCCTTGAATCTTTCAAAATTGAAATATGAAATATAATTCAGTTTATACTATACAACAATACATTGGTAGTTTTCAGAAAACAGACATACTCACCACCCCTTTGATTAATTGTGAGTTTCTCCTCTAAAAATGAAACTGACTGTGTGTTTGAAGCTTCTTGAGAAACACCATTACATATTCTGTGCCTTCCAGGTGATAAAACATGCCATAACCTATCTGCCTTTCCAGATCTATGATGAGCTGTTGTAGTAGGAACTGATAACATAATTGAACTTTTTTTTTAATTTCATCATTTTTAATTTGAAACAAAAGAATTACTGCTAGAAATCATTTCCAATCAAATACTAACATATACAAAATAAAATCTTACCATTTGTAATGTTGCTTAGTGGGGTTCTTGAGCATTCAGCTGTATTTGTTGTAGTATATTGGTCTTGTCCCCTTTCAACTGTGTAATATGAAACAACATAATTGCTTACTAATAGTAGAATAAACATGCAAGCTGATGCTACTAAAATACTATTTGAACACCAAATAGTTTAATTTTATGAGAATCTTACACATAAACTTTCCTAAATTTTTTAAAATCAGAATATTAAAGATGTTCTTACAGTGTCTTGAAGTGATATAATAATCACATCAATTTTTACTTTTTAATTAACAGATAAATCATTTACATAAGCATATATTTTTCCTTTACATCATTTATTGTCCGATACAACACACATACAACACAATTCAGTGAAATGAATGAAAACAAATATATTCCTGAGAACAAAACTGATTTTTTTTGGGGTCATTTACATTTGATTTTAATAAAAATCTTGTTAACAAAGATTGTTAACCAACAAAAAACAACACAATCAGAAGATGAGACCTTACTTTTTTGAATAATGGTTAATGGGGTTGTTATTAATTTGTTTAAACTTAGCAGACCTAACAATCATAGAAGCATTTATGTTTCTTTGCAGATTATAGAACAACCACAAATGCATTTATTTCCTCATCAAAGCATTCATGATGATTCAGCACATTCACAACATAGTTAGGTCAAAGTAATTAATAAACATATACTTGTGTCTAACCTGCACTATCAGGCTCAAGTACTCTTTGACGTTTCAATGAAGTTTCATTCATGTCGTAGCTCTTTATTTGTTCTGTTTCGTTTCAAGCTCTATCTCTACAGTGCTTTTTGAACTTCATTTCTTCTGAGAAAAACAGATTAATAACTGTGGCTTTATCCTTATATCTATCTATATCTATATATAATATCTGAATATCTGATCTGATGATATCTTATGCTATTTTCACTATCTTCAAGCTTGAGAGCAGAAGAAGTAAACACAAATTTAGACTTCTGGTATAATCATGGAAAATAGCACGTTATTTATGTGGGAAGATTTTTCCTGTCATTTTGATTAATTTGATTTTATTTTTTGCAGAGTGCCTCCATACAACAATTAATGAAGTGATGTAAGTTTTGAACTGTGCCCTACCTTGAGTACTGTGAGCCGTCAACAAATTTGCAGTGATGTGACATGTTGCTGTGCACTGTGCTTTAAGCCAATAATACTTTACTGAATTGTATATGATATGATATAAAACAAAAAATTATTTGTATTGAATTGAATTGTATATGATATGAATGAAAATACGTATAAGTATATTAATTTTATATAATAATAATTTAAAAAGATAAAATGAAATCTTATATATATAAAATAAAATTCAGAATATAATATCATATAAAATAAAATAAAATAAATATTAAATATAATATAAATTTCAAAAAAATCAGAATAGAATTAAATGTTTATATTGTTTATTATTTCAAATATGCATAATATTTCTTCTTAATGTTTTTTTTTATATTGTTTATATTTTTTCTTCAAATTTAATTTTATTAATAAAAGATTTCACAATATTTTAAATACCTTAATTTATTCACATAATTATAATTATTCTGAATAATTAATAAAATATTTAAAATTTAATTTTCTGAAACATTAGTTGTATAATATTATAATTTCAAGTCTGAATAATATATTATTATATTTTATTCATATTGATGTTAATTTTTTTATATATCATGTGACTTGATTAATTATTTCATAATGTTTCTTCTTATTGTTTTTTTTTAAAAATTCTGAATAATGTATTTTTTATCCTTCCTTTTGTTCAGTGACAATAGTATACTGAAATATATATGAATACTTTGATTAATCAAAATCATTATTGTTTCAAATTTAATTTTATTAATAAAAGATTTCACAATATTTTAAATACCTTAATTTATTCACATAATTATAATTATTCTGAATAATTAATAAAATATTTAAAATTTATTTTTCTGAAACATTAGTTGTATAATATAATAATTTAAAGTCTGAATAATATATTATTATATTTTATTGATATTGATGTTAATTTTTTTATATATCATGTGACTTGATTAACTATGACATTTTTATTCTTCACAATTTCATTAACTGTAATAACAATTCAAATTTTTAATATATTTGAATCTCTCATCTGCCTCCATCTATGTCTAATATTTATTTTTCATACTAATTTTTTCAAATATTATTATACGACTCATTGGTTGTGCCATAATTTTATATTGTAATGTGATTAAACAATATAGTTTCATTTATCGTCTGCCTTGTGAAATATTTTTTTTAAACCTCCACCTTACACTATTATTACTGAAGCGACTCAGATTCCTCAGAGTTTTAACAATTGTGAAATTGAATCTCTTATTTTTTCTATATTTAATATTATACATGAAATAATAATTTGATTGATACTTAATATTTGTGTCAATGGAGGGATTGTTATGAAGAATTGAAGACATCAAGAGCCGAGCGATGAGACGATACAACATCCCATAAGGTATTTCAAAACGTCACTGTCTTCATTAAGAGCTGTGTTTGTTTATGAATCTTACTTGTTTGTAATGCATGTAATTCTTCACTGTTTATATCTCTGAAAATTCCACCATACACTAATATTACTGTCTGTTTGATTATAATGCAATGCTTTTAATTCATTTTCTATTAACATGCTTTGCCTTATGTAATGTTGAAGTATAACCATGTACATGGTTCTAAACAAAAATCTTGGAATCTATTAGGATGTATTATAATTTAAAATACAACATAACTTGCTTTATTTTAATTTTTTATTTTTTCAATGCTTAACATAGTACCTGTTTAGTTTATAGTTTGCTGTATTTGCAATAAATAAACACCAATTTAAAACATCAGTATCTCGCAACCAAAAGATGGGAGTGACGATATCAGTATCTTGCCCCCATTAGCTTCATACAAAACACGGTTTAGAAACATACAACTGACCAGATATAGCTACCGTCTTCCAATAAATATATTACCACTAAACGTGGCACATGCCAAAATATTGCTACAAACTTCCAATAAATCCATCACCAGTAAACGTCAAAAGTTGAGAAATATTATAATAGTACTAAATAATGTCTTCATTTAAAGCTTCTCTTGTTTTATAACCCTTCTGGTCTTGTTGGTTGACATTTGAGTGGATGGATTATTGTCCAACTTTCTTTTTAGATTATTGCTGTTTTCAACCTCCTCTTGAGAAACTTGCGTCTGGGACATTTTGTTTGGTGTAATAAACTCATCCTCTGATGTGCAGTCCTATCAATTTAGCCAAACATGAATCCGAACAAAGATTAACAAAAAGTGAATATAATAAGTAATCTTATAACTAATGTACACAAATTGTCAATGGAATACCTTCACCACGTCGATACCAATACTGTCATTCTTCAGAAATATCTCAGACCCCTCCAACTTTCTTTCTGGATTATTACTGTTTTCAACCTCCTCTGGACAGACTTGCGTCTGGGACATTTTATTCGGTGTAATAAACTCATTCTCTGATGTGCAGTCCTATCAAAGTAGAGAAACATGAATCCGCACAAAGATTAACAAAAAGTGCATATATAAGTAATCTTACAACTAATGAAGTATTCGCCGTGGAATACCTTCAGCTCGTCGATACCAACATTGTCATTCCTCAGAAATATCTCAGACCCCTACACAGAATGCGTATGAATGAATGAATGAATTAATTTTACAGAAACATACAACTTAATAGAATCAAATGAATCACACACAGCAATTATTAACTAACCTGGCTTTCAAAACAGTGAATAGTAACATACTTAGATATTAAAGAATCATCGAAGGTTAGCCTCATCACGGTGAATACATCAATGCGTTGCTGCACATTCTGGTCCTTAATTTGAACTTTGAATAATATTTTTTTGTCAACCAAGGATTCGATTTCGTTTGGATAAGACATCTCTTCTAAATATTGTGCAGTAATTTTTTTTCATCGATGAAGTCATTATATTAGCATCTATAACAGGTGATTACACAATATGTTCAATACAACTTACCTTAACCATATCTTCTCTTAGATCATGAGCACTCTTCCCAAGTAATTGAATGCACTCACGATCCCAGAGCAGAAAAGAAGCACTGCCGGTCCCATCAAGGACCCTCAATTGAATCTTAAACCTTATATTTGTATGGAAAGAAGCTCAAATTGCATTTTATGAAACAGATTATAATAATTCTCATGAGAAAATGGTGAAATTGAAGAATAAGGTGAAGGAAAGCAAACAATTAATCACCTAGGAACTCCGGCAGTATCATAATGGTCACACTTCTCACAGTAGAACCTTTTACCTTCAGCCCTAACCTTCTTCGGACACTTCTTACAGGATAAATACCACCAGTCTGTATCACTCTCGATAGCTACAACAGTCGCTAAAACCCAACAATGACCAACCTAGTCCAACCCAAAACAGTAAGCTAAATTATCACCAGCCCTATCAAAACATGACTGATCATAAACATTTTATTATCACACATTACCTCTATTGATTCAAAGAGTTGGTCAATAGTCCTCACATCGCAAGCCCCACTTGCCAAGTCATCTGCAACGGTGTAAACTGAACTCGAAGATATCTGACTTATTCTCTGGGAGATACACTCATTTCCAATAAGTAGCCTTACAACAAAAATCAGCTCACCATTAATCCATGGACTAAGACAACAAACAATTATTGTGTGTCAGTGACAAAAACATACTTCTCACGAAACTCATTAACTTCATGAATTTGGGCATTCACGCTAATTTTCGTAACATGGTATGTGTTACAAATCCTGACCTCACCTACAGTTGCATAAAAATACAGTAACTGTCATCAACTTAAGTAAATTTATATTTCATATATGTTCATTACAAAAAATTAAATTAACAAATAACCTCTAAACTTCTTAGCCCGACACATCTGGAGTAGCATAATTGCTGGTTCTGTATTATCCGATTCCAGGGTTTTGCTAACTTCATCAGCATATTCACCCCACAACGTGCAGGACAATCGATTATGGCTAAACGAAGGAACTGGTAAGTTTATCCCCTTACACAAAAATAACTAAAATATATAAACTATAAGTTGCAAATGAAAAAAAAAAATTTAAGTTCGATACACATACTCAGTATCTTGTAATACAATATCAAACATTTTGGTGGTTCTCCCTGATAATTCCTTTGATCGTATAATATCCTTGGCGACCACCTCTCCAATAATATCTAATCAATAGCATTGTTAATAAAAATAAAAATAAGAAAACGACATAACTTGGGACAGAAAATTTACCAAATAAAATGGTCTCATCAATTTCCGGAGATTGTAGCAGATTGAGAAATGGCTTGAACTCATAAATGTGGGATGGAAAACTGTCATCTGTAACTTCTATGACCTCTGTCTTCATCATAAAGTTAAGCTTGTATTTGTGATTAGTAGCCTTGTACTTTGAGTTGTTATGACCTATGACGAAATGGCGAACCACATATAATAGACCTTCATGGATTAGAGGCTTGAATGTTTTAATCAGGTTCCGCTTGACTGTAGCATTAATTCTTGTACCCTAGTATCGACATATACTACATGAGGCAATATCTATGAGAATAACCAAATATCATACTTGCATCATACTGTTATGCATGTTATTAATCTGTTTTAATTAATATTTGTTCAACAGCATCTTATTAATCTTATTAATGTTATAACAGTTATTTACCTTCTACACGAGGCAATATCTATGAGAATAACCAAATATCATATTTGCATCATACTGTTATACATGTTATTAATCTGTTTTAATTAATATTTGTTCAACAGCATCTTATTAATCTTATTAATGTTATAACAGTTATTTACCTTCTACATGAGGCAATATCTATGAGAATAACCAAATATCATACTTGCATCATACTGTTATACTGTTATGCATGTTATTAATCTGTTTTAATTAATATTTGTTCAACAACATCTTATACATCTTATTAATGTTATAACATTTATTTACCTTCGACGTTGTATTATAGTCGATCCCCTTATTATTTTGTTTTTGTTCGAACATGAGAATGCATACATTTTGTTCAGATTTCTGCATATTATCAGAAGTGTAAATGATGTGTACATTTATTCATTTATTTATGCATGTATACAATTTGTGTACATTTATGTATAGAAGGTAAATAAATTCCAGTACGACTTAATAACATGTTTCAAGAGCATGTTATTAATGTTATTACACTTACTTATCTGTTACATTTATTTACCTTCTACGCTGTATTACACGTATTTACGCATGTCTAGATTTACATTGTATTGTAGTCAAATCATTTTTTTATTTTCGACATTCATAGTGCACTGTGTAATGAAACACGTATTTACGCATGTCTAGATTTACATTGTATTGTAGTCAAATCATTTTTGTATTTTCGACATTCATAGTGCACACTGTAATGAAAAAACTAACCTTTCTGTCTACAAAAACCATCTCCAGACTGTAAACATTATTGTTGTTACCATAACTCGGATTTTCCCAAACGCGAACACAACGAACCTTGAAAGCCCATTGTGTTTTTGTTATGTCAATATCAGCTAGCATATCAATGATCGGTGCCATATCTATGAAGTGATAAAAAGAAAAAAAGTTAGAAAAGTAATTTTTAGGGGTCCTACGAATTTAGAAACAGAAAAAATAGGTGACCCCTTCACGAACCTCTGATGCTGGCCGATTTTTTCAGCTTGTAATGCTTCAAATGTCTCTGAAACGTTGCTGGTGTTTAAAATAATAATAAAAAAAAACGGAGAAACGTTAGCTGTGTTTTTACAAACCGAAAAAATGTCACAAACCTCTGATTCTGGCCCATTTTTTTAGATTGTAATGCTTCAAATGTCTTTGTAACGTTGCTGATGTTTAAAAAAAAAAAAAATCGGAGACCTTAGCTGTGTTTTTACAAACAGAAAAAATATCACAAACCTCTGATTCTGGCCTATTTTCTTCAGCTTGTAATGCTTCAAATGTTCTGTCAAAACGAAGAAACGTTAGCTGTGTTTTACAAACTGTATTAATTTCGAGACAAAGAAAATATAGGGATACCTTTTGTTCAGAATGATATTTCCTTCTTGCACGCTGATAATGGTTCTTTTAAAAACAGCTGCACAGATGGGTTTGAACTTGTACTGAAACGTGAAAATGTAAAAGAGTATCTTGCAATTAATGTGATGGTGAGGGTCAGTCATTAACTGTTCAAAATCTGCTGAGATGTGATCTGGCCTGCATGGGAAATGACATAAAGGGGAGGGTAATTCAAATTCATGACAGAATATATAATATATGTTATAATATAATATAATATATTATAATATAATAATAATATAATAATAATTGATGACAAAATGTATGCATGACAAACAGCGGGAAATCTGAGCGGGAAAGGCAAGGCAGATATCCTTCTTTTATATATTTATAAGATTACTTTTACTACTGTTTTAAAATGAGATTTTCTCTTTTTAAAGAGAAACAGAGGCTTAGGTGGCGTTCTGTTTATATTTTATTTTATTTTGTATTTTCATTTTCGAAAATGTTTCGTATTTCCTGTTTTCAAATTTGCTGAAAACACGTTTGGTTTGTTATTTCTGAAAACTGTTTTTGAAAATGAAAAGCTGAAAAACACGTTTTTTTTAAAAATTTTGCAGAATACTACTTAAACTATTTTTAATTAATTTGCTTGTAGAATACTACTGACTCAAACTCAAAATTTCTTTCACAATACACTGAAAATATGGTTACATGCAACACACTAATGTGAGTTGTTGAATCCGGGCCCAATGAAAGGTACAGTGATCCACCAGCGAAGGCCCAATAGTGGCCCAACGGACCATGCCCCACAGCTAAAGGCCTAAAGTATCACCTGGGAAGAATGTCGAGGTGATACGTCGAGCACACCTCTTTAAGCCGACCTGGTTAACGCCTAGCCGATGTACTTTATACCCAGCCGGGGCGCTTTACGGCGCTGACCAGAAGAGAGATGGAGTCGGTGATGGGACACTGTCTTTACCAAGACGTGACAGACGCCCATCCCCTACGAAATGTAGCAATGATTACGGTTGAAAAGCAAGGTTGTCACCTCCATGAGCTAGGGTGATGACAAGTGTAAAGTATGCCACGTGTCGTGATCCGAGACAAGAAGTTCCTCTATAAATGAAGCACAATTGTCTCCAAGAGAGGGGTTAGCAACTTCTGATTCTTAACTCTATATTTCTCTCACTCCCTTTTCTCTATTTTACACATTTATATTTCCCGCACCCAATATATATTTGCTCAAAATGAGTACTGACTTAGGCATCGGAGTGCAAACGGGAGCCACCTCGGCCCCTTTTGCAAACAGATTGTTTGTCACAGTGCGCAGAAGATCCACCTATTCAAGAGGGAGGAGCTGAGAGGTGTTGGTCCAAGGTCCATCCGGATTTTGTGGTCAACATGAGCATTAAGAGTCTATATTAACACAATTTGGTCATGTTCGGGATTTGAGAAAGCTCTAGTTCTATTAAAATCCCGAAAATGTAAGTTCTTTCAAAACCAGCATAGTCCATTTATCAAGACATTTTTTGAAATATAACAAGAATTCTCACTTAATTTTTTTTTTTTTTGTAATGTTGATATTGAATTCAATAAAACTTTATTTAAGCTTAGTTCCAAGTTAGGATAATTCTCAAAAAAAAAAAAAAAATCTTTATTTAGGTTTAATTCCAAGTTAGGATAATTATAAAAAAATAATAAAAAAATAAAAACTTTATATTAAGCTTAGTTCCAAGTTAAGATAATAAAAAAAAAAAAATTCCAAAACGCGTTTTCCGCGTTTTAGACATTTTTTGTCGAAATAAACACAAAACGAGGTTTTGGGCGTTTTGCGTTTTGTGTACAAATTTTTTTTTTTTTCCAAAATGTATTTTCGAAAATGGTAAAGAGAACGCATTTTTAGCATTTTCGAAAATAAAAACAGAAAACAATCTCAAAACAGTAAAGAGAACATGGCCTTAGTGTATTAAACAACAATAAAATGTGAAAAGTTGGAAAATGTTTTCCAAGTTCCATGGCAAATGGGCATATCAAACATTACCTTATTATATGAAAAATATTGTCAATCAAACAAGCAAATATTGGGAATTGAGTGAAAAATTTAGGCTCTGTTTGTTAAAAGTTTTTTTTGTTTAAAAATAAAGAATGTTATTTTTTCGAGGTAAAATATGTGGTTGAAAAGTGGAGAGAGAAAATTTGTGATTAAAAAGTGGTTTGAGAACATGTGTTGTTTAATAACATGCCCCCTGTTTGGTTTGGATTAAAAATCCAATTAAAATTTCAAGTCAAAGTCAATAATGAATTTTAACCACACATTTTATGAAATTTACAACTTTTCAACCATAAATTTTATCAATTTTTATAAAAATTTATTAAAAATCAAATTTTAATCTATTCCAAACAGGGCATAAAATATAGCCTATTCAATACACTTTCTAACTTGAGTTGAAGGCAGTATTTGCACTTGGTGCACGTGATCCTATGTTTGAGATTCATTATAAATAAAAATACATATCTCTCTCTTTTTTTAATCATATATTTTTCAATAAAATAACATAACACATAAATTCATAAGCCTTCTTTCAGTAAGTTAAGTTTTTTTTGTTTATAATCGCTCAAATTTTTAATTACACATCTTTTTTCTCTTTAATTTTTAACCTTAGATCACCTCGAACTCCGCAAAAAAGCTAAAATTTGGTTTATAATTTATCCGAACAAGGCATAAAATATTCTCTACTTTTTCACCTATATTTTTCTAAGAGCTTGTTTGGTAATGTGATTTTTTTTTGATTTTTGTAATTTTTTTGATGGATGTGTGTGGTTTAAAAATACTTGAAAAATAAAAATTTGTGAGTTTGATTAAGAATAGATGATTAAGATTAAATTTGAAATGTTATGGTGAAATTTTTTGACCCGAGAAACCCGGCAAGCCCAGTTTACCTGGAACCGGGTTTGACCCAGGTTTTTTATTTATTTTTATTTTTTAAATTTTTTTTTGATTTTTTGATTTTTTTAATATTAATTAATGCTCGGGTCGATCCCGAGTCGACTCCGAATTGAACCTCTAATCCTTGACCCAGTTTTTCGATCGGATCGATGACCGGGTCCGAGCTGATTATGAAAACATTGCTAAAAATTACTATTTAAAAAATTATTATTAGGGCTAAGCTTAATCCACAACCACGTGCTTCACTTTCAAACGACCGCCAAAAGCAAAAGCAGAACCTCTAAAATATTTTCAATCTTCATACTGAAATCTACACCGTTGATAATGAATATAATGAACGGCTAATATTCCGATCCGCGTCGTTTCAATTTGACCAATCAGACTCCATCTAAACCTTCTATATAATTCTCCTCACCTTCGTCCTTATCCTACAAACAATTCCCGTTCTATCTGGTTTTAGTACGCTCGCAAAATTCCCCAAATACTCGTACGCCTTTCATCTTCTCTTACTAAAAATGGCACCAAAGGCAGCAGAGAAGAAGCCAGCTGAGAAGAAACCCGCCGCTGAGAAAGCGCCGGCTGCCGAGAAGGCTCCGGCGGATAAGAAGCCGAAGGCCGGGAAGAAACTCCCCAAGGAAGGAGCGGCTGCCGGGGATAAGAAGAAGAAGCGCACGAAGAAGAGCGTAGAGACTTACAAGATCTACATCTTCAAGGTGCTGAAGCAGGTTCACCCTGACATAGGGATCTCAAGCAAGGCAATGGGAATCATGAACAGTTTCATCAATGATATCTTTGAGAAATTGGCGCAGGAATCCTCCAGGCTTGCCAGGTACAATAAGAAGCCCACAATTACTTCTCGGGAGATCCAGACTGCTGTAAGATTGGTACTGCCTGGGGAATTGGCTAAGCATGCTGTTTCTGAGGGTACCAAGGCTGTTACGAAGTTTACCAGTTCTTGAATAATTTGTCATTTTTAGGGCTTCTGATGTTAAGCTTTGAATTTTCTGTTTTTGATGATATGTTTAGGGTTTTTGTTTGGGTGTAGATTATTGTTAGGTTTGTGGAAGGGCGTAGTGTAACTGATGGTAAATTGAGTAATGAATGAATATCAGTTCTTTCCTATATCTTATACCGTTTCTCTTTCCTTGTCTAGATTTGTTGCTCTAATTTCGTTTTGCAGTTGATTAGCTGTATTGCTGACTGGATTATTCATTTTTACCCAAACTGGTTGTACCATCTTCTTTGGGTATATATCGAGCAATTCACAATTGTTATACTATCCTATTTAAATAAGGCATATGATGCAAGCAATGCCAGTTTACACTTTTGTGATTCTTTCTTTTTACGATATACAATATATACAATCATTACAACTTATGAACAACCCAATTTTTCAAATTATTTTTTAATCACACATTTCTCTACATAGCTGGGAAAAATAATTGATACTTAACAATAAGAGTGGATCGACACAATTTACCCAATGAACCAAAAGTTTACTGAATAAAGGTTGTTCTATATTCTTTAAGGCCCTGTGTTTTGGATGTTTTGTCTAGTGCTTTGATTTACTGTCTTTGGTTGTCATGATATTAAGGAAAAAAAGGAAACTCGAGAAACAGGGTGACATTGTTGGCATGCATGTCAGTTTAGTTGGGCCTTTTATCCTCAAAAAAATCAGTCAACGAACCTTGTCGTTAATTTTGTACATGATCTCAAATACGTACAGATTATAGTATGCAGAAGCATAATATTGGTGAAATTTTTTGTTGTCTCATTTGATTTTGAAGTACAGATTATAGTGCAGAAGCATTAAGCAAGGCAAGGTGATGAGTTTACATTTGCACTCTCAAAGTAAGTACTGCGGTATGAGATTTGTTTTTATCCTCTTTTTTCATGATTCCTTCTTTGCATCTCCTTGAAGCTTATCTTTGATAGCTGCATTAACTATATATTTCCTCATTTATGTTACTGTTATGCTACATAGGTGCTTGTTGGCTGTTATGATTTACCAATTCAATAATGGTAGATTCTTAAAACTTCATTTAGAGTTATTATGATGATTCAGCATGCAATATCCATCTGAAGAATGTGTTCCTTTGTTTCCTAATATCATTTCCTACATTTTTTGTGTATGCCAAGTTGACTTGTCATACTTCTACTCCATTCCATTCCCATATTAAATCTGTGACTATCGAATCTTCTTGTCTCTCTTAGGAGCACTTCATGGTTAATTAGCAGTATCTAGTATTTTCTGGTAATCAAGACGCTTTTCAAGTTTGCCCGGAAACTATGAGGTCACCTTGTTGGAAATATCAAAGTGAAAGCAGCGACCTATAAGAAAATAGGGTGTGTACCATTAAATTAAAATGTTATAATATTCAACCTTTTATCATTGAAGTAATGAAGGACAAGTTGATGATCAAGTCAGTTAAAATACCTCTTCCATCATAAATTGACCTGAAAAGTATGCATCTGATCCACATTCTGTTTATATATGTACAAATGAAAATATAATGATCATTCATTCATTAATCTTATATCTAAACTGAAACACTGGACATGGCAGAAATAACATGCTATTCAAATTTGGTTAACAATGGCCCTGTAAACCAGCCCCCAGTTCTGTGCATCTCATCCAGTCGATCTTTTAATGGACAAAAATGTTATATCCCAACTGAAGATGATCATGAAAGAGCTTTTCTTAAGATCAAGTGATTCTGAAACTCGATCAAGTAAGGTTGGCTCGTGATCTATGCAAATGATTGTTCCAGAGAACTATGAAGTTTCATGGTATGCACAAGCGACTTATCAAATTTGTGCATAGCATAATTATTTATTACATGATTTACTGTCTAGGTTTCTGTCTAAAGATTTTCCAATAACAGGTAGCTGGACGCCTCAAATAGTTTGACATACGAGATTCGGTTAGCCTAGTGACATCATTGGTTTATGTGCCAATCTTCATATTTTATCAATATGACTTTTGCATTCCTGTACGAATGAAGTGCTAACGAACAAATGGAGCTAAATGTGATGTCCATATTTTATATGTTTCTTTTTCTATCATAATTGGAGGAAAATTCATAGTTTTATTGTCACATGTAACAATTAGTCAATTATTAAGCTTGGCTACTGTCCTGACTCGTGGCATAGTAACGTTGAAGATTATTTTCTCCTAGATTGCCCTTGAGCCAATACTTAAACTGGAAAGGTTGGGTATTTGAAGGGTTGAAGATGATTTTCTTCTAGATTGCCCTTGAGCCAATAGTTAAACTGGAAAGATTGGGTATTTGAAGGGATCTTGTCATGCATATGCTGGGAATTCATCCACTCCAATCGCCCAGGTATGATCAATCTTATGCAATTTCAACATAGTAGTAGAGTTTACACGATATTGAATTGAAGTATTGTCGTCACGTATTTAAGAAAATTGTGTTGAAAATTATAAGTTTATAAAATTAGTTTTGACCAAATGAAGTTGCTTAAGTATGTTAAATTGTTGAAAAATAAACAAATTAAGTTGAAAAGCCATCTTTTTGGACATGACATTTTCAAAAAGTCGTATCATTGATTGTGGAGACTTGTCATTCTGGACATATTTTTCACAAGACAGGTCTTTTTTCATTGAATTGTGTTTTTTGGAACACAATCATTATTTATAGACACAATACAATGTTTTAAAATTTGGAAAACTCTAGTTGTACAGGTCCCTCCCTGTGCAAATAGCATGTCCCTTAAAATTTTCATCCAGCTGCACCTACCGCACCAAAGTTTTTCCTCAAAGAGATGAAACAATGGACGAGAGAGATTGTAATGGTGAATCACAAGGTGACAGTGAGGTAATAGGAGTTCGGTGTGGTAGAACCTAATGGAAAGAGTTCATTATTTGATAAGTGAGGATCATGATCTACTGTATTTTATTTGAGAATAATTGTAGGAGACAGAAATTCCATGGAGATTAAAATCAAATTTTTAGTATATTTTAATAAAAGTTGATGTGTGGTTGAAAAATTGTGGTACTCATTTAAATGATTGAGATTGATTGTTGATTTTTTTAATAAACATTTATTAGTTGTTCGTTTTATCCCATCTTCCCTTTATGAATTTTTTATTACTTGTGTCTATTTTTTTTTTCCTTCAGAAGAAAGAAAGCTTATTGCTACTGCATTCATTAAACTTGACTTTGTTTATAAAAATATTTTGGTGACTGATTGCCATTATTTCTGAGTCTTCCATGTCAAAATGAGGTCATTGTTTTTTGAGAAAATGGTCTGACTTTGTTTATTCTATGGCCATTTCAGTTTCAATTTCCTGCCCTTCCTATCCTATATCCTATATCCTATATATAAAAAGAGAGGAAGACAATTTTATTGTTCATTTTGCGTCATGTATGTAGTCAGCATGGTGTGAGCAAAATTGACGTCGTTTATGTTGGAAGATAACGGGGCCAACTGGTATTTATCCTTCATTTCTTTCACCTCTGATTTGAGAGAGTTAGCCTTCGAGGTTTTTTAATCGCTCATTACTCCAAACGGGTCAGGTATTTCTTCTCTATTCTTAAGTTTTCTTCCCTAAAGCTTCCTACGAGTGTTATTATTACGATGTAATTTCACATTATTGTATGTGGGTTTGTGTTTTTCTTTATAAGAAATATAGATTCTTTGCCATTTCCGATCTGCTCATGTTCTAGCTTTCTTACTTAACGTAATTTGTGATTCAAATTTAGGGTTTCTGCTGGTGTTTTGTGGATTTAAATCATCTCCGAGAACTTGTATAACTCTTGCTGCTTTTTTTCAGTATATATTTGGTAATTTTTCTGGAAAGATCTTGCTGTAAAGTACTATCTGGTATTTTTATTTCAGAATTTTTTTTTTTTTTTTTTTTTTTTTTTTTTTTTTTTTTTTGTTGTTGCCAATTGAGTGGGTTTGTTGTCTAGATTTTCCAATGAAAATTGAATATCTGAGCCTTTTTATTTTTTTTGGTTTTTTTGGTACTTCCACTAATTTTCTAATGGAAACGATCGTTCGTTTAGGTATATTTGCTATGTTTTTTTGAGGTACTAATTGTTCCTTCATCCATTTGATTTCATATTTCTGGTGTCTTCTATTTGATAAAATTTTACGCATCTTGAATTGATCTACATTTTATAAAAATTGATCATTTAGCTTGTGGAAGATTTTTAAGTTTTGTTGCTTTTATATATTCTCCGTTTTAAACAGCAACTTGTCATTTTTATTGGATTTCTGAAAAGTTTGAGATTGGAGATTGAATTTAAATTGATGCAGTAGAATGATGATTTTGTGGTAAGACTAATGTGTTCTTCTGTGATTGTTGTTTCGGTTGATTTAGTGAAGGCAAGGATTTTTATGTTTTAAATTAGACTTGTAATGTAACTCTTAAATACTTTTTTGGTTGGCAACCAAATGTTTTGATCTAAAATGACTTATATTCATCGCATGTGATTGTTAATTAGACGATACTCATTAGAAAATATTTTCCCTTCTAATAGATGCTTATATTCTTGATTTCTTGAAATGGCTTGATGCAAATTATTGTATATTATCTTTAGATTTTGCATTTATGTAGGCTCGATCATGTTTTATCATACATTGAAGGAATTCAAGTTTCTTGAAAATTTATGAGACGAATCTCTTGAATATTTAAATTACATCGATATTTGTAATGGGTTGATGCGATGTTCGAGTAAAGTGTGTTAAATTTTGAATTTATGTAGGCTAGCAGTTGATCAAGATTCACAATAAGTTTTATGAGATGATTATTTTCTTCAATCTTTACATCATATTGTTCTCGAAGGTTGAAGAGATACCAGCGTAAGATATCTTTAAATTTTTGATTTATGTAGGCTGGTAAATGAACTTGAAAATTGTCCCCCTTCATTTTAAGGGCTTTCCTTTCACTTCCCATTTTCAAGATTTTCAAGAATCTTGATTATTTTGAGATAAAGAAGGGAAAGAAAGCATTTATTGTTGATTATTATTGAAATATGAGTGTTGTCTTGGGTGTGATTTCAAGGCAAGTCTTGCCAGTATGTGCCAGTCTTTGAGAAGGTACAAGAAATTGATCACAGAAATTTTTCCTCAATCCCAAATTAGTTCATGAATCTCATGTTACAATGTCGAGATCGCATTTTGTGATTATATTGTTGAATTGTTCTTATTCCTCAACCAAGAGTGAATATTGTGTTTGCATTGTGATTCTAATGATATTCAGCTATATATTTAACTTGTAGTCTTTTTGCGAACATTACAAGGAATTGGAAAATTCATATTTCATTAGTAATGATATTGTCATATTAATTTTCGAAATGGCTTTAAAGTAAAACAAAAAATAATTTTCAATGTGGAATTATTTGGTCATGTCTATGTTGCATCATCAAGGTATTTTTGTGGCTTCGCTCTGTTTATATAATTTTTATGTTGCTGAAATAGCATGATATTTTCCCCCTTCTGCTCTATTATAGACTATAGGAAGAAGAACCTAATGATCAAAATGAAGGAAATTATGTTAATATGCTGCAAGAAATCCTTTGGGCATCCCAAGGGTATTAATTTTTCACTTTATTGATCTCATGCTTACCATGATTTTTTCTTCAAACTATTTTTTCGTTCCAACTATTGTGCACAGATCCGTTAATACTTTCTTCACTTGAGTAAAAGCTTTTCCTTTTTTAACTCCTTTATCTGTTTTCTTATGACAGATTACAAGTTTCCTTGAGCAAAGGCCCTACAAATTACAAAGTGGAACTTTCTCTTGGCAAAAATTTCAGTGTATGTTTACAGGAAATTGACAGTTTCTTGCAAGGACCAAATGTATGTCTATTGATCTCTACAATTTTTGTTTGTTGTTCTCTTAAATTCTTGTCATATTCTAAAGATAATCTGCTATAATTTTTTCACACGAGTGTGTTATTTGCTGGTTGATGAAGTCTCGATTTCTCACCACGTATTCAAGATCTCCATGGCTTCTCCGAGTCTGTTCTTATTCAGATGCTTCTTACAAGAAAAGAAAGCTAGCACCATTATAGGTAATCTGCCAGCTTCAGCTTTCTCTCTTCCCTTCAGCCTATGTTTGATGTGCATGTTATGAATGCAATTAATTTATTGAAATCTTTTATGTTTTCTATGATTTCCTCTGATAGGTTGCAGGAGAGGAATGATAAACCAGTTTAGGATATGGGCTAAAGGAGGCGATGGGGCAATGGTTGTTGCAGCTTTCTCCTTAGCCGTCATGATCGCCATGGTAGATCTAATGTTGGGTTTCACTGACAAGTTATTAAGATTTGTTTTAAATTGTTGAACTTTACCCTTTACTTTCTATCAGGTGGACTACAAATTGTACCTCTTCTACTCAATAAAGGTAATCATAATCTGGCTTCTCATCACATATACTTTTGTTAACGCTTCATTTATTATTCTTGTTCGAACTAATTGTTCTTGCAACATAGCTAACATTCGCGAAACTTATGATATTCATTCATTGAATACTGAAGTACTATTTATGCTTTTATGCAGGTTGGAGGCATGTTGGTGTCATGCATAGAGATATGTAAACTATTTCTCTCAATTTCTTGAGCAATGCCAGGCTCAAAACTCATCTTATAAAGGAAGTTTTTTGATAGGGTCCCAATTAAACACGTGTATCAGAGACAGAGGGGCACGGGCAAAAAGAGGAATCAGTGCGTGAACATGTTCTGTTGGGAGAAATAACAGATACACAGGCCTACAACTTCCCTCATAAAAAGATGGTAAGAAGAACAGAAAAGTAGGAAAAAAATTAAGTAGTGACATTGAGGAGAGTATGACCCTCTCGAATGGCGAATAGGTGTTTTTCCATTTATCTTTGAGTGCTTGTATTTACATTCCACAATTCTCTATAATCAATCTATTGTTTACAGAAATAAAATATAGCTTTTGAAATATATTAAATCATTTTCTCGTGAGTTCTATTTCCTTTTCTTGGATAATCTGATTATTTTGTCATTCTGTCAAGGATAAAGTCACCATACTCCAGGTTCTATCATTTTTGGTATTAGAGCGATGATCATGGGATTCACTATGACCGAGAGGGTGAATGAATTAGAAGGTAATGTGGAAGAGTATCACAATCAGTTGCAGACAAAAATGGTTGGCCTCCAGTCGTGTGTAGAATCAGTGAAAGTGGACTGTCAAAGGATGGAGAATATCGAGAAAAATATGTCATTAATGCTGGTGCAACTCAACTTCATGAGAGGCAGGTGGGAGGAACAAGAAAGGGAAAAGAAAGGAACGGGAGCCACAATATCATTGGAATTTTCTCCAAATTCAAGGGTAACTTTAGAAAACGAGACAATGAAAGAAGGATTAGGGGTACTATGGAGAACGGAGGTACGGGGAAGAAGGTTAGAGATGTCGGTTTTTGAAGGGTTACAGAGTGGAGAGCTACTTAATCGTGAATCGATTGACGGAAGCTGAGAAAGTAGAAACAGCGGGCCTATGTTTCGATGGATCGGCTCTGGCCTGGTTCCAATGGTAAAGAAAGAGAAAGGCTGTCAAACTGGGAAGAAATTAAAACACTCTTGAGGCTCCGATTCTGTTCCACGACGGAAGGATCTGTAGAAGAACAACTTTTAGCTCTCCGGTAGACAGGAACCGTTAGAGAGTATCGAAATTTATTCGAGGCACTGGCGGTACCGTTGAGGGAGGTGTCGGAGACCATGTTGGAAGGGCTACTCCTAAATGGGCTCCAATCTGAGATAAAGGCTAAAGGGAAAAATACACAAATCAGGTTGTTACAATAACACATTTCAAAATTAAAGAAAATAGTTTAAACATTCATAAATCAGGTGATAATAAAAACATTATAATAATTACACAAATTAAACCACCCGCCCACCCCATCCACCCTACTCCACCCCTACGGAGTTTAAAACTTCCCAGATTGTAGCAACACTTCATAACTGTCACCATTACCACCATCACCTCCGACCCCCACCACCACCACCACCAACCACCGTCGTCACCACCACCACCGCTGTCACCACCACCATCGTCGCCGCCATCGTCACCACCACCAACCATTGTTGTCATCACTATCACCACCTTCAACGTGACCTTCGACTCATCTCCACCACCACCACCACCACAAGAAAACTGATGAATTGTGAAATTAATAAAAAAATATAAAATCTGTAACTTACATTCAAAATTTGAATTAACGGACATCGCATCTTACTAAAGCGACCACCACCCAACTCCGCCGCCGTCGCCGTCTCCTGTCGTCACCTCCAGAATCCAGAAGAAGAAGAAGTCTGGAACATTTTTTAACATGTGACCTATTGCACCATATGTGACCCGTGACCTAAGGCGTCATATGTGACATGTGACCGCCATCTGGAAGAAGAAGAAGAATGTAACATTTTTGAACATGTGACCTAATGCGACATCTGGAAGAAGAAGATTAGAACATTTTTGAACATGTGACCTAATGAGTCATATGTGACCTGTGACTATTAATTGTCATTTGCAAGATGTAAAATATGACATGCGACCCTCAAATGTAATATGTGACTTAAAGTATGAATCAAGATGTGATTGTGACCTAAACTATAAAGTGTGACCAATTTTCTTGAATTTGTGTCTTGATAAAATTGATATGTGACCAAGGGATTTTATGGCTTGTGACCTGTTACGTGTGACCTCCAGGCTCCAGCATATGGACTGTAATGCAATGTATCAAATAGATTGTGACCTGAACAATTCTGAAGTGTGACATGTGACTTTCTGCATCAAACTTGACATGTGACATTCGCATTTTGAAGTGTGAACAATGACATGTGACCTAATACATCAAACGTGACTTGAAAATTTAAAGTGTGACCTGCGACTTAATAAATTAAATGTGACATGTGACCTAAAACATTTAAAGTGTGACCTGAGATTTATTGTGTGACCTGTAACTTAATACATTAAATGTGATATGTGACCTAAACATTTAAAGGTGACCTGAAAATTTGTTGTGTGACCTGTGGAATATAGCTGTGACCCATTAATGCGTCAATGTGACCTAAACATTTAAAGTGTGACATGAAAATTTGTTGTGTGACCTGTGGAATATGACTGTGACCCATTAGTGTGTCACATTTGACACGTGACCTGAGATTTTGTTGTGTGACCTGTGGAATATGACTGTGACCAATTACATGTGACCACACTGCACAACCAGTGAACGCAATGCACAATCACAACCACCACTGATAGCAAATGCACAATAAGTGACCGCACTGCACAACTACCAGTGACCACGCAAATGCACAACCAGTGACCACCGTCACCACCGAAAATTAATTTTGCACCACCATCACCTTCAAGCTCGAAATTCACATATTGATGTTGGAATATAGATTTCTAATCGTCAATAATATGAGAATAAACACAAACAAAATCACAATCCCCAATTCAACACCACATCACCATACCCGAGCCTTAACCATCATAGCAGACCAAAAACCCAAACACCACTACAACCTCAACAACGTACAACCCACCAACCTCCACTGCCAACCTGATAACCAAACTTCCATTTACCAAGCAACCTACAATGACAAACTCCACACACCCAACTGAGACAATTCCATAGCCCAATCGAGCTTCAAACCACCACTTCTATAATTTGATGGTGTGACTTAAGAAAATGAACGTGTGACCTGAGAGTTTATGAATGTGACCTAAGAAAAATTGAACATGTGACTCTGGGGATGGAACGTGTGACATGAGGTGTAGAACGTGTGACCAGAGCATTTCATTGAGGACATCCGGAAGCCACTAAGATTATCGCCACAGACAAGGCAGAGGTTGTGCACCACCATCACCGCCGTGTAATAGACGAAGCAGCAGCGATCTAGTCCACAAATGTGACCCAAAAATGTAACCAGAACGGAAGCACCTAACCACCAACCTCAACACCGGACCACCATCGACCACTGGCAGTGCCACCGCCACTGCTACAATGCGAACCGTCTGCATTTAACCTCTCTAGAAACGCACTAGCAATCACCGTCTTCACCAATGCAACACTACCACACTGCCAATCACCGTCTCCACCAACACACAATCACCACCACGCCACCACACACCAGAAAATTAAAGGCAGCAATGAATCCAGGAAGCAACAAGGCAAGCTTGAATTTCGATCGAGTTGAATCAGCTTGGAATTTAGAGAAGTCGGAGGATCGTTACTTGAAGCCCATGCTTCACCTGACGCTTATCGGTGATGAAGGCTAAGTAGTGGCGACCTTCTCTTGCTTTGGGGTGGAGCGGCGGCCTCTGTCCAGGGGTCAGATTAAGTGGATGTCAAAATGAACTCATTAGGGCATGGTAGGGTTGACGGGTTGGAGGTGGGGTGGGTAATTGTTTGGTTAATTGTTTATTTATTAACAAAATAAATATGTATTTATTACCTGATTTGTGAAATAATAAACCTATTACCTTAAAAATGAATTGTGATCTTTAAAAACAGCCCTAGGTGAAATTTCCACAAGGCTAAATTGAGGGTGCTAAAACCTATTGGGCTGGAATTAATGATGGAAACGGCCCAAAGGATTGAGGATAAAAATCAGATTTTAACGGGCAAGATGATTGGGCCTAGCTCAAATAAGCATAAAAGTTTTCCAATTTTTTCTCCCATTATACCAGCCCAAGACCTCCAAATGTCCTAACGACATCATCCAGTTCCAAATTCAACAGCTTGTCTGGGGCGAGGCCACAATTTTTCGGTAAAGCACCCGCTCACCAATACTGGAGACTAAGCGAAGCAGAGTTTCAAGCTAAGAAAGAAAAGGGGCTGTGTTACCGATGTGATAATAAATATACAGTGGGCCATAAGTGCAAAATGAAGGAATTGCAAGTGATGGTTATTTACGAAGGGGAAGGACCGGTAGATACAGTTCGCGAACTAGAAAATTTGGAGCATGAAGAAGTAGAAAGGGAGATGGGGGATGATATGGTAGAGTTATCAGTGAATTCGTTGGTGGGTCTTACATCTCCAAAGACAATGAAAATTAATGGTAAAATTGCAGATCATGAACTGGTAGTCTTGATTGATTCGGGGGCGACCCATAACTTTATTTCAGCTGATTTGGTGCAGTGCTTGGGATTACCTCGGACAAATACTTCCGACTATGGAGTAATCATGGGAACCGGCTTATCAGTGCAAGGGGTAGGAGTGTGCAAGGGAGTGGTCCTATCCTTACAAAACTTGGAAATTGTAGAAGAATTCTTATCATTAGAGCTGGGTTGTTCAGATGTAATATTGGGGATGAAATGATTATCAACACTAGGGAAAACGCAAGTTGACTGGGGCTCGTTACTCATGCGATTTAATATTGGAGACACAACAGTGACTTTGCATGGTGATCCTAGCTTAAGCAAAACTCTGGTATCCTCTAAGTCGATGGTGAAAGCATTCAAGGAAGGTGGTGAAGCTGTCCTAGTCGAGCTGGGTTGCATGAACCTAGAATTGACAGAAGCACAAGTGACCCTACCAGAGAATATTCAAAATTTACTAGCCGAATTCAGAGGATTTTTTGAAGAACCTCGAGGCTTACCTCCTCACCGTGGGCGAGACCACGCCATCACCTTGCAAGCTGGAGCAGCCCCGGTTACTGTGCGGCCCTATCGCTACCTGTATGTTCAAAAAAACGAAATAGAGAGGATGGTACGTGAAATGCTGGCTGCTGGCATCATTCGTCCAAGTATAAGCCCATTTTCGAGTCCTGTACTGTTGGTGAAAAAGAAAGATGGCGGGTGGAGATTCTGTGTAGACTATCAAGCACTGAACAAAGTGAGAGTGTCTAATAAATTTCCTATCCCTGTTATCGAAGAACTGTTGGATGAACTGAATGGGGCTTCAGTGTTTTCGAAGTTAGATTTGAAGTTGGGGTATCATCAAATTCGCATATCTCAAGAGGACATCCGAAAAACTGCTTTTCAGACTCATGAAGGTCACTATGAATTCTTAGTTATGCCATTTGGCCTAACACACTAGCTACGTTTCAGTCGTTAATGAATGAAATTTTTAAGGATCATTTGAGGCACTTCGTCCTAGTATTCTTTGACAACATTTTAGTTTATAGTCGGAACATGGAGGATCGTATGAACCATTTGCGTTGTGCTTTGGAGATTTTACAGTATAATTAGTTGTATGCAAATCATAGCAAGTGCATAATTGTTCAAGAGGAAATCGATTACTTGGGACACATCATCTCTCAGCAAGGGGTAGCCATTGATGGTTCCAAAATAAAAGCGGTAAGGGAGTGGCCGAGCCCCCGCACTCTACGTGAACTTCGAGGATTTTTGGGTCTCACGGGATACTACCGCCGATTTGTGCAAGATTATGGAAAGATTGCTTGGCCATTGACGGAGCGATTGAAGAAAAATAACTTTTTCTGGGATGAAGTTTCCGAGCAAGCTTTTTGTCGCTTGAAACAGGTAATGATGACACTTCCAGTGCTGGAATTACCGGATTTTAGCAAGATTTTTGTTGTAGAGACGGATGCATCAGGTTATGGTTTGGGTGCAATCATGATGCATGAACAATGACCTCTTGCTTTTCTCAGTCACGCCCTTAATCCAAAAGGTCGAGCAAAATCTGTTTATGAAAGAGAACTCATGGAAATTGTCTTTGCAGTACAAAAATGGCGGCATTATCTCTTGGGACACAGATTCATCATTCGTACGGATCAAAAGAGCCTCAAATTTTTGCTGGAACGTGTTGTCAACCCGGAGTATCAAAAGTGGTTGATAAAATTGATGGGGTATAATTTTGAAATACAATACAAACCTGGCTTAGAGAACAAGGCCTTAGATGCTTTGTCTCGAATTAGCCCTCCTGGGGAATTAATGATGTTGACTGTACTGAGGGTAATTCAATTGGATCAGTTGCAGTCAGAGGTGGCAGCAAATGATAAATTGCAACTGATAGTTCGAGCATTAAAACAAGACCCTTCATGCGAATCGGACTATTCTTTGGTGGATGGACAACTCCTTTATAAAGACAGATTACTACTACCACCAGGTTCTAATTTAATTCCACTCCTCTTACATGAAGGGCATGATGGTTATTTTGGGGGACATTCTGGATTTTTGAAAACGTACAAAAGAATAGCAGCAAGTGTGTATTAGGTAGGGATGAAGAGAGACATCCACAAATATGTGCAACAATGCTCAGTTTGTCAACAGAACAAGTATTTGGCTCTCTCCCCAGGGGGACTCTTACAACCACTACCTATTCCGAACAAAGTCTGGGAAGATATTGCGATGGATTTCATTGAAGGTTTACCCAAATCAGGGGGAATGGATACAATTTTGGTGGTAGTAGACTGACTAAGCAAGTATGGCAATTTCTTAGCTCTGAAAACATCCTTTCTCTACGGGGAGTGTTGCGAATCTGTTTGTTAAACAGATAGTATGCTTGCACGGTGTTCCTTCTTCCATCGTGTCGGATAGAGATAAGATTTTCAGGAGCAATTTATGGGAAGAACTATTTCGTCTCCAGGGAACTAAGCTCTGCAGAAGCACTGCGTATCATCCTCAAACCGATGGGCAGTCTGAAGTCCTCAACCGCACTTTAGAAACTTATCTTCGTTGCTTTGCATCATCTAAACCAAGAGCTTAGTTCAGCTGGTTGTCTTGGGCAGAATTATGGTATAATACTTCTTACCACGTGTCTACAAAGTTAACACCTTTTCAAATTGTTTATGGACGAGAACCTCCAGCCCTGTTGAAATTCGAGAAGGGGTCTACAAGCATTTCAATGGTAGAAGCGCAGTTATTAGAGCGGGATCAGATTTTAGAGGAGTTGAAAACTCAAATGCAGCGAGCTCAAGTACGCATGAAGAATTTGGCTTATAACAAGAGGCGTGATGTCCAATTTCAGGAGGGGGATTTAGTTTATTTAAAAATCTGACCTTATCGTAAAAATCATTGGCATTCAAACCAAATGAGAAATTGGCTTCCAGGTATTATGGGCCATACACCGTGCTCAAACACATAGGGCTTGTGGCATATAAACTGCTGTTACCTTCAAACTGTGCCATCCACTCGATTTTTCACGTCTCTCAATTACGCAAGGCGCTAGGTGATGTACTACCTACATCTCAGAAGTTAACTGATGAACTGGAAATGCGTGCTAAACCGGAAATGGTCCTAGGAGTGCGTCCAGGAACATGGAGCAATCTCCGGGGCATTGATGTCCTCATTTAATGGGCAGGTCTGCCACCCCTTGAAAGCTACTTGGGAGTCCTATGAGTTTTTGAATAACCAGTTTCCAAAGTTTCACCTTGAGGTCAGGGTGAGTTTCTTTGGGGGGAGTAATGATAGGGTCCCAATTAAACACACGTATCAGAGAGAGGAGCAAGGGCAAAAAGAGGAATTAGTGCTGGAATAGATTCTGTTGAGAGAAATAACAGATACACATGCATACAACAACTTCCCTTATAAAAAGATGGTAAGAAGAAAAGAATAGTAGGAAAAAATTAAGTAGTGACATTGAGGAGAGTATGACCCTCTCGAATGGCCAATAGGTGTTTTTCCATTTATCTTTGAGTGCTTGTATTTACATTCCACAATTCTCTGTAATCAATCTATTGTTTACAGAAATACAATATAGCTTTTGAAATATATTACATCATTTTCTCGTGAGTTCTATTTCTTTTCCTAGATAATCTGATTCTTTTGTCATTCTGCCAAGGATAAAGCCACCATACTCCAGGTTCTATCATTTTTTTTTTTTTTTGAATTGATCTTATAAAGGAAGTTGAAAAGCATACTTTGCTGATTTTGGATTCCTGGGTTGAGAATTCCGTTGTCTATGCACAAGATGAAGCCAAAAAGGTATAGAGATGGCTCTCTTGAGAGAATAAATCTTAGAATCGACTTTTCTTTATAGCTTTTAATGAGTTTTTTTTTTTTTTTTTCT
Organism: Ligustrum vulgare; assembly: GCA_963555705.1. NCBI lineage: Eukaryota > Viridiplantae > Streptophyta > Magnoliopsida > Lamiales > Oleaceae > Ligustrum > Ligustrum vulgare. The sequence continues at coordinate 52,108,989 of OY743171.1, read as the reverse complement.
TCACAGTTTACATTCAACTTGATGGCTGAACTGAGTTTGGAACTTGGCAAACCAAAGACTGAACAGTTGAAAAAAGAGTACATAATTGTTGAAGTTGTTAGAAAACCATAATTTAAAACTACCTTTATGTAGAAAAATAAACTCTCATCAGAGCATTATAGTTGACCTTAGAAATGAATAGTACCATTAGCTTAATATGTGATGAAATAGAGTTCAGTTGAATTATAAAGCACTATAAACTTTGTTTTCACAAAAAAGGTCCCAAACATAATAAATCCACCCCCCCCCCCCCCCCCCACATTGTTTACACATGAGAATTGCATGCTATGCTTTAGAGAATTATACTTGATCTTGATCCAATTGTAGATTTTGACAAATGATGAAAGCACAAGTTTCCTTCCCCTCCTTTAGTTTGTTTTCCTCCTCTTCGGTCCTTGTGAACTTGTTAAGATTTGTGAATTGAAACATGTAACAATGTTAGTCTTGCTCCCATTTTCAGATGTCCGACAAGAAATAATGCTACAATTTCTAGTGCCAAATTATTTACTTAACAAAAACAAAAATACAAAAATGTAATAACCAACATTCTGGTAATGGATTCAAGTATTTAAAAATGCAAACCAATAACTTAAGACAACTTAGAAAAGAAGAGGTTATCATTGTTCGTGGTAGAATAGAATCAATAGTGACCCGAGTTGAGTGACGAATTTAGGAAGTCAATTAAGTACGAGCGGATTTGTTCCATCAAGAGTGGACATTACAAGATAAGATGAAAAATATTTTCGACACCAAAATTATAAGATAAAAAAATATTTTTTGATGAATTCAGCCCGAGCGACCAAACGCCCTCGTCGTGGGCTGGATCCGTCCATGCCCGAGTTTGCATATGAACTTTATCATAACTTGTATTTTAGTGAATCCCAAGGTTGTACGACATTAAGCTGCACTGTCTTTTGTATGATGTCCAGAAGGAGCGCAAATACTTAGAGTTTGGGAGTGTAAAGCCCCGAGTTCCGTAAAACACGGTTCGCCACTTCATCTCTTTAAAACTAACCCTTTAACGAAAAATATTGCGGAAATAAACTAAATTTTTAAACATCACATTCATATGGAAAATTTGCGATGGTAACTCAAATTTAAATACATCTACTTGAAAACATTCCATAAAATTTCAAATCTCAACAATTTAACTTAACAAAGTTCAATAAACTAGACTTTCAAAATAACTTAAAATAAATGTTGCCAAATTACCCATCATTCGTCTCCGCCTCCGAACTCTGCAAATGTTGTTAAAAACGGAGTGAGTATTTCAAAAGAAATACTCAGTAAACTCATCGCCAATAATTTATTTACAAAATAATTGAACAAGTAATTATGCAAATATTATAGTGACATTCTCTTCTTAGTCATAAGCATCATGAAATGAGTGTAATATGAACATACTCTTGTCTTGTCTTGTCTTATGCAAATAAAGCATATAAGTTATGACATGCATAACATAAATTTCTCTTCTTATCTCATAAGAGATTCTCTTTTCTTGTCTCTTGCAATTAAACATATAAATCACATAAATCCACATAACACATGCAATTATAAGATAAATAAATTAGTGGGGGCGAGTCTACCTTAATTTATCTCGAATCACGTAAAAAGTGGAGCTGGAAGTAGCCTTAATTTCTCAAGCGTCCACACGTTTCGTCTAGCCAAAATATGAAATAAGCTTTGAATTAGTAATTCGAAATTTTAAGGTTTTAAAATGATCAAGTAAAATTTATGGACTCAATTAGAAATTTATTAAAACTGAAATTTGAAAAGTTTAGGGACTGAATTAGACTTTTCGAAATTAATGGGCTGATTAGAAATATTTTAAATCTGCAGAGGTTGAATAAAATATTTTAAAACCAGTGATTGAAATAACTCAATTTAATTTTTTAAAAAAGGGGCTGAGATATGTGACTTTAAAACTTAAAGGGACTGAATTAAAACATTTTTAAAACTTGAGGGACTGAAATTATATACCTAGGGGACTAATACACATAACTTTCAAAAGGGACGAGAGCTTAAGGAATAATTTTTTAAAACTTAGGACTGAATTAAATGATTTAAAATAACTGGGGACTAAAAAGCAAATTTCAAAACTTAAACAAAATATAACAAAAAAAAAAAAACACGTCACTTCTCTCTCTAAAATCGGTTTAGAGAGAGAGAGAGAAAGAGCAGAGGGCAGAGAGAGGACGACGAAAGGGCCCTCTCCTCCGATCCAAACCGCCGGCCCAACCGGCGTTGGCACCGTCGTCGAGTGGCGGCGATGAAGAGGTGAGTGTGGTGCAAGTGTGGGAAAAGAAATTTTGGCTGTGGAGAACGAAGGTGAACGGGCTGTGTGGTCGCGGCTCCCGACGGAAAATCTGGTCAAAACAGTCGACGATCGAGGTATGTAAATGGGTATGGGTTTTTTCTTGGTTTATTCTTGGGTTTGGATTTGATTTTGGGGAGGATTTGATGGAAGAAATGAGGGTTAGTGGCAGTTCTTGGAGTGGGCAATGGTGGTCGGCGGCGAACGAGCAGTGGTGGTGTGCATTTGGTGATGACGGTGATGTGGTGGTGCAGTTTAGTCTACAAATGGGGGGGGGGGCTCAAGGTTGGGCTTTTTTTTTTTTTTTCATGGCGGTGCAGGGGCGGGTTGATGTGGTGAAGGGTGGTCCGACTGGGCTTATGATCCTTGCAGTTGATGAAGATGGAGGTTGTGGCTTTGGTGAGGCAATGGATTGATTTTGAGTTGTGGTGTCCGATGGTGGAGGTAGTGAATTGCGGTTGTTGGGAGGTTGCTGTGTGGTTGGTGATGGGTGAAGAAGGTAGACTATGTGGAGCATGAAATTGCATATTGTGGAAAGATCGGTGATGACATTTTCAACAGTGAAGGCAGCAGTGGTGTTAGTGTGGTGGTGTTTTGAGGTTTGGTTACGAGGTTGGCTGGTGGCAGCTTTGGTGGTCGTATTGGGGTGGTTGAGATCTCGCTGAAGATGGTACTCAGCAGTGACTGTGGGGTTGGGTTCAACAGAATGTCATGCTTGGTGTGGTGCTTGAAGTTAAGTGTGTGTGAATATTGTGAATGGAGCTCAATAGAGGAGGTGGAGATGAGGACTCTTACCTAGGCTGCGTGAATTGAGCTGGGGATGTTGAGAAGAGGATTGAACAGTAACTTGGTTTAGGGCACAGTTTATTTTAGGTTGGTAAGTAGGCCAGTTTGGGATATTGGATTTATAATTGGACAAAAAAATATTTCAAATTGGATTATATAATTTTTGACCGAAAATATCAAAATATTGGACTTAATAAATTGGACTCAAAATTATTACAAATTTGAATTTTAAAATAATAAGGAAATCGATAAATTAAAGTATTCGAGATTGGACCCAATTTGAATATATTTGAATTTATTTTACAATGGCTAGACGAACACGCTTTCACTTTAAAAATGAAAATTCGGGGTTAAATCTTAGCGACACGTTTTTTGAGAAAAACGATTTTATTTTATTTAAAAAAAAAAATTCTCGATCGCTACAACCTTACCCCCTTAAAATAATTTATCCTCGAAATTTAAACTTACTTGATCTACAATATCTGGATATTTAGCTAGAATCTCATCCTCTCTTTCCCATGTAGCCTCGTTGCTACCATGTCTACCCTACTGGACTTTGACTTATGAAATCTCTTTATTTCTTAAGACATGGACTTTTCTCTGTACTATGCACATATGTGCCTTTTCATAAGACGAATCTTTCTGAACTGCAAAAAACTGATAATACACATGATTAGGATCATGAACATACTTTCCCATCCGAGAAACATGGAACACCTCGTGAACAACTGCAAGTTCTGGTGGCAAAGTCAAACGATAAGCCACGCTCCCTACTTGTTCTAATATCTCAAATGGTCCAATAAAACGAGGTCTCATCTTTCTTCTTTTCCCAAATCGAAAAGTGCCCTTCATCGGGGCTACTTTCAAGAACACTTTCTCTCCAATCTCAAACTCTAAGTCGTTTTTTTTTTTTTTTTCCCTTTGATTGACATAACTTTTCTGTTTGTCTTAGGTGGCTTTAATCCACTGTCTAATCTTCTCGATAGCCTATACTGTTTTCTCAATTAATTCTGAACCCAATAATTTCCTCTCATTAACTTCATCCCACTCGATTGGCGATCGACATTGCCGTCCATACAAAGCTTCATAGAGTGCCATACCAATAGCTCGAAAATTATTTGTTGTAGGCAAACTCTACTGATGGAAAATATGTCTCTCAATTACCATTTGGGTCTAGAACACATGCCCTAAGCATATATTTCAATGTCTGAATCTGGAGATGGTATGCAGTACTAAAATTCAACTTAGTACCTATAGCCATCTGTAAGCTCTTCCAAAATCTCGATGTAAAATCCTCGGATCTCTATCTGAAAAATGGACACTAGCAATCCATGAATTCGGACAACCTCTCTAACATGTATTTGTACCTCATACAAAGCTATGCGAAAAGACGCTTGGTAGCTATTGAGTAGAACTCAATCAATCATTCGACATTATTCAACTTATTAACTCCTTCATTAACCTTCTATTTCCGACCTTTCATAGGATCTATACTAATATCGAAACCACAAAATATTCAATGATCCAATGCTTAAACTAAAAATCAAGAAGATTGATCAAGAATAAAATCTTATGATCCAAAACATAGAAACGCGATATCAATTCCAAAACATTGAGTACAAAATCCAAACTTAGCAGAATCTTTCTGGAAAGATTCACATACGTAATCATTTCTAAACTCGTTTGAAATTTCCTTTTCAAAATTGGAGAAATTCAAACTTGAATCCTTTAGTCCATACTTTTAAATCATGCATCAAGTACTTGATATCACATACGCATTCTAGGTGAGGACTAAGGTACTAACTTAAAGCAGCATCATAAGGATCATATATGATATTCTCAAACTTAAGAAACTTCAATAACTTCCCAATCTGAAGTTCAAGATATAATCTCTTCTATTCTCCAACTTCAATTTGTGTCACGCTCTGAACAATACTATGATTAAATCTATCCCCAATAAATAAGACTTATATGAATCATACAGGATTCCTCATCAAGTTTACTTAACCTAAAGATACAATTCCATTATAAGTAAAAGTCACACAACTGATCATCTCAGGTTTTCCATTATTGTAGTCAAAATATTTACTCGCATCTAAAGTACAACCGGTAATAAGAAATCGAAATTGCATCACCAAAATCTTAAATAAATCCATATATCATATGACTCAAAATGAAGATTCTCAATCGTAGGTAATATTTCACCATAATTCAGTAATCCATCAAAATAAGATCAATTGACTCAATATTCACATAATTCATTCATGGGATAATCATAACATCCATTAACCGTCTAGTCACCATATCTTGTAGTAATCATGTAACATATCACTTATCATCATATCATATGACCTCAAATATTCATATCAATCTCTCTAAGATTACAATATAATAACCATCATATCTATCACGTGAACCTTATACGTCAATCTGCTCACTAAGATTATATATCAATCTCTCAAACTAAATAAATCTTGAATTCTTCCATATGTCAGTCTTTCTGCACACTACTCCTTAATAAGTCATCACTGTGAAGTCTTATTCCCATTTTCCACTAATTCTATCCACAAGGACAATTACATAAAATTTCATTTCTTATTTTCGAACCAATACACCATCAGTAACAATTTCCAAAATTTCAAGGTATGATCTTATCATAAACTTTCCTCCGATCGATGCATTGCTTCTGTAATACTTGTACAAATCTAGGACCTGATAAAAATTTATTTCATCAATTTTATCCAACAATTTTCTCATGAAATTCTAGTATCATCAATGAAAACTTAATGTACATCAGTGAATCATTCAAATCACGAGGAAACCTTGATTTATTTTTCATGACTGAGACTCATCTTTCTTCGAATTCCACTTAGGACGAAATACCGCATAACTTATTCATGGAAGGTCAACTTATTTCATAATCGCAATACATCATCACCTTCAGTTCTCACCATAAGAACAATCACATTATTCCTTATAATTATCTCTTGTACCTTTTATATTCAAATGACCTTATGACAATCATCATTATCTCACATAATCTCAAACATTCAATCATATGTCCCCAAATTCCCACTTCGAATAAATGGTTACTCCTTTAAGGCATCTCACCATAAAATATTTTCAATAACTCCCATTTATGATAACTGACTTTTCCAACTAATCATATTACATGTAAATAATCGAACCTGTAACACATCATCTACCAATCAACTTCCAAAATAAATCAACAGTATTATCGCATACCATCATAGTTATAATATTCTCCAATACAAGTGATCATTCCTTACTGATGATCAATTTGTTCCCAAGAATAATTAAGATTCTTCCCAATAATGTCATAATATTTATCTTCACTCATCGTTCAAAATATAACTTGACATTTCCCAATGTATGCATCAAGTCATCACATAACTTCACGTATACCTTGACATCCAAGTAGTTGTATACATCATCTTGTTCTTGAAATTGTAAAACAAGGAGAGTATTTCAATAGAACTATATACATTGCAAAAATGGTCACACTTCGAAGAAGTCAAAAATATCTCAAAAGCCACTATCCCTTTTTATCATTTACTAAATCTTGTTTGGGGTGTAAATGAACTTGCAAGTCTAACCTCAATTCTCTTAGTGGGTGCTTACCCTACTATGCTTTTAACTCAAAATGATAAAATTCTAGGCAGAGTCTCCCTTGTAATTTGGACTTATCCAACCCGTAGGTATACTTCATAACCAACAATAACAACCTATAGTTATACTCCACATCTGACCAAGTAGTCTAATGGTAGCAGGATTTCATGAATCTTTGTACTTAACCCCTAGGTGCAAGGTTCGAATCCTGCGGAAGGCAAAAATCCACTTCTGGAGAAGGCCCCAGCGAGGGAGCCAGGGGGAGTGGAAAGACCATGAGTACGACTCGGAGAAGGCCCCAGCGAGGGAGCCGGGTCGTTACATCCTCCGCCACCAACCCACCCATAAAGTGTTACCGTGTTAAGTTTCCGGGGACTAATCTACGGCCGCCACCTCCCCCGCCTCAGATCTGTCCCAAACAACCTGTCTCCTATGAGCCCGCAACTTCACCACCCCCACCGCCTCAGATCTCTGTCCTAGACGACCATTGCGCCCCGCCTGCGAGTTCAACTATTACCTATCAACCGAAAATCGCCACCACCAATTCATGTTTACATTCCTCAAGCTCCATCACCATCATGGTATTCTCCATCTCATCTGCATTACCCACAACCACCCTCCAGTGTCTGTAACGAGCCCCCACCACCAGCGCCTCCAAAAAAACAATCTCACTACCCACCTTCACCTCCACAGGTAGCTTCAAACGGATCTGATTTCACCACCCAAAAAACACCAAAAATCCCAAAACCCCAAAATTTTTGCGAAGCGGCTGCAAGAAAGAAAACAGTGCTTTAAGAACAAAGCAGGGGCATGCGATGCAGCGGCGGCGTCCTTACCTTGATATCGTCTCTGCCAACGGGGGTCTTGTGATAACGTTCGAATCAGTGGGACTTCGACAGGGATGGTGTGTGGTCGCGGCTGGGAATGGCGTGGTGGTCTGAGGCGAAGAGTGAGGCAGAGAGTGAGAACGTACTATCCATTTATTTGGAGAGAAATGATTAGATTAGGGTTTGAAGTTGTGTGAAATAAAGATTGTATTGGATAATTAATTTAATTCTACAATATAATTATTTGAATTTTTAAATTAATTAAAATTTTAATTAAAACCTGAATTTTGAAATAATACAAGTTTGATCTTATTAATGAAATTGATTCTTATAAAGTAGGGGTGGGTGTAATTTCCACCTCAAAATTATTACAAATTTGGATTTTAAAATAATAAGGAAATCGATAAATTAAAGTATTCGAGATTGGACCCAATTTGAATAGATTTGAATTTATTTTACAATGGCTAGACGAACACGCTTTCACTTTAAAAATGAAAATTCGGGGTTAAATCTTAGCGACACGTTTTTTGAGAAAAACGATTTTATTTTATTTAAAAAAAAAAATTCGCGATCGCTACAGGGAGGGATTATGCCGGGATATTATCCATTAAGAGTGATTCCTTCCAAAAAAAAAAAACAATTGCACCTATTTGAAGGTGACTGGAGCAAAAGTAATTACCGTCTTTCCGCTTGAACCTAATGGAAATTTTTTATATAGGTCACGCCAAGGTAATTATATTATCAAAAAAATATGTTGGATATCATATGATACTTGAAATTTGCCTTGCTCTTTATCTTATACCCGTTGCGTTGCCTGTGTTTGTGAATCTTGGCTTGAAAAAAGAAACGGGTGAATGCTGCTATCTAAGGCCAGAATTGTTCCCTTGCTGTATTTTTTTTAAACATAATTCTTTCAATTAACATAACCGAACCACTAAATTAGAATGAATGAATGACATATGTTGGAAAGAGATGTTTTTTTTGTGGGAAGTAGAATTTCTATTAAACTGAAGAAAGCTTATTCTTCTTTTGGTTAATTCAATTTTTAACTGCACATTTTATTAACTTTTTATCAAAATCTATTAAAATTTTTATTTTGATCTCCATAAAACAAGGAAAGTTAAGCAAATTCTTTTGAAAAATCTCGAGTACGTTTGAACTCCATATATATAATTAAATGAATTGAAGTATAATTTTTTTAGTGTTATGTACAAAATATTTTATTGAAAGAATGTTTGATGAGTTTGAAGAAGTTAATTTTTATGGAATGCGATCAAACATGGGCGAACTTATATAATTTTCATCACTTGTACAACCATTTAATGATGTGCAGCACAAAACTTAATAATACCCTAATCTAATCCTATCATCTCTAATCCCATCCCTCCTATTAATGCATACAGAACGCGGTGTTGAACATAGACTGGACGTGTATGAACAATATTTTTTTCAATGTGATCAAATTCGATAGGACCTGATCAACCGAGCCAAAATTTGGGTTGAATAACCTCTAAAGTTCATTCGGGTCAAACTTGGTCAAAGACACGGTTCAACCCGAGCCTGAGTTTGAGTGGGGTTTTCGTTTTTTTTTTTTTTAGTATTATTTTAATTACCGAGTTTGATCTTTGGACTGGATGGATGATAAGATCGGATTTGTAAACATTGACTTTTGTTACTTTATCCACGGATAACATCTGCCACAATTTGTTCTCTCCAACGTATGAAGTTCAAATATTGAACTCTTGTTGTTAGAAATGTCAAAGAGAAAGCAGCGACCAATAAGAAAATAGGGAGTGTTCCACTAAGTAACGCAACCAAAATGTATTAATATTCATCCTTGTATCATCGAAGTAACGAAGGACAAGTGTTGACGATCAAGTCAGTCAAAATAAACATCAGTTTCTTCACCGTCTTTACCTCGTTTGAGACTCTTTCTATTTATATAGACAGATGAATTATGAATATATGGTGATCTGCGATCATCTCAAAGATTGGATATGGCAGAAATACCATACTATTCAAATTTGGCTAACAGTGGCCCTGTAATCAGACCCCAGTTCTGTGCTTCTCATCTAGTTAATCTTTTAATAGACAAGAAGATTTTTACCCTCAGAACTACCAGATATATATGTTGGATATTGATTAAATAAATCGAGAATTGAAAATCGATTAAAGTGATTTTGTGTCGACTTCGGTTAAATACTCAAAAGCTCGGCTCAATCCGTTTAGGCAAAATTGTTTGCCACTTCGAAGCACACAAACGGGGATCGACCTGTCCGGTCAGGTTGCAGGAGTCGAGGGGGCAGCGCCCCCTGTGGGGCCTCGGGGGCGACGCCCCCGAAAGAGAATTTTGATTTCTCTGCATGTATTGAAGGGTATATTTGGCACTTCGAAAACCAATATCGGATGTATGAGAAATTACGAAAAAGGAAGAAATCGGGTCAAAATATTTGACCGTGCAACCGCATGGTTGGGAAACCATGCGATCACACGTCAAATTCAATTCCGGGTTTTGAGTAAAACCGTGCTGCCGCAAGGTTGTCCGGTGAATAAACACATTTTCATAAAGGTGCATGGTTTGGAAAGAGTGCATGGTTTAATTTCAACCATTTCGTCCACACCCTTTCATGATCTATAAATAGGACTCTTTGGGTGTCATATTCCTCACAATTTTGATATGCAAAACATATATTATCCTCTCTTCTCTCCAAAAACAAAATCATTGCATTTGTTTTGATTTTTCTTCATTTCATCCTTAGAGTACATAAGCCAAAATTTGGTTCGTTGTACTTGTGTTTTGGAGTGCTATAAACACAAGTGTAGCCGTTGTATCTTGGGAGTCGATTGCCGGAATCCGTAGGCACCGTTGCGGGGCAAATTCGATTTAAGGACAAAGAGTACAACTCTTGCCTCGGCTTTGTCCCTACTTTTTTTCTTCTTTTTCTTCTTGTTTGTATTTTTCTTGCCGTTACTCTATCCAATTTTCGGCACGGATTTACAAACTATCTTTCTACTTGTTTTGGTGTCACTATTCACAAATTCCTCCAACAATCTTAAGTCGAATTTTATATATTTTGTGAAAGTGACATTCTTGTTTGGTTAAACTTGTTGAGTTTAGCTTCTTCTTCACTTCTATTTTGTTTTGGTTGATCTTCTGTTTTACGTAAATAGAAATGAATACGGTTCTTATTACCGATACTACTTCAAATGAAACTTTGAACATGGGAACTTCTGAAGGAAGTGTTCCTACCGGTGTGAATCCTCCGATTGTGACTACAACTACTACAAATGTGATTCCTCCGGTTGTGGGTGCCCCTACCATCGTACATTCAAACTCGGTTTCACATGGGGAAAAGCAGGAGAAATTTGTAGGGGTTGATTTCAAAAGGTGGCAACAGAAAATGTTGTTTTATCTAACAACCCTCAACTTGGAAAAATTCTTGAATGAAGATCCTCCCGCCATACAAGAAGGGGAAAACAATAGGGCATCATTGATTGATTTGGATGCATGGAAACATTCGGACTTTTTATGCAAGAATTACATTCTTAATGGCTTGAACAACGCCTTTTACAATGTATATTGCTCCAAGAAATTTGCAAATGAACTATGAGAATCCTTGGAAAATAAGTATAAGACCGAAGATGCCGGAACAAAGAAGTTCATTGTGGAAAGTTCTTGGACTACAATATGGTAGACTCGAAGACCGTCATCAGTCAAGTGCAAGAATTGTAAGTCATACTCCATGGCATTAATGCTGAAAATATGTCCGTGAGCGAATCATTTCAAGTGGCTGCAATTATCGAGAAACTTCCACCCATGTGGAGGGACTTCAAAAACTATCTCAAGCACAAGCGCAAGGAGATGAACATTGAAGAACTTGTGGTCCAATTGAGGATTGAAGAAGATAACCGAAGTTCGGAAAAACGAGTTGGGAATAACATACCACAAGCAAAGGCAAATGTGGTGGAATCTAGTAACAACAAAGGAAAGAAAATAAAGCATTCCATTGAACCAATAAAGAAGAATGCAAAGAAGTTCAAGGGAAATTGCTATAACTGTGGAAAGGCTGGACATCGCTCGGTTGATTGTCACAAACTGAAGAAGCAATCTGAAGCCAACATTGTTGAATCTGATGCCATATCAAATGGCATGTCCGATATGAATTTATCGACGGTTGTTTCTGAATGCAACCTTGTTGGAAATCCCATGGAATGGTGGGTTGATACGGGTGCAACCCGTCACATTTGTACCGATAGAGGAATGTTCACATCATACACTCCAACCGATGGAGAAAAATTGTTTACGGGGAACTCCTCAACATCCAAAGTGGAAGGACAAGGCAAAGTGGTCTTGAAGATGACATCGGGAAAAGAACTTAACCTCAATAATGTCCTTCACGTACCGAATATTCACAAGAACCTTGTGTCGAGTTCTTTGTTAAGCAATAATGGCTTTAAACTAGTATTTGTATCGGATACGTTTGTACTTACCAAAAATAATATGTATGTAGACAAAGGCTATGTAAAAGATGGACTATTCAAAATGAATGTCCTACCTATTGTACCAAAGAATATAATCAATAAAACGTCATCTTCAGTTTATATTCTTGAGTCATCTAATCTATGACATCATAGATTATGACATGCAAACTTTAATTCAATACGCAAGTTGATGAATTTAAGTTTACTTCTGAATATGCATTTTAATAATGGAAAATGCGAAATATGTGTAGTGGCAAAAGCGGCCAAAACACCATTTCATTCGGTTGAACGAAACACTACACCATTAGAACTAATTCACACGGATGTGTGTGATTCGAAGTTCTTACAAACAAGGGGTGGTAAAAAGTACTTCATCACATTCATAGATGATTGTACAAGGTATTGTTATGTATACATATTGAAAAGCAAAGATGAAGCTTTGAAAGTGTTTAAACACTACAAAAATGAAGTTGAAAATCAACTTGGAAAACGAATTAAAATAATTCGTAGTGATAGAGGTGGAGAATATGTTGCACCGTTTGAAGAATTTTGTGCAGAATCTGGAATCATTCATCAAACAACGGCACCATATTCACCACAATCTAATGGAATTGCTGGACGCAAAAATCGAACGTTAAAGAAAATGATGAATGCAATGTTGATAAGTTCGGGCTTACCTCAAAACTTGCGGGGGGAAGCCATACTTTCTGCAAATCATATCCTTAATAAAATACCACACAAAGATAAGGTTGAATTGCCTTACGAATTATGGAAAAGTCGGAAACCTTCTTACAAATATCTCAAAGTGTGGGGGTGCTTAGCAAAAGTACAAATACCCAAACTTAAACAAGTTAGGATTGGACCAAAGACAATTGATTGTATTTTTATTGGATATGCTATCAATAGTAGTGCATATCGATTCTTGGTTCAAAAATCCGAAGTACATGATGTACACGTAGGTACAATTATTGAATCAAGAAATGCAGTCTTCTTTGAAGACAGTTTTTCATGTAAAGAAAAGGAAGTAAGTTCAAATAAACGAACTTATGATAACATACATGGGAAGAATGATGATCTTAAAGTAAATGAAGAACCAAGACGTAGTAAAAGGCAACGAATTCCAAAGACATTCGGTCCAGAATTCATAACCAACTTACTTGAAAATGATCCTAGGACATTTGAAGAAGCAATGTCCTCTCCCGAAGCTCCTTTTTGGAAAGAAGTTGTACGCAACGAAATTGAATCCATCATGAGTAACCATACTTGGGAATTGGTTGAACTCCCTCCGGGAAACAAAGCTTTACGCTGTAAATGGATCTTCAAAAAGAAATTGAAGTCGGATGGATCAATTGATAAATACAAGGCTAGATTAGTAGCCAAAGGGTATAGACAAAAAGAAGGACTAGATTTCTTTGATACTTATTCACCTGTTACAAGAATTACGTCTATACGTGTCTTGATTGCAATCGCAGCATTGCATAATCTTGAAATACATCAAATGAATGTCAAAACCGCGTTTCTAAATGGTGAATTAGAAGAAGAAATCTACATGGAACAACCTGAAGGGTTTGTTGCACCAGGAAATGAAAAGGTGTGTAGACTTGTAAAATCATTGTATGGATTGAAACAAGCACCGAAGCAATGACATGAAAAGTCTGATAAAACTATGTTATCAAATGGCTTCAAAATCAATGAATGTGACAAGTGTGTCTACATAAAAAACACACCTAACGAATATATAATCATATGCCTATATGTTGACGATATGCTAATTATGGAAAATAACTACAAAGTCATTTCCTCGACTAAGAAAATGTTAACAAAACATTTTGACATGAAGGATATGGGAGTGGCAGATATAATATTAGGGATTAAAATCTCTAAGACATTCGATGGTTTGTCATTGTCTCAATCACATTATGTTGAGACTATACTTAAGAAATTTAAGGCGTATGACGATAAACCGGTTAAGTCACAAGTTGACTTAGGTATTCATTTAGCCAAGAATACTGGTGAGCCCGTATCTCAATTGGAATATTCGCGTGTCATTGATAGTTTAATGTATATTACCAACTGCACAAGACCGGATATAGCATACATAGTCAACAAGTTGAGTATATTCACTAGTAATCCAAGTATTGTACATTGGAAGGCATTAAACCGAGTTCTTAGATATTTAAGACACACGGTTGAATATGGATTACACTACTCAAAATATCCCGCGGTGTTAGAAGGATATACTGATGCAAATTGGATATCTGACACTAAGGATTCAAAATCCACGAGTGGTTATGTATTTACCATTGGAGGTGGAGCCGTGTCCTGGAAATTGTCTAAGCAAACATGTATTGCTCGATCCACGATGAAATCTGAGTTTATTGCGTTAGACCAAGCCGGTGAAGAAGCGGAATGATTTCGTAATTTTCTTGAAGAAATTCCATGTTGGGAAAAGTCGATTTCTGCGATTAATATACATTGCGATAATCGGTCGGCAATAGAAAGGGCAAAAAACAGTATGTATAATGGCAAGTATCGACATATCTGTCGGAGACATAATACCATTAAATAGTTAATATCGAATGATATAATCTCTATTAACTATGTGAAGTCAAAAGAAAATTTGGCTGATCCTTTGACGAAAGGACTTGCAAGAGATCAAGTATACCATCATTCGAGGGGAATGGGCCTAAAGCCTATTGAATAGAATTACTATGACAGAAACCCAACCTTGGAGATTGGAGATCCCAAGATCTTGGTTCAATGAGACAACTAAGTCATAATGATTCGGAATAAAGCACTTATTTCCGTTCCTAAAATTTAAAGTGCTATGTAAAATGTGTATAAGGATAAGTATACATATATACTTTTAATGATTTATAACCTTAAGATAGAAAGTTATGAGATCACCTATATAAGTGTGAAGTGGGGCTGCTTCTACGAGAATTCGAGGCTTAATTTTCTTACAGCACTTATGAAACCAAGAGTTGTCCAGGGCCAAAATGGACACAACCATTAGAACCAAATTGGTTAGATGAGTCATGGTGTTGGTACAATTGTTTGGTTTTACACGAACGGCTGGATGGTTCAAGACATCGTGTTCACCAACTAACCTAGTAAATCCGATTGTATTCAACTAAAGAAGGTTCAAGGCCACAAGCTATCTATCTTGATGCTATGACTTGTCGTGTGTACTCCATTTGTTAGAGTCTGCATTTCATTTCATTGCATTCCCATTGTGTTGAACATATCGAGGAATTTTCATTCATGTGGGGGATTGTTGAATATTGGTTAAATAAATCGAGAATTGAAAATCGATTAAAGTGACTTTGTATCGACTTCGGCTAAATACTCAAAAGTTCGGCTCAATCTGTTTAGGCAAAATTGTTTGCCACTTCGCCACTTCGAGGCGCACAAACGGGGATCGACTTGTCCGGTCAGGTCGCGAACAAAAAAAATGAAAAATGAAACAACAAAGTTTTGATTCGTGTGTATTGTTGATAATGCAGAAATTGACATATCATAGCAAATGGGAAGTGTTTAGTGGAGAAAGCACGGATAAAAAAGATTTGATTTTCAGTGTTAAGAGATCTTCAATGTTCCAAATTCACACTAAATTAGATGTTTTCTTGGCAAACAACAAATAAATAAAAGCAATTGTTTTTTCAAAACTCGAACTTTTAAATGAGGTGAGGTAAAATCCAAATAAATCAACATCATAATCCAATTTTATTTATTTTGCCGCCGAACAATAGAAAACTGTTTTTGAAATTTTAACTCGTTTTTTTTTTGTCCCTTTTTGGACAGGTGGATAAAAAATTGACAGCAGGAAGTATCTTCCTTGGAAAGGATAAGTTCATGGTGAGCGTCTCTCCAAACGTTGATTATGCCATGATTGTTTCTCTTATAATCATAATTGAAGAAATTGCCACCCGAAGAAGACAGAATTTCTCATCACACACGAGCGCGGGGTTAGGAAATTGAAATTTAGTGGGCTATAAAAATATGGGGGGAGTGGAGGAGATGTCCTCCCAACCCGATTTTTTTTTTTGACACAAATGATTGAAATTGACAATTTTGAGTTCCAAATCCAATGTAATGATAGTAATATATATGTTGCAATGGTCAAATTCAGCATGCTTTTTGAATCTCGTCTTTTTTGCCAACTGAATACTGTGATATGGGGATGTACTTTTCAAGATCATGTTCATAATATAAAATATTACTTTACAATGTCTCAAGTCTCAATAATACTTTCGTTCGTAGTCTTTGAACTTTTAATTGAAATAAGAGTTTCTTGAGAGATATTTGTGATACTTTACGATCCACATCATCTTTTATATTAAAATTATGAAAGGTATTCCTTTTTAATATTCTTATCAATTTGCAAGGAATATTTGTTGTCGAAAAGTTCATTAAGGAACTCAGATCACAAAAGATAAGTGGTAAAATGAAAAAAAAAAAAATTTAATGACTACAAAAAATCCTTAAGTCAACTTTTTATGATCATAAGTAATTTATACAAATTAATCAATATTCAAATCAATTAACAAATAAGATATAATTAAGTCCAAATGATCAGAAGTAGAGATAAATCAAAGTTTGTAATTAAACTTAAATAAATTAATCAATAATCAACATTTAAAAGTAATTTGATATTTACTTGAAAATAACCCAAGTACTGCAAAAGAATAAGAAGTGAAGATAAGTTAAAGCTCGTAATTAAAATTTCCTAAATAAGCATACATGTATAGACTTACAAATATCTAACAAAGAAAAATATCTAAAAATGAAAAATTTACTTTTGAATTTGGAAATGAACCCAATTGAATCTAAAACCTAGTGGACTAGGACGTAAACAATAATTATTTTTGGAAAGCAACTTGAAAAAAAAAAAAAAAAAAAGGTTCTATTCTATTTTTTTAGGGGGCATGGGCGGAGCAAAACCCATAGCTCCGCCCTGGATCACACACTTGAGACATTGGCTTGTCCAATGTGCATTATATTCATTTTATGTAAATATAATTAGGAATTTTATTGGCTTGTCTATCGGGTAATTGTATTCAGTATTAGATAGCTTTAGACATTACATTATCTTTTGAATAATGCCAATTGCCAATGTATCCTACCAAACTAATAGCTTTGCTTTCCTACCCTTCACGGGCAGGAAAGCATTATACCCAACAGAGGTTGGATGGAAGACAAAAATAGGGGTGGGGATGGGGGCTCACTGTCACCCAACTGAGGGTTTTTGTGTGGGGAGGGTTTATAGCTTCCCTACCCGACGTGCAGGGAGCAAAATTTACCGAACAAAAATGCAATCAAAATTAAGATTGGATTTGGAAGTGCAAGACTTGCCATTTTCTCCGTAAATTGCCTTCCATGTTATGTAATGCTTAAATTTTAACTATAAGCATTTGTTTAGTAAATCGTTTATAAATTATTGTTTATAACTAGTGATGTGTCAACATTTGTTAGTCCATTTTTTTTTAAAAGTCAAAAATAGTGTGCGAAAGTTTTTGATCTGTCTAAATTGTTGACTTTTAAAAAAAAAATGAACAAATGAAATGTTGTTCTGTGATCGTTTATAATATAACTTATAAATAATTTTTACCAAACATATGTTAAATAATCAGTATAATATATAAAAATTTAGAAAGCATTGTACAATTAGTCCTCTATATATATAGTTGAAATAACAAGCTGATCCCTAACGACTGAAAAAGATGATTAACCTTTTTTTTTTTTTTTTTAATAATTGCACAAGAAAACACCAATAAATCGCTTAATATATTTGTTAAGTTGTCATGTGATCTCACTTTATACTTTTGTGAACTTATGTTTAATGTTCTAAAATGTGTAATGTGTTTCGAGGCGACGAGGTCGAGCATCAAGAATTATAAGTTTAGATGTGACAATATGAAGAATAGGCGTTATAATGCATTTCATATTATTTATATATTTTTTAGGGTAAACAGCACAAATGGTCCCCAACCTTTGACTTTCTTGCAAAAATGGTCCCCAACGTTTAGATTTTGACATTTACACCCTCAGAATCATCAAACGTTGTGAAAATGGCCCCTACCTTTAAATTCCGTTAGTTTTCACCGTTAAAAATGTGCAAATAGCACAAATGGTTCATAACCTTTGAAATGCTTGCTATAATAGTCCCTAACATATTAAGGTAATGTTTGGGATATTTAGTTTGTAACCTCCAAACATTTGGCTTTTAATTGTAATTTGTTAAAGAATTTGTAATTAAAAAAAACTTGAATTTATTTGTAGATTATTTTATTGATTGAACGTGTGGTTGAAAATGTGCTTTAAAACAATAAAGTTTATTCTGAATTTCTAAAGTGCACGATAAAATAATTAACAAAAATTCAATGCATTAACATTTCAGCCTATTGGTAAAAAATACAGCATTTTTGGAATTGAATAACAAATATGTTTTTATCAGTTCTACTTTCGATTTTGAAAATAGATCGATTTGAAAAGTAAGTTTGGAAAATTGGGTTAAAAAGTAAGATTTTTTTTTTTTTTAATTTATGCATAAATTTTAAAAAAAAATTATTAATAGAATGTGGGAAAGAAAACGAGTTTAAAAAAAAAAAAAATTTGAAAATCGACGTTGATTGGTCCTCAAAAATCGAAAATAAAAAATAGAAGTGATAAAAACATATTTTTTATTTAATTCCTAAAATGATGTCTAATGTATTTGTTTCTTTATGTTTTATGAATTTATTATTATTTTTATTAATAGATTGAACTGTTAATGCAGTGAATTTTTGTTAAATATTTTATTGTACACTTTAGAAATTTTGAATAAACTTTGTTTTTTTAAAACTCATTTTCAACCATACATTCCATCAATAAAATAATTTACAAATAAATTCATTTTTTTAATCATAAATTATTCTAAAAATTACAATTAAAAGCCACATTATTTGAAATAATTGGTCTTAAATAGGGAATTAATATGTTAGAGACTAAATATGCCAAACGTTTAGGGATTTAATATGTTAGGGACTAAATACGTCAAATGTTTGGAGGTTACAAACTAAATATGTCAAACATGACCTTAATATGTTAGAGATTATTATCGCAAGAAACTCAAATGTTAGGGACTATTTGTACTATTTGTATGTTTTTAACGGTGGAAACTAACGAAATTTAACGGTAGGGACCATTTTCGCAACGTTTGGTGATTCTGAGGGTGTAAATACCAAAATCTAAAGTTGGGGACCATTTTCGTAAGAAAGCCAAAGGTTGGGGACCATTTGTGCTGTTTACCCTATTTTTAAATTATTTTAGGACATTAAATAAATTTTTATATAATTTTTTTACATAAAATTAAAAATAAACAAACACATTATCTCATTCATTACTAATTTTAAGTTTTAATAAATATTATTGTGTGGTGGTTATAGTGAATAAATATGAATAATATATGTCCATATATAGCCTCTGTTTGATTTCATTATTTCAAAAACTTGGTTTTCCCTCTGATTTTCATTCACACATTTATCAATAAAATAATATTACATAAAAATCTAGAAAATATTCCTTACTTTTTAACCACAAATTCTTCTAAAAACCACTATTCAAAACCGCAAAAACTCTTTTTAAATAATATCAAACACACCCATAGTTATATACTAACAAAACAGTAAAAGAAAAGCATTAACATAACAAAAGATAGAATATTTTTACATTAGGTCCAACATAGCCTAAAATTTGGTCTAACTCTATCAGATTCTAACTCAATTTCTTCTTCATCTAACTCATCTTCTATGCCATCTGATACAAAATCATTTTCATTAGGCTCCCTTATTTCATCATGGTCATTTAGCAAACCTCTTATAGGTTGTAAGATATCATCCTCCACCACCACCACCACCATAATAACCCTCAACAATCTTAGATTGTGCATTACTAACATTACTTGCTGGTAGAGTTTCTAATTTATCCGTCCTCGTCTTCTTCTTGTTCATCAATCTTGCATTAAATTGGACATAAACTAAATTTTCCATCATTGTGGCATTTAGGCGGTTCCTCTTCTTAGTTGATTTTTTTTTTTTTTTAGTAAACTTTAAATCATCAAACAACAAGAAAAGTGTTAACTAAAATATATGCTACATAATTACGTATTTAGTACTTACACTTTCAAAGACACTAAAATGAATTCCAACTTAATATACCCATTTTGCCAAATATTGATGAACTTCTAATAATATTTTCTTAGCAATTGCATCTTAGATATTTTATTGTTTTGTTATCTTACTTGCATCTACCTTGATTGACCTTGAAAAATTATACATGGGACCAACATGAATAGGACTCTTCCTAGAACCTCCTTCAATGATAGAAATATAATATTCTTCCTCACATTTAGACAAAGACAAAACTACAGTATCCCTCAATTTAGCCTCATTCAATATATTCTCCAATTTTATAGACTTAGTCTCTTCAATTGTTTCAAGATGCTCGATCTTCTGCTCTACGATATGGTCTCACACCCTGTAATCCCCCGAAAATTTTGAAGGCTTGAATTATTTAACGATTTTATCATTTATGTATTTTAATGCTTTTGAGAAGTCGAAAGACTAAAATATTTTATGTTTTACAACAAATTTTATTTGGGTCAAATACTTGATTTTGATAGAATGATAATTATTATATCAAACGATCGGATTTCGGAAAACATTTTTGAAAGAATATTTTTCAAGACAATCAAATACACGTTTTGGATTTTCGGCGTACAATCATATTTTTTTTTCAAAGTTCGTCTAATATATTAAGGTATAGATTTCTCTACGTGCCAAGTGGTATTTGTTTTCGATCTTTAATGTTTTAAGTTTGAGTACTTTATGCTTATTATGTGATCCAAATTAAGAGGATCTTATCGGTAATAGCAAAGGGTATTATGTAGATCTACGTAAACTAGTCACATGACTAAACCCTAAGTTGAGAATGGGAATGGGTATGACCTAAAGTGAGAATGAGATGGTCGGGTTTCTATCCCACTATGAAAATATTTTATGGCGATTGATATTAAATTGTGAAAATACTTAAACGAAATCTATACTGAGTATATTCGTATGCTCATTTCATATTTTAAAACACTTTCAGGTTAGCTTAGGATCGATTGGATAGTGGTGAATTGGTGATACGGACTGCCCAGAGGATTCGAAGATCAAATCACTTAAGTTTTCAACTTAAGTTAGATTTTTAATTCCAAACATGTTTATTTTATTAAATTATATTTTAAGGATTTGGTTATAAAGAATTTCAATTTCATGTTTGGCAAAACTATTTTTTTATGTTTTCGCATTTATTTTAGAAAATCAAATTGTTTTTAGTAACACTCCAACGTTTATGGAATCAAAATGTCAGGGACGTTTCACACCCTTTCCTTTAATTCCCACTTCATGAATTTTGCGCCTGTTAATTCCTTCCTGTGTAATTGAAGCGAGTTTGTGTTTTTTTTTTTTTTTTAATACTATTTATTGGGTTATGAAATTTTGGGATGTTAAATATCTTCTATTAAATAGTATAGATTCAAACCGAGTTATAATCTTAGTTATCTTGTTTTATGGATCATCTCTTTGTTCTTGATTTGCTTTATATCAATGAGAATGAAAATTTTTGAGCCATTTTAGATTCAAAGTTAAATTTCTGCAGACTGATTTTCATTTTAATTATTTAATTCCGAAAAAACAATAATAAAGTCAAATATTTGTTGGAATTGTTATTTATTTCAAATTCCCCTCCCCCTCAAGCACACAAGAAATTCTTTGAGAACTTGTGCCATTGAATTACTGTTTCAATATAAGAAATTGTGCAAGGGTACGATTTCTTTCTGTACCTGTAAAGGAATTTGGATTCTAGTAGAAAACTGGAGGAAACTTCAAGAGAAATTGAAAGAGAACAATTTTGGTAGGGAAAAGAGGAAGGCATCAGTAAGATTTTGGGGGTTGATTGACTTGCGGCACGACTTTGTGCCATTAAAAGCAGGGGTGTCGTGGACGTGATTCGATTTGATTCTGATTCTAGAAGAATAAAATCAAATCATAAGTCGATGATTTTTTTACTAATAGAATCAATTGGTTTTTTAAAGATATGGAACCAAACCGGAACCAAACCACTTAGTTTTGGTTTGGTTCTGTGACCAATACTTGAATTTTTAAATAATAAATTTTCTATTTAAAAGCTGTTTATACCTGCTTCTTCATTAGAATCCATCTACATCATTACTATATAGAAAATGATTTTTTTTGTTAATAAAACAAAAATTTAGAAAAAAGTAACATGTTATTCTAAGTCAAAGAAAAAGAGACTATCCTGAAGGGAGCTCGCCGACTCGTCGAAACTTAGATAATCGAACATAAATGCCATTTAGACTTATAGATATAAGTTAAGATGAAGTTCTTACTCTCATTCTACCGTGATGCTGTGTGAGTTAGAGATAAAATTTATAAATTGAGTTTGAGATAACTTTTGAGAATTGACGAATTGGGTTGAGCTTTATATATACATTTATTTAAAGCACGTCTATAATTGAAAAGAAGAAAAATGAATTAGAATTAGAATTTTGATTTATAATTTAAAATGTTTGTCTAATAGGAAATGGGATAAAATGTATAGTTAATAACATTTTTGTACATTTCACATTTATAATTTCAGATTTAAATTTTTTTTGTGAGATGAATATCTACTAATTTGTAAAATAATATATATATATATATATATATATATATATATATATATATATATATATATATATTGAGTTTCAAGAACCATTGGGTTTGGTTCTGATTTGGTCTGAAATAAAGAAAGAAGGAGATTCCAAAACACTTGATTTAGGATTTCAACAAATTCAAGATTTCGACGGAAAGTACATATCTTACTAATGAAAATATTGATAGTCACATGACTCAAATTGGTTCGATTATTTTGTCCACCTCTAATTAAAAGTGCTTGACGGAATGACTATTTTCACAAAGAAAAATGCTTTGGAGGGTAAAAATGCAAAAATTGAAATGTTGAGGACGATTTTCACTAGAAATGCGAACGTTAGGAACCTTTTGTACTATTAACCCTTGTTAAAATCTATATTATATATTAAAGTTCTTGAGTTGGAGCGGGTCCCAATTCAGGTTTTCCCGCTCAAACTCACTAATTAATTGTGCATACTCTACAATTAATATATATTTGATTATTGTTCAATTTTACTCATTTTAAAGAAGTAAATAAATGAAAATATATAATTTTGGGATATAAATTTTGTCATTTAGAGTGAAACTTATAAAATATTCAATTTTATTTCTTTAACTCTAAATTGATTTTATTTGCTAATAATTTCATTTATTTAATTGCAGGTACATTTTCGACAATTTCAACTCAAAAAAAAATTCCTAATTTAATTGACCTAACAAAGCCCAAAATGGATAAAAACCCAGCCCAAAAAAAATGCATTAGGTTTGCCTTCATCTTCTACGCAATTTATCCCTCTCAGCATCGGTCTCTAACCTCTGTCTTCTCACCCTCTTCTCCCTCAACCGTCTTCTTCATCTCAAACCTCTCATCCTCTTCCCAGCAACAACCTGCTCCCTCTCTCACGCAGCTCTCTCTTTAACCTCCCACAACCAGCCAACAGTCACCAGCTATCACAACCGTCGAAGCCCCATCTCCTTCATCAACCTCTCTGCCTGTGTCTACTCTTCCCCGGTCAGAACTCCCAGCAGCAGCTTGCCCTCTCCTCCGTCTTCTCCCACAGTCGCAAGCAGTCCTCATCAACAACTCCACGTAGCAGCACCGAACAGCAACCCAGCAGCAAACCAGCCGCTGTCTTCTTCTCAGACTCTGCACAACAGCCGCTCTCCTCCACATAACCAACCACTCTTTCTCACAGCAACCCACCTTCTCTCCTCACCATTCACAGGCGGCATAAACCACAACAGAAGGAGCATTCCCAGCAAGCTACAGCCCTCGGTTCATCTCACGCAGCAGCTCTCGGTTTCGGTTGATTCTTTAGAGTTTTGATTCTTATTTTGCTTCGATTTTGATTGTTTAATTTGTTAGTTTATATAAATTCAGAGTATTGATATTAGTTTGTCTTTAGATTTATTTTAGTTATTGAAAGTTCATTTCCAAATTTAGATTTCTTGTCTAGTAATGGTTATTGTTTATTTGAATTTTATTTCGTTTAATTTAATTATGTTCGGCTAAAAAATATTTGAGGGGAGATAGTCTTAGCTTCAATGGATATGTTTTAATTCGTTATGGATGAATTCTTGTGATTGATAATAATTAACGAGTGTTTTAAAAATTAATCAAATTATTTTACTTCGATTGATGTCGTTGATGTGATATGTATTGAATATGCACATAACATGCTCGACTAAATTTCGTAAAATAAATTGATTAATTTTCGTACTAATATTTTCAAATTTTATCGATCTCAAGAAATTCACGCTAAATTTATTCGCAAAGTCCAATTGATAGCGCAAGAATAACTCCACTCAAATTTCTCTTTCATTGCAATTTAATTATATTCTCTCTTTATTCAGTTAAGCACAATTGAAATCATAGTTTAAATTTCGAATTTAGCAAATATTATGATGCCAATAAGATCCCTAGGAAGAATGACCCTGGATTATTGCTAGGCTATAATTTGACCCCTTTATATTTGGAGGGTAGATTTTACGTCGAGACAAGTTTTTGGCGCCGTTGTCGGGGAATATTTTGGTGTTAATTGATTTTTGCTGAATTCTTTTTATTTTATTGTTATTTTTTTTCTCGACTACTATTCTTGATATTGTTCTTTGTTTATGTCCGTTTGGTTTCGAGATAATTCTAAGCGATTAGTAAGATCGGAACCTACTAACCAAATTTTAATTCTTGAAAATCAGCAGGTAGTAATGGCAAATAATGCAGATCCAAATGAGGCGCCAGTCGTTCGAAGTCTTAGAGACTACATTTTTCCAACGATGGCTAGCACTCCATCATGCATTGTAGTTCCTGCAAATGCAGCGGTCTTCAACTTCAAACCGGGAATGATTGATCATCTACCACGCTTCCATGGGATGCCATCAGAATATATGATCAGACAATGTGGTAAGGAACAGAGAGAGATGGCGAGAATCATTTTTGATTTATATCAAAATCTCTCTCTTCTCTCTTCATAACCGAGAGAAGAGATGGCGAGAGATGGTGGAGGAGGAGTCCTCCGCTCAGTTCAAGGCTGCCGGCCTCTCAGTCGGCAGTGGCGCCGCCGCTACGGGGGGACGGTGAGAGTGATGTTGGTGAGGGAAAATGGGTTTAAATCTTGGATGGATTCATGGTGCCAAAATCAGGTGGAGCTCGAATTTGGGGATAACGATTTCCAGCCAAGTTATCCGGCGAACTAGGTAAGCACCGAGTTTCTTGTTTTGTTCTTGATTTGGGGTTAAATCTTGGGTTTGATTTCGACTGGGATTTAGAAGTGGCAGCGGCGGTGGACCTTTTGTGGTGGTGGCTTTGGTATTGATCGGTGTGGATTTGGAGGTTTGGGAGATGGAAATGGAGTTGAGCAGTGATGATGGCGGTTGTGGTGTGTGGTGGTTTGGCCATGGCAGTGGTCGGGTGGAGGTGTCTCCGGTGGTTGATTTAGAATTTGGCAGTGTTGGGTTGAGGTGGTGGCTGCTTCGTTTGAGGGATGGTGTGGGTCAATGGCTCGTTTGTGTGGTATCACTTCCTTTGCGAGATGCTTGAATTCAGTGGTTGTTATGTTTTGGGTTGTGGAATTGAAGAAAAGGGGAAAGATCTTACCCAACTTCTTGCAGATTTCAACGTGAGGGATGAAATGGATGAAAAGAGTGAAGTTATATGCAGGCTTGGAATCTGTAAAATCTGTAACGGAAATCCTTTGAATGCAGGAACGTTGAGGGAGATGAAAAATTTCTGAAATTAATCTCTCATGAATGATAAAAATAATTTGGACGTTTGGAAAAAAAAAATCTGAATTTTTGTGTTGGCTGGGGTTACACATAACCTATCCTGATTGAGGTTTAAAAATAATATCAAAATAAAAATTTTGATATTGGATTAAAATGAAATAATAATTTCGGACCAATTTAAAATCGCGATTCGGACTTAAAGATTTAAACAGATTTAAATTTCTTTCTTGAAATCTTAAAATAATTTAATTGGCTAGGCGAACACGTTTTCATCGGGTAGAGTCGTAGCGACAATTTAAATAAATTTAACTTTTATTGTTATAAAATTTCCTCGGTTGCTACAGTAACAATATCTAGAATTACATATGTGACGAGGAAGGTAAATCAATCAATTTAGCTACAAATGTCGTATTTAAATAAGTGTTTCAAAATTTGTATTAACTTCTATTTAGAAATAAAAATTTTTATAAGTTCTTGTGTTCATAATATTTTTTATTATATATTGTGATTCTACGTTTTCCTATAATAAAATATTATCACTATCAAAGATTCCGTGCAACGCACGAGTGTGAAACTAATATATATAATAACAACATAGCCGTCACATAAATTCGCACATAGTTTCCCGCCATTTTTTCTTGTCATTTTAGGAAACTTTATAATTTTATTAATTATTTTAATAACTAAATTATGAAAGTTCAATTAATGCAAAATTAATTATAGGTGACATGTAATAAATGATTTATTGATTTGTAAAAAATAAAACATCTATAAAAAGGTCAAATGATATATTATTTTTATTCTTTTGATAATTATTGTAATATTTTAAAGTAAAAAAAGCATGCAATATAGGTATCAAATTCAAGATCTTAACGAGAAGTTTAATACAAGTTAACTAATGAGACCAAATTCTAAATATATCATTCGTAAAATTGTCTTAAATAATAAAAGTAAAAGTTTTACTTATACTTTTTACTTTTTCCAATATCCAATATTTTTAATTTATCTCATTTAAGTCATAAATGATATCTATTATTTAGTTTTTTATATGTACTTATTCTTTGTTTGAAACCTATTCCACATTAGTAGTTGTTAATTAGACTGCATGATTATCTTGGATTCTTAATTGCTGGTATTAGAAGTTTAAGAGTCTATAATTGAGAATGGTAACGGTCAAAGTACTCCGTTTTCTCTTTAAATATTCGAAAATATTGAAAGTCATCTTACCTGCAACACTTCATATTCTGCTTCTATACATTCAACATTTGTACTCTTAAAAGATCTTAACAAACATCGTGCATACTTGAAGTTAAAACTCCATTGGGCTAGAAAATGGTTTGTACCCAAGCACGGAAAAAATAATAAATGCATGGAAATGATTTTCATAGAAAAAGATGTGTTATGGTCCCAAATTTAACGCACGTTTTTTAAATTTCTAATTGTATTTCAATTTGTGTTGACAACATTGTTCTATAATCTACGTGCATTATTTATCAATATAATTTGTATTCAGAGTAACAGGTTTTAAGCTAC
Source organism: Ligustrum vulgare (assembly GCA_963555705.1). NCBI lineage: Eukaryota > Viridiplantae > Streptophyta > Magnoliopsida > Lamiales > Oleaceae > Ligustrum > Ligustrum vulgare. The sequence goes on along the minus strand of OY743171.1, from coordinate 52,081,441 downwards.
AGTAAAGGGTCACCTCATTAATACTTACAACAATCTATTGAGCGAACATGAAATTTACTGCATTCGGCGCGTCACATTTGTTAAAAATCGAGGAAATTACCCAATAACAAGCCATAAGTTCAGACTCTATTTTTATTTATTTATTTATTTATTTTTTTACAAGACTTACGTCTGGCCAACAACTGACTGTTTTTTCCCTAAAGCAATTTACAATTTAAAGTCTTTTGTTGAAATAACGGGACCAGGTTTGCAACTTTGAATCCTAATGAAGACTCAATGTGTAATATAAAACAATAGTTGAAAGCACATACCCCTCAACGAAGGGCCATTCTTGCTCCAATATTGAACAATGTTGAAAACATAAATAGATACACGATTTCTACTAAATCATGCTGAATAAAATATATATATTAGTTCAAATACATTTTGTAAATTGGACAGCATGAGAAGTTTGTTTGGAGACGTACATTCCACATAGTTCTTAAATGGAGTAAAATGTTTTGGTGTGTATAACCACGAGTTGAAGCTGAGAGTCGATGCTCCAATAATGTTGTTGAGAAATATTGATTATGCTTCGAGATTGTGCAACAGAACTAGGTTAATTATTTCTATGCTTGAACACCATGTTTTGGAGGCCTCAATTCTATCGGGGAGTAATGCAGGGCAAAATGTTTTTATTCCAAAAATGTCGTTAACTCTTTTAGATCCAATGTTGCTTTTTAAAATTTCAAAGAAGAAAGTTCCCTTTAATAGTATCTTACGCCATGACGATCAATAAGAGTCAATGAAAACTATCCCACGTTGGGATTTTCTTGGGAAGATCAGTATTTAGTAATGATCAACTATATGTAACAATATCTAGAATTACATATGTGACGAGGAAGGTAAATCAATCAATTTAGCTACAAATGTCGTATTTAAATAAGTGTTTCAAAATTTGTATTAACTTCTATTTAGAAATAAAAATTTTTATAAGTTCTTGTATTCATAATATTTTTTATTATATATTGTGATTCTACGTTTTCCTATAACAAAATATTATCACTATCAAAGATTCCGTGCAACGCACGAGTGTGAAACTAGTATCTTTATAAAATACCTGATTTTTAAAAATTTGCACTTTGAGATTTTGTATTTATGTACTTTACTGATTTTTTTGAAAATAATACCATTTAAATCCTAATTCATTAAAACATTAAGTATCTATTTAATAGCTATGGTGAAATTTAGGTGGAAAAAAAATAAATTCTTGAGAACTTATTTTCTTAAGAATTTGAAGTTTAATGTGTTTGAATTGATTTAATTTTCTAGTTAGAATTTTGGAAACTTTTCAAATTTTATTTTTTGATTGACATTATTTTTTATGAAAAAAAAATTTAGCTATTTTAATCAATTTTTTTTTTTTTCACACTTGACCATAATAATATTAACTTTTAAAAAAAATGAATCAATTAACAACAAAAATAATATTATTTTTTCATGTAAGTTGAAAAATCGAGTGATGAGATTTGATCGAGAAAAAAGCATAATTTACATGGTTGCATGAAAAATTGTTTTCCGTGGCAAAAATAAACTCACCATAAGGTAACAATTGAAAAAAGGAAAATAATTTACCATTAAACACACCCAAACAGAAAGCTTTACTCATAATTGGGGGTGGGTTGGGAGGCCCGCTCAAGCGAGTTCTGCAAAGTAAGCAGCGTCAACGCTCGGCCAGCCTATAACCCCTCCATAAATTCCTGCACCATTTTTCTGAGTAATCGGTGCTGCGGACAGCTCTCACCGCCCGCTTTGTTTTCCTTACTCATTAGTTTAAGGCAGTTCTTAAAGTTGCACTCCCCTCAATATTTATAATCTATTTTTTCACTAAGATATCTACAATGTTCGATGTGGGAAGTGCAACCCCCGAATTCCTTGAATCAATTTCATAAATTGTGTTCCTGTACCCATTTGATTTGAATCTCTTTCTGTCACTTCTTCGTTGCGTTGCCTTGATCCTTTCTGACGATGATAACTATGCAGATTCTCCTCAAATTCTCCCAAGTATTTGAAAATGTTTGCTGATAAAAAGCCAATTCTGGTGAAATTAGCATCAGTGATATTGATTCTCATGATAAAGAGGTTTTCTCCCCTACAGAGTCCTCGCACAAATCAATATTCCACATTTTTATCATCGAATTCTCCTGTATTCACACCGTAAATTCTCCAAAACTCTGGCAAAACCTCTCCAAACGCTTAACCCGCTTTCCCACTTCCCAATCTCATTTCAAAATCTTCTTCAATACCAGCGACAGATCTACCCTTGATCGATTTTTTCAATCTCTTTGAAGTGTTTGTTTCCCTTGTTGCAGTGGATTTTTTTCCCCAGAAATTTTCCTGTTTGATTTTTCCGAGTATTCAATATTTTATTTTTAGTTTTTCTTCATCTTCCATGGACTTCAAGAAACTCACATTTTCAGACCGGTTTCCACCATTTGCATCATCTCCAAGAAGAAAGGTAGTTTCACGGTTTGGTTTAGGCATTGTGTTGTCATTTATTGTTTTGAGTATTGTCCTTTTTAATATCTCTTTCAAGAATCCATTTTTTAGCCCAGTTTTTCTGGGTTTTAACAATTTGTTTTCTCGGAATAATAGTTCTTTTCATTTTTTGCACTTTCCTTCTTCTCTGGCTTTGATGCTAAAAATAGTGCTAATAAGACTACATTTGCTCAAAATTGCAACATTCGGGGGATATAGATGAAATTAATGAAGAAAATAGTAATAAAACTAGAAATTGTGTGAAGGCTGTCGGGAAAGATGTGGTTTTGTGGAATGTCAAAGAGGCGAATATGTCTGAGAAGTTAAAAGATGGAAGCTTCATCTGTGGGAAAGGGAACATTAAAGTAAAAATTAATGAGAAAATGGGGTCAGATCGCTGATAAAAATGCAACCAATTTTAATGTTAATGGGAAATGAATGGAATTGGTAAAAAACCCATGTGGGGAATTCCTCTGAGAGTGTAAAGAATGAAAGTATCATTGTTGTTAAGGAAACTATTGAGGGAAGGGGGGGGGGGGGGGGGGTCAGTGTGAATTCGTTTGAAAAATCAGTTGAATATGTACACTCTTTGAAAGAGAAAGCCCCTTTAGATGGTCATGCGTGTAACTAATTGCACGTTTAATGGAGATGATTCTGGTTCAAGGAATAAATCAAAAAAGGGTAATGGTGCAAATAACAGTTCTTTCAAGAACTGGAACATCTTTATTGGTAGATGGGTGAGAGATGATACAAAGCCGTATTATCCTCAAGGTTCCTGCCCGTATATTGACAGATCCATTTAGAGTGTCGATAAATAGGATCGATGCATCAAATGTAAATAGTTCTAAAGTATCATAGCCAACTTGATGAAGTGTATTGTTTTTCACAGTAAGCAACAATTTCATTTAGAAGTACTTCTATTCTTTTGCCTTTGCCATCTTAGAGGATGTTTTGGAAGGGTTTATGAATGGTTTAATTTATAAATAGATAGAATTGAGTGGTGGATGAATGAGTAGTACTTGTGGGCGGCATCTGGATAAAAAAAATAATGTCTTTGAGCAGCTAAACATTAGCCTATGCTCAGAAGAAAGTTGCAATTTATGGGGGTCATTTGCCAACAATTTATTTGTCCAATCATCCTTATCACCTTTGCAGGCAGTTTCCATGAGACTTGGAGAGACACTTTACCATAGATGATAAGAAAGCAGTGGTTTGTGGTGAATTTTGATGTATTAATTCGGTATGTTACTAGTCTGGCTGGCGGCTGCAAATTTAAGTCAATGCTGCTGGGTCTAATCCAGAAAGATTGTTTTCGCCTGGAATTTTCTAAACATAATTCTGTGGGGACAGGGATGGTCAAGGAACTTATCGGAGGCTATAAAATTAAATACCATGTAAATGGTTCGGATAGCGACCCCATTGAGATTGACTTCACTCCTCCGTTCAGATTTGTGGAGTCCATTCCTTTTGTGTTGCCTCCGCATTTGCTTGATTGTGTCCTCTAAGAGACGTCATCTGTTTAAACTTCCACCGGAGAATTGATATGATAGATGAGTTGAAGAAGATGGCAAATCTAAGCATACCAAAAGATATCGCCAGTGAGGAAACTAATAAATATCTGGGAGGTGCATGTGTAAAGTCTGATATCAAATGCCCTCCTCAAACGACTGCTAGATTGTCAGACAGAAGTTCTATTTGTTCACTTTTCTGTGAAATTAGTCGTCTAGTGTGACTGTGAATTGTGAAGTGGAATCCAGCCCCTTGGCTAATGGTTCATTTTTTGTTTAACTTTTTGTATTTATGCAAATTCCCATGCTATTAGACTGCCATGCAATCCCTGTATACAACTATCATAAATCCCAAAAGAAGATTTGAAACAACTAGATTGAGCTTGAAGAAGTGTTGTTTGCTGTGCTAAATTTCTCATGTGGTTTTTCTTTGGTAGATCCGAATGGCAGGTCGAGACCAATTTTATTGTGTTCGTGTTTATTGTTTGAGATTTTGGACTTCAGATATCCCATGTTGCTCAGATTCTTCACTTTTAAAGAAGTACCCGCGACAGAAACTCGGGTATGGAACATGGGTATGGGATCCTTCTCGAATTCTTTTAACCAAAAATGATACTTTATATCATTTAAATCAAAAGATAATCTTTTGTATCTTTAAAAAATGCATCTATTATTATTAATACATAAATTTCTAAAGTAATTTGAAATTTATAAGACGTATTCATGCATATATGTCAAAATTTTGCGTCTTTTTAGCCGTGGTCACGTATTTTAGGATTTGGAAAAAAAAAAAAAAAAAAAAAAAAAAAGTCCGACAGATACGTACCCGTACCTGAGTCAGAGCAACATAGCAGATATCATGACGGATACATTTAGGAGTTTCTAATCCATATCAGGTTATTGACTACTTCAAGGTCCCGTTTTATTGTGTTAATATGTAGTAGTGTGAGGAAAGACATGCCCGACCAGGAAAATGATATGAAGATTTTAAGGTTACGACATTACGTTGGGTGCTGCATTCTTTGTCTTTAGATGATAGACAGTGTAGTGTTCCTACTTCCTACAGTCAATTGTTCTATGTTATTTTAGAGATCCCTACACTCGTTCATATTCTGCTGTTTATCTTATGTAACATTATTTATCCTTTTGCAACCTTTGAAGTTAAAATTTTAAAATATTTTCTTAATGTAACTAGATGTTTCCACATTAATTTGACTGCTGAAGGAGTATTACTACCTACCTAGAATCCCAAAAAAAAATAGCTTGGGCTTTGGCACAAGTTAAAAACTATCCATGAATGATAAATCCATAAAAATTTGACCAATGATGAAAATCTCAGTATATGAATTATTGTTAGACTTGAAGTACGAAACACTTAAAAGTGTAAAGACAGTAAGTACTTGCGTAAATGAAAAAATATTATCTAGTCGTAAAATATAATTTGCTGCACATCTTATGACTAGATCACCGACCATAGGCAAGAAAAAAAAAAGGAAGAACAACCGCTACAGCTTCACTTCCTTAAAAATACATGATATGTGGTGGATGAAATTATAATTTAATCACAAGCTTGAGTTCATCGATATACCATTGAGTGAGATCAAAATTACTGATTCTCACCTTTGTTATTTTAGGAATTTTCTTTGATGTATCAGTTGATCACGGTACGTTTGGATTTCAAGCGAAATGATTATATTTTATATTCGTGAGAAATAATATACATTTAAGGGTGTGTTTGATTGGAAAGATGGAAAATGAGTGGAAATAAAATATTTTTCAGGGAATTAATTTGTCAAGAAATTATTTTCTTGGAAAATATCAATTGAAGTATTTGATTGGATTAATTTTTCAGGTAAAAAAAAATGAGGAATTTTCCTAATTTTGTTATTTGATTTACATTATTTTTTTGTGGCAACTAAAATAAAATTTAACCAATTCAATGAAAATAATATATATATATATATATATATATATATATATATATATATTAAAATTTTCACTCATTTGTACTTGATAGTAGTAATAATTTTTGAAAAAAATAAGTCAATCAATAACAATAAAAATAATAAGACGTGACGAAATAACTTTTCCACCTAAGGTGGTAGGTGGAAAATGTTTTCTCACCAAATATGTAAGAAAATATTCTCAAAGCAAATGTGTTAAGGTGTGCTTTAATTAATTGTACTTTGTAAAATATTTTTCTAGTCAAATTTGTCAATCAAACACCAACTAAATGGAAAAGGTGAAAAATATTTTCTTTGGACAAGATATTTTTTAGGGAAATTTGGCTACTCAAACAGAGCTTAAATGATTATATATACTTCAATCAATTGACAACTGTAATATAAAATATGTCTGAAATATACAAGCATAATCATTGAAGATTTAATATGCTTATAATAGAATCACTTTGAAATGGAATGTGATCGAGCGCGTAAAATGAATTCACATGAAGAACGGTATACATAACTCTATAAGATAATGCCCCCTGTTTGGTGAAGATAAAAATTAGATTTTTAATAGATTTTGATAAAAGTTAATGAGATGTGTGAATGAAAATTTTTGAATCCCATAAAATATGTGGTTGAGATTGATCGTTGACTTTGATTTACATTAAAATATAAAATTTAAGTTGTACCAAACAAGACAATATATTAAAAATTAAAATTAAGGTGTACCATTATTGTTAATTATATTTGAAAACTTTAGTAGATGATTTTCAAAAGCAAATTCATGGTTAATTATTTATTTAAAGTGAATAAGTCACTTATGGATTTGAGAATTGCATTAAACTTATTGATGAATATTGATTATATAATATGGTTCAATGTAGCATATTTAAATGATTGAAAATATGATATAGTCCTTTAAGTTAAAAGGAAGAATTGAATTTATGCACGTAGAACAAATAATATGAGATATGAACTATTTATATATGCTTGGAGAACAAATTTGATATTGCATCAATTAACAATTGAAATAATGATAAAAAATATCAATATAATTGTAACGTTCTCATAAGGAGAAGCTAATACGCGTTGCACTCTTTTTTCCTTAATGCACTCAAGTGACACTGTGGATGATTTATTTACAAAAATATTGTCAACATCCATATTGAATAAATTGGTTCACGAGATTGAAATGCATCGACTCAATGATTTATGGTGATCAATAGGGGAGTAACTGTACTTTTTTTTTCTTCTCTTAGGATTTGTTTCATTGAGATTTCCTGATGATGTTTTAATAAGACAATATTTATTTTAATACTCCAAAATAAATGTATTCATTTTTTCTTCGTTTGATAATTTTGTTCCATTAATTTTCATCAAACCAAGTTTTAATGAGACAGATATGTTGTAACATGTCTTTCAAACGGAGCGTTGTAAATAATATCATTCACTAATAACATATTATTATTTTTTATATATATATATATAAATCAATGTTCTAAAACAAGCATTTGAGCACCGCGTTCGCGCGCTTAAGCGCGACACGCAAGTCTCCCGAGCGCGACGCGCAAGTCTCCCGCGGCGATTCAAGCAAAAGCGTGGAAAACGCGGTCAAAGAAACATCTTTGACCAAAAAGACGTGCCTAGGCACTGCTAAGCACGCGTAGGCACGCCTACTGCACACTTTTTTATTATTAATTATTAATTTTAGAAAATATTAAACTGATTGAGAAAGGACAACCATTAGTCGGCCCAAGCCACAGTACCTCACCCACACCAAAAAGCCCATTATATAGCATTATTCACTCACACCCTAGTGCTATTCTTCCGATGTGGGATAAATGGATAATGCATTTCCATTATGCAGCGTTATTGTCTCTTGCAGTCTGGTGATTTACCCCAAACATCAACAAAACCAGTCATCTTCGATTGCAGGTAAAATTAATCCGATTGAGTTCACCCACTGGGTCAACACTCCATTTGCTTCAACCTTCCTCTTCTGTGCTTCAAATCAAGTCAGTTACTGTAAGAATAATGTCGAAATTAAAGCTCTCAATCAAACGTGTTCTCGTGTTTCACTATCTGATTTTCTTAATCAAAAGTTGCACAGAAGCTCTATGCTTTCCACATAGTTCAGGGGAAGGAGCACTAAGCCATGAATAATTGAAAAGTTGTGCTGAAGGAGCAAGTGGTAGTAAGCAAAGAGGAGATGCAATGTGAATTGTTCTCTAGATTGTGTTTTTGAAATGTTCAAGCATGTTGAGAAGGGTAAAAAAGATTACACCGATTCTTGTGGTAATAACGTGATTGAGATTATTGAAACAGGTGACCTACAACAATCAAGAAAAAGAAAAAGTTTGTTTGAAGAATTAGTGAATTACAAGGTCACGATGAAAAATCATCTGCAAGAAGGAAAAAGTTTGTCTGAAGAAAAAAGTTTTTCTGAAGCAAAATTGCAAAATTTGAGATTAACTTTTTGTTAACAATTTCAAAAGTATTTGTACAATTTAAATTTAATATGTAAAAATTGTCTAATTTTTGCCTTTTTCAATTATTTAATGGTTTAGATTGATTAAAAATAAAAATAAAATAAAAAAATTGAAAAACGTTTTTTTAACACTTACTCACGTTTAAGCTTGTAAAGCTTGATACTCGGACTTTACGCTTCGTCACGTTTTTTAGAGCGCGCTCGCGCGCGCGCGCACACACACACGAGGTTATGGATCTTAATAAAATTCAAATTTATTGACTTATAATTTCTTCTCTTTTCTCTCTATCCCCTGTTTTGTATTCATAAAAATAAACTTTTTAGTAAATTTTGATAAAAATTAATGAAATGTGTGATTGAAAATTGTGAGTCTCATAAAAAGTGTAATTAAGATTTAATGTTAATTTTGAATTAGATTAAAATCTAAATTTCAAGTTCTACCAAATAGGAGATTTAATCTAATTACCAATTTTCTTAAATAAACCTGTTTGGTACGGATTAAAATCCAAATTTTAATATTAAATAAAAGTCAACAATTAATTTTAACTATTTATTTCATATGATTTACGCCCCCTTCCACAAACATAAGTTTGTTTCTATTTTCACATAAATTAAGAAAACATAATTAATATATGTTGAAACTATAAATTTGCTTACTTTTTACCTAATATACCCATACATTGAATAATGTGTAGTTTATATTTGTTGATAATAATGCATATTAAATAGTGATATATTAAAAGATTTAAGATAATATATTCTCAATAAGGAAAGTTGTTTATAATTTGAAGCAAAATATAAAGAAAAAGGAAAAATGAGCACAATGAGGAGGGAGTACCCCTTCAACCATCCATTCTATTAATATTTTTCAATAGTCAATACCTGATTATGGATGGCAATGAGGCGGGTTCGGGGCCGCCCTGTCCCGGACCCGAAAACGCCCGGTCCCGCCCCTGACCCGCGAAGTCGCGGGGCGGGGCGGGGCGACCTCCCGCCCCGTTAAGGACCCGATTTTTTTTAAATAAATAAATTGGTAATGAAATTTTACGTGAAAAATTTAGGCGTTAAACTAGTTAGAACTTTAAAAATAATATGTATATACTTGAAGAAAAAAAATCAATAAACAATATAATGGTATAGCGATTGTATATTCTCATATCCCTAAATTCCACCAATGTTCAATTCTTCTGAACTTCATCAAATTTATTTTAGTTTCTCATTTCATTATTAAAAAAAAAAAAAAAAATACCGGGTCACGGGGCGGGACGGGTCCGCCCGGAACCCGCCCCGCGGACCCGACGAGACGGATAATTTTCGGGGAGGATCAATTCGGGTCCTTCGTATTTTTTTGCCATCCCTGATTTTATAATCCCTGTACCTGATTTTATAATTCACGGTCAAAATACGAAAACGGTGAAGACCTTTATACCCCTCCGAATTCATTTCAACTATTGTAATGACACTGTTTCCCTCTGTTGTTGGTAAATAAGCAACGACCTCGAGCTTTTCAAGATTTGTCGGTGCATCCATTCAAGATCCGGCGTCCAATCTTGCGCCATATCTCAGATCCGATTTCCCGAATTTTTGTAAGAAAATTCCCATTCAATTTCCCTGTTATATATGATTGCCAGATTGAATTTCCGGTTTTCATTTCTGCAATTCAATTCATATTCTACATTTTGGTTTCAATGTTAATATGACGAATGGTTCATTTTTAATGTTGGGGGATTGTTATGAGGTTGGAATATTAGACTATTGGGTTCAAGGTTTGTAACGACGTTAAAACTGATTTCTTATTTTGATGTGGATTTTATTTGAAATTAAATTGATGTACCAATCGATAAATGGATACTTCGGAGATTCTCACTGCTAATATTATTTAACGTTCTTTTCAAATGGATATTTCGGAAGAAAAAGTTACTGCAATTCTGTTTTCATAAACTATTGAGCTTAATTTAATGTTATGATTATTTATTTATTTATTGATTTATTTTTAGTCAGGAATATATCCATTTTTCTATAAGGCTATCACTAGAAAATTAATTTATTTTTCAAATAAACAGTTTGCTGATATTCGGAGACACGGAACTTAAAATTGATTTGAATTTGTTAGAAAAAATCAATTCGGATTGCAGCTGATTTACTTTATAAAGCAATAATTTTAAAGCACTTATTCCAATCTCTAACACCAATTCATGGTGACTACTGGATTGAGTCCATATATGCTTATCAAATGAATATTAGGATTTGTTTGCTGTAAATTATTATGGCTCATATCCAAGTTCACAAAACAGAAAACACTTGACATGCATTTATATATATGGCGAAGCCTTGTTGAGAATCTGTTAACATTGGTTGACAATCCCTGCTAGGTGATAATGTTTTGTTTGGTACCCTTTATACACCGTGTTTTTCTTCCAATAAAAGTTCTTGGGATCTGTCTATTGGAAAAAACAGTTTTCTTTTCGATCCTTTTCCAGTCATCTGATTGCCCTAACGACTCCTTGCGATTAAATCATATATCAGTAATTATCTTTATAGCATGATTCCTGTGGTGATTCTCTTGTATCTCTTATGACCTGTTCTTTAAGTTTGTCTGTTTTCCATTTTGTCCTACTTAAGCATAAACTGTTATTGTTAACATAGAAGGAAGGAAGCTGTATTTTCTATATAATGGACTATTTAAAGACTAAATAATAACCAAAAAGTTGTGTATATGGGATGCAGATAAGCGATGATAAAAGAACAAATTTAGTTATCCTAGTCTCTTTTCCAAGGGCATAGGAAGATTAATAGAATTATCCCTGTTAGGTAAAGAAGAAATAATGGTACCTTTCTCTGGCCAGAATTATGACATTGCATGGAGAGAAGAGGATTTGTCACTTTTCTGTAAATTTTGTTGATTGTTCCACCTGGAATAAACATGTTCAATAAAGTTATTAGAATTATTTTTTGGAAGCAATTTACCAAGGTCAAGGTTTGACAAAAAAAGGGGGTAAAACTGGTGGACTAATAGAAGAGGTTGGTGAACGGAAAATTCAAGTTGTTGTTCTGTAGAAAATTTGAAGAAACAATCTTTCCTAGAAAGCTCCTGAAGAAGTTCTTTCAAAAATATGGTTGATTTTCATAAAAATGTGCCATCAAATGAAAAAAGATTTATTTAGTAATTGGATTGTAGCATTTACAGCCTTTTTGGGTAGGAAAATACCTAGAAAAAATGGACGAACAACTCGAGGGTCTACTTTACCTTGAGATTAAGAATGATCATGAACAAACGCAAGGCACTAAAAATCCCGAAATGAAGAGACGTAAACAAATTTATAGCTTGTTTGGACTTTGGTTCAGTAGAAATCGGAGAGATTTTTGAATGTTTGGTTGAAAAGTTGTTGAAAAGTGTGTAAGGTGGTGGGTCCCATAAAAATGTTTTGTTGAAAATGAATTTGTGGACAAAATTGTTGGATTTTTCCTTGGACCAAACAATGCCTTATTGTAGGATGCAGCTCCTGAAAAACATCTAATGAGGTTTTAAATTTAAGAATGCGGGTTGGAATTCTATTGATAAGATAACAAGATGTAAGAATTTCTTCTCCCCAAAAATATTTATGCACCCCACTTGTAAACATTACTGAATGGAAAACTTAAAAAGATGCCGATTTTTCCTTTTGGTTAAGCCACTTTGCTGCTTAGTGTCAACACACGAGGATTGATGAACATCATTTGACTCCTAAAAGATAGCGCACAATAACCTACTATGCTAACTATTTTTGACATCTTGTACTTAACAAAAAATTAGACTACAATGTTGATTTATCTATCCATATTTTCTCGTGAGATTTATTAATCATTATTGCGCAAACATAGATTTTTTTTTTTTAACTCAATTCTTGAACTAGCAAAGTTTACCGTACAGCAAAAGAGCTACTATGGGAGTGGACACTCAAGGTTGGCGTTTGGAATTAAACAACGACCAATGGGTAGCACTCCCTGTTTCTGGTCAGCGGCCTGCAGCTCGTTACAAGGTGCTGATCATTTACGAATTAAATTCTATCAAATATCTAAGCATTGTTATCACTTTCTATCTCCTTTGCTTCTTCTTTGATCAGGGAGATAAGATTGCTGCATGATATATATATATATATATAATTTTTTTTTTTTCCCTTTTTTGCTTTTCATCTGCTCTTTATACATTTTTTGGAAAACTTGCTCCCTATCTATATTTTTCTTGCAATGCAGCATGCCGCAGCTGTTGTTGATGACAAGTTATACATCACCGGTGGAAGTCGTAATGGTCGATACTTATCTGATGTTCAGGTATTGTTCTAATCTTATTCAATGTTACCGGCCAAAGTTCATTTTATTCTTCGTATTTTATCAATTCATCTGAACATCTGTAGGTTTTTGATCTCAAAAATTTGACGTGGTCAACCATGAAACTGAACACAGAAGCAACTAGTGTGAAAGTCAAAGATGGCAAACAACTTGATGTTTTACCAGCGACTGCTGGTCACAGCGTGGTATGATATTGCTAAGAATTATTGTATCTCTCTGCTAGTTTACTCTTCTGATGCTTTATTTGTCATTTACTTCAAGTGAATTCTGTTATCGTTTTTTGAACTGGCAATTCATTTCTAACACTACCCAATTTAGGGTTTTATTTTGCATATATTTGTAATGTATTAGTTAATTGATGTAGAGATGATACTATATCTCCAGATTAAGTCGGGAAATAGATTACTTCTAATTGCTGGTCTATGGAAGAATGCTTCTGACAAAGTAACAGGTTTGTTCCCTATGAATCCATCTTGCTTTTGGAAACCCAAAAAAAAAAAAAAAACTCTGATAATTATTTGGCCCCCCTAGATCATCCTGCAAGAAAACCTATTCGGCTTTATTCATTTGTTTTTGGTGCAAATCTGAAGATATTGATTCTCTGCTTTTTTGTGTGGTATGCAGTGTGGTTCATTGATCTTGAATCAAACAGTTGTGGTGTCTTGGAAACTTACGGAAATATTCCGGTAGTTGACTGATCCATGGACTCCTTATTTCTCATTTTTTTTGGGTTATATCCTTGTTGGCAATTTAATGTTTCAGGAGAACAGAATTTTGATTCTGTCTCCATTATTTTGTATTTATTCACATATATTCTTAGCTTAATGATGTAGGCACCGTTTGGAATCTTTTTTTTGCAAAATAAATAGAATGTTTGTTGTCAAATCAAAGAATTTAATTTTTTGTTGATTTATTTGTGTTTTCGAGGTAAGATGTGGGGTTAAAAATTGGAGAGAGAAAATGTGAATGGTTAAAAAGTGGTATGGGAAATTGTGTAAATTAATTCAAAATCATCATTTCAATTTAATCCATAGCCGAACGGTGGCGTAATTTAATTGGTTTTTTTTATGTTGTTTAATTAGGTAGCTCGCAGTGGGCAATCTGTAACACTGTTTGGTTCCAAACTTATCATGTTTGGTGGAGAAGACAGGAATAGACGGCTGCTGAATGATGTCCATGTTCTTGACCTGGCAACAATGTCATGGAGTGCTATTGAGACTACGTACGTATCTATTCACATTTGCACGCAACTAATTGCATAATTTTGGAAATGTTCTTAGCATTTTGTTATACGCTGATAGGCAGACATCTCCAACACCCAGATTTGATCACACAGCTGCAGTTAATGCTGAGCGCTACCTCCTTATTTTTGGTGGATGCTCTCATTCAATTTTTTACAATGACCTGCATGTGTTAGACCTGGAAACAGTAAGCTTAACCTCTTTGTCTGCATTTTCCGTTCCCCAAGCATGTTTATTGTATTCAGCATATTCCTTATACATTTAATTCTGTCATGGCATCCAAGTTTTATTTGAAGTCAATATACATTTTTGCTTTTGAATAGTTAGCAAAAAAAAAAAAAAAAAAAAAAAAATCATTTTTCGATGTTTAGGTTGATTAAGAAACAACTTCAAAGCGATTCTCCAGTGAACACAGTTGAAGCTTTTATTCGTTTATGATATTTTGTTATAACTATCTTTTTCATCCCATGAATCTGATGATCTCAGAAGACTCCTTCACAAACTAAAATCATATATTTTGGTGAAGGGTGCTTTTGTTCTCTGCAATCTTGAGTCTTGTCTTGCTGATATATATCACCACATCCTCATTTTCCCTGTGAAGGTGGAAAGGTCTACATTGTATCCTAAGTTGCTCAATTTACTGAATACTTGTCAGGCAAGCATAATATATCTTTAGCGGATGCAGAATTTAAGGGAGACCTCATTTTAATTTAAGCCAGTTTACAGCCCTAGTAAGGGAGAGTATATTTTAATGTAAGCATGTTTGCAGTCCAAAATTTGTAGGCGTAAAATTAGAAAATAGATATTGATTTATTTAGGTAAATTTCTTCTTGCTGGGGATTTTTATAAATAAATAGGACTAATTTGTTAAATAATTCAGATATTGATTTACGATGCCTAGTATTACTGAGATGCTCGCTCTAAATGTTCTTCTGGCTCTTTTGATGCCCCCTTTTTACTTTCTTCTCTTCTCTTCTCTTCCCTTGTCTTTCTTTTTCTTTACTGTTCTAAATCAACTAGTCCTACCAGATTTTATGTGAAAATTGAAGGAACTAGAGAAAGATTTCAAAAATGATGCTGATTCAATTAAGTTCCTTCTCTTGTTGTAAGCTTGTTGGGGCTATTTTATTTTTGAATGATAAGAGTTCACTATCAATCACAACTGTACTGTAATCCCTCTTTCAAGGTACAGTTTTACGAGTTCTCTCTAAAGTTTTGATTCTTGTGGGTGCAGTTTATACTTTCCATGCCTTTGTTTGTACTGTTTGTATTACAGTGGACTTAAAACACAGACCTATACAAGACAGAAAAATTCTTCATTGCATGATGTTCTCCTATCTAATATTTTCTGTCACTCTAATTGTTCACCATTTTCAATTGCCATGATGAAACATCAGTATTTTGATGTATAGTAGATGTATCATTTTAATGTATAGAAGATTGATTATTACATTATTTCTATATATTGAGCAGATGGAGTGGTCCCAACCACAAATTCAGGGTGATTTGGTGACTCCAAGGGCTGGTCATGCTGGTGTTGCAATTGATGGAGATTGGTTTATAGTTGGTGGTGGGGATAATAAAACTGGTGGGTGAAATTTTTTTGGTAATATTAAATTCCTTTCCTTGTGTTAGTTCATGCTCAATCATTGATACTAGTTTGGATGATTGGCCCTCTGTTTGCAGGTGCCTTGGAAACCCTTGTGATAAACATGTCTAAACTAGCTGTATCCAAGTTGACAAGTGTAAAGGAAAGAGATCCACTGGCTAGTGAGGTCACTACACTCGGTTTCATTTCCTAATATAAGAAAATGTTGAGCAAATATTGTGGTTATTTAAAGGTGTTCATATGTATGAAATCAAGGGGAATATTAAGAAACTGTCACGAGCTTTGCATAGTCTTCTACACCTGAAGAAGTCTGACATTCTTACAGGATTTTCTTTTGTAACTAATTTCCATCGGTAGAATGATAAACCTCTTAATTCATTTCTGAGCCCCTCAACCCCCAACACACAAACATACAAGGTTTGGAGTACTGTATTCTTTGCTGAATAACTTGCAAATCAAATAATAAAATATATTGATATTACAGAAGCAATTAATTTGAGAGGAGATCTTTCTTCTTCTTTTCAAAGAGAAAATATAAACACTCCATTTTAGCTAAAGATGACCCCCACCCCTCTCTCCCATCTTACTCTTCCTTCTGTTCATAATGCTATTTTAATGCACATCCAGTTCCCGGATCAAAATATCTTTTGCTTTTGTTAATTATGTTTCAAGTCGCCCTACTAGAGCTTTTAGTAACACAACCTAGATTCATCACTCATGCATTATAGATGCTGTTTTTTTATTCCATTTCCAGATGAAAGAAAGGCCTCTATCCTTTTTTTTTTTTTTTTTTTCTTTTAAAATGGGTTAGCTCATTATTGAGAAAATGAAACTAAATGCTAAATTCTCCTCCAGAGAACTCAACTTCGTTTTAGGTTGATATATTGAAATCTCCTGTTCCCAGCCCAATAGTTCCATTCTGGATGAGTATAATGAGTCAAACTAAGATATTGTCAAATTTAATTTCTGAAAAAGTTGCGTACAAATGAGATAAACATTGTTCTATGTTAAAAGTCAAGCAGGCAATTAGTAATAGTTTTTATTTATTTTTTCAATGGTAGACATCAATAGGTGTAAAGAGTTCATCACTGCTTCTTGTTTATTCAATGTTTGGTGCGTCCACTATTTCCAGGATATGTGATTAATTTTACACATTGAATGGAAGATTTCTCCTTTTCTTGTTTGTCCTTTGCTTGTATACATTAGTTTGTTAGTTTTAATCATTTTCCTCTGTGTTATGGAGGGAGGGAGGTGCTTCAATTGAAGTTTGCAATGTGATCAATTTTGTTTCTAGATCTGATTTTTAAGTACTACTGTGCATGACCTGTCTCTTTGCATTCTGTTACTGAATTACTACCGAGTGAAAATGATGTCTAGAATTTCTTGGCAACTACACGGTGAAATATACTTTTGGTTCTAACATCTCTAGAATTTTTTCGTATGGTAAATTTTGGTATATCGACTTATTTTTCAGTATTATCTGCTGCCTGCTTAAATGCTTTGAAGATATGCTTCCAACGGTAAATTTAGTGAACATGATTAAAAAATAATAAAAAAATAAAATAAAATGGAGCTGCAAGTAGTTCCTGTGTCATTCCCTTCCAATTTGAGTTGTATCACTTGCAATTCTTTTACTTAAGTTCCCTATATGTGCACAGAAGTCTGATGTGATACCATGAACAGGGAATCAGTGTCTCCTCAGCATTGCTAGATGGTGAGAAGTTTTTGGTTACATTTGGTGGCTACAATGGGAAGTATTACAACGAGGTAACATTTTTTCTTATTTTACGAGTGTGTCAAGTTTCTTTACCATGACGAACCATGCTTAGGTCCTGGAATCTACATATTATACATAAAATGACTTGCATAGATTAGTTAATTCTATGTATTAAAGAAATCATAGAATTAGTTGCCTCTTATGGGAAACGGAGACATTATTATGGGGATAAATGGGTGAAAAAATATCTTAAAATTATAGGACACTGGCAAGCTTATGATATAGAAATAAATTTATTTTGCTATTACAGGAAAGTGGACTATCTTCAGCATGTAGTTCTTTAGTCATAATATTAACACATCAGCTTGCAGTTCCATTTTAGGTTTAATTATATAAACAGAACATAGCAGGTGCATTATATTCTATTACTTTCACAAAATGCTAGATGTAGTCTATGCCAGGCTCTATTTATGTATCATCTTTAACATTACATTGTCTAATTATAAGATGGTTTTTCGTGGTAAAATTTCTTAGTTTCAATGAAAATATAGTGAATTTTGTAGGCAGTTAGGATGAAAATGTATGTAATCGATTTGGTGCTTTTGGTTCACCTTGAGTTATATCCCAAAATAGTCGTCACTAACTTATTCCAAATGGTGTCTTGAATGGCCTGGCCGTGTCGGTATTATGTAAATTAATGTGCCCCTGGCGTCCTACTAATTGCTCATATAATGGCTTTATATTATGCTAAAAGACAACTGAAAATCCCTTCTCATCTGTTTGTTAAAAGTTGTGTGTTTAAAAAGTAAAAACATGTTTTTTTTTTTTTAAAAAGTAAAATATGTGGTTGAAAAGTGAAGAGAGAAAATGTGTGTGGATAAAAAGTGGTTTGGGAAATTTTGTTGTTTAGAAACATGTTTTTAAACAAGTTTGCCAAATAGAGGCTCTTGATATATATATATTTAGGGATCTTTCTATGTTCACATTTTTTGCCTCATTTTGCTCCCTCTGTGGGTAGGAGGACCATTTTTTTGCTAAATGTTATAGTTCAGTTAACCTATGCATGATGGCGATCTCGGTTTTTCCTCATAATATAGGTATTTGTAATGAGGCCCAAACCCAGGTACTCTTTACATCCCAAGATATTTCAATCACCAGCAGCTGCGGCAGCAGCGGCTTCTGTTACTGCCGCATATGCCTTGACAAAATCTGAAAAGTTAGACTTCCCCGAGAAAGAAGATCCAAATTTTAAGGTAATTCCAGTGGATACCTCTCAGCAGGATATGTCAGCTGAAATTAATTCAATCAGAGAAGAAAAGAAGATTGCAGAAGCCTCAGTTGTTGAAGTTATGGCAGAGAACTCCACTCTCAAGGCTAAGATTGAAGAAACAAACACAAATTATGCTGAGCTATCCAAGGTGTGTCTCAGAATAAACTATTAGTTCTGTTTCAGTATTATATTATCACGGATGTCTTCATTTTCATTAACTGGTTTCAGGAACTACATTCTGTTCAAGCTCAACTTGCAGCAGAGAGATCAAGATGTGCTAAACTGGAGGTCCGACCTTGTGTATTTTTAACCTCTTTTCAGATTTCTTTGACTATTTTTTCTATGTTCCTGAATAAAAGTTTAAATTGTTAGTTCATCCATCTGTAATGTCATCATCAGGCACAAATAGCAGAGGTACAGAAGATGTTGGAGTCAATGCCAGCAATAGAAGAAGAGGTTCAGGCACTGAGAAGAGAAAAATCTGCTTTTGAACGTGAAATGGAGCTCACTTCAACTGTCCAGAGACAGCGTTCTGGTGGCATTTTGAAGTGGATCGCTGGCTAGATTGCATTGCCAGGTACCACTGAAGCTGCCTAGGTCAGTATCTTATTCCTGTTGTGAGCTAGGTTGCATGAAAACTAATGTTTCCAGAAACCTTATGAACGTTCGGAAACTAAAAATAAAATAAAATGTGTTTCTATTTTTTTTTTTTTTGTAAGAACTTGGAAACTTTTTGTACCGACTTTGTTGAGAGCTTCAACTAAAAATTGACTCAATTGCAGGGTATTTTTAGAAAATTAATAAGTGATTAAAGTTTTTAAATAAAATAAATTATGACGTTACATATCTCAACATGTTACATGCTTGCATGTCCCATTTTTTTAAGCTCTGTTTCATACCTGATATTCAAAAACTAAGGGGCCGTTCTCTTTGTGTTTCGATTTTGGATTTTGAGTTTTGGATTTTGTTTTGAATTTTGGATTTTGGTTGTTTGTTTTGGGATTGTTGAAACATGTTCTCTTTGTAATTTTGGAAAACTGTTTTCAAAAATAGAAAACTGAAAAATGCGTTTACTTTGTAATTTTTTGATATATTTATTTTGTAATATTTTATATGTAAAAAATGATTGATTTGTTGAATATCATTAATTTTAATGTTAATAAATCAGTTAGTTCTTTATGTCAATAAATTCATCATTAATATTGTTTCAGTTAAACAAAAATTTAACATCATACCAACAAAATCTTAACATGGATCTATATATAATGACAAAATAATATAAGAATTTCAAGTGAAGGAAGTGTCTCACATTTAAAAAATAAAAAAATAAAAATAAATAATAATAATAATAATAATAATAATAATAATAATAAAAAATAAAAAATTACAAAAAAAAAAAAAATTTTTTTTTAACATGGATATATATAATGGCAAAATAGCATAAAAACTTCAAGTAAAGGAAGTATCTCACTTTTACAAAAAAAAAAAAATAATAATAATAAATAAATAAAAAAAAATTACAAAAATTACAAAAAAAAAAAAAATCTTAAAATGGATCTATATATAATGACAAAATAATATAAGAATTTCAAGTGAATGAAGTCTCACTTTTACAAAAAAAATAAATCTTAACATGATCTATATATAATGACAAAATAACATAAGAACTTCAAGTGAAGGAAGTATCTCTCACTTCTACAAAAAAAAATCTTAACATGGATCTATATATAATGACAAAATAATATAAAAATTTCAAGTGAAGGAAGTGTATTACATTTTAAAAAAGAAATAATAATAATAATAAATAAAAAATTAAAAAAAAAAAATCTTAACATGGATATATATATATATATATATATATATATATATATATATATATATATATATATATATAAATGGCAAAATAATATAAGAATTTCAAGTGAAGGAAGTGTCTCACATTTACAGAAAAAAAAAATTCAAAACGCGTGTTTTGGTCGTTTTGGACTTTTTAACACAAAATATCCAAAACGCAATAAACTCGTTTTGACTTTCCTTTGTAATTTTTTAGGTGTTTTGGAAAACTCGTTTCTGAAAATGGGCAAAGTGAACGCGTTTTCGATATTTCAAAAAATCGAAAACTCAAAACGGGTTCAAAACATCAAAGAGAACGGAGCCTAATTTTTTTTTCTTTCTAAAACTAATTTTTAACTACACATTCTACCGACAAAATAATTCACGTTAACAAATTTTTTTTTTTTTTTTTAACCACACATTCTCCAAAATTTACTTAATGCAAAATCCATTTTTAAAGAATAATAGGTATCAAACATGGGTTAAATAACATTTCCATGTTTTTTATTTTCGTGCAATTGTGGTTACGAGTCATCAAATTTCTTTCCAAACTACTGAATGTAATGTGCCAGCCGTGCAGGTTTCGCATAATCTAGCGAGGGGGGAAGCTATGGCATGATGGGTTTTTGGTCAGTCAAATGAAATAATTTTTTTTGTACTTTCTGCACTAGTAGTTGTATCATTTTGTGCAGTTAGTTTAGGCAACAGACAATAGGAATGTTTTTCAATTTGTTTACCTTTCTGTTTCATCTCGTTAACTGTTTCTTGCGGACTTTTAAATTCTCATGTAATTGAAATCTACATTACTAAAAATTCCTTTTTGTGCTATTTTACAATTGACTGAATTTTAATGAGAATAAATCTCTTGATGGGTTGTTCTTGAACATAATATGTGGAAATTACATCCACTCATACTTTTAAATATCAAAATTCATAAATGAGGTGAAACTAGTATAATTACAAAAATCAGATTGTAATTAATATTTCAATAATTGAATTAGAATAATTCAAAATTAAATTAATTATTCAACAATATCTCAATCATACATCACTTCAAACCCTAATTATATTCTCTCTCTATATACTACACTGTCATACACACTCTCAACCTCTTGAACAGAACACAGGCAATGCTTTCCACCTACGGTCACACCCTGCGCTGTCGGTCTCCCCCACTGCTTCCATTATCTTTGGAAAGAACATCGAGCGATTTCACTGTAACCACGACGCCCCTTTCCCTCTACGTTCACTCCACTATCACATTCAAAACTCATAAAAAGTCGTTGTTGACAGCGGCGATTCAAAAGTAAGCGCTGCGGCTCCGTCACTCACCTCAAGGCAGCAATGTCGTCGCTAGATCTAAGCATCGAAACAGCGGCCCCTCTGCACAAATCTAGCAGCAACACCTTCTATATTAGTGCATTGAAGCATTTGCACCAGCGGCTTCGATGTTTTATCTCTTCTGCATTTGCAAATATATTGTTGAGATTTGGAAATTTTGTGAGCCTGTTAAGTGCAGGTGATAACGGTGGTTGTGATGCTACACTCTGATTTGCTCGACAGTGGTTGGTGTAATGGTGGCTAGAGATGTCAAAAAAATTCGATCCGATCCGTCGATCGAAAGATTCGACTAAAAAAACTCCCGATCCGTGGATCAACGGATTGGATTTGGATTGGGGGTGATCTGATCCAATCCGATACGATACGCGATCCTTCTTATTTTGTAAAAAAATTTAAAAACTTTGTAAAAATTAATTATTAAATCTAAAAATATATAATTTTTTATTTGAATTTGACACAAAATTTATAATTTTCTATATATGTATTGTTTTGTTGCATGAATTGAATATTATATTAGTTGTTTTATGAATTATAAATTAACTTGTTTATCGTTAACGGAAATTTCTTAATGTTTGTTCCGATCCGAACCTATATGATCCGAAATTTTTACTATTTGATCCGATTCGCTCTACTCCGCTCCATTGCCATCATTAATGGTGGCGATGATGACGGGTTGTGCCTGTGTGATAGCTGTGGCGGTTGTTTGTAGTTGCAGCGGTTTGTGACTTTGTGGTGGCTGCGTGGTGGTGATTGGGGGCGGATCTGTGTGCGATGGTGGATCCAGCACTGACGTCAGTGGTTATAGGCTTAGGGTGGGAATGGGTAGATGTGCGATGATGAAGGATGATGACGAAGGATAATGTGTGATTTAATTGAATTAATGTGACTAATTGTGATTAAAAAATAATTTATCACCAATTAATCAGTTTGATCATAATTTGTGACATGTAAAATTTGTGTTTGTGAACAAGAAATAGATTGTGACCAATTAAATCGATAATTTGTGACCAAAAAATAATCGTGATCAAATAATTTGATAAATTGTGACCAATAAAATTTGTGATCCGTGATCGAGAAATTTATGATTTGTGAAAATTGTGACCTCAAAAATTTCTAATTTGTGCTCGAGAAAAAATTGTAGCCTATGAGATTTATGATTTGTGACCAATAAAGAATTTGTGATTCATAATTTGTTAAGCTGTGACCAAATAATTTGAGATTTGCGATCGATATTTGTGACCATAGAATAAGTTGTGACCTAAGAGGAAATTTTGTAACCTACTGATTTAATGATACAATAATTTATGATCTCGAAATTAGTTGTGATATAAAAATTACGTGTCATGAAATCAATTTGTGACCTAAAATATTTGTGTTTGTGATCTGAAAATTTTCAATATTGTGACCTCAATATATGTAATTAATATGACATTTTTAATTATTTAATTTAATTTATTACTCTTAATCAAAACTGATATTTGAAATTATATAAGTTTCATATCAATTTTGAAATTTGTATTTATAATCTCCTTATTTATGTATTTTTCCCAAATCTATATTTGTTATGTGAATGTGATACATGTTGTTTTGCTGTCATTTTTTGTTGTTAATATAGATTATAGATCAAACATGAAAATAGTTGGTTTGTAGTATGCAAATGATAATTGGAAGCGTATTTCTAAATTTACACGTCAGTCATTGTCATTTTTACACTTTTATTAATTAAAACTCTACCATCTTAAAAGTTTTATGAGCAATCAGACATGTCTTTAAAACTTTAATGAGCAATCGAAAATTTTTTAAAAATTTTAGTGACCAATTAGAGAAATTTTTAAAATTATATTACATGGCAATTTGTTGTGCCGTGGTTTTTCGAGTCAGTCAACATCATTTTTCCAAGTTTAATGATTAAAACTCTACCATCTTAAAAGTTTAATGAGCAATTAGACCCGTCTTTAAAACTTTAATGAGATTTTTAAAAAAAAATATTTTTACTAATCAAAGACGTTTTAAAAATTTTACTGAGAAATTTTTAAAATTCTCTTACATGGCAATTTGTTGTTTTGTGTTTGCTCGGTTAAAAGTGACGTAACGCCCCATATGTATTTTGTCTATCACATCATTAATTCCGTTAAGAAAGTTATGTGAGTAATTAATGTTTAACATTTTGAAAAGTATAGTGAAAAAAAATCGACACTTTAAATTTCAATGCTCAATCGAAGATATAGACACAAGTTTAATGACTATTGGTACAATTAACTCTTAAAAAATAAGTCAAAAATACTTTCAAGTTATTTATATTAAGAGATAAAATCACACATCAAATAAAGATTAATGCATAGATCAATTTTTTAGTGTTTGGGCTACTCTTAACAAGGTTGACATTTTAAAATGGAATGTCACAAAAGACAAATCTTTTAGGTCACAAATCAAAATTTTAAGGTTACAGACTTATTTTTAGGTCACAACTTATAAATTATTAGATCATAACTTTAATTTATTTTAGATCACAACTTATAAATTTTAACAATTTTTTTACGTGACAAATAATTTCAAGGTCACGGATTTTAAATTAATCGATCCCTAATTATTTTTAGATCACAACTTATCAATTTATTAGGTTACGAATCTTTTAAGTCACAAATATCAAATTATTAGGTCACAATTGACTTCTTAATTATTTCACAATACTTGCTTACGTCATCATCTCACCACCACCCGTCCATAACAGCCACTGTCTCAAAATTGTCGCCGACACAATCGCCCCAACCAAGGAAGAAAAAAAAAAAAAACTATTGTCGTAAAGTCGCCGCTTGAACCCCATAGACCAGACAACACCACCACTTCCATTACCACCCACAACCACCACATCACATCTACCACCACCCAAAATCAAAATCCATCAAAATATTAAGTCTTGTACCATAATGTAACTTAGGTAGCAGTAGCAGAAACATAGTCTCTCTCTTAGTTCTCTAATTGATGCAATATTTAAATTTTGAAATAACAACAAACTTCTAAGATACCAATTTCCAAAGTACTCCAGAATTCAGTCATTTAACCAACTAATCCACGGTCTGCATGATGTCCTCGGCAGTGAAATTGGTGCCTTTGTCCTTATCCGCTGTAGTGCGGCACTTGGCCTTGCGGTCGAGCAGTGACTTGCTTTCCTTGTTTACAGTGGATCCATTAACCTTCTCCTGAGTGATTCACTCAACATGGATGACCTATCTCTTGAGCAGAGCCGTATCTGTGATTCTGAGGGCTCAAGACAAACATTATATTTTGAAAAATTGGGCCATTGCTTGTCATAGACAGACATGTACATGGGTTCAGGGGCGCTAAATTAACAATATCGCATTTTATAGTTAGTCAACGGTCAATATACGTAACGACTAATGAACTAAGTAGTACTAACGACTAAGCAGTGAGATTTTTTTCTTTCAAAGATGGCTTTCAATTGAGGATTTTGGGATTTTATTTTCTTTCATTGGAGAAAATGAGGGACGAGTTGACCAATTCATTCCAAATATAACATTATTTGGGCATTTGGGTTCTGGCCCAGATTTCTGTTTTAAAATACGGTTAATTGCACCCTGCACTTCATTTTTTGGCTCAATTGACAAATTACTATCCAAAGGAAAAAAGCTAAAAATTATGTTGTCTTCTTCTCCAAAGCGAAATCATCGTTGCTGCATCACATTCATCCGCCCGACTAACCGCACAACCACAAGCCACCACCTGCACCGAACCACCACCACCACTTCATCAAATAAACCCGCTGTACCACCATAGGAGAAGGGGGTGAAAACTGCGACTGTGAAGGCGAGGGAAGATGACCAGGAATCAGGCTTTCCTCACGCAATCTTCTGTAACTTCTACTACTGCCCGATTTTAAGCCTTCTCGTCTCTGAACGATTGGCGCCTGTAGTGCAAGTGGTGTGGTGGTGGTGGTTGTGGTAGTGAGTTGTGGTGGTGATGCTTGTGTACGGTGCGGTGGTTGCCGGTTGTGGCAGAGAGGGGTTGTGGTAACGTTGTGGTGATGTGCTGGTGGAGTTGATGATGGTGGTGGTTGGTGTTGGGGTGGCAGTGTCGGTGAGGTGGGCAGTGGGCCTGGTAGTAGGGGTGGGCGTGGGTTGGGTTGGGTCGATTTTTTGCCCAACCCGAACCCAACCGACTATGGTCGGGTTGATAAAAAATCAACCCAACCCAATCCAAATATGAATTCAAACCCAACCCAACCCAACCCAATCAAGTTTCGATCGGGTTGGGTGGTTTGGATTTTGGTCCAATTAAATAAAATTCTTAGTAAATTAAAAAATTATGCCCATAAATCAACTATTAACTCAAATAAATTATGTACAATACAATAAGCTCAAATATAATAAATTAAATACTTGCTAATAAAACTAAAATATGTTCAAATTATATTTGAGTTTCATCCAAGTTAAAAATGAATTTAAGATTCTTGAAATTTAAATAGTCTTATATTTTTAAAATTTTGCTTGGGTTGGGTTGGGTCGGGTTTGTCATCCAACCCACAACCCAACCCAACCCAAACAAAATATTTTTTTTATAACCCAACCCGATCGGGTTGGGCTGTTTTAGCGGGTTGGGCTAGTTGATGCCCACCCCTACCTGGTAGTGTCGCCGGTGGAGTCCTTCACCACCATATTAGAGACAAAGTATCATAATCAAAGTGTAAAGTTTCAAGTTGTGATACTACAATTTCGTCCAAAGTATCATAAAAAATTAATAAAGTTTCATATTTTGATACTAAAAATTTGAAGTCATGTTGTGATACTTTATAAGTATCTTATGATACTTTAAGTATGGTGTTGTGAAACTTGTAAAGTATCATAAGATACTTGCAAAGTATCATGTTGTGATACCTGTAAAGTATCATAGGATACTTTCAAAATATCATGTTGTGATACTTGTGAAAAAAGTATTTTTCCAAAAAAAAAAAAAAATGAAGTATTTTTTAATTTTTTTAAAAATGAAGTAAATTTCAATTATGATACAAAAATATGGGTATTTTGCAAATGTCCCTTTAAAATAAATAAATAAACATGGGCCCTTACTTGGATGAGGCCCAAGGCTCTAGCCTGCTTTGCCTTTAGGCAGGTCCGGCTCTGCTCTTGAGGCTTGATGAGAGGGAGCGCTCATTAATATTCGGTGCGGCTGTCTCTCACTTACCTCTTGGGAATGCGGCCTGTGAAGAAACTGTTGAGAGGGAATGTATTGAATATATAGGATAAAGAGATAAATAATTAGGGTTTGAAGTTGTGTTTTGTGGTTCAAATTGGGATATAATGGAATAATTAATAGAATATTATTATGTAAAATTTTAAATTAATTAAAATTTACATTAAGACCTGATTTTTAAAGTAATCTAAGCTTAATCTCATTTATGAATTTGGATTTTTTAAAATAAGGGTGAGTGAAATTTCCTCTATAGATTTTATGCTACGAAGAAATATTTGACTGCTAGCTATAATTTTTTTTTCCCTTAATGTAGATTTATGAATTTTTTGAATGAAAGAGATACGTGTTGATTTGATTTTCATTATTTTTTGTTGTTAATCTATATCTATATTTATCATTATTAAAACAGAATAGCCATCAAAAAAATTTTCCGCCTAAAACATCTTCCAAAAATGGATTGATGCATTTATGTCATTTTTTTTTTTACTTACCGAAAATGGAATGCGTGAAAACTAATTAAAATTCGTGTAAATTAATGCATTTGGATAATTAATTAAAATGCATAGGAAAATTAATTTTTGCAACGATTACAAAACTTTGAAAATGTTGATTTTGATTTTGACTTTTTCTTTCACTGTACATTAATTGTCTTCCATAATAATATTGAAAATGCGATCTCTTAAATCCTAATTGTATTGGAAAACACATACATTTTTTTTATCAAGTGAGTTAATTTTAACAATTGTTTACAGATGATATGATCTAACATTTTCGGTATAATTTATTGACTATAAACGTTGCATGATTGTCATATCATGATATTGCAAAATTTGCGTAATTATTAGTTTAACTACTTTATTTTGTAACTAAAATTATAATTTTATTGGTAAAATACAAGTATTTGCAGGGTTAAAATTAAAATACATTTATAATTTCCGTGATTGCTATTTTGAAAGAAATTTGGAGAAAATGTTAAATATGAAAAGAACATTCAGAAATTGTGAATATTATGGTTAAGAATAAATAATATATTTTTAATATTCTTAATTTTAATAATTGTGTAAAACTAATATGGTATAAGATTTTTGATATAATCTTTTATCTCTAGCATTGCCCGTTGTCGTATCATGATAATTGCTAGATTTACGTAATTATTATTTTGACTTGATTTAATAAATAAAAATATATTTTTATTGTTTAAATACAAATATTTGTTGGTTAAGATTAAGTACTAATTGATAATTATTGCGATTGATATTTTGAATGAAAAATAGAAAAAGTTAAAAATTGGGGACAAATGCAGAAATTGTGAGAAATATATTAATACCTTTCACAAAATTAATATTGTATCCATATTATTACATCAACATGATATCATTAAAGAAACTACTAAATTTAGATTTTCTTTGGAGTTAATAAACTCATGAAATTATTGAGATTAACAGTCATTTATTATTTAAATATATAGATTGGATTTTACTATTTAATATATATATATTTTTTGTTAAATTTTAATAATTATTGTAAATGAAGAAATTAGATTAATATATTTAAATATAAATAAATTTGCTAGATTTTTGCAAATTAATCATTTTAATAATTATATTAGAAATTGTCAAATTCGTGCATCATACAGGCGGTGCACTAGTGTAGTATGAAAATAATTGATTTATTATAAGGAATTCATAACTTGGAAGAACATTTCCAAATTTGCAGGTTAATCAGCATCATTTTACAAGTTTAGTGATAAAAACTCAAGTACCTGAAAGTTTAGTGAGTAATCGAAGACATTTTAAAAAATTTAGTGACCAATTAAAGACGTCTTTAAAACTTTTTGATGTGACAATTTTATGTGGTGCATGCAATGTGTGTATTCCATTAAAAATAAAATCGACATTTTAAAATTTTCAATAACAATTAGGACAATTATCTCTATTTTTAAGCACAATTAACCACGTTCAATTTGTCTGAATTTCACCCCTTCGTTCGAAAAACTTGCTAGTTACTACGGAATTGTGCACGCAAACTTAAGGATAAAAGTGAAAAACGAAAAACTCAATTACACGTTCCAGTTTGTGCTCGTTTAACTGTAAAAAACTCAAAAAGAAGACAAAAATGAAAAAGGAAAGATGCTCAGAAGCGCCACATTTTCATCTGAAGGATCAGACAAGCAACGGACCCACCATCGCATTGGGCGCAATTATCATCATCGCAATGTGCACCAGCCGGGAATCGAACCCGGGTCTGTACCGTGGCAGGGTACTATTCTACCACTAGACCACTGGTGCTTGTTGTTAACCGTGCAACAACATATATATATAGATTATAATATAATGCGATACAACTCTAAATCATCCTACAAGTGTTATTGTACAATTCAAGAAAACAAAACCAAGTTCATCGTGAAACTGTTCGCTTAGCCTACTATTTAAGAGAATGTTTGATATGCACACAATATCATTATCTCTTGACAATATAATATGTTGAATTTAATTTTCATTTTTTAGTTATTTTTTATATACCGTCAATGCACCTTACCAAATGAAGTTTAAAGATATTCAAGTTGTATTACAATTTTATGATACTTCCATCTTACCCATATACTTATCCAAATTTTGAAGCTCATCG
The DNA here is from genome assembly GCA_963555705.1 of Ligustrum vulgare. NCBI lineage: Eukaryota > Viridiplantae > Streptophyta > Magnoliopsida > Lamiales > Oleaceae > Ligustrum > Ligustrum vulgare. Next base: position 52,051,803 of record OY743171.1, on the reverse strand, counting down.
AGAAAATCACGATTCAAGATAATATAAAATGGAACTAATCTTAGAGATTGCTCTAATGGTCTTGTAACACTTGAACAAAAAGTATATCAAAGTTTATTTAGCTATATTATTCATTGCTAAAATCTACTGAAAGATGTTGGGGGGCTAAACTTTCAGGAAGGAATAGATCGATCCTTAATTTCACCGTGAGCCTTCGAAGCTCTTATAGCAAAGATGTTAGATCAATACACCATTTAGATAACTCCCTCACGATATATTCGTACGAAAGTTGTCACAGGAACGCATGATGAAATTGATGAATATTTGATCTCTAAACTTGAACTAAGTTCCTATTTATTCCCAAAACTTCAATAAGTTTCTCAATGTTCACCCATCCATCAACATATTCCCATCAACCACTCGTGAAGAATCTAGTGCTTACTCTTGACGGAAAATCCAATGTGGCAGATTGGATTCCTTGTTGGCACCCTCATGACTTAAATCTGTCTAAATACTACAAAATACCTCACCCCAAAAGACTAACTTCGGTAAATTTCACCAAAAACATGACTTCGAATGGCCAAAAGAAAACGCAATATACTAGCAAATTTCCAAACCAAATTTCATTTTCCTTCCCTTCCCTTCTCCATTGTAGCACTCTTTAAACCCAAACAAAATCCTAAGTTTGTTGTGGCTTAACGATGAAGAAATTTGTCACAATAGCTTGTTATGGACAAATCGAGTGTTTGCAAATTGTTTAGATAGCCAAAAATTGATAAAATCTTTTTAGTATACTAATTAATTATTAGAGAAGTATATATCATTGAGAATGGTAAGATAATCAATAAAGTAGCCTTCTTGTTAATCGTGTATCTTTTTCAAAATCATATATATATATATTTGGATGAAGTCTGCTGCTTGCTAAGAGTTTCGTGTCTTTTCCTTCAAGAGTTAAAGACGGATTTTTAACGTGTAGTGAATAAAAAATTTGTTGATAAATGAATGAACATTTAGAAACCTTTTAAAGTTTGATGAGTTTAGTAACTCAATTAATTCATGAAATTCCCATTTTGAGTTAGATCCTCGTCCTCCCATGAAATAATTCATATTAACATTTATTTAGTTGTGTAATATATTTTATTTTTCAGTATGCCCCCTTCAATTTTCTCATTATTGATAATAATCAAACATAAGTTGCTGAGATAATCAAAGTTTGATACATATTGTCATATATTTAAGAAATTAAAGCTTAAACAAGCTCGCAACAAACACCATTTGGAAAGCAAGAGCAGGAAATATTTCATATTTTTCAAACGGAAGTAGGGATGACAACGGAGTGGGAAATACCCGAACCCGACGGGGACCCGTCCCGAACAAGGCGAGGAATCCCCGAAGAAGACGAGGATGGGGATGAAAAAACATCCCCAAACCGGGGAAGGGACAGGGACGGGGATGACCGCCCCATCCCCAATTAACAAATTCCAATAAAATTTGAAAAGCCAAAAAAAAAAAAAAAAATCCTATATTATCTGTACAAAAATCCTATGATGTTGAAATTTCTTGCACCAAAAATTTATTACTTATCAAGTCATAAACTTTAAATACTTATTTTGAAAAAAGTTACTGATTATTAGCTATTAAGCTTATCGAGTTGTATTTTCTAATCTAATCAAATATAAAATAAAGACAAAAACAAAGATGAATATATATTCGATTAATGTCCGAATAATGTGTAAAGATTATTAGATTTAGAAAATGTTATGATTGTTTCTGCATGTTTCCTTTTATTATCTCCATAAAATTATTTTAAAACATATATAAAAAAAAAAAAATAACATACAAACAGAAAAATGAGGATGCAAACAAGGATTTTCCCATTCCTGCCCCGCCCCATCCCATCCCCGATTAAATGAAAATGGGGTTGGGGACGAGGATGGTAAATCATTAATGGGAAGGGGACGGGAAAAGGCATCCCCGTCCCATACCCGCTCCGTTGCCATTCCTAAAGAAGCATTCAATCATAGAAATAACCACCAAAATTAACTTTATTCGAATGAGTTCGATTTGACGAGACGAGCATTTTCGACGGATGCATCTGTTCAGACTACATTAAACTACAGAAATATTACATAATAAACAGCTAAATGTCTTGATACGTCATTACTCGATCTTACCCTGTCCTGAAAATCGAACAAGGGGGATTGAGCAAGAAAACTACAGAACTACAAGTGCATAAGTGGCCCTTTTTTTCTAGCCCTCACGAACATGTCGTCGTCTCAAGTCCTCGTTCTCTTTAGTTAAGATCTCGATACGGGACTGAAGAACGTTTATCATCGCTTGGGCCCTCATCACTTCGATTTTCAGCGTTTCCCTCTCCATGGAAACATTCAAGATCCCGTTCTCCAAATTGCTAATAAATTTCAAATACCCGGGAGGCACAGACTTCTCAAGGTTAGAGGAATCGAAGGTAAGCGGGTTGACTTGATTATTTTCTTTTGGTTCTACTACAGGTTCTAACAAAGGAAATTCCAGAAGTGCAGGCGAAAAATTTGTCGTCATCATCATTGTTGTGGGATCTTGGCTTGTTGTGGTTGAATCTTCCGATCCATTGGCATGGCTGGAGTTAGGATCATCATGCTTTGATCTTTTGCTTTGAGATAAAGAAAGTGGTTCGGGATCATCTTCAGATCTCTCCCTCTTGCAGGCAAACGAGAGAGACTGATTCTCAGCTTGGGGAGGAGCCATGCTGAGAGGATGAGTATCCTGCAGCAAATTTGAATGAGTTGATTATATAACAAAAGATGGCATTCCCATAGACGAGCAAAGTTCGAAAGCATTAAGAAATGTATAATAATATATTATTCCTGAAAACTATTGACGACGGTGAAATAGCCAAAGAATTAAAATATTAACAGGAGAATCTCACAACATTATATTCGACAAAATGTTTAGATATACTAAACGCACTCCAAATTCGCCTAAATAATCATCAGTAAAAGGTATGGCATAGTTTTAGAATGAAAATAAGCAGGAGCAACATCTTAGTCCTAAATCTTGTCTGAGATTTTAAGTCAGGAATTGATTGACTTCGCATCCAAGTAAGAAGCCTGATAGTTGCAGCAAATTTGTCAATTTTAGTCCACAAAGGTATTATTGGAATCAACACGAAAAAATGACAGTTCGTTTCTTAACATTTATTTATTTTTATGGATTTTGTTAACCGACGTTTTAGGTACTTCCCCAGGGCACAAAACAAAAGAAAACAAAGGATACTTTACTGTGGTATGAGATCATCAGATGGTCTCACTTTACTGTCTAAGTTCTTGTAACTATAATAATTAAGCTATAAACAAGAATGTATATAGGATACTTACTGCCCCTGAATTAAAAAGTATCTACCATTGAACCCACACCATACTAATATAGAATTGAGAGCACGGATCAACTTCTAAAAAAAGTACCACCACACAGTTTCGTCCACAGTTGGTTGGCGCATTTACGATACCACAAAGCTACTTGCTAGTGTTAATAGACTGGAAAGACATCAAGCTCTCTTGCATGTCTGAAGAGAGTCCTACGGAATATTTCATCCTGTGGTTCACAAAAACAGGATAAGTGGTACATGTGTTCCACCTCAAAGTGTAGGTATCCCCGTTATGTTCCACTCGTGTATTGGTGAAAGAACTAGTGACCTAGAACTTGACAGCAAAAAGGAACTCAGGGGAGCTTTATATATCAGAACTTACTGAAATATCAAAACCACAATCATTTAAAAGTAATCAACAAAATCAAACTCCACTGTTACTCTTATAAGTATTCTTTAATTCCACATCAACTAGTATTACAGAAATATGGCAGTGTTCTCTCGATCTTTTCAGAGGAGCCATAGACTCGGATAACGAGTCAAAACTAGAAGTCTTGTCATCCAAAGTGTTATTACTACATTTTGAAAGTTTTAAATACATATCTATTTAGTTGTTGCAGGAAAAAAAATACACATCCATTGCACTTTACTATGATTCAATGACAAAGGTTTCTTTCTTTTCCATCTTAAAATCTAGAGTGCAAGGTAAAAGTTTCATTAGTAGCAATACATGATGCACAAAAACTTGGCAAATATATATTTGCAATTCAATATAGGCGTAACTCGTTTGTCCTGGTTCTTCTTGGTTGCACTCAAAAGAAACAACAATGTAGCATGGCAAAATATTTCACGACATCAATGAATATAAATTTTTGCAAGTGAAAAGGGTGATATGCACAAAGGAAACTGCAGGATATGAATAAAAAAAAATTGGAAACAAGATGATACCCATTATGGAAATGAACTTTGCGGATATGCAAAAGATTGTGTAACACCTAGTAATCTCTTCAGAGGGGAAAACACACAAAAAAGAGACAGAAAATAAACCAGATTAAGGTGATTCCCCTCGACACGTGGTTCATCACCATTGGGCAGATCATCTTCAGCCTCGACACCAGGAACCACAAGGGCTGCATCTTCGTCCCATTCCTCCTCAACAAAAGGTGCATATCTATCCCCATTAGGTGGTCCTAGACCACTCTTCTGAAAGATTCTACAGAGCACAAAGGCATCCTTTTCCCACATAAAATGACAAAGAGGAATTTCTTTTAAGATTCATAGCTTTCAACAAAGAAAAAGAAATATGCACCAACTTTAAATTTTAAAATAATCACCCACACCTGTGCTACTCTAGCCTTTTCTAATTCTGCATCGCAAAGCCTGTATTCATGCATTACCCAATTTGTTCTTTTTCCATCAGGAGCTCGTCCGCTATGGAAAACAAGAGTTTTCTTCATTCCAATAGTTTGGTATTTATGGCGCACGGGGCGATCCTTTCCAGTCGCTTTCCAGTACCCTTTACCAGTGGCACGATTCAGCCGAGACCCATTACCGTACTTTCTGTCCACAGGGCTGAAAAAGTACCATTCTAGATCTCTAGTCTTCAGGGATGCATAATCTGCATGGCATAAATCACGACACGAGACTATTCATTAAAAAGATAGGAAAAGAATTACACATACGTAGACAAAAGAAAACCATTTAAACATTAGAATTTGAGGTAAACCGTAAGCAAATAAGAATCTAACGAGAAGTTAAGAACTCAGTATCAATATAACTGATACTCAAATTTAACTCTTGGATCCCCAACTTAACACCTGCACATGTATACCTATAAATACAGGCATTCAATCTATATTTCTGTCTATTCGTCCTATCTTCAATTCCCTCTAATTTATCATTTTATATGCAAGTTCTAAAAATTTCCTCTTTTGCAATCACATCTTTAGCCTAACTTATCATTTTTATCATAATCTTCTAAAAATCTCTTATCTACTCCATCAAATCGCAATAATACTAACATATGCATATGCAAACTACATCAGTGAAATTCCAATAATTTATACACCTAAAAGCCCAAAATACTCACAAATAAAATAACTAAAAGAAACTCTGAATTCACTAAGAAATAAATATTTGCATCTGAAGAAACCCATATAAAATCCATCTTACTTACCAAATAAAATCAGCAAAAAATAAATTAAATACATCTAGCTAGTTTCATAAATGAATACACGTGTGAAAATTTACGTAGGAAAATATGTACCAGCAAGTTCGCAGGGCTCAGATTTGTAGACATCCATTTCGGTAACGGCTTGAAATCGAAAGGGCTTCCCACATGCCTTCCTCCTCAAATAGTACCTCACCAACTCCTCATCCGTTGGATGAAATCTGAACCCCGGCGCCAAAGAAGTTGGCGGCGGTGTCACCGTCCTAGCCGGTGATGCACCCACCCCTGCTGCCGCTGCCGCTGCCGCCGCCACCTCCTCTTGTCCCATCTCGACTTTCAGATACCTTACTTCCCCTCAATAATGAAAACCTGAAAACCAAAAATTCGAGGGAGTATGATGCTCCCGGGAAAAAAATTCTGGGACACAAAACTCAACACCTAAATTAAAATCCCATATGGGTACAAGTAAAAAAAAAAAAAAAGTAAAATAAGTTATAATGGTGGGTTTGACAGAAAGCTTTAAATGAAGATAGATTAGAAGGCAAGCAAAGTTTCACAAAAATAAAATGAAAACAGATGGGATTTTGGGATTTGGTTTGGCCGAGGGGTTAAGATTATAGAAATGGTGAGTAGTGAGTGGTGTGGATGCTTGCTTGACACGGAAATCGAAAATCTAAACGCTTAGCTGTTTCTCATTGTTTTGTTGTTTTTTCTTGATAATTTTTGGGTGGGCATATATGTTGGATAAATTCAATAATATGGGGCCAAACATGTATAAAATAAAATGTGTGGTGCTATTTTAAGGATTTAGTCAATAAAGTGATCCACTAAAGATTATTCGGGACTAATGGGTATTAAGTGTCGTGAGATTAAAGTGTAGAGACGGATTCAATGTTTTAAATTGATGAGGGGCCAATTTAATAACATTGAAACATGATAGTTGCCCTACAACTATTTATACAGGTCATGGTCCCCAATTGAGCGTGGCTTTTCATAATTCTCTGCATCCCCGTCAACAGAGAAGAAACAAAAGGAGAAAACCACGAATCAGTTGGAAGTCCATAACCCCGTTCAATCAAACGCAATAATGAATTCAGGTACGCTTCCGCTTCAGTATCGATCTTGATAATTACAGCATGATGTTCGTGGATTTTAGATGAACATTCATCTATATCAAAATTAATTTTAACAAGTGGTATCAGAGCCAACATCGTGTTGAATTATCAGATTAATTTTTTGTACGAATGTATGTGAAAATTGATTCAGGCCGTATTCTGTATATTTCAAAATTCAGATTCAGATTTCAAAATTAATGAATTCAGCATGGTTTCAAAATCGAGATATAAGTATACATGCGAAATTGGCCTCTGATTTTGAAATTTATACATACAAATATACACACGCACGGCATGAATTCAGAATTGAGAGATTGGTAAACGTGCGAAACCAAGGCTCTGTTTTTCGAATTGTTTTTTTTTTTTTTTTCGTTGTGTATGCATTCAGTCAAATTAAGCCTCTGTTTCGAAAATACACACACAGAAAAATTCGAAAACTTGGAACATGATTTTGGATTCATATACAGCCGGTCGTTATCTCTCAGTAGGCATAAATGCGAAAATCTTGATTTCCAATTTGGGTTTTGAATCTGATTTGTATAATGAATTCAGTTTTTTTTTATTTTCGAATTTGGGGTTTTGTAAATCAATGAATTCAGTTCTGCATAATTCGAATTGCATTATTGTGCATGGATTTGTGTTGATTATTTGAATTGTGGTTGAGATGTTGACGAGGATGGAGGTCGGAATGGGGTTGCGGCGTCGGATTTCGTTGGTTGCGCGCGATGGGGTTGCGCGCGGTGGAGTGCAGCCTCGCTGCGGGCGACGGATATCGCGGCGGTTTTGGGCTGCAGCGCCGGTGATGGCGCTGCAGGTGACGGGCGGCGCCAGCGATGGCGCCGCGTTCTTGGATGATGGAGCGGCGGCTAGGGTTTCAAAACCCTAGCTGCGCAATTCATTTTTTTTTTTTTTTTATTTTTGGGCAGGGACCTCATGTGTAAATTTGAAGTCTTGAGGGACTTTTCTGCAATTCACGAAATTAAGGTTATTGCACAATAGGTCCTCCTGGTTTGTTTTTTATAATTAATAAAACCCTAAGTTTATAAAACTTTTAAGTTAGCCCTCCAAACTTCTGAATTTACAAACTAAGTCCCTAAAGTTAAGAAATCATTTAAGTTGGGTTTTAAGAATACTGAATTTAACGATTCAGTCCCTAAAGTTTATAATTTTAATTAATTGGCCGCTAAAGTTTGGGAAAATTGCAATTTAGTCCTTCAAGTTTAAAATTTTTTCATAATTGGCCAATCAAGTTTAATTAAATTGCAATTTAACCATCCAACTTAATGATTACTTAATCCTAAAGTATTGAATTTCATAATTCAAATCCTAAAGCCTTAAATATATGCAAAACATTCAATTCAAGTTCAAATTTTGGTATGACGGACTCTTTTGAGAAATATAATATTTCGAAGTGAATTAATTGAAACAACATGTTGCCAAAGCAACCTCTCTTGTGGAAATTAATTAACTTAGAATATTAGAAGGTTTTGTGTGTGTGTTATTCATGCGGATATTGATCGGCCCAAAGGAAGGTCAATGTTTGGCTGGAATTTCACGTGCACCTGTGGTAATAAACGCGTGACGATTATTTGGTTTAACGTGTGATCAATAAATCGGTCCAAAGAAAGGTTTATTGGTTGACATGTCTTATTGTCAGTGTTTGATTACTACATCGAGGTACCACTTACAAGTTAATATTTCTGTCCAAAGACTAAATATTGATGTTGTGCTAGGTATCTTGTGATGGGCCTTACCATTATTTGAAATTATTATTTGCATAATAAAGTACTAATGTAAGCTATTTTCATCTTCTTCTCTATACAGTTAATTCATCTGCTACCACAATATCTGTAAATCTTAACTCAATCCCCATGCTTGATGGGTCAAACTTCAAGGATTGGAAAGAGAACGCACTAATTGTTCTCGGCTGCATGGATCTTGACCTTGCTCTCAGGGTTGAGCAACCGGCTTCTCTTACGGATGCAAGTTCACCTGATGACAGGAGGAACTTTGAGAAGTGGGAACGCTCAAATCGCATGAGTCTAATGATCATTAAGCGCGGCATTCCGTTTTTAATTTGTTTATAAATATATTTTTTAAATCACTTTTTAATTATAAATATATTTTTTAAATTATTTTTCAACCGTAAATTTTAACTCGACATATCACATTTTTTACTTGTAAACAAAATATTTTTATCACTAAGGATAAGCACATCTCCTCGTGGATAACGACTGCCATTTATTTTTATTTTATTTTGGATGGGTAACTTGGTTTGGAGTTTAGGTTTTTCCTTTGCCTTTGGTGTGGCTTTGCGTGTACCAACAATATATGTAGTAATTGGTTTGATTTGGGGATATTTGATTGGTTCTTTCATTTTGATTTGCTACCTTATGATTTTCTTAATTATTTTTCTGAATAATGTTACGTAGGCAGAGCCGTACCTGTGATTCTGTAGACATGAAATAAACAGTAATTTTTCGAGATATAGGCTCTGGACTTGACGGGAATTCGAGGGCAATGCCCCCAAATTTTTTTTTTTTAAAGGAAAAACTGAAAATAAAAATTAAATTCATATTCACATAAAACAACTATACAAATTCATCATAAAATTGCAAAAAAATAAAAAGTTCAAAAATATTAACTAATATAAAACGACCAACAAAATATTATATTCTATATACCTTAAAGTTTTATATTCAAACAAATCCCAATTTTATGAACCTGGGCTGAAAAAAAAAAGGCCCAAAAATAACATGGACCAGTGGGCCCTGAAGTAATGGCCTCACCTGCCTCTGGGCAGGTCCGGCCATGGCCATGCGTGTAGGTATTATCCCTGTACCGATAGCTAATGTGTGGTGAAATGGTAAGTACATTATTAGCCTATGTTTGGTAGGAGAAAGTGGTGTTATTTATATTTTTGAGATAAAATGTATAGTAAAAAAGATGCGAGTGAAAATGTGTGGTTAAAAAGAAATTTAAGAAATTGTATGTAGTTTATATATTGATTTATAAATCAAAAAGATTCTTTTACTAAATAGAGACTTAAGCTTTTGTTTGAACGTCATTATTTGACAAAAAATGATTTTTTTTTTTTTTTTAAATGTTGAACTCCAACCTTATGAGTCTTTACAATCTTTGTCATGAAGATTTGTAGAGGATGTAAATCGTGGGATGTGTCTCAGTGGACAAAAGTTGAGAGCTTGCTCTTTAACTGCGCTTATAAGGAATATCATTTATATTTTTTGGTAGGATTTGAACTCCTATCCTGTAGTTGCGAGGTTGTTAAAATTTCTCACTCTCACCTTTCAACCAATTGAGCTATACTCCGATGGCGACTAAAAAAAAAGACTTTTGAATTGTGATTGAAATGAGATTGCATGGTTGAAAATGATGAAAAAACTTGAATATTGTAGCAAAATAAAATTAAGAATAACGGTTTTCTAACATAGGCTAATTCATAAAAAGGGGCAATCCACATTTTGAGGGTCCGAACAACATAGACTAATTCGCCATCTCAAATTGAGATGATCCCAAATTTGTACAGTGAACATTACCTTTTTAAAATATATATTCTATAACTATATTTTTCCAATAATTTTTCCTTATTTTTTAATCAAACTTTCTCCAAACAATCATTATTTCAAAATGCATTTATCCCAAAATCTATTTTTAATGGAGCCCAAGCATAGGCTAAAATAGCAAATAAATTTGACTAATTTGTATTTTAAAAATGTATGCTTATGGTAAAAAGTTTGATTATCGGTAAAATCGATAATCAAAATTTGAATAAAATAGCAAAAAATCTGTAATTGGCATACAGTCATTTAGCTATGTCACTTTTATTTACTTTTACAACTTTAATTATATCAAGTATGGATAATAAGTTTCGTAAGTACATTTTAAATGTTCATGCATTATTTGTTTATTCATTTACACATTAAAAAAACATGAATAATCCAATGCGGTCCGTACAATTTTTTTCCCTTCATATAGATAGAGAACTCAAAATTGAGTTTGTATATGACTTGTGTCATTTGTGACATAAATAAAATGTAAATCTTATGTGTTTATATTATAAGTTTAGTATTACATTATCAAACAACGGTCATTTTCATTGACCTTCAAGAGTTGAAAAATCATTTCAAAACACTGTGTTCATTTATTGACATCCCCTTTTCTCAAATAATAAATCAATAAAAATATTTTTTTTATTTTCTTAAATTTTACATAGTAATTCCATTTTATAGCTAGGGTCCAGCTTCAGATAGAGTTTAACACAAATTCGAAAAAAATTACTTATTAGTATTCTAATATATCAAGATATCACTATAGTACATAAGTTCGAGAATACAAATATTTTATAAACGACACAAATAACAGTTCAACTATTGATCATTCATAATGCTATTAGAAAATTTGGAAGCAAAAAAAGTAAAAGAATGAACATATATAATATTCAAAAGATAATAAGTATGCCATAATTCATAACCAAAATGAATAGACTATACACATTTTTGTGATTTGGGTAAAGACAACTATAAATCAATTTAATTGTTAATTAAGCAAGCAACCTAGAAAAGTGACATAAAATGGGGAAATAAATAGTATGAATTGAAGAAGTGGTGTAATAAAGTTATTATATGAGTACAAGTAAAGCAATTCATTGCCCGTTCGTAAAGAAACCTCTACTCCAATCTTTAATGCATCAATTCATGTGCCACTACTATTATTTTAAATAAAAATTTTCGTGTCAAAAAGTGGATCAATAATTAACCTTAATTTATCCAAAAAAAAAAAAAAAATCTGAAAATGACTCCAAGAAATCTCTTTTCATTATGTTAAATCCTTAGCTTTTTCTTCAATACATTTTAACATCTTGATTGATAAATTATTTTCATAACTAATAGGAAGATGTCAAAGTTTACTTATGTGCAAAAAAAGGTGTTGACTTCATCTGTCAAAAAAGTACTCTCCCGTCCCGTGAAAATAGGTTTAGATTAAGAAAAAATGAAAAATCAATTCATTTGAATATTGGAAAAGTAAATTTTACCCTCGTTTTTCCTAATATACATGTATTCTATACATATTCATTAATAACAAAATACATTAAATAATGAAATATTAGAAAGTGAAATAAAATCATCAATAACAAAGTACATTAAATAATTACATATTATAAAATGAAAAAACTAAATACTCGTTCAACAAGGTAAATAGATTATAATTTTTGGGACAGAAAAGAATACAATTATATCATCATCGGACATAGAGTATAATTAGAAAACAACAGATATCAACTCTTACGGCCTACAAGATAGGAGATCTAATTATAATGGTGGTTAGGGTTCAATTTGTGAATTTAGTTCAATCAAATAAAGATCACACGTAACAATTTGAGATTAATATTGTACGAGTTTTTTTATGTTACTCTTATGAGATTCAATGATCACGATATTTGTTTTACGTGAATTAAATTGATAAACTTCATCATTTACATTTTCCTACTGAGCAAATAAAGAAATGCATGAATGTGAACAACACTTTAGATAGCATAAACAAATTTAAAGGTGTCTTTTGTTAACTTAATATGTTATTAGTTAACTTAATTTGTAATGTTGGGTTTAGTTGTGTGGCTGAAAGTTGTCTTCCTATTGAATGTACTCCCATATATAAAAACTTGCTTGTAGTGCTGGAATGAAGAAGAAGAAGAAAAATCCGCTCTGTCTCAGTGTCTTGGTTCATACTCTTCCCTTGTTTTTTGTAGAGAAATTTCATATTTGAATTATTTTTGAAATATGATTTTTTTCTTATATAAAAACTGAAATTACGGCGAAGAGGGTGGGAGCTGTGTGTTTTGTCTATGGTCCAAGTTGAAAGTTCCAAATGAGCCATTGCTTCTTTAAACAAATATCAACCACGCGTATAACTTAGGAAGACAAATTGAGAATGTTAATGACTAGGATTGTAGAATTAATTTAAACAAGTAAAAAAATATTATCAAAGTACAAAGTATACAAGCTAATTCCCATACTTGATAAATGGTAGACCGACTATATAAATTTATTTATGTCACGTGGATAACTCAAGAATATATTCTTTTATAATTTATAAATAAAAATATTGAGCGCAATAAACTTATAACAAGCTAGTGTGTAACTCTGAAAGTTATATAGACATTGACGAAATAACAATATCAACAAATTTAACACTTAATTTTATATTTTGTACGAGTATAACTAAAAGGTGAATATGAATGTAAACCATAGTATAGCAAATTATAATATGTTAGGAAAAATTAATTTTGACCAATTTATGTGATTATTAAATGGAACCATTAGTCAGTGAATAAAAAATTAAATCACTTAAAAATGTGACATTGTTAAAAAATTAGAAGAATATTATTGAATATTCTAGAACCTAATTATATAAGAGACATGTCATTTTAGATAAAAGGATATGACTTTTGAAATTATTATTTTCCAATATGCGTGTCTTTTCAATTAGAGACTAATTGCAAATAATGTGTCTTTTGTAAGAGTTGTGTCTTTTGAGATACAACTTTTCAACATTTATAAATAGACACTATATGCTTGGATTTATCACTCAATTCATTGTTATTCATTTTCATTAATTTAATCATTCATTTGTTCTTGATTGCATATTCACTTCAAAATATTGTGCATTTATAGGAGTTGAATTTCATATGAAGAGAGTTCATAACATTAAGAAGGTTTGTTGGTCTACGTAATTTGGAGTGCTCCTATTGTGGGAGGGGGTTATTGTATCTTGGGAGATGAATACCGAATAACCGTTAGCACCTGTACAGGACATTATCATCTTAAGGATAAAGAGTCCAATTCTTGCCTCGATTGAAATCATATTCATGCATTTTTTGTTTTTTCCTTCATATATTCGATTTTGATAATTCGAAATTATGTCCAATTTATTCACGTAAAAGTACGTTATTAGAATATAATTATGCTAGTTATTTTTTGCCAACATAATATTCTTTTATTGTAAATAAAATTGAAATTAAATAAATGTGTCAAAGTGTCTGTTCGACAACTCCATTTATTTGGAATATAAAACAATTTATAATCCATACTATAATTTTTCAAGTCAATTTTTAACCATAAACATTTTCTCTCTCCACTTTTCAATTATAAATTTTATCTAGAAAATATAAATAAACCAAATTATAATCCATTTGCTGCCATCAAACAGAGCCAAAATGTTTTGAATTAAATTCTTGCTACAGATCATTTATAAAAATTATATATTGAAAAAATTGTATAGGAGGATTATATTGAAAACAAGATTACTGTTTAAATTTTTAATTCTTATACGATATTTTGAAAAGTTGACTACTTGCGAATCTGTGATAACTGATAAGTATAGGGTTATATATATATGAGATAATAAATGACGTAGTAGGGAATATGCATGTTAAACACGTGTAATCTGGTCTGTTTGGTAAACAGTTTATAAATTATAAAATTTCTTAAATTACTTTAAATCACATATATTTTTTTTCTCTATTTTTCAATCATATATTTTACTTTAAAATCGTTAATAAATAAACAAATTTATAAATCACTATAATGTTATTAATCACAGGTGCCCCCAACTCAACAATCACTGGTCAACAGGTTTAATTTTTTATAAAGTGACGCAATTGCACCATTTCTGCCCACCCATTTACTTTTTTAAAATTATTTCTTTGCGTATGCGTAGGGTAAAGATATTAGCCTACTTATCGACTCGTTACCTTTATCCTATTTTTTAGAAGAAAAATTCAGTGACTTTTTCTTAATGGAGGCTCTTTTGTCATAGCCGACTCTTATGACTAGTTGACGAGTAGAGGTGGGCAAAATAATCGAATCATATTAAATCAAATTAGATACGAATCAAATTAAGCGGTTTGGTTCGATTCTAAATAAAAATAATAATTGTTTCGTTCATAAAATCAAGAACCATTTGATTTCGGTTCTGGTTCTGATTTTCTTTCCAGAATCAATTATATATATATATATATATATATATATATATATATATATATATATATATTCAAATCTGAATTTAGAAATGTGAAATGTACAAAAATGTTATTTACCATACATTCTATCTCATTTCTTATTAGACAAAAATTTTAAATCATAAATTTAAATTTAAATTGTAATTGTAATTTATTTTTTTCTTTTCAATTATAGACAAACATTCATACTGCTTTACTTGCAGCCCTATAACATAGCAATTGTTGCACTCCTTATCCACCATCGACGACATTTGTATTTATTTTTTAAAATTTATGTATATATAAATCTCGGCTCAATTCATCAATTTTCAAGAGTTAACCCAAACTCAAATTACAAATTTCATCCCTAACTCACATGGCACCATGATAGAATGGGACTCAACTTTATTGTAACCTATAACTATAAGTCTAAACGACATTTATGTTCGATTCTCTAAGTTTCAAAGGGTCGGCGAGCTTCTTTAAGGCGAGTTTCTTCTTCTTTGACTTAGAATTAGAGGTGGGCGTGGGTTGGGTTGGGTCGATTTTTTGCCCAACCCGAACCCAACCCACTATGATCGGGTTGATAAAAAATCAACTCAACCCAACCCAACCCACCAAATTTCGGTCGGGTTGATCGGTTTGGGATTTGGCCCAATTAGTAAAAATTTTGAAAAAGAAAAAGAAAACTCATGAATCAATCTTTAATTCAAATCAAGGGGAAGTTGCACTGATGTCGCCTAATGAAACCTATTTTTGCTATTTGACACACTAAAAATCCTAATTTTAGAAATATCATCTTGAAGAACATGAATTGGAAATATACCATCCTAA
Source organism: Ligustrum vulgare (assembly GCA_963555705.1). Taxonomy (NCBI): domain Eukaryota; kingdom Viridiplantae; phylum Streptophyta; class Magnoliopsida; order Lamiales; family Oleaceae; genus Ligustrum; species Ligustrum vulgare. The sequence continues at coordinate 52,036,324 of OY743171.1, read as the reverse complement.
ATTATAGGGACTAAAATATGGGGAAAAAGGAATTTCAGTTACAAAAAATCGTAAATGAAGAATCCATTCAAAATTTTCACACCACTGTCACATTGTCACATGTCGGCTACCACCACTCGTCTCAGGTTCGCATCTCAGCCTATTACTAAACGTCGCCACTGCAATGAAACTACCATTACTACCTCCCCATCCCCTTCCGCTGCCACGTCCACCCCTTCTGTTTTGACTGCCACCACGTGTCAGAAAGCTATAGATTTGACACGCCGTTTATATATTCCTAGGAAAATTCTTGGTACTACTTTTCTTCTAAATCACCACCTTCGCCGCCGCCACCACCTCCGACTGAGGGAATTGTTGAATCATCTTCGTTATCACAGTCTTGTTCTTCCTCAGATCTAAAGATCTATAACTCGCTTCCTACTTTGGACTCCTACTCCACCGCGACTACCATCTATGGTGGTGGTGCCGTCGGCGAAGGCATCGCATCTCAGAATAATTTTTCTTCTTAACCCAATGTCTCCACCTTTAGTGGATAAAAATCGTTCAAACCTAACCTTATTTAATGATGGCTAATAAGACGGATTGCTACCCCAAAGCCAGAAAACCCAATTCAAAACGCATTGTTTCAGCTCAAAATCATTAGACGTCGAAGGTTTCTATAAACCCACCTCCTCAAGATAGGCATGCGTTAGTACACCAGCTTCTGATGGATCTTTTGGAATTGAAAAGCCCTAGGAATCAGTTTAACGATGTAGGGACATGCAATGTCAAACTGAGTTCGAAGGATAGTCTGAGTATTTCCATGAGCATTCATTGGTAGATTCTTGTAGCTCATAGTAGATTTTTTGCTTTGAAATTGAAAAATGGATTAAGCAGCAGAGGAGCTCTGGGAAGTACAATGTAGAGATTGCTTATTACGATGATATGGAGGTTTACATTGAGACTGAGGTTGATGTAAATTAAGGAAGGAACTCATGAAAGAGAATGTTTCTCAACTTGTTTAATTTTATTACTATTATTATTTTTTAAAATTAATCTCCAGATTAAAGTTGCGATGATGTGGAGGTTTATATCATCTCCAGATTATAGTTTCATTGGATATTTTCTTATTTGAATTTCATTATATGCCCCCTTGAATCTTGTTATATTTTGTTTATAAAGCAACTAAATCATATTTTTTTGAATCAAGAAACTAAATTCATATTTTGTAGGGGCATTTATGCTTTACATTTTAGTCCTCCCCTTCACCCTTCCTGGCTACATCCGTGGGGATAATTTTCATAAGGGGAATACAACTTGTGCTTTGTTTGTTTAAGGAACTTCTATATTATGTCTCTGGTTTTTGGTTTCTTATAAGATCCTAACTTTTAGTTAAAAAAAAAAAATTGAAGTATTAATCGGTGATACTTTAAATGAATGTAAGTTTCATTATGATACCAAAAGTTGGGTATTTGTGAAAATATCCTAACTTTCAATTAAAAAAAAAATTGAAGTATTAATCGGTGATACTTTAAATGATTGTAAGTTTCAAATATGATACCAAAAGTTGGGTATTTATGAAAATACCACATATGGATCCTATCACATTTAGCTCAAATAATTTTTGGAGACAAAATTGCTCAGATCGTGAAATGAATAGTGCTATAGTCAAAGCTTCTCCCCCCTTCATGTATGACCACACTAATAACATAATGGGAAGATCCATATCGCAAGAGTTTTGACAAGGAAAATGGTTAAACAATTACAAGATATAAGCCGTCATATGCAACTCCTCTGCTTTGCTGAGTTGTGTTCTTGTAATACTTGACAAATAAAGTAGCCGTAATTGGTCCTACAAACTATCATTCACCACTTTATCAAATCCGTGAGGTGATAATTTCGGAATAGATGCTATAATATCTGATATAAATTGGCCAATGTCATTATATGGAGCAACACACCCTTCCACCACATAATCACATATTTGTAAACATCGTCTATTAGAGCAAGGAAACGTTCCATTGAAGCTTCCATTCCTTCCCATCATTTAGTATCTTGTCCAGCTTTGTTGGCTTATGAACTTCAAATCTAACACATTCAGCATCAAACATGTGTAGGTCTAGTGGAATTTCTTGAAATTGTGTAGCAAGTTGTTGATCTCCAAGAGATGATTTAGAGACAAACCCCTTTATTGAATCCTCTCCATTTTATGAACCAGTCTGGGCAGTCAAATGAACCAGATTAAACATTTCTCTAGTGTAAAACTCATGGATCAAAGCACTACCACCAGTGACTCCAAAACCATTTGAAAACTATCCAACAAGGACTTCCTTTGGGTTCACTTTTTGATTGGATAACAACAAATTCTGATGATAATCAAAGGAAATTGACAATGACCAGCTTAGCTTGTCGGCTCGTTGGACATAGAAATCTCCTATGTTGAATATTATTAGTGGATAGAACCTAGCTGATACACTCGTTGCCGATGATGAAAACTGCAACACTGTCTGTCCACTCGGCCCCATATTTTGATTTTCGGGTGATGCAAGAGTTAGTGAGAGAGAGAATTATCCAGTGAAACTTTAACCTGGTGATGCCCAATCATTCTCCCTTCGAACTTCTTCTTCTTCCTCGGGAGTGAAACCATTCTTAACGTTAAACGTCTTCTGAAATTCCTCTGCGGTGTTCCCCTTGATCGTGTCAGCCATTGTTTGACATGTAAGATCAAGCAGCCTCTTGATGTTTAGATAGTTGACAACCTTGATGATAAAAACACAATCATACGTTGAAATGATAATCTAACATAGAATGGTAAAGAAGTCATTGATGTCCTAGAGCAAAAAATAAGATGCTACATAAAAAAATATTTTTTAAATTAAAAAAAAAGAAGCTGAGAGAAACAAGTTGTCAATTGTGAAACTGCGTCATTATCACCTAGTAAATTTATAAAGTGAGTGACATTCTTGATTAAAGATCCAAAAGAGCAAGAAACTAAACTACCCGTTAAAGCAAGTATACGAGTAAATGCAATTATCAACATAACTAAAAATGCACAGGTTTGATTTTCATAAGGGAAAAAAAAATGGAAAATGCGCATATCTGCTAATGCTACAACGTAATTGCCATATAACAAAATTAACCAAGTAAATGCTCACAAGCTCAACACAAAATTATAGTGGCACATACATCAAATTGATTAATGTATCTCCAATATGTTTTAGGGCCTCAAGAGGATGAAGATTCTCAAATAGGACATCATAAAATAAAAATTTGGAGATTTCCAAAATAAATTAGGGACACTACAAATACTTGGAACCACCATTACTAAATTTATGACTTCAGAATAAAACATACAAGGTATCATTGTGTGTCATAAATTTGCTCATTGGAGTCCAACCTCCAATCTAAGGCGAGTGTCACAACAGGGGGGGGACATGAAATGTCGACCAGAGCAAAGAAACCACAAAACACTGTATTCCCCCAAATAGAAAGCCCCTGAGTTTACCAAGCATTATGGAAAACATGAAAAATAAACAAGTATCACAAAGTAACTACTAACTAGACATGAAAAATAGCAATTGCATCTTAGAAAATTTAACAATCAAATAAGAAAAGAGATGCTCTAAGAATAAAACCATAGTCTTTCCAGACAGATGCAAGCTTAAAAACATAAATACAAATTCAAAAGTGCTATAAGAATGATCTAATATCTTCAACCCTCAAAACATTATCACATGGAAGTAGCATACCATTAGAAATACATCAAAAAATAAAAAACCACCACACATGCCTTGAGGAAATAACCTGTACGAAAAGGAATTCTACAAAAAAAAAAAAAGAATAAACATAAATAAATCCGACTCACAATCAAATATGAATCAATCACAATCATTATAGAACAAGAAACCCTCAATCGGTCGGTCGGTCGGTCGATCGATCGATCTACTAAGCTTCAATTTTTGGCGACAATGGAATTGCCACAGCTGGGAAGAAGAGCAAGAAGTTGAAGAAGAGTGAGGATGCTCTCGGGTTTGTCATCACCACTACGAACTGATAAGCCCTTCTACGAATTGATTGTAAATCTGTATTTCCCTTGGTCGGAGGAATTTTCTGAGAGAGAGAGAGAGAGAGAGAGAGAGAGAGAGAGAGAGAGAGAGAGAGAGAGAGAGAGAGAGAGAGAGAGAGAGAGAGAGAGAGAGAGAGGTGAGTTAGGATTGTAAACGGCATTGGGAGGAAAATCAGGAATATTATTATTGAGAATATTTCTTTTTTTAAATTAAATGATATTTAACTAAATTGTTTATCTTCAGATGATAATAATTAAATTATATTATTAGAGATGATAAATCTCAAAAATCATGTTAATGAGGTGAGTGCAAGCCTAATTTCTCTCAAATCAATTATGTAAACTACAATAATCTCAAATACAATAAATTGAATACTTGCTAATAAAATTAAAATATGTTCAATCAATATTTAAATAAGTTAAGTTTTATTATTTAAAAATAATAATAAAAAAACAGATTTTTTTATTTGGGTTGGGTCGGATTATTCATCCAACCCGCAACCTGACTAAAATTTTTGAAAAAAATTCAAACCCAAACCAATTTTCATGAAAAATCGACCAAAACCGATCGGGTTGGGTCGGTTTGGGCGGTTTTTGTTCACCTCTACTTAAAATAACATGTTACTTTTTCTAATTTTTTTTTTTTTTGTTAACTAAAAATCTCATTTTCTATTTAGTAATGATGTAGATGGATTCTAATGAATAAGCGGATATAAACATGTTTTAATTTGCATTTATTATTTAAAAATTCAAGTAATGGTCCCATAATCGAACTGAACCGAACTAAACCGAACCAAAATCGAGCGGTTTGGTTCCATATCTTTAAAAAAATCAATTGGATCCATTAATAAAAAAAACCATCGGTTTATGATTTGGTTTGGTTCTCCTTGAACCAGAATCAAACTGAACCACGTCCACCCTATTGAGGAGTAGGGATGGTAATGACGGGTATGGATCGAGTTTGACACACTCATATTTTATTCGTCTGGAATTTTTAGACTTCATATCTAATCAATATACCCACCTCACTAAGACGGGTCTGAGGTAGATATGATTCCATACTAAAGGAAAACATGACAAACTACCAAGAAGTAATTAGTATATTTAAATAAAATAAGCTACGAAAAATAATAACATATTTTTAAGAAATCAATAACTAATAAGCATAATTAAAGAAAGCAAACCAACAACTAATTAGCTGAAGGAATTGAAGATCTCAAAGGAAACAAGTAACAAACTTGGGAAATAGACAATGTAAAAATGTTTGGAGATGTAGTGTGGCTGTGCTTAGGAGAATAAGAGAAGTAGAGTTTGTAAATTGTGGCTTGTGTTTGTGCCTTTTAAAGGCCGACTCTTTTTGGTTAACATCTTCGCAGTGTTTAGAAAATTGAAAACTGGTTAGAACTAGGAAAGGCAACGGATCAAGGGTTAGAAGGTCCAATCGGGTCGAACCAATTTCAATTAAAATATAAAAAATTATTCCAAAAATAACAAAATTTCTAAAAAAAAAAAGTTATTTTACGAATAAGCTAATATTTACTCATTTAGAAAATAAAATTATACACAAAGTAGCTTAAAACAACAAAAATAAAATCCCGAAAATCGAGTTTAAAAACCGACCGGTTCCCGATTTTCCCGGTTGAAAATCGGGTTTTCCTATCGATTTTCAAGGCAAACTGATTTTTCGAGCAGTTCTCGATTTTCTTGATTGAATAGGCTGGTCCGATCCGATCCGATTTTCTAAACAACTCCAGTCATCCTAATGGATTCTTCTTATACGTAAGAATTGAATAAACCAAGTTCACCTATATGAAAGTGAGCAGTAAAAATCAGGTGATGGGAGGGGAAGCGTTGAGAAAGCACTTAACCATAAAGGGCCTAAATTGGATTTCAAGACATGACAAATAGAATAGGAACCCATGTGAGTAGCAGAACTTCTTCTGGTGAATATTCCTGAAGGAGTCAGTTTCAAAATGAGTTTATCAGCGAATCTACAACCACCCTTTATCTTGAAATTGGCTTCAAGAAGAAGCAAAATTAGGAAGGTAGGTATATGTAGATATCTTTCTACTGCGCTTGTCTTTTCACAGAAAAAGTATTAAGCTTTCAGAACCGATACTATCCCTCCCTAGTTCGAGTAGCATGTCTTAAGCATTGTGCATCACAGCCAAACTCACTTTCTGTCTGCACATGGTGGTTCATCCCAGAGATTAGATATCCGGCCATGGGCAATGTAGGAGGTCGTTCAACTGTTGTTGGAGTTCGACAAAAGCTTCTCGACTCACATGTCCTCCCTCGAGGAGGGGGGACAAGGCTTGTTAATCTTTGGCCTCTTGTATCTCTTCAAGGAGAGGAGGATTATCTTCGTTAACTTGTGGATTAGTTGGAAGGACGGAATCTGTAGATTTAGTAGGGAGAATTTACCGAGTATTGACCATGCTTATTTTATCGCTTTTCACATACGGCACCAATTGATGCTAAAACATTACTGACTTTGACTTGGAAAAACTGAGAACTGTTGTATTGGTGGAGAAAGATGATCCAAGTTTCCAACAAACCTGCAAAAGGACTTTGAGGGATATTATCGTCGTTCCTCTGGTAGGAGAATCAGAAACTAGAGAGAGATGAAAAATATAGAGTATGAAAGAAAAAAAGCTTGAGAGTTTATGAATACTAGTTGTCTACCCGTGCTATGCACGAAATATATAAAATTTAAATCATAATTTTGAAAATATCTTGATTCAATCATATCAAATAGAAAACATAATTTAAATAAAATTTCAATACAAAATGTTATTGAATTTGAAACTTGAAAAAATACAAACTATTAAAAAAAAAATGTTACATGTACACTAAGTATACCACGAAACTCAAAATTTGGCACTTATTAAATTTTTTTATATAATTTTTTTTTTGACTTTTACCTACGTTTTTCTCTAAAAATTTGCCTACCTCATCACCTATTTCCCTTTTAATATGTTATAATTTTTTATTAACTATATTTTTTAATGTGTTGCTTACACATATTTTATTTGAAATCCAATATATTAATTAATATATTTCATTTTTTATTTTTTTTAAACATGCCAATTTTTGTCAAAATGATGAAATGATTAAGTCTCCGTTTGTTAATATTGTTTGATTTATAAACTTGTTTATTTATGATTTTGAGATAAAAAGTAGTGACTGAAATTTGGAGAGAAAAAATATGTATGGTTAAAAAGTTGATAGAAAGTAATTAATTATTTTTGTAACATATGTATTGAAGGGCCTACTCATTTATTGACATATTAGGAAGTAAAATTTTTATAATTTTATTTATTTATGTTCAAAATATATTAATTCAATTTTTTCATTTCTAACTTAACAAATTTATATATCATATATTTATTTATTTTAAAATATATTAATCCAAAATTTTCATTTTCAATGTAACACATTTACATATATATAATATGACATTTATTTATGTTTGTTGACCACAAAATCTGGTTGGACCTTGTATCAACACGTCTCAGCTCCTCAATCTTGAACATGTGGATCTCCTGCGCATTAGAACAAATGATCAGCTTGCAAAGGGAGTCGAGGTGGCTCCCTTTTGCACTTCGATGCTTAAGTCAATATTCATTTTCGGCAAATATAAATTGGGAGCGGGAAATATAAGTGTGTAAAAGAGAGAAAAGGGAGTGAGAGTAAAATATTGAGTTAGAGTAATGAATTACCAACCTCTTTCTTGGAGGCAAGGGTGCTCTATTTATAAAATGAGTAATTTTCTTAGATTGTGACACGTGTTATGCTTTACACATGGAAAAACCTCAACCATTCATGAGGTAAACCATTTCTTTTGGCTATCATCATTACTACATGTCATAGGGTTAAAGTAACCATCAAATCCATCGAATCTCTTTAAAGATGTTGTCACATCAAGCTGTCTTTTGCAGACAAGTCATCTCAAGCTGTCTTATCATCTTCCCAGGGGTAATTAACTCGGCTTTAGAGTACCTCAGCATTGAACCACCTCGGCTTAGTATCACCTAGGCTATGGGTACCTCGGCATAAGGGTACCTCGGCATATAAGAATTCAGCAGGTTCGGTATCCACAACTTTGTACTATGGGCCATGACTAGATGACTGGATGCTTTGCGGATCCAATTGCTGGCCCACATGGATGACGTGTCATATCCAATTGGTCATGGTCGTAACACTAGTCCCTCGAGTCTGGTTAGTTTATTTATGTGCGAACCGAACTCGAAAATATAAGGGATTGAGCAGGAGGGAATGTATATTGTTGTTCCAGATGGTCACACTTGTCATACTTTACACATGTCGCTTCCCTGACCGCTGGAGGGGTATACCCATTACAGGGAGGTAATCATTACTATCTTTTATAGAGGATGAGCGCCTGTCACATCCTTTGATAAATGCGCTGTCTCATCGCTCCACAGTCTGTGATGGGGATCACGTCTTTTCGACACATTTGAATGGTCCCTCAGCCGGTCCGATGAACCACCTCGAATTTAATCAGTCAGAAATACCATTTTGGCAAATGAGACCACAAGAAAAATAGTTCGCCCTACCTATTCGTTAACCCGTGGGGCTTAAGTTTTATACTTCGCTGGAGCTGATTGCATACCAACAATATGGGAACACCCTAGAACAGAGGGCTGATTAGCGGCCTTTATCAGTGCATAAATTTATTGAGACAAACCCTATTGGTGGTTATTTTCCCTTTAAGGAAAACATACAAATACTAGAGGATGTTAGCTTGCTACGCTGGCGGCGCATTTATTGCCAAGAAATGATTAGTTCCCCTTTCCAAGAAACGCTTAAGGAGCGCACTTTATTGTGCGTGTAGCACACTCTCGCCGTTGAAACCGTCGTTTCTTTTTCAGATTCCAAACGGCTGGCGCTTCCACTTACTCTTGCCATCATGACACGTGTGCCATCTGGATTGACCTTTCTACTTGGGAATCAAGGATTTGGATCTAATGGGTTCTTTATATAGTTCCCTTCGTTCCAGAGTTACCTTCTTCCCGTGTCTTCAAAATTTTCTTAAAGCTTTCAATGAAAAAATCCTCCTTTCGCGTTCTTCCACCAGAGCCTTGCCGTGACCTTTGAGAGCTTCCACTTCGCGAAAAATCATTGCATCCAAACTCTCAACTAGTACGCTGTTCCTTGGAATACTGAACCAATAGTTCCCACCATTGTCAGGTAATCTTCATTTCCTTGTGTGTTTTTCATTTTTTTGATTTTCAGCCTTTGAGTGCTTGCTTGGAAACCCCACTCGGCATTCTTTTTTCTCTTATCCTGGGTGAGTGTGGAATTTTAGAAAGGTAAAAAATGGAAAAAGTCGAGGAAACGGACTTACAAGAGTTGGTGGCAATGCCTACTCCCATTAGGGGTTTCTGCCCTTTGTCTCTATCAGTTTTCAGTTCTTGCTTTTTTAAAGAGCAAATTAGGAGAAGAAATAGGAGACATAGTAGTGTAATATGTTTGGATGATTCTGACAGTGAGGAAGAAAAATACCACTCCTACATGGCCAAACTATCATCTGAAGAGGAGGCGTCATTACAAGAACTTCGGGCTAAGCGCGATAGAGACTTAAGGGTAGAAAGGGGGGAAGAATCCTCTTCCAAGGTTCCAGAGTCCGATTTAGGGGTTAGGGCACTTTTCAGGGCACATCGAGAGGAGTTGGGGTTGTCTAGGGAAGAAATAACTCAGGTTGAGGAATTGGTCGATTCCGTCAATAAAATGTCGGGGTATCATACTGATCCGGATCCGAATCCGGGGTCGTGGGAGAGCAGCGAGGTGGAATATGAAATCAGGGGGGTGGGTTTAGTAGTTCCTCCTTTGAAGTTCAGGCTGCCAGAGGGGGTTCATTTGATTCATCCCACCTCGTCATGTCGACCCTGTAGCCTGCCGCCTAACCAAGTTGCAGCGTTTTATGATGCCATGGTGTGCAGAATGAGGCTCCCTCTCCACCCCTTCTTCAGGGCGTTTCCTTGGAGTTATAACTTGTGCATGTATCAATTGGCGTCCAACTTTTGGACCCAAGCTGTAGGTACATGGCTGGTGTGGCAAGAGGTTAGTCCGGACCTCCCCCTCACTTCATGTTTTTCACACCCTTTATCTTCTAAAGAAGTCGATGAGGAGGGGAAAAGATGTGAGGTCTGATGTAAAAGATTGGTACTACCTGACTCTCCAAGGCTCCCATTCTCCTGTCATTACCGGGCATTCGACCTCTATAAAGAATTGGAGAAATCAGTGGTTCTGGGTTGCTAGAGAATGGCAAAGTTCACCTTGGGACCCTGCTCCTAAAGTCAATGTTCCCCAAACTCTTTCCGTGCCTCGTGAGTCTTTGCCTTGCCCTTTTCTTTCCGGCCGGGTGTGATTGTAAGATTTATTAATCCCTTTCCGTTTTCGCGTACTTACCCTTCTTTCTCTTTGGCTTCTATTCCTTTTCAGGGTAGATTCTTGCATATCCACTTTCCAAGGAGGATCTATCGGCAATAAAGAAGCTCTTTGCTTTTGGTGGCACCTTCCAGGAGGTAATCGAATCACATAAGGTTTTAATCAAGTTCGTCCTTGAAAGATCTATGGGTAAGTTATCCTTTCTTTTCATCTTGCATCTTTACCAACAGAAGCTTTCTATTTATAATATCCATCTATTTGTGCATTTTCCAGCTTCGAAGGACTTCCCAAAGATCTCTCTGAAGGACCTTATGTCTATCAAGGTCCCCCGAAGACAAGAAGCAGAGATCAGTCCTTGCTAGCCTCCAACTTGGAATGGCTAAGGATGTTTTCGAGGCTCTTTTTGCTCAACCTGAAGGCTCTCTTCCAACTTCACTGCCTCCCCCAGCCTTAACTCAGACCGGGGCACAACTGTTTGAAGTAAAGAAGGAGATTGGGTTAAAGCAAGCCCAAGCCAAGGGAAAAAGGAAAAAGTCAGACCGAAGGGGTGAGAAAGAGAAGGGCTCTAAACGGCGTCCGTCGTAGGATACCACCCTGGAGGACTTCATTGAGATTGAGTCAGAGGATGATCCTACTCCCCTGAAGAGAATAAGGAGAGGCAAGGATATCCCTGCAGTTCCTCCCCCACCGCTTGAGTCGTCCGAAGAGGCTGAACCTTCTATTTCCGTCCTTGGGCTAGGGTACGAGGTGACTCCAGAGGTAGTTGAAGAGCTTAAGCTTATAAGAACCAACCTCATCCCCAAGGACGCCTCACTTGACCCTGGCTTGTTGGACTCTCCAAGCTATCCCCCCGTCGAAGCCGCTCTGACTATGCAGCAATTTTGGAGCGAGGGTTGGTCTGCATTTTCCTCTGCCGCCTCTCCTGCAAAAAAGTTGCTTGCTGCCAAAGCTCTTAATGCGAGGACCTTGGCTCTTATTGACGATTTGGAGTCTTTGGTCATGGTGATGCAACGTGACTAGAGAAATGCTGAGACGGCTCTCCTTAACGTCGATAAGATGTTGAGGGATCAATGACCTTAAGGATCATCTCTCTATAGCTCGCAAATCCTCTTCGGAAGATAAGGCTCTCTCCAAGCGCCTTCAAGAGGACAATGAAAAGTTGAGGCATGACCTTCATGCCTCCTAAGCCGATGTAGCGACTTTATGTAAGAAGCTGGAGGACGCTAATCGGGCCCAAGCTATGGCTGCCGAGGCTTTGCAAGCAGCAAACGCTGAGAAGGGTAAACTGGAAGATGAGGTGTTGGAAGTCACCAATCGATTGGAGAGGGAGATGGAGGTTCGGAGGAAGATTGAAGAGGATTATACCTCCTTGGAGCGGCATATGAATACTAGGGTGCAGGAGGTCTTGGGCCGAACTATCGAGGCTGCTATGAAAGAAGCTGCTGCAACTAAAGTGGCCGAGGCGATCCAACATTTCAAGGACACCTTCGAGGAAACTCCTGAATACGAGGCTATGCCAAGAGTTTTTGGCAACATTGGGGCTTGCATGGCTTTGAAGGATGTGAAGGAAGACTTTCCTTACCTGGACCTCTCCAAGATAGAAGTACTCTATCCAGATCCTCAAGATGCCACTAGTGGCACTGCCGACTCTCCTGCAGACCCTACTGAGGGCGTTTTTCCAAAAGATGTTGGTCCTGCCAAGGAGGCTTAAAATTTTTGCAAATTTTTCCCTTTTTTTTGTAAAATTGACTCTTTACTCGAATTTTTCCTTTTAACATATTTTTGTCCGTTTTTGGTGTATATTGAATTTATTTGAATATTTCTTTTATCACTCTGTTTACATTTCATTTTGACGTACGCTTGTATGGTATGCTTCTTATAAGTGATAGTCCCTCAGATTTAGGCAGTGAAGATATTTCATGTTAGCTGGTTAAGTCTGATTAATGAGTATTTGAGTATTGCTACGCGATCAATCCCAAGCTCCATTTACGTTATTCATGACCCACTGTTAAACGCATTATTTTGACGGTCAATCCACTCTTATTAACTACCTTTTATGCTCATAATAGTCCCTTGCGTGGATCCTTCTGAATATAACATTTTAATATTTCTTACTTAGCATAGGAAATGGAAAAATAATTGACGATATCAACGAGCTTGCTTGGTGCAATCGTTTACAAAGTAATCCCTTATCACATATTTTCCTTTGTGCCAGACGAGACAATTACAAGTTAGGGAGAATTCTCTTTACTGAAAATAGCGACGAAGGTGATCTGTATTTCAAGGATTAGATAGGGGGACCCCAGATAGGTCTTCTATCATGTAAGTACCAGGTACTATTTCAGCAGTGACTTTATAAGGCCCTTCCCAATTAGGACCTAGAGTCCCTACTCCTGGTTCCTGGGTAAAAGGAAGGACCTTTTTGAGGACCAAGTCTCCGACCCTAAATAATCGTTTCCTCACCCTCTTGTTGTAGTAGCGGGCCATCTTTTCTTGGTAGCAGGCTAACACAACTTGTGAGTCATTCCTTTTTTCTAGGAGAAAATCCAAATTTGCCCTCTGAACCTCTTCATTTATAGCCTTGTCATAATGAATTTGACGAAGGGAAGGTACTCCAATTTCCACTGGGCATACTGCCTCTGATCCATACGCCATGGAGAACGGGGTCTCCCCTATTGCAGTGTGTGAGGTAGTCCGAAGTGCCCATAAGACTTGTGGGAGTTCATCTACCCACACACCTTCTTTGATTCCAGTTTCCTTTTCAGAGTGTTTTTTATGATTTTGTTCACAGTTTCAACCTGCCCATTTGCCTGTGGGTGGTGTGGGGATGAAAATAATTTGCAAATTCCCAAATCGTCGCACAACTCACTGATCCTTCTATTTTTAAACATCTTCGCATTGTCACTTACTAAAGAGTACGGTATTCCGAACCTACAAATGATGTTCTTCCAGATGAACTTGGAAGTATTGGCTTCAGTGATCCTCATCAGGGATTTGGCCTCGACCCATTTGGTGAAGTAGTCTAATGCAACTATTGCGAAACAATTGTTACCAGTGCCTCGGGGCATTGGGCCAATAATATCGACCCCCCACTTCACAAAAGGCCAAGGGCTGGTTACCACCCTCAACTCGTGATGAGGCCGATGTGGTATGGTCGCATGTCTTTGACATTGATCGCACCTTCAAACCAAATTGTAGGTATCCTTCGGCATAGTTGGCCAAAAGTACCCCTGTTTCAGGGCTTTTAGAGCCAATGATAAGGCTCCAGCGTGATTTCCAAAAATGCCCTCATGAATTTCCTTCATTATGTATTGTCCTTCCTCCGGCGCAACGTATCGCAGGAAATGAGACGTGTAGCTCCGCTCCAGAAGGACAAAATTGGCGACGTATCTTTGCAGTTTTCAAGCTTCTAGCTCGTCTGACAGAGTTTGATACTTTAGGTAGGACAGGATGAGAATCATCCAAGAACTCTCTTCTTCTAACACCAAAATTTCTGCCCCCGGTTCGACGGAGGAGATCGACAAATGTTCAATTGGCACCATATTGAGGAGCTCGGCATCCTTACTGCTTGCCAGTTTGGATAAGGCATCTGCATTAGAGTTTTCACTTCTGGGAATATGAAGCAATTCAATTTTTTCAAAGTGGGCCGCTAAATCCTTTACTTTCCTCAAGTATGCAATCATAGTTGGCCCCTTTGCAGAAAACTACCCATTGAATTGGCTTACAACAAGTTGCGGGTCATTGTTCGCCACTACTGACTTCATTCTTAGAGTTATTGCAAGCCTTAGCCAAGCTAAGAGTGCCTTGTATTCTACGACATTATTCGAGGCTTTAAAACTTAGGCGAATTGCGCTGTGCAGCTTATGTCCCTTCGGGCTCACTAGTAGTACCCCGGCCCCGGATCTTCCTTCGGCGGAGGACCCATCAATGAACAGCTTCCACTCAAGGCTGTTTTTCGTGTTCTCAATCATCTCGATTTAAGGCGGATGCGTGAACTCAACTATGAAATCTGCTAACGCTTGGCCTTTTACCGCCGTCCGAGGCATATAATGGAGGTCATACTGGCTAATTTCTATCGCCCGTTTCATTAACCTTCCAGATACATCCGGCTTCTGTAAAACCTGTCTCATAGGAAAATTTGTGAGTACATGGATAGACTGTAACTAAAAGTAGGGGCGGAGTTTACGAGTTGCAGTAATCAATGCTAAAGCAAGTTTCTCCTTTTCTGGGTATCGTGTTTCAGCATCCAGCATGGCCTTGCTTACGTAATACACCGGAAGCTGATTCCCATTCTCTTCTTTGATCAACACAGAGCTAACAGCCTCCTCGGAAACGGCCAAATACAGAGAAAGTGGTTCGCCAACCTTTGGTTTGGACAACATGGGGGCTCGTCCTAAGAATGCTTTCAACTGAGCAAAAGCTTGCTCACATTCTTGTGTCCATTGAAATCGTTTTCCTCCCTTCAGGACCTTAAGAAATGGAAAACATTTGTAAGTGGACTTGGAAATGAATTGACTTAAGGCTGCAATTCTTCCAGTTAAGCTTTGCACTTTTTTAGGGATTCGAGGAGAGCGCATATCAAGTAAAGCTTTGATCTTATCCGGATTGGCTTCAATTCCCCTCCTATTCACCATGAATCCAAGAAATTTTCTAGATGCTACTCCAAAAGCACATTTCATAGGATTGAGCTTCATCTGATACTTCCTTAATATATTGAAAGTGTCTGATAGATGGTGAACATGTTCTGAGGCGACCATGCTTTTGACCAACATGTCATCCACATATACTTCCATGGTGCTTCCGAGTTGGTTTGAGAACATATGGTTTACCAGCCTTTGATAGGTGACCCCTGCATTTTTCAACCCGAATGGCATGACTTTATAACAATAGAGTCCCTTGTCCGTGATAAATGAGGTGTGCTCCTCATCCGATTTATGCATGGGCAATTGATTGTACCCGGAGTATGTGTCCATAAAGCTCAGCATCTCATGCCCCGCCATAGAATCAACTAGTTGATCAATTTGATGCAACGGGAAACTGTCTTTTGGACATGCCTGGTTTAAATTTGAAAAACCAATACATACCCTTACCTTTCCGCTTTGCTTGGGAACCAAAACAGGGTTTGACACTCACTTCGGATAACAAGATTCTCTGATAAAACCATTTTTCAATAGTTTTGTCACCTCCTCTTTCAAGGCTTCATATTTGTCCGGACTCATTGGCCTCCTCTTTTGCTTATGCCCAGGAATTCTTGGGTCGAGTTGGAGCTCGTGACAGGCTATTTTTGGATCAATTCTGACCATATCATCATGCTTCCACGCTCTTTGTATTCAACTGATGAATCCTGTCCAATCGGCAGTTCCTTGATCGGGTCGTTTGGGTCTACACCAAAGCATTCCAGCTTTTCAACAGGGGTAATTATCACCGGTCATTCTAGGATCTAGATCCGTCGGGTATTCTTCCTGCGCCATTGCGACATCTTCTCCTTCGAGAAATCCTGTACCCAATTTTTCAGGGTCTGGAACAGTCTCGGCCATTGCCACAGCACTAATCATATTTATGCTCCGATCTTGGAACTTTTGGATAGCGTTCGTGTAACGGGCTCGTGATTCAGTTTGGCTTCCCCTAACAATAGCTATGCCGCGTTCTGTTGGGAATTTCATACAAATGTATTTTGTATGAGTTACAGCCCCTAAGTCAATTAAGCTCGGCCACCCAATTGAGCCGTGATATGAGGAAATTTTATCCACAACCAAGAACTCCATGGGTATCTTAGAAAGGGTCGGAGCCTGCCCCACTTCTGCCATAAGGATTATGGATCCCCTGGGAGTTAGGCTATCCCCGGTGAAACCATATATGGGATCTGGGACTGGAATGAGTGGGGTACTAATTCCCATCTTGTCAAAAGTTACCCCATAAATCACATTTACCAAAGCATCGTCATCCACCAGCATCCGTGACAATCCATACCGAGCCACCACCACTCGGATTACTAACGCATCATTATGCGGAAAATGCACCCCAATCGCGTCATCTAGGGTAAATGTGATAGTTCTGTCATGGATATCCCACCAGGATGTGAATGAATGTGGTAGTTCACGTTAGCGGGCTCCTTAGCCTCTCTGATGTACCATTTTTGGGAGTTGGTACTCCAGCCTGGGTGTGGACCTCCAAATATCGTGTCAATCTCGCAGATCGTTGGATCATTTGCAGGAAGAGGTGGCTCTCTTACATTTTTATAATGTGCCAGGGGTTTATTCCGGTCCCTACTCCAATCCCTTTGACGACCATCAATTCTCTCTTTCGCAGGGACTTTCCATGGAGTCCGCCTATCAACTCGATTGAACTTTTGGTTATTTGGCCTGCGTGGTTTTCCTTTGCCAAGGGCAAAGTCGCCTCCCTTCCTTCCATCTACCTTCTGGTCGGCCAGCATGTGGATTTCCCTACAGTCTTCCATTGCATTACCATAGTACCTGTGGTATGCACAATAGGCCCCAATCATAGGTTGCTTCCCACTTCGGCTTCCACCTACTCTTTCAGAGGCAACAGGGGGATTCTCTGCCTCTGGCCATTTCTTCCGAGACAATCTCCTATTTCATTAGGTGTACCAGGGCGTTGTAATCCCTTGGTTCCTGCTTCGGACATCCCTCCAAAACATACTTGTCATAACTAAGCCTCCTTTTAAGGCAGAAAACATTTCCGCCTTCGTGATGTTTTCACAGATATGCATTTCCTCTGTGAACCGAGCTAAGTAACCCTTCGAAGACTCCTCTCTTCCTTGTCTTAAATCTTGAAGGCGTTGGAGTGGGAGTTGACCTGGCCTAGAAGAAACGAAGCCGTTTTTGAAAGCTGTCTTCAAATCTCTACAACTGTGGATGCTACCAGGAGGGAGCTTTTTATACCAACGTATTGCACTTTCCTCAAGTGTTAAAGCAAACCTTTACATTTTAACGCCGGAGTGGCTCCGGCTATTTCCATACTGGCACGATAGTTTAAGAGGTGATCGTTAGGGTCGCCTCTACCAGAGTACTTCGTTATCTCTGGCATTTCAAAGTCGTAGGGTACTGGGCACTTTCGAATGCCCTCCGTAAAGGGGCTTATTTCCTCTTCATCATCCAACTCATACGACGGTAATTCACTGTTCTCGCCATGGTCAGAATTCATCGCGCCATGATATCTGTCATAGGGCGGCTGAAGGTAATTCTGCCCTCGTGGTGTCAAAACTTGGCCATAATTCGGCATTTGAAAATTCGGCGGGCCCCCTTGGGTTCGAGAACAAGCTGCTTCTACTCTCCTCTCCCGCCTATTTCTAGGCTCGTGTGTGGGGCTCAATTTTGCCGCTCCTACATCATATCTATCTTTATGCATTTGGCTCCGCGAAAGGGCTTCTTCAGCCCTTCGCTCCCGCCTATTTCTAGGTGCTTGCGCATGATGCCGACCTTGTTCAGTTCGACCTTCCCGTTTGCCCATGAATAGTCCTCCTATCCGGCTAAAAACGTTTCCTGAATTTGGGGGTGAGGCCTCCTCATCATAGCTAGGCGGCTGACCTTGCTCTATCGGTGCTACATGCACTAAGTCCTCTTCATTGTAAGGAACAAAATCCACTTCAGCATATACCTACGAATCTTGGTAGTAATACGACGCAATGGCTGCGTTAGATGGTGAGTAATGTGGCTGCGAGTATTGTGGGGGCATCATTGGTTCGTTTACAACGTATCCTCTAGCCATGTAAGCATTCATCTCTACAGTTTGCTCTATCTGCTGCTTTTGCATTTCCAACATCTGGGTTGCCATGCACGTTATATCTCGTAGCATGCGACGATTTCGGTGTCGGCGCAGTTGTTATGTTGGGCTACCCTCTCGTTAGTGTCCTCATGGGGTTCCTGGGGGACAATCTCCTCGCTGTGTCATTCTCCCCTGTTTCTTCGAGGGTTAGCATCGTTATCACTTTCATTCATGGCTATAGTAATTTCTGGCCTTGTCCCTTCTTCAGGGGTAGGTGAACTTATATTTCACAGCCCTAAACCTTTTTCAAGGTGAGTAACTTATATTTCAAAGTTCTTAGATTGTGACGCGTGTTATGCTTTACACATGGCAAAATCCCAACCATTCATGAGGTAAATCATTTCTTTTGGCTATCATCATTACTACATGTCATAGGGTTAAAGTAACCATCAAATCCATCGAATCTCTTTAAAGATGTTGTCACATCAAGCTGTCTTTTGCAGAAAAGTCATCTCAAGCTGTCTTATCATCTTCCCAGGGGTAATTAACTCGGCTTTAGAGTACCTCAGCATTGAACCACCTCGGCTTAGTATCACCTAGGCTATGGGTACCTCGGCATAAGGGTACCTCGGCATATAAGAATTCAGCAGGTTCGGTATCCACAACTTTGTACTATGGGCCATGACTAGATGACTGGATGCTTTGCGGATCCAATTGCTGGCCCACATGGATGACGTGTCATATCCAATTGGTCATGGTCGTAACAATGTTCAAATATATAAATCCAATATTTTCATTTCTTACATAACACGTGTTATTGAATTTGAAACTTTATAAAAAAAAACTAATAAAAATAAAAAATTCTGCATGTACACTCAGTGTACAGCGCTACTCAAAGTTTGACACTTAGTTAAATTTTTTATATAAAATTTCTTTTGACTTTTATTTACGTTTTTCCCTAACAATTTGCCCGCCTTATCACCTATTTTCCTTTTAATATGTTTTATTTTTTAATTAACTTTATTTTTTAATATGTTGCTTACATATATGTTATTCGAAATCCAATATATTATTTAATATATTTTATTTTTCCTTATTTTCTAAATATACAAATATTTGTCAAAAAGATGAAATGATTAAATTTTCTACCAATTTATCATTGGCGGTAAAAAGTTGATTGCAAATAATTAATTACTTTTGTAATATGCTTATTGAAGAACCTACTCATTTGTTGACATATTAGGAAGTAAAATTTCAATGATTTTATTTATTTATTTTCAAAATATATTGATTCAAAATTTTCATTTCTAACTTAACAAATTTATATAACATGTATTTATTTATTTTCAAATACATTAATCCAAAATTTTCATTTCAATGCAACACATTTACATAGATATGACATTTATTTATGTTCAAATATATTAATAAATTTTTTTCATTTCCTACATAACACATTTATATGGATATCACATTTATTTATGTTCAAATATATTAATCCAATTTTTTCATTTCCTATATAACACATTTACATAGATATCACAATCTTTATGTTCAAATATATTAATCTAATATTTTCATTTTCAGTGTAATACATTTACACATAGTACATTTATTACAACTCTTACTAAATATGTAATAAATAATAAATTTTCCTACGAAAATATTTATCTTTTCTTTATTTTATTTTTTTATATAAAAGTAGAAGTGAGAAGAGAGAGTCATTTTGGAGGGTAATGACTCTCTCCTCACTTTAATAATATAAAGATATAAAGATAAAGATAAAGATTATAACTTAAATTATGAATAAGGGATCCCTATTTATATGACTCAAAACAAGTCTCCCTATTCCAATGGGAGTAAGCTTCTTTTTTGAAGATGTTTCATTATTGGAAAACACATCTTATTCGAGTTTGACTTTTTTTGGAGAAAGAATATGTTTATTGGGAAACTGAATTGTTATTGGGTCACAGTTCCCAAGACACCTCCCATTATCTTATGGGAAAAAATCATAAATACCCTATAAATAAAAAAGAATACAGAATATACTATTTAAGGGTTTATATACAAAATATACTATAAAGCGTGAAATAGAAAACCAAAAATACTATTTCCAAAATCTCCGCTCTTAATGAATTGTAACTGAAACTCAAAAATTGTGATTTTGTGATTAATATCTGGAACTTATAAAATATACCCAAATTCGTTATGTATGGACTCCGTGTTTGGGTTCTGTGAGTTCAGCATATGAGATGATCCAAATATTGTTTTCTGAATGATTGATTTTAGAAATTATTCATGTAATTACATTGATTATTTCTGAATTAATTGGTTGTTCATGACACAAGCTTATAATTTCTTTGTGTTCAAAAATCCCTTTGTATGTAGCTGTCTCATAAAATTTTTGTGGTTCTAGAATATACTGTATATGTAATTTTTTTTGTGAATTGGAATCTAAATTAATTCCAATACCATTTGAATTTCCAAATACATTTCACTCTAGTTAACAGTGGTGTATGTGACGACGTCTTTCTTTTTTGTGGATGTAGATATGGATTGCATAAATGTGTTTCGTAACATGCAATGCAGATACATCTGGACTCCTATGGATTGCAAATATGTAGATCTCATTGAGATGATGAATGAAAGATAGACAAGAGAATGGATTTTCGATCAATAGATCATCCATTGTGGTAATTTTAGGTTATTTGTTGGAAAAACTATCCATGTTCTGTGTTTTATGAAAAGGGTTATGCTGAATTGTCGTGTCACAAAATTAATCTCAAAAGCAACCAACTAACTGATATTCTTCTTGGAGAAGGGCATTATTTGATCGTGTAAGCAAGATGTTTCAATTAGGGGAGATTATTGGGACTATCAAATCTGGCTTTGTGGAAAGCTTAGCTAGATATTAGTTGGAAGCATTTGTATTTTCCTTGCTTAGCTTTTTTACCATCAAAATCTAAAAGGGACAGCATATTGAATGTGTATGATCTATATAGTATCAATTTAAGTTTTATCCGTGCAATTTCATTGAAATGGTTCTGAATTTGAGAAAGTTGCATCAATTTTTTCTGTGCTTTTGCCTACTCAATTATGCCTATCCTCTGCTCAGCTTGTCTTGTCTTTTTAACATGCTCTGTCGGGTTCGTGATTCAAGCTAAAGGCTTTGTTGATGTTTCATAGAGTGGAAGGTGGAGAAAGAATTTGTTTTTGCTTAATCCTTTTGATGAAACCCTTTATGTCAACTAGATAAGTGTTTAGACATCCATTTCCTCAAGAAATGTTTATTACACGATAGAAGTTGTTTCACCAAAAAAACAGAGATTAAACTGTCCATGTATTTGTCATGAAAATTATATAACAGTAATATGTGACATGACCATTGTGACGCACAGCCGAATTTTTCATTTATTTTCGATTTCCCGGGCCAACACGTGGCACACAGTAATTTGCAGAAATATTTTTATAAGTCAGTGACATAAACAACATCACTTGACTGGAATTTAAAAATCACTTTACTTTAAAATAAAATTCATCCATTCATTTAAAAAGTAATGATAAAATATTTAATATAAGATGTTAACTTTAAAATCTTTTAGATAAAATGTAACAACAATAAAAATTAGCAAGTTTGACAGTTCAAACACAATACCTTATTTGCCAATTCCTTTTTCATTTCTATTATTCCCTGAAACGTTAGATGTATCGTGGAATGAACATACACTTGCCTAGTGAATGGAATATGGTGCACATGTGCTATTGCACATAGACAAGTTAACCTCCAATATTCAAGATTCGTGCAAGTTTTACTTATTAAATCAATCGAGTCTATATTCATATTTCCTAATCACGTTATATATTCAAGACAATGCTTATATTTAAGACTAGACCCAAGTCAAGTTCACATATTCTAGTCATGTCAATTTCATATAATTAAGATCAATGTAAAAACATGTATTATATGTGTAAACCAGTTAATTTTTACACTTAAGTCATATAATCAAGACAAGTCGAGGCAAGACATATATTCGAGTCGAGTCAAGATAGTATATTCGTTTTCATATAATCATGACTGGTGCAAATGCATGTCTTTTGAAGAAACATGACTTTTAATGGGGTCCATATTACAAATCAACTACTATCCCGAGCGTGCATATAACAGGTAGGGAATTTAATCCCAGATATCAAGCAGGGAAATCACTCCCACATAACAAGTAGGGAAATCAATCCCCGATAACAAGAGTAACCACATTATGATCCAGTTACTGGATTCCATGGAATGAAGACAAGCGGGATAGAGTATGACTGTAATATCATGCAAGAAAATCATTTCTGTGCCATGCATACGAAAAAGCATGAAAATCCTTTTAATGTGATTAAATACATTTAATATCATATTAACAAGTGCAAGTGCAATTCATAATTTCTATAAATAATAGGAACAAAGATTATTCAAGAAGTATCACACCATTCAAATAATATTGATTCAAGTATCAGGTATCGATATATATTTATATGTATCGATACATGAAAGATAACAAAAATATTTGAAAACTTCAATGTATTTATATATATATGGTAAACTTACTTTTCTTTTACTAATATCATTTTCACTCTAAGTTAATGAACTTAATATCACATCAATAAGAGCAAGATTTATTCAAGATATTCAAGTTAATTATGTTATCATCATTTTATAATAATCAAACAATTCACGTAATATAATATTAGTGATCAATCCCGTTAGTCATCATTTTACCTTAAACAAGTGAATAAAAATATTCAGTAGCTATAAATGTTACAACAAGATTTGCAATAATAACAATATTGAATTCAAATATGGAATACTTATAACGAAATCCTATTAAACATATACTACCTCTGTCTCATTTATATAGGCTGTATTTCCTTTTTCTCTTGTCTTAATTATATATGCATGTTTCTTTATTGGGAAATATTTATTTCATTTATTTACCAATGTACCCCTATTTATTACTTCCAATAATAATAGTTTTGATATTAATAAGGGTAAGTTGAAATTTTTCTTTACAAAAATTACATTTTCAATAACATTAAATATGTTTTCTTAATCTGTGTGTAAAGTCAAACAAACCTATATAAATGAGATGGAGGGAATATCAAGTAAACAAATAAGCATAGTCCACTCACCTCGATCCAAGAGTTTCGGAAAGAAGTTCTTTACTTTGCAGATGTATTGATATACGTTGTCCATGTATTGATACATGCTATCTGTCCTGAGGTATTGACACATGTATCGATACGATACATGCTCCTCGTGTATCGATACTTGCTGGAATTTCAGCGTCCTGCACTTATTTTCTGGGCTTTCTTCAAGGGTTTAACTATTTTCATTCGATCAGAACTTTACTCAAGAACACGTTGATCGAGCAGAATTTCATTCAGGATATCAAGAACATGTTATTGGATTAACATATCTTAAATCCTAACAATAGATCAAATCCATATTATTCTAAAATTTATGGAGGGAAGGACCATGGTGTCTCTCTAAAGTTTCCGTGGCTTCATTTTTGGTGTGTGAATTATGTTCAAAGGAGTGCCTATTTGTACTACAAAATGACCACACCGAATGAAGAAAGTCTTGGCCGTATGGGATCTTCATCCCTTTCTTTAAGATTAAGATTTAATTAAAATATTCCAAGCAGGAGGTGGGAGAACTCAAGCCATGCAAGAATGAGGTGTAGAAGCTAGAGTGGATGACAAATCAAAGCTATAAAGGAGGAGGTGTAACCGTCCAAGCCACCTCATGGCTGCTTCATTCCAAAATTTCCAGTTCATAGGGCCATATTTGGACACATATTTGAGGTATCAATAGGATTCGAAATCCTGGTTTCTTGGTACCATTTGGAAGTAATCATGGAGTACTTTAAAATGCCACTTACGACGCAAGAAATGGATAACCGAGGAGAAAGTTATGACATTTCAAAGTTGGCTACTCAAAACAATTTTCGGGCTAACCATTTTTACCATCATAACTTTAAAAATTCACCGAGAGCTATCCGTTGGTCGGAATGACAAACCGTTTTCATATTCTCGAAGTTCACTATGAGAACTTTCCCTACATATATGATATGTAATCAAATGAGGTTGGAAGTGTTAAAAAGAGTCTCGAACAAAGGGACACTATAAATATATATTTGACGTGACTTTTCTTTATTTAATATTTTCATTTCTCTTTCGTTAAAGCACATTTTTCTTTCTTTACATTCTAAAATCATTACATAAATTATAAAATACTTTTATTACGTCATAATGAAAAATAAAGGACGTCAAAATTTTCGGATCGTTACAACCACAACTGAGTTAACATGCATGAACTTCACAATTACACCTTATCACCCCTTCTTTGATTTCGTGATGTCTAGCATTTTTCCCCCAAATCAAAGATCATATCTAAGATTATCTTCACTCGTCAGTAATGGATTCTTGTTGGGAGTCTTAGGACCCATGCTTGGACTACGAGTTGGAGATGCCATACTAGATGTATAACTTCGACATAATAGTTTAAGAGCTATATAAATCATAAGTACTACAATTTCATCCAAAATCTATGTATTAGAACAAAGCTCAGGAGTTGGATTAAGCCTATTCACCAACCATAGCTCATAACGTTTAGCAATCTCAATGGTAATTGCCAAACTTCTAAGGAAATTGAAGTTACACACTCTAATGCTAAAGGTTCAGACACGTGGATGTGGATCATAAATGTCTCTTTCATGTTTTAAATTAGCAATAATAACGTAGCCAAAGTAATCATGTATCAGGACTCCCGAGTCCGAATCTGTATGAACTTCAGATGAACGTTTTAGTGTCTCCACCACTATTGTGGATTTCATGTAGGCCAAAAAATTTTGAAAAATGGGACATTGCAATACGTATATAGATTTATTGGCACAATGTATGAATTAAAATGGAGAATCTGATACGAAGAACATTGTCTGTGAAAAGGGAGGGGGTTCTTCAAATTCTTTGGATATGAATAGTGCTATTCCAAAACAAAATTGACTGCAATTTAGGCATTTTTTTGGGGAAAGATAACAGGGTGTGTTGGGCATGTTTGGTGGAGTAATTTTTCCCAATTAATTGAGTAGAGATATCAGTATGCAGTTTTCACTTATCACAAATACTACATAAATTGTAGTATTTTTGGGTTAAAAACTCTTCAATGGTAAAATTTAAATAATTATATTAAAAAAAAAGTATGTGGTGTAATTTCATCTTATCTTATTCTGATAAAGGTCTATCCATAATAATGAGACCATGCCATAATTGTCAACAAGTCGGCCCAAGGCATGACCTTGAGCTTTAAAGCCATCCGTTTCTTCAAACAAGGTCGTCTCAAAGCACGAGCTTGGGTCATAGGTAAGATCGACCCAAGGTATGACCTTGGAAGTTATGCGTATATAAATAATGTTCGATAAATGGAGGGACCGAGAAATGTACCTATAAGATTGTGACAACATTCTTAATTGGAGGATGGAAACGGTTGTCAACCCCTTTTATGAATGCTATCACAACCCAAAATTAAAACTCAAATTAGCAAAACCACAACTCAAAATAATCACAAATTCAATTGCTCTTATAAATTCATACTAAATCGAAGTAGCAAAATGAAATACAAAACAACAACAAATTGGAAACGCAAGAAACTACTTCTAGTTGTTTGAGAATTTTGCTCTAAACATACAATTAATATGTGAATATTGTCAAAAATAAAAATAAAAATGATACAATAGGAAATTGAGCATCCGTAGCCAACGATATTGAGAATTTTAGACCTAGAATCAAATCAGGTCATGAGATTTTGGGTGCCATGTGTGACAATTTAAAATGGTGTCCCTTCATTTAACTTAGAAACGTATTAAGAAATATTAAATTATATATTTCAATACTAGTATTTTATTGTAAAAGGTGACATTTAAATAATTGTTAATTTTTTACTCTTCATTAAAAAGAAAAGTATAAGTACATTCAAAACTTCTGAAAATACATTGTACTCCATTTCCAAAAAAAAAAAAAAAAAAAAAAAAAAATGCATTGTTCTTAAGCCCTTGTTTAATTCTACTACTTTCTCATAAAAATACAACTTTTTTTTTTTACAGTAATCAATTTCAACCATCCAAAAAAGTCAAACTATAATTTTTTACTTTTCAAACCACTTTTTAA
Organism: Ligustrum vulgare; assembly: GCA_963555705.1. Lineage (NCBI taxonomy): Eukaryota > Viridiplantae > Streptophyta > Magnoliopsida > Lamiales > Oleaceae > Ligustrum > Ligustrum vulgare. The sequence continues at coordinate 52,009,935 of OY743171.1, read as the reverse complement.
CTATTAGATTTCTCAAACCATTTTTTCCCCAAAAAGTATGGTTGTCAAACACACACTAAATAAAACATTGTCCAAATCACTAATCACATTCGTACAATTCCACATGAACAAATCCTAGAATAAAAAGCAAAAAAAAACTACGAATAATCCTCGAAATGCAACAATCATGTAAAAAGATTTATTCTCGCATTTCTAGAAGTAAACTCACTAATTAAACTTTTGTAATCAATATTTTCTAGCAAATTTTGTTCAATAGATATCAAAGCTAGTCCATTCAATCTTTCTTATGACATAGTTGAACACAAATAATATTTTAATAATTTCAATTTTAAAAAACTTCTTTCTCTAGAATTTTGGTCAATATTATCCAAAATTCTTGGGTCATAAATGTTGAGGGGAATGGAACTATCATGAAGTAAACCATGTGCATCTTCATTAATATCATTTTCCTTGGAAAAATTCATCATCAACATGTTCATTTTTATCGTTTTCATAGTATCAATTCTTTTCTCAACATTTTAATTTTCATCACTTTTATTTTTATCATTTTCAAGTACTCGGTCTACATTATTGGCTTCTTTAATAACAAATTTGTCTAGAGCCCGTTTGGTAACGGGAAAAATTTCACCTTAATTTTTCAAACTCAATCTCAATCTCAATTATTCATTCTTAGTAAGCTTACAGTTTTTAACTTTTCAAACTTTTTTAAATCACACATCCATTAAAAAAAAAACCCCTCATAAAAACCAAAACTTTTCCCATTACCAAACATACTCTAAATAAATCTATTACCATCTCCCCCACCCACCCAACCCACAACCGACCAAATAAAATGAAACCATTCCATCTCAATTCAATCTCCACCACACTCACTAGTGGCAACACCCAACCGGACCTCCACCTCACCCCACCATGTCAGCAAGACCAGTAATCAATAACCCACCCATCCACTTATTACCCCTTACAAAGCCGAGCCATGGATCTAGCTTTTGATGGACGACTTCTACAGTGTCCATACTGTTTCAGTGGCAGCAGTAAATGGTAGTGCTTTGGTAAATGCTTTGGCAAAGTTCTTGGGGTTCACAAGCTCCCTGTGGGTATGGGAATATGAGCCACAAAAGTTCTGAATGGGGGAAGCGATGGCCTGAGTAGAAGTGAGGTCGCTGCTGGTCAATCTCCTTGGAGAGCTTTTGGATATGAACATCAGGGTTATGGTCATGGTGGATATTCTAGAAATGATGGAGCTTATGGTAACCATGGGGCTATTGGTGGTCATCTAGGGAATTGGTCCAAATGGAAATGCATTCACATGAGAGGGACAAGCAGGTGTTGGTGGTTAAGATCCATCATCATAATTATCTATGCTTTTCAGTGTGGGGCAGTGGGGGATATGTTACGGTGGTGACTGTTATAGGTGGTTATAGGTTACATGTTAAGATCACTGGTCATTACAAATTCAATTGGGTAGGGTGTTCACTACAAATTCAACTGAGGTCACATATACGAGTCACGTATCACAAGTTCAAGTCACAAGCCATGGGTCACATGTCACATATTCAAGTCACATATCACATTTTCAAGCATTATGTATCCCTTGATCATATAATTCAGTGGGCAGAATGATGTTCACTACAAATTCAATTAAGGTCACATATACAAGTTACTGGTCACATTTTCAAGTCACGAGTCATATGTTGTCATATTCAAGTCACTTGTTGCACTTTGGAGTCACAAATGTTTCAGGTCACAACAACACAGGTCACAAGTCATATTACATTAGTCAAATATCAATTTCAACAAGTCATGGGTCATATGTTCAAGTCATGGGTCACATGTCACATTTTCAAGTCAAATATCGCACTTCGAGGTCACAAATGTTTCAGGTCACAGTAACACATGTCATATACCAATTCCAACAAGTTAGGAATCCAAGAAATTTGATCACAAGCAATAAGAAAGTTATAAATTTTATTTTGATTGATCTTCACATTTTTTTTTTATCTATATACACACTTTAGTTCTCTGTTTGCATCTTCAAGAAGTGGTGGTGGTTATTTATGGTTAGGGGTGACAATAATACTCACGAACCCGAAACTTGTTGGGTACCCGACACAAATGGGCGGAGATTCCCCGAATAAATAGGTTTGTGAGTAGGCTATAGGTGTAAATTTAGAAATCCGACATGAATATGTGTCGGGTATGGGTATTGTAGAAAAACTCATACCTGACCTACATGCCCATTAATTTTCATAAAAAAATTATTGTATTTAACATGCTAAATTTTTTAAATAAATTAAATTAAAATGCATTTAATGACATGAACAAAGTGAATGATAATTTAATAGGTGAACATTCACCTATATACTTTTTATGCAGAGATCATCAAGAATTGGACTAATTTATTTCACTTTGGTATAAAAAACAAGACCTCATTTAACATGTATGATATGAAGCCCTTGTTTGATTCTAAACAAAATTTTCTCTTTTTTCTACAATACTCAATCTCAACCATCCACTAAAAGTTAAGCCCACAATATTTGACTTTTCAACCAAATCTCAATCATCAATTTTCCTAAAAATTATTATTCATTTCAAAAAAACTCTTTTTAAACAATACAAAACATATACGAAGCAGGTTAGGTATTTTGGCAATTCATGTAGTTTTGTGTAACATAAAATTTAACTATGCAAGTTAGCCCACAAAAAAAAAAAAAAATTGAAATACGTAATGTGTTTTAAATGGGTATAAAAGCATACTCGGCCTCGACTCACCCCTTTTAAATGTGTATATGGGTAGGTTATGAATGTTATAAATTACTAGTGGGTAGGGTATGAGTTTCCCGAACCCGACCTATACCCTACCCATTAACATCCCTATTTGTGGTGGTAAGTTTGAGGTGAAGGTGGCGACGACACGATGACGATGGTGGTACGACGAAGGAGGTGGAGGTGGATGTGGATGTTGTGGTGGGGTGGGGTGATGATGGTGGTGGTGCCGACGATGAGGAGCAGAGGGTTGCGTTTACAGAAGATTTGAATTGAATTGGGTTGGATGGCGTGGGGTGGGGTGGGGTGGGTGATTTTTTATAATATATTAATTATATTATATACCACCTAATTTGAGAATGTTTAAACTATTTTTTAGTTTTGAAATATGATTTAATAATGAATTAATTAGACTGTACACTAGTTCTTTCAATCCTTCTTAGAGAAATACATTAGTTAGAAACTATTTAGAAAAATACTGGATTCTATGAAATAGAGTGTATTATTTGATTGACCTCATTAATTATGGAACCTATTAATTAGGGATGTAATTACCATTTATTTAAGAGATTAAATTAGGTGTGTAATTACATTTAAAATCAACAAATAATATGAAAATTATGATTATTAAATTAGTTTAATCTTTATCTATATTATATATTAAAGCAGCTGAGTCAACCTAGTCAACTTCACCATTTCCCGCCTAAAATGGTGTTCTTCCGTGAAACTATATATAATATGCTTTTACTTTTTTGTTAATTGGAATTCTGCATTTCAGTTGCTTCTTTCTATACACGTTTAATGTCACACTTTCCCAAGGATGACTACTGCAAGATGACCTTTAGATTTCCACATAAATAATAGTCCCAATAAAAATAGTCACTTTTTGTTTTTCCTTCTAGATGACTAACCAAATTCCACGAGCTATTTAATTTCTGGATTCGCCAGGTCGTATCTCTCATCTGATTTCTAAACACAGCTTCTTTCCAATATTTTAAATTACTTGCTGAATTTTCGTGTCCTCACCATGGCAACATTCAACCTGTTCAAGGATATCAGTAAGAAACACGTCGATTGGCGTCTGAAGGTTCGCTGTACAAGGAAATGGCTGGTGCCACAATCTGACAGATTTGAAAGCAGTCTGGAATTCGTTTTAATGGACAAAGATGTAATAGTATTTCAGATTCGAAAAAAAACAACTAACATGACTTCTTCTTTTTTCAGAATTACGTTTCCAGAAAATTCACTTCTCATTTTGTAAACAGGATTCAGGCAACAGTTAAGGGTGATCTGATCAAGAAATTTGAACACATTATTGTTGAACGTGGTTTATATTGTATAAAGTTCGTTACTGTGCGTGACAACAAGGGCTGCTATCCTACAACAAATCACTTCTTCAGACTGTATTTCTTTGATAAAACCTATGTTGGGCAAACAACTGATCGAGTATTTCCTGAAAACATATTCAATTTCAAATCCTTTCAAGACATCAAAACATCCATACATTCAGAAGATATGCACTTTTTCGGTCTGTGGCATTTTAGTATTTTCAGATTTTTCCTTTTTCCAATTTTTCATTAAACAAACAACTGTACTTTTTTTTTCTCTTTGCAAGATGTCATTGGTCGAGTTGTTTGTGAGGCAAACGAAAAACCACGGTTGTGTACTACGAAGACCGGTGCCACTAGACTAGAGTTCTACCTAGAGGATTTGCAGTACTCATCCTCACTGGACATGCCTCATTTATTACGTTTTTTTGATACATCTTGATCATTGATAATGTTTGTAATTGCAGAGATAACCGAATTCCATGCACATTATGGGAAGATTATGCCGTAACATTGCAGTCTTACCTCGAAGCAGCAGGAAAAAAACCACTAATTGTTTTACTACAATTATGTCGATCAAACGCATTTAAAGGTTCCTCATCACACCTTTGATACATAGTATGTAGCATTATTTCATAGATAATGCAATCTTTCTAATGATTGTTATTTTAAGGGAACATGGGCGTTTCAAACACGTTTCACGCTACACAGTTACTGACTGGCTCTTCGATCAAGGAGATAGAATTCTTCAGATCAAGGTCTTCTATTGTACTTTATTTATTCTGTTTCAACGGGAGATCCGGTTTGATCAATAGTTGAAAGCACGTTCCCGAATTCTCAGGCAATGTCGGTGATACATCTTACTTGCAGGGGAGAGCAATACTGGCACCTAGAAATGATGATGTTGATGGTGTTAATGAGTATATGATCTCAATGGTTCATACTGACGAGAGAACCTACTTAAGTGCTGATGCTATGTGCCGAACAGAAGGAAGTGGTACTTTGTTTGAAAATATACATTCAACTGAATTTTTGAACAATATAAGATGTTCTGGTATTCCCAACCATGAGTTGAAACTTAAAGTTGGAGTTCCTGTAATGTTGTTGAGAAATGTTGATCATACTCAGGGACTGTGCAATGGAACAAGGTTAATAATCACGAGGCTTGGAGATCATGTTCTAGAAGGTCAAATCTTATCTGGCAGCAATGCAGGTCATAAGTTCTTCATTCCAAGGATGTCGTTGAGCCCCTCTGATTCTAGGATTCTTGTTAGATTTCAAAGGAGACAATTTCCATTGAATGTGTCATATGCAATGACAATAAATAGGAGTCAAGGACAATTACTTTCGCATGTCGTACTTCTTCTTAAGAGATCGGTATTCACTTATGGACAACTTTATGTTGCGATTTCTAGGGTTACCATTCGTTCGGGGTTGAAGATGTTGATTTCTGATAAGGATGGAAAATCTACTAATTCAACAACAAATGTAGTTTACAAGGAAGTTTTCCAAAATTTGTAAGAATGTGTACTGAACATTTAATGATGTAAAATGTTATTTGTTAATTTATTTGTACTTGATCGCAATTAGTGGTTCATCAATTGTGTAGACTTTGTTTCTTTGTCTAGATGTTTCTTCCCGTGCATCGCACGGGTGTGATTACTAGTATATATAAAAGTAGAAGTGAGGAGAGAGAGTCATTTTGGAGGGAAAATTGCATTTAATGACTATCTCTCCTCACTTCTACTTTTATATATAAAAAATAAATAAATAAATAAAAGATAAAGATTTTTGTAAGAAAAATTATTATTATTATTATTTATTACATATTTAGTAAGAGTTGTAATAAATATACTATGTATAAGTGTGTTACATTGAAAAAAAAAATTTAGATTAATATATTTGAACATAAATAATGTGATATCTATGTAAATGTGTTATGTAGGAAATGGAAAAATTGGATTAATATATTTGAAGATAAATAAATGTGATATCTATGTAAATGTGTTACGTAGAAAATGAAAAAAATTGTATTAATATATTTGAATATAAATAAATGTCATATCTATGTAAATGTGTTACATTGAAAATGAAAATTTTGGATTAATATATTTGAAAATAAATAAATAAATACATGCTATATAAATTTGTTAAGTTAGAAATAAAAATTTTGAATTAATATATTTTGAAAATCATTATATAAAATCATTTAAATTTTACTTCATAATATGTCAATAAATGAGTAGGTTCTTCAATAAGTATATTATAAAAATAATTAATTATTTGCTATCAACTTTTTACCAACAATGATAAATTGGTAGAAAATTTAATCATTTCATCATTTTGACAAAAATTGATATGTTTAAAAAATAAAGAAAAATAAAATATATTAATTAATATATTGGATTTCGAATAAAATATATGTAAGCACCATATTAAAAATAAATTTAATTAAAAATTAACATATTAAAAGGAAAATAGGTGATAAGGCGGGTAAATTTTTAAAGAAAAACGTAAATAAAAGTCAAAAGAAACTTTATATAAAAAATTTAATTACATGTCAAACTTTGAGTGACGTGCTATAGTGAGTGTACATGCATAATTTTTTATTTTGATTAGATTTTTTTTTTAAAGTTTCAAATTCAATAACATGTGTTATATAGGAAATGAAAAAATTGGATTAATATATTTGAATATAAATAAATGTCATATCATATCTATGTAAATGTGTTACATTGAAAATGAAAATTTTGGATTAATATATTTTAAAATAAATAAATATATGCTTTATAAATTTGTTAAGTTAGAAATGAAAAAAATTGAATTAATATATTTTGAAAATAAATAAATAGAATTATTGAAACTTTACTTCCTAATATGTCAATAAATGAGTAGGTTCTTCAATACGTATGTTACAAAAATAATTAATTATTTTCTATCAATCTTTTAACCACACTTATTTTCACTATCCAATTTTCAGCCACTACTTTTTACTTCAAAATTATAAATAAACAAGTTTATAAATTAAGCATTATTACCAAATCGAGGTTTTATCATTTCACCATTTTGATAAAAATTGGCATGTTTAAAATACAAGGAAAAATAAAATATATTAATTAATATATTGGATTTCAAATAAAAAATATGTAAGCAACATATTAAAAAATATAGTTAATAAAAAATTATAATATATTAAAAGGAAAATATGTGATGAGGTGAGCAAATTTTAGAGAAAAACGTAATCAAAAGTAAAAAATAAAATTAAAAAAAAAAAAAAAAAAAATTATATAAAAAAATTTAAATGAGTGTGAAATTTTGAGTGACGCGTTATACTTAGTGTACATTTATCATTTTTTATTTTGAATATTTTTGTCTTTTTTAAAGTTTCAAATTGAATAACATTTTTTTATTGAAGTTTTATTAAAATTATGTTTTTTATTTGATGTGATTGAATCAAGATATTTTCAAAATTATGATTTAAAAATTATATATTCCGTGCATCGCACGGGTAGACAACTAGTTTTAATAATATGAGAAGTCATCTTCTAGATCAGACGTGATATTACGAGCTATGTAATTTAATTAAAACGACATGCAATTTAATATACCTCGAACTGGCATTACATGAAATTTAATTGATAAAATCATAAATCAGCTTCTGAATTATATCCAATGTAATGTTTTACAAATATTAAGTAATTGTATGGAATGTAATATTACGAGCAATCCCAGCATTTGCACTATGTATTACATCCGTTGTAATATTACATTCAGTGATACTACATAACACTCTATGAATTCATACGGCAAAATTATATGCACAATAATCTTTCAATGAGTTTAATTTCACTTTATTAACTATTACAAGTTTTATAATGTAATTAAAATACCGTCATTTTGTGATGTTAGATACAGTGTAATGACAACATATATTACATTACCTTAAGCGACATGTAATATTAGTAGCAACAATGTAATATTACATAAAAATGCTAAGGATTAATTAGTACACAAATATAGAAGGTGATAGTCTGCCAAGAAAGGAAACGTGTGATTAAATTTCAGGATATTTGAAATTTCCTAATTTAATTAGCTAAATAATTGGTAATAATTTTCCTAAATAAAAGAATTTTAGTTAATCTTGTCAATCAAATATTATGTTCTCTCTCTTTAAAATCTGGTACTACCTCTGTCCCATAAAGATAGGTTTGTATACTATTTTCGTCCGTCTCACAAAGATAGGTCACTTACTATAATGAGCATGTATTTAATTTTTCATTTTTTTATATACCCCTAATTAATGTACCTTGATAGTTAATTCCAATGTCAATTTAATGGCATGTAATTTGAATGAATTAATGAATCTTTGAAATTAACATAAGGGTATATTTGGAAAAGTATAGATAAATTTATTATTTCAACTATATTAACTACCATTTTTTAATTTGTGTGAAAATGGGAACAAGCCTATCTTTGTGGGACGGAGGTAATATTTTTCTAAAGTTATGACAAGAAATTCAGTAATATTGCAAATAGTTTGAAATTCTGATATTTTTCAATTACAATACATTATATCTAGGTAATTACGTAATTTCTCTAAACCAAATTTCTCTAAACCAAAAACTCAAATCCAATCCATTTTAAATCTAATCAAATCAAGTCCAACCCAAACTCAAAAACCTAAAACCCAACCCAAACTCAAGCCTAACAACCCAAAGCACCCCAAACCCACCTAGCACATGCTTGATTCCCTTTATTTCAAAACCTTTTTTCATTTTTTCTTTTTTTCATTTTCAAAAATATATTTACAAAATAAAATATTCTATAAGTAATTGTAAAACTTTTTTTTACTTTAAACCACACATTCTTCAAAAATCACTATTAAAAAAATCACTTTTTCTTTATAATGGACATTTCCAAAATCTTTTAACGAATCTTAGGAAAATGACATTGAACCCTACATATTTTTATTTTTATTTTTTTTCAAAATCCAGATTATAATTATTCATCTTGCACAATTGATATAAGCTTTAACTTTAATGAATATTATAAGCCTCACAATATTATTGGAATCTGCACGAGAATTTTTATTTGTACTAGAATTTAAGATTTACTTTTCGATAACACTGTAGTTATTATAAATTTATTTATTTATATTTTTTAGGTAAAATTTATGATTAATAATTGAATAGAGAAAATATGTATGATTAAAAAGTGGTTTGAGAAATTATATTTGTTCATAAATTGATTTATAAATTATAATAATTGCATTAAAAAATTGAATCTAAACCATCTAATCTCAAGAAGAACTTGAAGTCTATCACAAGATTACCGTCTGAGAATTGGATAAAGCCAAAAGGTAATTATTTTTCGAGTAATTTTATGTTGCCCCTTCTATCCACCTGTCATTTGATGAGTGGGTAGTGGTTGTCAGGGCTCCACTTGTCACCAAGGGCGGATCTATCTCATGGTGAGGTAGGTCCGTCGTCTGTATTAAATTAGGCGAAAAAATTTTAGTTTGATTTTTTTACAATTTTTGGACTATGAGTATGTGACTTAAAAAATACAATTATTTTACTGAAATTCATCATAATTGAAATTTTTTATTGATGTCCATTCGAGTTGAACGAAATTTTTAGATTTGCCACTGCCCTCAATATGGAGAGGGACAAATGCCCATTGTAGATACCTTAAGAAGCTCATAATGGGCACAATAAAATATCTAAAGTAATACTACTCTATCACATTCGGTGTCATTCCCTTCACATTGGGTAAAGAGTCTCTCATTATGAGAGCGATCACACAAATCTCATGTGAGAGGATGACACTTAGTGTGTCAAAATTTGGATGATAAAGTTACATTTTTCAAATTTCTATTATTTACATGTATTCATAACTTTCTTTTGATTGACTTTAATTCAATTTGGTCTTATTCAAAAGAACTTGTTCTCGAACTTAACATATATGATTAATTATTATATTATAAACTATTAAACGAACCAAAATTGAAATAGTAATTCTAACTTCTAAATTGCTTGACAAGTTTGTCCAAATAAATTATTGTTGTCAAAACTTATTTAATCCTATTTGGTGTAGAAAAAATTGAAGAAAATTTTGCGTATATGGTTGAAAAGTTATTGAAAATGTGTAAGGTGATGGATCTAGGGATTAGGGATGTCAATGAGTCGAGTCGAAGTTCAGGGCTCGAGCTTTTTTTGGTCCGAGCCGAGCCGAGCTTGTGATTGAATTTCAATGCTCGAGTTTTTTAGACGGACTTTTTTTTTGCTCTAGCTGAGCCGAGCTAAAGCTTGTCCAAGAAAAAAAAAGCTTGGCTCGAGCTTTGGCTCGAGACTTAGAGCCGCAAGTCGAGCTAAGCCCGAACTTTTTCAGAGGCGAGCCCGAGCGGCTCGAGCTTACGAGTCATTTTGTCATCCCTAAATGGATCTCATAGAAATGTGTAACTGAAAATAAATTCGAGAGGAAAGTTAATTAATTTTTTCTAGACCAAACATGGGCTTAGTCCCTTCCATTGTGACATTTCATACGCATGAAAAGGTGCTTAAACCAAAATTGGGAGGTGCTATTTGTACAAGCTCCCTCACCGTTAAAAAAATCTCCCCCACCCCCCTAGAATGAGGGGGACTTGTACAGGTCTCTGTATGATTCCCCTGTACAAGTAGGGATGACAATGGGGCGGGGAATACCCGTACCCAACAAGGACCCGCCCCAAACGGGGCGGGAAATCCCTGACAAAGATGGGGATGTGGTGGGGATGAGAATGAAAAAGCATCCCCGAACCGGGAACGGGGATGACCGTTTTATCCCCATCCCCTCCCCATCTCCGATCCCAATCCTCAATTAACAAGTTCGATTAAAATTTAAAAAGTCCAAAAAAAGTCTTATATTATTTGTACAAAAGTACTATGATGTCAAAATTTCTTGCACCAAAAATTTATTACTTATCAAGTCATAAACTTTAAATACTTATTTTAAAAAAGTTACTGATTATTAGTTATTAAGCTTATCGAGTTGTATTTTCTCATCTAATCAAATATAAAATAAAGACACAAATAAAGATGAATATATATATTCGATTAATTTTCAAATAATGTGTAAAGATTATTAGATTTTAAAAAATGATAGGATTGTTCTTGCATGTTTCTTACATTGTCTGCATAAAATTATTTAAAAACTTAAAAAAAAAAAAAATTGGGGGATGTAAACGGGGATTTTTCCCTCCCCTCCCCGCCCCGCCCCGCCCCGCCCCATCCCCGATTAAATGGGGACGGGACGGGGATGAGGATGATAAATCATTAACGGGGCGGGGACGGGGAAAGGCATCCCCGCCCCATACCCCCCGTTGTCATTCCTATGTACAAGGAGAATTTTCCTTCAAAATTCTTAGCATATGGTGATCCTTGTCATTACTGAGTTTCCATTTGGTAAACTTGTTTGTAAAAAACAATTTTTTAATCATATAAATTTTCTCAAATAATTTTTAACTACATATTTTATCTCGAAAATATCACATTCTTTCTTTATAAATAAAAAAATCTTACTAAACAGAGGCTGAGAGTATGTTTGGTAATGTGATTTTTTTCATATCAACTTTTCAAACTCGATCTCAATCATTCATCAATTTTTGATTTTTCAAATATTTTTAAATCACACATTCATCAAAAAAAAATAAATAAATAAATAAAAATTACAAAAACTTCTACAAATCCCAGTACCAAACGGGCTCTAAATAATCTTAAGCCGCCACATTCAAACCTTAAAATATATTACTCGGTATTTGTAATCTAGTCCTAACCTTTGCGCTTTTGCATTTAGGGTCTAATCTTGAATTTAAGCTAATAAAATCCACCATTCTCATTAAGAGTCATTGCTCCAACATTCTAAAGAAATAAAATTATAAATCTTAAAACCTTTTTCTGAAATTACACTTTAGTCCTTAAACTTAATAAATTGCTAAAGTGCATCGTATTCCTCTTTTCTGATAGGGTGACTATATTACCACCACAAAATTTATTTTCTATACCATAATTTTAAGTATTTCTTTTATTAACAAAAATAGACATAAATAAAATTACATAAATATCCTTTTAATTTATTCTCACTATTTTATTATGTACACCACAATCTTTAAAATAATCTTCTTCTCTTTTTTATATTTATGATTCTAAATCACCTTATTCATCTTCTTATTTTTTTCTTTTAAATACCAAGTTAATTTGAATGAATGTCGGTACAATAATTCAATATGATTTCTCAAATAATATCGTAGTCATCAATACAAATTAAAGTTCAGATTAGTGAAAGATTTTTATTGTTTGTAGAACTATTTTTTAGGGTAAATATACACTTAATTTTTGTATAGGCTTACTATGATTTCTGTGCCATCACACTCGTTCTTGCACTCATATGTCCAGTGCCCAGTTCGGCAGCACTTTTGGCATTGGGAAGCATCTCCAAGGATGAATTTTGAGGACTCGACATCTTTTCTTTCACCCAATCTCACCTGTTTCTTGGTGCTCATCAAATACATTTGTCTCCTTGCTTCTTTTCTCTCTTGCCATCGATCTACTAGGCCCCTCTTCCTTCTGCCCATATGCATGCACTCTCATCTTTGTTTTTCGAGATGTTCAACTACTATTAAAATACACAAGACCAACTTCGTCCATGTACAGTGCCTACATTGAAAGGAAAATATTTCATGAATTAAATCTAAAATCCAAGATCATGTAGACATATAATTAGATAAGATACATATATCAAAACAATCATTGTTAGGACTGAATAAATAAACATAAAAACACCAAATCTGTAGTGTGGTGTACAAATTCTTTCACTTTATGTTTTTTACAATTAGATGAGGCGTATATTTGTATTTGTGGTGCAGTGTATTTATAAAAAAATATATTTTATTAGTGGTGTAAATATAATGTGGTATATTTAGTATAATTGATAAATGCATTTTATACATTTATTAATATATCTAAATTAGAATAAATTATTGTCATTCTTGGATAATTACTGCATAATTATTTTATATTTGTTTACATTGTATGAATTTTTCCAAACATGGAAGAATGAAGCATTAAGTGGAGTAATGCATATTTGAAAGCCAGTTGGAGCTAAAAAGAAGAAAATGGGTGTTGCTGTTGTCAACCGGAAGTTCCAAGGAAAGCTAAGTGGAAGAAATCAGAATTCGAGGGCTTGATTAAAGATGGATTGAAATATGAAAGGAGATTTGAAGAATTTGAAAGTTCGAGGATTTAATTGGAGCAATGGAGAGTTGAAGGATTGTCATACAATAAAACTACATGGGCCTACTTAAACGCTCTGGAAAGATGAAATCAATCTAAAAGTTACTACTGCGCGGCCATGACTTCTCAAGCTGGTGGCCGTGCGACAATTGCAAAATTTATAGAAATGTTTTTGGTTCAACTGCGCAGCCACCAACATGTCTATTGTGCGGCTTTCCTGCTAAGACCCGTGTACGAATTTTAATCTGATTTGTTTCTTTGTTTGCCAGGTTTTTCCCTCTTCTATACGTACAACTTCTCATGCACGAATTAGAGGACATTTGCAGAGCTTAAAAATATCATTACTCCATGTGCGTAACATCAAATTCTTTGGAGGAAATTGAAGGCAAATGCTTGGGAATTGAAGATTATCAACGGGGAGCGAAATACTTGGTGCAAGATTTTCTTTTCTTTGTTAATTTGATAAACTCAATATGCGTAATTTAGATTTTTAATGCGTATTTATTTCTTTATTGATGAACCATTAATTTCATAGTTGGGATATTCGATGTAGCTTAGTTTTACATTTTTAATTCTATGATTCTAGTTTTGCATTATTGATTGCATGTGTTGATTTTATTTTATGTTTAATGCGTGAATGAGTTGATCACTTATTCATGATATCATTGGTGTTTTCATAATTCGAGAGGTGAACTAACACTTAGATCTAGGAATAAAATTCGGTAATTCAACAACGATAGAGATATACGTTTATCGTTATTACTATTATTACATGAATTCTCCTGTCCCATGTACCTAATCATTACAACCTGTTGTTCATTAACACAGTTGACTAATTAGGTAGACTTGACTTAAATCGGAGAGGGTAGTTTCATATGCATAAGTGAATTCGATCGAGCACTATAATAGAAATAAAACTAGACAATTGGAATTAAAAGTTTGACTATATGAAATCGGATGTCCCAACACTTACAACATCAATTTATATAATCTATGTCTTTTATTTATTTTACTTTTTATCTTAATATTTTAGTTCAATTCAAAACTCCAAATTCTATCATTTTAGTTCAATTCAAAACTCCAAATTTTATCGTTAAAATAAGGCGAGAACTAACATAATTTCGATACTTAATTACAATCTTTGTGTGACGATAATTCAGACTCTAAACTTCCGCTTTATTACTTGGATGTGACATTATACACTTGCGATTTAGCACACATCAAGTTTTTGACATCGTTGTCGGAGATTGTTAATTAATATCGATGTCAATTAGTTCTTGCTTTAATTTGAACTTTTTTCTGTTTTTATTTTTATTTCTTAATTTTTGTTTTGGAGAACTTTTTAAAGTTATGAATTGTCTCCTTTTCAGGTATTGAATTGGCTTGCAGACAGTTGGAGGCATCATAGCAAGATGGCAGTGAACAGTTATCATTGGTATTCTGGTTGAACAACACTTGAGATGGAAGAGGTCACAACATTGTATGTCAAACTAGAAGCATATTTAGATGATATTATGGCAAAAGTGGGCAATTTGGGTAAACAGACAGTGCTTACAATGCAGACCCATCTGATTTTTGACTTCTACTTTGAAAATCATGCCATACAACATTGTCCTTTTGCATATCAGGCTCAGTCAGATATGGATCAGGTTAATTATTGGGAAGATATCCAACAACAACAGGCGCAAAGTGATTGCACTAGTGAATTGCTACAATAGTTGCTAAAAAATCAAAAAGAAAAGTTGCAAAATCAACATGTAGACATGAGTGAATCGGAGACACCTTTAGAGTATTTGTCAGAAATACAGATGGAAAGATCAGATGAATCAAAAAAATTGGTTGAAACTGCTGAAGAAGAACAAGAACAAGAACAAGAACAAGAACAAGAAAAAGTGGGTCAACTTGAAGAAAGTAGCTGCCGAGAAAGGGCTATAGTCCCATTGTCAACAGTGCAAAATCCTGACATCAATCTCGAGGAGGTTTCAATTAAAGAGGAAGATCAATTGGAGAAAGATGAGTTGATCACATAAAAGCATATACTTAAGGGTGCTGACGTTACAACGCAATCCTCTAACTTCAATAACTGGGCAAAAATTGATTTCATCATTGACAATGAAGAAATGATTGAAATCTATATATTGAAGTTCGAATCAAGTAGAGATGTCAACATACATGACATGGGCAAGGTAAAATTTTGGCGTGTAGTTGCAAATTAGAACAAATTCAATCGTCACAAACAAAGAAGGTCATCAAAAGCCTTATTTAAAGTTTCTTGAAAAATCAGGGTAAAAGTGGGGCTTTGGACTATAAACGAAGCTCTTGTTGGGAGGCAATTCAATCGTCTTTCCCTTTTATTTATCATTACTCTTATTTATTGCTTTATAGTAGTTTTAGGATTTGTTTGAATTACTATTTTAGTT
Source organism: Ligustrum vulgare (assembly GCA_963555705.1). Taxonomy (NCBI): domain Eukaryota; kingdom Viridiplantae; phylum Streptophyta; class Magnoliopsida; order Lamiales; family Oleaceae; genus Ligustrum; species Ligustrum vulgare. Next base: position 51,994,152 of record OY743171.1, on the reverse strand, counting down.
TTTGCATGTTTGAGTTATCATTTTGGCATGACATTAGTTGCACCACATTGAGTTGTTGATAAGTGCATGTTTCTTGATTGAGAGTTTGAGCATCATTTTGTATCATTGAAATCTGGCCTAAAACATGAAATTATAAGTTGTTGCACTTTGAGCATAAATAGCATGTTCATTCTATTGAATCTTGATCTCCATTGCATGCTTGAATGATTAGTGTTAGATCATAAACACAAGCGTGGAGCATTAGTTTAAGGGATGATTAGAATATAGGTGGTTTGTTGCATGCCTCACTAAGTGTTTGGAGTTTAGAATTTGAGTTTGAAATTCAAAATTGCATAAAAAATTGTTTTCAATCGGTGAGCTGCGCGACCACGTCCAAACCATGTGGTAGCTGTGTCAGTATAACAAAATATGCAGAACTTACAGATTTCAACCACACGGCCACCAAAATTTCTTTTGCGTGGCCACGCGGTTATCTGGGGAACAAAATCGGTAGTTTTTAAATGCAACAAGTATTTTTACAATTTCATAACCGTCAACCTAATTTTTCTCTCCCAAAATTCACCCTAACATAATTTATCACCTAATTTGCATCCATTCACATGGAATTGAACATCATCCAAGCTTGCGTGAATTCCAATCCTCCCAAAGGTATGAAATTTCTCTTTACTTTACAATTTTGCAACTTTTTGAGAGTTTCTTGCTTTTAGGGAGGTTTGGATTTTATGAACTATTGAGGTTTGCAATTTTGAACACTTTCAAAACAAATTTAGATTTCAATTTTGCTTTAGTTTGGGGGTTGTGGACATAGTTGTTTATATTTTCTTATGAATTGGATGTGACTAAGTTATTTGTTTCACTTTTGCAAGGAACACACAAGGGACACATGAACATCAAGAGTGAAACACATTGAAATCATTCGAGTGTACATTCAAAGGAAAGTTCCAAACATGAAGAACTTGCATACTCAAAACTGCGAAGTACTTGAACACCTCCTTGTTGTGTTTATTTAAATTTCAATCATCATATCTTCATAACATACATTGAAGGAAATGTATAATTTTAGTTTGGGGTGGAAATGCATGCTTTGTCATATTAAATGCTTCATGTTCATTTGTTCATGTGCTTCATTTGCTTTACTCACATTCTATTATTTGGGAAATTTTATTTTAAAAAAAAATTGAAAAATTTGAAAATTGTGTTGACATGTTTATTTCCGGATATAATAAGGATCAATTTATGTTTTGGCATGAATAATTGGACAACACAAAAACATGAATTTCATTGACTAGTCATGACTTGCTTGATTTCATATTCATGTGCACATAGCCTTTGTTGGATTATTACTTGTGTCGAGATGTATTTAATACACGTGGGGCATAATTATGCAACCTGAACTTAAGAATGACGTATCAATCCCTAAACTTAAATAATTAAACTCCCCTTTCCTGCAAAAGAACCAAACAGCTAAAAAAGCAGTTTAGGGTAGAATGGTTACTACATGCATGTATTGATGGATTAGAGGTTCGTGGTTCTTGATTTTGCACTTTAGTTAAAGCAGTTTTGTCAACTGGTATAAACCACAATTAGCTTAAAAATAGAAAAATGCTGAAGGTTTTATTCTACTCTTCAAATGTGTTTTTGACTCGAGCAAGTAAGCTTGTAAGGGTGTTGAAACCTGGTACCCTAAACTCAACTGAGTTAGGAGCTATCACCCCAAAACTCGTTACAGGGATCAATTAGAAAGCAAGTAAGGAGAGTGGACTTACACCTAATATTATCAAATATCTTTAACATTTTTGTCGCTTTTGTGACTTGGGTAATTAAGTCTGAGGAGTTCTCTGAACCTAGTGCCCTAAAGTCGTCTGACTTGGGAGTCACTAACTCAAAACTCGCTAAGTAGGTTACATAGATTTCGGGCTTGATTTTGCATGATAAACTACATAGTGTTGAGTATATTTTTGTATAAGTAGGAGTTTGATATCGGCTATTCACACACACACACACACCTGAAAATTGAGCATAACTTGACTAGAACTATTTTTACTTTGTTGTTCAAAATTCTTTACCAGAGTATGATTTTATTTGGATTGTTGAGGCGTATGGTGAACATGTTGACCCAACAAAAATATTTGTCACTTACAACTTCTTTCTGATTCATTAGTTAATTTTAGATTGTTCGAGGACGAACAATAATTCTAGTTTGGGGGTATTTGATAAATGCATTTATATACTTATTATATATCTAAATTCGAATAAATTATTGTCATTCTTGGATAATTACTGCATAATTGATTTATATTTGTTTACATTGTAGGAATTTTCCCAAACATGTAAGAATGAAGCAATAAAGTGGAATAATCCATATTTGGAAGCCAATTAGAGCTAAAAATAAGAAATTGGGTGTTGCTATTGTTAACTGAAAGTTCCAAGGAAAGCTAAGTGGAAGAAATCAGAATTCAAGGGTCTAGTTAAAGATGGATTGAAGTTTGAAAGGAGATTTGAAGAGTTAGAAAGTTCGAGGACTTAATTGGAGCAATTGAGGATTGAAGGACTGAAGTGCAATAAAATTACAGGGACCTACTTAAACTCACTGGAAAGATGAAATCGCGCTAAAAAGTTACTACTGCGCGGCCACGACTTCTCAAGTTGGTGGCCGCGCAACAATTGCAAAATTTACAGAATCGTTTTTGGTTTAACTGGGCGACCACAAACATGTCTACTGTGCGACCGTGCAGCTTTCCTGCCTAGGTCTGCGCACAAATTTTAACCTGATTTGTTTCCGTATTTGCTTATGTTTTCTCTTTTTTTATATATACAACTTCTCAGCACGAATTAGAGAATTTTTGCAGAGCTTAAACATTATTACTCCAAGTTCATAACATCAAATTGTTTGGAGGAAATTGAAGCAAATGCTTGAGAATTGAAGATTATCAACGGGGAGCAAAATACTTGTTGCAAGATTTCCTTTTCTTTGTTAATTTGATAAACTCAACACGCGTAGTTTATATTTTTACTGCGTATTTATTTCTTTATTAATGAACCATTAATTTTATAGTTGGGATATTCAATGTAACTTAATTTTACGCTTTTAATTCTACGATTCTGGTTTTGCGTTATTGATTGCATGTGTTGATTTTATTTTGTATTTAATGCGTGAATGAATTGATCACTTATTCATGATGTCAATGATGTTTTCATAATTTGAGAGGTGGGCTAAGACTTAGATCTAGGAATAAAATTCAATAATTCAACAACGATAGAGATATACTTTTCTTGTTATTGCGATTGTTACATGAATTCTTGTGTCCCGTGCTCTTAATCATTACAACCTGCTGTTCGTTAATACAGTTGACTAATTAGGTAGAGTTGGCTTAAACTCGATAGGAAAATTTCATATGTATAAGTGAATTCGATCGATCACTATAATAGAAATAAAACTAGACAATTAGAATTAAAAGTATTGACAATGTGAAATTAGATGTTCTAACACTTACAACATCAATTTAGATAATCTACATGTCTTTTCTTTTATTTTGCTTTTTGTCTTAATATTTTAGGTTAATTCAAAACTTCAAATTCTACCGTTCAAATAAGGCGAGGACAAACACAATTTTGGTACTTAATTACAATTTTTGTGGGACGATAACTTGGACTTAAAACGTCCACGTTATTACTTAGATACGACATCATACACTTATAATTTAACACACATCAATAATTTGCGGTGATAATATATTATGCCTTTCTGAAATACAATAAATCTTGATTATTATTATTTGCGCCTTCCTAATATTTTCAATCAAGTAATGGAATTTTCTAAAGATATGCTACTAAACCCACTAGGGCTGATCTAGTGCCCATATGGGACACTAGATATGGCACCCACTCGACAAGTGTTGAGTGGGTATTGGATATGGGTGGATGGACCCCACTGCCCACCTACCCATAGGGGGGAGGGGATAGGGGAGTATGGCCCACAAGTGGGTTTGATAACAAACCCACTTGTTGATTTTAGATCAATTCCTATAAACCCACAAAGCTTTTTATTTGTCCTACATGTTATGTATCATAGTCCGTACAATTTTTGAATTTATAAGGACAGCCTACAAATAGACACCTATATCTTTTTTATTAGATGAATGTGTTCAATAAACCTTCAAAATTGATTTATAAATCAATTTATAAACTACACAATTTTTTAAATTATTTTTTAACAACATATATTTTTTATTTTCAATTTTTAACCACTACTATTACCTCAAAATCATAAATAAACCAATTTATTGAAATTTATTTATGCATGTTTGATAAGAGAAAAATAAATAGAAATCAAGTTGGAAGATCCTAGAAGTAGTGTGACGCCCCGAGTTCTAAATACTCGAAACGCCACTTCATCGTCTCAAACTCAATTTAAAAATAAATATTCATTAAGCGGAAATAATTGAAATTTTAAATTTTTCATAAAATAAAATTCAAATCCTCCATAGTCGGTACCAAAAATAAAATTTGACTTAAAATAAACGGAAATTTTAATATTTGAAATAACACTTAATTATTTCTTTGCCACTTGAGTCCATCACTCGCCACTGCTTCCGAAGTCTGCAAAAATTGTTAATAACGGGGTGAGTATTTCTAAAAAATACTCAGCAAACTCATAACCGAATAATTCACTTAATCCATAAATTGCACATAAACATGTAATCATGCTAACATACTTTTCTCATAATATCATAACATAGCACATATTCACATAAGTTCGGAAAGTAGCCTTGTCTTGTCTTAATTCAACATGCAATTATGCATGGAAGTTATAGCGCATATAACATTTCTTCTTCTTACACCAATTTTGGGAGAGCATTTGCCCGTCTTACCCCTCATGGTTAATCACATGAACATAACATCATATATGATTTACATAATTTCAGATTCACATGCAAATCATAGCTAAATAAATTATTGAGTGTGAGTCTACCTTAAATCCGACGAGTGCAAAGTTGAGCGGGAAATGATTTCATTCTTTAATTCTCCGTACGCTTCGTCCAGCCCATAATTTAGCCTTAGTCTTTAGTAATTTATAGTTTAAAAATAATAATTTATAATTTGAGGACTGAAAATGATGTTTTGAAAGTTAAGGGACTAAAATGAATACTTTTGAAAGTTCAGGGACTAAAATGTAAATCTTTTAAAACTTGGGTCGAAGCTTAAAATGAATATTAAATTAGAGGGCTTGAAATAATTGATTTTAAAAATGAAAAACAGAACTTGATGCTTTGAAATCAAAAGGGACTGAATTGAATAACTTTTCAAACTTCAGGGATCAAAACGTAAATCTTGAAAAATCAAATAAAATCAGATTTCTATCTCTCATGAATCACACTGTCTCTCTCTCAACTCACTCTCTCTGTCTCTCACGACCTAGAGGCTGAAGAAAATTTTCGCCAGAGCTGCCTCTCGCATAAACTGGGTCCGGCCGGTGTCTTTCGCCGGCGCAACACCGGTAGGTTTATCAGCGGTATTACCGCCCTTATTTGGCGGTGGTGGAGATGGTTTTGGTGCAAAAATCGTGATTATAGGACAGTGAATCAGAGCTGCGATTCCGACAATAATCCGGTCGAAGCGGCCAGTGTTGGAGGTGAGTTGTTTGGTTAGTTTATTTCTTGGTTTTTTTTTTTTTTTTTTGGTTTGATTTGAGGTTCGATTGATGGGGATTTATTTGTGTATTGCAGCGGGGTGATGCTTGACAATGGTGGCTGCATTGGTGATGATAGCAGTGGCCGGTTTTGGAGTTGAGGCAGGGGTGGAGATGGGTGGCGGTTGTGTGATCGACCTTGAAGGTAGTGTTGGACTTGTGGCGTGGTGGCAGTTTAGTCTGCATGATGGTAGTGTAAGGGTTGATGAAATAGGCTGTTGGTTATGGAGTTGGTTGTGCAGATTGAAGTGGTTCTACATTGGTGAACAGAGGTTCGATTATTGGTCCAAAACTGAAGTGAGGCAGTGGAGTTGGATGTTACGGATTCAGAAATGGTGGTGGGTGGAAAAGTGTGGTTGGTCTCATGAAAATGGAGGAGGAAGATGATCTAAAAAGAAAAAGAAAGAATAAAAATGATTAATGGGAGACATGGGGAGTCTGAGTAGAGGTTGTAGACTTGTAGGTGTAACGGTTTGGTAATGATGGTGTTTAGTGGGTGGAATGATGATGAAAAACGTGGGAGTGTTGTTAGTTTAGTTAAATAGGATTAATTTAGTAATTAACTAAAAATTTGACTAACTTCGATTAAGAAACGTTTTTCAAACAGATATATTTTGGACTGAAAATAAATCTAAGAATAAATAAATTTTGAGATAAAATTGAATTACGTATTTTGGACTTAAAATAATTTATAATAAGAAAGATTGAGATATTCTACTGAATTTGGAAATAAAATGATTTTGACAATAATAATTTGAATAAATAATTAAAATAATATAATTTTATAAATTCGGACATTTAATTTAAAATCGAATAAACTCGTTATTTCTTGACTTTGGCTAGACGAACACGTCGCGGCGTTAACTTCAAAATAATATGTGAGATAGCAGCGACACAATTTTCTAAATATTAAAATAATTATTAAATGCGTAAAAATTCTTGATCGCTACAAGTAGTATACAGGCTGCAAGCACGAACAAGAGCTAGATCCTCGAAGTATTATTTTACAAACTCATCCCAAACTCAAACTCAAACTCAAACTCAAACACAAGAGTGAACAAACACCCAAAATTGATATTTTCATTTTCAAATATAAAATAAGTACAAAAGGACTCCACAAAATTTTCTAATTATAAATTATGCACGTCGCATCTTTATCCTTCTTATGTAACATTAATAAGAAGTGGGGACTCGTTGTTACATTGCATTTTTTTTATTGAATATAGATATAGATAATATTTTAAATATCAAACTAAAGATTTTTATGGACTATAATTTACTATAATTTAAAATTCATTACTTAAAGGAAAATATCTAATTGATTCATATTGAATATTTGAAAACACATTTCTTTCTTTTCTAAAATTCCATCGCGTACAAGGTTGAATTGCTGCAATAAAATTGTTTACATGTCTGTCTTTTGTGTTTAAACATCATTTTCGTAGTAATCACTGTACAAGTGTACAACATGAATGGTTTGTTTGGGATGGTTTTTAAGAAGTCAAAAATCGTTTTTGATCCGTTTGACAATTTTTTTTTAAAGTGTTTCAACCAGTTAGAAGAGTTTTTAAATTCAGCTAATCTTGTGTGACTTCCTTCATAACACTTCTGGAATAAGAAGTACTTTTAGAAATTAGTTTTCTAAAAAAAAAAATTAAGGTAGTTTTTTAATGAAGCAAAAGCTAAAACTTACAAAATTCTTGCGCCTAAAATCTAGGTGAAATCAGTAATACTAAGGGTGTTTCATAAACATCATGTTCTTCTAATTTCTTTCAGTTCTTTCTTAGTTTCCAAATGTTCTTAATAACATAAGTTTTAATGATACGGAGTAAGATTTGAGTAGAAATCAGTATGCTCTGTAGTTGCACCTTATAGGTGATCCCATGCATCAAAAAGTACTCTACTGACCATTGATTCGTCCAGAGTTACGGTGATTTACCGCAAGTCCAAAAGTTAGGCTCCTTTGTTGAGCCTGTGAGGTGTTGTGTAGGCTAGAATACTAAGAATTGCTGTAGATTGTCGTCACTCTGCCCATTTTGGTATTAGAGCCAGGTTGTTATCTTACTTATATCAGGATAATTTATGTTACTAAGAACTAGAAGAAATTAAGGAAGAACATACTTCAATTATGTCTTTAGAGAGTTCAAATCCTTTCTCATTGTCTAAATCATCTTCATCAGCTTCTTCTTCCTCTACTTCGTTCCGAAAATTAGATGCTTCAAAAATAGATTATTCCTATGAGATATCATATCTTTCAGAGTCTGAAAAGTGCCACTTACAGATCTACCTCTCATAAATCCACATCTCCCTTACACTAAACCTCGTCAGTCCATATCTAAAACAGTCTGAAGCCTCATATCTCCTCAAAAATCACAAGTCAAAGAATTTGTTCAAGTCTAAAAGTTTGATCAGCATTTTCTACATGCAACAGAAAAGGAACAATTTGTCATCCTTGAGTTACCTTCTCATCTACCAAAAAGTTTGGTTATCTGAGGTATATACTCACCTTCATTTTGGAGTTGTTAAATTTGCCTTAACTCTTCATGGAAAAAAAGGTTTTCCTACAATTTCAAGAATTTCCTTGTTTGGATACTCGTTTCTCGGAGTATCAACATGCTTGCATAGGAACTATAGAAACAACTCTCAATGCTGGAATTGTCTTGGTCACTATGTTTCCAAACTTCAATATGCCCATATCTTACCCAAGTTGCTCTCAGCCTTAGAAGTCCAAATTCAAATTGTTGGTGCTGTGCCAACATCTGTCACATATGCAGTTACTCTCCATTACCAGATGGTTTACAGAATTCAAAACCATTCCCTTGATTTTGCTCAGTCTCAAGGAACGAATGATGCTCTACTCCTTCATGTAGAGTCAAACCATGTCCCTAGTTGTACTTATGTTCCAAGACAAATTCCTTGTTCAGAACTACTAAAACTCATTCCTGAAACAAGGGTTACGAGTTATGAACAAGCTCACCAGGGAAACAAAACTTCTGCTCCAATACAATCTACAGAGCCTTTCTTCAGAAAGAAGTCCAACGGAGAAGTTGAAATTTCCTTTAAAAGAGAAGTTGTGCCAGGTAAACCTTCCTATTTTTCTACATAGTTCACATATACAAAGGAAGAAATTCCTATTTGTGCTTTTGATGCAAATGGAAGGCCAATATATAACAAAACGGATAATACTGGACATATTTTTTGGGATGTATGTAACTGCTCTAGTTGTCTTGATGCAAATCTTGAAGAAGATCTTCCCCAACAAAGAAGGAGATCCAAGCGAAGCAGTCAAAGAAAGTTACATAAAACTTTCTACAAAAATGATCTAGGAGTTGGATTACTTGGTGAACAATCAGGAAAATTTGACTACTATGTCAAATACACTCCCCTCCCAAAAATGATGATCTTATAATCCCTACTGGATGATGATGATGATGATGATGATGACTGCAGCAAATCTCGGTATTCTAGCCCACAAAATGCCTCAATAGGCTCAACAAAGGGGCCTGAATTTTGGACTTGCTGTAAATCACCATAACTCCGGACGGATCAATGGTCAGTAGAGTACTTTCTGATGCTGATGATCACCTATAAGGTGCAACTGCAAAGCATACTGATTTCTACTCAAATCTTACTCCATATCATTCAAACTTATGTTATTAAGAACCTTTGGAAACTAAGGAAGAATTGAAAGAAATTAAAAGAACATGATGTTTATGAAACACCATTAGTATTATTATTGATTTTTCGATGTCTTACAAAGAGAAGGAGCTCTGCTTATATAGAGGGAGGAGAGCATCAAAAGGACACGAGACTTATGCATTTTCCAACATAGTGGACACGCGATATTAATTTACAGACATAAACAAATAGACAAACGACTTTAAACAATAATTAAACAAACTAACAAACAAAGATTCATACTTTAATAAAGTGGAACTTTAATAAAGCAGATGCAGACATTGTCTTGTCATGATTCATCAAGGTTCATGGAGTCTTCTTCCTTTGAATCTTCTGACATTAGGGGTAGTCCATGTTAATTTAACCATCCAGTGTTATGGTTAAGACGATTTTGGTTTTCTTGATCCTTTTCATTTAGACGCTTAATTATTTTATGTGTTTCTGCATCAATAACTAGTTCAGGGGCCATTTTAGTCCATGGATTTTGTGAGTCTTGGAAAAGGCTATCGTGATAGTTTATTTGACTGGATTCTTGGTTGGATGTGCTTGACTCTACTTTCCTTTTCCTTTTCTTTTTTCTTCTTGTAAGAGTTTTTTTGTATGAGGGGTGCAAAGTCACTGTACTTGATTTTTCCTTCAAAGAATAACTTTTCCTTTTTCAAGTTACAATGCAAGCTGTAAAGTAGTTCTTCCATGACTTTCATTTGTTTTTTCCTCGTCTGGCGTTCTTCTGGGGTTTTCTTTGAGAATCTTGATGTTTCACTAAGGCTTTGTGTGAGCCTTCCATGGTATATCTGTCCATATTGTCAATTAAATGCGTAATCATAATTTGAATCATACAAGCTCTTTTACCTGTGCAAGTGAGTTTCTTGATACACTTGAATGTCATGTTGAATTCTCTGAGTGTATTCTATAGGAAAAGCTTCCTGTGGAGCATTATCTGAGTAATTGGCCAAATTTGAGGTGAAATTGATTGATTGATTTCTGCCATGCGCCTTTGGAATTTACGAAACTCCTTCGGATGATGTTTCCAATCCTGATGCATGTTGAATGGTTGAACTGCATACTCATTGACACTAAATTTAAATCTTATAATTTGCATCTTATCATTGGAGCAAAACTTTGATATAGATCCATCGGAATGTATATTGAAATGTAAAAGTGATTTTTAGGGGTGTAAATTACAACATGATTAGAGTTGCTCTTAAGAAGACAACTCCTCTTCATCTTGAATTTGAAAAAAAATTAAATGAAATATAACTCAAAAATGTAGTTACAAGTTTAGTCTTTATTTGGTAACACTGTTTGATTTATAAATTGGTTTATTTATGATTTTGAGGTAAAAAATAGTGGTTGAAAATTGGATAGAGAAATTTTTTAGTTAAAAAATAGTTTGAAAAATTGTGTAGTTTATTTTGACTAACAAACAAAGATTAAATCAATTTTATAATGAACTTGTATAGTTTTTGACTAGTGCTTATGTACCATTCTACATTTTGAATCTCACAAATGAAAATAAAGCAATGGTTTTAAATATGTAGAGTTTAGAACAAATATAATTCAATAGAGCTCAAGTGCCACAAAAATTAAAAGTTGGGAAACTATGGTCATAAAGAATGTATGAGGTTCGAGGACCTAATTACATAGTCTCTGTTTGGTAAACATGTTAAAAAAATATGTTTTTTTAATATCTCAATTCCTCAAACTACTTTTAAATACACGTATTTTTTCTATCTACTTTTCAATTACATATTTTACTTAGAAACACATAAAAAATATTTTTAAACACAAAAAGTTCAACAGGCAGAGTCTACATTTCCAATAGATTGGAGACTATCTGTGATTTCCCTAAAAGCAATTTGTTGAATAAAGAAAAAAATTGTTTGCTAATACTGTATCAATTGTAAATTAGTTTATATTATAAATTAGAGAGAAAAGAGAGAAGAAATAAAGAGGCAAATAAACTTATATATATATATATATATATATATATATATATATATATATATATATATATATATATATATATATATATATATTATGAAACAAAGCCTCCGTATAAATAGGGGAGAATAGGGATATATAATGTCATAATGTCTAGGGTTACAGGGGTATAACTATCATTTACTAATACAATATAATATTTACATCACTCTTCCTTGAATGACATATTATAAAATATCTGCCCGTTAAAATCTTGTTTGATAAAAACTTAACGAGACAAAAATATCAAACGAATGAAAAAGAGTAAGTTATTCTTGAAGTATTAAGATGAATGCTGCCTCGTTAAAATCTCGCAAGGAAAACCCTAAAGGACAAAAACTTGGCTAAGGAAAAATAGTACAGCTATTTCCCCTAACGTTGATCATTGTAAATCATCGAGTCGATGCATCCCAATCTTGTGAACTGATTTTTTGAATGTAGATATTGACAGTGCTTTTGTAGATAAATCAACTACATTGTCACTTGAGTGAATTTGTTGAATGTTCTGGAATATTTTGATATTGTCTCGTTAAAACCTTGTCAGAAAAATCTAGTGGGACAAAACACGAACGAAGGAAAAAGAGTACAACTACTCCCCCTATTTCAATCTGTATTGAATTATCCATATCTTGCACTCTTCAGGAGTCTCATATAGGAGAGTATATCAATAGACATTGATAACAACTACCTCATTAAAAACCTTACCAGGAAAACTTCGTGAGACAAAATCTCGGCTAAGGAAAAAAGAGTGTAGCGCATGTTAGCTCCCCCTCATGGGAATATTACAATTATTTTGATATTGTATATAATTATTTCAACTATTAATCGGTGCAATATCGAATATGTTCACCAATCATATATATAAATGACACATATCATATTATTTGTTCTTCGAATATAAATTCAGTTATTCGTTTGAATTTGAAGAATTATAAAATATTTTCAATCATTTGAACATGGTGCATCGAGCCATGTTCTATAATCAATATTCATCAATGCATTTAATGCAATTCTCAAATCTGAAAGTGTCCTATTCACTTCAATGAATAATTAACTTATTCACTTCAGGTGAATAATTAACCATGAATTTGAATCTTGAAAATCAATTGCCATGATTTTCAAATTTTATTCACAATAATAGTACATCTCAATTTCAATACTTTGTCATATAGAGTCATTTGTACCATTCTTTATGTAATCTAGTTTTATACTACCAATCACATTCCATTACAAATTGAATCTTTTTAAGACATATTAAATATTCAGATTGCAAATTATCTGTATACTTTGATCAAACAAGTTTCTTAAAAACTTGAACTATTTATTTCAAATATATTTATTCATTCAAGGATTATACTGTATGCTTCAGGCATCGTATATGTTTCACATTGCAATTGTCAAATTGTTACCAGCAAATTTAAGTTGTGAAAGTTTAGATAGGTAACGAATCCTATATTTCAAATAGATTTTCTATAATCATTTCACTGCAATCCCAAAGTACCGAGGTATTGATTACCCTTTGTAATCCTACTCATTGGTACTTCAAAGAATACTCCCAACATACCTAGTTGATGATCATACATTTTGATATCACATTGGTACATCAAAGAGATCAAGTTAGTAATTATAGTCAATCATCTTTTAGTATTTACATTTCTAATAGTTATATATTTATTGGCATTTATTATGCATTTGTCAGATAAATAAAATATTGCATCTGTGCCAGATCTTTGAAACATTCTTTGCGCAATAAGTCATGTATTATGACTATACCTATAGATATTTTACTAGTTTTACACTTTTAAGTGTTTGGACTTCAGGTCTCAAAACTTCAGGTTTTGTAGTAAGTTTAATTTAGCCTGAATGCATACTTTTGCCAACTATTTTTATGTCGATTTTCTTCGACATATTCTTTTATGATGTTTTTTCGGGAGTAACAACAAATTAAACATAATAAATGTTTAATGTAAAATAATATTTTGCTTCTTCAAGAGTAGAAATAAAATATTCAAATGAAATATTCATAATGCTAGAATATTCTTCTCGAATATTAACATTAACGATTCATTCTACATTTCGAGCTAATAATATTTGTATAAAATATTCTCCTGGAATATTTATATAATGTGTTATGTGTTAATTCGAGAACATTAACACTATATTCATTTAAAATATACTTTAAATTATGCTCTTCATGAGGAAGTAATATTCTTCTAGAATATATTAATAATGTTGTACTACTTTTGGAGTAACAACAAATTATTTTAAAATATTGAACCTCATAGATTTGTTCTTCTAGAACAAATAATAATTTTTACAATATTTATATACGTTGTCCTTCTTTAGGAACAATAAATAATAAAATATTGAACCTATATAATGATTTGCTCTTCCTTAGCAATAAAATAATAATCTTTTTTTAAAAAAATTATGCATTCGAGAGCAATTAATAATCTACAAGAATATTATTGTAATAAAGATTGTGATACTTCAGAAGCAATCACAAATTATTCATATGGAATAATTATATTTCTTAAATTAAGATTCTTGAAATAATAAGTCAATATTATTCTGGAATGTTGAGAATTATAATTTATACTCTCTGGGAGCAAATAATATTCATCTGAATTATATTGTTGTGCTACTTCAATAACAACAACAAATATTTTAATAGACAGATCTATGATTAACATTCTTCTAGAATATTAATATACTGTTGTGCTACTTCAAGAGCAACAATATAATAAATCAATAATATCAATAAATTTGATAATTAATATTATTCTGAAATGTTAATATATTATTATTATTGTGTTACTTTAAGAGCAACAATATTATGATTTATCTACTTAAAGATAAAAAGATTCAACAACAATAACAATATATATATATATATATAAAGAACGTTAACTTAAAAGGAGAATACATCCACCACTAGAGATGGCAAAAAAATCCGACCCGACGGGTACCCGCCCCGCGGGTCGGCGGGGCGGGTATGGGACGACTTCCCCTGACCTGGGTGGGTTGCGTGGCGGGTACGGATTTTTTAAATAAATAAAAATTAATAAGGAAAAAAATAAAAAAAAATTAAACGGGGCGGGTAGGTTGACCCGCCCCGACCCGAAATTCGCGGGTCGCGGGCGCGGGTTTGAAATTGAAAAAATTTTTGCGGGGCGGGGCGGGGCAAGGGTCGGGGGGATCCTACCCGAACCCGCCCCATTGCCATCACTATCCACAAGTTGAAAGTATAGATTAAAAGTGATAAAGCATATATAAAGCCTCCTTGAATGTATATATGGCGGAGTCGCGGAGTTAAATTGATATTCCATTTAAGGTGACTGAATTGATAATTAATCCAGCAGAGACTTGACTTGAAACTTGAATTGCCATATAATCAAATTCTTGGAACTTCTAACTAGGGATGGACAAAAAAATCGAAATCGAACCGAAAAAATTGAAATCGTATGATTTTAAAAAAATAAAATAGGAAATCGAATTTGGAATCGAGAACTGATTGATTTTCGGTTCGGTTCGGTTCTCGATTCCGTCTTTAGAACAAAAAAATCGAAATTAGAACCGGTCTTTGATCCTTATTTTTTTTTTATGATCTTAATTGGTTGTCCTAAAACTAAAAATCAAAAGAATTTTTAATTTTTTTTGGATAAAGTGAAAATGATTAATTTTTTTTTATGAAATTTGTTACTTCTCTACCTTATTGTAACCTTTAATTTCACACTTAGACCGAAATTCTTAGTAAATGAAAATCGAATGAGACTAACTTATTAATAAGCGAAGTTGTAAATTATCATGACGGAGTTAATTAAATATTTAAATAAAAATATAAAATAATTAATAATAATGTATTTAAAACTCATGATTCATCCCACAAGTTTACCATATTGCCATGCTCGAAAAACTTTCTAGGTCATTTGTTTCCTATTTTTGTTTATGAATATATTCCGTCTCATGGAGAATCCTATACATTCTTTGGGGTGAAATAATTTTCGAAATCCTTGATCTTGATATATTCGATAGAAGTTTATTTCAGGTTATTGGCTTACTTCCCGAGGCCTGATGCTCATCGATAAGGCTCTTGAAATATTATTATTATTATTGTAGAACCGAAACCGAACCAAAAGCCGAATGATTTGGTTCTAGTTTGGTTCTTGCGATTCAATGGAACCGAATGGTTCCATTTTACAAGAACCGACAAAATATGGTTCGATTTTTGAGATACTCTAACCGAACCACCCAACGCCCACCCCTACTTCTAACTAATTTTTTTTTTTTTTTTTTTGAGGTTTTGAGGAATTTTTTTAACTCAATTTGGTAGAGATTCGTCCTGATAACGTGTTATAAACTAGGGAGAAAAGAGAGAAGAAATAAAGATGCCAATAAACTTGTATTTATATTATGAAATAAAGCCTCCATATATATAGGGGGAGAACATGGATACATAATGTAACAATGTCTAGGGTTATAGGAGTATAACTGTCATTCACTAATACAATATAATATTTACAATAATTTATTCATATTTTTGAGATAAAATATGTGGTTGATAAGTGGAGAAAATTTTTATGTTTAAGGTGATTTGAAATATTGTATTATTTATAAATTAATTTATAAATTTTAATGATTGCGTAAGAATAGAAGTTAAAAAATATTGATGGTACCCTGTAAGCATTTTTAATGGGTATGTGAATGTCAAGGTCCATTGGATGAAAAAGAAAGAGAGATATATGATAAAAGTAAAAAAAAGAGAGGGAAAGATAAAAAAAGGAAGATAGATATTGACACAAATTCAAATATATTAATAAAAAAATAGAGGAAGGGGACAAGTATAAGATCCAATTTTAGACATTGTGGAGAAATAAAGTGGAGAAAATAAAGAGAAAATAGAATATAGAAGAAAAAATGATATTTGAATATGATTCACCAATTTTTTGTCTCTCTTTCAAGCACTCAACATCGTGATCGATCTAACCATTAAAAATTCCTAATCAAAATTCATATGAAACTTACTCAAATGCAAAAATTGCCAAACAAAAAAATGCCGGGAGATATGGAATTGTTTCACATCAGGTGGCCCCACTTCTGGCTCCTGATGCCGGCGCGTGTACAATCAAATGTACAACCGTCTCAATGAAAACAAGACATTTGTACTATGTTTGAATACCTCAAAATCTGAAAACGAATCCAACTCCCCACCTAAGAAAACCCCAAAGAAAACTCTCTTGTTTTTAACGAAGTTTTTTAAGGTTATAGTACAGTGAAGGATTATGGGTTCAAGCAAGAATTGTTGTAGCAGTATTAATTATGATTACTCTTTCAAGATATTGTTAATTGGTGATTCGGGTGTCGGAAAAAGCAGTCTTCTTCTTAGTTTCATTTCAAACTGTCAGCAGTTTCCTCAGAATCTCTCTCCGACAATTGGTATACTTTCTCTCTCATCAATTTTTTGAGTTTCATGTGCGCGTTTGTGTGTGTTTGGGCTGTCTTCTTGTCCCTTTGATGGGAGTTCCAATTGTATAAAGGCAATTGAAGCTGGAAAAGACAATGAAAGTTGTTGGGATTTCTAGAGCAGGTTTGGACCGTTTGGCTAAGCTTTTAAGTAGCTTCTTGTTAGAAAAGTCATTTTTAACTTCTTTATATGAACTTTTAAGCTAAGCTAAACATGCTTATTTAGAGTTGAGTTGCTTTTCTTTTACTATTAATTATTTTTATTGTATTTTACTCCTCCTATAATTTGATGGCTGGTATAGTTCTGAACAATCTAAGCAAGGAAAATTATGCTAAAATTGTTTGCCCCTGATTGAGCCCAATTTTTGAAAACCAAGTTTTTAAAACACTAGCCTCCATTTTGGTAACAGTATTTTTTATTTATTTATAAATTTATAAATCAGTTTATAAACTACACAATTTTTTTCTAATCACACATATTTTATCTCTCCAATTTCCAACCACTACTTTTTACTTTTTACCTCAAAATTATAAATAAACTAATTTATAAACCAAACAGTGTTATCAGAGACTTCTCAATCATTCATTCTTAGTCAAAATCCGTAATATCTTACTTTTCAAATAATTTTAAACCGCACATTCTTAAAAAAACGACAAAAACTTATCAAAATACAGTCGAATTATGTGTAATACTGCATGCCAGATGTGCCCTTAACACTTTTGTTTTGGATGACCGTCATACCCGCAGATATTTGAAGCTATAAGTTTCATTCTAATTAAAGTTAGTTTCCGAAACTATACACTTTGATCTTTGAGGTTGATTTTGTTATGTCCAGGAGTGGACTTCAAGATAAAGCTGCTAACAACTGGTGGAAAAAGACTAAAGCTAACAATTTGGGATACAGGTAAGCCCCTGTTTGATATTCAATGATAATATGATGGAATCATTTCCGAGTTTAATTCCATTTCAATGCTGTGAAAATGTTTTCTATTGACTTGTATGAGTTTATGTTACAATGCAGCGGGGCAGGAAAGATTTGGAACACTAACGAATTCATACTATAGAGGAGCTCATGGAATCATTCTCGGTATGCTACCTTAACAACATAATGCTTTAGGATATATATTGAAGTTTTCCTTAGTTGAGTTCCGTATGTAAGGTGTATTGTCCGGGGGAAAACCACTCAAAGCATTAACTTTTATCACAATTGTGGGTGTATCCCACATTCTGAGGGTCCGAACCGACCACGCCCAAGGTTATTTGTTCGAGATTGTAACTATTACTAGCTGTTTCTCCTTAGCGGAAGCGGACCCCATTGTTCTGAAATTAGTCTGCTGTCCAGCCTAAAATTAAGGCCATTTTCTTTTTACTTTAAAAAGATTAGCTCACTCCGAAGTTCATGTCCACCCGACCCTGCCCGAGCTCTGAATTTTGAATTAATCTACTTGACCCTATCGGTTTAACTAATGGATTACCTATTTTTGCATTGACAAAATTATGATGGTTGATTTTGGTGATGATTTGATGGGTAAAGTAATGAATGTGTGCCAAGTGTATAATAGGTAACCCAATCGGTAAACCAATATGGTAAAGTAGCATGGTTCCTGAATTTTAGCCTACTCCAATATTTAGTCTTAGTTTGGCCTCTGCTTGTTAGTTGCATATCTTTTAATGTTTCCCCAATCAAGTTAGTTTTTTTTTTTTTCTCCGAAACCATACAATTTTGAATCAATATGGTAGAATGTTTTCCCACTTCTTGTATTTCCGTTGGTGGATTTATATAATGCTGTTATTCATCGTGTCCGTTTACTGATAGTTCTTTATAATCAGATTTACCAATCTGATCATATATTTATAGGATGATGTATTATGTTGGTCTTTACACTCATTGTGGAAGTAACCACCAGACTTTTTCATTGCTTATTGCAGTTTATGATGTAACAAGGCGAGAGACTTTTACGAATCTATTGAAGATATGGGCCAAGGAACTAGTACTTTACTCGACGAATCCCGATTGTGTAAAAATACTTGTTGGAAACAAAGTTGATAGGGTGAGTTTTGGCTATCTTATGGTGCATGTTTGGTACTAAGTAAACAAGATTTTCTTCTTCTTCTTCTTCTTTTTGAGTTATTAACAGCTTGTGCAAGTCAAAATTTTATTTTTCAGTTTTCATAATCTTTAAAGAAAATGTATAATTCTATTTTCAGGATAGTGAGAGGGCAGTTACTGTGGAGGAGGGGCTGGCTCTTGCGCAGAAACACAAGTGTTTATTTCTTGAATGCAGTGCTAAGACTAGAGAAAATGTGCAGCAATTATTTAAAGAGCTAACAATGAAGGTATACCTGAAAAGGCACACCCTGAGACTTGATATACCTTAATATTAACATTAGATAAGCAATAGAATATGTAATTTTGAACTTAGTTTCACTAGGTAGTTGAACATGTTTTGTTGTTTGTGTCTATCCATGAAGCATGAAGTACAAGGTGGCCTTTAATATAATTAAGGTTTTGTGTGGTTCTGAAACAACTGTTACAAGGAGAATGAAGGGGAACAATTATTATACTAAAGAAGTAACAAGTGGTGCAACTTCATAAGCCATTTTCTTCCTTTCCCCTCTAACTGAAAGTAGCATTTCAGTATTCTTTATCTTCCTAAATGATGTATCAAATGTTAGTAATATGCAGAAATGGATAGATTATATTATGAATAGGCTATTATTTTCGGTGTTTTACAAAACTGAAAATGGCTTGAAAACAACTTACCAAATGCAACCTGACAGATTCATCATGCTGTGAACCTAATCATATTGTACACTTATTCCATTGATCGATGAAATGTTAAGGTCACTTGAAGGATTTTAGGGGCAGGTTTTAAGCGTGAGAGAGGCCCGAGATGACGAGAAACACCTTGTTCTTTTCTTTTGACATTGAGTGAGAACTACTATAGATTTGTGTGTTTTGCTTATTTCCGATATCATCTTGTTTATTATTACGGCTCAGTCCCTTAAATTTCAATATTTTTGTTGCTTATTATGTCAACAATGTACTCTCTGTTCCATTACAGATCCTGGAAATACCTAGTCTATTGGAGAAAGGGTCTACGCCCGTGAAGAACCAAATTTTGAAACAGAAACAAGCTTGTCAAGCTCAGCATAACAGTAATTGCTGCTCGTAGTTAAAATACTTGGAGACCCAAAAATTTGGAAATGCAGTCGAGAATGAAGAAATGCCTAAGCAGGGCATCCTTTAGAAACATAATAGTCATCCCTTACCATTGGATCAATTTGAAAAAGAATCACAGTCGAGGAATTTTCCTTTCCGCATGTAAATTTGGATGGTTTTGTATCTTACATTCTTTTAATCTTTATATATAATACATATAAGTATTATAATCTTGCTCATGAGAAGAATATGTATATATTGTTAGCTGTTTTTACAGTAATATTGGACCTGAATGCTGATAAATAACAGTAGAAAAGATGCAGGCAGCAAGAAAGAAATAACAGGCAGTAAAGCAAGAAGGAAGAAACAGGCAATAAAGCAGGGGAGAATCAGGGGAGAGCAAGGAAAAAACGGGAGGCAGAGAGTCTGTCTTTTTCTTTTCTTTCAGCAACAGTACATCCGTTTTTTTACAATATAAAAAAAAGCAAACTTTTGACCTATTAGGAGATATGTTATCCACCATATGTCTATTTTAGTATTTTACCGCCATTAGATTAGACAAAATAAAAGATATTTCTTTGATTTTAAAAATACATTACACATCAACATTCTCCCTTTAATGTGTTTTTCTTTGACTCCAAGCATTGCTCTTAGTTGCTGAAATTTTGATGTTAGAAGTGCCTTTGTGAAGAGTGGCTGACATGCCCTTCGAACTTACAATAGTTGAGTTTAACTTCTCCATTTTCAATTGCATCTCGAATGAAGTGATATATGATTGCAATGTGCTTTGTCGCACTACGAGAACATGGATTATTTGCTATGGAAATGGCAGATTTGATATCACAAAATATTGTCGTGGCTTCTCATTACTTCTCTCCTGTGTCTTCCTGAATTCTTTTTAGCCATGTAGCTTGTAAAGTTGCAATAGAGGCTGACATGTATTCTGCTTCAGTTGACAATGAGTAACATATTGTTGCTTCTTTGACATCCATGAAAACACTCCCAAATCAAGAGAAAATACATAATCGGACATGATCTTCGTATCATCAACACAACCTCCCCAATTACTATCACAAAAGCCTATTAACTTCACTTCCAAGTTGTTCTCAAATTTGATCCTAAAGTTTAATACTCCAATTATGTTTCAGAATTCTTTATCCAACACCAAAGTGCTTATGACTTGCATTACTCATGAATTTTGAAAGCAAACTTGTGATAAACATGATATCCGATCTTGTTTCCGTGAGATAAAGTAAGTTTCCAATCAAGTTACTATAGTGAGTTTCATCTACCTTTTCTCATCATCCTTTATCAATTTTTCATTACAAACAAGTGAGTTTTCAACAGTCTTACAACCAAACATCTGAATTGTTTGATAACTATTTTGATATTGATGTATTTCAATACCAAGAAAATGATGCAATAAACCCAAATCGCTCATTTTATATTTTTCCATCATTTCAACTTTAAATTCTTCAATCGTTCTTGTATTATTTTCAATAAACATCAAATCACCAACATATAATGCAATAATAAGAATATTAGTGTTACTTTGATGTTTCACGTACAAGGTCGGCTCACTCTTACTCTTGAAAAAATTCATGTTATTGAAAATTGCTATCAATTTTATTACACCAAGCCCTTGGTGCTTGTTGGAACCATACGAAGCTTTTTTTTAGCTTATACACCTTACCTTATTCGCCTTTTGCAACAAAACCTTGCGTTTGTTTAACATACACTTTTTCTTTTAGTTCTCCATTTAAAAAGGTTGATTTGACATCAAGGTGGTACAATAAACAAGTTTTTTAGGTTACAAGAGCAATGAGTGCTCAAATGGTGCCTAGACGAGCAACCAGAGCAAAAGTTTCATTATAGTCAATGCTGAGCTGTTGTGCATAACCTTTCACGATCAATCTTGCTTTGTTTCTCTTGAATGATCCATCGGAATCATATTTCACCTTGTAGACCCATTTTACACAATTAACATCTTTCTCACTTGGCCTTTCATCCAACTCCCAAGTGTTATTTTTCTCAATAACATCTATCTCTTCTTCTATTGCGTTTTTCCAACACTTTTCCTTCATTGCTTATTCAAAGTTTTAGGGCTCAATAATAAGAACATCATTTAAATCCCGTATTTTTCTTGGAGTTGAACTTGATGATGATGAATTACAACTTGAGGGACTTGAGGGGCTGCTTGGTGATGGTAATGGTGAGCTTGGATGAATTCCATTTTCTTCATTTTGTACATTATCATTGGTTGAATTTTGGGGTAGATTTATTGGAGTTGAAACACTTATTTCAACTTCTTCTTTTTCCCAATTTCATGTAGCATTTTCATCAAACACATCTCAGTTACCGATCACTTTCTTGGTCTTCAAAATTTTCAACTTGGATTGTGAGCTATAACCAATGAAGATACACTTTTCACCTGCCTCATCAAATTTGTATCACGTCTCTTTTGGTACTTGAGCATAGCGAAGACATCCAAACACTTTCAAACATGTCACATAAGGTTTTCTCCCATTCCAAGCTTCAATAAGAGTCATGTTCCATACTGCCTTTGTTGGACATCAATTTAGCAAATAGAGGTTGTATAAACTGCTTTAGCCCAAAAAACTTTTGAAAGCTTATTCTCATGCAACATAGATTTTTCCATTTCCATCACCGTTTGAATCTTCCTCTCAGAAACACCATTTTGTTGTGTATAGCCAACTGTCAATTGCTTGTCAACATCTTTATCTTCACAAAAACTATTAAATTCGTTCGAAGTATATTCTTTACCATTCACTCCTAAAAACCTTTATAAAACGGCCAGTTTATTTCTTAACAAAAATCTTGAATTTTTTAAATATTGTAAAAACTTCAGATTTTTGTCTCATGAAATAAGCCCAAGTCATTCTTGTAAAATCATCAATAAATAGGATAAAGTACCTATTTTGTGAGCGAGATGGTATAAACATTGGTCCACACACTTCTGTATGCACCAATTTAAGTGGTTTCTTTTCCCTCAAAGCTACTCCTTTTGGGAATGGTTGCTGGTGATGCTTTCCAAGTGCGCATCTTTCAAAAATTTCAGATTTTTCTTCAATTGTGGAAGTCCACGCACCATGTTTTTCTACTGCAATAATTTCAATCCTTGAAAATTCAAGTGTCCAAGTCACTTGTGCCACAACCACGAGTCATTAGCCACCATTCGAAAAGCTTTATCATTTGAATGTTTGAAGTTGAGAGGAAAGCTTTTATTCTCCATTTTCACCTTTGCTATGATCGAATCTCTAGCTTTCTTATCACGAATAATGCAGTAATTGTTATTGAAAAATAGAGAATAACTATTCTCTAAAAGTTGTCAACACTTAGCAAATTTTGATCCAAGTCCGATACATACATGATGTGTCAAAAAAGTCTAGAGACCTTCTTTGTTTGGACTTGGATTTTTCCTTTTCCCTTCACATTTACTACATCTCCATTTTTCAATCTCACTTTTGAATTTGAATCTTCCATATCAACAAAGATTCTCTCATTTGAAGTCATGTAATTTGTACATCCACTATCCAAATAGCATTGAGTTTCATCAGAGCAATTTGAACTTCAGAACACGTATCATTTGTTGATTTCGGTGCACTCAAAGAAGTATAAAATAACCTTGATTCATCCTCCTCGACTACACAATTAGCTTGTTGAGTATTTTTTGCTTTACAATCTTTTTGCCCAGGTCTAAATCCCTTGCAATTGTAGCATTGTGACTTCCCTTAAATCAACAACCATTTTCATCATGACTACTCTTGCAAATCTTGTACCTTTGTAATGGATTATTTCCGCTAAATCTCCTTTTAAAATTGCTTCTACTTCTACCTCTACCTCTTGATAATACCCTTACTACTTCTTTCACCTTTACTTGACATCTCCATCATTTTTTCATAATTTTGGGGCTGCTTTACATGGCTATTGGGTCCAACATTGAGTTTAAATTGAAATGCAGTCTCTATTGATTTCTCGAAACGTCAACTTAAAGAAACCATCAATTCCTCAACCTTTAACTCTTGTAAATTTTTTGTTTCATCAATCACAGCACAAGAGGATTATATTTTTCTAGCAAACTAATTAGAATTTTTTCGGCCATTTTTGTATTTGTAATATTCTCACCATGTGACTTCATTTGATTCACAAGATCATTGAATCTATCGGAAAATCCCTTAAACACATTCATTATCTTTTATTTTCATATTTTTAAAATATCTTCTAAGAGAATGGAGTTTAATGGATCTTGTCTTCAAGTCTCCGTGATATTCCTTTCTTAGAATCTACCAAGCTTCATTTGCTTTGCTTGCCATCATGATTCTTGGAAACACTGAATTAGCCATTGCTCTATACAACATTGAAAGAGCACTTGCATCTCTTTGCCACCTTCATTTTCAGGTTCTTCAAAATCATTCTAAACCGTATCCATAGATCCACAACAATAAATGAAATCTTCATCTTCATACGCCAAAATCATAGTTTTTCCCATAAAAAATTGGTACAAATGACTGTTATAAACTCCCACTGGAACCACTTGTACTTGCCATCTCATTTTCAGTAAAAGCCCCCCTTTTTTCTATGAACTCTAGCCACAGATTTTTGCTGCAAAAAACCAAATCAGAATACGACAAATGTTGACTGTTTTCACAGTAATATTTGACCTGAATGCTGATATATAACAGTAGAAATGATGCAGGCAGCAAGAACTAAGAAGGAAGAAACATGCAGATGCAGTAAAGCAGGGAGAACATGGGAGAGCAGGGATAAAAAGGGAGGCAGAAAGTCTATATTATTCTTTTCTTCCTTCAACATTACATCAATTTTTTTACATTACAATATAAAAAGTAAACTTTTGACCTATTACAAGACATGTTATCCACCCTACACTTGTCTATTTTACGGTCATTAGATTAGACAAAATATAAGACGTTTCTTTGACTTTAAAAACACTTGAAACATTAACATATGTATGTATAGGGTTCATTTTGATCAACCTCCAAGTGACCCAGTCACATTCCAAAAGCAGACGAATACAAATTTCTCTGCGGTATCAACAAAGCCACACCTGGCTGGTCCTACGATTTTCAACACCTAGTTACTGCCAGGAATTTAGGCTTATTTTATATTCCAACGGAGAAATAGGAGTAACGAAAATAAGCTAGTAGTAGAGAATACTTCCAATAACGTGGATTTCATGAATGAAAAAGAAAAAATCAAATACCCAGGTTGGCACTTGGCAAAACAAGCTGCACATGAGAAAACTATCTATAAGCATTGTTTTCTGGACATTCCTCTGCCGGCATGGAGTTCCGTCCAAAGACACCACACTATTCCTATACGGCTATACGGGTGGGTTTGAACATTTCAGTTTATCTACTTTGCACAATCCGTTTGGACTTTACTATAAAGTCCTGCCACCATTAAACAGGTTTGATAATAATATATTCAAATCTTGTAGCCTAAGACAGCAAGAGAATCATCGTATTTACGACTTTACTTGCCAATGCCTTCTTTTAGCCTTTGCAAGAGGCTTATTATTGCATTCTCATTATTGCTGGCTATTCTAGTTTCTGGAGTTCATTGTATCGACATTTTTCACGACTGGATTGTTTCTGCTGATAACACCGTCAAGCCTGTCTCATTTTCTCAGCCCGTATGAAGTTTTCAGTATAGGAATCAAACTGGAAAAGATTTTATATAGTTGATTTGATCCCAAATTTATTGTGTATATATATATATAAGCACTAACTGTATGTAAATGAAAATGACAGGTTATTACAATCAATGGAATGTTTCCAGGGCCACTCATCAATGCCACGACCAATGATATTGTTCATGTCAATGTGTTTAACAATCTGGATGAACCTTTGCTCATAACATGGTAAGAGTACAGGAATAAAAGTGGGATTTTGAACACGACTCTGGCGTGTTTGATTGGACTGATTTGTTGGGAATTGAGGTTCCATCCCAAAAAGGTTAACCTATTGGGTGGAGTAGCCAAATCCCTTATAAGTCCATCATTTACCCTATGTCTAATCGATGTGGGATTCGTTTGCACTTTCTCAACATGATTAGACATAAGCATGCTGTTCAAATTTTGTTCGTTTTAATGTCTAATTCAGTCGAGTACTGTGACTCCTGTTTTCAGGAATGGCATACAGCAGAGACTAAATTCATGGCAGGATGGAGTTTCTGGCACAAACTGTCCGATCAAAGCCGGGAGTAACTGGACTTATGTATTTCAAACCAAAGATCAGATCGGAACCTTTACATACTTCCCCTCCATTAATTTCCACAAGGTTTCTGGAGGATATGGACCAATTCGCGTCAACAATCGGAATGTTATTCTCGTGCCTTTCGCTAAACCTGAAGCCGAATTTGATCTTCTTATTGGTGACTGGTTTGTAGTTGATTACAAGGTAAATCATCATCACCCACTCAATAATCTAAATTTTCCAAAATAGGAAGGCATTTCAATTTTGAGTTTCTGGTTTTTTTTGGATAAACAGAAAATCAGGTCACTTGTGCAAGAGAGTTGGGGTATTCCTGATGTGATGCTGACGAATGGTAAAGCACCTTACGGATACTCAAACGCTACGCTCTACGAATCTTTTACTGTCACGAAAGGTAGGAAAAAGTGATAAATTCTCGTCTACCGTAATGTCTAATATTGCGTACTAAACATGTCTGCTATGTGTTATGGTTTAAACCGGGATTTATGTCGATCCTATATGTAGGGAAGACTTATCGAATTAGAGTTTCAAATGTGGGAAGTGTATTCAGTTTCAACTTCAGAATTCAAAATCACAAGATGGTGCTAGTTGAAACAGAAGGGTCATACACAAACCAGATTACATTGGATTCTCTTGATGTGCATATTGGACAGTCCTATTCTGTACTAGTTACTGCCAATCAAGATGAAGCTGATTATTACATGGTGGCTAGTCCAAAATTCTACGATACCATTATCAGTAACGCCCCCAATCTTGTCGCGAAAGGGGTTTTACACTATGCCAACTCCGTCGCAACAGTTAGGGGGCCTGTTCCAAATGGACCTGATCCATTCGACATAGACTTTTCGATAAATCAAGCAAAATCTATCAGGTCAGAAATTCGTATCAGTTATTTATTTATTTTCCTCAAATGCTTTGTAAATGATTAAACGAGATATATCCTGTTTAGTATGGATTAAAATCAGATTTTTACTCCTTATGGGGTTGGTCGAGTTGACGGAGTAGATGAGCTCGGAGGCATTTGGTTATGAGTTTGATTCCTCTACCAACACTTTCTCAATCGAGTCTGTCGCATTGTACTTGTCTAATGTGATTTACCTGATTGACGTGCTTTACATGCTATTGCGTCGCCCCAGTACGTACCCCGTGAGTAGCGACTGCGGGTTCCCTCATAAATAAAAAAGTAAAATTAGTTTTTTAGTAGATTTCGATAAAAGTGGATAAGATGTGTGGTTGAAAAACTGTGGATTTCATGAAATGTATGGTCAGAATATTAATTGTTGGCTATGATTTGAGATTAAAATCCAATTTTAATCAAAACAAAACATTGGCCTTTTACCAGCATTTTGTTGTTGTGGATAAACAGATGGAACTTGACTGCCGGAGCTGCAAGGCCTAATCCACAAGGCACGTTCAATGTATCGAACATAACCTTAACACAGACCTTTATCCTCCATGGATCAGAAGCTGAGATTAATGGCAGACTTCGCTATGTGGTCAACAATGTGTCGTATTTGACCCCAGATACGGCGTTAAAACTTGCTGACCATTTCAGAAATGGTTCTGGTGTGTATGAACTCGATGAATTTCCAGTCCGTTCTGTCAACGACGCCGCTGCATATGGAACTTCTGTTGTGACGGGAGTCCATAAAGGATGGCTCGAAATTGTGTTCAAGAATGATCATCAAGTCATGGATTCTTGGCATTTGGATGGCTTTGGATTTTATGTTGTAGGGTAAGGTTTCAATCACAACTAATTAATTTGATTCATTATTTCGGTTGCATTCTTGAAAAATATGTTGAGACATTATACAGTGTCTAGTTTTGTCCAGTACTACGTACCAAACATGTACTAATTCTGTCCAAGTTTTGACTAATAGATTTGGCGTGGGAGAATGGACGCATCAATTACGCAATACTTATAACCTCAATGATCCAGTTGTTCGTTCGACAGTTCAAGTGTATCCCGGTAGGTGGACCGCTGTGTATGCATTCCTCGACAATCCTGGTATGTGGAATTTGAGATCACAGAATTTACAGCTTTGGTACATGGGACAAGAACTATACATACGGGTTCACAATGACGATCCAAACCCTGCAAAGGAGCGTCCACCGCCTGAAAATCTCCTATTATGCGGTTGGTATCGAGTATATACGTATATGTATGTGTGCGCGATGTAAACCACTTGTATAACTTAAGTGTATTTCTTGTACCGTTACAGGAATTTTCGATGAATCTCCTACTCCAACTGGTGCACCTGCTCCACAGCCTGGATGGTGATAAACTGATCATTGGATTTCTTGATTTTCTGATGGCTCATATTGACTAATGTCATGTTTTATGACATGAATGGTTAAGCTCCGCGTTACAAGAATGTTACTAGCTAGTAATAGTTGTTACATATGTTGGGACTGATGACATGTATATCTCGAATGCTTCATGTCTGTAATCGTATGTTTGTATCAGCTTTATACAATTTCGTCATTCTTTTACCCTAGTCATCATACTCGTTATCATATATATATATATATATATATATATTTAGTGTGTTAACATTTCGTTAGTTTATTTTTTTGAAAAGTCAAAAATGGTGTTTAAGAATTTTTAACCCGTCGAAATTGTTGACTTTTCAAAAAAATTGTTCAATAAAATATTGTCACGTAACCGTTTATAAACAAAATGTGTCAAAATTGTAGCCCTTAGAGTACGCTCCTTGGATGCGTGTGGCCTTTGTATCCTTGGCTGATTTGAAGCGTGCATGGATTTACGGTATACCTCAGTTTAGCAACATAAATATTTCTCTCTGTTACACCCTCTTCGCCTCTCTTCACACTTTTATGTGTATCTCTTTCTTTCTCCCTCTCTACAATTTCATTCTCTCCTCATCAGTCTATTGTGGCGGTGGTGGCGGGAGCCGGGAGGCAAAATATGGAGGCTCCGGCGGACGACGTGGCTGCAGGTTCTTGTAAAGACCTCACCCACATCGTCAAGGGCGTGCGTACCAAGCGACAGAGGCCTCATTCCCCCATTCCTTCCGTCATAAGAAGCGGCGGAGACGGGCATTGTGGTACCATTCTCCTCCACAATAATGCCGGCTCCGACCCGGAGAGCGTAAACGTCATTACGTCGGAAGATGAAGAAACTGCCAAATGCTTACTCCTCTTGGCTCAAGGTCATCGTTTTCCACCAAAATACAAGACTGGTGATCATGATAAAAATCACGATCAAGATTATAAATTCAACAGCAAAAGATATATAGAAACATCGTCAACCAGTGGAAACAAGGCAGGGATTTTTGTGTATGAATGCAAAACTTGCAGCCGGAGCTTTCCTTCTTTTCAAGCACTGGGTGGCCACAGAGCCAGCCATAAGAAACCCAAAAACATGGCTAAAAGAGCATTCTTCCTCTCTGATGATTCTGAAGATGAATTTTCCATCACTTCACATAAAAATGACACCAAAATGCCTTCTCTTCAACCTGTTAACAAAAAGAAGAATTCGTCCTTTCATTCTTTTAAGGTTCACGAATGCTCTTATTGTGGGGCTGAGTTCACCTCCGGGCAGGCCCTCGGAGGCCACATGCGGAGGCACAGGGGCGGTGGCCCTTCAGTTGCTGCTGCCAACACAACCTGGTCTTTGAGTCCAGTTGCTGCAACTAACACAAACACAACCCTGTCTTTGAGTACCCATATCAGCCAAGCTTCATTTGATTATTACAATCAAGAATCTGAGGAATCGAAGAAGACGACGAGAAATTCTTTGTCTTTGGATCTTAATCATCCGGCCCCAGAAGATGAACATAAACAACAAAAAAGAACTGAATTTGTTTTTTCAACAGCCCCAGCATTGGTTGACTGTCATTATTGACAAGTTTCACTTCTTCTTTCTTTATACATTGATCTATGGACTAACAGAATTTTTCATTTTATTTAAGAATTTTTAATATCATTGTGAATGTGATTCTTTAATTGATTTCTTAATGTTGTTATAATTTGATATACTCCCAAGTACATTTATTGTTGCTAAAGTTAGCTTAATTGTTAAATAAAGTTTGTTTGCTTTTGTTGCTTCTTCTTGTTACACGCGGGCTGGTTCCTTGTCGTAATATTTCGTGGCCATGTAAATAACAATCTTGCTCTAGAGTCAGCGAAGGACACACGTTTTGGTGCCCTTTGTTGGCACTTGATCAATTTTGATGTACATAATATTAGGTCAATTTGTTATCAAGGAAAGAAGTAAAAAATATAAAAATAATCGTGCCCCCGACATGTATAAATAATAAGTTCCATACATCCAAGTTAAATTGATATCGTGCATTCAATGAACTTATACATTAAAAAGTAAGGGTAATTCACTTAAAACGTCCATACCTTTTACAAATTTTGTGCAAATCATGCATAACTTTAAAATTTTGGCATTTTTACCATTAATTTCACATTTTCTTGCTAAAAACATCCTTACCTCTAGTTCCGTTCGTTTGTTGACTTCTAAATCACCCATTGACCAATTTAATAAAGGGCAAAAAGGTATATTCAATTATCACTTTATTTAAAATTGACAAAAATAAAAATAAAAATTAAATAAAACTCTTTTCATCTTCGCTCTCACGAGTCATATGGCTGATCTCACTTCCCTTTTTACCCAAATTTTATTTTTGATTTCATTTGGAGTAAGTAATTAAGTCACTTTACTCTTTCTCTACCCAGAAAAATCTTGTTTTTCTTTAATGCTTCAAATTTCTAGTTAATTTCTCGGATTATTCATTCCATCTTTCTCGTGATTGAAATCTTGAAAGTTTTAAGAGATCGTCTTCTACTATTTCTTCATCTTCCTTGTCGTCCCATTTGGCTATAATTGAATTGAAGCAGGGAGTCCTTACCGCGCTTTCGACATTGGCTGATCGGGATACCTACCAGATTGCTGTGGAGGAACTTGAGGAGATTATTCAAGGCTTGTTGATTGATGGGGTTTCAATGCGACTTAATTTCCTATACGATGCCACGAATAACCCAAAGCCTGCAATGAAGAAAAAGATCATTCTTTGCTCTACTTTGCAATGCCTACACTGGTTCTGTTGCGACCCATTTGACCAAATTGATTGATCACATTGTTAAGAGGCTGAAGGATTCGGATTCTCAAATTAGGGAGGCCTGTTGAGATATAGTTGGCTCGTTGTTTGCACTGTACTTGAAGGGTGGAGTGATGGGGGTGGTATCGTTGTTTTTCAAGCCGTTGTTCGAGGTGATGAACGAAAATAACAAGGCTATGCAAGGCGGGACAGCAATATATATGGCTAAGATGATGTAGGACCAATAAGCCCATAGCTCATACAGGTGGTGGAGGTGGGGCTCCAGTGATGATGGGCGGCGTCGACGGTGGTGGGTAGGGTTTTAGTTGGAGTTGGGGTGGCAATAGGCTTGGGTGGAGAGAAGAAAAGATATACTTTGTTTTATTTTTTTATTACTACTGTGTTTTATTTTCATTTTTTATTTTTATTTTTGTTTTTGTTTTTAACTGGTCAATGTGAGTGATTTAAAGTTCAAAACTTTCGATAGTGGTCACTGAAGTATATTAATTCCTTCACAAAAGGTCACCTGACTTACAAATTTGTACTAGATCGGTCATTTTTAATAAAGTAGGACTTATTGGGAAATTATTTTAAGCGAACCCAATCCCTATTATATCCTCTATTACCTGAAGCCCAAATAAAAACATACCTGAGAGTACGTTTTCCATTTCCCCCCAAAAAACTGAAGAATCCTACGTCTCCAAGAACCAAAACTTTCGACAGATTGAGCAATATATGTACACTATTTTTTATTTTTGATGATGTATTTTTGTAGCTCTACACGAGGGAGAAAAATATGATTTTTTTTTGTTGGATATTAGTTAATAAATCGAGAATTGAAAATCAATTAAAGTGATTTCGTGTCGAATTCGACCAAATACTCAAAACTCGACTCAATCCGTTTAGACAAATTTGTTTGTCACTTCGTCGCTTCGAGGCGCACAAACAGAGATCGACCTGCCCGGTCAAGTTGTGAGGGTCGAGGGGACAGCGCCTCTCGTGGGGGCTCGGGAGCAACACCCTTTAAAGAGAATTTTGATTTCTCTACATGTATTGAAGGGTATATTTGGCATTTCGAAAATCAATATTGGATGAATGAGAAATTACGAAAAAAAACGAAATCGGGTCAAAATATTTGACCGTGCGATCGTACGGTTGGGAAACCGTGCGATCACACGTCAAATTTTATTTCCGACTTTTTGCGTAAAGCGTGCGATCGCACGGTTGTCCGGAGAAAAGACACATTTTCGTAAAGGTGCATGGTTTGGAAATGGTACATGGTTTGACTTCAACCATTTCGTCCACACCCTTTCATACTCTATAAATAGGACCCTTTGGGTGTCCTATTCCTCACAATTTGATATGCAAAACATATATCATCCTCTATTTTCTCCAAAATCAAAATCATTGTATTTGTTTTTTATTTTCTTTCATTTTTATTTTTGGAGTACATACGCCAAATTTTGGTTCGTTGTACGTGTGTTTTGAAGTGCTACAAATACAAGTGAAGTCGTTGTATCTTGGGAGTCGATTTCCGGAATCCGTAATCACCGTTGCGAGGCAAATTTGACTTAAGGACAAAGAGTCCAACCCTGCCTCAGTTTTTGTCCCTACTTTTCTTCTCTTTCTTGTTTGTATTTTCTTTATCGTTACTCTGTCCAATTTTCGACACGAATTTACAAATTATTATTTTGGTGTCACTATTCACAATTCTCCCAACATTTTTAACATTTCGTCAACTGTGGGAGAAATTCAACAGTCATTACATTTTTAGAATTCAAACTGTGGGAGAGTTTATGATCGTGGGAGAAAAAATTGATTTTTTTTCCCTGCAGTTGAGGACAAAATCTAATTTTTTTCCCAGTCATGATAACTTATTCAGATGAAGATGTCAATTTTCACAACCTTGGTGAAGAAGACGAACTCGTGCCATGGGAAGATGCAAATACTTCTAAGAGTACAGAGTATGCTCCATCAGATGATCTTCGAAGCCTTCATTCTGACAGTGAGAGGAAATGATCAGTTATCCGAAATTTGATGGTGAAAAAGATATGGTTAATCCTATGGTTTAGCTCGAAAGAGGAAGTGAATGCTGCGGTTAAGAACTTCAGTATCAATAATCGATTTGAGGTGGTCTTCCCGTATAATGATCAGACTAGGTTGGAAGCTAGTTGCAAACACAATAAGCGTCCTTGGCGACTTTGGGCTTTGATTTTGATTGATGAATCATCGTGGCAAGTTAAATCTTATGAATGGAACTATACTTGTAGTAGATCATTCAAGAATAGAAATATGTTCGGTTCGGTTCTCAAAACTCAAGAGTCGAATTATTTCAGTCTTGATTCGATTTCGGTTATTTTCGGTTCTTTATTCGGTTCCTTTGTTAAAAAAATTCAACGTTGAGCAAACATGAAAATGTGTGCAAAAACCAATAAGTGTTGAGTAAAAATTTTTCAAACAAAACCATTTATGCAATAAAATATTCAAATTGAATATATTTGGATTCTAAAGACACTAAGCCCCTGTTTGGCCCCCACTTTTTGTAAATCAAATTTATTCAATCCTCAATCTCAATTATCTATTTTAGTCAAGCATACCATTTTTTACTTTTCAAACATTTTTTAACCACATCTTCTCAAAATTACTAATAATGGGTCTCAAACAAGGGCTAAGGACAGTTATAATATTCTGTATATCCCAAAAGGAAACTAGAAAAGTAGGATCTTCATCTTCTGTTATTCTATGTATTACTTCTGTTAGAATGCCCGGATCATTCAAACTAAAATATTAAATGATAATAATGACATATAAACACCTTTACCATGATATAAAATTATTTAGCACATTTGAATCTAGATATGCTCCGAAGATAGAAATGATTTCTAATGAATTTTTATCTCAAACTTCTATGTCAAACCACAATTCACTAATGTACCTCCAAAAAGTCACGCACATGTTATACCACAAATCTTTCCTGAAACTAGTTCAGCACATATCAACACAACAGTTATTACCATGATTTGTAAATATTGCAACAAAAAGATGTACTAAACCAGTGCGTATAAGAGATCAACTATCCAATCTTCTAAAATTGTTGTACAAAATTTCATATAAGATGATATGAATACTTCAACAATTATCATATAAAACAATAAAGAAAGTGTCATGTGAGTTTAGTTTAAATTAAGAAAGTTCGGTTCTCGATTCGATTTTCGATTTTCAAATAGGAACCGATCGATGTTTGGTTCTCCATTTATCGATTTTAGTTCACATTTTGCCCTAAAGAACCGACAGGTTTCGATTTTTTGTTCGATTCCAGTTCGATTTTCTCGATTCTAGTTTTTTTGTCCTCCCTACCCGTAGATACATTGATTCCTGAGCATTGCATCGAAGTGGGACATAAGATTGTTTAAAGCCATTGTTTTGAAGGAGTATCGTGCTGAGATTAGTGACATGACCGCATGGATGGCTAGGAAATATGCTAAGGAGTTGCTTAAAGGATCATTAGTTAAACAATTTGGTTTATTGGGAGTTGTTATGTAAAAAACCGGTAGAGCAATGGTCAAAATCTCATTTCCAAGCAATATCCAAATATGATATTTTGTTAAACAATATATGTGAATCTTCAACAACAACATGATGGAGGCAAGAGAGAAGGACATTTTAACTCTACTTCAGACAATTCAAAACAAGCTAATGGTTCGGATGTACAAACGTCGAGATTTGATGGAAAGGTCCTCTGGTTACATTTGCCCAAAAATTGTGAAGAAATTGGAAATAAATACACAAGAATCTTTTTCATGGAAAGCAATGTGTAACGGGAATATGCAATATCAAGTTTCCGTCCCTTTTCAGATGAGCAGTTTGTGGTTAATTTGCAAAGAAGGACATGTGGCTGTAGGAAATGGGATCTTACTGGTTTGCCTTGTCAGCATGCAATAGTTAGCCTTCGTGAATTGGGTAAGGATCCATTGCAGTTCGTAGACGAGTGTTATAAAGTTGCAACGTACGTATTTGAAAGCATACGAGTACTCCATCTATCCTATAAATGGACAAAAAAATGTGGAGGCTGAATATCTCATTCTTGTTCTCTCTCACCGTTGGAGGTTGAATAATTGAACATATGTGATGTGTAATCAGATTAAAGAAATCATGATTCTCAAAATCAATTTGTAAAAGCAACCAAGAGGTAATGTTCTTATCACGTTTTCCATTTAAACACTAAGAAGATCCTCGTTGGGGAATTAAAATTATTTTAAATTTCGCTGTATGATTACATAAATTCTCAACATGGACTCCCTCCAAATTCTAAACCCTTGTCGGTGCATTATGCTTCTGGAGATGATAATCTTGGACGTCATAAAAGTGCATTTCATTGGCATTTTTGTGAGTTGGTTTGGTTCAACGTTATTTTTTTTTTTGTCACATTTGGTGGGGTTTGAAGCAGATAAGTTTCGATATTTTTTCATCAAATTGGGTCGAAACGTGTCGTTTTCATTGCTATTGGGAAGCAAAGAGTGAAGGTATCTATTTTTCTGGTGACTATCTTCCAAATAATTTGAAGAAAAAATCCGACTGGAAATAAGAAAATGTTGCATGATCCTATGCAGCTATGCTCTAGATGCTTGTCCAAGAGGAAATTGATATATACAAATGTTAAAGTACTCATCTCCCTCTCCCTCCCCCTCTCTCACACGTGTATGTATATATTTTTGTTTACTACTGTATTTTAAGATTGCGAATGTCATAATATCTTTTGTTAAAATTACAAGATAAATATGCATCTCTTATATGATCCCGGGGGGAGGGGGGGGGGGGGGGGGACACTAAAACCGATTGAAAAATCTCTTATTAGAAATTGTAGATCAACAACTTTGTAAGTGAATCAAGCATATGGAAATGTAGACTCATACACAGAAATATGAGTGTGAGAAAATGGTTCCACCCAAACAATCCACAAGTATATATGGAGATAACCGAAAATTTCCTGAATCAGTTATAAGCTTCATGAGTTATATGTTGGAAACTAGATTCTTTTCGATTTTTATGTGTATTATTATATTATTATTATGTAGTTCGAGTACAAATATAAGGTTAACTAATTTTCACAATTAATCGAAACAGATAATATCTCAGTTTTCTCGAGGTTCAACGAAAACAGATGTTGTCCTAGCAGGTATTCTGAAACAACCAGAGGATGAATCATATGTGGAGTCCTTGACAATGTCATCACTCGAGCTCATCTAAGAACAATGTAACATAAACAGAAGTACAGCATGAGACGACACTTGAAACATAAACGAACGATGGAAGTATACAACTTCATGTTTGGATAAGCTTATATATAAGTTATTTTTCGTAATTTTTTGTTTCTAATTCTTATTAAGTAGCTTATTCTCAAAGAATGCTGAGCATAATGAAATTATCTCCAAGAGAACATGTATATTTTGCAACTCTAATCTATCATGGAAAATGGCAATGAATGTGATAAAATAAAAACCAGATTCATAACTCAAAAATAGGTCAAATAGAAGGATAAACAAGTACCTGTATGGGATGCAGTTTAAGATTTCTTCGCCAAAGAGCAGGGCTGGTAAATAAGGCATACGTTGGGCGTACATTAACGATAACAACGATATACGAGTAGCTGATCAGCACAAGAAACCGATATATTAGTGCATATAGAAGGCATCAGTTGCAGTAAAAACAAATGCATTAATTCTTTCAACAGACATGGGATCCAGTTGAGAGAGCCCTGGAACTCCTTTGTAGCCATCTTCAATGCTCATGACTATTACACCAGGGATCCATGAAGGACCTGTATTGTGAAATCGTACTCGTTCCTGTCATGAAATAAACCTAATCTTGAATTCTAGTTCAATAATGAAGAAAACAATAAACATTAACACTCACGCGGAAACACGGATTATAGTGGTTCACTTTCAACCTAAGAGCTATGCCCACTTACAGCTGCAGTTTTTACTAAAACTAATATGCAGAAGTTTACAATGGAAATCTCACATAGTTAGAACATCGAATGCTAGTTTATATTATCTCTGATTCATTCTGGGGAAGTTTTTTCCAATTTCCTATTTTGTGCTCATGCTAGTGGGGTTAATTTCTCCCTGCAGCCTAACACCTTCCTAATCTTCCACAGTAGATCGTGTCTTGTTTGGCCATAAACGCGAAGTCTATAAATAAATGAATCAACTAGAATAAGAAACCAATATATTCATTATCTATATAATCTTCACGCACTTAACAGAAATAACATCCAGTGTATATGACAAATAACAGCATTACATGTATATGAAAAGTCTATTTCTATCTACTTGAAGTTTAAAAAAATTCAAGGAGAATGTCGCAAAAAGAACCAGGGATTTAAAATTTAATTATCTTATTAATTCATGGACGTCTAATGTACCTACTGTTAATGACTGAATTCTAACAAATTTTGCATGCAATTTCATTTATAGAGTACATAATATCAGAATATTTGGAACTCACTCCTGCCTCAAAAGAGTTAAATGAGTCATGCAAAAATATAACGAAACATGAGCACATAACATATGAATTTACTCTTTTATCATGAATCAAAAGAAAAAAATTCTCAGCTTTAGTTATGTTTAAGTAGAACCACATAAACCTGTTTTAATATGTTAGATAAAGAGGATAGGATTGTACCGTCAGTACTAATGAAGAAAAAGAAGCTAGAAACTTGTTTAGTATATTGTCTAAATCAGTTCAGTAGTGTATGCCAAATATGCATTTTGGGTCTATGCATCTCTTCTTACCTGTATAGAATTAGTTGTTCTCAAACGGAAAAGTGGAGAAGAGTATCTTATACTCAAGAAGCTTGAAAAGTTTTCAAGTGCAGCGAGGATATGGCTCTTCTGAGGCTTGAAGGATGGATCTGCCAATCTCGTTTTAATTCTGAAGGAAACGGGCAAAGAAATTTAGAAAATAGAAACTTGCCTGGTGAAATTTATTAGAGAGAGCTGTGCACTGAAACAGTATATTTTGAAGTACACAAGAATATAAAACATTGAACACAAAACAAGAAACAAGAAACAAAAAACAATGGATGTACAGGAAATTATCAAATGCTTACATTGACCAGCTCTTCTCATTCTTTTCTTTTGGCGGAAGACCAACTCCCCAGTTATTAGAAGTATAGCTGAAGTCTAATCTGAAAGAAATACTTGGAACCTTGACTTAAGAATGAGAAAAATTGCAATATTTCATAACATTTGCTCCATACTGTAACTTAGGATAAGTGAGGATGTTGCATACTTTTAAGACGAGTAGGTAGAACTTGGAAAGTGGTAAGGGGAAGAAGAAATTCCATTTATAATAAGTTGTATTAAAGTAGAATTACTCCCCGACCTCAAAAATTTTACGGAAACTCAAATAGCCATCAAGATATACCTTTAATATATTTAGTAATCTCTGCCATCACAAATACTAGATCTATCATGGGAAGATGTGGAAACTCAGGGACAAAAACGATAGGAATAATGTAAAGAATTTTGATGAAATTATTAGTGTTTGACGAACACAGCACTTTTTCAAGCGGAAAGCTTCACCCAGACCTCTTATTAATGTTTGTGAAAGGGTCTACTAGTGACATGGCATTGATTTTCATCAGCTCTATTGCTCAAACTTCTACCCGTCATTTACCTCACCATTGAACATTTGTGAACCTCTATCATCTCTTTTTTTCATTTCTCTAATGTCACAATCATAATGTAGTGCGCATTTGAACAGAAAATCGCACACACTGCCAACTGTAAGGGAAATGTAAGCATTTGAGATCAGTATCAGTAACCTGTTAAACCAATCACCAGAATTATATGAATCACGGTCTAGTGACTTTGAACGCAGAATCTCATCCCCGGAATGGAAAAAAGGTATTCCCTGGGAATATTGAAATCAATTAGCATAACAATATGTCACTCTCGGTTTAGTTCAACCTGGAAAAGTGTTGTGTTAAGTAAACAATGCAAAGTATGTTGAAAACATAATTCATTGACAAATCCAACCTGGGAAAGTGCTATTACACTGGTTGCCAAATGGTTCATCCTACATCTTGCGTCCACAGATATTTTTATGGGAGTCTGTAGGTAGGAAGGTAGTGTTAGCAGCAGCATTAGAGCTTACAATATGACTTGGTGTTGGAAAAGCAGAACTACCTTTAAACTCACAATATCGAACAAGGTCTCATTGTCATGAGCAGAGACATAATTGACCTAGAAAAGAAAATGATTACAAAATAAATTTAATGCAAGTTTATAACCACAAGACTGCATAAAGATACATATGAAAGAGGATTTCACAATAACATTTGCTATCAAATTGAGGTTTGAACGCTGCAATATTTTCTGAAAACTAGGTAAAATATTCATGAAATCAAACATAATCACGAGTTACTGAACGTCCTTACTGTTTCTGTGGGGCATGAAGCATATGCAACAGGTGCCCCGTCATGAGTTGAAACTTCACAGCCTTTAACCTGTTGGAAAGGTGAGGTGGGATGGGGTGGGGTGGGGTGGGGTGGGGGGATTAAGTCATGGATACCTCATAGATAAATGAATAGCTTAGAGATAAACATTACAAGAGCAGAACATATAAGTGAGCAGATCTTTTATTCCAAGAGCAAGTTTATTTCATCAAAAGTTGATTATAGCTTATTCTTTGAAGCATCTCCTAGTAATATCAAATTTTAAGATGCAACATTTCATTGAAGAGAACAATTACAGGTAATACCCAAAGTGCCCTCTCAAAATGTGCCATTCAATACCAAAAACAATCAAGGAAGAGAAATGGTGATTATAAAGGAATAGCTCGTAAGGTTTCATAGTATTATCATAGTCAGTTTTGTTTGTTATTTCTCTGGCCAAGTCAACTAGAGAAAAAGAAAAGTAGTTTGTGGCATGGTTAAATTAATGGGAAAATCCTCCATAAATTTTAAAATAAACAGAATGTTGAGTTGGCGTCTGATTTGGAAAAAATGCTATTGATATTTCCATTGGGTCAATAAGCTTCTTTTGTTTCAATCAAGTCTCTCTCTCTCTCTCTCTCTCTCTCTCTCTCTCTCTCTCTCTCTCTCTCTCTCTCTCTCTCTCTCTCTCTCTCTCTCTCTCTCTCTCTCTCTCTCTCTCTCTCTCAAGGAGGACTTTATGTATAAGAACAGATAAAGGCATTCCTGTCTTCCCCAAGTATTTCCATTCTTTCACTTTCACTATTCAAAGTGGACTATATGACAAATTTCTTGATTTTGGTGTGGACAGATAGAAATACTAAATTGACAGAATCACTAAGCATCTTAAGAAATGACACGGTAAACATTACCTCTTGACCCTCATAATTGGTCAAAACGAAATCCTTCAGGTTAGCGGCCATACCTACCTTTCTTATGCAACAAAAGAGCATTAGAAACTTCATGCAAGATAAACAAAAAAAAAAAAAAAAAAAAATTGTAATATAAGACAAGATTTGGATGAAGCTGATACAAATAAAAAAGAAGCTTTAAAGTACAAACAATCACCATAAAATGTTGAAGCAATTTTCTAAATGAGGGTAAATTAACAGAAGCATCATTTTTTTAAGTCCAAAGTTAGAATTCAATATTTAAGGACTTGACTCTTATTGAGATCTGTATTTTAGTCAAACTAGAATTCATTAGCCTTCATTAGGAATTGCCCCCATCTGAACAAATATTCTATATTGCTATTTTAGCATTCTTATTGTCTAATGAATTACTTAAAAATGAAATGACAGAGCCAGTATCTTAACTTAAGGCTAGAAAGCCCCATGTAATAATTAAAAGAAACAGGATAGTAATAGGAATACCTGAATGTGATCCTTTGTTACAGCTAGCAAATGCTCTGCATCAGATTTGGTCCCATTTTCATAATCATTGGGCTGAAGAAAGGACAAAAAGAAGTTGGAAATTCTGATTTAAATATTATTAGAATTAATTATCGAAAGTTTTCCAAATCGATAAACAGATTCTCACTCTAGTGGAAGATCCTTTGTTCATGTAGAGGAAACGTAAGAATGTTTAGTACTACATTAATGAACTGTTTACTGGATACAATAAGGACTGGAAAATAAGGATTACCTCCAAAGACAAACCTGTAATGAAACCTTGTTGTAGAGGATGACCAAAGGGAGATCCCCCCAGCATGGCATCGCGAATACGATCGTTGAAGCTGAATACATGGTTTGAAGCAGTTAATACACTTACAACAGTTCAAGATTTGTATTGCGACCGTTTTAACCGAGGCTTTTTGCAACCAAAATACCATCATTGCAATGAAGACACCTTCTATCCATTTTCCCAAAAAAAATACAGTTTCATTTTCATGGCTACTTATTAAT
This sequence comes from Ligustrum vulgare, assembly GCA_963555705.1. Lineage (NCBI taxonomy): Eukaryota > Viridiplantae > Streptophyta > Magnoliopsida > Lamiales > Oleaceae > Ligustrum > Ligustrum vulgare. The sequence goes on along the minus strand of OY743171.1, from coordinate 51,952,469 downwards.
TTCACAGATTCACTAACTAGATGCTGGCAGCTGGAACAAGTAGTTTTTTCATTGGGAAAAATGTCAATGTGCATCTTGTTACTTGCTCTTCAACTAAAAACATAAGACTAGTTTCTTGTATGTGTTTGCAAAATTCTAAGCTTCATCGTTCATTGTTGATGGAAGTACTTAATGTCATTCAAAGTAATGCTGAGCACAAGTGACAACGAGTACCTCCCAATCCCAGTTCCAGAAATGTTGAATTGTGATGCATTTATCCCACGTCCATTTTTAGCCACTTCTCCAAAGTCCCATCCTTCACCATATCTGAAAATGGATATGACAAAGAAAATGGAAATAAATAAAAATTCCATCATGTAGGAGTGGAGACCAAGTTAGAAGCCAATAATGATGCAGGTATTACTGAGAAATGGAATAAGAATAATTTGGATCCTTAATCCTTACAGATAGATTCTCTGGCCATCTACTCCATTTTTTTCTTTTGATAAGTTATGGAGCATACTTCTAGCCTTTACCTGCACTCACAATGCAAATTATGATTTTCGTTTCATAAGGGTAGTCATTGTTTAAAAGAAGTTTTTTATTTTTTCTAAATTTTATTTAGAGATCAACAAGAAAGAATAATTAAGACTGGAAAATCATTTTCATAATCTTGGTTTCAATTGGATAAAAAATAACATTCTTTCAAAGATGGGATGACATAGCAACATACCATGGTACGTTTCATTATATGACCCATAAGGTCAAATCGAAATCCATCAACCTGCAAGACAAACAATTATTGATATAGATAATAGTAAGGAACCATGTAAAAAAGTCAATGTTTATAAACTGAGTTGGGTGTGTGCAATTATTACATTTGAAAAGGGGTCTAGCGTCAAATGATTTTTAAAGAGAAGATTGTCCTGATTGATGAGACTACAAAGGAGACTCCTGAAACAAGCAGGTTCATATTTTCTCAAAGAAGACGAACATAGAGACTGGCATTGAGGCTTGGAGTTTTTATATACTTGAGTTCAGCTTTTGTTATCTATACATTGAGTAGCCTTTGCTAGAGAGAAGTAAATGAGCATTCGTGTATTGAAAAAGAAAGAAGAGAGAATCAATTTTAGTCAGATAGAGATCAAAGTTTCAAAGATAAAGTGTCACTTGAGATTTTGACAGTCCGTTGCTACAATTGGTGCTTCAGCAAATCGCATGAAGTTGGTCAACGTCTTGGTGAAAGACAGATGTATGGTCTTTTATTCCAAGACGTTGTGGTATGACTTGGTTACAATACTTGAGTGGTGTCAAAGTTCGGATAGTGGTCAAGACTCCATTCCTGTGACATCAGTTAATTTAACTGTGGGTGAAGTCGAGGAATGTGGATGTTTCCCCAAGTTTAGAAGTTTACTACATAAATTTGGTGTTTAGGTTTTATTGCTTTATCTTACTTTTCATCTGGTTATTTAGGATATGATAAATCAGCATGTGAGATTTGCATCATTTTAACTGGAGTTCATAAATCTACATCCCGCCTTCGTGGAGTGGGATTATTTGAGTGATTTACTATCTACTTGATAACTTCCACTCAAAACAATTTAGAGATGTAATTTAGGCTCTGACAATTATCAGAAATAGCAGTTTGACCCAGTCCGGCAGACTGGCATTGCCTGACATAAACATGTATGTTGTAAATAATTACCTTGAAATGGGTAGCCCAGCACAAAAGATCATCAATTATCAACCGTTCAACCATGAAATGCTCACTGGCTGTATTGTTTACGCATGTACTGTGCTCAATAAAACCATCAGCATTCCTTCTTAGGTAGTAACCTGGAACAATCTGCAATTAAGTATGTGTCAATTTAAAGTGAAGCATAAATCTTTTAACTAAAAATATTGGACACATGACCTTGTCTAGGACAGAGTTCTCGTCAAAGGGACCACTTGCATGCAAATGATTATAGACAACATCAAGCACAACACGAAGGCCTATGGAGTTTAGTGCCTGCAATCAGATGCATAATCTTTGAACTGATATGAAAAATATAATCTTTGGTAAGCTGTACTAGATTGGACTGCACAGTACAATGAACAAGATTTAAACTTCTTCCTCAATGCTATCCAATCGTGTACAATCCATTCTACAAACAAGCCATAAATGTATGCACCTGGACCATCTTGCGAAACTCAATTATGCGGCATGAACCATTTGGGTCACTTGCATAGCTTCCTTTGGGGACTCCCCAGAGAACAGGATTATAGCTTTTCAGGCATAATTGGAAAAGAACCACCCACCAAAAGGGTTTCAGAAAAAAATAAGAATAGACGAGAAATATATATATATATATATAACTTAATTTATTTAGACCGTAAGGAGTACGGTATCTCACCCCCAGTTATATCCATCCTCGTTTTGAATGGCTGTGATATGAGACTGTTGCTCTTCAGAGTCTGGTGGCAATGATTCAAGCATCTTGAAATCTGTTAAAGCCTAAAGGTTATATATCCTTCAGAAGAATTCCAAAAAGGAAAAAAGTTCATAAAGAGGTGGTAAAACATTTCTATGTTAATCTTGTGTCTCAAAAGTATATAGATCATAAACCAAAAATAAATATTAAGTAGAACAAACGAACATATTATGGAAAAGAAGGGAGAGTAAGACTGTACAATATCTGTTTTTTTTTTTTTTTTTTTTTTTTTTTGGGAGACTGTACAATATCTGTTAGATTCACTCTTTTATGACTTAATATTTCGTTGTAAATACAAAATAAACAAATAATAGAAAAAGTAGAACCAAAAGGATTCTGAAGTCATACCAACATTTTTCCATTTATCCTTCTGGTCGTCAACACCAGCAAACTGAAAGGTTGGCAGAAGATGGACATGCGTTATACCAGCACAGGATAATCTTTTAAGATGACGCATACCTGCTGAGTCCTTCAAGAGAAAGTGAACTATCTCAGTGATAGAGCAGCTTTGATATGTCTATTTGCACAATTTTGTGCACATAAAAGTTGAATTCTTCTCAAGTTAGATTTATCATTTTCTTAGGCAGTCTGCACTTATAGTCACACTTCCTTTTTCTTTCCCTTTCCCTTTCCCTTCCCCTAGATACAGGCTCCTTTTGTTTAAATGAAATTAGAAACCAATGAGAACAGCTGCTAATATCAGATGTTAGATAGAGAGTTGGTTAACGGATAGATAGGACAAGTTAGAAATTTATATTGAAAAATATGGGAAACTAATAGAAATGATATTAAAGTTTGCAAGAGACTTGTCTAGAGATTACCAGGAGAGTGAAGGCAAGATAACTTCCACGAACTTCAGAAGGAATAGTAGTGTCACTGGAACTGAAACATAAAAGCAGATGACATCGAAGCAACATAACGTGAAAATTGCTTGATATTGTTGAATCATTTGATCTAAAAACTCAAGCTATTAGATCTGGTCAAATGTTTATAATTTTAATATTATCTTCAACACTCCCCCTTTTGTCATTTTCCCCATCAAAGCCTAGTACATACGCAATTCATTTAAATGGGTGACAGTGAGACTTAAACCCTTGAACTTTGTCTACTCCTATACCATATTGATACACTGAATCAAAAAGCTTAAATTGTTAGACCAGAGCAAATGTTTATCATTTAAATATTATCCTCAACAAAAAGAACACGGTGTTAAACTAAAATGTCAAACTTTCTAATCTACAATGACAAACGGGTTGCAAAACATTCCCAGGATACTGGTTAGGAAACACCTTGCAGGAGAAAATGACAGGTATACAATTATATTGCTAAACACTAGCTGACCATCAAAATGCAAGCTAAGATTTCATTTGTATTCCAAGAACTCTTCCACAAGAACAACTCATACAATCATGAAAGATACTAGCTTCCATACATTTTTTAGTTTCTTCAAAGAGCAACTGAAATTATTTCACAAACCTGAGATTGATGTTATTTACCTGAAATCTCTGACATGCAACTCATAGATGCTGATGTCAGAAAAAGAAAGAAGATTGGATTTTTCGTCTGCCAAATTATCCCATCGTTCAGGTTTCAATGTTCCAGAATCTAGATCGACTAACAGGGTTCGCCTACCATCAGCTGAAAGCCTGCAAAACAACAACTATGGATGCTGAATCACCTCACTAAAAGTTTATGATATTAGAGAGGACGCAAAATTAATTATTTAAATTACATTTTCCACACACCACTTTATATGCAGGACAAATTAGTTTTTCCAACAAAAGGCCTGGTACGTGCACATTTTTTTTAATAAATGACTAGCTTTTAGACTTGTACTCAAGGCCTTTTCCTGCTCTATTAATATCTTGGACTACCTCATCCAAAAACTTTAAGCTGTTAAAGATGAGACAATTTTTTTTTTTTTGGTTTAAAATTATATCTTCAATAATGACAACTTTTTGGGTACATCGAGTTCGTCCAGTAACTTCAGAGTAACTAGACAATTAACACACCCTCTTGCATATGGATCATTTGCAATACACTTTTCTACACGCAAGGTGCTAGGGTGGTAGACGGAGACTTCATAAACATAGTAACAGCCCTCCCAAGTCCTTGGCCCTTTAGCACTCCAGACACCATTGAACTCCTCAAGCTGAACAACTTCTAAAGGATGCCCACCTATTGGATCCCCATGAATAAATGCACGTACCGCCTGTTTTTACCATATTATTGGCATAGATATTCAGTGAGAAGCCCACAGAATACTGAAGGAGGAAGAAAAAATTTAATTAAAAAATAAAGTATTTACTTGTGCAGTAGGTGCCCAAAGGTAAAGTGTAACAGCTTCATTTGAAAAAATTGCACCAAGGGGACCTTTGTAAGAGAATAGTTCATCAAGGACACCAGGTAACTGCAAACCAGTAACACTGGTGCATTTTCCATCAGCTACACATGTATAAACATATGAGTTGATCACGCAAGTCAGGAGCTAGTTTAAATTTAAGTAGAAAAGCGAAAAGCATTATGGAACTATATCTAAGCCACGTCACTCCTTTTCGTCAAAGTCATTCTTTTTCTTTTTCCTTTTCTTTACCTGAATTAGAGAAGTCATAGCCAAGACCACTGGATTTAATTACAAGTTCCATTTAACTTGAAAAAATATCATACAAACACTGTCAAGGAATTTAAGTAGGACAGTTATTCACTATATAGAAAAATCACACACATCCTATTCGACAGAAGATCACACTACTTGAAAATGCTCAAACTGGTTCCAGATACTTGTTACCAGTGCTGCACATTAAATAGGAAACAGGCGTATTGCACTTACAGCTGACAACAGCGACAGCTAGTTGGTATTTCAGTAAACTTTTGACATCCAGAGCAGGTGGAACTCTGAAAACTTTATAATCTTCAATATGGGGAAATTTTTCAATTACCTAACAACATAAACAGCCATGAAAATACGTTATCTAGTGAACCAATTAATTTTTTTTTTGGTAAAATGAACCAGATAACTAAAGCTATGAGGCAGTAATATGAAAGAGAGTTATTGTTTATGTAACATAGTATCATACATGTTCTGGAAGCCTATTAGTGCTTGTTTCAAGCTTAATTTTCACTTCATCACCTGTTTGCACAAGAGTGTTAAACTTCGATTACATTGACACTGGATAGAGTATCAGTGTTCCCAAATTAAAGCAAAATAACAATTATAGGAAGGCAAACATAACATGAGAACCTTGAATTTGATTGTTCACAACAGATAAAACTGCGTTTTTACTGCCGCACAAATAACATGAACCACCTCCAACATCCACATTCCAAGCAATTATTGATTTACTGACCCAGAATGCTTGAGAGTACAACAAGCAATCCTGCAACCGTTATACAATTTAGGCACTATAATAGCAATGTCTGCAGAATTCATTGAAATAACTCAATTTAAGGGCATTCAACCTCAAAAACAGAAACTGACAACACATTTTGTTTTCTTCAAAAGAGCATTGGTAACCAGAAAACAAGGTCTACTAGTTCTCATACCAAGATTTCCAAACATTTATTTAAAAAAAAAATAAACTTAGCATGTAAAATGTGCTTTACGGAGTGCAAAATCACAAAATGGAGGGCGTTTGACTTTCCCCTTTTGTTTATTACACACTCCTATTTTATTATATAAAATTAAAACTAGTAACCCTAACATGAAAAAATAAATAAAATAATTGACACATGTAATTGAAAACTCCCACATATTGAGTTCTTCTCATCTTATACCAATTTGAAAATTATAAAAATTTAGTATAGACTAAATCAATGGAAACTGAATAAAATAAGAACATTACTCTATCAACCGGGGGGAAAAAAAGGAGAGAGAAACTCTGCATAAAGAATAGAGTGAAAGAGTGAGGGACCTGAATATAAGAAGTGGTGGCCCCCCTATCAATGGCCATGGCTGAGCAGCGAACTGTAGAGGAAGCACTGAATTTGTGAATATGGCGGGCACCGAGTCGTCGCCGATTAAGACTCGCCGGTAGACGTTGAGTCGGGAAGTTAATTCGCGGACATTCTGGAGTCTTGAAATTAATGGAAGATGGAGTTAATGAATGCCATAGAGACATGTCAAACTACAGTTATTTCAGTTAAGAATGGCTCCCTCTTTCTGAGTTTTCAGTTTGATATTAGCTTCTCAGATCCCCATCACTAGATCTTTTACCTTTTCTCATTTCTTTTGATGTTATTTATACTATAGACCACTCAATTACTTGCCAAACATCAATTAGGCCCTTGAACTACTTGCTTAAATTACAGTCCAGTTTGATGGAGAAGCATACTTTTGGTAAATAAAATAAAATAAACTAATCATTTGTTTGGTAAACAAAATAAATTAAGTATCCGTTTGATAAATAAAATAAACTAGTTTATAAATCAATTTATAAGTTATACAATTTCTCAAATCACTTTTTAACCACACATAATTTCTCTCTTTAATTTTCAGCTACTCAAAATCATAAATAAATCCATTTATAAACCAAATAGTGTTATTACTTTTTAACCACAAATATTTTCTTTTTCCAATTTTCAATTACTACTCCCTCCGTCCCAAAAAGATAGTCCTATATACTATTTTTGTCTGTCCCAAAAAGATAATTTTTTTTTCATATTGAACATGTATTAAATTTTTTTCATTTTCATATATACTCTTATTTAATATGTATTGGTACAATACACATCAACTACTAACTATTGAATTTTCAATATTTTTACGAAGTAAGTCTACTTAAAACAATAAATAAGGGATAAAAGGTATAAATGGAAAAATTGATAAAATTTAAAATCCTAATTATACTAATTACTATTTCTTAATCCGTGTGAAAATAATTATAGGACTATCTTTTTGGGACGGAGGGAATACTTTTTACATCAAAATCACAAATAAACCAGTTTATAAATCAAACAGTATTATCAAACAAAATTCAGATTTTTATCCTATTTTAATAAAAGTTAATAAAATGTATTATTGAAAAATTATGGATCACACAAAATATGTGATTGATATTAATTATTGATTTTGATTTAATTTTTTGCCAAACGGGGGCACTTCTCAAACTTTTTGTAAATTTTTCTATTTGGTTCTTCATTGAAATGATTCACCACTTGAATTAGGTCTATATTGTGTTTTTGCGTTGTTGGAAACTCGAGTTGGCTCATTGAGACAAACCTTTATTCTCTAATTCCATCATCAGTTGAAACTTTGGCTTAGTCCTGAATACTAAATTGACCCGGTGATAGTTACATTTTAATTTTTTTTTCATAGGGTCCGTCAAAATATTCTATTTGACATGATTAAAATAGTTTTTTTTAGAAGAAACTTGTCTAAGCATAAGCAATCCAAACCAAAGCAGTCCAGTATTGAAATGAAAATATGGAAGTTTCGTGGTATATATATCATTATCTATTTAATCTTCCGTTTGAGTTATTTGGGAAAAATGAGTTTTAGAACAATGATTTTATGGATAATGGGTTTCCAAAATGTAGGAAATTTTTTTAGATTTACGCGCAATCAGAGGTGAATTCAAGAAGTCAATCTAGTACGAGCAGCCGAATAGCCCTCCAAGAGCTGGATTCAGTCCTGCATACAATATAATTTAATTGTATGAATGTATGGTTAAAAAGAGTTTATCAATGGATAACAAACATGAGCTTAATTTTAATATATAACTATTTCACTCAATTGAAAGAAATGATTTTCTGATTCTCATTGTTCCAAAAAAATTGCTCAACTAATTTCTTTCACAATAAAATATTATCCTCATAATTTTCTGTAACTGGTATATTCTTCTGCCATTTCTTTTGGGAATCCGAGTCAAATAATCATAGTTCTCTGGGACCGGGAGAGAGAGCCGTGCCTTCAAATTGTGATGACATTAGACAGTTTAATCTCAGTATGATCAATATCATCATTGGATTCTGCAGCCAACTTCACGAGCTTAAGAAGACTTCCAGTTGCCAAAATTGCCTTAGAATTTATGTCATGCAATGATCTTGCATACAGAGACCTACTTGCAGCACATGCAGCTTCATACAATTCCTTATCCTTGTCAGGACTCATTAAACAGTGTCCTAAAATCCTTAAAACTGGTTGCAGAAGCTCCCATGGCAGACTAATCCTACCCTTTTTCACTTCATTTTTCTTTTCTAAATTTTCACCTTCGATTTCTTTCCCTTCTGATGAACCGGGGGATTCGAGTTCTGTCCCTTCGTGACCAGACCATATTCTGCAAAATTCACAAAAATCAATCTTGGAACCCACTGGGATATTCGAAATCTTGCTGTAGTATAATTCCAATGCGACGCCGACGATTCTGGCTCTCCGAGTAGACCGAACAGTGCCGTGGGGATCTAAACTTGGAGAAATCACGGCCAAATTCAATTCCGTTGCGCTGTTTTTGGATGTTTGTTTGGTTTCATGGTAAATGCTGGAGTGAGAGAGATCAGGAATACTCACAGTCACGGAATGGCCGTTGCGGGAGGTGTTTTCGTGGGCGTAGAGAGCCAAAAGAACGGCTTCAAAACCGGCGAGAGGCTTATGGAGGGTGACACGTGAGAGATACTCCCCGGCAATGATTGGAAGAAACCTGAGGACTACTAAGTGGAGATCAGGCTGGGAGGTTTGGAATGTATCGTACTGTTAGAATAATTAGCACATTCTAGAATATGCTTTAGAATATGCTTTATATGTAGAATATGCTTTTGAATATGCTTAGAATATGCTTAGAATATGCTTTATATGCTTTAGAATATTCTAAGCATATGCTTTTGTTTTGTATGTATATATAGGATTGAGTATTACAACAGAATGGTGTTGCTGAACGTAAGCATAGACACATTGTTGAAACTGCTCGTTCCCTTCTCCTATCTGCCAAAGTACCTAGTGAATTTTGGGGGGAGGCAGTTCTCACTGCTGTCTATTTGATAAATAGGATACCATCTTCTCATTTATCTGATTTGTCACCATTTCAAACCTTGTTTAGTTATTCTCCTGATTACTCTCTCTTAAAAGTCTTTGGGTGCACTTGTTTTGTTCTTCGTCCTACGGCAGAACGTAGTAAATTAACTCCACGCTCAGCTATTTGTGTCTTCTTAGGATATGGTGAGGGACAAAAAGGTTATCGATGTTTTGATCCTGTCAGTCACAAGTTATATGTCTCTCGTAATGTTGTGTTTCTTGAACACATTCCCTTCTTTTCTATTACAGATAATACCTCTCACATGACCACGTCAGATCTCATTTGTATTGATCCTTTCACTGATGATATTGATAGACCATCTACATATGTCCCTACTATTTGTTCTCTATCTTCGTCATCTGCTACAGGTACACATGCGCCATCTCAGAATGTCCTCCCTTCTCCTATGGATCCCCAAGCACCGTCTGAGGCTGAGGATTCGCAGTCTCCTCCTCCTCGATATCCTCAACGTATACGTAAGTCTGCTCACTTACCCGAGTTTGATTATTCTTGTTATTCTGAGTCCTTTTGTTGTTTTTTGTCTTCCATTCATAAGCTTTCTGAACCTTCCTCTTACAAAGAAGCAGCTTTAGATCCTCTTTGGCAACAGGCTATGACTGATGAACTTAATGCTCTACATAAGACAGACACTTGGGAATTAGTTTCTTTACCACCAGGAAAACATGCTATTGGATCTCGTTGGGTCTATAAGATCAAGACCAAATCTGATGGTTCAGTTGAGCGTTACAAGGCTCGATTGGTTGCTAAGGGATTTTCTCAACAGTATGGCTTGGATTATGAGGAGACATTTGCCCCTGTTGCAAAAATGACTACTGTACGTACACTTATTGCGGTTGCTTCTATTCGTCAGTGGAGTCTCTCTCAAATGGATGTTAAAAATGCATTCTTGAATGGAAATCTTCAAGAAGATGTTTATATGGTTCCTCCACCTGGTGTTCCTCATTCTCCTGGATTTGTTTGCAAACTTAAGAAAGCTCTATATGGTCTCAAACAAGCACCTCGTGCCTGGTTTGAGAAGTTTTCTACAGTTGTGCTCTCTCTTGGTTTTACATCTAGCCATCATGATTCCGCTTTGTTCTGTAGATGTACTTCCACTGGTCGTATTCTCCTTCTGTTGTACGTTGATGACATGATCATTACTGGTGATGATGTTGTAGGGATAACCAATTTAAAATCAGAATTGGCTCGTCTTTTTGAAATGAAGGATTTGGGTCCCTTAACTTACTTTCTGGGGATTGAGGTTGCTTCTTCTCCTCGAGGTTATATGCTCTCTCAGTCTAAATATGCTGCAGATGTCGTTGAGCGTGCTCGTCTTACTGATACTAAAACAGCTGATACTCCTATTGAGGCTAATGTTCGTTACTCATCTTCTGATGGTGAACCACTGTCTGATCCTACTTTGTATCGTACTATTGTTGGTTCCCTTGTTTATCTTACCATTACTAGGCCAGACATTGCTTATGCTGTGCATGTTGTCAGTCAGTTTGTTTCAGCACCTACCATGGTTCACTGGGCAGCGGTTGTTAGAATCTTGCGCTATCTTCGTGGCTCTTGCTTTCAGAGTATTTTATTCCCATCGACCTCCTCCTTAGAGCTTCGAGCTTACTCTGATGCAGATTGGGCTGGGAACCCAACTGATCGTAAGTCCACTACTGGCTACTGTGTATTTTTGGGTGACTCTCTTATCTCATGGAAAAGTAAGAAGCAGACAGTAGTTTCTCGCTCATCAACTGAAGCAGAATATCGCGCTATGGCCTCCACTACTACTGAGATTGTGTGGTTACGTTGGCTACTTGCAGATATGGGTGTTTCTATTTCATCTCCCACCTCTATGTATTGTGATAACAAGAGTGCCATCCAGATCTCACATAATTCAGTGTTCCATGAGCGCACGAAGCACATTGAAATTGATTGTCACCTTGTTCGTCATCATCTTCAGCATGGGACTATTGCCTTACCTTTTGTCTCTTCATCATTGCAGCTTGCAGACTTCTTCACCAAGTCTCATCCGACTTCTCGCTTCCGATTCTTACTTGACAAACTCTTGTTGCTTCATGCTATAGCATCGTGAGTTTGCGGGGATGTTAGAATAATTAGCACATTCTAGAATATGCTTTAGAATATGCTTTATATGTAGAATATGCTTTTGAATATGCTTAGAATATGCTTAGAATATGCTTTATATGCTTTAGAATATTCTAAGCATATGCTTTTGTTTTGTATGTATATATAGGATTGAGTATTATAATGAATGGTGTGGTTTTAGAGTTGTCTCTTCTCTCTTTCTCTTCTTCTATTCTTTCTTCTTTCTCTTAGTTTATTTGTAGAACATATATAAGGATATATATGTTATTGTGTTTTCTACACGTACAGCCAACGACACAGGTCGTCATCACCTGCGCCGGAATCTGGTTGGCGAAGCCGCCGTGAGATTTGATCAGCTGTTTCGTGGTCATGGAGGAGAGAGAAAGCAGGGGTTTCGGATTTAGAGAGAGAAGGTGGAATTGATTGGAGGATTGAGGAGAGAGCTTCAATCGCTATGTGGGCTTGGCTGTATGAATCTTGCCATGTGATGTGCTGCTTGTTCGGGGTGGTTGAATTTTCCGGCGAGGTGGTCGTATCACTGGTGGCGTCGATGGACATAGTGTGCGTCTATGAGAAAGAGAAGTGGCTGGATGAGAAAGAGAGCTCTCTGAAAATGGCAAGATTAGAATGTCAGCTAATGAGAAATTGATGGAGTAAAATGTGGATCATCCTTATGAAGTTCTTTTTGGAAACAAATTCGTAGCTAATTCAAAATTATATTGATTTTTTTTTTTCCCGAAATTTATTTATAAACCTTGTACTTTGTCTTGATCCATTTCATAGCAGTCACCATTTTCTTTAATAAATTTTCTTAATTAGTTTTTAACTGTACAGATTTCGATTTGTATAGCTTTATCAAAGATATGATTATTTGATAAAATTTGTTTATAAATTTTAATTGCGACTATGATTGGAAATAAATTTTAAGAAATGAAAAAAAAAAAATCATGTATAGCCACCTCCCAAAAAATATTTCATAAAATACTTTGACTGTAAAAAATCATTATATAACAGAATAATGAGATTTTTATGCCAAATTTACTTACCTGTAATATTTCCTTATTTCAATTTCGTAACTGCAATTCAAGTTCGTGCAAACATCACGGATTTCATTCAGTTTGGTAAAATTGGTTATAAACGATTATATGACAATATTTCATTAGATAATTGTTTTGAAAAGTCAACAGTTTCGTTTGGTTAAAAAAAATCGTCATTCATTTTTTACTTTTAAAAAAATGGACCAATGAAATATTGTCAAGTCGCTATTTATAAATAATATTTATAAATAACCGTTTATAAACGATTTATAAACGATTTACCAAACAAAGGTTAATTCTATGAAATTTGAAATTTGGTGTGGATTATGTGACAAATAAAACATTTTCTTTCATCTAATACTGTAACAAATTGAAATCAGTATAGAAGCTCTTACAAAAAAGGTGTAGCCCACACTTTAGAGACCTCCACCTGCCTTATCCTGTCCTGAGTCTTGGTGAATGATGTAAATCGTAAGATATGCCTTCAAGAGTGAAGGGTGGGAGGATTGCCTTTTGATTTCGCTTACCAGGGGCCTCATCCATATTTTAAGATCCGAATCCTCGCCACGGCAATTGCAAGTTAGGTTAGAGACTTTCCATCTCCCAATTTCACCACTTGGAAATGTGCTCTGGTGGCAACGCTGTTTCAAATTTGACGTTGGGTTGTTTGACGCGGTTTCTAATTTTTTTTTTTTTTTTTTTGTGTGTTATTCCACACATTACATAGAAAATTACAGTTAACTTGGTCCAAATTCTAGAGCATTATAAAAAAAAACCCATCACTCATTCAAAAATTTAGTACATTTTATTTCACCTTCAAATATGTTGTCAAAACAATCTCGTTTAATCCGTTCACCAAGTTTCGTTGGCCCTGTCAATTAACTCAAGAACCCCACTTGATTTATTGGAACGAATCATCATTCCAATGTCTTGAAACCCATTCAAACTCCCGTTATAAAAAAGAGTGATATAGTGAAAGTACTCTAGAGGGTGGGCTGGGTGGCAGTGACGGTTGCGCAGGCCGTTAAGACGGCGAAGAAGCCTCGGAAAAGTATCTTTACATTTAGCCTCCGTTCGGTAAATGTACTATTTTGGTTTATAAACCACACAATTTTTTAAATTACTTTTTAATTAGACACATTTTCTCTCTCCAATTTTCAATCACTTCTTTTTAATTAATAATTACCTCAAAATCATAAATAAATCAGTTTATAAATCAAACAGTGTTACCACACCAAGCCGTGAGAAGGAAGAAGATTAAATGAAAGAATGGAGCGAAGCTTTTGCCTTGTGCAAGAAGATAATTCCTTGGAACGAAGGTAGATACATGTATGGGTAAGTATAATTTTCTTCCCAGTTTCTTCATTCTTGTTAAACTTGCACATTGAAATTTATATCTCAATTTGTTGATTTTAAATATTTTTAAATTGAAAGTATGGTAACAAATAATTTCATAATTTTGTTCAGTTATCTTCAAGCACTTTGCTCAACTGGATGTAGCACTACTCATTTATTTACGGATCTTTTTATTTTTATAATTTATTTTTCTTGGTCACGTGCTTATTTATTTTAATCCAATAGAAAATTATGCCATGTCAGTTCTGCCATCAATCGAGGCGAGCAATGTGCATGTTTTTAGTGTGTCCAAATGATAAATTAGCAATTAATGTGCCTCATGGTGCTCATACGAACCATTGTCGTGACATTATACATCATTTAAGTTTCTCGGTGTGATGTGCAGTATAATATAGACAAAGGAATTTTTCTCATTTACTGATGAATCGAATTAGAATATGAGCATTCAAACACTTTTTGGTTTCCATTCTTTACATAATCAATCACTTTCTCGGTGAAAAATCATAACTAAAGTCGAGACCAACTCTTGAGAAAATTGAACTAAACCCTACTTTTAAAATCACATATTCATCATTTTTAACAATTTTTACTACAAATATGATTTTTAATCCTCATTAATAGGGCCTAAATTTTATTTTGGTATTAACTAGCAAATCTCATAATTTTCCCTAACGGTCAAATGAGTGTCCCTCATTGAGATTTTGATAGATGGGCTTTGCTCTCCAAACCTTCACCCATAAGAGATGAGGAAATCACAAGAAGGCTAGATTTTAAAATTCACAATTCAAATATGAGACCAAACGTAAATAATTTCAATTCAGGTTGTATTTAGGAGTAATATAATTAATCAATAAATTTAAATTATTTAAAATTATTTTCCATACCTATATCTAAACCCTAATTAATCCCTACATATTAGACTTCCAATTCAAGTCTGAAACAGATCGCCATTTAGAGAGAGTCAGAGCCCTACCCTCGCCAACGCTGATGCCGGTTCCACCCTAACCCCACCCCAACCCCACCCCATGAACCTAACTCCCACCACTCCTGCCTCCATTCAACTCTCCCATTTTCACCCACAACACAATTTCGAGTCCCCCCCGACAACAGCCCTCCCAACACCTCAACCCACCCACTCTGGTGAATATTCCAATCAAAACCAAGGTGAGATGTTGTCGATGTACATGACCTAGCAGCGCACATCGCCCCTATTATTAGAAGCAACGAACGTATCCACATTGTGCGTTATTTCAGCTCATCACATCGACGCCAGTGTGTTTGACCTAGTGGTGCACATCGCCCATATGGTGTTTTCTTCTGGTGGAGGCGACGGAGGCCGATGCTGCAAAGGTGGTGGCGGTATTTTCAGAGATATTGTGGTGGTGTGGTTGACGAAATTTGGTATTTGAAGGCGGAGGTGGTGTGCGGTTTTATGTAGTAGCGGCTGCAGTTTGAGGGGGATACTTAGGGATGCCGCAGGGTTTTGAACTTTTGATAAATGTGACATTTAGGTATCAGGTCTTAGGTCTTATGTCACACACGTTCAATTCCTCAAGTCACACGTTTATTTTCAGGTTACACACAATTCTCCTAGTCACACATTCAATTCTTCAAGTCACATGTTCATTTTCAGGTCACAAACATTCAATTCCCCTCGTCACACATTCAATTCTCCAGGTCACATGTTCAGTTTCAGAAGTTACATGTAATAGTGTTCATTAGAGATGATGGTGGCCATGGTGGCAGCAATGGTGGTGTGTCAAAGATTGTTTGGTGGTGGAACATCGGAGAGTGATTATGAATGGTGATTGTTATGCGCGTCGGAGATTGTGTGTGGTGGTGGTGGTGGTTCTTAGGAGTCAGTGGTGGTGGTGGTTCGTCGGAGATGGTAGTGGCACGTCGGAATCTCGGTGTTGTGCAAAGGGTCCGACTTGAATAGATTTTCACAAAATTCATAAGAATCTCATTAAAAATGGTGAACTTAATCCACACATTTAAAAATGTATTTATTAATAAAAATTTTATAAATTCACGAGTGATTGAGGATACCGAAATTTTAAAGGATTTCATAGAAATCTATCTATATATAAAAACAAAGTCTTTACCAAAAACAAACACACACACACACTTTCCCTCCAAAATGTACTTACTAAATTTGGAAATGTTTTGACAAAAATACAAGAATTAAAAAATAAATAAAAAATGCTTGTATTTTGGAAAGTGTAATGATTACAAATTTGAAATACATTTTTGAGCACTACATACATTTGTTCCCAATAAAAAAAAAACACTGTTAAATTATATAAAAAATAATGATAGTTAAAAATTTTTGTTCGAAAATAAAGAATGTGATGTTTTCGAGGTAAAAATTAGTGATTGGAAATTGGAGAAAAAAATACGTGTGATTAAGAGTATGTTTGGTAGTGGTAAAATTTCCACACTTTTTCCTCAAATTTATTTTCAACAACACATCTATCTATATATAAAAACAAAGTCTTTACCAAAAATAAACACACACATAATTTCCTTCCAAAATGTACTTACTAAATTTGGAAATGTTTTGACAAAAACACAAGAATTAAAATCTATATATAAAAACAAAGTGTTTACCAAAAATAAACACACACACAATTTCCCTCCAAAATGTACTTACTAAATTTGGAAATGTTTTGACAAAAACACAAGAATTAAAAAATAAATAAAAAATGCTTGCATTTTGGAAAGTGGAACGATTACAAATTTGAAATACATTTTTGAGCACTACATACATTTGTTCCAAAAAAAAAAAAAAAAAAGCACTGTTAAATTATATAAAAAATAATGAAAGTTAAAAATTTTTGTTTGAAAATAAAGAATGTGATGTTTTTGAGGTAAAAATTAGTGATTGAAAAGTGGAGAAAAAAATACGTGTGATTAAGAGTATGTTTGGTAGTGGTAAAATTTCCACACTTTTCTTCAAATTTATTTTCAACAACACATCTATCTATATATAAAAACAAAGTCTTTACCAAAAATAAACACACACACACTTTCCCTCCAAAATGTACTTACTAAATTTGGAAATGTTTTGACAAAAACACAAGAATTAAAAAATAAATAAAAAGTTCTTGCATTTTGGAAAGTGTAATGATTACAAATTTGAAATACATTTTTGAGCACTACATACATTTGTTCCCAAAAAAAAAAAAGCACTGTTAAATTATATAAAAAATAATGATAGTTAAAATTTTTTGTTTGAAAATAAAGAATGTGATATTTTCGAGGTAAAAATTATTTTGACTACTTATTTTTGCAAATAAAGTTTTATTCATTAAATTCAAATTTATTGACTATTTCTTTTTTAATCATTGTGATTGATGTTTTTAAATGAAAATTAAAAAGTACATTAAATACTAAAGGCAGATGTAAAAGTTATGAGAAATATACTAATATATTTCACATGCATCAATATAAGTGCACATAATGTTATATCAAATGTGATATACTATTAAAAAACTACTAAATTTATATTTTCAATGAAGTTATTAATAATTCATTAAAATTATTGAAATCAATAGTAATTTATTACTTAATATATAAATATACATTTACTATTCAAAGACTTTTTTGATAATTTGAATTTTTTATGTTATTTTTTTAAATCCTAATAATTATTGCAATAGAAAATATTTTTTTATGCATTTATATGTGTTGACTATGTATAAATACTAAAATTTTACGAATACTTATTGAAATAAATATTGCGATTAATAACTTCCTTACATCGCACGGGTGAAATACTAGTTACATTAAAATCTTGATTGGGGTCAAACTAGAATTCGTGACTTTTATTAAAAATCCAGAACATCTAAATTTAGGACATCTAAAAACTTGGAACGGTTTTTAGAATATTCCTACAAAATCGCAATCATGGCACTAATCATTTCAAATTGCCATAATCTCGTAAGAGAATAGACTCACCAAACAAGTCTCTGTTTCCTATTTAAGGAGGTGAAACCATTATTATTTATTGGAGCAAGTAAATATCGTTTCTGGAAAAATGGGTAATATCACAGCTAAAAACATGATACTATGTCTTTTCTTATTAGCCAAACTTCTCCAAACGATGTCATGTCACATTACAGTTAGATATGAGATTCACGTTGTCAACAATCTTCCCGATACTCTAAGGTTGCACTGTGCGTCTGGAGATGATGATTTAGGGTTTCATAACCTCAAACCAAGGGATGATTTTAATTGGCATTTCTGTGAGAGCTACCTCGGCAGAACTTTGTTCTTCTGCCATTTTTATTGGGGTTCAAAGGATGTAGCTTTTGATGTTTTCAAGTCGAACAAGAGTATTTGCCCTCGAGGCGCATGCTATTATGAAGCGAAGAGCGATGGTATTTATTTCTCCGGATACTATCCTCCGCGAGCTTTAGTGAAAATACACGATTGGTGAATGATCTGATTGTCTCAGTATTACAGTATTTGTTAAAAAAAAAAAAAAAAAAATTCATGATAAGATTGAACGTTGTTGATGCTGTTATGTTCAGGTAGCTATTGAATGCCAATTTGAATGAATAAATAGAATTAATTAAACAGAAATAACAATTCTATATCTTCAAAATTTGTATGTTAAGACATGATTTTCTCTATTTTCCAAGGTCTCTAGCAATTATTTTACAAGAAATCGTTACTATTAAGTTAAATACATCAAAGAAACTAGAGGTCATAACTTTAATCTTTATTGCGAAATGTAAACTCTAAAATTACTCATTATATTATGAAAAATCCACTTAAATCTGTCAAAATACTTTATTTAAGTGCTCTGAAAAAAGGAAGAAGAAAAATCGTCGCACTTTTGTTATATTAATTAATGATTTACAAATATTAAGGACAAATAAGTCTTTTTACGCTCCCCCCTTTTTTTTTGGAAAGGTAATCTTTATTAGAGGCGATATTATACGTTAATTAATTAAAGGATTTAGGATAAAACTGCTACAAAAAAGTCGGAAAAATAAGCGCTAATTAAGAAAAAATCGAGAACCTTACTGTAATTATAATGTACTGCAATAAATAAAAACTTTGATGCAGAGATGGAACAAGGGGAAAGGAAGGGTGAACTAGAGCCCATCCAACCACAAAAAATTCGGTAAAACATTTTTTGGCTAGCGATTTAGTTAGCATTCTCGACTTTTATGTAACGTTCTTAATGTTGGAAAAATGTGAATGGGAAATTGGAGTTCAATAAGAACTTCACGTGGTCCATATTTTTGTCAATTTTGAACTTGAAACTCTTGAAATTATTGTTATTAATTAAGGATAAATGGCCACATTTCAATTTATGTAACTCTCAATTTATTACTACAACTAGTTTCACACCCCTGCGATGCACGGACATATTTCATTGACAAAGTATAATGAACCATATATTTTGAACAATTCTTGTAATCTCATAATCAAAACTCATATCAAACATTCGATCAGCTTCGTACATGACCAAGTGAGTTCTCCAATGCGGATTTGTAATCTTACCAACGTACAAAGTATATCAATCATTCTACTCGATGAACAAACAACAATCTCGATCCCTCGTTTCAAGTCATTAATCTGCTAGACAACACCAGAACCTTCATATATAGGCACACAGCTGAGATCTATCACCTTCGTAAATTTCTTCATGACGTCACTGTAAATTTGTTGGACAAGCTTTTTTGTAGGAGCTTTATAAGCGAAATAGGAATATCGCAAAACATCAATGGGGCTGGTATTAATATCGTTAATAACAGGCACAAAGCTTCTCCCATTCCTTCAACAAGTTTAAGAAATCCTCAGCGAATTCATTTAAGACCTGAAGTACCAAGTTTAGCATGTAGAAATCGAAGTTAAAGAACAAAAGATAAGAAAAAGAAGTTACCAACTCAAAACATCATTTCTAATAATTTCTACCTTTGTCTCCGGATGATTTAATTTGAGGCTTTCACATCCAAACTCATTCAAATATACAGCTCATTTCTGCATCCACAAATGTATATTTTGTTAGAGCATTATGCCACGGCCAAAAAATATCAAAATGAACAATAAAAATAAAGATATTAGAATAGCAAAAATGTAAAAACTCATAGTAACAAACTTAACATCACAGATATTTTCCTAAGGCAAAGCCCAGTAGACATTGCACCAATATAATAAGCATTTTTTTAAAGTATTACCCAATTAAAGTGTTGTATGCATAATTTGGTACCTGTCATTATTCACAATATGTAACCAATTATTATAAGCATTACCCAATTAGTAAACCAAAATCTGAAAATAAATAAATAAAAAATCTAAAAATAACCCAGATTTAGCAAAACTGAATTAGTAGCCACCAAATAGTAATACTCACTTAAATGGAAGATTTATCATGCTCAATGTTTATTCTAGTTGTTTTGCACTGGTTCTTATAGTCAAAGACTCAAAATAATGGACTCCAAGCAATAAAGGTTATCTAAAATAATTAACTGAAGATGTAACCCAACTTCTTCTTCGGATGATGTAAATGACAATAGTTAATGCCTTGAAAACTTATAACTTAATCGGTTTTGAGAACTGAAAATGGGAGAATCGCATAGGCAAGTAAAAGATGTTACACAATTAACAGCACCAACTAAAACTCTCTTTCTTTACTGCTTTTCAGTAATTAGCAATTAACAGTACCAATTAAAAACCCCAAAAAAAAAAGAAAGAGCAGCAATTAGTAATTAACAGCACCAGCTAAAACCACAGAACAATTACTCAACTAAATATCATAACCCAAGCATGATGCCTTTCAATTTTATCCACCTTAACCAGCCATGGTATATATTTTCTAGTAGGAAGTGCAGGTTTTCAAGAACAAACGCAATCTGTCTCAACCCTTTTTTCACGAATTTACATGTAGGCATTAAACACTAATCATAGATTCACAGAATGAAGTAGCACTTTGTTGCATCTCCGACCAACTACCAAATACACATCCATGGAAAAGCATAATGGAAAGAAAAAAAAAAAAAAAAAGAATTTATATAAATGATGAAAGAAGAATTAAAAAGATCACCTATCTATGGAGTTTAAAACTACTACCTAATGGATTTTATTAACTCCCTGTGTTACACCACAAATGAAGATAATAGAAATTATTAGGAGCCACATATGAAAATAAAAAGTCCAGTGGAATATGTTAATGGAAAATAAAGAAAACATAATTTCTAAGATTTAATTTTTAGTCCCTCTTTGGCCCCATTTTTTGAGAATGAGTTTTGTAAAAAGTGTTATGATAAATTATCTCCAAAATATCTTAGGAAGACCACTTGATGTGATCTGGACCAGGCATCGAAGGGCGAAGTCGACTCATCGGCAATATGATAGTGATCTACGTGCAAAACGGAGTAAGTTCCGTGTTGGGGTCGAGCCGAGAAGATGGACGGATCGAGCCGAATCGAGTAAAAGAAATTATTTATGCAGAAAATCCATTACGGCCGTAAAAGAAGACCTTCACGGCTGTAACCCCTATATTCACGGTCGTAAATCTTACAATCACGGCCGTAATCAATTAACGAGGAAAAATGATGAGTTTTGGCAAAACGAGGCTTACGGCCGTAAGCCTGGAAGTTACGGTCGTAACATGCAAACTGAAGGAATTTCACGGCTGTAAGCATTGTGTCACGGCAGTAAAGAATAACATAAATTTAATCAGAAAGGTCTTTACGACCGTAAGAGATTTCGTCACGGCCGTAAACAAGCAGCGCCAGATTTTCCGGAATTTTCAATTATTTTATTTCCTTTTTAGTTTTTAGTTATTTTCCTATTTTAAAATTTTAGTTTAATTAGAATTCTATTTTGAGTAAATTAGATGCTAGGTTATTTTGCTTATTTATACTTCTTCCATTCATTGTAAAAAATAGTTTAGTTTGAGTTTTGAGATTAATAAAGTTGAGAGAGTTTTCTCCAATTAAAAGGTTGAGGAGTCCCTTTTGTATTCTTCGAGAACAAATCCAACTTATCAAATATTGTGAAATATTTGTGGCGTTGAACTTATTAAATATTCGCGAGAATATTTGTGGCGTTTCCAATTTAGAATCTTATCAAGGAAATTGACAGGTCCTTGTGGTGTTTCGAAAACCTTGGATCTCGATTCCGCATCGTCAATTTCTTGCGTCGTGAATCTTGGGTCAAGGTCCTATCGTCAATTTTATCTTTCCAGTATTTTAATTCTTGTTTATTTTTCACGTCAAATCTGATCTAGATCTTTCCTAGGTTTTAATTATCGTTATTCCGCGTGTTCGACGAGATTCCCCGACTGGGATCTCATCATCTGGTATCAGAGCTTGGATCTATTTCAGATTCTTGCGTTTCTTGATTTTCTTGATTTTTTTCGTGTTCTTCGCGTTCTTCGTGTCAGTCATAGTTTTTTCAGTTTGATCCATAAGAGTCAGTCCCAAAAATTTAAAAGTGTTTTTCTTCTTCGTTTTTCGTCCAAATTTCAGTTCCGTTTTTTCTGCCATACTCGTAGTCAAATTTGACCTCGGGATCAATCTCATGATGGTTCTCGGGTTAGGAGAGGTAATAGGCGTGAATGTCATGCTAGGTACGGAGATGGGATGGATGAAGGGCCATTAAAGCGAAATGAGACATCAAAACGGGAGAGTAATGATCATATTCACAAAAGGAGGGAGGAAACGACGACCAAAGGTAAAAATAATTTTGATTCCAAGCCTCTTAAGGATAAAAATATTAAGTGCTTTAAATGTTTGGAACGGGTCACATTGCACTTGATTGTCCACGTAAGAAGGATAGGTATGATAGTAAATGGGCTAAAAGTGTTGTGGTGGATGAGTCAATTATTGATAGGCATGCTCTTAGCATTAAGCGTAAGGCGAATATTTTGGAAAATGTGGATGGGCAAAGGGATAATATTTTTCGCACTAGATGCTTAGTGGATGAAAAAGTTTGTAGCTTGGTGATTGATGGGGGAAGTTGTACTAATGTAGTCAGTACAATGTTGGTGGAAAAATTAGACTTACCTTTAATGAAACATCCAACGCCTTATAAATTACAATGGTTGACTAAGTCAGGGGAAGTTAAGGTGAAGAGACAGGCTTTAGTGACATTTTCTTTCGGTGGGTATTTGGATGAGGTAATTTGTGATGTAGTGCCAATGAAAATTAGTCATATACTGTTGGGGAGACCTTGGCAACATAAAAGGGCTGTGCTACATGATGGGTATACGAATAGATACAGCTTAATAAAAGGGGGGAAAAAGTTTACCCTAATGTCACTATCTCCAACTGAAGCCCTAAAAGATCAATTGAAGGTGAAAAGTGAGTTTGAGGGGAAAAATAAGAGAGTTGAGGCCACGACCTCAGAAAAAGGAGAGGGAGTGAAAAATAAAGAAAAGATGGTTGAGGTTCAAACCTCAGAAAAAGGAGAGACTGAGTGCAGAAAGCAAAAGAAAAGAGAGTCTACCACAAAAATGAGTCTAATTGCACTTACTCACGCTAACAAACCACTCCCCAGTTCTTTAAAATCTGTTTTACAGGTACCGAAGTCAAACCATGAGCTTAAAACAGGAAAGAAACTTGTTGGCACAAATGAACAGCCCAAAAGGCCGAGAAAGTTGAAGGAGAAAAATGAGCAGCCCAAAAGTCTAAAAGATCGCACGAAGCTTAGAAATGATCATCGAGCCCAGCAAAGCAGGAGGAATTTGAAAAGCCGACCAAAATTGGATTCGAGGTCGAATCCTTTTCAAGAGAGGGAGTATGATGTGATCCGGACCAGGCATCGAAGGGCGAAGTCGAGCCATCGACAATATGATAGTGATCTACGTGCAAAACGGAGTAAGTTCCGTATTGGGGTCGAGCCGAGAAGAGGGACGGATCGAGCCGAATCGAGTAAAAGAAATTATTTATGCAGAAAATCCATTACGGCCGTAAAAGAAGACCTTCACGGCCGTAACCCCTATATTCACGGCCGTAAATCTTACAATCACGACCGTAATCAATTAACGAGGAAAAATGATGAATTTTGGCAGAACGAGGCTTACGGCCGTAAGCTTGGAAGTTACGGCCGTAACATGCAAACTGAAGGAATTTCACGGCCGTAAGCATTGTGTTACGGCCGTAAAGAATAACATAAATTTAATCAGAAAGGCCTTTACGGCCGTAAGAGATTTCGTCACGGCCGTAAACAAGCAGCGCTAGATTTTCCGGAATTTTCAATTATTTTATTTCCTTTTTAGTTTTTGGTTATTTTCCTATTTTAGAATTTTAGTCTAATTAGAATTCTATTTTGAGTAAATTAGATGCTAGGTTATTTTGCTTATTTATACTTCTTCCATTCATTGTAAAAAAAACAGTTTAGTTTGAGTTTTGAGATTAATAAAGTTGAGAGAGTTTTCTCCAATTAAAAGGTTGAGGAGTCCCTTTTGTGTTCTTCGAGAACAAATCCAACTTATCAAATATTGTGAAATATTTGTGGCGTTGAACTTATCAAATATTCGCGAGAATATTTGTGGCGTTTCCAATTTAGAATCTTATCAAGGAAATTGACAAGTCCTTGTGGTGTTTCGAAAACCTTGGATCTCGATTCCGCATCGTCAATTTCTTGCGTCGTGAATCTTGGGTCAAGGTCCTATCGTCAATTTTATCTTTCCAGTATTTTAATTCTTGTTTATTTTTCGCGTCAAATCTGATCTAGATCTTTCCTAGGTTTTAATTATCGTTATTCCGCGTGTTCGACGAGATTCCCCGATTGGGATCTCATCACCACTTCTTGGTTTCCAGCTATAGGTTCTTTCTGATATGTTCATCCTTACCAATTGGAACCACTATCTAGGGATGGTTTAAAATCTAGAATGAAAAATAGAAACCACATTAACATCAGAAGCCACACTTCCTGTCTGATTTTTAAAAACAAAATAAAAAAAAGGAGAAAGAATGGACATCATTGAAGCAACTAAGAAAATTGTAAAAATGTATGGAATACACATATAACAATCAAATGATCATGGTCTTGAACTTTCCCTCATTAATTAGAGTACGAAATTCCTTGAATAATGTGGAATAATCACTAAATGTGGGGATAAAATAAGTAGTAGGTATAAATATTTGATTGAAATTAATGTTTAACTTTGATTGAACCATTTTTGTTATCTAAATGCAAGCTAAAAAATACTCATTTGTCTGTTACAAAGTATATTATACAAGAACAACTAACAGATTTGAATTTCAAAGCATTAATCATATGAAGTGGGGCAAGGAGTTCAATGTATTTTACCTTCCAGACAAGAATGCTGATATCATATCGGGATCTGTGGATACATACTGGCCCCCATTGCTATTTCATTATTGATGATTTGAATAAAGCTTGAACACAGCAAGTTGTAACAGCCCGTTGCTTGATAAGAATCACTTTGTCACGTTTTCCCCAAATCTCAGCACACAAATGACACCAATAAGTAAACTCTGTCATTATATATATCTAAATCAAAATATGACAGTATTAAAGAAGTTGAAAACATGTCAAACTAAGGAAATATTTGATTGAGTGCTTACCGTCCAACAGGTGAAAAGCCTTGTGTTGTCATCTCCATACATATAAAAATCTGGACTAACCTATTGTACAGAGAATTGGTACACATAATAATGTTTTTAAATGAAGATTGTAACAAATTATTGGTAAAGAAAGGAATTAATCCTGGTGAAAAATATCTGCCAACCTGCCTCAATACTGTTCAAATCTGAGGCAAATGAACTTCCAAAATCCAGATCTAGGACAAGCTAAGTTCATTTGGTTAAGAAATTTTAGGATCCCAAGCATTTATAGTGGCTTTTGCTCCATAATAAACAAAGAGAACACATATCTCAAATATGTAACTACTTATATACACATAAGCCCATCCCCCCAAAACAAAACCCTACAAATATAAACATAAAGTCTAAAGACACCTCTATAATAAACAAAGAAGGAACATTTTTTTTCTACTAAGTAAAATTTTATTATAGTAATAAATGAGTTCAACATGCTTGTTGTACAGACTTACCACCTTCCAAGATTGAAACACAAAATAGTATAACACAAATAATGCACAAATCCTTGAAAACAATTCACTCAAAACCCACTAATTTTCTAAATAATTATTTCAAACGAAAAACTTGGTTTATCCTCGTAGAAGTGTTCGGGTAGCCTCAAACATTATCTTGGGCATTGGTGTAGACTTCTTGTCTACCTTTGGCTCTACCAAAAAAATAACACCCTGTTAGTGATATTGCAATATAAATACAAAATATTACAATACTAATAATGGATACAATAACCGTAACCAATTAGGCTGAGGCGCGGGTATCTCGCTTTCTTTAAGGAGATTCAAGCCCTCTGCGGTGTTGGAAAAACATCAATCACCGGTGCAACCAGAAATCTCTGACTTGTCCCCTCCAGGATACAACAGCCCAACTTAAATGTTGTGTAGTTAAATCCTTATTTTGCACTAAAGGATTAACCCAAAGCTCTCTCTTACAAGAACACCCTTCTATTAGCCAATTATGTATGAGAGAAACCGTTTTGCAATATGTATAGATGTCAATTGTGTTTTTTTTTTTTCTTTTGAAATGCAACGAGTGTGTGTATATCTTCCTGTTGCCCAGTGCATGAATTTATAGAAACATTTGAATCATTACTATGTGAATGGACCAATCATGAGACAACAATTCTAGCAAAAAATGTTTGAAAACTATTGGTTGTAAAATTGGTTCAATTATAATCCTCCAAAGAAATGGTTACGTGTGCACTAATATTTTGAAGAATTCATGCAGCCAATTATTGATCAACAACATATGAGCATGTGGGTTTAATTATGCTCCAATCAAATTTAAGCAATTGTCACCATTTTAATAAATGTCCCAACAATCCCCCACTCATTTATTAAAATTAATATATACACTTTTGCCAATAAACAAATTATTATGCATCATGATAGGTGTGACTCTGCATTGAACCTTCACTAGTGAAACAGTAATCTTTATTCCACAGTTAGTAGTGGTCTCAGACTTGAACTATAACTGGTTAAGGGAAATAAAGAATTGATGCTCACACATAATAATCCAGATGTTAATTTAAGCTTTAATAGCCAGCACTTACGGCCCTGTGCTAATCCCGGTATTCATGAGTGTATTTCAAGAATATGCCCAGTATTCCCATAGAGAGCGGCCCCACTCTCGCACTCATATAGGTAAAATTTGTCAAGAGTGCACCTGTAATTGTAGCACCCCACTCATAAGAGATACAAATTTTATTAAGAGTTTTCCAATAAAACTCAACCCTCCATCATTACAGGATAATGCACATACACCATAGGGATGGAAAAAATAAATTTGTGCATTCTACCGGCCATCATATAATTCGTTCTTCCCATTGAACCTGGATATAGGATCTCTGGTCACCAGGTTGGGTATCCTTATACATGGCTCATGATAATATAGGCATTAGCCCCATCCCCCTCGATGTATTCCAGACCCTTTCTCTTGCCAAGGCCTTGGTTAATGGATTTGCAAGATTATCACATGATTTAATGTAATTCACATTAATTATCCCATTACTCAAATAGGATCTCACAGTACTATGTTTTCTTCTTATAGGTCTGGATTTACCGTTATAATAACGGTTATTTACTCTACCAATGGCAGCAGTGCTGTCACAATAAACCAAAATATGAGGTATTGGTTTTTCCCACATTGGAATTTCCTGTAATAAATCTCTCAACCAATTTGCTTCCTCACTAGCTGATGCTAAAGCAGTTAGTTCAGCCTCCATAGTAGAGTTAGCAATAATGGTTTGTTTTTTAGATTTCCAACAAATAGCAGCACCTCCCAATTTGAAAATATATCCACTGGTAGATAAAGAATCTCCTGATAGAGTATTCCAATCTGCATCACAAAATCCTTCAACAACAGCAGGATATTTTTGATAAAGTAAGCCATAATTTTTGGTACCAAATAAATATCTCATTACTTGATCTATAGCATGCCAATGTTCTTTACCTGGCTTACTCGTATACCTGCTAAGTACCCCCATTGCAAATGCAATGTCTGGTCTCGTGCAATCAGTTGCATATCCCAAGCTTCCAATTATGCTAGCATATTCCTTTTGATTTATCACTTCATCTTCCCTCTCAACTGGGAATAAGTGTACACTTGAATCGAAAGGAGTAGCAACATACTTGCAATCAACATAATTGTATTTTTTCAAGATTTTCTCAATATATTGTGATTGATCAAGAAAAATACCACCACTTGTTTTAGTAATTCGCATTCCCAAAATAAATTTAGCTTCACCAAGATCTTTCATGTCAAAATGTTTTTTGAGCATATTTTTGGCCTCATTTATAACATGAATATTAGAGCCAAAAATCAACATATCATCAACATATAGGCTAATAATAACATGCGAATTTTCCCAAGATTTATAAAATATGCATTTATTACTCTCATTCACTTTATACCCATTTTCAATCATGCAGGAATCAAATTTATCATGTCACTGTTTAGGAGCCCGCTTTAAGTCATAAAGGGATTTAGTCAACTTACACACTTTGCCTTCTTCACCTGGTTGTGAAAAACCTTCGGGTTGGTTCATATATATTTCTTCATCAAGATCACCATTTAAAAAAGCAGTTTTAACATCCATTTGATGAATAATCAAATTATGAATAGGAGATATTGCAATTAGCAATCTTATGGATGTTATCCTCGTAACCGGAGAAAATGTATCAAAAAAGTCTAAATCAATTTGTTGTTTGAAACCTTTTGCGACAAGCCTCGCTTTGTACTTGTCTACAATACCATCCGGTTTTAATTTCTTCCTAAAGACCCATTTACACCCAATAGTTTTACAACCTGGTGGTAAATCAACCAATTTTCAAGTTTTATTTGAAATTAGTGATTCCATCTCATCATGTACAGCTTCTTTCCAAAAAACAGCATCTGGTGATGAAAAGGCTTCTTGCAAAGAAAGTGGTGTTTCTTCGATGTTATAAACAACGTAGTCAGGACCAAAATCTTTTTCAATTCTAGCTCTTTTACTCCTTCTAATTGTCAGAATTTTCTTCATTTTACAAACTTTGAGTAGAAGAGTTAGATTCTGAAATATGTTTTTCAATTTGTTGGCCCCCACTATTTTTCGATTTAAAAGGAGATTTTTCTTCATGAAAAATAGAATCACCAGACTCGAAAATAATTTTATTTTCAATATCAAAAAATCTATATGCTGTACTATTTTCTGCATAACCAATAAAGGCACAAGTGTTAGCTTTAATTCCCAATTTAGGTATTTTAGGATCTGTTAACCTCACAAAGGCTAAACATCTCAATACTCTAAGATATCCCAAATTTGGCTTATGCCCCTTCCACACCTCAAAAGGTGTAATTTTAGTCTTTTTATGTGGCACTCTATTTAACACATGACAAGCAGTTAAAACCTCTTCACCCCAAAAATTTGAGGGTGCACCAGAGTCTAATAGCATAGCATTTGTAAGATCAATCAACGTTCTATTTTTCCTCTCTGCTACACCATTAGAAGCAGGTGAATATGGTGGAGTAGTTTCATGGATTATTCCCAATGATTCAACATATGAATTAAATCCAAATGATTCATATTCTCGACCTCTATCACTTCGAATACGTTTAATTTTTCTACCGAATTGATTTTCAACTTCTAGGAGGAATTTTTTTAAATAGTCAAAAGCATCACTTTTATTTTTCAATAAATAAACATAAGTATATTTTGAACAATCATCAATAAAAGTGATAAAATATCTATTTCCTCCACGAGTTAAAATTCCTTCAAATTCACATAAATCAATATGAATTAATTCTAACAATTCGGTATTTCTTTCAACACTTTTATGAGGTCGTTTTGTAAATTTCACTTGACTGCAAGTCTCACATTTTTCTAAATCTTTTTTCACATTGGGAATTAATCCTGAACTACTCATGATTCTCACATATTTTTTATTTATATGACAAAAACGAGCATGCCAAAAATTCAGTGAAGAGAGCATATAAACAGAAGTAGAAGCATTTTTATTAGCACTTACAATGTTTAATTTGAACATCCCATCACAAGCATATCCTTTGCCAACAAAAGTACCTTTTTTGGTAATCACATACTGATTAGATTCAATTGTTTGTTTGAAGCCAGCCTTATTCAGAAGATAACTCGACATCAAATTCTTTCTCATGGAAGGTGTATGTAGTACATATTTTAATGTCAGGACTCTTCCAGAGGTGAATTTGAGTTCAACATCTCCAGTTCCAAGAACCTGTATAGTATGAGAATCTCCAAGCATTATAGTCATAGGCTCCTTAAAAGGAGTATAAGTTTTGAACCAATCTTTATCATAGCAAACATGTCTGCTTGCTCCAGAATCAGCCCACCATCCTTCAGCACTTTGCACCATATAAATTTCAGTAATCATAGCAACAAATGGTTCTTCGGTAACATTAACCTGTGGAACAGGCTCACGCTTCCGGTATCTGCAATTTTTAGCAAGGTGCCCAAATTTCCCACACACAAAGCAAGTTTTGCCTTGTTTATTTTGTGAAGGATGTGATTGGTTCTTATTCCACTTGCTGGAAGTTCCCTTGTTTTGTTTATAAGGCATTTTCATATTTTTCTTATTGGGTTTCAAAACATCTTTTTTAGAATTCTGACCAGTAGGCAAATTTTCAGAAATTAAATTTACCTTCGTGGAATGTCCATTATGCTGTTCAATAAGTGCATCTTGTCCACGTGCTTCTTCTTCCACGCGAATGCGTGTGATAAGAGTTTCAAGAGACATCTCCTTATGCTTGTGGCGCATGTTCTTTTGAAATTCCCTCCAAGATGGTGGAAGCTTATCAATCATGCCAGCAACAATAAGATTGTCTCCAATTTTAATACCTTCAGATGAGAGCTCGGCAACTATCATTTGAAAATCTTGTGCTTGTTCCACCACAGATTTTCCATCTGCCATTTGATAGAGGAAAAATCGACTTGCTGCATATTTTTTAGCTCCCGCCTCTTCAGTATCATATTTGCTCTGCAAAGCTTTCCAAATTTTCTTGGCAGACGAGAAAGTAGTATCATAGCAATCATAAATATGATCAGCAAGACAATTTAAAAGATAATTCTGACAGTTATACTCATCTTTTTTGTATTTCTCCACTTTTTCATAATGCTCAAGATATTCATCATCGTCCATGCTATCAGTTTTGATTTTTCTTGGATCCTTCTCCGTGAGGACATAAGCAACTTTGAGCAGGTTGAGGTAAAAGAGGACTTTGCCTTTCTAGCGCTTAAAGTTCACGCCTTTGAAGCGAAAAGGCTTGTTGAGATCTCCTACACTTTCATTGGTCTTTTCCACGGTTTGATCCATTACTTGAATCTCCTTAAAATTGTTAGTGATATTGCAATATAAATACAAAATATTACAATACTAATAATGGATACAATAACCGTAACCAATTAGGCTGAGGCGCGGGCATCTCGCTTTTTTTAAGGAAATTCAAGCCCTCTGCAGTGTTGGAAAAACATCAATCACCGGTGCAACCAGAAATTTTTGACTTGTCCCCTCCAGGATACAACAGCCCAACTTAAATGTTGTGTAGTTAAATCCTTATTTTGCACTAAAGGATTAACCCAAAGCTCTCTCTTACAAGAACACCCTTCTATTGGCCAATTATGTATGAGAGAAACCGTTTTGCAATATGTATAGATATCAATTGTGTGTTTTTTTTTTCTTTTGAAATGCAACGAGTGTGTGTATATCTTCCTGTTGCCTAGTGCATGAATTTATAGAAACATTTGAATCATTACTATGTGAATGGACCAATCATGAGACAACAATTCTAGCAAAAAAATGTTTGAAAACTATTGGTTGTAAAATTGGTTCAATTATAATCCTCCAAAGAAATGGTTACGTGTGCACTAATATTTTGAAGAATTCATGCAGCCAATTATTGATCAACAACATATGAGCATGTGGGTTTAATTATGCTCCAATCAAATTTAAGCAATTGTCACCATTTTAATAAATGTCCCAACAATCCCAAAACCAAGACATATTGAAAAGAGAATCAATAGCAGAGATATCACAATAACCATACCCATTTTCTTAATTTTGCCTTCGTAAAATTAAGATAATTCAAGGTAGGGGTTCCAAAATTTTTCCATTGTATTTTTAGAAGTCTATGACTCGATCACGTGTCGGAAAATGAATTGCATCGCCATCTTGGTCCAGCGGAGTGGTGGTGATTTACCAAAGTCTAGGCAAGCAGCAATTATAAGCGGTTTTTGAAGATGAAGCATAGAAAGAGAAAGTAGGCGAGAGATGAGGAAGACAGTGATAGTTGGAGTGGTATAGTTGAGAAAATGTGATAATGGAGGCAGTTTGAAATTACTAATCAGACGCTGCTGTTTTTGTTGAAATGAAGATTCAATTCAAATTTAGATTCAGTTGAAAATTATGATTTTGGTCAAAATTAATTTGTCAGAATCTCAGTTATCTTTAATTATATATATATTGAGGTTTAATGGACCTTTTTTATTGTGGAGTTATGTGTAAAGTTAATCAATTCCGCGAGTTCCAGCACGGAATCACATCAAGAAGGGAAATCAAAAAATAAATACATGATGGAATAATGGCTAAAATGGGAAAGTCTAACAAGTCAGAAAATAAGTATATAAGGACACAGAAAGACAAGAAAGAGAGGTCATTTTTTTCCTTATATTTCCAGAAAGGTCTAAACAAAAAATTTTGACATCAACTAATAAAATTCATGTTGTGATGAGCTCATGTGTTAGCAACTTCAGCTACATCTCATTGATTATAAATATTCACATTTTTTGAGATAATTAACACTAGTATTACACTCATGCGTTGCATGAAAGAACAATATGAATGATTTTACTGTAAATATCATTTCAAAATAAGAAAAAAAAAAGTTTGAACACACAATTTACTTTGATTAATGATTAAAACTGTCAACAAATGCTCAAAATAGAAATGAATTAGAATTATCATAAATTTTGAAAAATCTCTTTAAATACTATGCCCCTGTTCGAGACCCATTACTTCAAAATAATGTGGTTTGTAATAGTAAAATTTAGAAAATATATGGTTAAAAAATAAAGAATATTTTTGGATTTATGTGTAGATTATTTTATTGATACAATGTGTAGTTGAAAATGAGGTTTGAAATAATGAGTATCAAACATGAACTAAATTATTTGTACAATTTGTGGTTGTTCGTACCTGCGTGACATGCACACACGAAGAGAAAAAGAGAAGATTGATGTGTATGTAGGATTAAAACATGTATCACTCAAGAAAGTAATAACTATTCAATGTTTATTCTTGTGACATAAATTAGCCATATTGAACATCATAGAGCAAGATACATTTATTATCCAGATCACTTACAGAGCTGTACCTGTGATTTTGTAGACCTGAAACAAACGGTTGTTTTTCGATATATAGGCTCTGGGCTTTACGGGGGCCCAAAACCAGTGGGCCCTGAAGCAATGGCTTCATTTGATTCAAGCCAGGTCCGGCTCTGACCACTTATATACTAGTGCCAAGTCATCTCCTGGAGGATCGTAACGCGAAAAATAGATGCCATTCTGTCTTGCTGACCAATAACATATACCAGTTTTAGCACATGGTTTTTTCACCCATTTTGAATTGAAAACTTCAAAGGCAACATTCTTTGAATCCCACCAGAGGTGACAGAAATACAAAGTCTGAAATAATTTTTCACAAAAGTGAAAATTAAAATCATTATTTGTATAAAGTGTGTGGTTTCCAAGCTCATTATCTCCAGATGCACAGTGTAGCTTCATTGGTGGAGTATTTGGAGGAAGATTGTCGACAACATGAACCTTGTATTTTTTGCTTAAAAAGCACTTGAGTTTTTGTGATGAGGCTCTTGTCTCACGAAAGTTAGCAAAGCATATGAGTAATACTAAAATGTATTTCATCATTGTGTAGTTCATGGTGCGTGATTCCGAAAGGAAAAGAATAAAAAATTATGTGGTTAATTTTCGATATACATGTTATGACCCTTATATATATAGCTTATTTTTCATTTTTACTAGTTTCCATGAAAAAATAATCAGGTTTTGATAATTAGTTAATATTTATATGATTTGAAATTATTGACAGAAGCAACTATGTAAATCTAATTCTTGAGTTGTATATGTTCAATATTTTGTGCCAATTTTAAAGAGAATGATAGGATTCGAACAACTATTTAATTAAAAATCTGATTCTTGAATATCAAATAAATAGATCATGATTGCCAAAATTCATTGAAATATTTCTTAAATTTCGAGTTCCTCAACTTCTAAGGCAATCCGAATTTTTTTTTTTTTTAAGGATCAATTATATAATTCAAGATCCGATTCTCTAGTATCAAGTAATTATATTACGATTTCCAAAACTAATTGGAAATTAACAAGCTTTAGGGAATTGTTCACTTGTTTTTACAATTTGAAGCTGATTGATGGGAACAATCATATAACACCGATCAAAAAATTGTTTCCAAACCACTTTTTATTCATATACACATCTTATCAAATAACTTTTCAATTACATATTTTATCTCGAAAATATTATATTTTTTGTTTATAAATAAAAAAACATTTACCAAACGGAGTTCAAAACTTGATTCTTGAATATCAAGTAATTAGATTATGATTATCAAAATTCATTAAAATATTAGTTATATTATGGAATTCCTCAACACTTGTGAATAATTAAAAATTTGATATATAGGAGGAACTAATTAATTCAGAACTTGATTGACGGATATCAAGTAATCAGATTGGAATTTCCAAAATTCGTCTAAGAATTAAATAGGTTTAGGAATTGTTCTGCATTTGTGACAATTTGAGATTCATGATTGATCGGAACAACCGTATAATTTAAATCTGATTATTGATTTTGAATATCAAGTAACAATATTTTGATAGCCAAAATCCATTGAAAGATTAGATGGATTTCTTAGGGAGTTCTTCAATATTTTGGACAATTTCAAATTGATTAGAAGAATGTTAACTTATTTAAGTTGGTATTTTCTATTTTCTTTCAAGTTTGTAATTTAAGTAAATTTAATTTAATTACTAAATATTAATAATTTATTAAGTTTAATTAAATTAATTACTTAATTATTTCTTGGACGTAATATTATTTTTATCTCCTATATGTTTGTGATAATTATTTAATATTGGAGAATGTTTGTTGCTTATTTTTTTTTATGATAAGAATCAAAAAATATTGATCAAGAAATATTGTGATAATATTTTGATTGACCGAGTATCTTGATGGCCGAAGATCACGATTCTATTCTTGGTGTCCAAGTTTGATTCTATGGTAAGATTCTGGAATTTATAATTAACTTACCTTATCGTCACTTATGGTAAGGTTGTTAAATTTATTATTATCTTACCTTATCTTCTCTTATATTTTTCCAAAACATACAGTTACATGAAACAGTGATTTAAATAGGAGCATATATATATATATATATAACATGACACATTAAATAGAGATATACATACACTACCAAAAAAAAAAAAAAATTTCCGATGGGAAAATCCGTTGGCAAAATGTCATTTTGTGTCGGAAATGCCTTTTTCCCGAACGGACTTCATACCATCGGAAATCTGTCGGAGAAACTCTAGTCGGTAATACTTTTCGACGAAAAATTACAGCCATTAGAAATTTTCGACGACATTTCATGGTCGTAAAAAAATTCTGACAACTTTAATTCCATCGAAAAGTTCCTACGGCCATGAATTCCATCGGAAATGTCTGACGGGATTTCCTAAAAATAGACTCTCGTTGGAAATTTCCAAAAAAAATAAATAAATTATTAAGTACCCACCCGGCCCTGTCCATCCCCCAGACCAGACTAACCCAACCCCCGAAACGCTTCTTGTAGATTAATTGTTTTTTTTCAAAGTGTGTAGTTTGAGTTTTGAATCCTCGACTAAAAGGTTGTGAAGAAGCAACACAATCAATTGACCAATTGAGTTTTTGTGAATGAGTTTGTTTTCATAAATATATATTAGTTATTTATGTTAGTAATATGATTTTTTTTTTTTTTTGAATAAAAGTAATATGGTTATAATTTGTAAAAATATGCTATTCTTTTCCTTCTTCTTTTTTTTTTTTTTTTTGGCAATTAATTGGGCAATTATATTAGAAACAAAATACAACTTTATGAAATAAAACCTAAAATTATGTTAGAATTTGTAAAATACGCTAGTCATTTATTTTTATTTTATTTTTTGCAATTAAATGGGTTGCTAGCTATCCAATTGTCCTAAATTATAATACCATTTAAAATAACCATTTATTACCAAAATTATTTATTTCGAAGCAGATTTACTATTCGATCTATCTTGAAACAGTAACATAAGAGAGTAAATAAATATTGTTTTACTCGTAAAAAAAATGATTTTGTCATTTATTAACACGATTTTCTATGTAGAAATTTATTTAATACTATTGAATATTTGTAATAATGAATTTCTAGTTATAAATTTTTTTTTTGAGGTGAATTTCTAGTTATAGATTATTTAATAATATATGTAGAATAAAAAGTGTAAACCGCAATTATCTATTATATATAAAAATATTTTTAATTTCTTTAAATTATTAATTTTCCGACGAAGATTTTAGTTTCCGAAGGAAATTTCCGACAAAAACTACATTCCGTCAGAAATTTCTGACGGTGCCAACTGTTGTAAAAAAATATTCGTCGCAAAAGGCCTGTTTTTTAGTAGTGATAGAAAACCTAAAATTTATTTATAATGCCGATAAGAAAAGTGATTATAATTTGAAACATATAAGAAATTAGAAAAGTAAATCTATCTTTATGAGAGGGATGCAATTATTATTAATCACATACTATATTAAGTAACAGTCACGCATTTATGTCACAGTAATATAATATATTAGAGCAATTCAAAGTCGCATAACTCCTGATTTTCGAAAGTTTTACAAGTTTATTAATTTTGAAATTTAATTTTAAATTATTGCAGTTATGAATTTTTTTCCTAATAAATAACTTGATTTTTTTCACAAATATTATTTTCATAACTTTTTTCCTAATAAATAACTTGATTTTTTTCACAAATATTATTTTTTAGACAAGATGTTCAACCCTTTTAAGAAGGGACCATCCTTTGAATTTTGCAAGTTATAAACTATCTGCTGAATTTTCTGACTGCTGATCCTTCGTTTGGATCGATCGGCACCAATCCGTCCCGTTGTCATCACTAATAATAATTAGAAATGTATTCAATTGTTATATGTTTATGTTATATTTAATTTTGTAAAAGTAGAAGTAATTCTGGTAACGTAAGATATAAATTTGAATTATATGTAAACATTTCTTTATATAAATTTGAATTTATTATTTTGTATTTAGGAATTAAACAAAAAATATATATATTTTTCTGCTATAAATATTCTATAGTTTTATTTATATGGGTCAAACCGAAATGAACAGCAACCCGCATGGACTCGATCTGAATGGACCAAAGAGCAGGCGTGGGTTGCAATTCAAAATTTGTGGGCCAACCCAGACAAGCCCGTAAGCCCATAGTAGGTGGACTTTTTTCTTGTAGATCGTTTCCGAGCTCATATATTGACGACTGACTCGGCTCGGACTACCCAGATTGGTCAATCTCTATATTCACTTTTTTTTTTCCTACCTCCATATTCACTTTTGAGAGAGAGAGAGAGAGAGATGTGTGTATGTATGATTTAAACATGTATCACTCAAGAAAGTAATAACTAGCTCAACGTTTATTCTTGTGACATGAAGTAGCTTTATTAAACACATCCGAGAGAAAGATACATTCATTATCCATCCCACTTATATACTAGTCCAAGGTCATCTCTTGGAGGATTGAAACTAGAAAAATAGATGCCTTCCTTTCTTGCTGACCAATAACATAAACCAGTTTTAGCACATGGTTTTTTTATCCATTTTGAATTGAAAACTTCAAAGGCAACATTCTTTGAATCCCACCAGGCATAACAGAAAAACAAAGTAGAAAAAAAAACTTTCACAAAAGTGAAAATTAAAATCATTATTCGTATAAAGTGTGTGGTTTCCAAGATCATCATCTCCAGATGCACAGTGTAGCTTCATTGGTGGAGTATTTGGAGGAAGATTGTTGACAACATGAACCTCGTATTTTTTGGTAAAATGGCACTTGAGTTTTTGTGCTGAGGTTCTTGTCTCATGAAAGTTAGCAAAGCATGAGTAATACTAAAATGTATCTCATCATCGTGCAGTTCATGGTGCGTGATTCCGAAAGGGGGAAAAAAATATTATATGATTGATTTGATATAGTACATGTTATGACCCTTATATAGGTTATTTTTCATTTTTACTATTTTCCATGAAAAAATAGCCAGGTTTTGATAATTAGTTAATATTTATATGATTTGAAATTATTGACAGAAGCAAATATGTAAATCTAATTCTAGAGTTGTATATGTTCAACATTTGTGACAATTTTAAACAGAATGATTGGAAAACTATTTAATTAAAAATCTGATTCTTGAATATTTGCCCAAATTCATTGAAATATTTGTTATATTTCGAGTTCCTCAACATTTAAGGCAATCTGATTTTTTTTTTTTTTTTTGGTAGGATCAATCATATAATCTGATTCTCGAGTATCAAGTAATAATATTACGATTTCCAAAATTAATTGGAAATTACAAGCTTTAGGTAATTGTTCAGTTGTGACAATTTGAAACTGATTTATGGTACTCCAATTCTTGACCTGTGGCGTTTGATTCGTTAAGACAAAAAATAAAATAAATAGGAGCGGTCGATTAGTGAAGACAAAAAGGAATTAAGTGGGCATTAATGTTGATGAGGATTAAAGTTCGTTAGGGCATGGATTTATTTATTTCTATATATTGGCATGCATAAGAGCATCTTCAATGTATCCATGAATTGTGACTGACGTGACAATGAAATAGACGGGACTTCTAGAGAACATGCATAAATAGAAGAAGAAGTTTAAAATTTACTCTCCAATGGTTCCTTCTACATGTAAACAATTTTGATTATGTGACATTTTTTTAAAATTTAAAATAAATAACTCGTTCGCAAAATAGTTAAAATAATCTTAAATTTTCCGTTATTATAAAATATAAATGTTGTATTCTTGGACTAATATTTTTATATAACTTTATGTAGCAACAAATTTTTTTTTAATAAATTAAATTTATCAAATATGAATATATTTTTTTAAAATTATTAATCTTAAAAACAACTAGTATTTGCACCTGTGCGTTGCACGGAACAAAAAAATTGAAAATATTTTATATTCAGTAACTAAATAAATAAATATATTATTTGTTAAAAATTGGAGAGATATAATAGCAAAAACAATTGAGATTAAATATATTATAAGAAAAAAAAAATGAAAAAACTAATCAACCAACTATTCGATTTCAGATGAATAATAATCATCGTTAGATTCCTGAAATTTTTAAATTGAAACTAAATTGACCAAACATATAAGAATTGTTTTTGTAAAATTTGTACGAATATTTAAAATTAAAATAAAATTTGTATGAATATTTGTAAAATTTTATGAATACTTAAAATAAAATAAAATATATTAATTATGTCGTGTTCAGCTCCATCCATCAATTCCGATTGACTCTTGCCCAGCAATTAAACACGAATTAAATACGTTCACAATCCCAAAGAAGCAGCGAAAAAGTAGTTTTGTCATGAGCAACCTTTACTTGAGTTTTAACCCTTGATGTTGACGAAATGAAAATATATGTTTATTAAAAATTAATAATAAAATAAATAAATAGTACCACCTATGAATGACAATCGTATCCCTTTTTTTTGCACCTTTCAAAATAAAATTGTTTTTCAATTGCGTTTACCGTTTGATTACACCTTTTGCACAACAAATACAACCATTCGTTAGATTAATGAAATTAAAATAGTAAAATGTTAAATTAAAAAAAAAAATACTCCAAATATTAAAAAACGATGTCCATATGCTTTGCAACCCTCATATCAATCTTTATCCCGTCTTTCCCAACAACTTCTTCAATGACATCTACTCCAAGATCGTAAAATAAATAAAATAACATATTTGTCAAGTGCATTTTTATACATTTTTTATACCTTTAAATTAGCATATTTTGGAATATATTGAGCAAATATCTACTAATTCATGCATATTGTGTTTAAATGGGTTAATGTCCAAGTTTGAGGCTAAAAATCACAAAAGGAGTGAAGATTTTGCTGAAATTCCAAGTTTGGGGACCATTTTGTCACTTTCGGGAAGTCTTGGACGAGCTGCGCAATTAAACGAGGGACCAAATTGCAAGA
The DNA here is from genome assembly GCA_963555705.1 of Ligustrum vulgare. NCBI lineage: Eukaryota > Viridiplantae > Streptophyta > Magnoliopsida > Lamiales > Oleaceae > Ligustrum > Ligustrum vulgare. Next base: position 51,912,084 of record OY743171.1, on the reverse strand, counting down.
TTTCAAAAGTTGAAGGCCCAAAAGTACAATTTTAGAAGGACATACTTGATAGAAATATGAAAATTTGGGGACTAAATTGCTCAAGATTAAAAGATGGAGGACTTAATGACAATTATGGCAGGGACTTAGCTGCAAAATCACCCTCCAGCTGAACCACGCGAACACGTGGCTCGAACCAAGTCGCGAACTCGACTTGGACCTCAAAAAGAACTCGAGGTCAAAGTTGGCCTCGGAAATGATCGCGCGGTTATAAAACAGAAAAAAATAAAAAAAATGTCCGTGGCCGGACCGGGTCAACCCTTCGACCCGGTTCGGCTCAGAATGCTGAAGTACACGGATTCTTGCATTTTTTGGGGTTTTTGGATCAATTTGGAGTTAGTATAAATAGTTTTCATCCCCATTTTACTAGGGTTAGGTTTTATTCTTGCCCCTTTTCACTTTTCTTGTATTTTTCTTTTGATTATTGCTATTTAATTCTTGTTGTTTAATGTTTTAAGTTAAGAAATTATTGTGTTTTACTTGTTTTCCTTATTTTCAAGCTTGTTATTGTTGTTGTTTTTACCCAATGTTCAGAAAATTGGAAACCGATTTGATCCGAAAAAGGCAACGGGTCAAGGGTCAGAAGGTCCAACCGGGGTTGAACCGGTTACAATTAAAAAATTAATTAATTATTCCAGAAATCACAAAACTTTCTAAAAAATAAGTTATTTCACAAATAAATCAGTACTAGCTAATTAATTTGATTTATTATTATAGATTCATAGTTGTTAATTTATTTATTATACTATAATTTTTTATTACAAATTATACTATGATTTATTTCAAAAATTCAAGATATTTAAAAATACTTTAACCCATTAAAAAATAAAAATAATATTTAAATAACTTATTTAGGAGAGAAAATTTTAACAAATAAATAAATGATAAATAAAAATAATTTTAAAAGAAAAGTACAAAACAATTACCTAAAGAAAAGAAAAGGAAAAAAAAAAAAAAAACTAAAGCAATACAGTTATCAAAAAAGAAAAGGAAAAAAAAAAAAAAAAAAAAACTTACCACTATCTCACATCGAATGTAGATGTGTGATAGGGTTGAAAGTTCCTTCATACGTGCAAATTTTTTTTTTATAAATGACTAGCTTTTACAAGGCCTTTTCCTACTCTATTAATATCTTGGACTACCTCATCCAAAAACTTTAAACTGTTAAAGGTGAGACAAATTTTTTATTTTTTATTTTTTTTTTGGTTTAAAATTATATCTTCAATAATGGCAACTTTTTGGGTAACTAGACAATTAACACACCCTCTTGCATATGGATCATTTGCAATACACTTTTCTACAAGCAAGGTGCTAGGGTGGTAGACGGAGACTTCATAAACATAGTAACAGCCCTCCCAAGTCCTTGGCCCTTTAGCACTCCAGACACCATTGAACTCCTCAAGCTGAACAACTTCTAAAGGTTGCCCACCTATTGGATCCCCGTGAATAAATGCACGTACCGCCTGTTTTTACCATATTATTGGCATAGACATTCAGTGAGAAGCCCACAGAATACTGAAGGAGGAAGAAAAAATTTAATTAAAAAATAAAGTATTTACTTGTGCAGTAGGTGCCCAAAGGTAAAGTGTAACAGCTTCATTTGAAAAAATTGCACCAAGGGGACCTTTGTAAGAGAATAGTTCATCAAGGATACCAGGTAACTGCAAACCAGTAACACTGGTGCATTTTCCATCAGCTACACGTATAAACATATGAGTTAATGAGGCAAGTCAGGAGCTAGTTTAAATTTAAGTAGAAAAGCGAAAAGCATTATGGAACTATATCTAAGCCATGTCACTCCTTTTCGTCAAAGTCATTCTTTTTCTTTTTCCTTTTCTTTACCTGAATTAGAGAAGTCATAGCCAAGACCACTGAATTTAATTACAAGTTTCATTTAACTTGAAAAAATATCATACGAACACTGTCAAGGAATTTAAGTAGGACAGTTATTCACTATATAGAAAAATCACACACATCCTATTCGACAGAAGATCACACTACTTGAAAATGCTCAAACTGGTTCCAGATACTTGTTACCAGTGCTGCACATTAAATAGGAAACAGGCGTATTGCACTTACAGCTGACAACGGCGACAGCTAGTTGGCATTTCAGTAAACTTTTGACATCCAGAGCAGGTGGAACTCTGAAAACTTTATAATCTTCAATATGGGAAAAATTTTCAATTACCTAACAACATAAACAGCCATGAAAATACGTTATCTAGTGAACCAATTAATTTTTATTTTTTTGGTAAAATGAACCAGATAACTAAAGCTATGAGGCAGTAATATGAAAGAGAGTTACTGTTTATGTAACATAAGTATCATACATGTTCTGGAAGCCTATTAGTGCTTGCTTCAAGCTTAATTTTCACTTCATCACCTGTTTGCACAAGAGTGTTAAACTTCGATTACATCGACACTGGATAGAGTATCAGTGTTCCCAAATTAAAGCAAAATAACAATTATAGGAAGGCAAACATAACATGAAAACCTTGAATTTGATTGTTCACAACAGATAAAACTGCGTTTTTACTGCCGCACAAATAACATGAACCACCTCCAACATCCACATTCCAAGCAATTATTGATTTACTGACCCAGAATGCTTGAGAGTACAACAAGCAATCCTGCAACCGTTATACAATTTAGGCACTATAATAGCAATGTCTGCAGAATTCATTGAAATAACTCAATTTAAGGGCATTCAACCTCAAAAACAGAAACTGACAACACATTTTGTTTTCTTCAAAAGAGCATTGGTAACCAGAAAACAAGGTCTACTAGTTCTCATACCAAGATTTCCAAACATTTATTTAAAAAAAAAATAAACTTAGCATGTAAAATGTGCTTTACGGAGTGCAAAATCACAAAATGGAGGGCGTTTGACTTTCCCCTTTTGTTTATTACACACTCCTATTTTATTATATAAAATTAAAACTAGTAACCCTAACATGAAAAAATAAATAAAATAATTGACACGTGTAATTGAAAACTCCCACATATTGAGTTCTTCTCATCTTATACCAATTTGAAAATTATAAAAATTTAGTATAGACTAAATCAATGGAAACTGAATAAAATAAGAACATTACTCTATCAACCGGGGGGAAAAAAAGGAGAGAGAAACTCTGCATAAAGAATAGAGTGAAAGAGTGAGGGACCTGAATATAAGAAGTGGTGGCCCCCCTATCAATGGCCATGGCTGAGCAGCGAACTGTAGAGGAAGCACTGAATTTGTGAATATGGCGGGCACGGAGTCGTCGCCGATTAAGACTCGCCGGTAGACGTTGAGTCGGGAAGTTAATTCGCGGACATTCTGGAGTCTTGAAATTAATGGAACATGGAGTTAATGAATTGTTGGGAATTAGGACGCAACTAATCCCGCCCAGGATCGATGTGACACAAATAAATTGGACTGAGAAAATATAAATACGCAAAAATAAAATGCAAATACGAAACACAAAGATTTACGTGGTTCAGCAATTTGCCTACGTCCACGGACCCACACCAATATATTTCACTAACTCGAAATATGAGGAGTACAAAAATACTACACTGTATTTTTATCTGCCTATGCAAAGGCTATTCTCTCCAACTCACTTTTCTCCCTATTTTGTGAAATGCCTCTCTTGTGTTGCTCTCTACACAAGATCACTCTTTGTTGTGGTGGTGTATTATAAGTGAATTTTAGCCTTCTATTTATAGGCAAAATTCACAAGCATGCATGACAAATTTTCAACAAAATTAGACCACATTTTAGCTCCATGTCTTTTGTCAAAAGTTGGCTCCTTTTGACTAGCTTTTGTCTTCCAATTTCAACAAAATTAGGCCACATTTTAGCCCCATTTTTCAACAATCTCCCACTTGGGGACAAATGTGGCTTCCCCTGAGATATCTCCTTCTTGCAACTCCTTGTGAAATATGGTGTGAGTCATTTCCTTTGTCTTCACTTCAGAAGACCAATTGAAGCTGAGCACAGCTCCAATTTTTCCTTTGTTACTGTCTTGGTCATCATGTCGGCTGGGTTCTTGCTACCCTGGATCTTCTCTAGTGTTAATACTTCATCCTCTAGAAGAGACCTGATGAAGTGATAACGGAGTCCAATGTGCTTGGTTCTAGAATGAAATGCTGAATTCTTTGCCAGATGTATCGCACTCTGACTATCACTGTGCAAAACATTCTTCTCCTGACTGAATCCCAATTCTGCCAACAAACCCTGTAACCAGATCATTTCTTTGCTAGCCTCGGTTACTGCCACGTACTCTGCTTCTGTAGTGGATAGAGCAACAATCTTCTGTATCTGCGAAATCCAGCTAACTGCAGTAGTACCTACTGTGAAAACATAACCAGTAGTGCTCCTTCTGCGATCTACCTCACCAGCAAAATCTGCATCTACAAAACCTTGTAGAGCCACCTCGCCTCGTCCAAAGCATAAGCATCTATCAGTAGTTCCCCGTAGATATCTTAATATCCACTTTACTGCTTCCCAATGCTGCTTTCCTGGATTTGCCATAAACCTGCTCACAACTCCCACTGCATGAGCAATATCTGGTCTGGTACAAACCATGGCATACATCAAACTTCCAATGGCTGAGGCATATGGTATTTTAGCCATGAAGTTTATCTCGTCCTCTGTCTTAGGACTCTGATCACTAGATAGACGGAAGTGATTAGCTAGTGGCGTGCTGACAGCCTTCGCACTGCACATGTTAAATCTCTGCAGGACTTGACTAATGTACTTGGCCTGAGATAACTGCAAGATACCCTTCTGCTTATCTCTGGAAATCCTCATTCCGAGAATCTGCTTCGCTGCACCCAAGTCCTTCATTTCGAATTCTGCTGACAGCTGCATCTTTAACTTCTTGATTTCGTCCATATCTGAGCCTGCTACTAACATATCATCGACATAAAGTAGCAAAATTATATAACTGGACTCGAATCTCCTGAAGTAGCAACAATGGTCAGCATTACATTTGAAGTAGCCATTTTTCTGCATAAATCCGTCGAACTTCTTGTACCACTGTCTCGGGGCTTGCTTTAAGCCATACAGGCTCTTCTTCAATTTGCAAACGAGCTTCTCCTTTCCTTTGACTGAGAAGCCTTCTGGCTGCTGCATATATATTTCCTCCTCAAGGTCACCATGGAGGAAAGCAGTTTTTACATCTAACTGCTCCAAGTGCAAACCCTCTGCTGCAACAATACTCAAGACTGATCTGATTGTTGTCAGCTTCACAACTGGCGAAAATATTTCCGTGTAGTCAATTCCTTCTTTCTGCTGGAAACCTTTGACCACCAACCTCGCCTTGTATCTCTTTGATCCATCATGTTCCTCCTTGATTCTGTACACCCACTTATTGTGTAGAGCTCTCTTTCCTGTAGGTAACTCGGCTAGTTCCCACGTCTGGTTAGAGATGAGAGACTTTATCTCATCTTTCATTGCAAGCTCCCACTTGCCAGAATCACCGACCTGACATGCCTCATGATAGCATTCAGGTTCACCTGCATCAGTAAGTAACATGTAGCTCATGTACTTTCTATTTGGAACATGAGGTCTGGTTAACCTTCTAAGAACAGGGACTGGAGACTGTGATGCATCAGTCTCTAGAACAGGCTCCTGTAACTGCAGATCCTCCTCTGTCTGCTGCGACGTACTACTTTCTGGAGCATCATCCAACTCAACATACGTTGGATCATCATGTACTGTGTCATCGGACTGCACTGCATTTCTGTCCTTGTACATAACCTTCTCGTTGAATATGACATCCCTGCTTCTGATGACCTTTCTGTTCTGGTCATCCCATAAGCGGTAGCCGAACTCATCTCCGCCATATCCAATGAATGTGCACTTTAGTGATTTGGGGTCTAGCTTGCCCCTTGCCTGATCACTAATATGTGCATATGCGACACATCCAAAAACTTTCAAGTGGGAAAGTTTTATTTCTTTTCCGCTCCATACTTCCTCCGGTATCCTGTACTCCAACGGTACCGAGGGTCCTCGATTGATCAAGTACACCGCTGTGTTGACTGCTTCTGCCCAAAACTGTTTGGGCAAGCCTGCATGTAACCTCATGCTTCTGGCTCTCTCTGTTAATGTCCGGTTCATACGTTCTGCAACTCCATTTTGCTGTGGAGTCCCTGGCAACGTCCTCTCCATTTTGATGCCATTCTGGTAACAGAACTTCTTGAACGCCATATCCGTATATTCTCCTCCGTTGTCGGACCTCAGCTTCTTTACTCGCAATCCTGTTTCATTTTCCACCATGGCTTTCCACTTCTTGAACACATCGAATACTTCGGACTTGTGTCTTAAGAAATAAACCCACACTTTTCTCGAGTGGTCATCAATGAAAGTCACAAAGTATGACTTTCCGCCAATAGATGAAACTGCGGTTGGTCCCCAAACGTCTGTGTGGACTAACTCAAGCTTCTCTCGCTTCCGAGTTCTACCACTAGTGTTGAAACTCACCCTGGTCTGCTTCCCAAAGATGCAACTCTCGCATAAGTCTATATCAGTAGACTGAAGCTCTGGTAGTTTCCCCTTTGCATGCATATACTTGAGTCCCTTCTGACTCATATGCCCAAGTCTCTGGTGCCACAAGTTTGAGCCCTCCTTGCTTTCAGCAACTGCAATTGTCACACAAGCATCCGCCGTTGTGTAGAGGGTGCCAGTATCCTTGCCTCGAGCGATAATCATGGCGCCCTTGGTGATCTTCCAGTTATCACCCGAGAAGGTGGTGACATGTCCTTCTCCCGACAATTGCTTGACGGAGATCAAGTTCTTCCTCAATTCTGGAATATGTCTCACGTCCTTCAGCTTCCACACAGATCCATTGATCTTGATCTGTACATCACCCTTTCCGACCACGTCACACGGTTGATCATTACCGAGATAGACTCTACCAAAATCACCCCGCGTATAGTTTACAAAAAACTCCTTGTTTGAGGTAGCATGAAAAGATGCTCCGGAATCAATCACCCAGTATTCCGTTTTTCTCTCCAAAGAGCATATCAAAGCATCGTCCGCTTCCTCTTCCACAACATTGACTTCTGTCCTGTCCTCCTTTTCTTTTGGAGGTGCTGTGCACTGGTTTTTGTAATGACCGATCTTGCCACACTTCCAACATTCCACAACCTTTGTCTTGTTGGAATTGTTTGGATTTCTGGACCTCGATCTGCCACTTCTGAATTTGCCGTTACCCCGCCCATTTCCTCTGTTGGAACTCCTGCCTCTGCTTTCCACGTTCAACGCCGATCCTGAAGTTGAGACACCTTCTGACTGTCGTCTGATCTCCTCCGTTAAGATCATGCTTACGACATCATCGAACTTCAATTTTGACTTTCCAGTAGAGCCACTAATTGCTGTGACTGTACCATTCCAGCTGTCTGGCAACTGCCCAAAAATTAACAGAGCTCGAACTTCATCACTAAAAGTGATTTCGACTGTGTTTAGCTGGTCCGTCACTTCATTGAATTCATTTAGGTGCTCCCCAAATCTTCCGCCTTCGGCCATCTTCATATTGAACAGCTTTTTAATTAAGTGGACTTTATTTGCTGCAGATGGCTGTTCATACATGCTAGAAAGGGCTGCCATGAGAGACTCTGTCGTCTTCTCATTTTTTATGTTGAAGGCCACTGACTTTGACAACGTCAGCCTGATTGTGCCGAGTGCTTTTCGATCAAGCAACTCCCAATCCCCCTGGCTTATATCTTCTGGCTTTTCTTTTAGTGGCTTGTATAGATCCTTCTGGTACAGATAGTCCTCCATTTGCATTTTCCAAAATCCAAAATTTGAACCATCAAATTTGTCAATTTTGGATATTTTCTCATCTGTCGACATTGCTCCCACTCGATCACAAAACAGTCTAAAGAAATCTTTTCTGATGTGGAAGATCAGTCAAAGCTGCAACCACAGAGCATACTAAGAATTTCAAAAGATTTTAATGAGCCAAAGCTCTGATACCAATTGTTGGGAATTAGGACGCAACTAATCCCGCCCAGGATCGATGTGACACAAATAAATTGGACTGAGAAAATATAAATACGCAAAAATAAAATGCAAATACGAAACACAAAGATTTACGTGGTTCAGCAATTTGCCTACGTCCACGGACCCACACCAATATATTTCACTAACTCGAAATATGAGGAGTACAAAAATACTACACTGTATTTTTATCTGCCTATGCAAAGGCTATTCTCTCCAACTCACTTTTCTCCCTATTTTGTGAAATGCCTCTCTTGTGTTGCTCTCTACACAAGATCACTCTTTGTTGTGGTGGTGTATTATAAGTGAATTTTAGCCTTCTATTTATAGGCAAAATTCACAAGCATGCATGACAAATTTTCAACAAAATTAGACCACATTTTAGCTCCATGTCTTTTGTCAAAAGTTGGCTCCTTTTGACTAGCTTTTGTCTTCCAATTTCAACAAAATTAGGCCACATTTTAGCCCCATTTTTCAACATGAATGCCATAGAGACATGTCAAACTACAGTTATTTCAGTTAAGAATGGCTCCCTCTTTCTGAGTTTTCAGTTTGATATTAGCTTCTCAGATCCCCATCACTAGATCTTTCACCTTTTCTCATTTCTTTTGATGTTATTTATACTATAGACCACTCAATTACTTGCCAAACATCAATTAGGCCCTTGAACTACTTGCTTAAATTACACTCCAGTTTGATGGAGAAGCATACTTTTGGTAAATAAAATAAAATAAACTAAACATTTGTTTGGTAAACAAAATAAATTAAGTATCCGTTTGATAAATAAAATAAACTAGTTTATAAATCAATTTATAAGTTATACAATTTCTCAAATCACTTTTTAACCACACATAATTTCTCTCTTTAATTTTCAGCTACTCAAAATCATAAATAAATCCATTTATAAACCAAATAGTGTTATTACTTTTTAACCACAAATATTTTCTTTTTCCAATTTTCAATTACTACTCCCTCCGTCCCAAAAAGATAGTCCTATATACTATTTCTGTCTGTCCCAAAAAGATAATTTTTTTTTCATATTGAACATGTATTAAATTTTTTTCATTTTCATATATACTCTTATTTAATATGTATTGGTACAATACACATCAACTACTAACTATTGAATTTTCAATATTTTTACGAAGTAAGTCTACTTAAAACAATAAATAAGGGATAAAGGGTATAAATGGAAAAATTGATAAAATTTAAAATCCTAATTATACTAATTACTATTTCTTAATCCGTGTGAAAATAATTATAGGACTATCTTTTTGGGACGGAGGGAATACTTTTTACATCAAAATCACAAATAAACCAGTTTATAAATCAAACAGTATTATCAAACAAAATTCAGATTTTTATCCTATTTTAATAAAAGTTAATAAAATGTATTATTGAAAAATTATGGATCACACAAAATATGTGATTGATATTAATTATTGATTTTGATTTAATTTTTTGCCAAACGGGGGCACTTCTCAAACTTTTTGTAAATTTTTCTATTTGGTTCTTCATTGAAATGATTCACCACTTGAATTAGGTCTATATTGTGTTTTTGCGTTGTTGGAAACTCGAGTTGGCTCATTGAGACAAACCTTTATTCTCTAATTCCATCATCAGTTGAAACTTTGGCTTAGTCCTGAATACTAAATTGACCCGGTGATAGTTACATTTTAATTTTTTTTTCATAGGGTCCGTCAAAATATTCTATTTGACATGATTAAAATAGTTTTTTTTAGAAGAAACTTGTCTAAGCATAAGCAATCCAAACCAAAGCAGTCCAGTATTGAAATGAAAATATGGAAGTTTCGTGGTATATATATCATTATCTATTTAATCTTCCGTTTGAGTTATTTGGGAAAAATGAGTTTTAGAACAATGATTTTATGGATAATGGGTTTCCAAAATGTAGGAAATTTTTTTAGATTTACGCGCAATCAGAGGTGAATTCAAGAAGTCAATCTAGTACGAGCAGCCGAATAGCCCTCCAAGAGCTGGATTCAGTCCTGCATACAATATAATTTAATTGTATGAATGTATGGTTAAAAAGAGTTTATCAATGGATAACAAACATGAGCTTAATTTTAATATATAACTATTTCACTCAATTGAAAGAAATGATTTTCTGATTCTCATTGTTCCAAAAAAATTGCTCAACTAATTTCTTTCACAATAAAATATTATCCTCATAATTTTCTGTAACTGGAATATTCTTCTGCCATTTCTTTTGGGAATCCGAGTCAAATAATCATAGTTCTCTGGGACCGGGAGAGAGAGCCGTGCCTTCAAATTGTGATGACATTAGACAGTTTAATCTCAGTATGATCAATATCATCATTGGATTCTGCAGCCAACTTCACGAGCTTAAGAAGACTTCCAGTTGCCAAAATTGCCTTAGAATTTATGTCATGCAATGATCTTGCATACAGAGACCTACTTGCAGCACATGCAGCTTCATACAATTCCTTATCCTTGTCAGGACTCATTAAACAGTGTCCTAAAATCCTTAAAACTGGTTGCAGAAGCTCCCATGGCAGACTAATCCTACCCTTTTTCACTTCATTTTTCTTTTCTAAATTTTCACCTTCGATTTCTTTCCCTTCTGATGAACCGGGGGATTCGAGTTCTGTCCCTTCGTGACCAGACCATATTCTGCAAAATTCACAAAAATCAATCTTGGAACCCACTGGGATATTCGAAATCTTGCTGTAGTATAATTCCAATGCGACGCCGACGATTCTGGCTCTCCGAGTAGACCGAACAGTGCCGTGGGGATCTAAACTTGGAGAAATCACGGCCAAATTCAATTCCGTTGCGCTGTTTTTGGATGTTTGTTTGGTTTCATGGTAAATGCTGGAGTGAGAGAGATCAGGAATACTCACAGTCACGGAATGGCCGTTGCGGGAGGTGTTTTCGTGGGCGTAGAGAGCCAAAAGAACGGCTTCAAAACCGGCGAGAGGCTTATGGAGGGTGACACGTGAGAGATACTCCCCGGCAATGATTGGAAGAAACCTGAGGACTACTAAGTGGAGATCAGGCTGGGAGGTTTGGAATGTATCGTACAGCCAACGACACAGGTCGTCATCACCTGCGCCGGAATCTGGTTGGCGAAGCCGCCGTGAGATTTGATCAGCTGTTTCGTGGTCATGGAGGAGAGAGAAAGCAGGGGTTTCGGATTTAGAGAGAGAAGGTGGAATTGATTGGAGGATTGAGGAGAGAGCTTCAATCGCTATGTGGGCTTGGCTGTATGAATCTTGCCATGTGATGTGCTGCTTGTTCGGGGTGGTTGAATTTTCCGGCGAGGTGGTCGTATCACTGGTGGCGTCGATGGACATAGTGTGCGTCTATGAGAAAGAGAAGTGGCTGGATGAGAAAGAGAGCTCTCTGAAAATGGCAAGATTAGAATGTCAGCTAAGGAGAAATTGATGGAGTAAAATGTGGATCATCCTTATGAAGTTCTTTTTGGAAACAAATTCGTAGCTAATTCAAAATTATATTGATTTTTTTTTCTTCCCGAAATTTATTTATAAACCTTGTACTTTGTCTTGATCCATTTCATAGCAGTCACCATTTTCTTTAATAAATTTCCTTAATTAGTTTTTAACTGTACAGATTTCGATTTGTATAGCTTTATCAAAGATATGATTATTTGATAAAATTTGTTTATAAATTTTAATTGCGACTATGATTGGAAATAAATTTTAAGAAATGAAAAAAAAAAAAAATCATGTATAGCCACCTCCCAAAAAATATTTCATAAAATACTCTGACTGTAAAAAATCATTATATAACAGAATAATGAGATTTTTATGCCAAATTTACTTACCTGTAATATTTCCTTATTTCAATTTCGTAACTGCAATTCAAGTTCGTGCAAACATCACGGATTTCATTCAGTTTGGTAAAATTGGTTATAAACGATTATATGACAATATTTCATTAGATAATTGTTTTGAAAAGTTAACAGTTTCGTTTGGTTAAAAAAAATCGTCATTCATTTTTTACTTTTAAAAAAATGGACCAATGAAATATTGTCAAGTCGCTATTTATAAATAATATTTATAAACAACCGTTTATAAACGATTTACCAAACAAAGGTTAATTCTATGAAATTTGAAATTTGGTGTGGATTATGTGACAAATAAAACATTTTCTTTCATCTAATACTGTAACAAATTGAAATCAGTATAGAAGCTCTTACAAAAAAGGTGTAGCCTACACTTTAGAGACCTCCACCTACCTTATCCTATCCTGAATCTTGGTGAATGATGTAAATCGTAAGATATGACTTCAAGAGTGAAGGGTGGGAGGATTGCCTTTTGATTTCGCTTACCAGGGGTCTCATCCATATTTTAAGATCCGAATCCTCGCCACTGCAATTGCAAGTTAGGCTAGAGACCTTCCATCTCCCAATTTCACCACTTGGAGATGTGCTCTGGTAGCAACGCTGTTTCAAAGTTGACGTTGGGTTGTTTGACGCGGTTTCTAATTTCGTTTTGTGTGTGTGTGTGTGTTATTCCACACATTACATGGAAAATTACAGTTAACTTGGTCCAAATTCTAGAGCATTATAAAAAAAAAACCCATCACTCATTCAAAAATTTAGTACATTTTATTTCACCTTCAAATATGTTGTCAAAACAATCTCGTTTAATCCGTTCACCAAGTTCCGTTGGCTCTGTCAATTAACTCAAGAACCCCACTTGATTTATTGGAACGAAGCATCATTCCAATGTCTTGAAACCCATTCAAACTCCAGTGATAAAAAAGAGTGATACAGTGATAGTACTCTAGAGGGTGGGCTGGGTTGCAGTGACGGTTGCGCAGTCAGTTAAGACGGCGAAGAAGCCTCGGAAAAGTATCTTTACATTTAGCCTCCGTTCGGTAAATGTACTATTTTGGTTTATAAACCACACAATTTTTCAAATTACTTTTTAATCAGACACATTTTCTCTCTCCAATTTTCAACCACTTCTTTTTAATTACCTCAAAATCATAAATAAATCAGTTTATAAACCAAACAGTGTTACCACACCAAGCCGTGAGAAGGAAGAAGATTAAATGAAAGAATGGAGCGAAGCTTTTGCCTTGTGCAAGAAGATAATTCCTTGGAACGAAGGTAGATACATGTATGGGTAAGTATAATTTTCTTCCCAGTTTCTTCATTCTTGTTAAACTTGCACATTGAAATTTATATCTCAATTTGTTGATTTTAAATATTTTTAAATTGAAAGTATGGTAACAAATAATTTCATAATTTTGTTCAGTTATCTTCAAGCACTTTGCTCAACTGGATGTAGCACTACTCATTTATTTACGGATCTTTTTATTTTTATAATTTCTTTTTCTTGGTCACGTGCTTATTTATTTTAATCCAATAGAAAATTATGCCATGTCAGTTCTGCCATCAATCGAGGCGAGCAATGTGCATGTTTTTAGTGTGTCCAAATGATAAATTAGCAATTAATGTGCCTCATGGTGCTCATACGAACCATTAACGTGACATTATACATCATTTAAGTTTCTCGGTGTGATGTGCAGTATAATATAGACAAAGGAATTTTTCTCATTTACTGATGAATCGAATTAGAATATGAGCATTCAAACACTTTTTGGTTTCCATTCTTTACATAATCAATCACTTTCTCGGTGAAAAATCATAACTAAAGTCGAGACCAACTCTTGAGAAAATTGAACTAAACCCTACTTTTAAAATCACATATTCATCATTTTTAACAATTTTTACTACAAATATGATTTTTAATCCTCATTAATAGGGGCTAAATTTTATTTTGGTATTAACTAGCAAATCTCATAATTTTCCCTAACGGTCCAATGAGTGTCCCTCATTGAGATTTTGATAGATGGGCTTTGCTCTCCAAACCTTCACCCATAAGAGATGAGGAAATCACAAGGAGGCTAGATTTTAAAAATCACAATTCAAATATGAGACCAAACATAAATAATTTCAATTCAGGTTGTATTTAGGAGTAATATAATTAATCAATAAATTTAAATTATTTAAAATTATTTTCCATACCTATATCTAAACCCTAATTAATCCCTACATATTAGACTTCCAATTCAAGTCTGAAACAGATCGCCATTTAGAGAGAGTCAGAGCCCTACCCTCGCCAACGCTGATGCCGGTTCCACCCTAACCCCACCCCATGAACCTAACTCCCACCACTCCTGCCTCCATTCAACTCTCCCATTTTCACTCACAACACAATTTCGAGTCCCCCCCGACAACAGCCCTCCCAACACCTCAACCCACCCACTCTGGTGAATATTCCAATCACAACCAAGGTGAGATGTTGTCGATGTACATGACCTAGCAGCGCACATCGCCCCTATTATTAGAAGCAACGACCGTATCCACTTTGTGCGCTATTTCAGCTCATCACATCGACGCCAGTGTGTTTGACCTAGTGGTGCACATCACTCATATGGTGTTTTCTTCTGGTGGAGGCGACGGAGGCCGATGCTGCAAAGGTGGTGGCGGTATTTTCAGAGATATTGTGGTGGTGTGGTTGACGAAATTTGGTATTTGAAGGCGGAGGTGGTGTGCGGTTTTATGTAGTAGCGGCTGCAGATTGAGGGGGATACTTAGGGATGCCGCAGGGTTTTGAACTTTTGATAAATGTGACATTCAGGTATCAGGTCTTAGGTTTTAGGTCACACACATTCAATTCCTCAGGTCACACGTTTATTTTCAGGTTACACACAATTCTCCTAGTCACACATTTAATTCTTCAGGTCACATGTTCATTTTCAGGTCACAAACATTCAATTCCCCTCGTCACACATTCAATTCTTCAGGTCACATGTTCAGTTTCAGAAGTTACATGTAATAGTGTTCATTAGAGATGATGGTGGCCATGGTGGCAGCAGTGGTGGTGTGTCAAAGATTGTTTGGTGGAGGAACATCGGAGAGTGATTATGAATGGTGATTGTTATGCGCGTCGGAGATTGTGTGTGGTGGTGGTGGTGGTTCTTAGGAGTCGGTGGTGGTGGTGGTGGTGGTGGTGGTTCGTCGGAGATGGCAATGGCACGTCGGAATCTCGGTGTTGTGCAATGGGTCCGACTTGAATAGATTTTCACAAAATTCATAAGAATCTCATTAAAAATGGTGAACTTAATCCACACATTTAAAAATGTATTTATTAATAAAAAATTTATAAATTCACGAGTGATTGAGGATACCGAAATTTTAAAGGATTTCATAGAAATTACATTAAAATCTTGATTGGGGTCAAACTAGAATTCACGACTTTTATTAAAAATCCAGAATATCTAAATTTAGGACATCTAAAAACTTGGAACGGTTTTTAGAATATTCCTACAAAATCGCAATCATGGCACTAATCATTTCAAATTGCCATAATCTCGTAAGAGAATAGACTCACCAAACAAGTCTCTGTTTCCTATTTAAGGAGGTGAAACCATTATTATTTATTGAAGCAAGTAAATATCGTTTCTGGAAAAATGGGTAATATCACAGCTAAAAACATGATACTATGTCTTTTCTTATTAGCCAAACTTCTCCAAACGATGTCATGTCACATTACAGTTAGATATGAGATTCACGTTGTCAACAATCTTCCCGATACTCTAAGGTTGCACTGTGCGTCTGGAGATGATGATTTAGGGTTTCATAACCTCAAACCAAGGGATGATTTTAATTGGCATTTCTGTGAGAGCTACCTCGGCAGAACTTTGTTCTTCTGCCATTTATATTGGGGTTCAAAGGATGTAGCTTTTGATGTTTTCAAGTCGAACAAGAGTAATTGCCCTGGAGGCGCATGCTATTATGAAGCGAAGACCGATGGTATTTATTTCTCCGGATACTATCCTCCGAAAGCTTTAGTGAAAATACACGATTGGTGAATGATCTGATTGTCTCAGTATTACAGTATTTGTTAAACAAAATTTAAAAAAAAAATAAAAAAAAAATTCATAAGATTGAATGTTGTTGATGCTGTTATGTTCAGGTAGCTATTGAATGCCAATTTGAATGAATAAATAGAATTAATTAAACAGAAATAACAATTCTATATCTTCAAAATTTGTATGTTTAAGACTTGATTTTCTCTATTTTCCAAGGTCTCTAGCAATTATTTTACAAGAAATCGTTACTATTAAGTTAAATACATCGAAGAAACTAGAGGTTATAACTTTAATCTTTATTGAAAAGAGAATCAATAGCAGAGATATCACAATCAAAAAATTTTGTCTAAACAAATTTTTTTGACATTAACTAATAAAATTCATGTTGTGATGAGCTCATGTGTTAGCAACTTCAGCTACATCTCATTGATTATAAATATTCACATTTTCTGAGATAATTAATACTAGTATTACACTTATGCGTTGTACGAAAAAATAATATGAATGATTTTACTGTAAATATCATTTCAAAATAAGAAAAAAAAAGTTTGAACAGACAATTTGCTTTGATTAATGATTAAAACTGTCAATAAATGCTCAAAATAGAAATGAATTAGAATTATCATAAATTTTGAAAAATCTCTTTAAATACTATGCCCCTGTTCGAGACCCAATACTTCAAAATAATGTGGTTTGTAATAGTAAATTTTAGATTATATAATTCAAGATCCGATTCTCGAGTATCAAGTAATTATATTACGATTTCCAAAACTAATTGGAAATTAACAAGCTTTAGGGAATTGTTCACTAGTTTTTACAATTTGAAGCTGATTGATGGGAACAATCATATAACACCGATCGGAAAATTGTTTCCAAACCACTTTTTATTCATATACATCTCATCAAATAACTTTTCAACCACATATTTTACTTCGAAAATATTATATTTTTTGTTTATAAATAAAAAAAACATTTACCAAACGGAGTTCAAAACTTGATTCTTGAATATCAAGTAATTAGATTATGATTATCAAAATTCATTAAAATATTAGTTATATTATGGAATTCCTCAACACTTATGAATAATTAAAAATTTGATATATAGGAGGAACTAATTAATTCAGAACTTGATTGACGGATATCAAGTAATCAGATTAGAATTTCCAAAATTCGTCTAAGAATTAAATAGGTTTAGGAATTGTTCTGCATTTGTGACAATTTGAGATTCATGATTGATAGGAACAACCGTATAATTTAAATCTGATTATTGATTTTGAATATCAAGTAATAATATTTTGATAGCCAAAATCCATTGAAATATTAGATGGATTTCTTAGGGAGTTCTTCAATATTTTGGACAATTTCAAATTGATTAGAAGAATGTTAACTTATTTAAGTTGGTACTTTCCATTTTCTTACAAGTTTGTAATTTAAGTAAATTTAATTTAATTACTAAATATTAATAATTTATTAAGTTTAATTAAATTACTTAATTATTTCTTGAACGTAATATTATTTTTATCTCCTATATGTTTATGATAATTATTTAATATTGGAGATAATGTTTGTTGCTTATTTTTTATGATAAGAATCAAGAAATATTGATCAAGAAATATTGTGATAATATTTTGATTGACCGAGTATCTTGATGACCGAAGATCATGATTCTATTCTTGGTGTCCAAGTTTGATTCTATGGTAAGATTCTGGAATTTACAATTAACTTACATTATCGTCACTTATGGTAAGCTTGTTAAATTTATTATTATCTTACCTTATCTTCCCTTATGGTAAGATTCTTGAATTATATTACCTTATCTCTGATTATTCTTGATTTAATTGTAGGGAATAAATATTTGGTGCAAGAAGGATTCTTGATGGACAAGCAATCTGATTGCACATAGATAAGGAAAACTTGGACGATTTTCTTAGACGAAGTTTAGAAATCAAAAATTTGTGTGGTGCACTAAATATACACAGTTTCTACATTATTGTAACTTCGGTTCTCCGGGAGGAGTTTATCAATCACTGAGAGAAGAAAAGACTTTCAACCTAAAGATCAAACGGGAGGTTTGGATCAAGATCGAACAGGAGTTCGAGTTTGTTGAAGATCGTTGCAGTTTCAAAGAAAGTTACTGAAGAGTGATGGGACGCTAGCTCATATTACACGCTATAGAAGAATAAAGGAGTGATTTATTTCTTGGGTGTTTGATAAATCTATGCGTAAATTTATCTTGTAACTTAGATTGATCTGTGTAAAAACTTTTCTTAAAATAGTAATTGATTTTTGTCCGCAGGGTGCAGGCACGTGGATTTTTCCTGTTAGGATTTTTCTCACGTTAAGTTCAAATATTTTGTTCTTGTCTCTTTACAATTTTGCATCATTTATACTGTTTGTTTACGTTTTACAATCCAGACAAATTTGCATAGACAAGATTCATCTAGTCTTGCGCTAAAACAAGTCTTAACAATTCACTGTTAATTTGTTGCTATCCAGACATATCTGTGACAGTCTGTTCGTTTAAATATAAAATTTAGACAACTTTAATTTTCAAAGAATAACTATATAATCTAAAACCATATGCTTGAATATCAAATAGTTAGATTATGATTGCTAGTTGAGTTCCAAGAAATTATTTGTAGTAAAACCAGGTTTTTAAGTTTTAAAAAAAAAAAAAAAAAAATTATTTCCGATGGGAAAATCCGTTGGCAAAATGTCATTTTGTGTCGGAAATGCCTTTTTCCCGAACGGACTTCACACCATCGGAAATATGTCGGAGAAACTCTAGTCGGTAATTCTTTCCGACAAAAAATTACATCCATTAGAAATTTTCGACGACATTTCAAAGTCGTAAAAAAAATTCTGATGCTTTAATTCCATCGAAAAGTTCCGACGGCCATGAATTCCGTCGGAAATGTCCGACGAAATTTCCTAAGAATAGACTCCCACTGGAAATTTCCCAAAAAAAAAAAAATTATTAAGTACCCACCCGGCCCTGTCCATCCCCCAGACCAGACTAACCTAACCCCCGAAACGCTTCTTGTAGATTAATTGTTTTTTTCAAAGTGTGTAGTTTGAGTTTCGAATCCTCGATTAAAAGGTCGTGAAGAATCAACACAATCAATTGACCAATTGAGTTTTTGTGAATGAGTTTGTTTTCATAAATATATATTAGTTATTTCTGTTAGTAATATGATTTTTTTTTTTTTTTGAATAAAAGTAATATGGTTATAATTTGTAAAAATATGTTATTCTTTTCCTTCTTTTTTTTTTTTTTTTTGACAATTAATTGGGCAATTATATTAGAAACAAAATACAACTTTATGAAATAAAACCTAAAATTATGTTAGAATTTGTAAAATACGCTAGTCATTTATTTTTATTTTATTTTTTGCAATTAAATGGGTTGCTAGCTATCCAATTGTCCTGAATTATAATACCATTTAAAA
Source organism: Ligustrum vulgare (assembly GCA_963555705.1). Classification (NCBI taxonomy): domain Eukaryota; kingdom Viridiplantae; phylum Streptophyta; class Magnoliopsida; order Lamiales; family Oleaceae; genus Ligustrum; species Ligustrum vulgare. Next base: position 51,892,716 of record OY743171.1, on the reverse strand, counting down.
TAACCATTTATTACCAAAATTATTTATTTCAAAGCAGATTTACTATTCGATCTATCTTGAAACAGTAATATAATAGAGTAAATAAATATTGTTTTACTCCTTGTAAAAAAAATGATTTTGTCATTTATTAACACGATTTTCTATGTAGAAATTTATTTAATACTATTGAATATTTGTAATAATGAATTTCTAGTTATAATTTTTTTTTTTAGGTGAATTTCTAGTTATAAATTATTTAATAATATATGTAGAATAATAAGTGTAAACTGCAATTATCTATTATATATAAAAATATTTTTAATTTCTTTAAATTGTTAATTTTCCGACGGAGATTTTAGTTTCCGAAGGAAATTTCCGACAAAAACTACATTCCGTCGGAAATTTCCGATGGTACCGACTGTCGTCAAAAAATATCCGTCGCAGAAGGCCTGTTTTCTAGTAGTGATAGAAAACCTAAAATTTATTTATAATGCCGATAAGAAAAGTGATATATAATTTAAAACATATAAGAAATTAGAAAAGTAAATCTATCTTTATGAGAGGGATGCAATTGTTATTAATCACATACTATATTAAGTAACAATCACGCATTTATGTCACAGTAATATAATATATTAGAGCAATTCAAAGTCGCGTAACTCCTGATTTTCGAAAGTTTTACAATTTTATTAATTTTGAAATTTTATTTTAAACTATTGCAGTTATGAATTTTTTCCTAATAAATAACTTGATTTTTTCACAAATATTATTTTTTAGACAAGATGTTCAACCCTTTTAAGAAGGGACCATCCTTTGAATTTACAAACTATCCGCTGAATTTTTCGATTGCTGATCCTTCGTTTGGATCGATCGACACCAATCCGTCCCGCTGTCATCACTAGTAATAATTAGAAATGTATTTAATTGTTATTTGTTTATGTTATATTTAATTTTGCAAAAGTAGAAGTAATTCTGGTAACGTAAGATATAAATTTGAATTCTATGTAAACATTTCTTTATATAAATTTAAATTTATTATTTTGTATTTAGGAATTAAAAAAAATATATATATTTTTTTTTTCTATAAATATTATATAGTTTTATTCATACGGAACCGAAATGAACAGCAACCTGCATGGACTCGATCCGAATGGACCAGAGAGCATGCATGAGTTGCAATTCAAAATTTGTGGGCCAACCCAGACAAGCCCGTAAGCCCACAGTAGGTGGACTTTTTTCTTGCAGGTCGTTACCGAGCTCATATATTGACGACTGACTCGGCTCGAACCACCGAGATTAGTCAATCTCCATATTCACTTTTTTTTTCCTACCTCCATATTCACTTTTGAGAGAGAGAGAGAGAGAGAGAGAGAGAGAGAGAGAGAGAGAGAGAGAGAGAGAGAGAGAGAGATGTGTGTGTGTGTGTGTGTGATTTAAACATGTATCAGTCAAGAAAGTAATAACTAGCTCAACGTTTATTCTTGTGACATGAAGTTGCTTTATTGAACACATCCGAGAGAAAGATACTTTCATTATCCATCCCACTTATATACTAGTCCCAGGTCATCTCTTGGAGGATTGAAACTAGAAAAATAGATGCCTTCCTTTCTTGCTGACCAATAACATAAACCAGTTTTAGCACATGGTTTTTTTATCCATTTTGAATTGAAAACTTCAAAGGCAACATTCTTTGAATCCTACCAGGCATGACTGAAAAACAAAGTAAAAAAAAAAACTTTCACAAAAGTGAAAATTAAAATCATTATTCGTATAAAGTGTGTGGTTTCCAAGATCATCATCTCCAGATGCACAGTGTAGCTTCATTGGTGGAGTATTTGGAGGAAGATTGTTGACAACATGAACCTCGTATTTTTTGGGTAAAATGGCACTTGAGTTTTTGTGGTGAGGTTCTTGTCTCACGAAAGTTAGCAAAGCATATGAGTAATACTAAAATGTATCTCATCATCGTGCAGTTTGTAACATAGTGAACGCAAATGAACCATTCTTTTCTTTTCTTGGCTAGCAGATAAGTTATGCCCAGCATAACATAATTCTTTATCTCAAAAGAGATATTCTTTTCTCATGCAATTAAGCATAAAATCACACAAATCCACATAACACATGCAATTATAATATAAATCAATTAGTGGGTGCGAGTCTACCTTAAATCTGACGAGTGCAAAGTTGAGCGGGAAACGACTTAAATCCTTTAAATCTTCGTACGCTTCATCTAGCCAATAAGTTACATTAGTCTTTTGAAATTTATAGTTTAAACTCGATAATTTACAATTTGAGGACTGAAATTGATGATTTGAAAGTTGAGGGACTAAAATGAATACTTTTGAAAGTTCGGGGACTAAAATGAATACTTTGAAAGTTGAGGGACTAAAATGTAAATTTTCAAAAGTTGAGTTGAAGCTCAAAACGAATATTAAACTATAGGGCTGAAATAATTGATTTTTAAAATGAAGGGCTGATTAAAACTCATTTAAAAACTTAAGGGCTGAAATTGATGATTTTAAAAACATAGGGACTTATTAAAATCATTTTGAAAACTTAGGGACTCAAATGCAAATTCTGGAAAATCACAAATAATAAAACAAAACATTTTCTCTCTCTGTTTTCATTGTCCCAGAACTTTAGAGAGAGAGAGAGAACGAGGGCGGAGACAGAGAGGTGTAAATCCGTCCTTCGACGGGCGAATCCGCCGGCGTAACACCGGATCAAGGTGGCGGTGAGCGGCGGCGGTCAGAGTATGGTGCGAGTGTGAGGAAAATAGAAATGTTTTGGGTGATTTGATGTGCAAAACCGAGGCAATTAACGAGGCTCAAAGTCCGATCTTAGCTGCGATTTGGATCTTCACCGGCGCAAGTCCGGCGGTTGAGGTAGGTAAGTGTTTGGGTTAAGTCTATTTCTGGGTTTCTTGAGTTTTTCATTGGGTTTGGGTTATGGATTTGGTTGAGGTTGTGCAGAGGAGGCGATGGGTTGTGCGACGGTGTTGCGGTGGAAATGGGTGGTGGCTGCGTTGGTGTTGATTGATGATAATGGTTTGTGGATGGTGCTGCAGGTGGTGATTCTGGTTGGAAATCATACGGTTGGTTGGCGGCAGAAGGTAGTGATTGGTTTCAATTGAGTGCAGCTTGTGGTTCTGTGGTGGCTGGACTCTGGTTGCAGGCGGTGCATTACGTTGTTGTGATGAAGATGATTGATGGCTGTTTCGGTTTTGGATGCAGGGAACGAAGGTGATGGTTCAATGGATATTGGTTGCAGGTGTAGGCGATGATTGATCAATTGGGTTGGTTTGGTAGTGATGAAGCTGATTTGGTTAACAAATTGAGTTGGGTTGATGGAGAGGAGGTTACCTGGCTGCGTGAGGAGGCTGGAATTCAGAGTCTGAGGCTGTGTTGGGGGAGGAAGTCTGATGAGGTCAGAATATGTATAAAGAGGGGTTGAGAAAATGAGAGTATGGATAGATTAGAATATTGTGGAAATCTTGATATGGTGGATTAGTTAGGTATAATTTTGATTAGGATAAATAGCTAAAATTTAGACTAACTTCAATTAGGAAAAGTATTTAAAACTGATATATTTTGGATTGAAAATAAATTTGAGAATAAATAAATTTTGAGATAAAATTGAATTACGTATTTTGGAGTTAAAAAAATTTAATAAGGAAAATTTAAATATTTTTAATAAATTTGGAATTAAAAATGATTTTTAAAAATAATACTTTGAATAAATAATTAAAATAATATAATTTTAGAAATTTCAGAATTTAATTTAAAATCGAACGAACTCGATATTTCTCGACTTGGCTAGACGAACGCGTCGCGACGTTAACGTAAAAATGAAAAATAAATGGGTGAGATGGTAGCGACACGATTTTTTTCTAAATTTTAAAATAATTATTAAATCCGTAAAAATTCTTGGTCGCTACACAGTTCATGGTGCGTGATTCCGAAAGGGGGAAAAAATTATATGATTGATTTGATATAGTACATGTTATGACCCTTATATAGCTTATTTTTCATTTTTACTATTTTCCATGAAAAAATAGCCAGGTTTTGATAATTAGTTAATATTTATATGATTTGAAATTATTGACATAAGCAAATATGTAAATCTAATTCTACAGTTGTATATGTTCAACATTTGTGACAATTTTAAACAGAATGATTGGAAAACTATTTAATTAAAAATCTGATTCTTGAATATTTGCCCAAATTCATTGAAATATTTGTTATATTTCGAGTTCCTCAACATTTAAGGCAATCTGATTTTTTTTTTTTTGGTAGGATCAATCATATAATCTGATTCTCGAGTATCAAGTAATAATATTACGATTTCCAAAATTAATTGGAAATTACAAGCTTTAGGTAATTGTTCAGTTGTGACAATTTGAAACTGATTTATGGTACTCCAATTCTTGACCTGTGGCGTTTGATTCGTTAAGACAAAAAATAAAATAAATAGGAGCGGTCGATTAGTGAAGACAAAAAGGAATTAAGTGGGCATTCATGTTGATGAGGATTAAAGTTCGTTAGGGCATGGATTCATTTATTTCTATATATTGGCATGCATAAGAGCATCTTCAATGTATCCATGAATTGTGACTGACGTGACAATGAAATAGACGGGACTTCTAGAGAACATGCATAAATAGAAGAAGAAGTTTAAAATTTACTCTCCAATGGTTCCTTCTACATGTAAACAATTTTGATTATGTGACATTTTTTTAAATTTAAAATAAATAACTCGTTCGCAAAATAGTTAAAATAATCTTAAATTTTCCGTTATTATAAAATATAAATGTTGTATTCTTGGACTAATATTTTTATATAACTTTATGTAGCAACAAATTTTTGTTAATAAATTAAATTTATCAAATATGAATATATTTTTTTTAAAATTATTAATCTTAAAAACAACTAGTATTTGCACATGTGCGTTGCACGGAACAAAAAAATTGAAAATATTTTATATTAAATAACTAAATAAATAAATATATTATTTGTTAAAAATTGGAGAGATATAATAGCAAAAACAATTGAGATTAAATATATTATAAGAAAAAAAATGAAAAAACTAATCAACCAACTATTCGATTTCAGATGAATAATAATCATCGTTAGATTCCTGAAATTTTTAAATTGAAACTAAATTGACCAAACATATAAGAATTGTTTTTGTAAAATTTGTACGAATATTTAAAATTAAAATAAAATTTGTATGAATACTTGTAAAATTTTATGAATACTTAAAATAAAATAAAATATATTAATTATGTCGTGTTCAGCTCCATCCATCAATTCCGATGGACTCTTGCCCAGCAATTAAACACGAATTAAATACGTTCACAATCCCAAAGAAGCAGCGAAAAAGTAGTTTTGTCATGAGCAACCTTTACTTGAGTTTTAACCCTTGATGTTGACGAAATGAAAATATATGTTTATTAAAAATTAATAATAAAATAAATAAATAGTACCACCTATGAATGACATTCGTATCCCTTTTTTTTGCACCTTTCAAAATAAAACTGTTTTTCCATTGCGTTTACCGTTTGATTACACCTTTTGCACAACAAATACAACCATTCGTTAGATTAATGAAATTAAAATAGAAAAATGTTAAATTAAAAAAAATTAAAAAAAATACTCCAAATATTAAAAAATGATTTCCATATGCTTTGCAACCCTCATATCAATCTTTATCTCGTCTTTCCCAACAACTTCTTCAATGACATCTATTCCAAGATCGTAAAATAAATAAAATAACATATTTGTCAAGTGCATTTTTATACATTTTTTATACCTTTAAATTAGCATATTTTGGAATATATTGAGCAAATATTTACTAATTCATGCATATTTTGTGTTTAAATGAGTTAATGTCCAAGTTTGAGGCTAAAAATCACAAAAGGAGTGAAGATTCTGCTGAAATTCCAAGTTTTGGGACCATTTTGTCACTTTCGGGAAGTCTTGGACGAGCTGCGCAATTAAACGAGGGACCAAATTGCAAGATTTCAAAAGTTGAAGGGCCAAAAGTACAATTTTAGGAGGACATACTTGATAGAAATATGAAATTTTGGGGACTAAATTGCTCAAGATTAAAAGATGGAGGACTTAATGACAATTATGGAAGGGACTTACCTGCAAAATCACCCTCCAGCTGAACCATGCGAACACGTGGCTCGAACCAAGTCGCGAACTCGACTTGGACCTCAAAAAGAAATCGAGGTCAAAGTTGGCCTCGGAAATGAACCGCGGGATCGCGCGCGGTTATAAAATAGAAAAAAAATTAAAAAAATGTCCGTGGCCTGACCGGGTCAACCCTCTGACCCGGTTCGGCTCAGAATGCTGAAGTACACGGATTCTTGCATTTTTTGGGGAGGTTTTTGGATCAATTTGGAGTTAATATAAATAGTTTTCATCCCCATTTTACTAGGGTTAGGTTTTATTCTTGCCCCTTTTCACTTTTCTTGTATTTTTCTTTTGATTATTGCTCTTTAATTCTTGTTGTTTAATATTTTAAGTTAAGAAATTATTGTGTTTTACTTGTTTTCCTTATTTTCAAGCTTGTTATTGTTGTTGTTTTTACCAAATGTTCAGAAAATCGAAAACCGATTTGACCCGAAAAAGGCAACGGGTCAAGTGTCAGAAGGTCCAACCGGGGTTGAACCGGTTACAATTAAAAAATTAATTAATTATTCCAGAAATCACAAAACTTTCTAAAAAATAAGTTATTTTACAAATAAATCAATACTAGCTAATTAATTTGATTTATTATTATAGATTCATAGTTGTTAATTTATTTATTATACTATGATTTTTTATTACAAATTATACTATGATGGTAGTGGCACGTCGGGATCTCGATGTTGTGCAATGGGTCCGACTTGGATGCTGCATCTATTACTGGTTGGGTAATCAATGTTGGTGGTTGGATTGGGTTTTGGGGTTATGTTTATATAAATATACATATATAATATGTAATTAGTACCTGATTATTGAAGAAAATAAAGTTATATTCTAATTATGAATTATGGATTTATAAATACCTGATTTATGTATTTTACCCATAAGAGATTACAAATTTCAATGAATTTAATGAGTTTGAATAGATTTTCACAAAATTCATAAGAATCTCATTAAAAATGGTGAACTTAATCCACACATTTAAAAATGTATTTATTAATAAAAAAATTATAAATTCACGAGTTATTGAGGATACCGAAATTTTAAAGGATTTCATAGAAATTACATTAAAATCTTGATTGGGGTCAACGGGAATTCATGACTTTTATTAAAAATCCAGAATATCTAAATTTAGGACATTTAAAAACTTGGATGGGTTTTTAGAATATTCCTACAAAATCGCAATCATGGCAGTAATCATTTCAAATTGCCATAATCTCGTAAGAGAATAGACTCACCAAACAAGTCTCTCTTTCCTATTTAAGGAGGTGAAACCATTATTATTCATTGAAGCAAGTAAATATCGTTTCTGGAAAAATGGGTAATATCACAGCCAAAAACATGATACTATGTCTTTTCTTATTAGCCAAACTTCTCCAAACGATGTCATGTTTCATTACAACTAGATATGAGATTCACGTTGTCAACAATCTTCCCGATACTCTAAGGTTGCACTGTGCGTCTGGAGATGATGATTTAGGGTTTCATAACCTTAAACCAAGGGATGGTTTTAATTGGCATTTCTGTGAGAGATACGTCGGCGGAACTTTGTTCTTCTGCCATTTATATTGGGGTTCAAAGGATGTAGCTTTTGATGTTTTCAAGTCGAACAAGAGTAATTGCCCTGGAGGCGCATGCTATTATGAAGCGAAGACCGATGGTATTTATTTCTCCGGACACTATCCTCCGAAAGCTTTAGTGAAAATACACGATTGGTGAATGATCTGATTGTCTCAGTATTACAGTATGTGTTAAACAAAATTAAAAAATAAAATAAAAAAAATCATAAGATTGAATGTTGTTGATGCTTTTATGTTCAGGTTGTTGGGAACCCGGGTTGCTCCAATCACAAAAATTGATTTCTTGTGATAGATCATCCCGTTACATGATTTTCTGTTCTATGTATTCAACTTGGAATAAATAATTTTGTGTACAAAAATGATTTTGAGAAGATTACCTTTGTAGCGTGCTTTACAATAATCTTCATCAACTGCTTCTTGATTCCACCAAAGCTTCAAACCATCAAGCTTTCCCCGGTGTTCTCCAATGGCAATTGTACAGGTGTGTGGTCACCTTTCTCAAGATCTAGGTTAAATTAGGATTAGGGTTTCTTTGTAAAGAGGAAACACACACTACACACTTTAGTGTGTGTCTCGCCACTTTTTCAATTAGGTTAAGAAAAATAGTCTTGGGAGACTATTTGTAACCTCTTTACACTCCAAAACCCTACCAGGCCTAGTACCATAATTCAGGCCCATTTCTGCACACACTACAAGAAATAGGACCAACAGCGAAAAAAATTAGCGACGACAAAAAAAGTCGTTGCTAATAATTGAGTATTAGCAACGACTTTTTTTGTCGTCGCAAAAAAATTGCGACGACAAAAATATGTCGTCTCTAATACTCAGGTATTAGCGACGACTTTTTTTGTCGTCGCAAAAAATTGAGACGACAAAAATATGTCGTCGCAAAAAATTGAGACGACAAAAAAATGTCGTCGCAATAGAGATCCTATTGCGACGACATTTTATGTCGTTGCAAAAACATACCCTATTGCGACGACTATGTCGTCTCTATAGGTTCGATTTTTTTTTTTTTTTATTAACATTTCGATATTTATAAAAATAATATTAAAGTCAATGTGTTGGAACAAATGTTTATATACTATTATTATTAAAATGTGATTCATTAAAGTTAACTATTATATATTACTTAAAACAAAATAAGACATAAGAATTTATTTGCCAAAATGGTTGGGACATCACTCACCCAACTACTTGGTCAAGAGTTCGAGTCTCTAAGCCAACACTATCATCATATGAATTAAAAATAAATACTGAGGTTCGGGTCGGGTTCAAATTCGGGCCGGGTTCAAAATGGGTCGGATCGGGTCAAGTTAAATTAATAAATTATTAATAAAATATTTTTCGTTATTAGAGACGACTATGTCGTCGCTAATTGTCGTCGCAATATCCTCCGAAGAAATAGAGACGACGGTGTCGTCGCTATTGACTTTCAGCTACGGGCATAAAGCGACGACTATTAGAGACGACAATGTCGTCGCTATTTATCTATAGCGACGATTTTTAGACTTTCAGCGATGACTTCTGTCGTCGCTGTTGGTCCGATTTCTTGTAGTGACAACCCAATACAGGTAATAAGCCTGTATAAAGCCATTATAGTGAAGCCACCGAGGGAGCCTGATCGGACCCAATTAAACTAAGCTTCAATAAATTAATTATGACCCAATCAACTCTTGATCAGTCAAAATTAATTTATTAATCACGTTCTATTCCACTAAAAGAACGAGATTGTACTCTTAGTAAAATTGAAATTACTGAAACAATTAATCAATAATTATATCCTCTGACTTATCGTTCTTACATGTTACCCCCGTCGATCAACTCGAATATTCGGAGCAAGTTACAATGACCAAAATGCCCTTCTCTGAATATTCATAAATTCTCAACTCTCATATTCTATTTGACAGTTCGATGTGATCACATCACATCATAGAGTTCAACAGTCACTGTCGAATTACTGAGCTCAGATTCAACTGTCCACTAGAAGAACCAGTGAGATTATGATCATACCTAAAAGGTGACGGATTCCATAATACGAATATATGTTCCTCATTAGTTCACTTTAATTCCCAAAGTACTGAGATATTGATCAGCAATTTGATCTCACCCATTGATACCTCAAAGAACTTCAAGTTAGTAATCGAAGTCCATTATCCTATTAGGATTAAGGTCCCACGTACGATAATCAAGTGAAATTAAATTTGTATGGTCAATGTCACAAATTAATTTCACGTGGTCCCGTCCAATACGTTCCAAACGTACTCTCAATTTTATTACCAAAGTCAAAGATAGACTTTAATAAAATCGAGACGATCTTATCAAAATAAATTGTCCATATTTATTTACTGATCGTGAACGTTAATTTTAGATCGAATCACAAATTGAATCTTTCTGTGTTTAACAACTTAAACACTCAATTTGTAATATCAAATCGACCCGTGGACAAACACAACATCATATTAATACAATCAATTAATATTTTACTTTTAAATGTCGTGAATTATACTTCATGGGCATATATAATTCCAACAATCTCCCACTTGCCCTTAGAGTATAAATGAAACATCGAATCATCCATCTTGTCAACATCATCATTACACTAATGATAATGTGCTCAACCAAGATAGTAACTCCTTTCGATGTAAGTCACGGTTGTATAACAAACAATCCAAGATTGTGTTATACCCAACCAATTAACCACATTATCTCCCAACTATATTCCAATTTTGACGACTCTCGAGAGTCCTAGTCAAATCAGATCTTAATTAGTTTTAATCCATCAGATCACCACCTGAATAGATAAGCAAATATTTACTCGTTTTCCGAAAACGCTTCAGTATATGCTTTACCTCTATTCAATGATCTGATCCTGAATCAAACTAATAATCACCAACAATATCCCCAGCATAAGATATGACCTATCTAGTGCAAAGTAAGGCTTCCTATAGCCGGAGCATAAGGAACCTTCTCTATCTTACCATGAGTCTTAGGAGAATACTCATAAGATAGATAAAGTCCACAAAGAACATTATTCCTTTCAAGACTTCAATATTGCAAATGTAGATAGTATCTTATTATTACATGAAACTTGAGACTTTCTATTTCATTTTTCTCCCACTCCGAAAAGTACGGATGTCTAGAAAAAATAGACAGTCATCTACAAGTCCTTCAAGTCTAATTGCTGGTGCCAATTGCTATTTAATGAAAATACTCTCACACATTAGTAGAGTGTCATTCAAATAAATAGTCGCGAAAACTGACTCATCTTTATGTATACTCAAGTATACTTAAGATATATCAAGATTTTCGTCAAGAACATGTATCACAATCGTTCGATCAAATTCTGTATTCCATATGTTGAACAAATACCCAAATCCAAAGTTGGAAACTTGTAAGTCATGAATCTTACTTTCATGGTCTTTAATATGAACTCATCAGATTACACTTTGTAAATGATTTCCTCAAGATGCATTCAAGAAACAACATCTTGAAATCCATTTGTCGTACCTCATTTTCACAATGAACAACAATGGATAAAAGATCCAGGTAAACTTTTGCATGGCTATTGGTGAGAAGGGTTTCACAAACCCACAACCATAAGCCTTGCACTAAAGGTATCAACCTTTCCATCTACCATTCTTTTATCATCTTAAAAATCATCACACCCTATAGGTTTGACCCCATTGGGTGCGTCTACAAATATCCAAACTTTAGTGTAGTACAAGGAATCCAATTCCGAGTTCTCGTTCACCTTCCATGATTTCAATTCCATAAATTCTACCACTTCCCTAAATGAGGAGTCCTTCTCTTATTTCAGTAGAGATCGTCTAAAAAGACTCTATAGAATAAATGTTAAGAAGGTGATCTTACAACCCTCCCAATCCAATTAGTCACTGGAAGTGTATTTCCATTATGTCCAAACAGAGTCCCTCCTCTCCTCCCACTACTTGGTATATCCCTAATTGGGATCAACCTCTTCACTACCTCTTTATGAACATAAAGAAGAGACAGAACAGTGAGAACAACTTCGACTACAACCTTTGGTTTTCCCCTGTCCATTGGGATCACTAGGCAAGAATGGTGGTCGAACCACTTGCCCAATTCTCCCACTAGGATCAGCAACCATCGGTTCCGTAGGAAGTTCCAAATCATCAAGATTAATTCTATGCGAAAATCTGGAATCAAGCTGTTTGAACCACGTTCTAACATCTTATCCAATAGAATTTTACTTGTTGATTTGTATTCTTCTATATGCCTTATCCTCTAAGAAAGCTACATTTGTACTCAACAAATACTTTCTTGACCAGAGGATTATAGAAGAAATAATTTCTAGTTTCGTTGCATGCCTTATAATCAAACCTTCATTGTTGCCTACATCTCGTCAATCCTTGCTTTCAGCTAGTGTGCTAAAATTCCCCAAATCTGAATGTGGTGTAGACTAGGCTTGCACCCATGCCACAACTCTACGGGTATTTCAGGAAACGAATCAATGGTACTAGGCTATGAAGGAACCTGACTATCTTCGGTATACATTCCCAAATGAAACTAGTAACGAGGATAACTCATCATTGATTTGGTATTACTTTGTTCTCCTTTTCTGATAAATGGTTCCTAAACTCATATGAGAGATACACAAACCTCGATCAAATCGAAGTATCTCGATTCTCTTAATTACATCTCAACTTCTGTCCAAAATTCTAGAAATTCTCCAACATTTCAGATTAATGAGATATTAAGTATAGAATCGAGATCTGGAGTGATCATCAATAAAAGTGATGAATTACTCGTACTCTTTCGTATCTTGAGCACCAAAGAATCCACACATATCGAAGTGTATTAATTCCCAAACTCTTAAGTCCATTTAATGTATAAGGACTCTTGGTTATCTAATCCTTTAAACAAGATTCAGAAAACAATATAGATTCCACCTCAGATCCTTTTGAGGTCCATCCCTTACCAGTATTAGAATCGAGTTTTGGATAAGTGTGACCAAGCCTAAGATCTTAATCATTTTACCCTCTAAATAAAATTCAAAAGCCCACATAGATTCCACCTCCAAAATACTTAGAGGCTATCTTTACTAGTCTTTCAATCTTATTTAGATAAATATGATTATCTTAAGATCTTATCAAAGAGTTCATTAATACAAGGAGTCATCTATCCCTTATCACTTGTAGTAATATTACACTTAGAACCATTTACAAGGCTTTGAGATTGTTAATCATTTGTCTCGCAATAATAAGAGCATTATTTAACTTAATTCCAACTAATAACTGGATATTAAGTGCTAAATAATTTCGCTCAAATAATAAAGAGACAAAATAACAATCAAATTGTTTCGCAAACATAAAAGCCCAACGGCTCTTTCCATATTACCGTACCCGTGCTTATCCTTATAGTATACTCTATCTCATTGTGTCATTTGGTCACCTAGGACCATATTGCAACAACTTGAAATAGTGATTAGTTACTCTAGAATCTATAATCAAGATAGACTCAATTACTAACCATAACACAATGAATAGAGTCTTACTCCATTATAGAGTTTCCAGGAAAGGCTACTTCCTCATTAATCCTATCTTTGCTCAAAAGCAAAAAGGTTAGAGGGCCTACCATACTATCCGTTGCTTTAAAATAATCTCTTCTCTATGAATAGCTTACATTGAACCTTTCAGGGACACGTTCATCTTGGTGAATATAGTCCACATTGAACCGCAAGAGATCATCTTAAAAGATTTCTCAAGCATTATGTCACATGAATCAATGTTTACAAGTGGAACCTCCACCACGTTAAAGTGACCAATCATTTTTTACCAAATGGTCTCTTGTAAAAATCGTGATCAGTTCATAAGTAGAGATATATTATAGCTTGATAGCATATTTTGTATAACTCCATAATTAAAATGTTCAAATTATCATAAATACCCTTCCATCGAGAAAATAAATATGGTATCCTATTTTGATGTTTTTATTGCGAAGTACTTGACGTGAGAATCAAAACTATGCAATAATCCATCTCATCAAAATAAAACCATTTTCATTGGAAGATTTATAATTATTTTTGAACAATGATCTTCTAGCACGAACAAATGTCATAAGTGGAAAGAATTATAACGAGACATGTTACAGTTTTCGCAAATTAGTTGGTGATGTCTAAATATATAACTAGTTGTGGAAATACGACATTCAAATAAAATAAATGTATTAAACACGAGTTGTATAAATGATGAATGCTTTCATATATGATGCATGAATAAAAAAATTATGTACAGTAGACCCAAAACTACTAAAATATGACGACAACCTAAAACCCCAAAATCTTAAACACATTTCTTTATAGGAGAAATAAATGTGATTTATGGCTAGGCTGGGATCCTCCCACGAAATTAAATATATCTAGCATCTCATGCAATATTTAATTTATAGTCGTTAAAATTTGGCCATCATTGACATCGTTTGGATATTCTATAGGAAGTCCCCACGATATCATTGATTTAAGTGTCTGACCCCTATATTGATAATATTTCAAGTACCAAATTAATTATTTCACGTATAGGGTAATCATGATTAATTAACACTTAAAAATTATCACCTAATTGGGCTCAATCTAGTAACCAAAATAGTGCAGCCTTCCTGTAGGGAGACTAATTAGATTAGCACGAGGCATACACAAATTTTTACTAATAGGGGAGGCCGTGGGTTCAAAATATTTTGCACCCTCACTCACTTAATATTTTGAACTGTTGGGTTTTAATTTAATAATTACCAATCAATTTTAACTCTTAAAATCGATTTAATTATTAATAAATATATTTATTTTCTAATCTAACATTTAGAAAAGAAAATAAAATATAAAACAATGCATGACAGTATAGTACCTAGAGCGGTGTTCATGCGATCTACATGACATGTTATTTAATGACATTCATTCATAATTTATTAAAAAAATAAATAAATGCGATAATAAAATAAACATGAACATAATTTATGGCCAAATCTAGACACACAATTACAAATTAATAAAGAGTCTATTGAGCCACAAGCCGGCTCAATTCTTCAATTTCTATTTGCACGTGTCCAGCCCATTACTTGAACTCTTCAAATAATATTTCTCAGCCCATTACCAAACTGGTCCAATCTGCAAAGCTACAATCTTCAGCCCAAATGCCAAATTCCAAATGCAGTGATCCAATTAAATATTCCAGCCATTGTAAAATTTAGTCAACATTGCATTGGCCCAGCTAAACGATTTAGCCCACATTGCAATTAATTAAAATAGACTAATTTTAAAATTCTGGGCCATATTTAATTTTACCCAAATCTGGTCCAACTAATATAAAACAGGCCCAAGTGCCCAATCTTTAGTTCTGGCCCAAAAGCAAAATGTGGCCCAAGTTAACTTTCTCTCTTCCAGCATCGTTCTCTTCCAGCATCGTGGTTACTCAGTGAACAATCGCAGTGCCGCCTACCATTTCTCACAGCCATCGCCGGAAGTAACTAAGGTCCAAGAGGATGTGGCGACATTCATTCCACTGCTTCCATCGTCGTCACCGCGCAGCAGCTGTGTCACACACAGGTGGCTGGACCTCTACCAAAAATGCAGCGGTTCCTGATCAATATGCTAGAACATGTACCGCCGGAGAGAAGATTGAGGACTACCAAGGAAGTGGGAACTCGCATGAGCGCTACCACGACAGCGCAGCGACAACACTAAGAACGCTGCCTCCGCCGCGCTTATGGCGTCGCGCCCCTTATTTGCAGCCGCCACTGGTCCTACCTCCACCGCTGTCTTGACAGTACAGCAGCGCCATCGACCGTCGCCTGCAGCAGCTGCACCCACTGGTGCCCTTGCTGATTTTCCCATTTTGTTTGCGATATTACACTGCAGGTCCTTCTTCTATAGAGATGATGAAGTTTAGTCCATATTCTGAAATTGCATCAATGGTCCTCCGATTTTGCAATAGAAGTCCTTCAATTTGGAAACTGCATTATCTGATCCTCAGATTTTATAATTACAACAGAAATTACATAAACCCTAATTCTATTGCAAAAATCAAAATCAAAGGGGAAAACATGGAGTCGTAATCCACCCCCTTTGTTACATGACTCGATAAGACAAATACAAGAGTTTACCACAAAAATTCTATGGCCATAAATTTGATCAAACAAGAATATCATTCATCCAATAACAAATAATCACATAATCCTAACACCGCTCAACTAACACATGCATAACAAAATTATTTAATCCTAAATACACAAAACAGTATCAAAAACCTGACGCCCTGATACCAATTGTTGGGAACCCGGGTTGTTCCAATCACAAAAATTGATTTCTTGTGATAGATCATCCCGTTACAGGATTTTGTGTTCTATGTATTCAACTTGGAATAAATAATTTTGTGCACAAAAATGATTTTGAGAAGATTACCTTTGTAGCGTGCTTTACAATAATCTTCATCAACTGCTTCTTGATTCCACCAAAGCTTCAAACCATCAAGCTTTCCCCGGTGTTCTCCAATGGCAATTGTACAGGTGTGTGGTCACCTTTCTCAAGATCTAGGTTAAACTAGGATTAGGGTTTCTTTGTAAAGAGGAAACACACACTACACACTTTAGTGTGTGTCTCGCCACTTTTTCAATTAGGTTAAGAAAAATAGTCTTGGGAGACTATTTGTAACATCTTTACACTCCAAAACCCTACCAGGCCTAGTACCATAACCCAGGCCCATTTCTGCACAACCCAATACAGGTAATAAGCCTGTATAAAGCCATTATAGTGAAGTCACCGAGGGAGCCTGATCGGACCCAATTAAACTAAGCTCCAATAAATTAATTATGATCCAATCAACTCTTGATCAGTCAAAATTAATTTATTAATCACGTTCTATTCCACTAAAAGAACGAGATTGCACTCTTAGTAAAATTGAAATTACTGAAACAATTAATCAATAATTATATCCTCTGACTTATCGTTCTTACATGTTACCCCCGTCGATTAACTCGAATATTCGGAGCAAGTTACAATGACCAAAATGCCCTTCTCTGAATATTCATAAATTCTCAACTCTCATCTTCTATCTGACAGTTCGATGTAATCACATCACATCATAGAATTCAACAGTCACTGTCGAATTACTGAGCTCAGATTCAACTTTCCACTAGAAGAACCAGTGAGATTATGATCATACCTAAAAGGTGACGGATTCCATAATACGAATATATGTTCCTCGTTAGTTTACTTTAATTCCCAAAGTACCGAGATATTGATCAGCAATTTGATCTCACCCATTGATACCTCAAAGAACTTCAAGTTAGTAATTGAAGTCCATTATCCTATTAGGATTAAGGTCCCACGTACGATAATCAAGTGAAATTAAATTTGTATGGTCAATGTCACAAATTAATTTCACGTGGTCCCGTCCAATACGTTCCAAACGTACTCTCAATTTTATTACCAAAGTCAAAGACAGACTTTAATAAAATCGAGACGATCTTATCAAAATAAATTGTCCATATTTATTTACTGATCGTGAACGTTAATTTTAGATCGAATCACAAATTGAATCTTTCTGTGTTTAACAACTTAAACACTCAATTTGTAATATCAAATCGACCCGTGGACAAACACAACATCATATTAATACAATCAATTAATATTTTACTTTTAAATGTCGTGAATGATACTCTATGGGCATATATAATTCCAACACAGGTAGCTATTGAATGCCAATTCGAATGAATAAATAGAATTAATTAAACAGAAATAACAATTCTATATCTTCAAAATTTGTATGTTTAAGACATGATTTTCTCTATTTTCCAAGGTCTCTAGCAATTATTTTACAAGAAATCGTTACTATTAAGTTAAATACATCAAAGAAACTAGAGGTTATAACTATAATCTTTATTGCGAAATGTAAACTCTAAAATTACTCATTATATTATGAAAAATCCACTTAAATCTGTCAAAATACTTTATTTAAGTGCTCTGAAAAAAGGAAGAAGAAAAATCGTCGCACTTTTGTTATATATTAATTAATGATTTACAAATATTAACGACAAATAAGTCTTTTTACGCTCTCCCTTTTTTTTTTTTTTTGAAAGGTAATCTTTATTAGAGGCGATATTATACGTTAATTAATTAAAGGATTTAGGATAAAACTGCTACAAAAAAGTCGGAAAAATAAGCGCTAATTAAGAAAAAATCGAGAACCTTACTGTAATTATAATGTACTGCAATAAATAAAAACTTTGATGCACAGATGGAACAAGGGGAAAGGAAGGGTGAACTAGAGCCCATCCAACCACAAAAAATTCGGTAAAACATTTTTTGGCCAGCAATTTAGCTAGCATTCTCGACTTTTATGTAACGTTCTTAATGTTGGAAAAATGTGAATGGAAAATTGGAGTTCAATAAGAACTTCACGTGGTCCATATTTTTGTCAATTTAGAACTTGAAACTCCTGAAATTATTGTTATTAATTAAGGATAAATGGCCACATTTCAACTCATGTAACTCCCAATTTATTACTACAACTAGTTTCACATCCCTGCGATGTACGAACATATTTCATTGACAAAGTATAATGCACCATATATTTTGAACAATTCTTGTAATCTCATAATCAAAACTCATATCAAACATTCGATCAACTTCGTACATGACCAAGTGAGTTCTCCAACGCGGATTTGTAATCTTACCAGCGTACAAAGTATATCAATCATTCTACTCGATGAACAAATAACAATCTCGATCCCTCGTTTCAAGTCATTAATCTGCTAGGCAACACCAGAACCTTCATATATAGGCACACAGCTGAGATCCATCACCTTCGTAAATTTCTTCACGTCGATGTAGATTTGTTGGACAAGCTTTGTTGTAGGAGCAAATATAAGCGAAATAGGAATATCACAAAACATCAATGGGGACTGGTATTAATATCGTTAATAACAGGCACAAAGCTTCTCCGATTCCTTCAACAAGTTTAAGAAATCCTCAGCGAATTCATTTAAGACCTAAAGTACCAAGTTTAGCATGTAGAAATCGAAGTTAAAGAACAAAAGATAAGAAAAAGAAGTTACCAACTCAAAACATCATTTCTAATAATTTCTACCTTTGTCTCCGGATGATTTAATTTGAGGCTTTCACATCCAAACTCATTCAAATATACAGCTCATTTCTGCATCCACAAATGTATATTTTGTTAGAGCATTATGCCACGGCCAAAAAATATCAAAATGAACAACAAAAATAAAGATATTAGAATAGCAAAAATGTAAAAACTCATAGTAACAAACTTAACATCACAAATATTTTCCCAAGGCAAAGCCCAGTAGACATTGCACCAATATAATAAGCATTTTTTTAAGTATTACCCAATTAAAGTGTTGTATGCATAATTTGGTACCTGTCATTATTCACAATATGTAACCAATTATTATAAGCATTACCCAATTAATAAACCAAAATCTGAAAATAAATAAATAAAAAATCTAAAAATAACCCAGATTTAGCAAAATTGAATTAGTAGCCACCAAATAGTAATACTCACTTAAATGGAAGATTTATCATGCTCAATGTTTATTCTAGCTGTTTTGCACTGGTTCTTTTAGTCAAAGACCCAAAATAATGGACTCCAAGCAATAAAGGTTATCTAAAATAATTAACTGAAGATGTAACCCAACTTCTTCTTCGGATGATGTAAATGACAATAGTTAATGCCTTGAAAACTTATAACTTAATCGGTTTTGAGAACTGAAAATGGGAGAATCGCATAGGCAAGTAAAAGATGTTACACAATTAACAGCACCAACTAAAACTCTCTTTCTTTACTCCTTTTCAGTAATTAGCAATTAACAGTACCAATTAAAAACCCCTAAAAAAAAAAAAAAAAAGAGCAGCAATTAGTAATTAACAACACCAGCTAAAACCACAGAATAATTACTCAACTAAATATCATAACCCAAGCATGATGCCTTTCAATTTTATCCACCTTAACCAGCCATGGTATATATTTTCTAGTAGGAAGGGCAGGTTTTCAAGAACAAACGCAATCTGTCTCAACCCATTTTTAGTTCTGAAACCAAGACCAATTCACGAATTTACATGTAGGCATTAAACACTAATCATAGATTCACAGAATGAAGTAGCACTTTGTTGCATTTCCGACCAACTACCAAATACACATCCATGGAAAAGCATAATGGAAAGAAAAAAAAAATAGAATTTATATAAATGATGAAAGAAGAATTAAAAAGATCACCTATCTATGGAGTTTAAAACTACTACCTAATGGATTTTATTAACTCCCTGTGTTACACCACAAATGAAGATAATAGAAATTATTAGGAGTCACATATGAAAATAAAAAGTCCAGTGGAAAATGTTAATGGAAAATAAAGAAAACATAATTTCTAAGATTTAGCCCATGTTCTCTTTGCTGTTTTGAGGTCGTTTTCTGTTTTTATTTTCGAAAACGCTTAAAACGCGTTCTCTTTACCATTTTTGAAAACGCATTTTGGAAAACAAAAAAAAAAAAAAAAAATTTGTACACAAAAAGGAAAACGCCCGAAACATCGTTTTGGACATTTTGTGTGTATTTCGACAAAAAATGTCCAAAATGCGAAAAACGCGTTTTGGGAATTTTTTTTTTTTTTTTAGAATTATCTTAACTTAGAACTAAGTTTAATATAAAGTTTTTATTTTTTTATTATTTTTTTTAGAATTATCCTAACTTGAAACTAAGCCTAAATAAAGATTTTTTTTTTTTTTTTTTTGAGAATTATCCTAACTTGGAACTTAGTTTAAATAAAGTTTTATTCAATTCAATATCAACATTAAAAAAAAATTAAATAAGAATTCTTGTTGTTATATTTCAAAAAATGTAATGATAAATGGACTCTGGTGGTTTTGAAAGAACTTGCATTTTCTGGATTTTAATAGAAGTAGAGCTTTCTCAAGTCCCGAATCTGACCAAGCTGTGTTAATATAGACTCTTAATGCTCACATTAGTGTGTTGCATGTAATCATATTTTTAGTGTATTGTGAAAGGAAATTTGAGTTGGAGTTAGTAGTATTCTGCAAGCAAATTAATTAAAAATAGTTTAAATAGTGTTCTGCAAAATTTCAAACAGAACGTGTTTTCCAGCTTTTCATTTTCAAAAACAGTTTTCAGAAATGACAAACCAAACGCGTTTTCAGCAAATTTGAGAACAAAAATGAAAACACAAAACATAAAACATTTTCGAAAATGAAAATACAAAATAAAATACAAACAGAACATTTAGTCCCTCTTTGGCCCCATTTTTTGAGAATGAGTTTTGTAAAAAGTGTTATGATAAATTATCTCCAAAATATCTTAGGAAGACCACTTGATGTGATCCGGACCAGGCATCGAAGGGCGAAGTCGAGCCATCGGCAATATGATAGTGCTCTACGTGCAAAACGGAGTAAGTTCCGTGTTGGGGTCGAGCCGAGAAGAGGGACGGATCGAGCCGAATCGAGTAAAAGAAATTATTTATGCAGAAAATCCATTACGGCCGTAAAAGAAGACCTTCACGGCCGTAACCCCTATATTCACGGCCGTAAATCTTACAATCACGGCCGTAATCAATTAACGAGGAAAAATGATGAATTTTGGCAGAACGAGGCTTACGGCCGTAAGCCTGGAAGTTACGGCCGTAACATGCAAACTGAATGAATTTCACGGCCGTAAGCATTGTGTCACGGCCGTAAAGAATAACATAAATTTAATCAGAAAGGCCTTTACGGCCGTAAGAGATTTTGTCACGGCCGTAAACAAGCAGCGCCAGATTTTCCGGAATTTTCAATGATTTTATTTCCTTTTTAGTTTTTGGTTATTTTCCTATTTTAGAATTTTAGTCTAATTAGAATTCTATTTTGAGTAAATTAGATGCTAGGTTATTTTGCTTATTTACACTTCTTCCATTCATTGTCAAAAACAGTTTAGTTTGAGTTTTGAGATTAATAAAGTTTAGAGAGTTTTCTCCAATTAAAAGGTTGAGGAGTCCCTTTTGTGTTCTTCGAGAACAAATCCAACTTATCAAATATTGTGAAATATTTGTGGCGTTGAACTTATTAAATATTCGCGAGAATATTTGTGGCATTTCCAATTTAGAATCTTATCAAGGAAATTGACAAGTCCTTGTGGTGTTTCGAAAACCTTGGATCTCGATTTCGCATCGTCAATTTCTTGCATCGTGAATCTTGGGTCAAGGTCCTATCATCAATTTTATCTTTCCAGTATTTTAATTCTTGTTTATTTTTCGCTTCAAATCTGATCTAGATCTTTCCTAGGTTTTAATTATCGTTATTCCGCGTGTTCGACGAGATTCCCCGACTGGGATCTCATCATCTGGTATCAGAGCTTGGATCTATTTCAGATTCTTGCGTTTCTTGATTTTCTTGATTTTTTTCGTGTTCTTCGTGTCAGTCATAATTTTTTTCAGTTTGATCCATAAGAGTCAGTCCCAAAAATTCAAAAGTGTTTTTCTTCTTCGTTTTTCGTCCAAATTTCAGTTCCGTTTTTTCTGCCATACTCGTAGTCAAATTCTCTGGCAGATTATTAAAAAAAAAAAAATTCCGAAAATTCCAAATATTCCGAATTTCCTTGTTCGGGTCTTAAAAAAATGTCTGATAGAGAGGTTTCCACATCTTCATCTTCTGTTGGAGACAGGAAACAGCCCAGGGGTGTGAATAGAAAGGATGAACAGGGTAATGGTGGTATTGCAGCAATGAGGACACAATTTGAGAGATTTATGGCTCAGATGGAGAATCGAAGTGCAGAACGTGAACAAAGACCTCGGGATCAATCTCATGATGGTTCTCGGGTTAGGAGAGGTAATAGGCGTGAATGTCATGCTAGGTACGGAGATGGGATGGATGAAGGGCCATTAAAGCGAAAGGAGACATCAAAACGGGAGAGTAGTGATCATGTTCACAAAAGGAGGGAGGAAACGACAACCAAAGGTAAAAATAATTCTGATTCCAAGCCTCTTAAGGATAAAAATATTAAGTGCTTTAAATGTTTGGAACGGGGTCACATTGCACTTGATTGTCCACGTAAGAAGGATAGGTGTGATAGTAAAGGGGCTAAAAGTGTTGTGATGGATGAGTCAATTATTGATAGGCATACTCTTAGCATTAAGCGTAAGGCGAATGTTTTGGAAAATGTGGATGGGCAAAGGGATAATATTTTTTGCACTAGATGCTTAGTGGATGAAAAGGTTTGTAGCTTGGTGATTGATGGGGGGAAGTTGTACTAATGTAGTCAGTACAATGTTGGTGGAAAAATTAGGCTTACCTTTAATGAAACATCCAACGCTTTATAAATTACAATGGTTGACTGAGTCAGGGGAAGTTAAGGTGAAGAGACAGGCTTTAGTGACATTTTCTTTCGGTGGGTATTCGGATGAGGTAATTTGTGATGTAGTGCCAATGCAAATTAGTCATATACTGTTGGGGAGACCTTGGCAACATAAAAGGGCTGTGCTACATGATGGGTATACGAATAGATACAGCTTAATAAAAGGGGGAAAAAGTTTACCCTAATGCCACTATCTCCAACTGAAGCCCTAAAAGATCAATTGAAGGTGAAAAGTGAGTTTGAGGGGAAAAATAAGAGAGTTGAGGCCACGACCTCAGAAAAAGGAGAGGGAGTGAAAAATAAAGAAAAGATGGTTGATGTTCAAATCTCAGAAAAAGGAGAGACTGAGTGCAAAAAGCAAAAGAAAAGAGAGTCTACCACAAAAATGAGTCTAATTGCACTTACTCACGCTAACAAACCCCTCCCTAGTTCTTTAAAATCTGTTTTACAGGTACCGAAGTCAAACCATGAGCTTAAAACAGGAAAGAAACTTGTTGGCACAAATGAACAGCCCAAAAGGCCGAGAAAGTTGAAGTAGAAAAATGAGCAGCCCAAAATTCTAAAAAATCGCACGAAGCTTAGAAATGATCATCGAGCCCAGGAAAGCAGGAGGAATTTGAAAAGCCGACCAAAATTGGATTCGAGGTCGAATCCTTTTCAAGAGAGGGAGTATGATGTGATCCGGACCAGGCATCGAAGGGCGAAGTCGAGCCATCGGCAATATGATAGTGATCTACGTGCAAAACGGAGTAAGTTCCGTGTTGGGGTCGAGCCGAGAAAAGGGACGGATCGAGCCGAATCGAGTAAAAGAAATTATTTATGCAGAAAATCCATTACGGCCGTAAAAGAAGACCTTCACGGCCGTAACCCCTATATTCACGGCCGTAAATCTTACAATCACGGCCGTAATCAATTAACGAGGAAAAATGATGAATTTTGGCAGAACGAGGCTTACGGCCGTAAGCTTGGAAGTTACGACCGTAACATGCAAACTGAAGGAATTTCACGGCCGTAAAGAATAACATAAATTTAATCAGAAAGGCCTTTACGGCCGTAAACAAGCAGCGCTAGATTTTCCGGAATTTTCAATTATTTTATTTCCTTTTTAGTTTTTGGTTATTTTCCTATTTTATAATTTTAGTCTAATTAGAATTCTATTTTGAGTAAATTAGATACTAGGTTATTTTGCTTATTTATACTTCTTCCATTCATTGTAAAAAACAGTTTAGTTTGAGTTTTGAGATTAATAAAGTTGAGAGAGTTTTCTCCAATTAAAAGGTTGAGGAGTCCCTTTTGTGTTCTTCGAGAACAAATCCAACTTATCAAATATTGCGAAATATTTGTGGCGTTGAACTTATCAAATATTCGCGAGAATTTTTGTGGCATTTCCAATTTAGAATCTTATCAAGGAAATTGACAAGTCCTTGTGGTGTTTCGAAAACCTTGGATCTCGATTCCGCATCGTCAATTTCTTGCGTCGTGAATCTTGGGTCAAGGTCCTATCGTCAATTTTATCTTTCCAGTATTTTAATTCTTGTTTATTTTTCGCTTCAAATCTGATCTAGATCTTTCCTAGGTTTTAATTATCGTTATTCCGCGTGTTCGACGAGATTCCCCGACTGGGATCTCATCACCACTTCTTGGTTTCCAGCTATAGGTTCTTTCTGATATGTTCATCCTTACCAATTGGAACCACTATCTAGGGATGGGTTAAAATCTAGAATGAAAAATAGAAACCACATTAACATCAGAAGCCACACTTCCTGTCTGATTTTTAAAAACAAAATAAAAAAAAGAGAAAGAATGGACATCATTGAAGCAACTAAGAAAATTGTAAAAATGTATGGAATACACATATAACAATCAAATGATCATGGTCTTGAACTTTTCCTCATTAATTAGAGTACGAAATTCCTTGAATAATGTGGAATAATCACTAAATGTGGGGATAAAATAAGTAGTAGGTATAAATATTTGATTGAAATTAATGTTTAACTTTGATTGAACCATTTTTGTTATCTAAATGCAAGCTAAAAAACACTCATTTGTCTGTTACAAAGTATATTATTCAAGAACAACTAAGAGATTTGAATTTCAAAGCATTAATCATATGAAGTGGGGCAAGGATTTCAATGTATTTTACCTTCCAGACAAGAATGCTGATATCATATCGGGATCTGTGGATACATACTGGCCCCCATTGCTATTTCATTATTGATGATTTGAATAAAGCTTGAACACAGCAAGTTGTAGCAGCCCGTTGCTTGATAAGAATCACTTTGTCACGTTTTCCCCAAATCTCAGCACACAAATGACACCAGTAAGTAAACTCTGTCATTATATATATCTAAATCAAAATATGACAGTATTAAAGAAGTTGAAAACATGTCAAACTAAGGAAATATTTGATTGAGTGCTTACCGTCCAACAGGTGAAAAGCCTTGTGTTGTCATCTCCATACATATAAAAATCTGGACTAACCTGGTGTACAGAGAATTGGTACACATAATAATGTTTTTAAATGAATATTGTAACAAATTATTGGTAAAGAAAGGAATTAATCCTGGTGAAAAATATCTGCCAACCTGCCTCAATACTGTTCAAATCTGAGGCAAATGAACTTCCAAAATCCAGATCTAGGACAAGCTAAGTTCATTTGGTTAAGAAATTTTAGGATTCCAAACATTTATGGTGGCTTTTGCTCCATAATAAACAAAGAGAACACATATCTCAAATATGTAACTACTTATATACACATAAGCCCATCCCCCCAAAACACAACCCTACAAATATAAACATAAAGTCTAAAGACACCTCTATAATAAACAAAGAAGGAACATTTTTTTTCTACTAAGTAAAATTTTATTATAGTAATAAATGAGTTCAACATGCTAGTTGTACAGACTTACCACCTTCCAAGATTGAAACACAAGTATAACACAAATAATGCACAAATCCTTGAAAACAATTCACTCAAAACCCACTAATTCTCTAAATAATTATTTCAAACGAAAAACTTGGTTTATCCTCGTAGAAGTGTTCGGATAGCCTCAAACATTATCTTGGCCATTGGTGCAGACTTCTTGTCTACCTTTGGCTCTACCAAAAAAATAACACCCTGTTAGTGATATTGCAATATAAATACAAAATATTACAATACTAATAATGGATACAATAACTGTAACCAATTAGGCTGAGGTGCGGGTATCTCGCTTTCTTTAAGGAGATTCAAGCCCTCTGCGGTGTTGGAAAAACATCAATCACCGGTGCAACCAGAAATCTCTGACTTCTCCCCTCCAGGATACAACAACCCAACTTAAATGTTGTGTAGTTAAATCCTTATTTTGCACTAAAGGATTAACCCAAAGCTCTCTCTTACAAGAACACCCTTCTATTGGCCAATTATGTATGAGAGAAACCGTTTTGCAATATGTATAGATATCAATTGTGTTTTTTTTTCTTTTGAAATGCAACGAGTGTGTGTATATCTTCCTGTTGCCCAGTGCATGAATTTATAGAAACATTTGAATCATTACTATGTGAATGGACCAATCATGAGACAACAATTCTAGCAAAAAATGTTTGAAAACTATTGGTTGTAAAATTGGTTCAATTATAATCCTCCAAAGAAATGGTTACGTGTGCACTAATATTTTGAAGAATTCATGCAGCCAATTATTGATCAACAACATATGAGCATGTGGGTTTAATTATGCTCCAATCAAATTTAAGCAATTGTCACCATTTTAATAAATGTCCCAACAATCCCCCACTCATTTATTAAAATTAATAAATACACTTTTGCCAATAGACAAATTATTATGCATCATGATAGGTGTGACTCTGCATTGAACCTTCACTAGTGAAAAAGTAATCTTTATTCCACAGTTAGTAGTAGTCTCAGACTTGAACTATAACTGGTTAAGGGAAATAAAGAATTGCTGCTCACACATAATAATCCAGGTGTTAATTTGAGCTTTAATAGCCAGCACTTACGGCCCTGTGCTAATCCCGGTATTCATGAGTGTATTTCAAGAATATGCCCAGTATTCTCATAGAGAGCGGCCCCACTCTCGCACTCATATAGGTAAAATTTGTCAAGAGTGCACCTGTAATTGTAGCACCCCACTCATAAGAGATACAAATTTTATTAAGATTTTTCCAATAAAACTCAACCCTCCATCATTACAAGATAATGCACATACACCATAAGGATGGACAAAATAAATTTGTGCATTCTACCGGCCATCATATAATTCGTTCTTCCCATTGAACCTAGATATAGGATCTCTGGTCACCAAGGTTGGGTATCCTTATACATGGCTCATGATAATATAGGCATTAACCCCATCCCCCTCGATGTATTCCAGACCCTTTCTCTTGCCAAGGCATTGGTTAATGGATTTGCAAGATTATCACATGATTTAATGTAATTCACATTAATTATCCCATTACTCAAATAGGATCTCACAGTACCGTGTTTTCTTCTTATAGGTCTGGATTTACCGTTATAATAACGATTATTTACTCTACCAATGGCAGCAGTGCTGTCACAATAAACCAAAATAGGAGGTATTGGTTTTTCCCACATTGGAATTTCCTGTAATAAGTCTCTCAACCAATTTACTTCCTCACTAGCTGATGCTAAAGCAATTAGTTCAGCCTCCATAGTAGAGTTAGCAATAATGGTTTGTTTTTTAGATTTCCAACAAATAGCAGCACCTCCCAATTTGAAAATATATCCACTGGTAGATAAAGAATCTCCTGATAGAGTATTCCAATCTGCATCACAAAATCCTTCAACAACAGCAGGATATTTTTGATAAAGTAAGCCATAATTTTTGGTACCAAATAAATATCTCATTACTCGATCTATAGCATGCCAATGTTCTTTACCTGGCTTACTCGTATACCTGCTAAGTACCCCCATTGCAAATGCAATGTCTGGTCTCGTGCAATCAGTTGCATATCGCAAGCTTCCAATTATGCTAGCATATTCCTTTTGATTTATCACTTCATCTTCCCTCTCAACCGAGAATAAGTGTACACTTGAATCGAAAGGAGTAGCAACATACTTGCAATCAACATAATTGTATTTTTTCAAGATTTTCTCAATATATTGTGATTGATCAAGAAAAATACCACCACTTGTTTTAGTAATTCGCATTCCCAAAATAAATTTAGCCTCACCAAGATCTTTCATGTCAAAATGTTTTTTGAGCATATTTTTGGCCTCATTTATAACATGAATATTAGAGCCAAAAATCAACATATCATCAACATATAGTGTAGCGCCCCGAGTTCCGTATACCCGATTCACTACGTCATTTTCTGTCTAAATTTTTTCGAATAATATTTTTGCGGAAGAAATAATTGAAATTCATTTTTGGCAACATTAAATAAACTGTAATGGCCGATAAAATTGAAACATTTATGAAACCATTTGAAATAGTAAATCGAACCATTAATTTTTATAAAGAAATTGACAATGTCATAATTTCTCAAATAAATGAACTTCTCTAAATTATTCGATTGTTTGGAAAAATACGGAAATCATTAACGTCAAACTTTCAACCGTTTAACGATTATTGCCACCATCATTCATCGCTCGCCACCGTCTCCGAAATCTGCAAAACTGTTAAAAAGTAGGGTGAGTATTTCATGGGGGAAATACTCAGTAGACTCATCACAAATTAATTTAATTTATAAGATGATTAAACACACAAATCCCGGCTCTTTATAAAACGGGCATTGATAGAGCTTCTTTATAAAACTACTCTTGATAAAACTCATATTGTGCATTACAGCACGGGACATATTTTACAAATCATAGGCTCTTTGAAAATAGCTCTTTGAAAACAGCTCTTTGAAAACCATATACTTATAAAAACATTTTAATTATGCCAAGCATAATTTCTTTTGAAAGCATAACATAAGATAGGATTGAAATCCTCATAAACATAAATAGACACAAGAACTTTACCGAACTTAGGTGGCAAGAATTCTTATGCAGTAAAACCATAATAACAGTAAGATCATAATAACATAGGATAAGATCGAAATCCTCATAAATATAAGAATTTTACCGAACTTAGGTGGCAAGAATTCTTATGTAGTAAAATCATAATAACAGTAAGTTTTCATCATAACATAGGATAAAATCGAAATCCTCATAAACATAAGAATTTTACCGAACTTAGGTGGTAAGAATTCTTATGTAGTAAGTATACCAAGCATAATTTTCTGAAATTCATAGGGATCAATTGCATCATAACATAAGATAGGATCGAAATCCTCATAAACAT
Source organism: Ligustrum vulgare (assembly GCA_963555705.1). Classification (NCBI taxonomy): domain Eukaryota; kingdom Viridiplantae; phylum Streptophyta; class Magnoliopsida; order Lamiales; family Oleaceae; genus Ligustrum; species Ligustrum vulgare. The sequence goes on along the minus strand of OY743171.1, from coordinate 51,863,266 downwards.
ATGCGACAGGAATTTTACCGAACTTAGGTGGCAAATCCTCATAAACATATGGAAACATAGGAATTTTACCGAACTTCGTGGCAAATCCTCATAAACATAGGAGACACAAGAATGTTACCGAACTTAGGTGGCAAGAATTCTTATGTGTAGCGCTACTAAAACTCCGGTCCCCTTAACATATCATAACTTATCATATGGGACCCAAAACAATCTTGGTAGATTGATTTCATAGCAATGATCCAAAAAAACATTTTCGTGAAGCATAGGGTATACTTACTTTTCGTAAAAACATAAAGTATATTTTCTTTTCATAAAAACATACTTACTTTTCATAACAACATAAGGTATATTTACCTTTCATAAAAACATACTTGTTTTTCTTAAAAATTGACTTTCACAAGTCACATGACATTCATATGAAATCATAATTTAAATCAATTAATAAGTGCGAGTCTACCTCAAATCCGACGAGTGCAAAGTTGAGCGGGAATGACTTCAATTTCTTTAAATTCTCCGTACGCTTCGTCTTAGCCAATAAGTCACTTTAGTCTATCGAATATATAGTTCAAAATGATAAATTATAATTTGAAGACTAAAATTGATGTTTTGAAAGTTGAGGGACTAAAATGAATACTTTTGAAACTTGGGATTAAAATCAAATAAAGTAAATCAGTAGGGACTGAAATAATAGATTTTGAAAATAAAAGGGCTGATTAAAATCATTTAAAACTTTGGGACTGAAATGGATAACTTTAAAACTTTAAAAGGGTTGAAATAAACTATTCAAAGCTGTAGGGACTGATTTAAATCATTTAGAAAACGTAGGGACCAAAGTGCAAATTTCTGAAATTAAAAAAATATAATATTAAAACTTTACTCTTCTCTCTCTCTCAAAATCCATACTCTCTCTCTCTCTACCCGTTTCTCTCAAAACGCGATCGAAGAAGACGAAGGCTGCGACGGCGAAAACACCGGCGAAAGGCAGGCGTAGGTTACGGTGAGCGACGGCAAGGATGGGGGTTCCAATTTTTTTGAGAGGTTTGGTACGAGTTTAGGTGCGAAAACCGTGTGAAACCGAAGCTAGGGTTCGCGGTTTAGGTCGTGATTTTCCGGCGAAGAGGTGGTCTGAGGTGAGGTAAGTAACTGGGCTTCATCTATTTCTTGGTTTGGGTTTTTATTTTTGGATGATTGATTTGGGACTAGGTTTGGGATTCGGTTGGGTGTCCAACTGAAGGGCAGTGTGCGATCGGTAATAGAGGTGGCTGCGAGCCATGGCAGTGAACTGGTTTGGCAGTGATGGAGCGATGGTTGCCAGCTTGGGATTTGTATAGGTTGAGTGATTTTTCTTGAATTGGACAGTGATGATTTCTTGGTGGCGTACTGATTGTGCTTAGATGTTGGTGTTATGGTTATGATTGAAGTGCTGCAGTGGACTGATGGTGTCAAAAGGGTGATTTGGGCAGTGGTTTCATGATTCAATTGGCGTTTGGTCTGAGTGTTGCAGAGAAATTGATAATGAAAATGATTTCTGAAAACTTAATGGAATTGAGAATTATGTGATGTTGAGATGGGTATGTGAGGTTAGCTGTGTGAGGGAGATGGATCAGTGTGGGTGGTGATGATCAGTCGTGAGGAATTCTGGTGATTGGTGAATTTGCAGTGATGAAACAGTGGTTGCTTGGTTCTGTATTGATTTGGTAGATAGAAAGCTGTTACTGGGTTTGAAGGAAAGTGATGGAGCTGAGCTGATTATAGATTGAGCTGCATTGGGATGATTGTGGCAGCTCCATGGTTTTATACAGGTTGATGGTTTTGATTCTATAATGGTTCTATGGCAATGGAGGCTTTGTGATAGTGAATTGATGATGATGATAATGGTGCTGTAAAGGAATTTGTGGGGGTATGAATGATAATGATGAAGATGCTTTGATGATGGTATATTGAGGTGGAAAGAATGATAAAGAAGGAAGAAAAAAATGTAGGGGACGTGAGTTGTGATGGGGAAGAATATGTATTGATTTGATACTATAGAATATGATAGTGTAGAATTAGGTGTAAAATTATTTGTACAAAAATGATGATGTTATTGTGTAAAGAATTGTTGTCTTGGTGTAAAGAAGAAGACATGTGGGCAAATTTGGATTTTAGAAAGATTTTGAATATAATACTTTGAATAAATAATTAAAATAACATAATTTTAGAAATTTGGATTTTAATTTAAAATCGAACAAATTCGATATTTCTTGACTTGGCTAGACGAATCCGTCGCGGCATTAATTTCAAAACAATAGCGACTCAATTTTCTAAATATTAAAATAATTATTCATTGCATAAAAATTCTGGGTCGCTATATATAGGCTAATAATAACATGCGAATTTTCCCAAGATTTATAAAATATGCATTTATTACTCTCATTCACTTTATACCCATTTTCAATCATGCAGGAATCAAATTTACCATGCCACTGTTTAGGAGCCCGCTTTAAGTCATAAAGGGACTTAGTCAACTTACACACTTTGCCTTCTTCACCTGGTTGTGAAAAACCTTCGGGTTGGTTCATATATATTTCTTCATCAAGATCACCATTTAAAAAAACAGTTTTAACATCCATTTGATGAATAATCAAATTATGAATAGGAGATATTGCAATTAGCAATCTTATGGATGTTATCCTCGTAACCGGAGAAAATGTATCAAAAAAGTCTAAATCAATTTGTTGTTTGAAACCTTTTGCGACAAGCCTCGCTTTATACTTGTCTACACTACCATCCGGTTTTAATTTCTTCCTAAGGACCCATTTACACCCAATAGTTTTACAACCTGGTGGTAAATCAACCAATTTCCAAGTTTTATTTGAAATTAGTGATTTCATCTCATCATGTACAGCTTCTTTCCAAAAAACAGCATCTGGTGAGGAAAAGGCTTCTTGCAAAGAAAGTGGTGTTTCTTCGATGTTATAAACCACGTAGTCAGGACCAAAATCTTTTTCAATTCTAGCTCTTTTACTCCTTCTAATTTCAGAATTTTCTTCATTTTACAAACTTTGAGTAGAAGAGTTAGATTCTGAAATATGTTTTTCAATTTGTTGGCCCCCACTATTTTTCGATTTAAAAGGAGATTTTTCTTCATGAAAAATAGCATCACCAGACTCGAAAATAATTTTATTTTCAATATCAAAAAATCTATATGCTGTACTATTTTCTGCATAACCAATAAAGGCACAAGTGTTAGCTTTAATTCCCAATTTAGGTATTTTAGGATCTGTTAACCTCACAAAGGCTAAACATCTCCATACTCTAAGATATCCCAAATTTGGCTTATGCCCCTTCCACACCTCAAAAGGTGTAATTTTAGTCTTTTTATGTGGCACTCTATTTAACACATGACAAGCAGTTAAAACCTCTTCACCCCAAAAATTTGAGGGTGCACCAGAATCTAATAGCATAGCATTTGTAAGATCAATCAACGTTCTATTTTTCCTCTCTGCTACACCATTAGAAGCAGGTGAATATGATGGAGTAGTTTCATGGATTATTCCCAATGATTCAACATATGAATTAAATCCAAATGATTCATATTCTCGACCTCTATCACTTCGAATAAGTTTAATTTTTCTACCGAATTGATTTTCAACTTCTAGGAGGAATTTTTTTAAATAGTAAAAAAAGCATCACTTTTATTTTTCAATAAATAAACATAGGTATATTTTGAACAATCATCAATAAAAGTGATAAAATATCTATTTCCTCCACGAGTTAAAATTCCTTCAAATTCACATAAATCAGTATGAATTAATTCTAACAATTCGGTATTTCTTTCAACACTTTTATGAGGTCGTTTTGTAATTTTCACTTGACTGCAAGTCTCACATTTTTCTAAATCTTTTTTCACATTGGGAATTAATCCTGAACTACTCATGATTCCCACATATTTTTTATTTATATGACATAAACGAGCATGCCAAAAATTCAGTGAAGAGAGCATATAAACAGAAGTAGAATCATTTTTATTAGCACTTACAATGTTTAATTTGAACATCCCATCACAAGCATATCCTTTGCCAACAAAAGTACCTTTTTTGGTAATCACATACTGATCAGATTCAATTGTTTGTTTGAAGCCAGCCTTATTCAGAAGATAACTCGACATCAAATTCTTTCTCATGGAAGGTGTATGTAGTATATCTTTTAATGTCAGGACTCTTCCAGAGGTGAATTTGAGTTCAACATCTCCAGTTCCAAGAACCTGTATAGTATGAGAATCTCCAAGCATTACAGTCATAGGCTCCTTAAAAGGAGTATAAGTTTTGAACCAATCTTTATCATAGCAAACATGTCTGCTTGCTCCAGAATCAACCCACCATCCTTCAGCACTTTGCACCATATAAATTTCAGTAATCATAGCAACAAATGGTTCTTCGGTAACATTAACCTGTGGAACAGGCTCACGCTTCCGGTATCTGCAATTTTTAGCAAGGTTCCCAAATTTCCCACACACAAAGCAAGTTTTGCCTTGTTTATTTTGTGAAGGATGTGATTGGTTCTTATTCCACTTGCTGGAAGTTCCCTTGTTTTGTTTATAAGGCATTTTCATATCTTTCTTATTGGGTTTCAAAACATCTTTTTTAGAATTCTGACCAGTAGGCAAATTTTCAGAAATTAAATTTACCTTCGTGGAATGTCCATTATGCTGTTCAATAAGTGCATCTTGTCCACGTGCTTCTTCTTCCACGCGAATGCGTGTGATAAGAGTTTCAAGAGACATCTCCTTATGCTTGTGGCGCATGTTCTTTTGAAATTCCCTCCAAGATGGTGGAAGCTTGTCAATCATGCCAGCAACAATAAGATTGTCTCCAATTTTAATACCTTCAGATGAGAGCTCGGCAACTATCATTTGAAAATCTTGTGCTTGTTCCACCACAGATTTTCCATCTGCCATTTGATAGAGGAAAAATCGACTTGATGCATATTTTTTAGCTTCCGCCTCTTCAGTATCATATTTGCTCTGCAAAGCTTTCCAAATTTTCTTGGCAGACGAGAAAGTAGTATCATAGTAATCATAAAAATGATCGGCAAGACAATTTAAAAGATAATTCCGACAGTTATACTCATCTTTTTTGTATTTCTCCACTTTTTCATCATGCTCAAGATATTCATCATCGTCCATGCTATCAATTTTGATTTTTCTTGGATCCTTCTCCATGAGGACATAAGCAACTTTGAGCAGGTTGAGGTAAAAGAGGACTTTGCCCTTCTAGCGCTTAAAGTTCACGCCTTTGAAGCGAAAAGGCTTGTTGAGATCTCCTACACTTTCATTGGTCTTTTCCACGGTTTGAACCATTACTTGAATCTCCTTAAAATTGTTAGTGATATTGCAATATAAATACAAAATATTACAATACTAATAATGGATACAATAACCGTAACCAATTAGGCTGAGGCGCGGGTATCTCGCTTTCTTTAAGGAGATTCAAGCCCTCTGCGGTGTTGGAAAAACCTCAATCACCGGTGCAACCAGAAATCTTTGACTTGTCCCCTCCAGGATACAACAGCCCAACTTAAATGTTGTGTAGTTAAATCCTTATTTTGCACTAAAGGATTAACCCAAAGCTCTCTCTTACAAGAACACCCTTCTATTGGCCAATTATGTATGAGAGAAACCGTTTTGCAATATGTATAGATATCAATTGTGTTTTTTTTTTTTCTTTTGAAATGCAACGAGTGTGTGTATATCTTCCTGTTGCCTAGTGCATGAATTTATAGAAACATTTGAATCATTACTATGTGAATGGACCAATCATGAGACAACAATTCTAGCAAAAAAATGTTTGAAAACTATTGGTTGTAAAATTGGTTCAATTATAATCCTCCAAAGAAATGGTTACGTGTGCACTAATATTTTGAAGAATTCATGCAGCCAATTATTGATCAACAACATATGAGCATGTGGGTTTAATTATGCTCCAATCAAATTTAAGCAATTGTCACCATTTTAATAAATGTCCCAACAATCCCAAAACCAAGACATATTGAAAAGAGAATCAATAGCAGAGATATCACAATAACCATACCCATTTTCTTAATTTTGCCTTCGTAAAATTAAGATAATTCAAGGTAGGGGTTCCAAAATTTTTCCATTGTATTTTTAGAAGTCTATGACTCGATCACGTGTCGGAAAATGAATTGCATCGCCATCTTGGTCCAGCGGAGTGGTGGTGATTTACCAAAGTCTAGGCAAGCAGCAATTATAAGCGGTTTTTGAAGATGAAGCATAGAAAGAGAAAGTAGGCGAGAGATGAGGAAGACAGTGATAGTTGGAGTGGTATAGTTGAGAAAATGTGATAATGGAGGCAGTTTGAAATTACTAATCAGACGCTGCTGTTTTTGTTGAAATGAAGATTCAATTCAAATTTAGATTCAGTTGAAAATTATGATTTTGGTCAAAATTAATTTGTCAGAATCTCAGTTATCTTTAATTATATATATATTGAGGTTTAATGGACCTTTTTTATTGTGGAGTTATGTGTAAAGTTAATCAATTCCGCGAGTTCCAGCACGGAATCACATCAAGAAGGGAAATCAAAAAATAAATACATGATGGAATAATGGCTAAAATGGGAAAGTCTAACAAGTCAGAAAATAAGTATATAAGGACACAGAAAGACAAGAAAGAGAGGTCATTTTTTTCCTTATATTTCCAGAAAGGTCTAAACAAAAAATTTTGACATCAACTAATAAAATTCATGTTGTGATGAGCTCATGTGTTAGCAACTTCAGCTACATCTCATTGATTATAAATATTCACATTTTTTGAGATAATTAACACTAGTATTACACTCATGCGTTGCATGAAAGAACAATATGAATGATTTTACTGTAAATATCATTTCAAAATAAGAAAAAAAAAAGTTTGAACACACAATTTACTTTGATTAATGATTAAAACTGTCAACAAATGCTCAAAATAGAAATGAATTAGAATTATCATAAATTTTGAAAAATCTCTTTAAATACTATGCCCCTGTTCGAGACCCATTACTTCAAAATAATGTGGTTTGTAATAGTAAAATTTAGAAAATATATGGTTAAAAAATAAAGAATATTTTTGGATTTATGTGTAGATTATTTTATTGATACAATGTGTAGTTGAAAATGAGGTTTGAAATAATGAGTATCAAACATGAACTAAATTATTTGTACGATTTGTGGTTGTTCGTACCTGCGTGACGTGCACACACGAAGAGAAAAAGAGAAGATTGATGTGTATGTAGGATTAAAACATGTATCACTCAAGAAAGTAATAACTATTCAATGTTTATTCTTGTGACATAAATTAGCCCTATTGAACATCATAGAGCAAGATACATTTATTATCGAGATCACTTACAGAGCTGTACCTATGATTTTGTAGACCTGAAACAAACGGTTGTTTTTTGAGATATAGACCCTGGGCTTTACGGGGGCCCAAAACCAGTGGGCTCTGAAGCAATGGCTTCATTTGATTCAAGCCAGGTCCGGCTCTGACCACTTATATACTAGTGCCAAGTCATCTCCTGGAGGATCGTAACGCGAAAAATAGATGCCATTCTGTCTTGCTGACCAATAACATATACCAGTTTTAGCACATGGTTTTTTCACCCATTTTGAATTGAAAACTTCAAAGGCAACATTCTTTGAATCCCACCAGAGGTGACAGAAATACAAAGTCTGAAATAATTTTTCACAAAAGTGAAAATTAAAATCATTATTTGTATAAAGTGTGTGGTTTCCAAGCTCATTATCTCCAGATGCACAGTGTAGCTTCATTGGTGGAGTATTTGGAGGAAGATTGTCGACAACATGAACCTCGTATTTTTTGCTTAAAAAGCACTTGAGTTTTTGTGATGAGGCTCTTGTCTCACGAAAGTTAGCAAAGCATATGAGTAATACTAAAATGTATTTCATCATTGTGTAGTTCATGGTGCGTGATTCCGAAAGGAAAAGAATAAAAAATTATGTGGTTAATTTTTGATATACATGTTATGACCCTTATATATATAGCTTATTTTTCATTTTTACTAGTTTCCATGAAAAAATAATCAGGTTTTGATAATTAGTTAATATTTATATGATTTGAAATTATTGACAGAAGCAACTATGTAAATCTAATTCTTGAGTTGTATATGTTCAATATTTTGTGCCAATTTTAAATAGAATGATAGGATTCGAACAACTATTTAATTAAAAATCTGATTCTTGAATATCAAATAAATAGATCATGATTGCAAAAATTCATTGAAATATTTGTTAAATTTAGAGTTCCTCAACTTCTAAGGCAATCTGAATTTTTTTTTTTTTTTTTTTTTTAAGGATCAATTATATAATTCAAGATCCGATTCTCGAGTATCAAGTAATTATATTACGATTTCCAAAACTAATTGGAAATTAACAAGCTTTAGGGAATTGTTCACTTGTTTTTACAATTTGAAGCTGATTGATGGGAACAATCATATAACACCGATCGGAAAATTGTTTCCAAACCACTTTTTATTCATATACACATCTCATCAAATAACTTTTCAATCACGTATTTTACCTCGAAAATATTATATTTTTTGTTTATAAATAAAAAAACATTTACCAAACGGAGTTCAAAACTTGATTCTTGAATATCAAGTAATTAGATTATGATTATCAAAATTCATTAAAATATTAGTTATATTATGGAATTCCTCAACACTTGTGAATAATTAAAAATTTGATATATAGGAGGAACTAATTAATTCAGAACTTGATTGACGGATATCAAGTAATCAGATTGGAATTTCCAAAATTCGTCTAAGAATTAAATAGGTTTAGGAATTGTTCTGCATTTGTGACAATTTGAGATTCATGATTGATAGGAACAACCGTATAATTTAAATCTGATTATTGATTTTGAATATCAAGTAACAATATTTTGATAGCCAAAATCCATTGAAAGCTTAGATGGATTTCTTAGGGAGTTCTTCAATATTTTGGACAATTTCAAATTGATTAGAAGAATGTTAACTTATTTAAGTTGGTATTTTCTATTTTCTTACAAGTTTGTAATTTAAGTAAATTTAATTTAATTACTAAATATTAATAATTTATTAAGTTTAATTAAATTACTTAATTATTTCTTGGACGTAATATTATTTTTATCTCCTATATGTTTGTGATAATTATTTAATATTGAAGAATGTTTGTTGCTTATTTTTTATGATAAGAATCAAGAAATATTGATCAAGAAATATTGTGATAATATTTTGATTGACCGAGTATCTTGATGGCCGAAGATCATGATTCTATTCTTGGTGTCCAAGTTTGATTCTATGGTAAGATTCTGGAATTTATAATTAACTTACCTTATCGTCACTTATGGTAAGGTTGTAAATTTATTATTATCTTACCTTATCTTCTCTTATATTTTTCCAAAACATACAGTTACATGAAATAGTGATTTAAATAGGAGCATATATATATAACATGACACATTAAATAGAGATATACATACACTACCAAAAAAAAAAAAAAAACTTTTTCCGATGGGAAAATCCGTTGGCAAAATGTCATTTTGTGTCGGAAATGCCTTTTTCCCGAACGGACTTCACACCATCAGAAATCTGTCGGAGAAACTCTAGTCGGTAATACTTTTCGACGAAAAATTACAGCCATTAGAAATTTTCGACGACATTTCACGGTCGTAAAAAAATTCTGATGACTTTAATTCCATCGAAAAGTTCCGACGGCCATGAATTCCATCAGAAATGTCCGACGGGATTTCCTAAAAATAGACTCCCGTTGGAAATTTCCAAAAAAAAAAAATTATTAAGTACCCACCCGGCCCTGTCCATCCCCCAGACCAGACTAACCCAACCCCCGAAACGCTTCTTGTAGATTAATTGTTTTTTTTCAAAGTGTGTAGTTTGAGTTTCGAATCCTCGACTAAAAGGTTGTGAAGAAGCAACACAATCAATTGACCAATTGAGTTTTTGTGAATGAGTTTGTTTTCATAAATATATATTAGTTATTTATGTTAGTAATATGATTTTTCTTTTTTTTTTGAATAAAAGTAATATGGTTATAATTTGTAAAAATATGCTATTCTTTTCCTTCTTTTTTTTTGGCAATTAATTGGGCAATTATATTAGAAACAAAATACAACTTTATGAAATAAAACCTAAAATTATGTTAGAATTTGTAAAATACGCTAGTCATTTATTTTTATTTTTTTATTTTATTTTTTGCAATTAAATGGGTTGCTAGCTATCCAATTGTCCTGAATTATAATACCATTTAAAATAACCATTTATTACCAAAATTATTTATTTCGAAGCAGATTTACTATTCGATCTATCTTGAAACAGTAACATAAGAGAGTAAATAAATATTGTTTTACTCCTTGTAAAAAAAATGATTTTGTCATTTATTAACACGATTTTCTATGTAGAAATTTATTTAATACTATTGAATATTTGTAATAATGAATTTCTAGTTATAAATTTTTTTTTGAGGTGAATTTCTAGTTATAGATTATTTAATAATATATGTAGAATAAAAAGTGTAAACCGCAATTATCTATTATATATAAAAATATTTTTAATTTCTTTAAATTATTAATTTTCCGACGAAGATTTTAGTTTCCGAAGGAAATTTCCGACAAAAACTACATTCAGTCAGAAATTTCCGACGGTGCCAACTGTTGTAAAAAAATATCCGTCGCAAAAGGCCTGTTTTTTAGTAGTGATAGAAAACCTAAAATTTATTTATAATGCCGATAAGAAAAGTGATATATAATTTGATATATATAAGAAATTAGAAAAGTAAATCTATCTTTATGAGAGGGATGCAATTATTATTAATCACATACTATATTAAGTAACAGTCACGCATTTATGTCACAGTAATATAATATATTAGAGCAATTCAAAGTCGCATAACTCCTGATTTTCGAAAGTTTTACAAGTTTATTAATTTTGAAATTTAATTTTAAACTATTGCAGTCATGAATTTTTTTCCTAATAAATAACTTGATTTTTTTCACAAATATTATTTTTTAGACAAGATGTTCAACCCTTTTAAGAAGGGACCATCCTTTGAATTTGGCAAGTTATAAACTATCCGCTGAATTTTCTGACTGCTGATCCTTCGTTTGGATCGATCGGCACCAATCCGTCCCGTTGTCATCACTAATAATAATTAGAAATGTATTTAATTGTTAAATGTTTATGTTATATTTAATTTTGCAAAAGTAGAAGTAATTCTGGTAACGTAAGATATAAATTTGAATTATATGTAAACATTTCTTTATATAAATTTGAATTTATTATTTTGTATTTAGGAATTAAACAAAAAATATATATATTTTTCTGCTATAAATATTCTATAGTTTTATTTATATGGGTCAAACCGAAATAAACAGCAACCCGCATGGACTCGATCCGAATGGACCAAAGAATAGGCGTGGGTTGCAATTCAAAATTTGTGGGCCAACCCAGACAAGCCCGTAAGCCCATAGTAGGTGCACTTTTTTCTTGCAGGTCGTTACCGAGCTCATATATTGACGACTGACTCAGCTCGGACTACCCAGATTGGTCAATCTCTATATTCACTTTTTTTTTCCTACCTCCATATTCACTTTTGAGAGAGAGAGATGTGTGTATGTATGATTTAAACATGTATCACTCAAGAAAGTAATAACTAGCTCAACGTTTATTCTTGTGACATGAAGTAGCTTTATTAAACACATCCGAGAGAAAGATACATTCATTATCCATCCCACTTATATACTAGTCCAAGGTCATCTCTTGGAGGATTGAAACTAGAAAAATAGATGCCTTCCTTTCTTGCTGACCAATAACATAAACCAGTTTTAGCACATGGTTTTTTTATCCATTTTGAATTGAAAACTTCAAAGGCAACATTCTTTGAATCCCACCAGGCATGACAGAAAAACAAAGTAGAAAAAAAACTTTCACAAAAGTGGAAATTAAAATCATTATTCGTATAAAGTGTGTGGTTTCCAAGATCATCATCTCCAGATGCACAGTGTAGCTTCATTGGTGGAGTATTTGGAGGAAGATTGTTGACAACATGAACCTCGTATTTTTTGGTAAAAGGGCACTTGAGTTTTTGTGCTGAGGTTCTTGTCTCACGAAAGTTAGCAAAGCATATGAGTAATACTAAAATGTATCTCATCATCGTGCAGTTCATAGTGCGTGATTCCGAAAGGGGAAAAAAAATATTATATGATTGATTTGATATAGTACATGTTATGACCCTTATATAGCTTATTTTTCATTTTTACTATTTTCCATGAAAAAATAGCCAGGTTTTGATAATTAGTTAATATTTATATGATTTGAAATTATTGACAGAAGCAAATATGTAAATCTAATTCTAGAGTTGTATATGTTCAACATTTGTGACAATTTTAAACAGAATGATTGGAAAACTATTTAATTAAAAATCTGATTCTTTAATATTTGCCCAAATTCATTGAAATATTTGTTATATTTCGAGTTCCTCAACATTTAAGGCAATCAGATTTTTATTTTTATTTTGTAGGATCAATCATATAATCTGATTCTCGAGTATCAAGTAATAATATTACGATTTCCAAAGTTAATTGGAAATTACAAGCTTTAGGTAATTGTTCAGTTGTGACAATTTGAAACTGATTTATGGTACTCCAATTCTTGACCTGTGGCGTTTGATTCGTTAAGACAAAAAATAAAATAAATAGGAGCAGTCGATTTGTGAAGACAAAAAGGAATTAAGTGGGCATTGATGTTGATGAGTATTAAAGTTCGTTAGGGCATGGATTCATTTATTTCTATATATTGTCATGCATAAGAGTATTTTCAATGCATCCATAAATTGTGACTGACGTGACAACGAAATAGACGAGACTTCTAGAGAACATGCATAAATAGAAGAAGAAGTTTAAAATTTACTCTCAAATTGTTCCTTCTACATTTAAACAATTTTGATTATGTGACTTTTTTTAAATTTAAAATAAATAACTCATTTGCAAAATAGTTAAAATAATCTTAAATTTTCTGTTATTATAAAATATAAATGTTGTATTCTTGGACTAATATTTTTATATAACAATTTTTTGTTAATAAATTAAATTTATCAAATATGAATATATTTTTTTAAATTATTAATCTTAAAAACAACTAGTATTTGCACCTGTGCGTTGCACGGAAGAAAAAAATTGAATATATTTTATATTCAATAACTAAATAAATAAATATATTATTTATTAAAAACTGGAGAGATATAATAGCAAAAACAATTGAGATTAAATATATTATAAGGAAAAAAAATGAAAAAACACATCAACCAGCTATTCGATTTCAGATGGATAATAATCATCGTTAGATTCCTAAAAATTTTAAATTGAAACTAAATTGACCAAACATATAAGAATTGTTTTTGTAAAATTTGTACGAATATTTAAAATTAAAATAAAATTTGTATGAATATTTGTAAAATTTTATGAATACTTAAAATAAAATAAAATATATTAATTACGCCGTATTCAGCTCCATCCATCAATTCTGACGGACTCTTGCCCAACAATTAAACACGAATTAAATATGTTCACAATCCCAAAGAAGCAATGAAAAAGTAGTTTTGTCATGAGCAACCTTTACTTGAGTTTTAACCCTTGATGTTGACGAAATGAAAATATATGTTTATTAAAAATTAATAATAAAATAAATAAATAGTACTACCTATGAATGACATTTGAATCCCTTTTTTTTTTTGCACCTTTCAAAATAAAATAATTTTTCAATTGCGTGTACCGTTTGATTACACCTTTTGCACAACAAATACAACCATTCGTTAGATTAATGAAATTAAAATAGTAAAATGTTAAATTTAAAAAAAAAAAAAAAATACTCCAAATCTTAAAAAATGATGTACATATGCTTTGCAACCCTCATATCAATCTTTATCCCGCCTTTCCCAACAACTTCTTCAATGACATCTATTCCAAGATCGTAAAATAAATAAAATAACATATTTGTTAAGTGCATTTTTATACATTTTTTATACCTTCAAACTAGCATATTTTGGAATATATCGAGCAAATATCTACTAATTCATGTATATTTTGTATTTAAATAGGTTAATGTCCAAGTTCGAGGCTAAAAATCACAAAAGGAGTGAAGATTCTGCTGAAATTCCAAGTTTGGGGACCATTTTGTCACTTTCTGGAAGTCTTGGACGAGCTGCGCAATCAAAACGAGGGACCAAATTGCAAGATTTCAAAAGTTGAAGGGTCAAAAGTGCAATTTTAGAAGGACCTACTTGATAAAAATATGAAAATTTGGGGACTAAATTACTCAAGATTAAAAGATGGTGGACTTTATGACAATTACGGAAGGGACTTAGTTGCAAAATCACCCTCCAACTGAGCCACGCGAACGCGTAGCTCTAACCAAGTCGCAGACTCAACTTGGACCTCAAAAAGGACTCAAGGTCAAATTTGGCCTCGGAAATGAACCTCGCGATCGTGCGTGGTTATAAAACAAAAAAAAAAACAAAATAAATGTCCGGGGCAGGTCTGGGTCAACCCACCAACCCGGTTCGGCCCAGAATGCTGAAGTACGCGGATTCTTGCATTTTTTGGGGGGTTTTGGATCAATTTGGAGCTAATATAAATAGTGTTCATCCCCATTTTGCTAGAGTTAAGTTTTATTCTTGCCCCTTTTCACTTTTCTTGTATTTTTCTTTTGATTATTGCTCTTTAATTCTTGTTGTTTAATATTTTAAGTTAAGAAATTATTGTGTTTTACTTGTTTTCCTTATTTCCAAGCTTGTTATTGTTGTTGTTTTTACCTTTTATCTAAGAACCCATTGCATTTTTGATACATTTATGGCATTATGAGTTGAGTTGTTGAGAATATTAATGTATGGTAGAGGAATTTAATTCAAAGTAAAGAAATACTTGAGCATTTATTCCAAAACTCTACTAAAATGGGAATTTTCTTTATTACCTTGTTTTTAATCTTTATTTAGAGTATTGTTGATGTGTTTATGTGGTTTGTTAAATGTTGTTGTTGTTTTATTATGGGTAAATGTTATTGTGTTGGAATGTTTTATTAGTTTAATTTTATTTAAGCATTTTAAGTAGTTTTTATATCTTGGGTATTTATGTTTATCTGTTTATGATTATGAATGTTGTGTTAGGTTTTTGTAACTTTTAAATGTTTGTTACTATTTTAAGTTGTAATTAGAATTTACTACACAAGTTAGGTGATTTTAAAATTTTTCATGTAATTTGGTTGATTAATTAACTACCACTAATTGATTTTTGAAAAGAAGAAATTAGTATAGTTATGAAAACTAAATTCACTTTGTTTTATATTATGTAACTTATTTTAAGTATCAAGTTTATATTTTCATCAAGTTATTTAGATTAATTAGTTTTATTCTAAGTTTTATGTTGTTATTTATTTGCTTTAGTTAACTAATTTTCATATTACCATGTTTCTTATTTGTGTCACTTAGTTAGTAATTCACCACCAAACCGAATTTTTATATTACTTGACTTTTCTTTTAAAATCAAATCAATAATTTTAGTTACAAATCACTCAATCCTCGTGGGTACGATAACCCGGACTTTTCGAGTCCACTTTACTACTTGAACGTGGATCGTGTACTTGCGGTATACGATTTTAGCGAACAATATTAAAACTGGAATACAAAATGAAATAAAATTGTTTTTAAATCACACTAACAATGATAAACCAACTCAACAAATAGCTCAATCTCGTCTATCTCTTGCGTCACCACAATCTCAACAAAGCAACAAAAAACATACATATATATTATTTGAAAAAAGTCAAGTCTTCAACCCCTGTCACTTGGGTCATTGGTAAGAAATTCAAATGATAGACATGTTTACGTGTCTTGTATTTTGCGATTTTGTGCAACAGAGAGATGATGCATTACGTACAACCGTCCCTAACGTAACTTAAATTTAAAAATTATAATCAATGATTTCTTAACTTGTTTTTGAAACCGACAACCCTAACCAACAAAAAAATTAATTATTACAGACATTAGAAGGTTTCTAAACTTACCGTGCATCTAATTCATTTATAAATCTAATTGCTAATAAAATATCGTTAAGAATACTGTTTAAATTTCAAATGAAATATAACTAATTAGTTCATAAATCTGATAATTTATAATTTATAGAACGTTTTTAATATGACTGTGCTCCTTATTTGCATAACAAAAATATGATACTCACGAATAAATTAAAAGCACATATTATTACATAGATTTCAAATTTGAAATCTATCATTGTAACTAAATAATAACGTAATTAATTTTATTCATAAAACTGCCATAATTTTATTCATAGACACGAAATTGTAATAAAGTGCTCATTTATTATTCTAAAACTAGTGTTACACCCGTGCGATACAAGATCATTTGTTACTCACATATATCGAATTTATATGTTACATATGAAATGAATATATTTAATTAAAAATAAGAAAAGAATGAAGACGGATAAAAATAAATTTATCTCTACCTGAATAACGGAATAGATCTATTAGAATTGATTCTAACTATCTTAATATGATATTTAAATATATTAAATAAATATTTCATTTCATATTTACTTTAACATTACAAATTAAATATACGTGGTCCTATATTTAAATGAATGTAATAAACTAAGCAACCTGAATTGATAGAAATATAAAGTTGCAAAAATTATTCGAACTTAATTAAATTACATAAAAGTTCGGATATTTATTATTTCCTTTAATTTTATAATAAAAGAAACTCGAATTGAAATTAATTATATATGACAAAATTAAATCTAGTTAAGAAATTTATAAATATTATTATAGGACTTAAACAAAATAATTTTGAAATAGAGGGACATTGAGAAAAATAAAATGTACAAAATAAGTTTTTTACATTTAATCTTTGATGTGATTTTAAAGACGACATGTTTACAGTTGACTCTAACTTGTGAGTTCGTATTAAAGTTCTCGTTGAGATCTTCGATTTGATAACCATATTGCATATTTTTCGATTTCAAAATAATAGTATAATTATCAAAAATATTCTCATTTATTGAAATACTTCTATTTTAGGAAGGACAATTTAGGCAGGAAAAGTTTCAAGACATGTTTTTGGGAAGTGACTTACTTTTATTTATAGTGTATGATTTAAAAAGAAAAAAAATTATACCTTGTATAATAACAAAATTTTTATGGACCCATGTAAAATCATAACTTTACAATATTAGGTCAAGAAATTTACATTATATCATAAGTAATTTAACCAAATTATTTAAATATTATATATATATATAAAGAAGTAATCGTCCTTGTCATTGTAATTAGAAAAAAAATTTGTAAAATATATCACAGTGTGATTCCATTAATTAAACATTAATTAAAGTGCACACATTAACCAATTTAATAAAAAGAAAAATGTAAATAAAGACGTGCATTCCATAGCCATTAAATAAACTTGAATTCCAATACGCATATTCCTATGACGGCTGCATTATTCAATTTCAAATATCAGATTTTTTATTTCTTAAAAAAATAAAAGGTAAAAATACAATTGGTTTTGGTGGGAAAAACTTAATCAAATTTGTTGTTATTATATATACTAGTGTTACGCTCGTGCGATGTACGATCATTTATTACTCACATATATTGAATTTATATGTTAATGTATGAAATGAATATTTAATTAAAAATGAGAAACGAATGAAAACAATTAATTACAAAAAAGCTACATTACACATACCTTCAATTTTTTATTTTTTTTTATTGTTCGTATGTTTATCGTTTCAAGAATTTCTTTAAATATTATAATTTGAATTGATTTAAAACTTAAAATGGAAAAGAAAAATAACATATAAATAAAATTTGTAATAAGTAAAAAAAATAGATATATCTGTTATATACACTTAGAATTTTATTAAAATGAAAATAAAAAGAAAAAAAAATAGATTGGTGAACATTCTTATTTCATCCTCTTTCATTTACTATTTATTATTAGAAAAAAAAATTGTAAAATATATCATTGTGTGTGATACCATTAATTAAAGTACACACATTAACCAATTTAATAAAAAGAAAAAAGAAAAATGTAAATAAAGACGTGCATTCCATAGCCATTAAATAAACTTGAATTCCAACACGCACATTCATGTGACGGCTGCATTATTCAATTTCAAATATCAGATTTTTTATTTCTTAAAAAATAAAAGGTAAAAATACAATTGTTTTTGGCGGGAAAAACTTAGCCAACTTTGATGTTATTATATATACTAGTAATAGCACCCGTGCGATGCACGGAATAAATAATATTTATTGAATAAGTTATAAAAATACAATACCCGATAAAAATAATACAATAAAAAAATAATAATAATAACTTGCATACACAAATTGTGAATAATTTGTAATTTCATTTCTCCCTATAAGATTTCTTACTTTAATGCATAAATTGTATATTCAATATACAATTAAAAAAAAAAAAAAGTTATGAATTGCATTTTTTTAACAGTTAATTGTTCATTATCTAGTTTCCTTAGTTTATTTATTCATATAGAATTGATTATTCAAAAATAATTTTTTTTAATGTTCATTAACAACCACATATTATTTTAAAACTAAAAGAAAATCAATTTTTAATCACTCAATTGATTGATTTGACAATTATTTTATTTTTTATACTACCTTCTTTCACTTTCAATCACACATTTAAAATCTTATCTATAGTTTATATCAAACGTACTCCTATTCAATGGTTTCAAATAAAATGTGACATTTTATTTTTCACTAAGTATTGAAATTGGCCATGTTACCCACACACACACAAAACTATTTTTTGTGCATGTTAAATAAATGTATGGACTATATTTTATTTTTAAATAGAATAAGTTTGATAAAACCTTATATTTTTATTTTCTATAAAATTCAATGAATTAATTGTTAAAGTCTGTAATATATATTTTACAAATTGATTTTATTTTAAATTTATAAAAATTAAAAAATAGATAAATGAACAAAATGAGTAAATTTATAAAATTAATTTCAAAATTACCAAAGAGTTTATCGAAACTTGAAGTTGTAGAAATTAAAATGATTTAATTGAATTTACTTAGAAAGATCGGATATCATTATTTCTTTTAATTTGATAAGAAAAAAGATTTGAAATTAATCATTTATGTCAAATTGAAGTTAGGTAAGAAATGATAAATATCATTTTATGACTTAGATGAGATAAATTAAAAAGATTGAATTTGAATATTGAAAAGAATAAAAAGTATAAGTAAAACTTTTACCTTTATTATTTGAGGCAATTTTAAGAATGATATATTTAGAGTTTGCTCTCATTTGTTAACTTGTATTGAACTTCTCGTTAAGATCATGAATTTGACACCTATATTGCATATTTTTTTGACTTCAAAATATTACAATAATTGTCAAAAGAATAAAAATAATATACAATTTGATCTTTTTATAGATTTTTTATTTTTTACAATCAATAGGTCATTTATTACATGTCCCCTATAATTAATTTTGCATTAATTGAAGTTTCCTAATTCAATTATTAAAATAATTAATAAAATTACAAAGTTTCCTAAAATAGCAGGGAAAAATGGCGGGAAACTATGTGTGGGTTTTTTTGGCGGCTACTATTATTATATATACTAGTAATCGTACCCGTGCGATGCACGGAATAAATAATATTTATTGAATAAGTTGTAAAAATACAATGCCCGATAAAAATAACACAATGAAAAAAAAAAAAAACTTGCATACACAAATTGTGAATAATTTGTAATTTCATTTCTCCCTATAAGATTTCTTATTTTAATGCATAAATTGTACATTCAATATACAATAAAAATATCAAAAAAAAAAAAAAGTTATGAATTGCATTTTTTTAACAGTTAATTGTTCATTATCTAGTTTCCTTAATTTATTTATTCATATAGGATTGATTATTCAAAAATAATTTTTTTTTAATGTTCATTCACAACCACATATTATTTAAAAACTAATTTTTCACAATTGCACATACTACTTTTTAACCACACATTCTAAAAAAAGTAAATCAATTTTTAACCACTCAATTGATTGATTTGATAATTATTTTATTTTTTATACTACCTTCTTTCACTTTCAATCATACATTTAAAACCATTTCTATAGTTTATATCAAACTTACTCATATTCAATGGTTTCAAATACAATGTGACATTTTATTTTCCACCAAGTATTGAAAATGGCCATGTTACCCCCACACACACAAAACTATTTTTTGTGCATGTTAAATAAATGTATGGACTATATTTTATTTTTAAATAGAATAAGATTGATAAAACGTTATATTTTTATTTTCTATAGAATTCAATGAATTAATTGTTAAGGTCTGTAGTATATATTTTACAAATTGATGTTATTTTAAATTTATAAAAATTAAAAAATAGATAAATGAACAAAATGAGTAAATTTATAAAATTAATTTCAGAATTACCAAAGAGTTTATCGAAACCTGAAGTTGTAGAAATTAAAATGATTTAATTGAATTTACTTAGAAAGATCGGATATCATTATTTCTTTTAATTTGATAAGAAAAAAGATTTGAAATTAATCATTTATGTCAAATTGAAATTAGGTAAGAAATGATAAATATCATTTTACGACTTAGATAAGATAAATTAAAAAATTGGATATTGAAAAAAGTAAAACTTTTACCTTTATTATTTGAGGCAATTTTAAGAACGATATATTTAGAGTTTGCTCTCATTTGTTAACTTGTATTGAACTTCTCGTTAAGATCATGAATTTGACACCTACATTGTATATTTTTTTGACTTCAAAATATTACAATAATTGTCAAAAGAATTAAAAATAATATACAATTTGATCTTTTTATAGATTTTTTATTTTTTACAATCAATAGATCATTTATTACATGTCACCTATAATTAATTTTGCATTAATTGACGTTTCCTAATTTAATTATTAAAATAATTAATAAAATTACAAAGTTTCCAAAAATAGCAGGGAAAAATGGCGGGAAACTATGTGTGGGTTTTTTTGACGGCTATACTATTATTATATATATTAAGATTAAGATTAAGATATATATATATATATATATAGTGTTACACCCGTGCGATACACGATCATTTATTACTCACATACATTGAATTTATATGTTAATGTATGAAATGAATATTTAATTAAAAATGAGAAACGAATGAAAACAATTAATTACAAAAAAGCTACATTACACATACCTTAAAATTTTTATTTTTTTTATTGTTCGTATGTTTATCGTTCCAGGAATTTCTATAAATATTATAATTTGAATTGATTTAAAACTTAAAATGGAAAAGAAAAATAACATATAAATAGTATTTGTAATAAGTAAAAAAATAGATATATCTGTGATATACGCTTAGAATTTTATTAAAATGAAAATGAAAAGGGAAAAAATAGATTGGTGAACGTTCTTATTTCATCTTATTTCATTTTCTATTTTTTAAATCAAAATATTTATGTGATATTGACAAAGTTTTTTATTTATTTTTTTTATTTTTACGAATTTAAAAAAAATTGTAATTGATTTTCAAGAGGGGAAGACGGACCTATTAGGTCGATGTCCCCCTATTGTAATTGATTTTGTATATCAATAAAATTTTATCCTGGGCTTAGATTTTCGAGTTAGGATAATTCTAAAAAAAAAAAGAAGACGGACCAAGAAATTTCGGGACCTGAAAATACTGTTCTTTAAAAATCTGCATTCAATTGGATTATTTTAAATCTGAATTTTGTCCAAAATGAATAATAAATGATGAACTAATAGTACTAAATACAATTTAGGAAATGTATTTGTTGATAGGTAGTCCAATTTTAGTGACGATGTGACGACGTCAGCCGGAAAGTTCGATCCAGACTGGTGTCCGACCTGATTATGTCAGGTCGGATATTATTACAACACACTTCGGATATTACAGATGAATTACCCGACCTAATTCGACGTGATCCAGTGAAGTCGGTTACTGAAGATGATTCCGACGTGGTCCAGTGAAGTCGGTTACTGAAGATGATTCCGACGTGGTCCAGTGATGTCGGTTACTGAAGATGACGTGGTCCAGTGAGGTCGGTTACTGAAGATGATTCCGACGTGGTCCAGTGAAGTCGGTTACTGCTCAGGCGAAACAAGACCAACTACCTTCTTACACGCTAGTTAAGACAGTTATTCAGACATAGAGGTAGTTAGGTTAAGTAAAAGTCAACTACTTTGTACTATGTAAGAACTCAAGTAGTTCAGTTATGTACTTACGCCAGATAGTCAGGTATTGTAATAAGCCAGCTCACCTCATTTTCCCTATAAATATAGGAGAGGGAAGCTCAAAAAGGGGGACTTTTGCTATTAAAAGCTAATACTTTTTATATATACGAGAAATCATACGTGGAGTCCAGGTCATTCACACGATCTGGGATCCACCTCTTACAAACCATCTTTTATTACCTACGCCAGGTCATCCATTACGACCTGAGGTCCACCTTTTTCACATATAATTTTCAATTACATAACTAACATCCGCTTATTTCTTGCTGACCTGGAATATTTCATATTTCGACCGTCAACAATTGGCGCTAGAAGGAGGGCCCACTTTGTGATAGAATAGCAGTCCACTACACCAGCTCATTCAAATACTTTGCAACCTCTCTTTAGATAACATGGATGAACAAGGTTCAGGAAGCAACCATGGAAAGAAACCGGAGGCACAGGGGGGTACAAGGATGGAGGCCGACCCGGAAGTCAAGCCTTACCCGGACTCCCAAATGGCTGAGGTAATGCGTTAATTGCGGAATTTGACACAAGCTGTAGAAAAGATGCAGCAACAGCCACCGGGGAACACTCAGGCCCCTTATGCTATTCCGGTACCACCTCATCGCCCCCCGATAACCAACGAGTCCGCCGAAAACTCAACTATGTGCCCGACAGGTCTGAAAGTTCTACTGGAGAGAGCAATTCCCGCTCTCCACGTAGGGGATTTCCAAAAAGGACAAACAGCGTGTTTAGCAGATTAGGCCCGGATCGTACGGCCCCCGCAAGGGAGGGTCTAACACTGGGAATAAACAGAAAACCTGCAACGTCAAACTACTCGGAAAGATCCGCACGTAGCCCATATAATGAGCACACACGGACTCGGGGTAGGAACTTCAAAGGTCCTAACAAAGACGCACCCACTTTCAATCTTAGTGATCCGTCCTATGATGAAAGAGGAAACCTGGAAGAACTCAACGCGTTGAAGAAGCAACTCAGTGATCTAGAGGGTCAGCAGAGAAAGGGCGGCCAGGATGACAAGTATACTACCTCCAGAACTACCCCGTTTTCAAAAGAGATCCTGAAAGAGACATTACCGAGCAAGATCAAGGTTCCGTAAGTACCCAGCTACGATGGGACAACTGACCCAGTGGCCCATATAGACCGATACGTTTCCTGGATGGAGTTACAAGGTGTGAGCGATGCCATCATGTGTAGGACATTTCCCCTCACTCTAGGGGACAGGGCTCAGAGGTGGTTACGTACCCTACCAGACCACTCCATATCAAATTGGAAAGATCTGTCTTCTCAGTTCCTCTATAACTACATGGCTGCAAAAACAAGGACGACCCCCAAGGAATAGCTGGTAACCATCAAGCAAGGCAGAACTGAGTCGTTGAAGAGTTATCTGGACCAGTTCAACAAACAAATCATGGATACGGACAAAGTGTCAGATGATGCACTCCTAATGGCGGTAACATCAGGCTTATGACCGGAATCCTGGTTCTGGTGGACAGTACACGAAGAGGGGCCAAAGACCTTTCGAGAATTTCTCACAAGAGCAGACAGAGCCATTGGAGCTGAAGAGGCGAAAGCCAGCCCGGTGGAAGACAAGGGAGAAGCAAAAGATCAAGAAAAATCTAAAGGGAAGGAAAAGGAAACACAGAAGGGTGACAGGTACAGCCAGGAAAAGAAACGGGACTTTCGGGGTCCAGGGAGTTTTCGCCCCCATTCATCAACTTCTTCACCAGTAGACCTCAAGGAAACCAGGCCTGAGACCATATTCATGAGCATTAAGGATCGGAATCTGCTACCACGGCCCCGACCGTTAAGGACAAGCTCATCCGAACTTAATCAGTCTAGGTACTGTAGGTACCACCGATCGACGGGCCATGACACGGATTACCGCAAGGACTTGAGGATAGAATTCGAAAAATTAATTAAGGCAGGCCATCTGAAGGAGTATACGGGAAAATCTCAAATGGATCAAGAGAAGCAAGGCCAAGTGGATATCGAAGACACACCTACAGCTGAAATCCGCATGCTAGTGGGCGGCAGTCAAAGCCAAGAAGGACCCAAAAGGCAAAGGCGTCAGTACATCAGGGATGCTCAGAATATCTATCAGATTCTATCAGCGAGGGCCCCAGTACTTGTCAAAGAAGACGAATCCTTCAGTTTTGATGAAAGGGATGTTGAAGGAGTTCTTCAACCACACTTGGATGCCTTGATCATAACCATGCCGGTGTCGGGGGTGAAAATCCATCGTACTTTGGTGGATAACGGGAGTGCCGTGAACATCTTGTACTGGAAGACCTGCCTCCAAATGGGAGTAGAAGAACGACACCTAAGCCCTTACACGACGAAATTACAAGGTTTCACTGGAGATTACGTCACACCGCTAGGTCAGATTGCACTGATGGTAGAACTCGGGAATCCGCCATGCTCTAGGCGAGTAATAGCGGACTTTGTCGTAGCAAACATACCGTCCAACTATAATGCAATCCTAGGAAGGCCTATTTTACACGAACTGAAGGCTGCCACCTCAATATACCACTATGTGATGAAATTTCCCACTTCCAGTGGGGTAGGAGTAGTGAAGGGAGATCAGAGGATGGCCTGAGAATGCAATCTTAGTTTTTGCCCTTGCCAGGCACAGCAAGTGGAGGGTGTCCAGATGGAAGACCAAGTTGAAGAAATCCAAACGTTGGATCCCCGCCTGGACCAAATGGAACCAAGACTGGGCCAGTGGAGGACTTGACATTGATAACTCTGGACCCGGATAAGCATGATTTGCAGTTGAAAATTGGGAAAGACCTACAGGAGCCAGTAAGGTCTGAACTTGTAGACTTTTTGAGAAAAAATAAAGAAGTTTTTTCCTGGACTCATGCTGACATGGAAGGGATACCAACGCATCTGGCCTGTCACCAGCTCAACATTGATCATGGAGCGAAACCAAAAAGACAGAAGCGTCGTCCACTAAATGGGGAAAGATATGAAGCTCTCGCAAATGAGATCCTGAAGTTATTGGGGAATGGGTTCATACGGGAGGCTAGGTATCCAGAATGGGTGTCCAATCCAGTCCTCGTGCGGAAGAACAATAAATCATGGAGGCTCTGTATTGATTTCACAGACCTGAACAGAGCTTGCCAAAAAGATTGCTTTCCACTTCCACGCATAGATCAAATGGTGGACGCCACGGCTAGGCATGAGCTGTTAAGCTTCATGGATGCCTACTCAGGCTACAACCAGATTCCCATGTACGGCCAAGATGAAGAGCACACATCATTCATTACAGATAGGGAGTTATACTGTTACAAGATGATACCATTCGGGTTGAAGAATGCAGGGGCAACCTACCAGAGATTGGTCAATAGAATGTTCGCAAAGCAGATCGGTAAAACTATGGAAGTATACGTGGATGACATGCTGGTAAAAAGCATCAAATCATCAGACCATGTTCAGCACCTGGCTAAAATGTTCACCATTCTCAGAGCATACAAAATGAAGCTAAACCCACAAAAGTGTTCTTTTGGAGTGGGATCCGGGAAGTTTTTGGGATACATGGTACATCAAATAGGAATCGAAGCCAACCCGGAAAAAATCAAAGCCCTGATTGACATGAAAGCCCCAACCAACATAAAAGAAATCCAAAGTTTGACTGGAAGAATAGCAGCTTTGAACCGATTCGTCTCAAAATCGACAGGTAAGTGTAGACCATTCTTCGAAGTGCTAAAAATGGGAAAGAACTTCCAGTGGATGGAGCAATGTCAGAAAGCCTTCGAAGACCTAAAAATGCAATTGGCCTCACCACCCCTACTCTCTAAGCTAATAGCGAGAGAAACGTTGGAATTATATCTAGCAGTGTCAGAGAGGTCTGTTAGTTTAGTTCTGATAAGGACAGATCATGGTGTTCAGCACCCCGTCTACTATGTCAGCCAGGTCTTGAAAGATGCAGAGTTAAGATACCCGCCTATGGAGAAACTAGTACTGGCTTTAATTATGAGTTCGAGGAAATTGAGACCTTACTTCCTGGAGCATTCACTGGATGTGCTAACTAACTATCCATTACGACAAAACTTACAGAATCCGAACACTTCGGGAAGATTGATGAAATGGGCCGTAGAATTGGGACAATTCGACATCACATACAAACCAATGACTGCAATTAAGGGACAAGCACTGGCCGATTTCATAGCTGAATTCCACATGGAAATAGACCCACCCTGTCGGGACGAACTCTGGTCCCTGTATGTCGATGGGTCGTCATATGAAAATTGTGCAGGAGCTGGAATTGTTCTAGTCAGCCACGAGAAATTATTATATTGCCAGTCCCTCCGCTTCGATTTTCCAGCAACCAATAATGAGGCGGAATATGAAGCCTTCATTGCAGGTCTAAAAATGGCAAGAGGATTGGGAATAACCAGAGTGACTGTACACAGTGACTCCCAGCTAGTTGTGAACCAAATCCAAGGGAGCTACAACACGAAAGAAGAGAAAATGGCATATTATCACAAGGTGGCCAAGAAAGAATTGGAGAAGTTCATCCATGTGGATATCGTAAAGATACCGAGAACCAAAACAGTCAGGCAAATGCTCTCGCTAGGCTAGCCACTAGCGAAGGAGCCGAGACTTTGGTCTGTGTGCCTATTGGAAGGGTCCAAAACTCAGCCCTAGCGGAATCGGAAGTACTAACGATGACATTTGACACAAATAAGAGCTGGATGGATGAAATCGTCCAGTACTTGAAGGAGGGAGTAGTGCCCCCGAGCAAGGACGACGCTCGGAAGCTCAAAATCAGATCCGCCAGATATACTCTGACAGACGATGTGTTATACAAACGAGGTTTTTCCCTCCCACTACTGAGATGCTTGAATGAAGAGGAAGCCCTATATGTCATGAAAGAAATACATGAAGGAGTGTGCGGCAACCATACGGGAGGACAATCCCTAGCATTCAAGATCTTAAGACAAGGATACTTCTGGCCGTCCATCAAAAGAGATGCCATGGAATTCGTGAAGAAATGTGAAAAGTGTTAGAGATTCACCCCAATGATCTGATCTCCCCCGGAAGACCTGACTTCTGTCATGGCACCTTGGCCATTCGCAAAATGGGGCGTTGATTTAATTGGACCATTGCCAACAGGAAGAGGATCAACAAAATATGCAATAGTGGTAGTAGACTATTTCAAAAAATGGGTTGAGGCAGAGGCCTTAGCGAAAATCACTGAACAAAAGACAACGGACTTCATATGGAAGTCAATCATCTGCAGGTTTGGTATTCCTCATTCGATAGTCATTGACAACGGGAGACAATTTGACAATGCAAAGTTCAGATCATTTTGTGAAGAACTGAAGATTAAGAATCACTACTCTACCCCATGCCACCCACAAGCAAACGGGCAGGTGGAAGCGATCAATAAAATCATCAAACACACACTGAAGACCAGATTGGATGAGTTGAAAGGGGCATGTGCCGATGAACTACTTGCGGTGCTATGGTCTTACAGGACAACATGCAGGACAGCAACGGGAGAAACCCCTTTTGCCCTCACCTTCAGATCCGAATCTGTGATCCCTGTTGAGATGGGAATCCCCTCGAGCCGAACTCAATATTTTGGAGAAGAAACAAATTCTGAATTGCTACAATCCACGCTGGACCTGATTGAGGAGAGGAGGTTAAACTCAGATCTCAAGAATGCTAACTACAAACAGAGAAGCACCAGGTACTATAATTCTAAAGTGAGGGGCCGAAAGTTCCACACGGGAGATTTGGTACTCAAGAAAGTGTTTTTAGCCACAAGGGAAGCTCAATCTGGCTCACTTGGCCCATCTTGGGAAGGACCTTACAGAATTAGAAAAACCTTGCAAAACGGGGCATATGAAATTGAAACTTTAGAAGGAAAAACTTTACAATACCCATGGAATGCAGAACATCTGAAAAAGTATTATCAATGATCGTTTAACTAGAAATGTAATGGTCAATGTGTCTTAAAAGATATTCCGTGGAATAAATTCCTTTTTTACTAGATTTGCAACTGTTCTTGATAAAATAGGCCACAGGCTCATCAGGTCTGCCATAACGGAATTTACGGATTCCTTAGGACCTTAAGCCAAAGGCTCATCAGGTCTGCCATAACGGAATTTACGGATTCCTTAGGACCTTAAGCCAAAGGCTCATCAGGTCCGCCATTAGGGAATTTACGAATTCCTTAGGACCTTAAGCTAAAGGCTCATCAGGTCTGCCATAACGGAATCTACGAATTCCTTAGGACTTTAAGCTAAAGTCTCATCAGGTCTGCCATAAAGGAATTTATGAATTCCTTAGGACCAAAAGGGGAATTTACGGATTCCTTGCGACCATTGGTCGCGTGCCCATCAGGTCTACCACACCTAAGGTCGTGAACCTCTTACGATCTCAAGTGAAACCAGGAGCGAGCTAACTGATCAGTACATATGTTTAATTCAAGTCACATTAAACCAACCATACCGCACTCCTCCAGGTCAGAAAAGGGTTAAACAAGGGTTTAAGGCATTCCGAACTGAAAGGCCTACTATGTTCGTGAGTTTATCTCACAATCAAACTCAGGTTAAAGCACACAATCAGATCTGATAAAGTTGTTATTACAAACAGTGCGTAAAATAATCACAAAAGCTAATTTCATTTATGTAAAAACTGGGCCGGACTAGCCCTACAGACTACCGAAGACATTTTTACAAATTCTCACTCAGTCGCGGGGGCCTCACTCCGATCTAGTTCAGCCGCGGCCGCAGTCTGATCCCTCCAAAGCTTCTCCAGCTCTGCCTTCAACTGGTCCGCGTTGAATTCGGGGTGGAGCTCCTGAAACCTTTTTACGGCATCTTCCAATGCCATGATATAGGTGTCGGTATGATCCACCTCATATTCCTTGGACTCCTTGTACGCATCAACTACAGAACTTAAGTCCGATCTGGCCTGCGCGAGATCCTTCCTGACCAGATCAAGCTCCACCACTGCCCCCTCTTTAGCTCACTGGTCCGCTGCTGCCTTAGCCTTCAATTCAGCATTTTCCTGTTGTATCTTCTCCAGCTTGGACAGAAGCAGACCGTTTCTCTGTTCCAGGCCCTCGCACTTCAACTCAAGCTCTTTCTTGGCCCCAGCCAGTCCGTCCCTCTCCAGCCAAAGTGCGTGGTTCTAATCCTTCACCACAATGTTTTGACGCATTAATTCGTCGTGCAGCTCTGTTTGCGCATGGGCTTTAGCTCGGACATGGGATACATAGTTTTGCGCAAGCCCGAGGAAAGCAGATGTGGCGTGGGCAGCGTTGAGCAGGTCTATCTTGGCGGCCATGGCTTCTTTCTTCTTGTCCCAAGTCCGCACCACTATATCAACTGAGTTGTGGATACAGCTTGGAAGGACCTTCAAAGAACCGGACATTTATGGGACCGAACATCCCTCAGTGCTTTGAGGAGCTTTCCCTTCAGTTTGGCCATCTCCTTAGCCGAGGCCTTATGGATGCCGAAGTAGGAGAAATCAGCAGGATCGGCAGCTGCAGACACAGGGGTGGCAGATCTGAGGCACCCCGCATGCTGGATTGGCCTGCATTATCGGATGATCCTTGGTTATCTGAAACTATAATCGGATTAGTAGAGGGGGGAGGTGGAGCCATCGTGTCTTCTTTGACCATCTTCCTTTTGCTATGGGAAGATCTGGAAGGACTCGGAATAGAACTTGGAGCCCCAATGGATTGACCAGACCTGGGAGTGGGGCCCATGCCAGGAGGGAGAGTTTTCCCACCAGTAGTAGGTCGCCTCCTTTTGTTTCCCACGAATGCACTTCGGTCGAAAGGAGGCATATTTCTTCTTTTTGACTTGTTCGGTTCTGCGAAAACGGCCAAGAAATTAGTATAATAAAGGAGAAAGATATGAGTTCGGGATAGTAACTACTTACGACGTGGAGGAGGCAGGAAGGAAGTAGCCGGATGTACGATAGTGAGCCCAGCCCTGAACAGATTCTCTTCAATGATCAATTCTCTGAAGTCCCTGTCACGCCGGTCAAGGTCACGTGCCCTTTCCAACTGCTCTTCAAATGCTAAGGACCTGGAGGGATTAGACGGACCTTAAATACAAAAGACATAATTAATATTAGAAGAGGCAGTTCAAAAATGAAGAATAAGGTCTGAAGCATACAGTAAGGTTTGTAATGGGTGGGAACAATGTAGTCCAGGTCCTCAGTCCGCTCCAAAGTTTGCCACCCGCCACCAACATAAAACCACTTATCCCTCCTCCCCTTAATGGAATCTGGAATCTCCTCTATCAAATTCCCGCCAGTTCGGGGTCGGACCATTACGTAATACCAGCCAGAATCCTTCCCGTCAGATCGAAGCTGGTAAACAGAACCGAACTCACTGGCACGGGGTGGAGGTAACCCTAATTTGATCCAGATGACTAGAAAGCCTATTACCACCCTCCACCCATTAGGAGTGGTCTAATAAGGGGCCAAACCCAGTACCGAAGGTAATTGGTTATGGTGCGGGATAATGGGAATCTAAGATTTTCTTCCAACATCATCTTGTTCACCGCCACTCAACCCTCTGGGGGTTCATCAGCCCGCTCATCACTCCTAGGAAGGAAAAAAAATACTGAGTATGGGATCCTAAACCTGTAGCGCCATTCATCTAGGTCAGACTCAGAGACAACGGAAGGATGAAATCCGGCCTGCCAGAACGTCGAAGTGGAACTGGACAGGCCCGCTCTTTCAGAATTTCTTTGTGGGGGTGGAATATGTCGAGGAACAAAGGAAGGGTTTGCAGATCTAAAATGTTGCACATCATGGGTTACCTCTCTCAGGTTAGATACACGCACGTCTGACCCACTCAACCTAGATTCTAAATTCGGACTGGACTCCTCATTCCCCCCACCCCAAGGGTCATTCCTAGTAGCCTCACTATCGTTTCCGGAGTTGCTCATGATTTTTCAAGGATGAGAAGGAATACCTGGAAAATAAAACAGATCTGGACTCTAGGTCGTGTATTAAACAAACCAAACAGAGGGTCACTTCGAAAAACAGTCGGAAGCTTATAGAGTGTTTTGAAGAAATTATGAAGGGGAAAACCGCCCAAGGGTCCCTTATATATAAAGACGTCATTAATTATCAGTACAGAATTTGAAAAGACACCTAGAGCCCCTCAAAGGGAAATGACGGCTGACGGCATTCTACTGGCATTGTCAGACCTAGGTGCCTGGGACTAAGACACGTGGAAACATCATTATGGCTTATTTTAATATTAATCCTCAAGAATCATCAGTAGGAGCAGATCAGAAATCCTTTCAGAACCACTCCTAGGGGCAATTGTTGATAGGTAGTCCAATTTTAGTGACGATGTGACGACGTCAGCCGGAAAGTTCGATCCAGACTGGTGTCCGACCTGATTATGTCAGGTCGGATATTATTACAACACACTTCGGAGATTACAGATGAATTACCCGACCTAATTCCGACGTGGTTCAGTGAGGTCGGTTACTGAAGATGATTCCGATGTGGTCCAGTGAGGTCGGTTACTGAAGATGATTCCGACGTGGTCCAGTGAGGTCGGTTACTGAAGATGATTTCGACGTGGTCCAGTGAGGTCGGTTACTGCTCAGGCGAAACAAGACCAACTACCTTCTTACATGCTAGTTAAGACAGTTATTCAGACATAGAGGTAGTTAGGTTAAGTAAAAGTCAACTACTTTGTACTATGTAAGAACTCAAATAGTTCAGTTATGTACTTATGCCAGATAGTCAGGTATTGTAATAAGCCAGCTCACCCCATTCTCCCTATAAATATAGGAGAGGGAAGCTCAAAAAGGGGGACTTTTGCTATTAAAATCTAATACTTTTTATATAAACGAGAAATCATACGTGGAGTCCAGGTTATTCACACGATCTGGGATCCACCTCTTACAAACCATCTTTTATTACCTACGCGGAGTCCATGTCATCCATTACGACCTGAGGTCCACCTCTTTCACATATAATTTTCGATTACATAACTAACATCCGCTTATTTCTTGCTGACCTGAAATATTTCATATTTCAACAGTCAACAGTATTTTAGACGGAAAAATGGATCAATACCTGTTTTTGGGAAGTGTTTTATCCATGTATGTATTACGTTTTTTTTTTCTTGTAAGCATATTTAGTCCTTGTTCGAGCCCTCATTATCTATAAAATGAGTTTTAAAATAATGATTTTGTGGAGAATGCATACTTAAGCATCCTTTGAGACTTGTTATTTCAAATAATGTAGTTCGTAACAATAAATCTTAGTGTCTGTTTGGCAAACCAAAAGAAACATGTTTTTTTTTTCACAATTTCTCAAAATACTTTTTCACCACACATATTTTCTCTTTCCAAAATAGCCGTTACCAAAATACACATATAGTTTCCCGCCAAAAAAACTTTCTAAATTTAGAAACTTTTTGCAAAAAAGAAAAAAGAAAAAAATAGTATATTAAATATTTTAGCAATTATTATTTTACACGTGTCATTAATTGGTATCAGTGCTATGCTATTAATAATATTAAAATGTTGTTTTTTCTATTTTATTATTATTCGTTTAATAATTATTTTATTATTTTGAAATAAAAAACATGTAATAAGGGTGTCAAATTAAAGATCACAGTGAGATGTTTAATACAAGTTAACAAGTTAAAGCAAATTGTATATATATTGTCCGTAAAATCATATTAAAAATTAAAGTTAAAGTTTTATTTTATATTATTTTTTATTTTTCCTCAATATCTAATTTATTTTAAATTATATCATTTAAGTCATATAATTAGTTAACTAAATTCATTTTAGTCATAGATGATTAATTTATGTTCTGATTTTTCTTATCAAATTAAAATAAAAAATAATATTTTTTTATTGACATATAATTAAACTTAATTCATAGTCTGTTTTTCCGTAAAGAGATAAAACAATTCAACGGTTTACAATTTTATTTAAATATTAAAAAAATAATTATATGCTGTAAAAAATGGTGAAACTTCATTTCTTAATTTTATTAACATATATAGACAAAAAAACTCACTGTATATATTTTATTTTATTTTCATTGATAATTTTTTATTGACACATAATTAAACTTTATTCGTGACATATTTTCCCGTAAAGAGATAAAATAATTCAACGGCTTACAATTTTATTAAAATATTAAAAATAGTTATATGTCCCAAAAAAAACTGGTGAAACTTTATTTCTTAATTTTATTAACATATATAGACAAAAATACTCACTATATATATAATTTATTTATATTTTCATTAATAATTTTTTATTGACATACAATTAAATATGCATTTAATTATGTTAAATTAAATGCATCTCGTTTAAAATTTAAAATTAATCATGCGAAGGATATCTTGAGTTGAATTCCACGTTCGTGCACCACAAATCTTGATGTTGATTTTCACTTTCGTCCATCGTCATATTACTTAATTTGTTACATTTATTTATATACAGAACTGTATATATTTAATTTTTTACAATTATTTTATTTTATGTAAATTATAATAATTTGAGGGTTATTATTTCTATTCACGTTAGTCAAAAATATTTAGACGATTTTATTTATTTATTTTATACAATATATATTTGAAAAACTGCATTATTTAATTTAAATTTGAGTAATTGTTTAAATATGTTTTGTCTATAGCAACTTTCGTGTATCACACAGGTATGAGCAATTACAAACTCTATGAACAATGTATTATTTAAAGAGGTTTTTCAAAAAAAAAATTCATACTTTGTAATGATATTTACAGTAAAATCATTTCATATTGTTCTTTTGTGCAACGCACTTGTGTGATTCTAGTTTTAGTACAATGAGCTATTAAAAATATGATTTTTTTTAAATTTATATGTAGATTATTTTATAATTAATAGAATGTTATTTTAGAATTGGTACTAACTATCTTATTATAATATTTGATATTTAAATATATTAAACAAATATTTCAATTCATATTTACTTTAACATTACAAATTATATACATATGGTCATATATTTAAATGAATGTAGCAAATTAAGCAATATGAAATGTTAGTTTTAATTAAATTTTAACGAATGAATATCGTAAATACATTTAACTTTATGTGCTAAGAAATCATTTATGCATCTCGATTCATAAAAACGGCTCCGTTGTTTAACCCACAAGACATAATACTTTATCACTTATCCATATGAAATTGATTTTTCAATAATCAATTTTTTCGAACATTCATTCTCAATCATACAATCTTCAAAAAATTATTTTTTACAATTTTTCATACTACTTTTTAACTATACATTCAAAAAAATCAATTTTTTCACAAAACACAATTCTCAAAAAATCAAAATCAAAATCAAATAGTTAAATTCCGTAAAAACACCATCAGTGACAAAATTTTAAAAAATTAAAAAAATATAGATATGAACTATCAAAATATTCAAAGACCTATTTTTGGGAAGTACTCTCCCTTTATATATAGCTAGTATTTCACCGGTGCAATGCACGAAAGTTGTTATCCACAATATCGATTATAATAAGCATTCATAAAATTTTAATGCTTATACATAATCAACATATGTATAAATGTATAAAAAACAAATTTCTATTACAATAATTATTAGAATTTTAAAAATAACAAAACTAATTCAAATTATTAAAAACTTATTTGAATAATAAGCGTGAATTTATATATTTAAATAAATGACTATTGATTTCAATAATTTTTATGAATTATTATTAACTTCATTAAAAAAGCAAATTTAGTAGTTTTTAATGGTATATCATGTTTGATGTAATATTATGTGTACAAATATTGATGCATGTGAAATGTATTAATGTTGATCGGACAAATTCAGGACGTCCAAAGATGGGCTTGACACGGGAATACAACTGGTCGGCCCATCTTACCATGGACCCCGTCCTATGATCGACCTACCTTCTCTCAAAACGTATTACGGTCTTTAAAGGTGGGATCTTGGGCCCTGGTACGTCTAGCGGATAAGATCGGGTCATACCTCGATCATATTCCACTTTGAATTGAGCTTGGGGATTAGGTCGGGAAGTCCCGACCTATGGCCCAAGTAAGCAGGCCCCTGAATCTCTCTCATGAATGGGCCTCGCTAATGGGCCCATTCTTGGGCCTCAAGGCCTTACGAATCCCAGAAGGAAATATTCTAAAAGAGGGGATCGAATCCCTATAAGTTTAGAACTCTTCCTAAAAAGTAAATTTATAATAAAATGACTCATTCTTTAATTAAAAAGGGTTATGGACTTTTCAGCCTATAAATACCGCTCCTTTGATCACATATTATTCATTCAATATTCTTTACATTTTTCAGTTAAATATTTTCTCTACTTTTCTCCAGAATACTAATTCTCACACCGGAGGAGCGATGGGGGGAATCCTCCTCGCCTTTTTGCAGATCATCCAAGGCAAATTCATTCCTCTTTTCCAACAATCAAGTATCATCAGATCCTGCCACATCAAGGTTAGGACTTTTTACAGCATCAAGTGGCGCCGTCTGTGGGTATGAAACAATCAGCCATGGTTAATAGACGTCAAGCTCGTCCCTCCGCATCTATCGGACCCTATGTTCCAGCCAATACCTCAGTTGAAGAAGATAATCCACCGTCCCTTGAAGAAGTTGGGGAAGAACAAAACCCAGAAATCACTCCAGACAGTGAACCGGTTAGTCGGGAGGATTTCAACGAACTCCAGCAGCAGCTCCGTGAACTCCGTCAGGCTCTTCAATCACAGAATAATCGTCAAGCGCCCCCTGATCCGAACACTCCAGGTACAATACCCAGGGAATATCATATGCCGGTTAATCCTATAGCTGACAATTCCTCAAGAATTGGGGGTGCCCATCTCATGACTGAGGGATCTGCCAACTTGACATAGCAAGAACTCTCAAGAATTATCCAGGAAAGAATTGCTGATGGAATAAGGCAAAACACACAAGGTCGGACCACTTTCATAAGAAGTACCCCTTTTACTTCTGAAATAACGTCGTTCCCCTTACCAAAAAGATTTAAATATCCTCGGATAAAGGAATATGATGGAACAACAGATCCTAACAACCACTTGAATACCTACACTGATGTCATGAACATACTAAATTCTCCTGATCAGATTCTATGTAAGGCCTTCTCGCAAACCTTAACAAATTCAGCCCGAGACTAGTTTTCTACAATACCCCTAGGATCAATCTCTTCATTCGCTGACCTTACTGATAAATTCATGGCTTTCTTTGCAAGTAGCCAAAGGATCAAGAAAACCACCGCTTCCCTCATGCAGTTAAGGAAAGGACAGAATGAAACATTACAAGAGTTCATGACTCGCTTTAATGCCGAAAGACTTCAGATTCCAGATCTTCACATCTCATCGGCCACTTCAGCCGTGACCTTGGCTATTCGGGGTCCAGAATTCAGAATGTCCTTGTTTAAGAATCCACCTGCGAATGTGACATAACTTCTCAGAAGGGTCGAGAA
The DNA here is from genome assembly GCA_963555705.1 of Ligustrum vulgare. Classification (NCBI taxonomy): domain Eukaryota; kingdom Viridiplantae; phylum Streptophyta; class Magnoliopsida; order Lamiales; family Oleaceae; genus Ligustrum; species Ligustrum vulgare. The sequence continues at coordinate 51,826,401 of OY743171.1, read as the reverse complement.
ATACATAAATATGGAAGAAACACCGTTGTCGGTTAGGGCACAGGATCAAGTTCATGGAGCAATAGTACAGTCTTCGAAACCCGTTAAACAGGGGCATAAGAGATTAAGGCAAGAAGATGGAAAGAATTCTTCCCGGCCTAACACAAAGGGAATCAGTTATGGGCATTAGAGTTTAACTCCATTAAATGCGCCTCGATCTCACATTCTCATGGAAATCAAAGGGCGCGAATATTTGAGTTGGCCCAAGCCAATCAAGGGGAAGATCGACGAAAATAATCGACATAAGTATTGTAACTTTCACAAGAGCCCGAGTCATACCACGGATGAGTACAGAACACTAAAACAAGAGATAGAATCCCTCATAAAAAGAGGCTTCCTGGGACATTACATAAAGAAAGAATATAAAGATCAGGTAAGAGGAGAAGAGAAGAACAGATCCGCTGGCACCATAAATTTTATCGTCGGAGGAATAGCTTCTGGACACGATTCAAATAATGCAAGGAAAAATCATGCTCGGGCACTGGGTGATCAGGAAATAAGGTCGGGAAGTCATTACCATGAAGTTTCAAGCAGCATCAGTTTCAGTAACACGGACATGGAAGGAATTTCCTATCCCCATGTCGATACCGTTGTAATCAGTGCCACAATTACAAATTTTGATGTAAGGAGGGTGCTCGTGGATAATGGAAGTGCAACCAATGTCCTTTCTTTGGAAGCCTTCAACAAGATGCAGCTCCCCAAAGATTGGCTCTGTCAGGTCATTACTCCGCTAACTGGCTTCGGTGGAGGAACAGTGAAACCCGAAGGCTTAATTGACCTTCCTACTTCCCTTGGATTAGAAGAAAAGTTGGTGATAAAGATGACCCCGTTTCAGGTCGTGAAGACCCCTATGGCCTACAACACTATTTTGGGAAGACCATTCTTAAACAGCTTAAAAGCTATAGTATCAACATATCATCTGGAAATCAAGTTCCCGACTTCCGCAGGCATAGCAACAGTACAGGGAAATCAATCAGTATCCAGAAGTTGTTATATCAGCTGTATTGGAAAGGGTAAGACAAATCTGATGTCAATTGAACTTCTTGTGGAAGAAAGAATGTCAACAGTAGAAGAATTAGAAGAAATTCAAATCTCAGAAGGAATGAGCTTCACAATTGGAAAGGAACTCCCCAAATCAATGAAAGAAGAACTGTCTCAATGTTTAAAGAGAAATGTTGACATATTAGCATGGAGCACCGAAGACATGCCCGAGATTGACCCCACACTTTTTGAACATAGGCTTAAGGTCATGCCCGACAAGAAGCCTGTAAAACAGCGAAGAAGGCAGTTTGCTACTGAAAGAATGTAAATCATAAAGGAAGAAATAGATAAGCTTTGAAAGCAGGATTCATCAAAGAAGTAAGGTACCCAAAATGGCTAGCTAACGTGGTATTAGTGAAGAATTCGAATGGCCAGTGGCGAGTTTGCATAGATTTCACAGATTTAAACAAAGCATGTCCAAAAGATAGTTATTATCTTCCCCGGATCGACAGATTCTAGGATTCCACATCAGGTTCTGAGTTTTACAGTTTCCTCGACGCATTCTCAGGATATCATCAGATTCGAATGACACAGGAAGATCGGGAAAAAACTTCATTTATGGCAGATGAAGGAATATATTGCTATAAAGTCATGCCCTTTGGATTGAAGAATGCCGGAGCTACTTATTAAAGATTGGTAAACATGGTCTTCTCCAACCAAATCGAACTGAACATTGAAGTCTATGTTGATGACATGGTTGTAAAGAGCTCGAGAAAGAAAGACGACATTATTGACTTGGAAGACATATTCTGTACACTCAGAGAACATCAAATGAAACTTAATCCCACCAAGTGCGCCTTCGGAGTAAGCTCGGGAAAAATTTTGGGATTCATGATCACCCAGAGAGGCATTGAAGTTAATCCAGATAAAATTATAGCCCTTATATCAATGGACCCTTCCAGGAACATTAGGGAAGTACAGAGGCTTACTGGGAGAGTGGCAGCATTGGGCCGTTTTATGTCAAGGGCAGCAGATAAATATTTTCCCTTCTTCAAGACTCTCAGAGGAAATAAATATTTCAAGTGGGATGAAGAGTGCGAGATCTCCTTCAGGAAGTTGAAGGAATATTTGGGTACTCCTCCAATATTGGTAAAGCCACATCCAGGAGATAATTTGATCTTGTATCTAGTAGTTTCAGATCATGCTGTAAGCGCCGTTTTGGTCAAAGAGGAAGGGAAGGCTCAAAAACCCATATATTATGTCAGCAAGATGATTTTGGACGCAGACACCCGATATACACTAACAGAACAACTTGCACTTGCCTTAGTTACAGCAGTCAGAAAGTTAAGACCTTACTTTCAAGCCCATGCTATAACTGTGCTTACAAATCAGCCCTTAAAACGGATCTTGTAGAAAACCAGATGTCTCTGATCGTCTACCCAAATGGGGGAATATGAGATTGAGTTCAAACATCGATCTTCTATAAAAGCACAGGTCTTGGCCGACTTCGTCGCCGAACTCGCCCCAAGACGTCGGGGGCCAACAAGTCATGACAGGGAAGAGGCCACATGGACTTTGCAAGTTGACGAGCATCGAATGCCATAGGCTCAGGGGCTGGAATCATACTAAAGAAAGATAATGGCACAATGGAAATTCAGTGTGCAATAAGGTTTGACTTCCTAGCAACTAATAATGATGAAGAGTATGAAGCCGTTATCGCCGGACTTCAAGTAGCTCAACATCTAGGGGTCGAGCATGCCAAAGTCTTAAGTGATTCACAATTGGTGGTAGAGCAAGTGAACGGAACTTTTGAAGCAAAAGATGAGAAAATGTCATATTACAGGATGATGGTTTTGGACTTGCAAAGGAAGTTCAAGTCTTGCTGTATTGACAAAATTCCAAGGTCCGCTAATCATAAAACGGATACTCTGTCAAGATTAACTTTTTCCACTCTTGACCACTTAGAAAGAACTGTATTCGTGTGAACTCTTCATGAGCCCAATATTACACATCAACCCGATGTCATGGATATTTCAGATCATGAACCCAGCTGGATAGATCCAATCATTGAATATTTAACATCAGGAAAGTTTCCAGATGACAAAGCAGAGGCAAGAAGAGTCAAAGCAAGGGCCCTGAGGTATACCTTATTACAGAATACCTTGTTCCTTCGAAGTTTTACACTTTCTTACCTGCGATGCCTAACTCAGAAAGAAGCAGCCTTTGCTATTGCTGAGGTTCATGAAGGAATTTGTGGAGGATGCCGGGAGGAAGAGCACTGGTTATGAAGTTAATGCGATACAGATACTATTGGCCAACCATGAAGAATGACACACTCAGCTATGTGAAAACTTGCGATAAGTGCCAAAGGTTTGCAGCCAGATTACAACAACCCACTGAAGAACTATCTTCAATTATGTGTCCATATCCCTTCGCTCAATGGGGAATTGACATACTCGGGTCATTCCCCATAGCTCGTGGTAATGTAAAGTTCCTAGCAGTGGCTGTGGAATACTTCACAAAATGGGTGGAAGCAGAACGCCTTGCTGTAATCACATAACAAAAGTTGGAGGCATTTGTATGGAAGTCAATTATATATCGTTTTGGTCTTCCTAAGACATTAATCACTGATAAAGGGTGTTAGTTCGAGTGCCAAGCCTTCAAACAGTTCTGCAAGAACCTGGGAATAGAACACATGTTAACTTCCGTTTTGCACCCGCAAAGTGATGGATTAGCTGAAGTTACTAACAGACTCATCTTGCAAGACTTGAGGACTCGCCTTGACAGTGCCAAGGGTGATTGGCCCGATCTCCTCCCAGAAATACTTTGGATCAACCAAACAACATTCAAAACTGCAACAGGGGAAACTCCATACATGCTTTCCTTTGGGATGGAAGCTGCTGTTCCAGTAGAAGTAACAATTCCCATCTTCGGTACAATGCCTACAGAATCACCCGACGCGGCTTATCAACATGCCATGACCAAGAAGTTTAATATCCGAGTGAAGAAGAGAGAATTCAGAATGGGAGATCTTATCGTTCGTCGAACCGAGGCCGCCAGCCACCAACCTGGGAAACTTGGACCTATTTGGGAAGGACCATACGAAGTCATCCGAAAAATGGGAAAGAGCTCATACAGCCTCCAAACAATGGATTCAAGACCTCTTCCTCGGCCATGAAATGTGGAGAATTTGAAGCCATACTACAAGTAGTCTCGTTTCTTTTAAACAAAGTTATCTAGTTGTAGAAGAGTCGGGTATGCGCACCCATTTTTTCTTTTTATTTTCGGACTTACACGTCCATCAATAATGTTTAAGGTCGGGCCTGCACGCCTATCGTTCTTTCTTTCAGCGTCAGGGATGGGTACTCTTTTTCCTTATTCAGATTTTGTCCCACAGGGTTTTTCTAGGTAAGTTTTTAACGAGGCCCACAGTCCAGTCCCCTTTAATAAAAGAGTTTCTTCCGGAGAAGGAGCACCAGAGGAAAAAATCTTGAAATAACTTACAAGGTCATCCAAATGACTTTACAAGTTATTTCCCAAACAAATAATTTACAATGTCTCATGGTAAGACGTTACAAATTATTCTTCTACGAATAATTTACAATGTCTCATGGTAAGGCGTTACAAATTATTTTCTAAACAAATAATTTACAATATCTCATGGTAAGACGATACAAATTATTCTTCCACAAATAATTTACAATGTCTCATGGTAAAGCGTTATAAATTATTTTCCAACAAATAATTTACAATGTCTCATGGTAAGACGTTACAAATTATTCTTCCACGAATAATTTACAATATCTCATGGCAAGGCGTTACAAATTATTTCCCAACAAATAATTTACAATGTTTCATGGAAAGGCGTTACAAATTATTTCCTACAAAATAATTTACAATGTCTCATGGAAAAGCGTTACAAATTATTTTTTTCCTACTTTTACAAAGTCAAAAGTTCAACCTCTCCTTTACGTGAATTAAATGCAAGGTCGGCCTAGCTCAGTCTTGCAAATTACTTCTCACAAAATCAAGAGGTCGGCATCACCCGACCTTATCAAACATTTCTCGCAAATTCGCCAAGTAAAGAGCTCGACCTAATTTTTGAGTAAATTGACTAAAAAGGTCGGACATGCCCGGTCTTACTAGTCAATTGTCTACAATCCAAAGTTTTGATGCTACAAGAAGTTAAATCCATTCTTATAACTATGTTATGAGGTCGGCCATTTCCCAACCATATAATTATCAAGACACGGAATCAAAACTACTTAGTTTTCGAGGGCAGCTTGTGTACTCAAAGCGGCAAAACACGTGAAAGACATGAACATCAATTTCATTAATAATGAAAGTTTTACAACAGTCTAGGAGCATACCCCGGGAAAAATAACAAAATTCTACAAAATTTTCAGTCTTCGGGATCGGTCCCATCACCTCGCAATCAGCCTATTCCTCCTCCTCAAAAGGGGTGAGATCAAGATCGTCAGCACCTAAGGGGAAAGCAGCCATTGGGCTCGTGTCCAGGTCGAGCATCTTCAGAAGGCACCAAGCCCTTGCCTGTTTTATTGCTTGAGAGTAGGATTCTAAAGCATAATTACCCAGGGCAAGCTTGTAGTCTTCTGACCCCTCGAACGACTCAATTGCAGAAGCTTGGAGTTGGGGCTCGCATGCCCGAGTCTGCTCGAGCTCTTCAGCCAAACGCTTAGCCTCGCCCCTAGCTGAGTCTCGCTCCTGTAGTGCAGCCTCAAGATCAGCCTTGACCTTTCGGAGCTCCTCCTCAGCAGCGCTTGCCCGAGTTGCCTCGTACTGAACGAAGTGAACTAGTTGACTGGCCGTCTCACCCCGCTCAATACTCTGGTTGGAAACTCCCCGGGTGATGCTTAACATCTGCAGGTCGGAAGAATAACTTGTAAAAATTTTGCATAAAAATGTCAATTAAAGAATGGAGAAGATATCTTGAGAATTACCTGGAGAACCACGCTCATTATATGCTCAACTCCCTGCTCTAGACCGATTTCATATTGGTACTTTTTCACAAGGTCTGGATACAGGGAATCCTGCATTTTCCTCCTGCAATCGACCAGGGACGGATTCTCGGCCTCAATATCAGAGTCAGACAGCGGGGGTACTCGACCTCTTTGCTGCCTTTCCTCCCTGGGAGGAGGGAAAGTTGGCCCTTCCCCTTTTTTGAAGGCACCTCCTGGTCACCCAGTCTACCGTTCTCTTGGCCCGGGCACTTTGGGCCTTAGCCAGCGTGGCTTGCTTCAAGGCCTCAGAATCAAAAGACATTCCTGCAACAAAGATGAAGAGTTAAACCTCTTGAAAAATGCACAGGACTAGTAATAAAGTAAGGAAGGGCAATTTTATTTACGTAATTTAAGATGCTGAACCCTACCGGGCATAAGGTCAAGGCCGGCCTGGTCCAGAATGTCACTATTTGCTAGGTCACTGGCTTCTTCGGCCAGCAAATCAAAATCACAAACCCGGACAACATCAACCATGAGCTCTGTCACGGCCTCCTCACTTAAATTATCCATCCTATTAAAATTATCTACCTCGAGTCTTCTAAAGGTCGGCCAAAATAAGGTCTCACCCTCTTCGGTTTAATAAAGAAAAAACTTTCTTTCCAATACTTTATAGAAGACGGGACCCATGGAACCTCAAACCTACCCTTCCCGCACAAATAAACAAAGTTGTTAGATCTGGGCAGGTACTTAAGCTCCAGCAGACACTTACAAAGGTTAACAGTGGGCTTTATTCCTAAGCTTCTACACAGTATGTAAAAATATACAAGGATCTTCCACCCATTGGGGGCAAGTTGACCGGGAAGTATGCTCGCAATCAGCAAGAAGTCCAAAAAAAAGTGGTGAAGAGGGAACCTAAGCCCGGCCAGCAAGGCCTCGTGGTATACCACTATCTCCCCTTCCCGACAGTGATAGGAATACTCGTCCTTATCCGGAACCTTAGCAGTGTACCTATCTGCTAACCAATACCTCCTCATGTCTACCTCGATCATATGCTCTTTCATTCTGTTATAGTGGGTTGGGAGTTCGAGTTCGGTCCGTCTTGGTTCCCTTACTACCTGAGGATTGTCCTCAACCTCCTCCCCATCGTCAGACTCACCCCCTTAAAAAATGGGCGAGGGCTCGACCTCTAAGGGTTTGTCTAAATTTTCTACCTCCCTAAGGTCATCCGCTGTTACATGTCTCGCCATATTTTCCTATAATACATAATAAAGTTACAGAGGTCGAGTTAGGTCGAGCTTACCTAAAGTGCTAGGAAATTTTTGTTGAAGAAGAGGTCGTGATGGTTGCCCGAAGAGTTCTCTGATCTCTCAAAAAATTCGCAAAGTAAACAAAATGGGATTATGGGGACCACCTATATATAGACAAATTAGGCAGGAAAATTTTCAAAATCCAAAATTTGCCTCAGGCCATGTGTCAACTATCTAAAGCGACCCTTTTATGACGGAGCATTAAAGTATGTGAGTTGGAAAAAGGCATAATTAGCTTTCAGAAATAAATATTCTAAGCTGGCAAAAACAAAATAATTGCATTCAGAGATATTTCCCTAAATCTCTGATGCACGGGGGCCAATGATCGGATAAATTCAGGACGTCCAAAGATGGGCTTGACACGGGAATACAACTGGTCGGCCCATCTTACCATGGACCCCGTCCTATGACCGTCCTACCTTCTCTCAAAACGTATTACTGTCATTAAAGGTGGGATCTTGGGCCCGGTTACGTCTAGCGGATAAGATCGGGTCATACCTCGATCATATTCCACTTTGAATTGAGCTTGGAGATTAGGTCGGGAAGTCCCGACCTATGTCCCAAGTAAGCAGGCCCCTGAATCTCTCTCATGAATGGGCCTCGTTAATGGGGCCCATTCTTGAGCCTCAAGGCCTTACAAATCCCAAAAGGAAATATTCTAAAAAACAGAATTGAATTCCTATAAGTTTAGAACTCTTCCTCAAAGGTAAGTTTATAATAAAAGTACTCCTTCTTTAATTAAAAAGGGTTATGGGTTTTTCAGCCTATAAATACCGCTCATTTGATCACATATTATTCATTCAATATTCTTTATATTTTTCAGTTAAATATTCTCTCCCTACTTTTCTTCAAAATACTAATTCTCACACCGGAGGGGCAACGGGAAGAATCCTCCTCGCCTTTTTGCAGGTCATCCAAGGAAAATTCATTCCTCTTTTCTAGCAATCAAGTATCACCAGATTCTGCCACGTCAAGATTAGGATTTTTTACAGCATCAAATATATTTCTCATAACTTCTACATTGACTCTCGGATTTAACATATTTTTCAATTTCATTCAAAAACATCAATCACAATAATTAGAAAATAAGTAAACAAAATATTTGAATTTAACAAATAAAACTTTATTTACTAAAATAAGCAGTCAAAATAATAATTTGAAAATCTCGCAATTATCATGATACGACAACCAAGTAAAGTTGGAGATCACGAAATTGTACCAAAAATCTTATACCCTATAATATTTAAGAATTTATTGAAATTAAGAATGATTAAAAAATATTAATAATTCTATTTATATTATTAACTAGAAAAAATTCAAAACATTAATTATTCAATATTAGTATTCGTTCAATAACTTTTCTATAAATTATTTATAAACATCGCATTTTTTCAACCACATATATATTTGAGATAACAAATGATTTGACCATTAATAATTAAAACATAATTTTTATATTAATGACTACACATAGAATTTATAATATTAAGAGCAACAAATAAATAAGTTAAAATAATAATTAAATGATAATTTTAATACTGATTACTAAAATTATTGATTGAACTCATTCAGTATTAGTGTTAGTAATAAAATTAAAATTGATTAAAAAAATATCAATCATTATTTAGTATTTATATAATACTAGTATTTTCACCTGTGCGATGCACGAGAATATGTTTGTAAAAATGATTTCGATCAAAATTTATGAAAATATGTTAATTATGCAATCATATCCAATAAAAACATAGTATAATAATATTTTAATACAAAATATTATTGAATTCAAAATTTTGAAAAAGACAAAACTAATCAAAATAGGAAATGCAACATGTATAAAACAAAACAAATCAAATTAGGATTAGGAAATCCTGATCTTTATAGGATTTTTCTTTTTTAAATTATTTTTATTTTTAAATTATTTTTATTTATTATTTGTTTGTTTGTTTGTTGGACTTTCTTCTTCTAAATTTTTATCTTATTTTTTATAAGTTAAATTATTTTATTTTGAACTATAATATAATATAATAAATAAAATTAACGACCATAGATCTATATTTGTTATGAATTGGTAATTTTGAAATTAAAAATATTGTTATTATATTTTTTTTTCAAGAAAATGCTGCAATGTTTGAAATAATTATTAATTTTTTAATCAAAACGGTTCGACCCCAATTCTACCTGATTTAACCTTCGATCATAGACATGTTGTCTTTTTCGGATCGAACTGATTTTAGGTTTTCTGAATACTAAGTATTATATAACTTAAATGATGTAATTTAAAATAAATGAGATATTAAGGAAAAGTAAAATATATATATATATAATAAAGTAAAAAATTATTCGATTTGAAAGAAAATTATATTCAATCAAGTATGAAATTATTTGATTTGAAAGAAAATTTATGGATTAGTCATTTACTTTTTCATATAATCTAATTGGAAAACTTATAAAATTACACAATATAAGGAATATTCTTAAGTTCTTTAAACTAAAACATTTTCGGGTTATTTAAATACTTTTCAATACATTTTATAATATAATTTTATATATCTCTAGAAATAATTCAATATTACTTTACCAAATTAGTTACATTATATAATAATTGAAAATTATCTTCTATTTATTATTTAAATTCGATAAGATGCTTTTGATGTAATTTTTTCACCTTTTTTCACAAAAAATAAAATAAAAAATGAAGCATCTCTATTTAACAATTGAAAATACATTTGTTTTTTTTTTCAAGGAAAATAAAAAAAATTATTTCAAATTATCCTTTTTTGGAATTGGAACGAAGCGTCTTTGCTTGATAAAATGTTTTTAAGCAACACTTTTTTAAACTACTTTTTAATAAAACATATTTTTCTCTCCACTTTTCAACAACTGTTATTTACCTTGAAAATATCAAATTCTTTGTTTTTTGTTTTTTGTTTTTATTTTAATTTTACTACCATTATTTTTTTTTATAATTTTATAGTGCTCAAGACTTTTATTTTACTTTATGTTGGAAACAAATGGATGTAGTTTTTAAAAGTGTAATTCAAATTTACAATCATTATACTTTGGAGTTTGGATTGTAAATTTTACTACCATTATTTTTTATATAATTTTATAGTGCTCAAAACTTTTATTTTATTTTATTTTGAAAACAAATGTATGTAGTGCTCAAATGTGTAATTCAAATTTGCAATCAATACACTTTGGAGTTTGGATTATTCAATCATTATTACATTTTGAAATGGTTCCATTTCCCATTGCACTTTAATAAATTTTTTAATTTTTTTTTTTGGAAAAAACTTTCCAAATTTAGCAAGTAATTTTGGCGGGAAAGTGTGTGCGTGTATTTTTGTGACGGCTACTTTGTTTTTATATGTAGATAGATTAGTGTGTGTGTGTGTGTGTGTGTAATTAAGGCAATAAATGCGTTCACAGTTATCCTGATTTTGCATCACATTTGACATACATCTATTTTACATTCACATTAATCCACTTTGCATTCACTTATGAGAACTTACTATTTATAGAAACAGAAAATTGACGGGAAAATGGCTCGAATTGTTTTTGAAAAGTGCCTTACTTTTATATATAGTATGATATGATGACTAGTATCACATCCATGCGTTGCACGGAAGAACAATATGAAATGATTTTACTGTAAACATCATTACAAAATAGGGGGAAAAATTGAACACGTAATTTGCTTTGATTAATGATTCAGACTGTCAACGAATACTCAAAATATGAATAAATATAATTCTCATCGATTTTGAAAAACCTCTTTAAATAATACATTATTTATACAATTTGTAATTGCTCAAACCCGTGTGATACACGAAAATTGTTATAGACAAAACATATTTAAAAATTGTTCAAATATTAATTTTAAGTGTTTTTCTAAAAAAATAATCATTAATTTTAATAAATATTGTTACATTAATGAATTCTTCTTTCTTCATATTGACATTTCTTTATTCATATTTTTACATTACTATTTTTTTTAAAAAAAATACTGATCGATCAATTGTTTAATAGAAATTATGAACTAATTGTCAAATTCTGTAATATATTTTTTCATATTTTAGTTATTTAAATTTATAATTAAAAATAGAAAAATGAACATAATCAGTAAATAAATAAAAATAATGTGAAAATAATGAATGAATTGAAGAAATCTTAAGTTTGTAAAATTAACCCAACTTAATTGGATTTGCCTTAAAACTTCGTATAGTTATTATTTATTTTAATTTGATGAAAAAAATCAGAACAGAAATTAATCATCTATGACTAAAATAAATTCAGTTAACTAATTATAGATAATATTATAGGACTTAAATGATATAATTTAAAATGAATTAGATATTGAGGAAAAATAAAAAATAAAATTTTACCTTTAATTTTTTATATGATTTCATGGACAATATATTTACAATTTGCTCTCACTTGTTAGTTTGAATTAAATTTCTCACTGTGATCTTTAATTTGACAGTCATATTGCATATTTTTCGATTTCAAAAGATTACAATAATTATTAAAAGAATAATAATAAAATAGAAAAATAACATTTTGATGTTATTAATAGCATAACACGGAAGCCAATATAATTAATGACACGTGTAAAATAATAATTGCTAAAATACTTAATATACTATTTTTTAGCAAAGAATTTTCAAATTTAAAAAGTTTTATTGGTGGGAAACTACATGTGTATTTTGGTGACGGCTATTCTACTTTTATATATATCAAGAATCAAGACAAGACAAGATAAGATATCAAGACAAGATCAAGATTAAGAATAAAGATGTTTATTAATATATCAAACTTTTTAGGTTAAAAACAAAGTTTATTCCATTTTTTTGAATGTCCCAATTTTGAAAGCAACTCTCAAGTTTTGAACTCCATTTTTTTATGAACTTCCAGATTTAACGTTATTTTATTATAGTTAAAATAATTATAAAATAAAAACAAAGTCCAATTTTGAACTCCAAAATTTAAAGTCTTTTATTATCGTTAAAATAATTATAAAATAAAATAAAATGCAGAGTCATCATGACCCATTGAGCGTATACATCTAGGTGGAGCATCCCATATTGTTTATTTTTTCCAAGCCACGTCAGCTTAACTTGCAATCCATGAAGTGCATTGGAGAAGTGTTTTTAATCAATTCCACTTCTTTGCTAACGTGTCACATTTTTCTCCCAATTCATGGTGTGCATTAGAGATGCTCTAATGCATTCAGGGCAGCATCCATGCGTGAAACAATGGAGAGAGGTTGTCAAGACTTCAGAGAGAAAATTGTGATATGTGCACTAGGGCTGTACATCGAAACCGCAAAACTGTTATACCGAATTGTAACCGTTGGTCTGGATCCACGTGGACTCGTCAACGTTTCGATTTTAACCCAAATTGAACAGCTTTTAAATGGTATTGTTTAGGTTTCACTTTTCAAAACCCCTTTCAAACAACCAAGTCGTAAAAAAATTACAATTAATATTTATTATTTAATGAAAACTACAAATTTATTTGCAGTTATTTTATTTTTTATTTTTATTTATTTTTTATTTATTTTACATAATCTAGCTTTCAAAATTCCCATGATTTAAAACCAACTACATCAATCTAGCTCTAGGCCTCTTGTTCCAACTTACCAACTCTAGGCCGCAATACCTGACCTGGAAGGCCCGAACACCGAACACCGACCCTTAGAGAAACTCCAGTCATAGTGTATATTACACCACATTAGTCATTTAGACTTCCAAAACCGTCAGATTTATCTCCAATGGGGTGTTTAGTTTATGTAAATTATTATTATTCTGGTAGAAAATTTAAATTTAGATGCACATTTGCAGCCAAATTTACAACTCACACGGTCCACTCCTTTGCACGCTTTGCCACAATCTGTCACGATTTTATGAGGATTTATACAGATATATGCGGCTATATATCCCCATATATGGGGATAAGTTCCCTGTGCGACTTGTCGACTAAATGTTATTTTGTGCGACTTGTAACCAGTATGAAATGTGATCAATTATTAGATAATTGTGACAAAAAAATCACTAAACATGATGATCAAGAAAATGAATAAGTTGTGACAAATAAATAATAATACTTAAAATGTTAGAAACGAGTAAGTTGTGACCAATGAATAAATAATATGTGACCAATTATGGATGATTGTAGCCAATTATATATAGAGATTATAACCGTCTATGACAATTGAACGAGAACGTGATGTAACCTACAGTTGTGTCAAATATGATTATGTGTGACCTAGCTGTGACTTTGTGTTAGCCAATAGTGACTTCATGTGATCAAACTGTAACTTTATGTTATCGAATTGTAATCTTATGAGACCGAACTATGACCTCATGTAATCTAACTATGACCTTATGTGATCAAACTGTGACTTTGTGTGACCAACTGTGACTTTATAAGTGGGGAGTGGTGGACGTGGTGAGATTGCGTTGAAATTTGCGATCAAATTTGTAATTGTAACTGAAATGTGACTTTGTGTGACCAACTGTGAGTTCGAGGATAGGGTTGGGTAAATTTTGCCACTAATTTGTAATTGTGACCTAACTGTGACTTTGTGTGATCAACTGTGACTTTGTAAGGTGGGGTGGAGTGACTGGGGATGGGGTCAGAGTGGGTTTTGCTATTAAATTTGTAATTGTAACTGAAATGTGATTTTGTGTGATCAACTGTAACTTTGTGGGTGGGGGTGGGTGTGGGTAAAATTTATGATAAGTTTATAATTATGACGAACTATGACTTTGTGTGATCAACTATGACGTTGCGTGGTGGGATGGGTGGAGGTGGGGGTGGAGGGTTATATTTGTGATTAAATATATATTATATTTTAAAGTGGAAAAGTTTCCTACCCAAAGTCTTTTTTTTTTTTTAACAAAGCAATTTCCTGTGACGCGGTCCTGTTGCATGAAGCATAGGAGACGAATGTGATGACACCATTATTATTATTATTATTATTATTATTATTATTATTATTATTTCACTTTTTTTATTTTTTATTTTTTTGTCATATTTTAGCATATGTTCGGTAAACTTGAAATTTTGATTTATAAACCACATAATTTCTCAAACCACTTTTTAATTATACAAATTCTCTATTTTCAATTTTTAACCACTAATTTTTACCTCAAAATCATAAATAAATCAATTTATAACCCAAATTTGGCAAATATATTTTTAAACATGTTTTTAAACAACACATTTTTTAAAATTATTTTTTGCCTCTGTTTGGTAAAATTATTTATAAATAATGATGTGTTTAATTGTGAGAGTGGAAAATAGATGAAAAGAAAATATTTTTCAAAGGAATTGATTTGCTTGGAAAATATTTTCGTGGAAAATATTAATTGAAAGTCTTTTATTGGTTTAATTTCTTGAAAAGTCTTATTGTTTGGTTGACATTATTTTTCATGACAAATAAAGTAAAATTTAGTTATTTTAGTCAAAAATTTAATTTATTATTTTTTTTGTACTTTTTTGAAATATTTGTACTTGATAATAATAATGTTATTTTTTTGAACAAAAAATAAGTTAACTAACAATAACAAAATTGATCAAACGCGACTAAAAAATAAACTTTGGTCTGTGTTTGGCAAACGTGTTTTAACAACACAAATTTTCAAATCACTTTTTAACCACATATATTTTTTCTCTCTATTTTTCAACCACACATTTTATCTAGAAAACATAAAAAAACATATTTCCAAACAGAAAACCTTTAACAGACAGGGAAACCTTAAAGGGAATTTCTATGTATAGGGGGCTTGTAAGTGAAGCATTGCTCAACCTGAAATACATTCTCTCTCATAAATGATTTCCACTGAATCAAGCCAAAAGAGCGAGTGAAACATTTGCCACTTCATTTTTTTGCTGTCAAACAGATGGAAAAGAGAAAATGGGGAAAGCATCACATTTTAAAATATGTTACCAAACATAGACTAATCACACATTTCCTCAAATTACATTTTAACCACTGATCGACATTATTTCCCTACCTCCTAAATTAAGGAAAAGTTCATGCACCACGGGCCTTTACGCCCAAGTCTTCCCTTGGAATAGCTTATGCTCGGACATATAACCCGACCCCCTAGATCTCATCCCTCATAGTCCCATAGGTCGGCCCATTTGCCTGAGCTTCTTTCAAGACCATGTGGCCGGGTTTTTACTGACCCTTCTTCTATCTCGCCATATTACAGGCGTAAATGGTTGATCAGGTCGGCTCTTCCCGGCCTATGGCCCATGCAAGCAGGCCTCAAGATCTCCTTCATCAATGAGCCGCATTCTTGGGTCCCAAGATAAGACGTATTCCATAAGGAAACATCCTAAAAAAGGAGACTTGAATCCCTATAAAGTTAGAACTCCTCATAAAAGGTAAGTTTATACGATAAGGATTCCTTTTTATAATTAAAGAAGGTTATGGGTTTCTTCAGTCCTATAAATATAGCTCCTTGGATCACGTATTATTCATTCATAATTCTCTACATATTTTCAGTTATATTTTTTTCTCTCTACTTTTCTCCAGAATCTAATTCTCACACCAGAGGGGCGACGGAGAGAATCCTCCTCACCTTTTTGCAAGTCATCCAAGGCTCATCGATTCATCTTTTTCAGTGATTAAGCAACTCCAGATCTTGCCACGTCAAGGTTAGGAATTTTATAGCATCAATCACATGTTAGTCACACACTCAAATCACTTTTCAACTACATATTTTATCTCAAAATCATCACATTCGTTGTTTATGAATAAAAATATTTTACCAAACAAAGGCTAATCACGGATCTTTTTCACTTTTCAACCACATATTTTATCTTAAAAACATCACTTTCTTTGTTTTTAAACAGATTTTTTTTAACATATAGTGATTCTATTTATTCTACTTACTTGTCTTAATAAATTTTATTTTGTCTTAATAAATTATAATATACACTACAACAAAAGTGACTTTTTACGACATACATTTACGGCGTGCATTTATGGCATGCCGCAAAAGAGAGTTTTTACGGCGTACCTTATACGTGTGCCATAAATAATGAATTATTTAATGTTTTTACAACACACATTTCTATGCATGTCGTAAACTATCTCTTAAATAAAGTATTTATGGCGTACATGTTCTGCATTCAGTGAAAGCTAGGTGGCGTTCTGTTTGTATTTTATTTTGTATTTTCATTTTCGAAAATGTTTTGTGTTTCCTGTTTTCATTTTTGTTTTCAAATTTGCTGAAAACGCGTTTGGTATGTCATTTCTGAAAACTGTTTTTGAAAATGAAAAGCTGGAAAACACGTTATGTTTGAAATTTTGCAAAATACTACTTAAACTATTTTTAATTAATTTGTTTGCAGAATACTACTAACTCAAACTCAAATTTCCTTTCACAATACACTAAAAATATGATTACATGCAACACACTAATGTGAGCATTAAGAGTCTATATTAACACAGCTTGGTCAGGTTCGGGATTTGAGAAAGCTCTACTTTTATTAAAATCCATAAAATGCAAGTTCTTTCAAAACCACCAGAGTGCATTTATCAGTGCATTTTTTGAAATATAACAACAAGAATTCTCACTTAATTTTTTTTTGTAATGTTGATATTGAATTCAATAAAACTTTATTTAAACTTAGTTCCAAGTTAGGATAATTCTCAAAAAAAAAAAAAAATATTCTTTATTTAGGCTTAGTTCCAAGTTAGGATAATTCTAAAAATAAATACTTTATATTAAACTTAGTTCTAAGTTAAGATAATTCTATATAAAAAAAAAATTCCCAAAACGCGTTTTCTGCGTTTTGGACATTTTTTGTCGAAATACACACAAAACGTCCAATTTTAGGCGTTTTCCGTTTTGTGTACAAATTTTTTTTTTCCAAAATCCGTTTTCGAAAATGGTAAAGAAAATGAGTTTTTAGCGTTTTCGAAAATAAAAACAGAAAACGACCTCAAAACAGCAAAGAGAACAGGGGCTAATTATTTTGGGAATTCAAAATTTTTACGGCATACACGTTGTACGCCATAAAAAGTAGATGAAAATCCGGAAAATCTATTTTTGGTTTCCCTCGGTTTTTCCTTTTATTTTCTGTTCTCTTTTTCCTTTTCCCTTTCTTTTCTCTAGGTCTTCTTCTTTTCATTTTTTCCTTCAGACTTCTTGTTCCTTCAGACTTCTCCTCTCTTAGAGATTATATTGCATTCATCAATAAGCGATTCAACCTTTACGTTGAGCCCCGACAGTTCAGGTATTGTTTATGTTGAGCCTCTTCCATTCAATCCGATATATGAAATATGTGTTTATTGTGGTTCTATAAATTTGGTATGACTGGGAGTTCTTTACCTGAAACTTAATTAATTTATTTAGTTTTTAATTTATTACACAGCAGGGTTTCTATAAATCGGTTATTAGCTTAATTAATTTATTTAGTTTTTAACGCTTTGGATAGCTTGGGATTGATTTTCGGACTTCAGATTTTATTGGGGTGGATTTTGATAGGGGTGTGATTTGATTTTATTTGATTTCGGGTTTTCACAATTTTGGATTTCAGATTTTAGTTGTGTTTGTGACATGGTTCTATCCCCTTATTATTTGCTATGCTGCCTTCACTGACTTTTTGTTAGATAGGTTTGAACATGTGACCATGGGTGTAATTGTATGCATAGCAATAGATATCTTAATGAAAAAGGATAACCTTGTCCTTATAGTCGAAAGATTTAATTTCAATTGGAAGAGTCATCAAACAGGACTATGCAAATTTTTATTTTTGTCGCCTCTCTTTTGAGGTCGTTTTCAACCATGTTAAGGACGTCTTTAAACATAAATATGTTTGGACAAATTGCACCTTGTTGTTTTACACTTATGTGCAGTATAAGTTTAAATTTAGGAAAAAGGGAAAACTATATAAATATACTATGCAATTCAGAAAATGAATTTCATACTAAGTTCAAACTGTGATGTCATATTTCATAGGATGTGTTTTGCATTAATAAAACATAGTCCACTATACTGACTCATTTCAATCAGTACTTCTGAGTTCTGATATTGTTTACACTGGTGTGAGTCCAAAGATGTATCTTGGCAGTGGGCACAAATTTATTACACATCTTTTTGGCACATATAAAAGGTATAAAACTGGGAAAGCACCCTTTAGTTTATTCAATGCTTTAGAGAAATGGATTCTCCATTTAAAGTCTGTGTATAACATGAGTCTATGATAGGAGTATAGAAAAATTAAGGCATGAAGTCGAAGTCGAAAAATAATAGCTATATACTTCTTGGGGTAGTTGCTCTACGAATTGGAAGCTGATCTCTGGTTTGTCTCAACCTTGATTGACCTTGTTGAAACATAAGTCCAAGTGAGTCTCATCCTAGTTCCCTTGTTAAGACCGAGTATAGCCTTAGTGACTCTTGAGTATAAACCTAGGCCAAGTCGAGTCCACGAGTCTCAATCTTGTTCAAGTGTGATGAACTCTCAACCTTGTTCAACAATTCTAAATTGTCTGAGAATAATTTATCTTAGGGATAATCTAATCCATATGCCTAAAGAACATCTTTAAAAGAGTAATGGGAGAAGAATTATTGTGACTGGAAAAATATCAAACATAAGAAGAAATTTTTTCAGTTTTTCATTGCATTTGTGGATCTTGGCAGTGTTGCCAATGCACCGCCTATCTTTTGAAAATATGGACTGGGATGTAAATCTAGACTTCTATCTATAGATCAGTTTATTTATTTATTTATTTATTTTTTTCCATTTCGCTTTTCTTTTTTCATGACTGAGAGACTTATTTAAAACTATTAGTGTGTGAAAAAAACTAAAAAGTCCTAAACACCTTCAGAAATTTGTGAAATGTTGGGTTTGGTAATTTCAAATGGTCATAACTTTGTTATACGGTGTCTGTTTTGGGCCCATAAGTACTTTTCGGAAAGGTCTCGACGAGACTGTCTTTTCCA
Organism: Ligustrum vulgare; assembly: GCA_963555705.1. NCBI lineage: Eukaryota > Viridiplantae > Streptophyta > Magnoliopsida > Lamiales > Oleaceae > Ligustrum > Ligustrum vulgare. The sequence continues at coordinate 51,807,147 of OY743171.1, read as the reverse complement.
TGATGTATGCTGGATTTTGGCTATTTGAGGTCGTTTAGAGCGTCAAAACTGTAATTTTCTATCTTTATTTGCTGATTTTGTGTTTTTATTTATTGAAGGAAATCTCAATATTACTTGCTAACAACCTTGATCTGCTAAGCACTTTTTGATTAGTTCATATCCATATTATTTGAGAAGAATTGTGTCAATCTGAATGCAGTGAAAATATATAGTCCCACCAATGCTGTCAAAATGATCATTAATAAAACTGATTCTTTCCATGCATGTTTTGCTTTCTATTAAAGCATAACTTAGAACTTAAGGAAGTCTTAAGTCTTGTGAAGACCTTTTGAAGCTCCAGCCATTGCACAATCTGTTTCAATTCTTTCCTTCTCTAAATCATAAACAACTTCCACATTTTGTTGCTGAAAACTCCCGAAACAGCAGACATTTAACCACACTAGAGTTACTTGGCATGCCCATGGCATAGAAACGATTCCCCTGAGGCAGTGGCTACAATGTAAACATATAATCAAATTTTTTTATCTTAGCAGTGGCTATGATGTAAAAATATAATCTTTTTTGTCATTATTTATTTTATTGTGTTGTAACATGTTATATCTTAATAGTGTTGGTATATCATCATGGATAAAGATTGGGTACACCTACCGCATGGGAACACCCTTCCTGATTCTTGTAATTCAACGAAAAAATTATTAAACGCCTTTGATCTAGGGTATGAGAAGATACATGCATGCGTAAATGATTGTTGTTTGTTTAGAAAGGATCTAGAGAATTTAGAGACATGTCCAAAATGTGGATCTTCCCGGTGGAAAGTTAATGAACGAACGAAGAAGATTCTAAAACGGATACCTGCAAAGGTCTTGCGATATTTTCCAATCATACCACGATTTAGAAGAATATTTAGGTCCCCTGATAAGGCAGAACAGTTAATATAGCACTTAAATCACAAAGTAGAGATGGAAAAAATACGTCATCCAGTTGATTCATTAGCTTGGAAGAGAATTGATAAAGTGGCCTCCTTTTGCATCTGAACCACGAAATCTTAGACTTGGTCTTTCATCTGATGGATTTAATCCCTTCGGGGACCTGAGTTCTAGGTATAGTTGTTGGCCAGTGATATTAGTTATATATAATCTCCGTCCTTGGATATGCATGTCTAAAGAAAATTTGTTATTGACTTTGTTAATCCCAGGTCCAAAACAACTTGAGAATGATATAGATGTGTACCTAGAACCACTAATAGAAGATTTAAAGGAGATGTGGAATATTGGTGTTGAAGTGTATGATGGATTTACCAAGTCGTCCTTCAATTTGAATGTTGTATTGATGTGGACAATTAATGATTTTTCGGCTTATGGAAACTTATCAGGATATCCTACAAAAGGTGAAGCAGCATGTCCGGTATGTGGTTTTTCCACTTGTGCGAAATGGTTGACATATAGTCGAAAGTTTGCATACATGGGTCATAGAAGGTTTCTTGCATATAATCATCCTTGTCGGTCGAAAGAAGCTTGGTTTGATGGAAATAAGGACCATAAGCCGAATCCTAAAATATTAACGGGTCAAGAATTGATGTGTTCAATCAAGAATATTAGTAATAATTGAGGAAAAACAAGGAAGAAAAGAAAGAAGAAAAAATCAGATTTTGATTTGCCATGAAAAAAAAATCAATATTCTTTGAGTTATCATATTGGGAGGTTAGTCATTTTAAATTGTTTTAGATTAGGTATTTTTTTGCTCAATTTTTTTCTAAATTTATACTCTTACTTTTCAGATACTACTTCTGCGTCATAATTTAGATGTAACGCACATTGAGAAGAATGTTTGCGAGAGCCTTCTTGGAACTATTTTGAATGTAAAGGGAAAATCAAAAGATGGGCTCAATTCTTGTAAGGATTTGCTCAATATGGGTATTAAAAAGGATCTTTATCCAGAGTTAAAAGGAAATAAATATTACCTACCTGCAGCATCATACATGCTATCCAAAAAAGAGAAAGAGTTATTTTGCAAAATGCTGTTTGATTTAAGATTACCTGATGGTTACAACTCTAACATTTCAAAGTGTATCTCATTAGCAGATAATAGGATTTTAAACTAAAAGTCTCATGATTGTCATGTTCTCATACAACAATTGCTATCAGTTGGATTAAGAGGACTTTTACCTAGAGGACCAAGAAATGCAATTTTTCGATTATGTACATTTTTCAATGAAATATGTCAAAGAGTCGTTGATAAAAGTAAATTAGAAAAGCTGGAAGAGGACGTTACGGTGACTTTGTGTATGCTAGAAAGGTATTTCCCTCCATCTTTTTTTGATATAATGATTCATTTAACCATCCACCTTGGACGTGATGTTCACATTGGTGGACCTGTACAATATCGTTGGATGTATCCATTTGAGAGGTAACTTACTATTATACTTTTGTACTTATTCAACATTTCTTCTTTTAATTAATTATGTATTCCATGCGTATTATGTTGTGAATTAGGTTTATGAAGATACGTAAGGGATATGTTAGAAATCGTTCAAGACCTGAGGGTTGCATAGCAGAGCGTTATTTAGCAGATGAATATATGCGTTTTTGTAGTGGCTACCTGAAACAAGCTGCTAAAGTAGGTATTCGACATACTCGGAATAAAGATTTTGAGAATGAAACAATTATTGATGGTCATGCAATTTCTAAAGGAATATCAAAGACTTTGAGTCAAGAAATGTTAGAGGTCGCTCATCGTTATGTTCTATTTAACAGCGCTGAAGTTGAAACATATATAACGTAATGAAGTTAGTTCATTTATTAGTTTAATAATGATTCATATTCTCTCATAAATTTGTCTTATTATTTATATGTTTTATTTTCATTTAGGATGCATAAAGAAAAGATTAAGAGTTCAGATAGCCGTACTGCCAAGAATGAAACATTATTACAAATGAGACATATGGAGACTTTTACTTCTTGGTTTGCGAAAATAGGCAAACAAGACAATAGTAACATATCAAGTACATTGAAGTGGTTTGCACGTCAACCTAGAAATGAAGTAATATCATATTCCGGTTATGTTATCAATGAACATCGATTTCATACAATCGATGTTAGCAGAACTACACAAAACAATGGTGTTTCTATTGAAGCACAAACTATTTGTCAGTCCAGTGTCAAGGATACAAGTCATGTAATTGACAAAATTTCTTATTACGGGGTTATAAAGGACATAATTATAGTAGACTATCATAGTTTTAAAGTTCCATTGTTTCATTGTGATTGGACGAATATAGATAGTGGAGTTAAAATTGAAGAAGGATTTACATTGGTAAATCTTCATAGAGGATAGCATCAGTTTGAAAGAGATCCATTTATTTTAGCATCACAAGCAAAACAAGTTTTTTATTCTAGAGAGAGTGATACATCTAACTGGTATGTTGTGCTAAAGGAACCTCCTAGAGGATTTCATGAGTTAGAAAATTTTGACGAAGAGGCTTATACTCCATACACAACAGATTCTTTAAGATTTGATGTAAATATTGAAGATGAAGGTTATGTAAGACATGATTGTGAGGGTATTGATATTGAATATGGTAATTGTATAGATTTAAGATTTTGTCTTGCTTTGTTTTAATTTTTATTTATTCATATCATATTATAAAGATTTTATGTCTCTAATTTCATTATTTTTTACAGATGCAAACGATGAAAGTTGAATTTTGTGGATGTTGATGTTGATATGAGTGGACATAATATGACATATCCCGGTGAAGTAAGTTGCCAAGTTGTTGAAGGCTTATAATGTAAATATGTTAAATTTAAGTAAAATAATGTGTTTTCTTATTTTTTTTTATATAGTCATCTAATCAAGGTTACAAGAAATCAAAACGAGCTAAAAAAGCTTCAATCGTTGCTGCTACTAGAGAAGGAAATGAAGGCATAAGGATATCAGAGGGAAGTTCAAATACAATTCCAAACATACAAGAAAAAGACTTGCAACATGTAGAAGTCTTACCTAACAGTGCTAGTACTACTGAAAAAGGAAAGAAGGGGAGGGGTAGAGCAAAACTAAGTTATCTCAACAAGGGAAAATTAGGGAAGTTATCAGTAGAGTTTAATGAAAGAGGGCAACCAATTTGCAAGGGTTCAAATAAGTTATCGTCATTTCTTGGAACCACGGTTAGAGAGCTTATACCAATCACATGAAAAAACTGGAAAGATATCAATGAAAGTTTTCTTGATGACATATGGGAGCATGTTCAGGTGATAAAAACTTCAAGTCACATATATAATTTATCTTATATAGTACTGTTAATCTTGTGTACTCTGATGCAGCAAAAGTTTGAAGTTGACTCTTGTCATAGAAAATACATTATGCAAAAATTGGGAAAGAATTTGCAAGATCATCGATCTAATATTCTTAAACCAATCAGTAACACAGGCAGAGAAATTGGCATGATACGAGCTACAGCTCTCCTTAAGCTTGATAATGTTGATTCAAAGGAAGAATGTCAAGCATTTGTTAAAGAACGCAGTTCTCAATCATACAAAGTAAGCTATTAATTGGTCTTAACTAGAATTATGCAAACTTTTATTTAGAGACTCAAACTTTTCCCAAGAAGTCTATATTCCTATACAGAACTTATTGATTTTTGCAGGAAAAGAATGAAAGATTCAAAAAGATGAGGGCTAGCCAAACAATGATGCATACAACAAGTAGAAAGGGGTTTGCTCACTTAGAAGCTGAATTGGTAAAATTTTCATCCTTATAAGTTAAATTTGCTTGAAAACTTTTACATGTTTACAAATTATTGCATATATGAAAAATTGCAGTGCATGGAAAGTGAAGACCCTGATTCCATTACGAGAGACCTTGTTTATATACTAGGACATACACGAAAAAATGGGGAACCAATAAATGAATTAGCTGGAGAAACATTGGTAACAATGTTGCTTTTGTTATTTTTTTGTCATTTAAAGTTTGTATTTATATAACTTTAACCCATTACTGAATTTCATGATATTAGCAAAAGATAAAAGCATATTCAGAAGTGGTTACCTCTCCAAATAAACATTCTCTCAAAGACGATGGTGTTGCAAGAGTACTTGGTCCAGAACATCGGGGACGGGTAAGAGGTCTTGGCTTCGGTGCGAATCTTTCAAAGCTGAATACTTTGGTGCACAATAACAATTTGCAAACTCAAGTCCAAGAGTGGAGAGATGAAGTTAAAGAATTAAAATGTTTGTTTCAAGGGAAGGGTAAAAGTGCCGAAAAAGAAGATAATGTAAGTGAAAATTATAATTTGTTAATGTTATTCTATTTTACATATACATTTATATTCTTAAAATAAAAAATTTTACAATTGAATATGAATTTACACCTTAGAGAAACAAGTTTGAATGATATACATAATTTTAAGAATAAGAAGTGCAAATTCATGTCTTGGTTTGGGAAAGATGAAGTTGTAGCAAAAGGAAAAATTGCATCAATAAATCCAAGTGATCTAGTGCATCATGTACCACTTGGTAATGAATGTTGTAGAATTTGGGTTACTGAAGTGATTGATAATGTTAGCTTATATCGTTCTATGCGGGAGCTTTTTCTTCTTGAAGATGCATTAGAAAGTACAATTGCATGGCCAATTAGGTACATCGAAGTGGATTGATTAGATATAATTACAGCAAAGGTAATCTTCATTTCTATTTTTATTTTATTTTCATTTTCATATCCATTTTCATTCAAACTGCATTGAGTATCAGGTTATCTTTAAAATTAAGATGTTTATAGTTTGATTTTTTTCTTATCCATTCTTTCAAATCCTTGATCAGTTTTATTACCAAGTCATGTTATTCCATTTCTCTTTCGTACAAATGGAAACAAATAGTACAGTATATTTTTTGACGTACTTCTGATTTGTATATATGTTGCTCTAAGTTTATTACTTACATCTTGTTATTTTTGTGATGTATAGGTAGTTGATTATTTTGGGGATAGTTGGATTATAGTTTTAGGAAGTAAAAACTTTGATATGGATTGAATATTTTGAATCATTTTATTTAGTTTTTTAGAAGCAAATTCTATACTTTGATATGTTGCTATCGAATCCATGTAAAACTTTACATATGGATTAATATTATATTTTTGTTGCGCTTTGATTGGTTTCGAATTTATTATAATTTTGTTTTGCTTTGTAATTATTATAGGTTGAATGAAATGATCAAATAAATAATTATTAAAAAAATAAAATTAACACTTACGACGGGCAATTAAACGCCATTAATAATGTATATTACGGCACGCAGAAGCATGCCGTAAAAGTTGCTTACTTTTTATGGCGGGCGCGTATGCACGTCGCAAAATCATATCAATTACGGCGTGCACATAGCATGCCGTGTCGGTTTATTACAGCGTGCATATCGCACGCCGTAAAGCATGCCTTTTACGGCGCGCAGATGCAAGTCGTGAAATGTTATTTACGGCATGCTTTCGCGGCATGCATTGCACACCGTAAAAAGTATGTCACTTTTTACAGCATGCAGCATGCATTGTGTGCCGTAAAAAGTATGTCACTTTTTACGACATGCATTGCACGCCGTAAAAAATAAACTTTGTTGTAGTGATATATATATGTATTAAATTTAGTTTGATTTTTATAACAACACCTTAAATTTTAATAAAAGACCAAATTATACACAATCAAAAAAATAAAAGACCAAATTATAAGATAAAATAAGTAAAATAAATATAATCGCTGTTTGTTAAAAAAAAATTGTTTAAAAAAAAGAACGTGGTTGAAAAGTGGAGAAAAATGTGTGATTAATCTCTATTTTGTTAAAATACTTTTGTTCATAAACAAATATTGTAATGTTTTCGAAATAAAATATATGGTTGAAAAGTGATCTGGGGAATGTGTATGATTAAAAAGTGATTTGAGAAAATGTTATGTTTATAAACTTTCGTTTGGTAAACAAAATAAACAAATTTATAAATTGCACAATTTTACAAATTACTTTTAACCACACAAGTTTTATATCTCAAAATTTCAATCACCTCAAAATCAAAAATAGACCAATTTATAAATCAAATAGTGTTACCAAACAAATGATAAGTAATTTTACCAATCCAAGGCTAAAAATAATTTTCAGACAAGCACTGCCTTTGAATTCTAAAAAAAAAAAAAACGTGCGTGTCTGAAAATTTGTCATAAAGGGGACTGATGAATTTTTATATTTTCAAATTGTTTATGAAGATGAATTTTTTAAAATTGAAACTTTCAATGTGTCAATTATGAAGTTTCAGGTTCAATTATCAAGGGTAAGTAATTTGCATTTCTGTAGCTTATATATATATATATATATATATAACTTTTGTGCATCGCACGGGAGAAACGCTAGTTTGTATATGTAATTGAATTGTGACTTTGTATGATCAATTGTGACTGGGCGAGGTAGGGTGGGGGTCGGGAGCAGGGTGGCATGGCGTGGGGTTGTGGGACAAGGTTGTGGATTATGTATTGTTTATGTTTTATTATGTAATATTATATTAGTTTTAATTTAATAGTAATAATTATTTTTATATTATATATAATATATAATATTATATTTATTAATTATTATTTAACACCTGAATTTAAAAATAAAATAAAATTAAGATTGTTAATTTTTAAAGAGTTAACTTAAAATATATGAATTTTGTACTTTTCCCCCTAATTAACCCTAAAAATATATAAAATGATTTGTTGGGTACCCAAAATAATTGGAGCCCTAAGTAGGCGCCTGGATCGCCTAGGTCCTGTGTTGGCTCTAGCCGAACCCACTCCATTGCCACGCTACTTCCCTCCAAGATGACACTTTTTTTTTCATTTGGAGTCTAATTAAGTACAAAATCCATATATCAATTAAACATGAGTAATTATATTTTCACCACAAAATTTATTTACTATACCACATTATAATCACACCACAATTAAAATATATTTTCAATAAATACACCACAACAAATTTACAATAATACTCCTATATATATATATATATATATATATATATATATATATATATATATATATATTTATTATTGTGGTGTACTCATCATCCCAAATTCTCAATATTTCTCATCTTTTTCCTCATCATTGTCACCAATTGTTTCCTTAATTACAATTAATTAGGTTCAAATTTCCATGTTACACATTTTTTAATTGATGTTTGACGGATAATTGAAAAAATAAGATATTCAATTTCATATAAACATAGTAAGCGGTTGGTTTCTAAATACTTGATAAACATTTTTTTTAAATACTAGATACAATTGAAATCACTATTTTTTTTAATACTAGATGTAACTGAAAACACGATAGACGGAATGCAGTATGAACACGCAAATATATGTCATTCAAAAACATAGAATTCGAAAACCGAATATAAAATTTAATTGAAAATCAAATATAATTAAATAACCAAAATCATGGGTAACATCAAAATATAGGTAACGTTAAATAATAAAAATCTTTCACTAACCTAAAGTCCTAAAGTTTGCATGATATTATTATTTGAAAACTCATATGAAATTATTGTATTAACATCTATTCTAATTAACGTATTGAAAAGCAAAAATATAAAATAACAAAAAGAACAAGATGATTTAGAAAAATAAACATAGAGAAGATAAGAAAATATTTGAAAGGTGTGATGTATATAAAAATTATTTTTAGTGAGATAATATTAAAAGGATATGTATGTAATTTTATTTATGTATATTTTTATAAATAAAGAAAATACTTTAAATTGTGGTGTAAAAAATAAATTTTGTGGTGGCAATATAGTCATCCTAAATATAAAGAAGAAAATAAAAGAAATTTATTTGAAAGATTGTGGTGTATGTAAAAATAATGAGAGAAAAACAAAATGATATTTTGGTAATTTCTATTATGTCTATTTTAGTCAATAAAGAAATCACTTAAAAATGTGGTGTAAGAATTAAGTTTTGTGGTGACAATATAACTATCCATTAAACGTATAACCATTCAAATTTTAATGTTTTCACCTTACCTTTTGACGTATTGGTTGTGGTGAGTTGAGTTTTGGGTGGTGATGCTGAGATGGGTTTTGCGTCGAAGTTTGGACAGAGACGGTGGCCTACTTCAATTGTGGTGGCAGTGTAAATCTGGAAATTGTGGCCGTGGTTGTGTCATTTTAATGTTCTATAGAGGAATAAGATTGGGGGAAATGTGCCATTAAAATCACTCTACTACTTTTAAATTTATTCTTGTCATGAACTTGCTTTATTGAACAACCGAGACATGATGCCATTTAATTTCCTTGCCAATTATATATCTTTGCCAAGTCATCTCTTGGAGGATTATAACTCGAGAAATAGATGCCATCGCTTTTTGCTGCCCAGTAACATATACCAGTTTTATCACATGGATGTCCACGCCATTTTGAATAGTAAACTTTGAAAGCTACATCCTTCGAACCCCACCAAAGATGACAGAAAAACAAAGTAACACCAATACTTTCACAAAAATGAAAATTAAAATCTTGATATGTAGTAAGTGTGTGGTTTCCGAGATCATTATCCCGGGATGCGCAATGCAGCTTCAATGGGGGAGATTTTGGAGGAAGATTGTTGACAACGTGAACCTCGAATCTACGAGTGATAATACAACCGAGTTTTTGCGACGATGCTCTTGTCTCGAGAAAGTTTGCAAAAAATTTTATGAGTAATAATACTAAAAGGCATTTCATCATGGTATAGTCGGGGTGCTTATTTACGGGAGAAAGATATTGATATTTGAGATTATTATATATCTTTTTTTACTTTTTGACTTTTTTTGGGATACATCAGATTCACTGAATAATTAGATTTTGGGAATTCAATATTAATAACATTTTCAAATAGATCGATGGGAGCAACTATATAATTCAAAATCTGATTTTTGAATATCAAGTAATTAGATTATGATTCTCGAAATTCACTTAAAAATATAATAATTAGATTTTAGAATTCTCAACATTTGTAACATTCGGCAACTATGTAATTCAGAATCTGTGACTTGAATATCAAGAAATTAGAAAATGATTGTCAAAATTCGTTAAAATAGGTTTTGGGAATTCATCAACATTTGTAACAATTTGTGATTGATTGATGCGCGCAACTATATAATTCAAAATTTGATTATGTATATCAAGTAGAATATGATTCTCAAAATTAACTTAAAAATTAATTAGATTTTTGGAATAAGATATGCTACACGTACAGATTTTTTGTACAGATAGGTTTGCATATGCACGAGTGCCATGCATCTATCCCTTTTGAAATTCTCTACCTTTGTGACAAATTGAAATTTATAGAATAGAGTATCCATAGAATTCCGAATTTGAGTCTTGAATATCAAGTAATTAGATTATGATTGTCAAAAATCACTGAAAATCTATATATGAAGTGAATTATTGTGATCAACTTTTGAAAATCGAGATGACACTTAAAAATGTTGAAAGACTATTAGACATTAGTATGTTTATTTTTATTTTTATTTTTCTTAAAAGACTGAAAAAAGGCTGCTTTTTTTCTTTCTTTCAGTCTTTTTTCAACAGTATTATCTTTTGTCAAAAGTCAAACTAAAGATGTCCTACAAATTGTAAACTTAAAAAGACATCAAACTGTTCATGGTTTAATCAATGTCAACTTAAATCCTATTGGACAACCAAGAAATTTTGAGCAAATTGACAATGTTGAATAAAGGTGTCAAAATTGGTGGATCGATTCGATTTTTCTTGCATGTGTCGAGACCCAATTCAGTTGTTGCGGCATAAATTGGCCCATCTAAAAATACGATCAGTGCTTAGCATGGACTCTTTCAAATCTGAGTTAGTACCGAATCACAAAACCTGCTAATTGGTCGAATCAACTCAAATCATTGTTCTTGTTTATAAAATTTAATACGATTTAGAACTAGGCCGTGATTGTAAAAGAAAATGAATTTTCTAATTGATGCATCTCACTGTTAAGGTGTTTCCGTGTTTGAAACAAATAATAATAATAATAATAATAATAATAATAATAATAATAATTTAAAAGTAGAGTTTACTAATTTTTCTTATATATTAATTGTACATTCTAAGTAGGTTGGTATCAATAATAATAATAATAATAATAATAATAATAATAATAATTTGAAAGTAGAATTTACTAATTTTTCTTATATATTAATTGTACATTCTAAGTAGGTTGGTATCTAGTCAATGAAAGCTTCGAAAAATTAGTTTAAATAGGTTGGTATCTAGTCAACTAAAACATTAAAAGGCAACGGGGTTGGTACATGGGTCGGCATACAGAAAAATTAAAAGTCATTCTATTTGTATTTCAATTTTGGATTTTGAGTTTTAAATTTTGTTTTGAATTTTGGATTTTGATTATTTATTTTGGGATTGCTGAAAACATGTTCTCTTTTTTATTTTGGAAAACTATTTTCAAAAATAGAAAACTGAAAAATGCGTTTACTTTGTAATTTTTTGATATATTTATTTTTTGATATTTTATATGTAAAAATGGTTGATTTGTTGAATTACATTAATTTTAATGTTAATAAATCAGTTAGTTCTCTATATCAATAAATTCATCATTAATATTGTTTCAGTTAAACAAAAATTTAACCTCATACCAACAAAATTTTAACATGAATCTATATATAATGACAAAATAATATAAGAACTTCAAATGAAGGAAGTGTCACACATTTACAATAATAATAATAATAATAAATAAATAAAAAATTACAAAAAAAAAAATCTTAACATGGATCTATATAATGGCAAAATAATATAAGAACTTCAAGTGAAGTAAGTATCTCACTTTTAAAAAAATAATAATAAATAAAAAAAATTACAAAAAAAAGATCATCTTAAAATGAATCTATATATAATGGCAAAATAACATAAGAACTTTAAGTGAATGGAGTGTCTCACTTTAAAAAAAAAATAATAATAAAATTAAATAACTTTACAAAAAAATAAAATAATTTACAAAAAAAATCTTAACATAGATCTATATATAATGACAAAATAATATAAGAACTTCAAGTGAAGGAAGTGTCTCACATTTACCAAAATAATATAAAACACGCGTTTTGGTCGTTTTGGACTTTTTAACTCAAAATATTCAAAACACAATAAACTCGTTTTGAGTTTCCTTTATATATATATATTTTTTTTTTTTGTATTTTGGAAAACTCGTTTCTGAAAATGGGCAATATGAACGCATTTTCGATATTTTCAAAAATCGAAAACTCAAAACGGGCTGAAAACAACAAAGAGAACGGAGCCTAAGTTTTACATGAATCGTACATTATGGTGGACCGACCTTTGAACTGATTCAAATTGAACTGGCTAATTTCAATCTGATGGAAAGAATCGTCTCGGCAGCCTGTTCCGTTTTAACACCTCTAGTTACGAAAGTTGAAATCCAAATTCTCATGAAAATTGTTAAGGCCCCGTTCTCTTTACTGTTTTGAGCCCGTTTTGGGTTTTCGATTTTTGAAAATATCGAAAACTCGTTCACTTTGCCCATTTTCAGAAACGCGTTTTCCAAAACACCAAAAAAAATATAAAGGAAACTCAAAACGATTTTTTTTCGATTTGGATATTTTGTATTAAAAAGTCCAAAAAGACCAAAACGCGCGTTTTGAATTTTTTTTTTTTTTTTTTGTAAATGTGAAATATTTCCTTCACTTGAAATTTTTATATTATTGATTTTTTTTTAATTAATTAATTAATTTATTATTATTATTTTTTTAAATGTGAGACACTTCATTCACTTTAAGTTTTTATATTATTTTGTCATTATATATAGATCCATGTTAAATATTTTTTTTTTTTTTTTGTAAATTATTTTTTTTTTACTTTTTGTAAAAGTGAGACACTTCCTTCACTTGAAGTTTTTATGTTATTTTGTCATTATATATATAGATCAATGTTAAGTTTTTTTTCTTGTAAATTTTTTATTTTTATTTTTATTTTTTTGTAAAAGTAAGACACTTCATTCATTTGAACTTCTTATATTATTTTGCTATTATATAGATCCATGTTAAGATTTTTTTTTTTTGTAATTTATTATTATTATTATTATTATTATTATTATTATTATTATTATTTTATTTATTTATTTTTTGTAAATGTGAGACACTTCCTTCACTTGAAATTCTTATATTATTTTGCAATTATATATAAATCCATGTTAAGATTTTATTAGTATGAGATTAAATTTTTGTTTAGCTGAAACAATATTAATGATGAATTTAATGACATAGAGAACTAACTGATTTATTAACATTAAAATTAATGTAATTCAACAAATCAACCATTTTCTACATATAAAATATCCAAAATAAATATATCAAAAAATTACAAAGTAAACACATTTTTCAGTTTTCTATTTTTGAAAATAGTTTTTCAAAATCACAAAGAGAACATGTTTTCAGCAATCCCAAAACAAACAACAAAAATCCAAAATCAAAAACTCAAAATCCAAAATCGAAATACAAAGAGAACGACCCCTAAGATTTGGGAATTCATCTTAAAAGGTCAACCTTATTAAGAGAAGTAATTCAAACTCTTATAAATTGGTTTATATTTTCATCTTTATTCGATGTGATATTTTATTCCTTAACATGCCCCATCAAAATGATGTCTCATTTGAACTGACCAATTTAGAAATTGTTCTAATTTTTTGAGTTTTAATCAGATCGATTTGTTCATTGAAGCTTAATGGGCTCGATACCATGTTAAGATTTGGAGGTTCATCTTAAAAGGTCAACCTAGTTAAGAGTAGTAGCTCAAACACTTATAAATTGATTTACGTTTTCATCTTTGTTTGATGTGGGATTTTATCCCTTAACAACAATCAATTTTCTTACGTTATTTGTTTAATTATACGCCTTCAATTTTATTATATACAATATAGTAGCCCAAATCCTTATAAATTGATTTATATTTTCATCTTTGTTTGATGTGAGATTTTATCCCTTAATAACAATCAATTTTCCTACGTTATTTGTTTAATCATACGCCTGAAATTTTATTATATACCATATAGTAGCCCAAACCCTTATAAATTGATTTATATTTTCATTTTTGTTTGATATGTGATTTTATCCCTTAATAACAATCAATTTTCTTACGCTATTTGTTTAATTATACGCCTGAAATTTTATTATATATCATATCAGGGTTAGTACTCTGTTGGTTGCCAAACATTTTCTACATAAATACTAACCCTTAATTACGAGTTTATGTTAACCCACCAGAGGTGTTTTTTTTTTTTTTTTTTTTTTTTTTTTTTTTTTATCTGGCATATCATAATAGATTCTTGGAACAAGAATGGCTTAATTGGTGTTTCTCACAGAATATTTACAAAATCTTCGAAAACATGGGTGAGCGTCATGGCTAAAAATTTCAATTCGAGTTAAGTTATATGTACCGCTTAGTTCACAATCAAGTGAAATAGCAAAATCATATAATTACATGTTTCAATCATTGTACCATCATTCCAAGCGATTTCGCTACTCCACTTGGTTGTAAATCAAGTGGTACATGTAGCATTTTACAATTTCAAAAGATTGAGACCCACTTGTGACCCTAGTAGACTTATAAATTAAGCTAATAGTCTCGACCCTAGGTTGGATCACATCTAGATTCACCTGAAAAATATAATAATTATGTGCTAAGACATTAATTTTTAAACATTGAAAGAGGTTTCTTTTCCTAAAAAGTTTGCCACCATGGTTATAATTGCGATTCTCTAGTATCTTGGGGAAAGAAATTTTCTTCATTGGTTATTATGCCTTGAGTAGCTTGATTGTAGTCCCACTAGATAAGGTTTAGTAGCTTACTATTTGTAAAAGTCTATGATTATGTTTTTTGCTGAAATATAAAATTTAAATAAATTAATATTCTCTTTCTAACCGTTCAATACCAATTACATGAAATCGATTAGTTATGGAATCGATTCCAATCTAGAACCAAAGAAAACAAGACCTGATCGATCGACTTTTTGATGTGGATCGATTGACATTAGTGTTTTTGAACGAGCATGATAAAAAGAACTAAAGAGTTTACCGACGTTTAGTATTTTGGGCACTAAATTTGATACAATGTTCGTTTTCAGCTCATAATACCAATTCAGAAAGTTCGTGAAGATCCGAACAATACTCGGCTATGCCGTGACCTATGATGAATTTTTGTTGTTTGAAATCGTTTACAAAGTCAAAACTGCATGTTACTGTTTTTAGTCCATTATGTTTTATATTTATTATCTTTTGTAGTAAGCCCAGACCATTAAGGGATTGTTGACCCAATAAATTTTATTGTTTTCAGTAATTAACACCCTTAGTCTCGTTATTAGGTTTTTTATTGCCTTTGAGCAAGAAATTACAAATTGTCATGTGTTATTTCTTATATTTGCAATTCGTTCAAGAGTGTTTATTGTTGAGAGTTATAGGTGAACCCTACATTACTTTTGGAAAGAAAAAAAAAAAAGCTGAACAACTGGGCTTTAAATCAAAATTATAAGAATTTATCATATGTATATATATAATATAAATTACCTTCGACAAGCATCCTTATGTGCAGGTCATATTCATTTTTTTTTTCTCATCAAAAGACAAAACTTAACAGAATTACAATATCATTGAAACGAGTAATTAATAAGCTTCAACTCGAGATATTCTTTCCTACCTTGTCTTCTTTGTTTGGTAAAATATTTTTATTTATAAACAAAGAATGTGATATTTTTGAAATAAAATATATGGTTTGAAAGTGATTTGAGAAAATGTGTGTATATATATATATATAAAGGAGTTTCATAATTAAATTTATTAAATTTAATATCTCATGTGTTACCGGATATTTCAACACAAAAAATTATAATATGTTCTTACCTGACTTTATTTAATCTTTAAATATTAGCATGATAGGGTGAGGCGCCTAATGAGATGCATCTTTAATGGCAGACACAGGACATGCATGGTAGGTACCATTCATGGAAAGTAAGATCAGTTGGTATATTTGATTACTTTGTTCACCACTTAATTTTGCATAAAATAAGTACTTTTTTTTCTTTCAAAATCTGTGTGTATGACATAAAAGAAATGAAACCACAACTTTGGTTGTATTAGAAAAAAATCATCTTTCAAATGATAACTGAAAATCTACAGCAACATAATCTACCAAGGTACGCTATTATGTTTTCTTATGTAAAAAGGCATAGATATGCAATCATATAAAATTATCCACCATTTTGGGTAATTTCAAGCTTCTATTTCATATCCTAGGGGAAAATTAGATTATATATAGTGCTTAATTGACATGTAAGAATAGTAAATATTTTAAATTTCTTTTTCTTGATTAATCTTGTTCATCGAACAATTTACATTCAATATTGAAAGTTTTGGGACACCCTGAAATTCGACCTTACGTGTCCAATTATCCTATGTTTGAATGTCACAATCAAATATAATAAAGTATTAAATAACACACGAACTGACGACGAAGAAACCCAATGTGAAAAAAACTTCAGGACCAAGCGTACCTCCACTATAAGCAATTTCGGTTATAGTTAGATTTATTCAAATTCCTCTGCTAGACAACGCAAACATACCCCTGTTCAGCAGCTTCGAGATTTTGATACTTCTTCCAAGTGGATACCTCCAAGAACTTCAATTCTTGTTACTATTCATGCGTTTGTAGTTCAAAATTCCTTAACCTCCAAAATTCCTTAACCTCCAGCAACTTGAACCTCTGAAGTTTACAATTGAGAAAGTATATTCCTTGATGTGTTAAGGAAGTAAGTATTTTGAGTTATGAAACTTTAATGTTTTCCCCAATATGTGGTTGTGAGATCTCAATAAATAAATGATTCAATCTTGGGTTGAATGGATTCTTGAATCTCCAAAGAATATAATGAATGAAGATACAATGAAACAACTACAATAAATTCGTACTAGGGCTTAAGTATAAATAGAAAAAGGTTTGGAAGTGTTTGGGTCAAATAAAATTGTTGAAAAACGCGTATTAGGGCGCAAAAAAGGTTCTGACCGCTCGATTACACATTGACCAGAATTCAAGCACTCAAAAACTGTTAAAAACCGCTCGAGCGAAATTCGAACTTAATTCGAGCATCCTTAGTATTTCGATCATAACTCTCTCTAGATATCTGATTAAGGTGACTCAAAGTGCATTGGAAAGTTAACTAAAAGTTATACAATTTTTTCGAAGTAGAAAATTTCAAATTCAAATGTTTTCTATGAGAAAACTGGATCTCAATATCTGACTAAAAATTTGAATCATAATCTTTTTCAAGTTCTTTATTCTTCTTTGATTTCTAATCGTTTCTCAAGTCTTCTTCAACATTTTTTTGATCTTCTTGAACTCAAATACATAACTAACTCAATTACCATACTTTAACTCTAATTGAAACTTTATAAACGAATCATTTTGTTTACAAAATTATCAATTACATAAAAAAACCTAACAAATACAATCTAGATTGTCAGAAAAATCAAAAATTGATATAATAGTGCGTATTAAACAATCTGTGTCTCCAAACAAATCAAGATTTCCATATTAAAATGCAAGAAGGGCTCGATTTATCTCGGATACAAAAATGTTATATGGATAATAAGTTGAGGACCACCATTGCTAATCATTAATCATGCCTATGCTTAAAAAATAATAATCATGGCATAAAAGCAAGAGAATAATCTATGAAGCACAGCTTTAATTCTATTAAAATAAATCATCTTCGAAATGATGACTCAAGGTTTACAACAACAAAATCTACCAAGATACACTAATGTATGCATTAATATAAAATTCCCAAATTCCCTACCAATTGGAGAATTTCAAGTCCCCATTGATACCTTAGGGGAAAGTAAAATAAATATAGGGCGCATTTAGTACGCAGAATTGGACAGTAATTTTCTGTAATCCCGTCCATCGGTACAATCTATGTTACCGATCAAGCCAACAATAGTGGAAAATTGATCAAAGTCTCCAAATCAAAAGCTAAAAGGGCTTATATTTAGCCCTCTAAATACTCACTCTCTCATCTAAGATTAGTTAAAGATCCTTAGTTTCTAAGACAAAGCATTAATGTACAAACTTTAACTAGTAACATAATGGCCATCACTTTCATGCTTAACAGCATGAAAAGGATGGATTATGCTTGCTAAATAATTATGTTTGGTCAATGATGATTTTGGTGAACAACTTTTTGAAACTTGGGTGAAAAATCTTGTCCTATTTCCCTGTTCATCATAGCCCTCTTGTTACTGAATAATCCAGTGCTATTTCCTGGAGAAGAAATGGTGACTGGTGGAATGTCAATAGAGTTAAGTTGGGGGGGTGGGTGCTGCCACTGGGGTAGAGGTCCAGCCAGCAGAAGAGTTTGAAGAAGGGGTCCAGCTTCCATCACTGCTTGCAAGAACTTGCCTTTTTCTGGTAATGGCTTCTTCGGCATGATTTTCTCCGGCGATAGGACGTCGGAAAATGTTTCCGGCAATGGTGATGGTGCAAAATTGTTTTCATCACAATCTGAGGAGGGAAGCCCAATGTTGTTTTCGTCTTCATTGCTGTTATTACCACTTGAAGGTGCAGATTCTATTTGCTGTTTTGGGGACTTTCTTTGCATTTCTACTTGTTGGAAAATAAGCTGATTTTCCAATATGAGTGTTTGGCACTTTGCTTCAAATTCATTCCTTTCTCTTATAATCTTTGATAAGAGATTTTTGAGGTGGAGAATTTCATCATCTTTTCTTGAAAGTTCTTCATGTGCAGAGAGAATAGCTGTCTGTAGCTCCAAAGTTGAGTACAGAAGAGAGTGCTTCAAGTCCTCAATCCCCTAAATCAAGTAGCACAATGCACATTACAAACTAAGTTACAAGACAAAAATTAAACAACCACAAAATAAGCCTTAATTTCCAAAAAAATTATAAAGAAAATTAAAGTTCTTGCAAAGAATAAACTCACATCTTCATGATAGTAGTAACCCCAGCTAAGAGGACTGCACTGATCTTCCATATGGCTAAGTTTCTGTCTAATTTGGGGCAAAAATGTTGTCACATGTAGAAAGAATATGTTTTATGAAGTTGTTACACATCTTATAAGTGGATTTCAAGTGGGCAGTTTGCTTTTTTATCTTTTACTTTTTTGGTCATAGGGTCCATATATGGTTGGGAGAGAGACAGGGGAAAGGCCAAAAGCATGAAAAGGGCAGGTGTGGCTAGCGGTTAACTTTATACTAATAGATTCTTAGTACACGAGGACCCTTTTACTGTGAAGGATGTTGAGAATGTGAATCCATGGAGGAAAGTTGGAGAAGAAATTCTATGGATGATAGAAATAGGAGTTATATTTTATTCATTTAGAAATCATCATGTATAGTACAATTCAATAAATATGTTAAAATGGAATCAATCCCTAAAATGAAGCACATTCAACTCCTTATTTAGAAAACTACCATCTTGGTTTGAGATCAATCTTCAATCATCAGTCAACTTTAGTTGATTTGTATCTTCCTAATATCCTCCCACAAACTATGCTAGGACTGGAGCCGTAGTTTGGTGCCAAAAAAAATGAAAGTAGTTTTGGGTACTAATTTTGTGAAAAAGATTAGTTTTATCTTCATTATTGTGAAGATATGTCATCTGTTGTGGTGGTGTGAATTTGCCTTTTTTGGGAATCTTATGTATCCCATGTATGGGTTGTGTCTCTAAGGGTTCCTTCAGAGAATGTTCCGATGATTCAGACTTTTGATAGGCAATGGGTTCGTACACTGATTTTGGTATGAATGTTTTTTGTTGCATGTTTAGATTTGGTGCTGGTTGGATCTTGATTTGTATTGTATGGATCTAGTGTGATATGTGTGGTGGAAGATAACTTGAGATGAGTAGGAATCATATTGTTATGTGTAGGGTAGTGAAATCATGATGGTTCAGATAGAAGCATTGATGACCATAATGGGAGATTTTGTGTTGACAATGAATTTGCAACACAAGTCAAGAGCTAGCATTTATGAGAATGCAACTAACGAAATTCATGACAAGGGAAAGAAAATTGATGGATGAACATTTTAGCCAAGAAAAAAGGGAAAATGGAAGTGTTAGCCAGATGAGCGGCACTAGGCCGCTCACCTTGAAGTGGAAGCTATCAAACCTGCTATAATAAGTAATATCAAGAAGAAATTCTATAGATGATTGAAATATGAGTTGTATTTTATTCATTTAAAAATCATCAATATATAGTACAACTCAATAAACTAAATATGTTAAAATGGAATCAATGCCTAAAATTAAGTACATTTTCTTGAGTACATAATCATCAATCAACTTGATTTGATGGCTGCATTTTGTCTTCAATCGATCATTTGAGATTTCTATGTATCCCCATACATCCTCATATATGAGAATATATCTTGATAGCTTCAGCTCCTTATTTAGAAAACTAACATCTTGGTTTGAGATCAATATTCAATCATCTATCAACCTTCGTTGATTTGTATCTTCCTAATAGTTGGAAGGTTGTGACGAGTTGTGTTCGTCATGATTCATCTGTAACTTTGTGCACAGAAATTCGCTTCATCCATATAATTGTCCATGCTACTAGAAATTTTCTTGTGATACTTTTTATGGATAATATTCTATGATCTTATAAAGAGTATAAAATATGAGGTGCAACAAGTAATTCAATATAAGCATGATTTGTTAAGGGATAAATTTCACTTCGAGGTATTACTGAAATATAGATTAACATATAAGGATTTGGGCTACCTTCTTAATAAGATTGACATTTTATGATGCAACTCAAGTCTTAATATGATATCATAGTTCATTAAACTTTAACAAGTAATTTGATCCGATTAAAATTAAAAAATGAGTATACACAGATTTCAAGATTGATCGACTCAAACATATAACCATCTTACGAATGTATTTTAATGGATAAATATCACATCGAGTAATTATCAAAATACAACATATAACGACTTTGAATAATCCTCTTAATAATGTTGATCGTTTAATATGAAATCTCAAGTCTTAATAAAATATACACTTGTTCAATATGTATTATTTGCATCTAGGTAGTCATAACATATCTCGTATTGTTAGGTATAATTGAGTTGAGCAATTTAACGAAATCTCACAGTACAAACCAATTTTATAGTGGAAACTTAGTCATAAACTTTATCATGATATCCCCATGTAGGTTGGAGAGTGCCTGGCGATTTAGAATTTGCACTGAATGAAGTGTTAGCATGTCTAACATTGCAAAACTGCATTAAGTTGAAGGTAAGAGCATCTTCAGTCATGTTCTAAATTAGATCTAATTAATATGCTTTAGATCTCGAAATTCTCCAGAAAGGTCCCCATTGATTAGATGTAAAAGAGATGTAGAAAATTACTCTGGCCAAAGATCTAAAAATAGATGCACATTTGCATCTAATTTGACACCTTCCTAGTGCCCACTTCTGCTTCCAATGCTATACAAAATACAGCTTTTATTGCAAATTGAATGTTTTATATTCATTTTATGCTCTGAATTTGATTGTCTGGATTTCATCAACCAGTTAGCCGTTGAATAATGGCTCTTTTCTCTAAGTAATGTACACGACACTACATGAGTTTTGCAATATAAAAAATGCAAAGTATTTTTATGTTCAACAATAGAAAACAGTCGTGTTTCGTCTATTATCATTTCTCTAGGCATTTGATTATTGAAAATGACTAGGGGGAAGGATCGAAGAAATTGAAGTTGCCAAATTTCGACACTGATGAAGATATAGCTTTATGCAAAGCCTATATTGTGATTAGTGAAGATCCAATTATTGGTAACTCGCAGAGGCGAATACACCTGCAGGCGAGGTAGCGAGACCGCTGGTGGACTGCCGGGCGCCACCCTGTGGCATTGCTGCGGAGCAGTTTAATTTTTTTTTTGGCCCAAATATGCTGGAAGCAGCCCAAGCCCATAAGAGAATGATGCTAATGATACAGATAAAAAATCTGAGATTTCAATCCCCAACCCAAGCTCCAATTCTAAATCTAGCTCTTTCCCGATTCTCTAACCTTCGACTCGAAGGATCGCCTCCTGCTCCAGTAGCCAGCAGCGCTACCACTGTCCCCTCCGTCGGTCTTTGTCGTTGCCGCCTTCCTGTCGACTCTGGCCCTCCACCTCTAGCTTTGGTTCGACGGTAGCCTCGATAGGTAATGTCACAGTTTCTCTCACTGACTGTATTTTTTTTTTTTTTTTTTTTTTTGTACATTTCAGATTTTATAATGTGATGTGAATTTTTAAGTTGTAAACATTTGGGAATTATTCATAAATGTTACATAATTACATTTAAGTTTTTGCAATGTGTATTGTGGTTAGATAATTAGATTTATGAATTGGGATTATTATGATGAAAATATGATTTAATTTGTGAATTGTGATTATTAATTTATTGGTTGTGAATTTAGATTTGGTGAAAATATGATTTGATTTGTGATTATTGATTTATAGGTTTTGAATTGAGATTTGGTGAATATTTGATTTGATTTGGGATCATTGAGTTACAGATCATGGAACATTTTTTCCAACATTAACGAAAGTCTCAACCTAGTGGTTCTAGTTCTAGTAGTCTTGCAACTACTTCTAGTCCTGCAACGACTTCTAGTAGACCACATGAGTTAGTAGACCTTGATAACGCAAAGAAATTTTGCACTAAATTCAATATGGATGAACTTGTATCGGATCCAGGGAAACGACCCTCAATCGAGTCATATGACCCTAACATTAAAGATGATGTTAGGATGACATACTTAGAGAAAGGCCCTTGTCAACCACATGGACATGACTGTCCAAGAAGATTGATGGGAAAGAATAATAGATGTTTTAGAAAATAATGGTTCAATGAATTGTACTGGTTGGAATACAGTGTAGAAAAGAATGCTACATATTGTTTGTATTGCTATTTGTTCAAACCTGATATGGGAAGTCAAGGGGGTGGGTATACATTCACTAAGACTAGGTTTAGAGATTGGAGCCACAAAAAGATTATAAGAGATCATGTCGGTCTTGTGGATAGTGCTCATAATATAGCTTTCGAGAAATGCAACAACTTGAAGAATCAAAGACAAAATATCTCTTATGTTTTGCGTAGCCAAAGTAGTACACAACAGAAAAGTTATAGGACGAGGTTGACTGCGATACTAGATTGTACTAGATACCTTTTGATGCAAAGGTTGTCTCTTCGTGGTCATGATGAATCAGAAGATTCACTTAATAAAGGTAATCTACTTGAGTTACTAGAATGGTATGCAGCTCATTGTGAGGAAGTCAACGCTTCGATATTTGATAATGAACTTGGAAATGATCAAATGACTTCACCCTCGATCCAAAAGTATTTGGTTAACTGTTGTGCAGTAGAGACGACCAAGGCGATCATGAATGAGATGAGTGATTCTTTATTTTCAATCTTGGTTGATGAGTCTCGTGATAATTCGGTGAAAGAACAAATGGCAATCGTTTTGCAATTTTTAGACAAATCTGGACAAATCAGGGAGCGTTTTTTGGGCATAACACATGTTAGCGACACTTTTGCAGAGTCACTTAAGGATGTGATCGATGCAATATTTGTTCAACATGATTTGAGCATATCTAATCTGAGAGGTCAGGGTTATGATGGGGAAAGCAATATGTCTGGTGAGTTCAATGGATTAAAAGCTTTGATTTTAAGGGAGAATCCCTAAGCTTTTTATGTTCATTGTTTTGCTCACCAATTTCAATTGTCAATTGTTTTGGTGGCACAAAGAACTATATCGGTTGGTGATTTCTTTAATATGCTCCCTATCGTTGTGAATCTAGTGGGTGTGTCATGTAAGCGTGTGGATGCACTTCGAGCAAGTTATCATTCGAAGATTATGAAGAGGCTCAATCTTGGAGAACTTTGTAGTGGCAGAGAAAATTTTCAAGAAATGAATTTGGCACGACCTGGTGACACTAGATGGGGCTCGCATCTACTAACAATCACTCGTTTTATGAGTGTGTTCAATAATATCTTTGAGTATGTCTTTTGTCTCCATTTTATGTTTGATATTCTTGCCATTGCTGATAATCTTTCACAAGCGTTACAAAAAAAGGAGTAGGATATTCAAAATGCTATGAGATTGTTAAACGTGGTCAATGTACATTGTAGAACATGAGGGACAATGGTTGGAATAAATTGTTGGATATGGTGATTGAGTTTTGTGTTGGTAAAAATATTAGAATGTCTATCATGGGGGATATTATGGTTTTGGAAGGTAGTTCAACAAGACGTGGAGTTACTCAGCAGGTGACATTATCATCGTTTTTATGTTGATTTATACTGTCATGTTATAGACTCAATTTTGCAAGAGTTGAACGATCGTTTTCTAGAGACAACTACTGAGCTCCTTATCTGCATTTCATGTTTGAGTCTAAAAGATTCATTTGCAGCCTTTAATACTACTAAATTGCTACGTCTTGCTAAGTTCTATTCTTCACACTTCATCTCTGAAGAGTTGTTATTACTTAGACCTGAACTTGACAAGTTTTTTATACTTGTCACAAGGGAAAATTCTTTCTTTAACCTCAACAGCATATCATACGTAGCTAAGAAATTAGACGGGGAATTCTTGTTATTTTCCATTGGTTTATAGGCTCATTACATTGGCTTTGATATTACCTGTGGCACCTGCAACTGTTGAAAGAGCATTCTCTGTTATGAATTTAATCAAGAGTGACTTGCGCAATAAAATGGGAGATCAATAGATGAATGACAATTTGATTGTGTATACGGAGAGAGACATTTTTAAAAAGATTGAGAATGAGGCAATATTGCAGTGTTTCCAACATATCAGACCCCGAAGAATTTAGTTATCTGAGCGAACAAATACCGATTAATGTTAATGTCATGTATTTTGCATCTATTATACTTTGTATTGGATTATATGTTCATATATTTCATTAACAAGGGTTTTGTTTCATTTATATACCTATTTGTTCAATTTTAAATATTATTTCATTAAATAATATTCACAATCTCGCTACTGCGATGATTGACATTCGTCGGTCAACGGTCAACACCCGACGGGGTCAACGGTCAACGCTCTAGCTGGACTTCTCGACTGGATCCCCTACTGGCAACTCGCAACATCAAAATTCCTTTTGGGAAATGGTTCGTGTAGTTTTCTATGAAAAGTGTAAGAGCGAACAAAATGGTAATAGCATGAAATGCCAATGGAATCACATTAGACTAAGATGCAAAAGGTTTGGCAAACATCTTCATGAAGCAGCCAAGGCTAGCAAGAGTGGAACTAATAAGCAAGACAAAGTTCCATTTTTTTTTTACCAAATTTGTGCATTCGTATTCTTTTTAAATTTAACTAAATTGTATTTCAAAATTTACCATGTTTTGAGGTAAGGCTTGCAAAAGGAATGTACCATGTTGAAAGTGGAGCTTTTCGTTATGATCAATGTTGGCAAGTTGTTAAGGAAACAATTAAGTTCCAAGTTTTGCAGGACACTCATCCATCCAATATAGGATCGCCAACTTTTAAGGTCATTACAACCTGACATTCCGAAGAAGGCATGCCAAATCCAAGTGTCGAAGGACACTATGCCTCCAATATGATAGTCGGACGGCCATATTGGCCAACATAACCTCCATGATATGCGGTTGGGAAATTCTTCCACTCCCAATGCATGCATTCCAAACTACCAACCATGCCAAGAAAGTCTTGTGCCTCAACCTCTCTCTTTAGCCTATCAAGTTTTTGTATCCAATTTTTGTATAGTGCGACAAAAATTGCTTCAATGTCTCAATACAAGTTCTTTCCCCAATTTTTAGAAGGTCGTCCAATGCATCAATGAAAATTCCATATGCAAGCATACAAGAGGCACCTGAGAGACCAAGGGCTCCGGTTGCATCTTTTCCTTCTTGGAAGTATTTGTTGGAAGTGACAACATCTTATAGAATTCGATTAAATAACTCTAGCCTCATCCTAAATCGTCTTCGAAATTTGTCTGAATTAAATGTGGAAAAGGAGATTGCTTTGTGACTTCCAAACTTGGGGTTGAGGGATATTAACATTATTAATGTAGATATTTATATTGTGATAATATTTAAAGTGTTTGTTAACTTGAGAATCGAATGCATTTTGCTAGATAATTATGATATCGACTTAAATGTTCATTGCTTTGCAGGTCTTTGGGACGAAGTCACTAATTATAGAATTGAGAGTATCCCATATAGATTGTTAGCGAGCTTCTAACGTCAACAATGTATGGCATTGCCCTTAATAGGTACACAATGCTAGCATATTTACTCCCAGTTTGGTTCTCATTTTTAAAACTCATTTTTTTTCCAAATTCCTTTTCAAATATATAATTTCGTAGGACTTACAACTTTTATCAAGTTTTTAACAATAAATTTCATCAATTTTCATCAAATCTTGTTTTTAGTAAAATAAAACATGTGGTTATTTGAAACATGCTCATTTAAATGATTTACACAATTCATTCACACGAAACTCGAGTAAAGTATGGAATACAATTTTTCAGTTTATCCAAGCTAGAAATTTTGTCGGTCTTTTATTGTGTCACAAGTTTGTGTGATTTATTGAGTCGAGTAATTTGCTATTTTTATTACATTATTATACTTGAATTATCAATGCTTTCTTTGTTTTTCATACAAGTTGGACTTTTAATTTTAAAAGAGTTAAATCAATTTTTTGGCCATCAATTTCAAATTTATTGTGTTTACTAAACACGAAGTTTGAAATCTATCCAAAAAAAGGGTAGTTTGCAAATGTTGAATTAATTTATATTTGTATTTTAGACCCATCATTTGTCCTTAGTTCACACCTTCAAAATTTTCAACTTTATTGGTTGGGAAAACGTTTGATGTAAGTCGCATAACATATCAAAATCTCCTAAGTCCTAATACAACAAAAACGACATACACCTACTACAGCATCCGAGATTGAAATAATAATTTATATTTATTTATTACATATACATATACATACATATATACAACTTCTAAAAGTGACTTAAAAGAAGAAACATTTTTGGATGTTTCTACCCTTACAAATTTTTAATAATTTCATATTAACCATTAATGTTAATTAATGAATAGTTATTTTTTAATATTATTTTTTTATTATTTTATCAACAATGTCATTAATTTTAATATATTTACAATCCAACTTTTTTATTTTCTCACTAAAAGACTTTCAAGTAAAGCTCCGTTTTTCATTTTTTATTTTCCATTGATTTATTTCAAATTATTATTTATTCTCACTAAACAAAAATACAATTATATTAATATATTATCATAGAGGAAATAGTGAAAAAAGTCAGGTTGTAATTTTTTCATGAAACTAAAATTATCTTTCTTAATTAAATATTAGTAAATTTTCATCATTAAGGAAGTTGTGAGAAATATGAAAAATGTATTTTTTGAATCACATTTTTAATACTCTATTATTATTTTTTTTCATTTGTCAACAATGTCATTAATTCAATACCACACTCTATAACCAAAATCACATACAATTTAATATTCAATCTAATACATTTAGAGCTTGTTTGGTCTAAGTTGTTTTTTGGAAGTTTTGAGAAATTTTTATTTTTGGGAGAATGTTTGGTTGAAAAGTGATTGAAAAGTGTGAAAAGTTGTAGGTCTCATAAAAGTGTATAGTTGAAAATGAATTTGAGGAAAATATTGAAAATTTTGCTCGAGACTAAACATGCTATTACATAGGCCTTGTTCGGCAGCTTGCAAAAAGGAATTTGAATTATTTGATTGGTTTACTTGTATTTTTTAGGTAAGATGTGAGGTTAAAAATTGAAGAGATAAAATGTGTATTTTTAAAAAGTGGTATGAGAAATTGTGTATATTAAATTTTGTGTTCTTTATTATTTTTTTTTATTTTTTGTTTGTCTTTTTCCATTTAAATCAAGTAGTTGAAGTGAGGCATAGTTAAATATAACTCTCAATTACTACATACTCCAGGGGATCTGGTCAAGTCAGAATAAAAGCTCATGGTCTTAGTGATTATCTCAGAAGAACAACTGCTCAAATAACAGGTTTTCAAAGCCAAAACCTGTCATTCATTTACCTGGGAGTCCCTATTCACAAGGGACACAAAAAGTTCATCCTTATTGAAGAATTGATTTCCAAGATCAAAATGAGAATTAATGGCTGGGATCATAAATTATTGTCTACAGGAGGTAGATTGACTCTAGTTAAACATGTTCTCAACGCTATCCCTCTCCACTTACTCAATGTTCTTGATCCCCCCAAGAGTGTGACACTCTATATTGGAAGCAGAGCACTGATGGTAATTTTTTTAGTAAATCCTATATTGACCTGATCAGGCATAGAAGAACCAAATAGTTGACGCTCAAGTATATCTGGAACTCTACAGTGCTTCCTAAAGTTTCCGTGTTAGTATGGAGATTATGGCAGAATTGAATACCAGTTGACGAAGTGCACTAATCTAAATAGGGTATACTGTTAACTTCTAAATGCCAGTGTTTCCAAGATGTTGAAACCATTAACCATGTGTTCGTCCATGGCAAGATATGTAATACTCAATTCAGGAAAGTTTAAAAGATTTGATAAGTACTACTCATACCAACAAGGTATACCTTCTTTTACGGAAGTCCATCCTTAAAAACTCCATAGTTAAGCGTGTTTGACTTGAAGCAATTCTATGATGGGTGACCTCTTGAGAAGTTTTATCGGAGAGTGTGCAAGTGAGGACAAAGCATGCTGAAATGACTCATGTTGGCACAGTGAGGACAGTACATCGTCGATCTAACAACCGAGACAGCATGTTAAGTGGGACCCGGGTCATTATAAATGGTATCAGAGAGCCAGCTGCCAGCCGAAAATTGGGAACTAAGTGCTGTGCCGGACAAAGTGATACGCCATAGGGCGGGAGCTACCTCTTGAACCCTGAACCACCTCTAGAATCCCAACGCCTAGCAATGAATCCACAGATGGATCCTCAAATGGTTTAAGCGCGACGAGGACGTTGTGAGTCTAATGCGGGGTGATTGTAACACCCAAATCAAGAAAACTTAAAAAATTTGATAGATACTACTCATACGAACAAGGTGTACCTTCTTTTATGAAAGTTCATTGTTAGAAACTTCACAGCTAAGCGAATTTGACTTGAAGCAATTTTATGATGGGTGACCCCTTGAGAAATTTTTTCGGGAAGCGTGCAAGTGAGGAAAAAATATGCTAAAAAGACCCATACAGTGGGGACAGTACGTCGTCGATCTAACAGTCAGGACGGTCTGTTAAGTAAGACCTAAGTAGTTACAAGATAGCTAAGGATATATGGACCTACTTTGCTGATAAGTCTGGTGTTATTTTAAAAAATAACGACTGTCATTCAAACAATTGTTTTGGCCTTGGATTGGTGACAAAAAATCTAAGGTGGCGTTCTGTTTGTATTTTATTTTGTATTTTCATTTTCGAAAATGTTTTGTGTTTCCTGTTTTTATTTTTGTTTTCAAATTTACTGAAAACGCGTTTGGTTTGTCATTTCTGAAAACTGTTTTTGAAAATGAAAAGTTGGAAAATACGTTCTGTTTGAAATTTTACAGAATACTACTTAAACTATTTTTAATTAATTTGCTTGCAGAATACTACAGGTTCAAACTCATTTTTTCTTTCACAATACACTAAAAATATGGTTACATGCAATACACTAATGTGAGTATTAAAAGTCTATATTAACACAGTTTGGTCAGGTTCGGGATTTGAGGAAGCTCTAGTTCTATTAAAATCTAGAAAATGCAAATTCTTTCAAAACCAGCAGAGTCCATTTATCAAGACTTTTTTGAAATATAACAAGAATTCTCACTTAATTTTTTTTTTGTAATGTTGATATTGAATTCAATAAAACTTTATTTAAATTTAGTTTCAAGTTAAGATAATTCTTAAAAAAAAAAAAAAAAAAAATCTTTATTTAGGCTTAGTTCCAAATTAGAACAATTCTAAAAAAAATAATAATAAAAATAAATAAATAAATAAAAACTTTATATTAAGCTTAGTTCCAAATTAAGATTAAAAAAAAAAAAAAAAAAAATTTCCCAAAACGCGTTTTTCGCATTTTGAACATTTTTTTATTGAAATACACACAAAACGCCAAAAACGAGGTTTTGGACGTTTTGCGTTTTGTATATAAATTTTTTTTTTTTTTTTCCAAAATGCGTTTTCGAAAATGGTAAAGAGAACGCGTTTTTAGTGTTTTCAAAAATAAAAATAGAAAATGACCTCAAAACAGTAAAGAGAACAGGACCTAAACTTGGGACTTATCTATCCATTCTGCCTCTTGTTGTCTTTGGTTCTTATGGAAGGAAAGAAATGAGGCTAAACATGAAGGAAGGATTTAGCATGAAGGCTAGGAGAATTATCTCAAGGACCAACTTCCTCATCCAGTCACTGGCTAAGCTTATGACAGGTGATACAAGTAGAAGATATTCCTGTCCAAATGTCGTGTACAAGGAGAAGCCCGAGGAGGATTGGGTCAAATTAAACATGGACGGGACTTTGAAAAAGGATAATCAAGCTGCAGGAGGTGGCTCTCTGAGAAACAATAGAGGTGAAGTACTATAGGCTTTCAAAGACTTGGATGGGACTTGCTCAATTCTTGAGGCCGAGCTTAAAGCGGCGGACACTGGCCTTCATGTATCCAAATCAGGGGGTGCTCGAAGATATGGGTTGAAATGGATTCAAAGGTTGCACTTTAGCTCTACCTTCAATCCAAAAAAGGGCCTTGGGAAGTTTAATATACCTTAGAATCTATTAACCACATACTAAAGTCATGGGTATCTGGTTCTCTCAAAGTGTGGAGAAAAGGTAATAAGGTTGCCAATTAGTACAACACATTCAAAGTTTACCATTCCAAATTTAAGGTTCAATCACAATAGTTTTGTTCTTTCGACAGTTCTATTCATCATTTAGGTATACGAAGTGTCCGTCATGCGAGACAATAAATCTCAAATTATCACACATACCTGAAAACATGATATAAGTACGTCAACAAAACACACATTTCAGATGTCTGACTTTCATAACAAAACTAGACGATTATGCACATTCGTCTATAATCGTGCTGCTCGTACTATGTAAATCAACAATTTTCAATTGCCTATGTCAACGTTTGGGAACTGTCGACTTTGACAAATGACTTGTCAACTACGACAATCAGTGACGGATCCAGGAATCGAAATCAGCTAGGGCGACCATTGACTCGTCAACAGTCAAATATTGACCGTTGACTAGTTAACGGCCGGTGCTTGTGAATAAAATATGTGAAAATATTTTAAATAAGTACGTAATTTATCAAACAATAAGAAAATCATAAAAAAATTTCCCGACTCAAAATCTTCAATCCCAACTCAAATTACTCAATCCCAAATTCCCAAGTCCCAACTAAATTATTTGAGACAACATCTAAACATTACTAAGAAAATGTTCAAAATCACACACATCAAACACTAACAGCAAGGAAATAATCACAATTTCACTTTCGTAGAATCACAGGCCACAACAAGCAAGCACGAAATGCTAATGCAAACAAATGTTGAAGAGAGGCTAAAAGACTAAAGCAAACTAACTTCAAGAATTGAATTTCAATCTATTAAACATTTGCACCAATTAATAATAGTTGTATCTACGTTATAAAATTAAAATTCTTCAAAATAAAATGCGATTCTTAAGAGAAAAATCATCACATTCAAGTTAAAAAAATACCAAGTTACTCCCAATATACCAAACCTATTTTCATCTAAAAATGTTGCGAAAAAAATCGGATTCTATAATGGCGTCCGTTAAATGCTGTTAAATTCCAAGTAACGCATCATCATATTCTTTTGTTTTCCTATCTAACTTCAATTAAATGTTGTTATCAGTCTCTCACTACCAAGGCTTCTTCATCTCCTCCTCCTTTCTCATGCCACCAAATTTGCATTTTCCATCTTCTGATCTGATGCACAAAAGAAAAACAAAAATAAATTATCGAAGCAGACAGAGATTGCAGATGTTTTACTTTTAAAACTGATTCATAATTTTTCCTCGCGAATCCAGCACGAGCGGCCGCGTCGGCTGGCCATGTGGTGCATCCGTCCATGACGACAGTTAGCACCATGCCACTGGGCTTAAATGCAATGGCGGTTATCAAATTCTTCATCAACAACTAATGTTTTTCATCTATGTTCAACTTTCAAATGACAAAATATGATATAAAAAAAATGCTTTATGGTACGAAGAATATTACAATAATAGAAGATCTTGATGAGTTTATAAGGAAAAATAGGGTACCATACTAATCCAAATCAATATATTCCTCAAAATTTCAAGTAATTTTAAGAATGAATTATTTAACAACTTCAAGTTGAAAATAGTAAGTGCAATGTGAGAGAGGCAAAAAAAATTGAAAATGCTTACATCTCCAAATAAAATGTGAAACCTCTAATTATATCTTCTTCAAATGTCAATGAATATGGAGGAAAAATATTAAAGATATAGAATATAAATTACAAAATATTAAAATATCATTTTTTTTATTATTGAATATTTAGTTTATTTTTAGGAACAGGTTTTTGCCTAATTTTTTTTATCCATTATTTTAAACATTTATCTATTGATTTCTTGTGTGATAGTTATCAAGCCCATGTTTGATGAAAATTAAAATCTAAATTTTTAAAGTTAATAATTAAATTAAATCACATATTTCATGGATTCATAACTTTTAAACTACACATTTCATCAAATTTTTTTTAATCAAAATTTACTAAAAATGGTTTTAATACCCACGAAACATGGGCTAAAAAAACGTTGTAACATAAATGACACTTATTTCTTAAACGAACTTGACAATAAAGGCAATATCAGAGAAGCCGTAATTTCTAAGATATTAGAAGTTTTTAAGGTTTGTATAAATATGACTTGTATCATAAATTGATGGTCAGATGATTATTAAGGATGAAATGATTACATGGTTCTTGACATAAATACCATACTTTTTAGGGAACAAATTAAAATTTATTTGAATTTTATAAAATTGAAAATTATTTATAATAAAATAATAGAAACTGAAAAATATTACATAATCACATGAAGTGTTTCAATTTGATACTTATGATACTTCTCAAATATGTTACTATCGCAGTATGATACTTATGATACTTTTCAATTTTTTTTAGTGATAATGAAATATTTTTCAATTTATTTATTTTTTTAAATAGTAAAAATCAATTTTATCATCTAAAATAAGTATTCGTAGAATTATCCCATGACACATTAGATTTTATGACTTTTCCTGTGAGAGTACATGCTCTTGTTTTTTCCTTTTTGACTCACATAAAAAGAAAGGGATGAAAAATCTTAAGTATATTTCATCTGTCCAAACAGGGAATTAGCGCCTAACTGTGAAGTATGAACTCATTACCCTAAAGCATTTTGTAGTTATTCAATGTCAGGCTTAGTTGCTAATTCCCTGTTTGGGGGAATCTTTATATAATTGTAAGTATGTTTCATATAACTTTCATCTAAAAAATTGACATGCTATTAAATAACTTACTTTATAATTTATATTTTATTTTCAATGCACCTTCTCATATACAAGTTGGAATTATTTTTTCTTTTAGTAAAAGTCTGATACGTAAAAATTTTGTAAATAGCCATGAAATTTGAACGCTACTGAACTTAAACCAAGGAAGAGAGATGTCAACCTTGCATCGACTAACCTTTGAAATAAAATCCTAAACTAGAGATAAAATTTCATAAGACAAGACATTCGTATGATTAGATGTCAGGTCTATTTTCAACAAGAAAATAATCTTACATGTCTCTGT
The DNA here is from genome assembly GCA_963555705.1 of Ligustrum vulgare. NCBI lineage: Eukaryota > Viridiplantae > Streptophyta > Magnoliopsida > Lamiales > Oleaceae > Ligustrum > Ligustrum vulgare. The sequence continues at coordinate 51,773,233 of OY743171.1, read as the reverse complement.
TTGTTAAAAAAAATTTGTTTAAAAACAGAAAATTTGATATTTTTAAAGCAAAATATGTAGTTAAAAAGTGATTTTGAAAAACTTGTGCAATTAAAAAAATGATTTGAATAAATGTGTTATTTTAAAAAAAAGTTTGTCAAACAGAGGTTGAGTGTCATAATAATTTGAGCTAAAAAAAAATAAAAATGCTTTCATAGCTTACAAATTGTAGAAATAAGGTGGCGTTCTATTTGTATTTTATTTTATATTTTCATTTTCGAAAATGTTTTGTATTTCCTATTTTTATTTTTGTTTTCAAATTTACTAAAAACACGTTTGGTTTATCATTTCTGAAAACTGTTTTTGAAAATGAAAAGTTGGAAAATACGTTCTGTTTGAAATTTTGCATAATACTACTTAAACTATTTTTAATTGATTTGCTTTGCAGAATACTACTATCTCAAACTCAAATTTTCTTTCACAATATACTGAAAACATGGTTACATGCAACACACTAATGTGAGTATTAAGAGTCTATATTAATACATCTTGTTCAGGTTCGGGATTTGAAGAAGCTCTAATTCTATTAAAATGCAAAAAATGCAAGTTCTTTCAAAACGACTAGATCCATTTATTAAGGCATTTTCTGAAATATAACAACAAGAATTCTCACTTAATTTTTTTTTTTTTTTTTTTTGGTAATATTGATATTGAATTCAATAAAAATTTATTTAAGTTTAGTTCCAAATTAGGATAATTCTCCAAAAAAAAATCTTTATTTAAGTTTAGTTCCAAGTTAGGATAATTCTCCCAAAAAAAATCTATATTTAAGCTTAGTTCTAAACTAGGATAATTCTAAAAAAATAAAAATAAAAATAAATATTTTATATTAAACTTAGTTCCAAGTTAGGATAATTCTTAAAAAAAAAAAAAAAAAAAAAAAAAAAAAAATCTCCAAAAATGTGTTTTCCGCATTTTGAACATTTTTTGTTGAAATACATACAAAACGCCCAAAATTTGCGTTTTGTGTACATTTTTTTTTTCCAAAATGTGTTTTCGAATGATAAAGAGAATGCGTTTTTAATGTTTTCGAAAATAAAAACAGAAAAGGATCTCAAAACAGCAAAGAAAACAAAGCCTAAATGTGGAGTTTTAATTATGAATTATTTTCAAGCATCAAAATTATTCATGTAATTTCAAAATATTTAGCGAAATAACAAAACTGAACTATGCCCTTGTTTGTCAGGATTAAAACCAAATTTTTAGTGAATTTTGATAGAAATTGATGAAATGTGTTGTTAAAAAATTATGAATCTCATAAAATATGTGGTTGATATTAATTATTGATTTTGACTTAATTAAAATCTAAATTATAATCCTTACAAAATATACACAGTTAATTTTGCTAAAAAATATATATATTTTAATAAATTTTGATAAAAGCGGATGAAATGCGTTATTAAAAAGTAAAATTGAAAAAAAAAATGAATTTTAAATATTAAATAAAAATAATATTTTATTTTATTTTATTATAAATAAATTGTCTAATCCAGCAAAAGCTCACACATCTTCCCAGTAGACTAGTAGAGGTTGGAGGGAAAATGATATTAGAGGAGATTAATGGTAGGGTCCTCATGGAAACCTTTTGGAGAACAAAGTGATAATTGAAGGGAAAAAAGATTAACGGCTTGGATTTTGACCAATTGAGGTAACTGTTTTAAGGACACTGCTCCACCACGCGTTTGCGTGTGGGGTTCCGCGACACCCTTTTATTTTATTTTATTTTAAGGTTCTTTGTTGAATTAAAAAATATGAAAGTTTACTCGACATAAACAAGTTATGTCTACAAGATTGAGACAATATAATCCAGGTCAAAATTTTTAGGATTCATTTGAAATGACTTTTATTTTTGCTTTTATTTTTTTGTACAAGAATTTTTTGAGAAAATTACTTTAACTTTTGTTTAGAAACTAATTTCTAAAACAGTTCAAAAGTACTCATTTACCTCCTCCACCAAAAGACCCAGAGCAGAATCGGTGGGGACCCTCAAGGTTGGGGTTCAACCTTTTTTAACTAGTAGAAGCACTTTAATTAAACTAGTCAAACATGTCTAAAAGCAACTTCTGAATTTCAAAATTTTATTTTAGTTTTTCGAATATACCTTGTCAAATAGGTACTTAGTGTGTATATATATATATATAAAGCGTAAAAACTGTAAAATGATGAAAATCAAACTCGAAATTCAGGTAATTCTACTTCAAAGTTTTTATGCTTTAAAAAATACTGGTAACAAATTTATTGACCATCTGATTCTTTGGTTGACTAGAAGTTCAAAGTCTTAGTTCTAACAACACAACTTAGTTAATTTATATTTAAAAAAATCAAATAAAAAAAAAGACCAATTTGGTTGGTTCCTAGATAAAATTGGTACAAGGTAAACGTAAATAAATAAATGTTTCTCATTCTACCTTTCGAATTTTTAAATTAAAAATCATCTAAAAGTACAAGCAGTGAAAAATATATAACCAAAATCTTTTTTCATCCCAAGTCTGACTCGTGAACTTTTTAATAAATAGGTAGGTATACTAGAGTATAGTAAGATATTAATCGAATTTCCAATTACAAGTTGGTTGATAATAATTGTACAATTGTAATAAATAAGAATGATTAAAAATAAGTATACGAGGATTTTGTTAGGATATTTGACACAAATTAAGAATGAAAATCTCTTGGATAATTGATTTTCCTATTAAAGTAGTTAACTTAGAGACCAAGTTCAATGTGAAAATGAAAATAAAAGACTTTATTTTGGTATTCTACTTCAATAAGGAAACTTACTTGAACATGAATTCTACATATTCTATGTGTTGTTTTTACCTATAAATATGTGTGTTAGGGAGACATAATATTGTGAATTTTATGTGAGACTAATTAAAGAGAATTTGAGAGCTTTATCTTTGTAGTTTCTTGTGAACTCTTTGTGGGATAATTCAAATGGTAGAAACTTGGGTTATATAGAAGTTTATTATTAGTATTTTCTCTATAATCTATGGGATTGAGTTGGTGAGTGAAATTTTATATAATTGTAACAATTTATTATATAGTGAAAGGCTTTGGCGATCCGAAAATTTTGCGTTATTGTTATTATTTTCTTGTTGTTCAATTAATTCTTGAACATCAAAAAATCATGTGGGTTAAAGAAGGGAAATCAACGTGTAATTCCCAGCATATTTAAATCCCACTAAGCCAACATAGATAAATTGAGTTTTAAGAAACCTAAGACTGCAATTTGCAAACACAATAATTGGCATCTTTTATAGCCACTAATTTTTAGTGATTAGTTTTTATTCTCTTTGGACTTTCTGTTACCAAACATTAGTTATCATTATTGTCATCTTTATTATGTGCTACAGAAATTTTTGCTAAGCTTATGAATATTACTCATAAGTAAAATGTTTTATTTTATTTTATTTACTGAAATCGATAAGTAGGGAGTTGCATATTTGACAATAGTAAGAATTCTTCAAAATAAGTAACTTTTGTATGTAGATGCTCTTTTTGTCAAAAGCTCTGTGTTTAAAAACATTTTTTTTTTTTATGTTTTTGAAATAAAATATGTGGTTGAAAAATGGAGAAAAAATGTGTTTAAAAAGTAATTTGGAGAATTGTGTTGTTTAAAAACATGCTCTATTTGTTAAAAAAAAAACACGAGAGAGAAAATATTTGTAATTAAAAAGTAATTTAAAGAATTGTGTTGTAAAAAATTATTTTTAAAAACACGTTTACCAAGCATCGGCTAAATAAAAAAAAAGAGTTGTTCATGCTTCTTTTTCCTAGACGTGTTGGATGGATCTAACTTATTTATTTATAAATTAAAAAATATTTATATTTCAGCAATTAATTAGGTAATATACTTACTTATCTAAACTTTTGTTTCTAAATCTTGTTTATAAACAAACACGTGGCATCATTTCATTGAATTTTATATTTTTTAAAAATAATAATAATTTCGACTGATCAAATATTTTCGTTCACTATTTTTTACTTTCCAAATAAATAATAATAATAACCAATGGCGTGCCGTCACGTCTCCATTTTTAAACATTCGTTTATAATAAGAATTGTCAAACACACACGTTTGATGGGAATTAAAATAGGATTTTTGATAAATTTTGATAAAAGTTTGATAAAATGTATGATTGAAATTTATGAGTTTCATGAAATATATTAAAATACATAATTGACTTTAACCTAAATTTCAATCTGCAAGACTTATAAATAATTTTTTAAACATACCCAAGCATGTGCACATATAATGCCTTACTTTTCAACCCAATATAGTATATAGTCCACAAACAAGGACGCAAAATTTACTCATTCTGAAACATCTTTTGCCAACACTAGGCAAATGAGGAAGAAATATGTAAAAACAACAAATAATGAAATAATATAATTGGGCTAGTGATGTTCTGTCTTATTTATAATGTTTCATGTACATGTAAATAAATCACTTAAAGAGAAAATTAAGGAAGAGGCGGTGTGTTGAAATCTAAAATTTTCTAATAATTCCAGAAGATAACATGGAGAAGACAATGAAATCTTAATATTCAAATATTCAAACTCACATTTTCATTGATGTCAAGTTTTAGAATTCTTTTCTTTGTTAAAAAGAAGGAAAAAAAATTACTTAGGGAAAAAAAACAAAACAAGAACCATCCTCAAATTCTTGGATAATTGTAGCAAAACGTCTCTACATATGACACTGTTTTTTAAAAACATCCCAACGTTCATATTTTTTGCCCATAACGTCCTTATATTTCAATTTTCTTGTGGTGAAGGTAATTATGTCAGTTTAAAGTTTCATCTCCGTCAACTCTTGTTTGAATTGAATAATTTAGAGAAATTAGCTTAAAATATCCCTACGTATAACATTATTTGTGCAAAGCATTTCAACTTTCATAGATTTGGCATATAACGTCCCTACGTTTCTTTTTTCTTGCGGTAAAGGTCCTTTATGTTAATTTAAACATCTCATATCTATCAACTCCTATTTGTGCATGTTAATTTTCAAGTTTTGAATTGCAAGATCGTCCAATTACATTTTATAACACATTTTTCCTATTTCTCTCTAATTACGTAAAACTCATTATCCTTGTATAGAAGGCAAAATCATTCGTCTTAGCTTGGAGTGAACTGTTCGGCACAATCAGTTCACTCACTCTATGGGAGATAAATAATATGAAATAAGAGAATAAATTTAGAAATACATGATATTTACCTTCAATCGTCTGCAACAACATATATTTTAACTGGAGGAGACGAACAGTTCACTCCGGGCTGGGACAAACGATTTTGTCTTCTATAAGTTAGTAATGAGGTTTGCGTTATTAGAGAGAAATAGGAAATAAATGGGTTATAAAATGTAATTGGATTATTATGCCTTCAAAACTAGTAAATTAATCAGTTCAAACTTCAAACAAGAGTTGACGAAGATGAAATATTTAAAGTAATAGAAATGACCTTCACCGCAAAAAAAAAAAAAAAATGTAGGGACATTATGCACCAAAAATATGAATATTGAGATATTTTTCATAGATAGTATCATACGTAGGGACGTTTTGCTTCAATTACCCTAAATTAATATGGTCAAAAATGAGTTGACTGAAATGAGATGTTTAAAGTTTTCTAAAAGCGTAAAATGTGACGAAGCGGCGAAGTCGAGCTTCAAGCTTAAGTGCTCATAAGCACGAAAAAGCTCGGCAATGTGCGATCAAAGCGTGACAATGCGTGAAGGTCAAGTTTCAAGCTTAAGCGCGAATAAGCGTAAGCGAGCTTTTTCGAATAAAGGTTAAAACAAACGAAATGACCTTCACCGCAAGAAAATCGAAACGTATGGACGTTATGCGTAAAAATATGAACGTTGGTATATTTTGCACAAATAGTATCATGCGTAGGGATGTTTCGCACAAATTACCCCAAATTCTTCACTTAATTGAATTTTTAGTTTAACCAATTTTCATTTTTTTAGTGTCTTTTGAAAGTGTAGGCTTCTGGCTTCAAGAATTGAGAAAGAGAGGGAAATACTAAATCTTGATTTTTGGTAGTGCTACTTTCATTTGGTTCGTGCTGGAACACGGTTTTGCGCTGTTTAAGAAAATGACGTGCTAGTAGAATTGTACTTTTGTCATCTTGTTTCTAGTTAATCGTGAAAATTGCTGGTTGTCCGGTCCCTCTTCCATGCATTTTCAAAAGATTTAACCCCTTCAGCACATTAAAATCCACTTATCATTTTCATAATCCACAACAGTTGCAAGTCCATCCCATAATTTTTTTTAAAAATTGTTTCCATTTTTCAAAAGAATATTGCACAAATATCGGATATGACCTACAGTGTAAAGGGTCTAACGATTAATTAGTAAATATCGAGTTTATTTGTCATGAGTTTAAAAACGACATTCAATCAATACAATATTATGAAGTTCACAATGGAACTTAGCCATAAGTTCATCGAATAATGTTTTGACATCTAGATGGCTTCGAATAGAACCATAATATGATGACAACTTTCTTAAATCATATGTTACTCATATTTTTTAAAAAGTGTGAACTAAATAGGCAATTAACCTATGACCATTGCAAAGGCATGGCCTCACTCCCCGCCATCCAACACATGTTTTACAATAATAAAACATAAGTACTCGTTGAAGTTTCACTTTCTTTAACAATGAAATATCTTCGAAAAATGCAACTCTCTTCTTCTATAATTAACTTATGCGTGTTCTTCTACAAACGACGAAGCAATGCCATATTCTCGACAAGAAAGTCTTCTGAAGACTTTCCATATCTACCATATATTATCGAGTACAAAACAACGGACAAATCATCGAGAGAGTCTTACAACAATCCACGATCTACAAGACCTTTCCCAAACAAGCTTTAAAAATCACAATTTTCTGTCAAGAGCGGTATATCACGTTCCACCGAAGTCGAGAGCATGCGACTGCGCATTCAAAAATCATATCAATTCGTTTCAAAAGGGTATAGCAAAACTCTAAGTTTCCAAATCGTTACTGTCAATTTACGTGCTACTTATGTCAATTCCCCCTAAGAGCACTAATTCAAGCAACAATTGCGTAAAGAATGTTCAGTCATCCAAATCATAAGAGTATACGGGTGACAAGGTATGTATAAACACAAGGGCGATTATAAATAAATAGTGTAAAGAAGTAATGGAGACTACGAAATCGAAATACGTTAATAAAAAGTGATTTTACCAGAATCGGTACAGGAGGTACATACATGTCAGTACTCGAATTCTTTAAGATCATTGAGCATGTCAAAGTATCCTCATTAGTCGTGCTCGAATTTCATATTTCAGTAGGATGGGAGTATAATAAATAAATTGGTGCAAAATTAATAAGTTCTAATCATTTTCAAAATCATACGGTATACCAAACAGATGTTTAATCACACAAACGGATAAAATATATGAGAAAGAGGGGGGACAGTGGAAAGTTGTGTATGCAATACATTAACATACATAAATAGAGAATTATCACTAGAAACCGATACTTCAGATTCATTCTTCCAAATTTAACATCCATAAGGAAAGCAAGGCTATCCAGACAGGTATTTTATTATTATTAAAATAAAAAAGTTCGCAGCCCCCAAATTGGGGGGGGACTACGAAAGCCAACGACTCCCGTAAGTTCGACAGTGCAAAATATTTTTACTTCCCAGCATTTACACCTGCAGTAAAATGAGAGAAGATTAAAAAGCAGATAATAAATATAATATTTTTTAGATAAGAAAATATTACAGGCTTGGACCACAAACAAGGCTCTCTTTACATGCTAATTTGGCCAGCAAATCAAATTAACGGGAGTACAAATGGTTCAATCGAATAAATTCTTTATTCTCAAGACATAAATGACACACCCTAAATCTGATGGGTTACAAAAATATTTGAGATTTAACATCATTTACCATTCTTGAAGAAACAAACGTTTTGAATTTTTTGTTCTAGCTTAACTTCAGGTAATTTCACTTCTAATGATGGCAGTGACGGATGATCAACTAAAAAAAAAAATGAATAACTCACTAAGTCCGCAGCGTGATATGGCTAAAAAGAAAATTGCCATGACAGTTCTTAACCGGAATTACAAAGGTGTTGTGCATGCAATATTCACACAAAAGAAAGCTCTTTAATGAGGCATATTGTGAAAGCAATTATTCCTGATAGAATATCATGGATAACCATAAGAGGTAGTATATTCACCCCCAAGGATTAAACCACCGCAGCAAAAAATCCTTGGAGCGTCAAAAGTAAATACCAATTTCTTCGCACTGAAAAGTTATTTCTATACAGAAGATGCAAAGCCAAGTATCAAGGTGTAAGACAATAGCAGATTAATTTCTTAATATGTCAAAGTGATACTGTCAAAACCAGACACCCAAGACGACAGTCAGTCTTATAAGCAGTAAAAGTATCGAAATCTTTGTAATTACCTTTAGAAAGCAGACCACCCGCCTTTGCTCTCTTCATTGTCCGCGGGACCTGATGATCCTTCACCTCTATTAGATTCTTTAGTTTTCCAGCCATAAGTGGCTTCTGTTTTTTCCTGATTAGCAAATGAGTTTTCACCTCCAGGAGAAGTTCCCCAGGAGGTTCCTGCAGCTTTACCCCATGAACTGACAGATCCCTCAACCTTGTTAGATTCTTTAGATGGGCCCCCATCTGTAGCGTCAGATTTCCACTTCCCATACGCGTTCTGGTTTCCTGAAGCAGTTTCCTTGTTCCAACTGGACTGGTTGTTCCAACCAACTGTATCCCTCTTACCAGATGGTTGGCCCCACCCAGTAGATACATCCCCAGTGGAAGCATTTGATGTTTTCCAGTCACTGAATTCAGCACTGGATCCTCCACCAGCTTGAGTGTTACCTGCACCGTCAGCATCGCCTTTTGATTGAGTCCAACCTGAACTCCAACTACCTCCCCGAAACGAACTGCCTCCACTGCTGCTACTTTTCCATCCTTCAGTGTTACCGTTTTTCCAGTCGTACATCTTGTCATCGCCAGAATCATTTCTGTTATTCCAATCATTACTACGCCCTCTGCCTCTATAACCACCTCCCCTATCACGAAATCCTCCTTCCCTGTCAGAGCCATCTCTCCCTCCAAAGCCTCCCCTGCCCATTCCTCTACCTCCATAGCCACCACGATCTGATCTCCCTCTACCCCGGAAGCTCCCACGGTCAGCTCTCCCCTCCTGGCCTCCCCTCCAACTTCCACTTCTTCCCCTGCCACTGCCAGTATCATTTTGACCATCATTCCCTCCAAAACCATTTCCTGAATTCCAGTTACTTTTGCTGCTCCATGTACTGTTCAGGTTCCCACCAGTTTCATCTGTTCCACGTCTAGACCAATTACTTTGACCCCATCCAGTTGATGAACCGGAGGTATTGTTATCAGAAGGTCTCTGAGAGTTTCCATTAATATTTTTACCCCAATCTGAAGTCTTGTTCTCACTCGAGGTGTTTCCAGTGTTCCAGGAAGCCTCTTTATCACCCAGTGCTTTTCCTTTTGCCCAACTACCTTGATCATTATCAGCATCTTCATTTGAAGTTGATGTTTTACTCCAAGCTGACTGGTGGCCACCATTACTATTTTTACCCCAATCAGAAGCCTGGTTCTCACTTGAGGCGTTTCCAGTGTTCCAGGAAGACTTTTTGTTATCCAGTACTTCTCCTTTCGCCCAACTACCTTGATCATTACCAGCATCTTCATTTGCAGTTGATGTCTCTTTCTTAGCGTGCCATTCTTTCTTCCATCCCAATTCTTTTTCCTCGCCAGGAACAACTTTTTTATCCCATCCATCTTTCTTACTTCCCTCAGCAGATATATCTTTGTCCCAACTGCCTGCTTGACCGCTGCTCCAAATAGAACGATTCCCTGCAAAGAAATCATTACTTGAACATTGATTGTGTTCACCTTCCTCATTTCTACTACTCGATTGACGGTGATCAAAAGATCTCCCTCTACCATATTGACCTCTTCCTCCTCGACCCCCTCTTCCTCTTCTTCCACCCGAACCACGATCACCGTCGAAAGATTTATCCCTTCCAAAACTTCCATCTAGATCTGCGTCTGTATTTCCCATCCCACCATTCTTCCAACCACCAAATCCTCCTTTGGAGTTCTCCCAACTGTCCTGATCTGACCTACCTTTCGAACAATCATCCACATTACCATCAGGTTTCTGACCCCAACTAGACTTTCCAGCTTCTTTACTCCAGGATGATTCACCATCCTTTTTATTCCAAGAAGATCCACCATCCTGCTTATTCCCATTAGATCCTCCATCCTGCTTGTTCCATGAGGATCCCCCATCTTTCTTACTCCACGAAGAAGTCTCCTGTTTATCCCAAGATTTATTATCCTGATTATGCCACGAAGTTCCACCATCAGCACCAGCAGGCTTTGGTTTACTCCAGGAATCAGTCAGCCCACCTGAACTATCCTTGCCCCAAGAATATCCATCATTCTGCTTATTCCCATTAGATCCTGCATCCTGTTTGTTCCATGAGGATCCCCCATCTTGCTTACTCCACGAAGAAGTGCCCTGTTTATCCAAAGAATTACTATCCTGGTTATGCCTTGAAGTTCCACCATCAGCACCAAAAGACTCTGGTTTACTCCAGGAATCAATCTGACCACCAGTACTAGCCTTGCCCCAAGATTGCTCTTGATTTACCTTAATGCCTTCAGGTTGGGACTCCACAGCTTTGTCCGAACTAGATGCACCCTTTCCCCAACCTGCTACAACACCATCTTTTTTAATGTTGCCCCAGCTTTCATTCTCACCTTCATTTGACGCAGCAGTATCCTTCCAGGTGCTCGTTCCTGTAGCTTTCTTCCAGACACTTACCTCAGGTTGATCTAAATTTCCACCTGCATTACCCCATCCACCAGTCTCATTCTCTGATGAAGCTCCAGTTTTGTTCCAAGCATCATTGCTTAATTTGCTTCCACTCATATCATCTCTACTTGTTCCCCAGCTACCAACTGATCCAGCGTCTGCAACCATTTTCTGATCAGCTGCGGAAGCACCCCACGATGAATTCTGATTTGAAACTGCTTTAATCTCCCAAGCAGAACCTTCTGTCCCTGCATCATAATGCAAGTAAAGTAAGCAACATGATAGAAAACTCGTACACTTACACAAGAAGCAAAAATAAACTTTTCAGAAGGTCTATAACACAAGGAAACAACTTAAGCTTAACAGAAAGTCAGATTTATCAAGTAAAAGAAGTAAAAAGGCTAGCTCAGTCAAGATAATCCTACAAAATCAGAATCGGAAGTCCTAGAGAATCCCATACCTATGCAGTCCATATAATTATAAAAATCCAGCAAGTTTGTATTCATTTTATTGATTAGGCACAAAATCAGAATCGGCAGTCCTAGAGAATCCCATACCCATGCAGTCCATATAATTATAAAAATCCAGCAAGTTTGTATTAATTTTATTGATTAAGCATCATAAATCAATTGCAATTAGTACATCATTTTGACAATGAAGGTGGCAAGAAAAAAGAAAGGAGCAACTGAAATCAAAGTCAAACATCTGACTTTTAGATGATGTGTTAGTGTTACTGAAAGCTATGGACCCAGAAACTGTGCATCTTGAAGACATGATGCTATGTAGGACAATCTCAATATTAGCAATTTTCAACTAAAATGAAATGGGTACATACTAGCAATGTAGCCAGAGAGAAGACATCTTCTTGCCTACCTTTTCCAGCATCATCATCCACAGGATTGGATGGACTAACAGGAACTGATACCTGGTGAAGCTTCAAATATTAAAAAGCTCATCAAAAAAGTCAAAATAGTAATGTGAGGGGCCCAAATAGATGCACCGTCATAATAAAAAATGAAAGAACACTGTAGCTAACCGTTAAGCTTGATGGGAAAGCAGACCAAGAAGACCTGCAGTGAAATGCTGGCATGATTGGTTCAACACAGAAAACCATAGAAAGCAATAGATGAATAGCCGTATATATCATATCAGCAGAAAGCAATAATTTAAAATGCAAGCATCAATACAGTGTTTTCTGGATAAACAAATAAAATGCCCCCACAAATATAACCATTGCAAGATAAGAATAGAATACGGACAAAGCGAGTGAGAGCCCAGACCATAGCAAATTTAGAGACCTCACTTCAGCCTCTCCCCCAGATAGAACATATCATAAAAATCCCCGCCCATGGGTTCTATCTTTAGATAGGAATAGTTTACAGTGGGAGGGTAATTGAATTAGGTTTACATCGGAATCAGTATTCACTTGGCTACATTCGAAAAGCAGCATAATATTTTTATAATATTCATGAATAAAACACGACAAACGTCATATCAAGTGAATGTTCATTTCTGCTCATCAAATCACCATAAAGTCGGCTATTATTCGCTTTTCAGGCTTACAAAGAGTCATAATCAAGAAAACAAGTAACAGTTTCTAACGAAAACCAAGAGAAAATATCCCAAAATGAGAATTTTAATGCTTAACATAACACATCCTCACCACCAAAAATAAGCAAGTATTCGTGCATAAAAATGATAAGCTTAAAAATAAATTAAAAACAGGCATCAGATACAGGTAAAACCTTTCTGTCGATAATCCACCTCCATTCCACCTTTCAGCATCTGTTGACGACGCTGGCCCATCCATCCAATCTTCAAGGTAAATAAGCATTTAAATCCAAACAACAAAATGTACCAGGGATGGGTGGGAAGGAGAAGAAACTATTCAGAGAAAAGAGAAGACCAGAAAAAGTGATTGAAAACCATACAACAAATTCCCACCTGTAGAACCTTCTTGTGATCCAAGAAAATTAAATGGCTTAACAGACCCAGAGTCCTCCCTAAAGAAAAATGTAAACGATGTGGAAATCAGCGTGAATCAGAAACTATCATAAACTATACAGAACGCACTGCCAGGAAAGAAAAACGCAAGTTTGTAATAGTATATTCACTTACCCCTGAGAAATGGCAGAATTTCTTCCACGAACCTCAGATAGATGATCATATTTCACTACAAGAACACATAAGAATATTTAAATCAGTCATGCAACACCAAAAGAGGATAACGTTTATCCATCAAACCTGAAAGAATCTTGTGCTGAGAGTCCAGCTTTACTGTGACCTCAGAACGGCGAACAGCTAACACACGACAAAGGTACCCCTTTAAAGGGCCCAGTCGGATTCTTAATAACTGACCAACAGAGAACGTTCCATTATCTTCTCGATTAGCTGCATTTTACAATAATACATTAAACAGTTAAATGAAGTTAGAACTTTAATTGTTGCACTGCTTGCCCATGTAGTGATTAGATAAATAGGAACTTAAAAACATACAGTTGTTCTTGTTATCCCTCTCTTGACAAGAAATGCTAGGAGACAAATGGCATTTTGGGGATGACGGGAAATCCTCAAATCCTGAAGGAACACCTGGTTCACTACCCTGAAATGCAACCATAAGTTAAATGGACAAAACTGTTTCAGAAAATAATAAAAGGTCCGTCAAACAGGAAAAGCTCCTGCTCTTCCGGTTCTAAACATACAAACCTTCTCCTTAGATGCATCGCCAGATGTATTTACTCTCTCACATAACTGAGCTTTAACAGAGATATAGCCATTATTCTCCTGTTCACTTTCATCACACAAAAATAGTATCCCTTTGTAGATTTTTTTAACCGTTCCTTGTCTATCCTGCAATGTCAATACGTACTTGAACATTAGCTTCAAAAAACTGACTTTGAAATAATTACTTAAAGCTTCTAATTTAAATTACTATCAGACCTTCAATGGACCATCCGAAACCCTGACTATGTCATTAATTGATATGGTTTTTGCGTGCTGATCCAAAACAGTGAACAATTTTTTGTCAAAAAACGCACTCTTTAGCTCGCGCTGTTTGATATTAACAACTGATGGTCCTTCGGTGCCTTCTTTGATAACCTATTAACAAAATGATCTATTGAAGGAAATGAATTGACATCAACACAAGGACGAAGATTATGAAGTGTTTATACCTTTACACTGTCATCCTTCTCCGTGCCAATGACAACACCAAAATCCTTCCGACTGCAATACAAAATAAGTTAGCAAAGCATGTCAGATTTGAGTAGTTGTCCTCATCACAAAACACCATAACAAATATATGCTCACCCAAAAAAGACTAGATCATGCATTTCAAAATTATTTTCAATACTAGAGCTACACGAGCCACCTTCTTTACCACCACCTTTACCACCACTTTTGTCCTTTATGGTCTGGACATGCTTCTTCTTTTGTTCGCCAAAAAGTTGGGAAAGCCACTGTCCGTCATTAGATTCATCATTTTTTGAAGGCTCAAACTTCAGGAGTTCATCATCAGTAGGCATTACACCCCACAAACTCAGTGAGTCAAGAGACACTTTTTTGTATAAATAACCATCCTTCAGCAACATCCCATCAAGAATCTCAAACATTAGGTTAGTGTCGCGGTCCCTTCGGTATTGAATGAGAGGACGGAACTCCCTACAAGTATAAGATGAATACATATAATGAGCAAGGAAACCATGAAAAGAAACATAAGCAATGGGAGCATGCAAGTTACTCGAGCTCGCTAGAGCTGATCAGTCTTGGTGCTGGAATGGCTGTCTTTTTTGCACGAACTCCTCCGCCCTGTAAATAAATTTAACACAGAGTCAATAGAAATGTTACTAGAAATCAGAACCAATGTCAGAGTAACAATGGTAGCTGCTGTTAGATGAAATCATTGATATAATGTTTTAGTTTAAAGTGTAGACGTAAATATCTCAATAATATATTTGACATTGCATGATAAATGATTTGGATCATGAAAAAATGAGTTACGAACTTATGAATGAATTGAGGGGTAAGAGCATTCCAACTGAGCATTGCCATGAAACCACAGCTGAGCCAAATCCTCAAAGAAACTATTCTAAAATCAAATGGTAAAAAACCATGGTTACGTGCTAAACAGAAATTGCTCATAGTAAAATGTCCTCTTCATAAACATGCTGAAACTATAATCACATTTCATTTTATTTTTATATTTTGGTTTGATGTTTAGGCTTACCTTAGAATTCCCTACTAAAAAATATATAACCCATGAATGTTGCCATGAGAGATTTAATAAATATAGTGCACATAAAAGCATGTCTGGAACAAATCATCTTACAAATTTTTCAGCCATCGCTCGCAAGTCTATCCTTGGAATAAGCTTTACAGTAACTTTCTTCCGTGTATGATTCACAGCTACAACCTAGAAGTACAAGCATAATTAAAAAATAAGAAGATAATAGATTTTTTTCCTGAAAGAAAAAACATCAAAGCAATTGAGGCCAAGTGCAAATACACACAAAACTACATATATCATGATTTTGACATCAAGAAGATCATGCCTGTGCAAGATCACCCTTATATTTTCCATTCTTCACACGGGCCCACATGCCCTCAGAGATTGCATTGGACTTGCTCCTGACAGAGAACAAATGATGGATTTCATTTGGGGGAACACGGACCACTCGGCTTGGATATAGAGTGCAAAGTCCTTTACATGCCTGTATACATAAATTAGAAGGTCAAAGATCCTTCATTAGTAGAAGGAACCACCAGAAGACCAAGAACTGCAATATAAACAATCACCACCTATATTAATTTAAAAAAAAAAAAAAAAATGAATCTACAAAAGAGCAAGATACGTACCTCATTAATATCATACTGCTTGTCTGCTTCAATATAAATGAAACCCTTCACATGATCAACTGCAAATGCGGATATTATCTGAAGCTTAGTACCCAAATAATTCAAGTCCATGTATTTTTGCATCAGGCAGAAAGCTGAATGCCTCTCACGACCAACCTAAGACAAAAAATTGCTCAGGAACAAAACTTTCAATGTTTGGCACAGCAACAAGATTCTGAAGCTGCATCAAAACTAAATACAGAAGTTTATGAAATCACACCATGCATTTGACTTTCCAGATTGTCGGGTCCTTGGCAGAGGGCAGATATATGTCCCTCTCAATTGATCTATTATTATCATAACCATCTTCTGCATATGTAACATTAGTAGATCCTGTCTTATATCGCTCTTCCAGCCTTCTTTCAAGCTCTTCCTCGCTCATCTCCTCCTCCTTGGGAAAACAAGGATATTGAGGAGCTTTGCTAGGTTCATTCTTGACTTCGCCTTCAGTGGCAAATTCTTCTTCATCGAAATCTGCATTTCAAGTAAAATCTACATAACTCCTCTAAAATGTATTAGGTATCAATGACACTGCATAAATGTACCTCAAGATCTTTAGCCAACGCATTATATATGAAATAAACCCACATTGTTAAGGTAAATAACTAATAACCATCAGTTCGTTTTTAAGGAGAAAATGATTTTTTTTGAGTAGTGATTATTTTGAGAATGTGGGTTAAAACTTAAAAAGTAGGGACAAGTTTTTGAGTTTACGTGCAGAATATTTTATTGAGCGAATGCGTGGTTAAACATGAGTATGAGGGGAAAAAAAGGAGGTTTGATAAAAATGGGACCAATTACACAAAATACCACTTGTATTTAAGCAAAATTTCAAATCTACCATTAAAGTTCAAAACATACTCAAACTACCACTCAAGTTTTGATTAGATACTCAAATTACTGAGTCAATTAACTATATAGGCAAAAATGTCAAAATGTAAAGATAAAGACACATAGGGTTGAAAATTTGAAGGCAAGGCTTCTATGCAATTATAGTTTTGAATTGAAAATTATAATTAAATATAAAATTTAAAATAAAATTAAAAGATTTTAAAAATAAAATTGATAAATTTTATTTTAAAAGATAAAAAATTGAAAAGAAAATCTAGAAATTTAGAATTGAAAATTCTAAAAAATAAAATTATTATGACTTCTGGAAAGTAAAACAATTCAAACTTTTAATTATTATAAATAAAATTTCTAAGATAATATTAGATACACAAAAATATATTAAGTAATATATTGAAAAATGATGGGTCCAGTCCGACCCAGTTAGCGACAATATTGGCAGGTTCACTGAACATATTTTTATCTATGTATTTAATATTTTCATAGAATTTTTATTAATAATTAAAAGTTTGGATTATTATTTTTTATAGTTTTTATTTTCCTGAAAATTTAATAATTTTATTTTTCGGAAGTTTCAATTCTAAATTTTCATATATTTTTCTTTTTTATCTTTTAAAATATTTCAATTTTATTTTATAATTTATAATTTTTTGTTAAGTTTCATATTTAAGTGTAATTTTTCCCATTTCGCCACAATATTAGCAGGTTCATAAATATATTTTTATTTGTGTATTTAATATTTTACTTACATTTTTTATTAATAATTAAAGGTTTTAATTATTTTATTATTTATAATTTTTATTTTCCAGAAAACTTAATAATTTTATTTTTCTGAATTTTCAATTCTAAAATTTCAGATTTTTTTTCAATTTTTTTTTTATCTTTTAAAATTTATCAATTTTATTTTTATGATTTTATTTGTTAAGTTTCATATTAAAGTGTAATTTTCAGTTCAAAACAATAATAGCACAGATGTCTTCAAATTCTCAAACCCTAAGTGAAAATTACACTTTTAGTCCTTATCTTTAAATTTTGACATTTTTGCATAACTTAGTGGTAATTTGAGCAACTAACCGAAACTTGAGTGATAGTTTGGGTAAATTTTGAGCTTCAATGATAGATTTGAAATTTTGCTAAAACTTAAGTGATATTTTGTGTAATTCACCCATAAAATTGAATCAAATACTTATACTCAGTTTGGTAAAAGTTCATTGTTTATCACTGATGACATAAAAAATTATCAACAACACGTGGCAATGTTCTTATCAACTTAGGTCGGTATTTCGAGTATATTTGAGTAAGTATTCCTTGATAAAGATACAGAAGAAAAAATCGCTTGTTGGAATTATTTTGACAGCTTATTTGTTCCCAATTTGGCATGTTTTTACAATGAAGTAACCCTTTTCCATTTATAGATAAATTTTTAGGATTCACTGTAGATAAAAGAATAAAATAAATGGATTATTACAGTGATCAAGACAAATAACGTTGATAACTTGTTGTTTACGCATAATTATGTGATTGTGGACCCACTATTGTAACATTCTCTAAGACTGTTCATTGCAGGTGCCGTGTTGCAGGCAATTTCTCTGAATTGTGCCGCCCGAGGTGACCCACTTGCTTTTGAGCTAAGTAATTTCCTGCCATCAATGAAGCTCTCCGAGGCTCGATATCCACCGATGTAAATAATCTACCGACCTCAAGAATTCCCCCCAGGTGGTAATAGCTGAGATAGCAGATCGTAGAACGGTGCAAGACCAATGAAGCTCGCTTGTTTAATATGAGGGCTCTGAGGTAGACCAAGCCCAATTTATTCGAGGCCTCTTTGAACGAGCTAAACCCAACTATTCCGTACTGAATCCAAATATTCCGAACTGGACCTTGATAAAATTTCCTATATCAACGATTGTCCCCCAAGGTCTGTGTTGAAGAAATTTATTGCAGACCTTATACCCTTTCATCTCCTTTCAACAACTGTCCACGAATCACTTCTTTGACAAGTTTTGATTTTTTCTAGGCAATAATTAGCCGTCACTTCATACCTTTTTCTGGTTCCAAGGTAAAGGGAATGTTTGGTTCCTTTACAATTTTTTTATTATTATTATTTTTTTTAATTACATCAGTTTCATCTAAGGTTGGGGTTTCTTTTGCAAAAAGGTCAAAACTAAGAAGTATCCCTAACCTTTTTATTTCCAAGCGATTTTACGTGAATCTCTCCGAACGGAAACTCCATTTTTTTCGGTGACCAAAAGTTTCAGCAATTTCTTTTTTCTTTTCTGTTAAGGTATAAGAACGCGAACTTTTTTATCTCTCTTTCCTTGTCTAAGTTCTTTCTGCTTACTCTTTGTTTTTCCAAGGTTCCTCTTCTACGATTCTTCCCCCCTTTCTGTAAAAATTTGATATATTTTCTTTGTATTTTGGGTAGTCACGAGTGAGAAAACTGGAACTAGTGTAGATTTTAGCCTCGACCTAACTTCAAAGAGCTTGAAAATTTCTCTTCTTGTTCTTCAGTACTAATGAAAATATTTCTTTTTGGTGCAATATTTTCCCCTGAAGAGTTTTGAAAAATTTCTTTCTGTTGTTAATTTTTCTAGAAAAGTGTTCATGGCAAGAGCTTTTCTTTGTTTTGGGATCCACAATTGTTTACCATTGAGGGTAAAGCTTATGGATTCAATTTCTTGTATGAAAGGATGATATAATTGGCAAAAATTATTACCAATTATAAAATCAATATCAGTTTTCAACTGATATATTGTGGGTATTCTAAAATAAAAAGTTTTCCATTGTGATTTGTGATGTCCACTTATCTCAATGTCTAAACTTTTAGTTACCTTAGAGGTTTTTATTTCAGATTTATCAGCAATTTTTAAGTTTAACACCTTTTTAGATGATACCCAAAATTGTTTTGGAATAATCCATTTACTTGTTGTACATACTGATGCTCCACTATCTACATAAGCATGAATTGTGTATTTTCTATATCCTTCAAAACTGAATTTGATTGGAATATAGATAAAATTAGGATTTGTAACATTCTTATTATTCATCCTCAGATTCTGGTTCTGAATATGAGTATTCAAATTCAGTAGTTAAGTAATATAGTGATTCTATATCACTTGAATATTCTACTGGATAGAATCCCTTTTTTGAAATGTATCAAGGAGTTTAATCCTTTCTTCATTTCCAATTTGTGCTGGGCACTCATTAGAATAATGTCCTGATTCATTACATAGCCAACATCTGCAATTTTTCTTCTTTTGTGGACAAATTTTTTTCTTTTGTTCAAGTTTTTTGTTAGGAGATTTCCCCTTCAAAAATTTCTTGAAACATCTTTTCTTTTGGAAATATTTTTGTTTGTATGGCTTGTTTGTATTTCTTGAAAATGTATTTCTTATTTCTAAAAGATTTTTTTCTTTTTGTTTGAACTTTGGTTGGTTGACAACCATGTTGTCTAGTATTTTATCAAGATAGTTGTTACAACAAATTCTTGAATTTTTTATTGTTGTTTTAACAGTGTCTCTGACTAAAATACTTTTTCTGCATTTGTCCGCAATTAGGTTTCTAGTTAGCGAAATGACTAATCCAAGTGACATCAATTTGTGCAATGAGTCTTGGATCAATAACTTCCTTCTGTAGTTTGATTGCATTATCAAAATCATCTATAACTTCATGATTGAAAGGTTCTGTAAATTGTTTGCAGAGTTGGTCTACAATTATTTCAATGAATTTTGGAATGTTTCCCACTGAATCTTTCCAAATTTGATTTTTCACATCACATGTAAATTGTTCTAAGTAGGATCTTGCGTTCCCTCTTGTACTGGCAAGTACATAATTCCACGAATTTGTTTCACTCTTGATAATTTCCTTATTGACAATCACAGCAACGATGATATGGCTATACCATGTGTCTATAAGATTTCTAGATCAAGGGTGCAGTCAGTGCCCAAAATTGTGACTTACTGGTTTTGATTTTGTTTTTTAGGAATAAAATCAGAGAGTAAAAGACTCTGGTCAATATTCCTATCTGGCATGACTCTGGGATCAATTCTTGGGTTTTGATCACCAATTACTCTTTTTCCATCTCCTTTAGGATTACTGGATGATGGGTTTTCATCTTTTTTCTCATATGTTTCAGGTTTAGGTTCCCTAATGGTAGTTCCAAGTCCAGTTTTTGGAGGTTCTTCTCTTCCTATATATTGAATCGTTCATGGATAACAATTTCTTCATCAGAATTGCCATTAGAACTGAGTTGTTCTTCTGGATTTGTTAGAGATTTAGAGTTTTGAGACTCTTTATCTTCTGATTTGACTGTCATCAGGATTTCATTGTTTCCTATGTTAATGTTTTCAACAATAGAAACAATTTTGTCGAGTTCGTTGTCTTCAAAAGCAAGTAATACATTCAAGAGTCCTAGATCTTGGCTAGTCTCATAAATGCTTTCAAGATTTTTTTCTTAAGTTAGCCATTATTCCAGATAATCAATGCCAAACTTTCCTTCAGGAATTTCATCTTGTTTTGCTTTCGTTTTCGGAGAATGTTCCCCTCTTTTTTCAAAAATTCCTAAATGATTTGTTGTAGAAACCTTTGTGATGATTCGATTATTATTGTTATTGATAATTGATAATTCCTGCCAAAATGATAGCAGAATGTTTTTCCAAAGATTTTTCGTACTAGTTTTGAAAAAGATTAAGGTTGGTCTTGATTTCTTCACTATGTCTTCTTTTATGATTTTGATTTCTTTTAATATATCAGGAATTGACATATTAATTATCAAATTCAGATTCTCCATTAAGAGTTTCAGCCATTTTGTTAACTGTTTTACTTAATTGTTTGAGTTGTTGAGCTTGATTTGTTTCAAGTCTTTCTTTCCATTTTATGTTTGGGTGTTTGTTTCTGTTTAATGACAAACTTCTTGTCAGTAAAGGTCCTTGTCCCTTTATTAAGGTTCTTTGTTCATGAAATTGGATGTCAACGAATTTTCTGGTTGGTTGTGTTAACCATTCAAATTCTGTTTCCTTGCTTTCAAGGTAGTCCAAGAATAAATGATCGATTTTTATCTTTTTTGGTTCTTTGACAATTACTAAGTTATGTGATTGTGAATGGCATAATTAACAAGGTAGAATATTGAAAAAGGTACATTGTTGTATTTGACTAAATCTCTTCTTCCATACTTGTGTACAAAAGAAAGTATTCCGTCAAAATCTTGGTCATGAAGACTTACTGAAAGTCTTGGGTAAACAGTAAAAACTAATTTACCACATGCTAAGTTCCCTACAAGGGATCCCAAACATCCTTCAGATGGTCTTTGGATTCTTTCATCAATTAAGGCCATGGATATAGGTTGGTCAATTTTTTCGGATAAGGTACTTTTAACCTGTATTCGAATAGCCCCTATGGTTACTCAAAAAAGATTCATCTTGTTGTCAAGATCTATCTTTTGTTTGGCTTTATTGATGTCTGGTTTAGTAAGAAGGGAGATTCCTACTTTTCCATTAGTGTGTTGTGCATGTATCGCAAACTCTTTTTGTGATACACTGTAATACACATGTCTGTTACGATTTACAATTCTGTATCCTTAAGTTCTAAAGTCAGTTTCGTATTACAAATTTTTGTCAGCTTCTTATCAGAGATTAAGATCTCTTTAGAGAAGTTTCATTGTGATTCAATCTGTTCGCAGATCTCTTCACATGCACTCAAGTTCTCACTATTATGTTCAAGGCTCATAATTAGTGATGACAAGTAACATAATGTAAAATGAATTCTTTTACCTTTTTGTCATATTTGTTGAAGGCTTTTTGTTCTTTTTGTTTTATCAATTGCAAAGACCTTTTATTGACTCCAACAAAGACTTGATACATGTAATCATGTTCATAATATTTGAAAATTTCATATTTTGCTGTAAATATGGTGATGAATGTACTACAGTCTGTACAAATTATCTCATTATTATGCATTGTCTCCATAACTATGGTGACAAATTACAAAATGCATAATGCAATCATTTACAGAAATATTGTACTCATCTAAAGTTTTTTTTTCTTTTTTATGATGTCATCGATGTGTTGATTATAAAAATGATGACTAGCATATTTATGCTCATACCATTCATTCATATAATGCATAATTAAATGTACTTATGCTGATTAAAGTATTGCAAGTATGACAATTCAATTCTTTGTATGTCATGGCTCTGATACCAATTTTAGGGCGAGTGTTGTGGGTGCAAAATGTAATGAAAAGTGTGATTTAATGAAGATGTAACCAAGACGTGATCAATTCATGCAACAATTGTAATACAAACGAGCTAGAAAAATTGCTCAGAAAATCTTTTAGACCCTCAAAAGAATAAAGGATATATGACAACAACTATTGAATTACTTGATGAATTCAAAACTACTATCATTAGAGCAAAAGCAATGGCTTACAGCCCTAAAGATAGAGAAGAATTCTCAACACAAATCAAGGAACTTCTTGAGATACAGGTAATTGAACCAAGTCAATCTCAATTTTCTTCACCAGCTTTTATTGTTAGGAAAGAAGCAGAAAAAAGAAGAGGAAAAGCTAGAATGGTTGTTGACTATTCTCAGCTTAACAAAATTACTAAGACCGATGGATATTTAATTCCAAATATGCAGTCTCTTTTACAATTAATAAAAGGAAAAAGAATTTTTTCTTCATTTGATTATAAGTCAGGTATTTGGCAAGTAATACTTGACCCAGAAGCAAGACATCTTATGGCATTCAGTTGCCCTTAAGGACATTACCAATGGAAAACTGTACGTTTTGGCTTAAAATAAGCACAAGGTATTTTCCAAAGACACATGGACAACATTTTTAAAATTCATACCAAATTTTGTTGTGTCTACATTAATGATATCTTAATATTTTCTGATACTGAGGAAGATGATGAAAAACATGTTTTAACCATTTTACAAACTACATGTAACTTTGGAATTGTACTTTCAAAAAAGAAAGCAGAATTATTAAAAAAAAAAAAAATTTGGATACCTTGGATTGGATATAGCTTATGGCTATAAACAATTAAAACCAATGTTCTTACACATATACAAAAATTTCCAAACGAAATCCAAGATCAAAAACAATTAATGAGATTTCTTGGATGTCCACTTATGCAGAATCTTTCATTAAAGATTTGACAAAAATGAGAGCACCACTTCAAAAGAAACTTAAGAAAGATTTTAGATGGATTTGGACTAAAGAATATACTCTTTATGTGCAAAAAATCAAATCTAAAGTCAAATTTACCGTCTTTGTATCACCCAAGAATGGATGATAAAATGATAATTGAAGCTGATGCATCTCAAGAACATTGGGGAGCAGTTTTAAAAGCAATTGATTACCGAGATCAAAAAGAAAAATTATGTGATTATGCTTCAAGGACTTTCACTAGTACTGAAAAGAATTACCATATAAATGAAAAAGAAATTTTAGCCATGAAAGAGGCTATCACAAAATCCAGGTTGTATATCATTTCTAATAAATTTCTTATTAGGACTGATTTAAGTACTTGTAATTCATTCATGAAATATCAGGTACATCCGGATTACAAACAAAAAAGACTTGTCAGATGGCAAACGTGGTTTAGCCATTATTATGAATTTGACACCGAAATCATTAAACGTAAAGATAATTCATTAACTGACTCGCTAACAAGAGAATTTGCTTTTGCAGGTAAAAATGACAGACATTAAAAATCAAATTAAAGGCATTGAATTACAAATTGAGATGGAAAAAATGAAAATCTCAACCAGGCAACAGAGGATTAAAATGCTAGAAAAAAGATTGGCATTTTTTAAAGGGGAAGAAGATTCCTCAAGCAGCGAAAGTAACAAGATTTCTGAAGCTAATACAGACGACTTGGATAGGTCAAATATCGAAAATAGCAAGTCTATTGGAGAGAAAGCCGAAAAAGAAATTTTCCTGTACCTTCAAAGAACCAAAAGGAAAAGAGCATTGTGTAGCTCAGTGTTCTAATGAACAAAAGAAAATTTCAATTCCGACAACAAATGACGAAGGAAAACTTCAGTGTTCGCAAGAACATTCGGTTATTCAAAAACCAAATGAAAATACAAAACTTGAAACCACACCATTGGTGGGGATTAATGATAAGTACGTTTTGCGTACTTATCTTGACTTTAAATTTAGACAATTGTAAGTGTTTTAGAATAAGATATTGCTAATTATATTTTTTTTTTGTTTGTTTTAGGAAAAATCAAATTTTGAATGCGTTTGGATGCGAAACGGAAAAAATGGACTAAAGTCGTACAAAAAAGGGACAAAGTGGAACTCAAGTGCAACTTCCAAAAATTGAAGAACTCGAAGTGACATAAATGGAGACATGTATTGCACAATTAAAAACACAAGGACCAATTTGATTTATTTGAGAAATTGAGTCTTTAAACATAACCCTACTTAGTGCAATTGGGCCTTGAATTAATTGGTATATATATATATAATATATACACACGGCAGAGGTAGGTCAGCCGAGAGGGGGGATTAGTTTGGAATTAAGAGGAGAATTAGCTACTTCTTAGGGGCTGCTGGAAACGAGAGGAGGAGCCGCACAGAAGAAAAGGGGAGAGCCGACTTAGGGGTGAGAAGAGGCTGAGAATATAAACATACACAGAGATTATACACGGCAGGAGGAAATTCTTTGATAATATATATATATATACACACACACACGGCAGAAGGGAGCGGCACAAAAAAAAAACGGAGTAGATAGACATAGCCAGGGCTGGGGATTAATTTAGAATTAAGGGGAGGTCAGCCGAGAGAAGATTGGAATTGAGAGAGATAGAAGGTAGAAGACTCTTGCCAAGTGTCGGCTGGTGCATTAAGGCAGTAGATTTCTGGGAGAAATTAAATAGGAAGTGAGAAGAAGATATACATATACATTAATATCTTGGTCTTGAGTGGAGGAAGTTAACAGCACTATATGGTTGAGGAAGAAGCCGGCAGGTTTGGGGAAAAAATTGAAGGACACCCCACTGTCGACTTTGGAGCAATTTCGCGAGTTCAATCGGGTGACGTTTTTCCAATTCTTTATGGTTAATTTACCTATTAAGATGTTAGGCTAATCTCTTTTGTGTGTTGGATGAAGATGAAATTCGTTATTTATTTATTTCGATTCGATAAGTAGGAGTTTAATAATTTCTTGTGTTGCCTTGATTGATTTTGCATGCTTTATTATTATTATTATTTGATTGAGTGGCCACCAGTTAAATATATCATTACTTGTTGTAGTCTTGGAAAAGTCATAATAAGTTGGAACATTGCATGATCAACACATGACCATTAAATGTTAGGAATAACACTATGACATGTGCAATCTAATTGATAATTGTGTGATTTAATGCGTTCTAAACATTCGTATTCGGACTAGGAATAGATTCATTTCATTTTTGGGATAGATTTAATTTGTCTTGGAAAAGAAAATTAATTGAATGTAAATTATCGATTGTCAAGAAATGCATGAATGATCTAAACTACGAATTGTTGAATTGAGATAGGTGATAACAAGTGGATTCGGATTCCAATACATGCTCTCCATTCATATTTTACTCCCAAACATTTGTTTTTATTTAAGTTTTATTTATTGCAATTTTTTAGAATAGATAGGCAAACAAAATCATCTTTTTATTTTAATTGTTTTCATTAATTGAGTCGACGATAAACTAGTAATTAGGACTAAACATTATTCCTCGTGAGAACGATACTCTCAACTCATCACAATTATTACTTGTCAACGATCTCGTGCACTTGCGGTATTCGAACCGAACAATTAACATAGTGTTCGGTAATCTACTTTTATTAGTTTATAAACCGATTTATAAACTACACAATTTCTCAAACCAATTTTTAACCACACATATTTTCTCTCTCCAATTTTCAACCATTACTTTTTACCTCAAAATCATAAATAAACCAATTTATAATCCAAACAGTGTTACTAAACGGAAGATAATACATCAATTGCAGTGTTACTAAACGGAAGATAATACATCAATTGCAGGTACAAAATTCTATGTGATCTACGATGTAGAATACAGAGGATTTTACACCAATTAGACACAAGTCGAACCACTTGTGAAAGGAAAACCCTATAAATACAAAAGTTTCAAAACCTACACTGACGCTAAACAATCCTACCATGATTTTTGTAAATCCAAAGAAACAGACCAGAGCATTTCAAATAGCTCTTTGACCAAAGCAATTTGATTCTGAGCCGAAATTATTGTCAACAAAACATTAGGTCTAGGCCTAGATTACCCAGTATTCTTTTTAGGCCACCATATGAAAACCAAAGAATCAGACTGATGTCTTATAAAGAAGCGGCCCAATTTGTTCTGGAAACACTTCCAGAGAGATTCAAAAATTTTGGAGAAATCCCAACACAAAAAGAAGAACCAACATACCCAAGAACCAAACTTCAAGACTTCTTAAGACTTGAAGAAGAAGCACGTACTATAGGAACTTCTGCACTAGAAGGAGGTTACTATGGAACAATTGAAAAAAAATTTGGACAGTTATCTTCTTTAAAGGAGCTGAACCAAACATGGTACAAACAGCCTTTCGTTGTGGATTAGTCAAGGAAATTGTCCTAGGAAAGGATTTTGAAGAAATCAAATTAATTGATAACAATTTATTCAAATCAATCAAAGATTTCGATAAATTTGTTATTAAAGACAAAAGTTAAAAATGATTCTCAAAATCAATAGTACAATTCCATTTTGGAATCAGCAAAATGTTCTGGTAAAAGGTCATCACCACATACAAATCAAGACAGTCCCGGAAGTGGAAATCAACAAGCCAATTGTAGGGGAACTCACTGAAGTAAATACATAAGTCCTACAGGAATGAAGATTTTTATCCTATCAAAGGATAATTACAAGATTGAAAAACATTGACAACAGTTCAAAAATCAAAGTAAATTATCTTTCAAAATTTATTATGATTACAAGTAAAACAGAAACAACTATTTACAAGAAAGATGCTAGATCTGTTATCAAATTTGAACAGAATTTCTATTATCTTCCTAATACTCCAAGCAACTACAAAGGACACATTTCTAAAGCATTAAGATCAAGTCTTGGAAAGGATCACTTTTGTCAATGGTGCAAAACAGAAAGTGAAGGAATCCAAGAAAGAGGATCAAATACTGGTACAAATTGCAGCAACAGCAGCCAATCAATGTAAAAGGTTGACCAACAAAGGACAAAAAAGTTTTAACCAAAAGTTTCTCGGTGAAAAGCGTGTCAAAAGCAAAAGACAGAAAAGACATCACAATAAAAGAAATTTGGAAGTAAGTGATTATTGAGAACAACTGGAAAAGCAGGTTCACATGAGTTCACGTAAAAACAAATGGAAGACAATTGGAAGGAGAGCATCTGCCTACAAAGGGACAAGTGAAGAACAAGAAGAGGAGAAATTTTCTTTCAAAATTTTCTTGTAATTTTCAAGATCTTTGAATGTTAGGTCGAGCGACGGAAAAGGACCTCAACTTGTGGAACAAAAAATATAGAAACCCAGAAGAGGTGAAATTGGTGGTGCCCCTTTCGGATGATAGGTCTTGTAACCCACCGATAGGTCATATAGCGGTAAATAAAGATATGCTAGATGCCTGACTGACCTTTTCGTTCTCCCCAGTAATAAGGAAGTTTCTTAGTTCCTGGAGAATATCTCCTTTTCAGCTTACCCCTAATGGCTGGAGATTTTTTGTGGGGATGATATTATTGTGGAACGAATTGGGTTTTGGAGAGCTGAGTGTACAGGAGTTCCACTCTATGTACAGGTTTAAGAATGATGGTAAGAACTCCGAATTTTATTATGTCAGTGCTCGCCCAAAACAAGGAGGGAATTTGATAAAGGATCTTCCAGAGTCCGTTAAGTGTTATTCCTTTGATTTTAATTTTAATTTTTCATCCACTGTTTTAACTCTATTAACCTTTCCTGTTGTGCAGACTACGAGCGGTTCAACCATACTCAGGAGTCCATCCATAGAGCCAAAAAAGCTCGTGAATACGCTGATTGGTGGAGGGAGTGCAAAAATCTGATAGTGGACGAGAAGCTGTATAAGGCGAGGCTTCTTTCTGAGAAACCGGAGTTCGTTCCAATTTGAAAAGAGAAAAGTAAGTAATATTGTGCTCTGCTCTAAATTTCGAAGCTTTTACTTCATGACTTGACTTTCGATTTTTGCATCTTCTCATAGAAAAGAAAACAATCGATGAGGAATTTGTGAGCAGCAAGGCTTCAAGAATGGAAAACCGAGGTCTAAACTTCAATGGGTGAACCGATCTTCATTGAGACCGTAAGTGGTGATAAAAGAAAAATGCTGGAGAGCAGTGGGGTCACTATAGCTAGGCCGGCAAAACGGACTGCTGTTGAGGTGGAGGTGCAAGCGGAAGACCTGCCTCTAGGGGTGGCTATTGATGAAGGGCAAGAGCTACCACCAGCAAGGCAGAGTCCCCTAGTCCTGTGTATAAATCGCCGCCCTCGAATCATGATGAAGAGGAGGACCCCTTCTTTGGATCTAAGGACGGCAAAAAAAACCCGAAACCCGAAGCACCCGAAATGACCCGCCCCGTCGGGTCCGGGGGGCGGGTTTTCCGCCCTGGGGCGGGTTCGGGGCGGACCCGCCCCGTGACCTGGTAAAAATAATTATTTTTAAAAAAAAAAAAATAATGAAATGAGAAACTAAAATAAATTTGATTAAGTCCAGAAGAATTGAACATTGGTGGAATTTAGGGATGTGAGAATATATAACAACTATACCATTATATTGTTTATTGATTTTTTTCTTCAAGTATATACATATTATTTTTAAAGTTCAAACTTAAAAACTCTAACTAGTTCAACGCCTAAATTTTTCACGTAAAATTTCATTACCAATTTATTTATTATTAATATAAAAAAAAAAAAAATTTGGGTCCTTAGCGGGGCGGGAGGTCGCCCCGCCCCGACCCGCGACTTGTGTTTTCGGGTCCGAGGCGGGGCGGCCCGAACCCGCCCCATTGCCATCCATATTTGGATCTACTACCTAAGAGAGGGAACTGGTGTTTGCAAAGATGAAAGGATCCCGACCTAAGCCTCTGAGAGATTTTCACCGGAGCAAATCTCCTCCAATTGACCCCAACTATCCCGCAGAAGTTCAGCAGGTCTGCCGTCTTGTGGGCAAATCTTGGACCAAAAGGCAGATGAAATACATGGAGGAGATGGAACCTGCTGATTTAGCCGCTACAGCCGCAGTGAACTGTTAATGAGCTGCCATTCAGATGTATGGCACTGGGTGCACCTACGGAGAGCGGCCAAAAGGGAGATGCAGCTTAGAGCGGAGATCGAATTGGAGCGGAAACTTCGTCATGATGCTCAACGATTTGCCGAGGACGCAAAATCCGAAAAAGCCACCCTGGAGGAGAAATTGAAGGAGGCGGAAGAAGCTAACTCCTACCTCGAAGGAAGGGTTAAAGGACTACTCAATTCGGTCCATGAAGAATGCGACAAGTCCAAGGCCTTTAATTCCCAGCTCAAGAAGGCTATAACTTAAAAGTTGAGGCGGCGGAGGAATGTCAAAGCTGCCTCTGCCAAAGCTGTGGTTGACTTCAAATCGTCGCCTGAGTTCGAAGCACTTGAGTCCGAGATATACATTTTGGGCATCAAGACTATGATCGGGGAGATCGCAGAGAAGTCTCCGGACAATGACCTCAATTGGTTGAAGGAAGACCTCAAGAATCTAGAGGAGAAGGAGCAGTTACTAGGCACATCAAGCTTGCAGCCCGGAGGTGCTTTAGATGGAGCTCACACTTGACTTCTTTTCTTTTTTGCTTTGTTTGCCCTTGGAGGCCTTCTTGTAACTTTCAAGTTCTCGTAATGAAAAACACTTTTGATCGTAGTTCTTATCTATTGATTCTGGCTTATTGACCTCAAAGTTCAAATAATTTTGATATTTTGTGAAAGTGATATTAATTCTTGTGACCAATCTTAAGCTAAGATCGGCAACCACACAAAATAACAAAATAATGAATGTGATTTGACTCTTGGAGTTATAATAATTTAGTTAGTATTGTTAGTTTGAACTCAATACTTTATATCGTTTGGTTAAGCACGTTAATCTCAACACTTATTAAAAACATTTTTCATCTGATGCCCTCGTGAGATCAGTTTTTTCCTCCAAATGTGTAGCACTTACACTACTTGGGAGTCCATTCCTCTTTGGGAACTTGTGGACAATTTTGAGCTTTTATCTTGTAGGGATTTACTAGGCGTGCCAATTGAGCTAATTTTACTAGACTGTGGCCGGGTTTTTGTTCCCTTTTCGAGTTTTGAGGTCATGACCTAACTCGGGACTTCTGAGTTTGGTAACCACACTCAGGTATTTTGACGAGGTGTTTTTGGCCACGACCGATCTTCTTACCCCAGGTAGCGAAGGTTGTGCCATTAATACGTATAATTAACAAAACGATGTTTTCTCATTTCGATAAAACTTGGCAAACAAAAATTTCATTCACAAAAGACTTCACAACTCTATTGGTAATAGATTTTTAGGTGCTCAGCATTCCATTGATGTAAAAGTGGAACACCATCCAAAGTTTGAAGTTCGTAAGCTCCGTTTTTCAGCACCTTGGTTAATTGGTAAGGTCCCTCCCAATTAGGCGCGAAAGATCTAACGTCGGGTTCTTTGGTGGCTAGGAAGACCTTTCTTAAAACTAGGTCTCCTACCTTGAAACACCTTCAAATCTTGCTGTTGTAATATTTCTCACTTCTTTGTTTGTAAACGGCGTTTCGGAAGTCGGCCATTTCTCTTTTTTCATCCAAAAAGTCCAGTTCTGTTACGAGAGAGATACTGTTTTGTCTTTCATCAAAGTGCAAGGTTCTGTAGGTCGATACTTCGACTTCAACAGGAATAACTGCCTCTGTTCCAAATGCCATGGAAAAAGAGGTCTCTCCCTTGCTTGTTCTTGTCGTAGTTCGGTAGGACCATAGTACGCTAGGTAGTTCTTCTGCCCAAGTTCTTTTGAGCTTTTCTAATTTTTCCTTCAAAGTGTGTTTGATAATTTTGTTGATAGCTTCGACTTGGCTGTTGGCTTGGGGGTGGTTAGGCGTTGAGAAGTGTTTTCTAATGTTTAGTCCTTCACAAAAGTCCTTGAGCTTCCTATTATCGAATTTTTTACCATTATCCTTGATGATTGAGTGGGGGATTCCAAATCAGCAGACAATAGATTTCCAAATGAAGTCCGTTGTCTTTTGCTCGCTTATTTTGGCCAGTGCCTCTGTCTATTTTGTCAAGTAATCTATGGCCACAATTGCAAATTTTACTCTTCCTTTTTCGAGTTGGCATGGGGCCTATTAGGTCAATTCCTCATTTTGCAAAATCCCAAGTGCTGATTATTGAACTCAGTTCTTCTGGTGGGGTTCTGAATAGGGGAGCAAATCTTTGACACTTATAACATTTCCTAACGAACTCCATGGCATCTTTTTTTTAATGTAAGCTAGAAATATCCTTGCCTAATTATTCTGTAGGCTAAAGCTTGTCCCCCGGTATGATTTCCACAAACTCCTTCGTGGATCTCTATTACTGTTTGGGGAGTTTCTTCTTCGGTGAGACATCTTAGTAGTGGAGTAGCGAAGCCTCTTTTGTATCAGAATCCGTCAATTATCGTGAATCTGGCAGATCTGATTCTCAATTTCCTTGCTAAGTTTAGGTCCATAGAACACTTACCATCCTTCAAAAATTCATAGATTTCATCCATCCAGCACGGTTTTGTGTCAATAGCCATGAGTGTCACCTGGAGCAACTCGATAGAGGCGAACTGCAACCTTCCTACTGGGGTGCTGTCCAGCTCGTGAACTCCCTCGCTTGTCGCTAATTTGGCTACGCATCTGCATGGCTGTTTTGCGATCGCGTAATTTGTACTATTTTGAAACTCAAAAATGAATTAGCTCTCTTTGGACAACCTTCACATATTGGTCCATGCGCCCTTCCTTTGTTTAATAGGTCCCCTGTAGTTGATTAACCACGAGCTGCAAATCGCTGTGTAAAACGATTCATTTGACCCCCATTTCCTTTGCTATTAGCAGCCCTGTAACAACGGCTTCATATTTTGCTTCATTATTAGATACTTTGAAATCGAAACAAAGAGCATGGCAAAAAGTATGCTTTTCAGGGCTCTTAAGGACGAGACCAGCTCCTGCACGTAGGTCGGTTGAAGATCCATCTACATGGAGTTCCCAAATCTCATTGTGATTTGTTTCGTCCTGTTGGATTCCAGGGTTGAATTCTTCAATGAAATAAGCTAGGGCTTGTCCCTTGATCGCAGTCCGTGATTTATAATGAATTTCAAATTGCCCTAGCTCTATTGCCCATTTTACCATCCTTCCGGAAGATTAGATTTTTGAAAGACCTGTTTGAGGGGGGTAATTTGTGAGAACATGCATGGGGTGTTGCAAGAAGTATGGTCTTAATTTCCTCGAGGCCGTAGTTAGGGCACATGCTAATTTTTCCGTTGGTTAATAGTTTAATTATGCAGCCTGTAGAGCTTGGCTGGTATAGTAAACGGGTAGCTGGATCCTTTCTTCTTCCCTTACAAGTACCGAACTCATGGAGTGTGGTGACACAACGAGATATAAATACAAGTGTTCATCTTCCGGACAACAAGGGTGCTTTTGAAAGGTGCTTCTTCAATTTTTCAAAAGCACTTTGGCATGTTTCAATCCATTGGAAGTCCTTCCCTCACAGAGCATCAAAAAATGGTTTACACTTGTCAATTGATTTTGAGATGAATCTGCTGAGGGCGGATATTCTCCCATCAGACTTTGAATTTCTTTGACTTTCGTTGGTGCTTTCCTTTCCAACACTGCTTTGATCTTTTCAGGGTTTGCTTCAATCCCCCGTTGGTTGACCATGTATCCCAGGAATTTCCCTGAGCTAACACCAAAAGCGCACTTAGCTGAATTCAACTTCATTTTGAACTTCTTTAATATTTGTAAAGTCTCCTGGGCAATAGGCAATACTCTGTAGCAATACAGACCACTGTCTGCTATAAAAGTACTTCATCTTCCGGATCCATTGGGATTTGATTGTACCCGGAGTACGCGTCCATGAAGCTCAGGAGCTCGTGTTCAGCGGTGGCGTCTACCATCTGATCAATTCTAGGGAGAGGAAAGCTATCCTTTGGGCAAGCTTTATTCAAGTTGGTGAAATCGACACATACTCTCCAGGTGCCGTTGTTTTTCTTTACGAGTACTAGGTTGGCGACCCATTTTGGATAATGAGATTCTCTGATAAACTCATTACTTATGAGCTTATCTACCTCTTTCGCCAGAGCCGTATATCATTCTGGATTCAAATGCCTTTTTTTTGTTTCTTGGGTGGGACTTTGCGATCTATCTTGAGCCTATGGCATACCACGTTCGAATCTATTCTTTTCATGTCGAAGTGACTCTAGGCAAACACATCTAAATTTTCCGCGAAAACTCCTTTAGGCCGATTTTGAGGGGTTCTTTGAGCTCTTTTCCAATGAAGAGCTTTTTATCTAATTCTGTTGGCCATGGGAGCATTGCTTCCAATTCTTCCACGAGCTCCGCTTTCCTTGGGTGATTTTCATTCCTAGGATCAATATCTTGCTTTGAGACCATATTTATGCCTACTTTAGGTACAAGACATTACAATTCCGTGCCGTAAATTGATTTCCCCGCACTATGCTTACACCGTTGGAAGTAGGAAATTTCATCATGTAATGGTAAATCGAGGTTGCAGCTTTTAGCTCGTGTAGAATTGGCCTTCCTAAAATAGCATTGTAATTGATGGGCAAATCCACCACAATGAAGTCAGGGATTGTCCTTCTTTGACATGGTGGTTCACCGAGCTCCACCATCAATGCAATCTACCCAACTGCGTATACTGAATCTCCCGAAAAGACGTTGTAATGGTTTGTGATGAAGCTGCAATAGATCCCTACTGAGCCCCATTTGGTCATAGGTCCTAAGGTACAACACATTTACCGAACTTCCATTATCCACCAAAGTACGGTGAATTTGTATTCCGACTACATGCATTATTATCACAAGAGCGTCGTCGTGCAGTTAGTGGACGTGGCTCGCATCTGAGTTATGAAAAGTTATTCTCTCTGATATCTCATTCTCTGTTGTTCCAAGATCGGACCTCATTGCTTGAGTACAAGTGAGCTTCTCTTGCCATCGTTTTTCTTTCCCTCTTTGAGCCTGTGAAATTGTAAGTTCCTCCCACCATCATCTTGATCTCCGTTCTTAATCCATCGCCTTGCTTTCCTTGAGGTCGGGGTGGTGAGCCTACTCGTTCCCCCGTCTCTATTGGTTTGGAAACGAACTGCCGTAATAACCTCATCTAATGAGGTTTTCAATTTCTTCTTTCAACTGTCTGCAGTCATTGGTATCATGTCCCGCAGATCGGTGAAATCAACAGTATTTTTGCTTATTGAGATTTGCCGAGGTTGACTTCAGTGGGGGTGGTCTCTTCAGGAGGTCTTTATCTTTTATCTGGAAAAACACATTTTCCAAGGAGGTATTTAGTAAAGTGTAATCCCGAAACCTTTCTGGGTAAGGCCTAGGTCGGTTGTTCCTTTCTCTTCTTCGATCTGGCGTTTTATCCTTGCGGGCTTTTCTTTTCTTCTGACGGTTTACTCTCCATTCCTTCATCATACGTTGCATCTTCAGCGCTGATGTATTTCTCAGCTCTGCTTAGGAAGTCATGGCATGATGTTGGGCCCTCTTCGTGCACTGACCACCAAAAACGTGTTTTTGGACGCAGGCCAGATAGTGTGGCCATGAGCGCGACATCATCAGATACTTTTTCCATAATTCCATTTCCATTTTTTGTTTATTAAATCTTTCCAAGTAACTTTTTAGTGATTCAGTTGGTCCTTGTTTGATGGAAAAGAGGCGTTCCTTTGGCGCCGTCCTCATTCTGGCTCCCATGAATTAGCTTAAGAACATTTTGGCGAGACCATCCCAAATTTTAACAGAACTTTGAGGGAGTTGTCTGAAACATCTTTGAGCTCGGTCTCCGAAAGTCAAAGGGAAAGCTCTGCATAAATTAGCATCACTAGCCCCTTGGAGTTCCATCCAAGAGGTATATTTATAAATATGCCCAGCTAGAACCATGTTTCCTTTGTATCGCGGGCATTTTGAATTTGTCCAACAACATTTTAGCTAGAACCTCTTTGGAGAAAGGAGATGGAATGCCCTTATCAATTCCTTGTGTTATAAAAACCTTTGGATTCCAGCTCCGCAATTTGTTGTTTTAAGGCTTCTATTTTGTCCATTTCTTGGGGGGAAGTTTTCTCTTTGTCATAGAAGATCTCCATTCTGAAAAAGTGGTTTTTTGAGGCAGCTGACTTGGTTCGCCAAGACGATCGAATACACTTCATCCTTTTTTGGTGGAATAGGTTCTTTTAGGAGAAACCTTTATTTTTCCCTGTGTTTCTTTGGAGGAATCTTCTTCAAAACTCAAGGCCCTTCTTGTTTGTTGTGCGCCATGTAATGGGGATTGTACCTCAAATTCAGTTCTAGAAGGCAGAGCTATTTGTTGATTCTGTCCTAGACGGGACGAGCCAGTATATTGGAAAAATTGTCTAATCTATCCATAATTACGTCAAAGCGTGGATCCTTGACTTCCTCGGAGGGTTCTCTTTGGTTTTTCCTGAAATGAGGAGGTACTTCAATTTCATGGCTTCCAGTTCTCGCATTACTAGATTGTTGACTCATTTTTTGATGATTTAGTCAAGCAAATTATTGGGAACAAAGCTGTTTTATTTAAGCTTTAGAAAAGGCGGTGTAATGTATGCTGGATCAATGGAGAACCTCGTTTTTCAGGAGGAGGCCACCCTTCTAGCTCCAAACTCTTGACGTCAAAAATTGTAAACGACACGTGGCAATTTTCTTGTCACCTTAGATCGATATTTCAAGTATATTTGAGTAAGTATTCGTTGATAAAGATACAGAAGAAAAAGTCGCTTGTTGGAATTTACTTTAACAACGTATTTGTTCCCAATTTGGCATGTTTTTACAATGAAGTAAGCCCTTTCCATTTATAGACAAATATTTAGGATTAATTGTAGATAAAAGAATAAAATAAAGGGATTATCACAGTGATCAAGACAAATGACGTTGATAACTTGTTTACGCATAATTCACGTGATTGTGAGCCCACTATTGTAACATTCTCTGAGACTGTTCATTGCAGGCAATTTCTTTGAATTGTGCCGCCTTAGATGACCCACTTGCGTTTGAGCTAGTAATTTTTTGCTGTCAATGAAGCTCTCCGAGGCTCGATATCCACCGAGGTAAATAATTTACCGACCTCAAGAATTTCCCCCAGGCGGTAATAGTTGAGATCACAGATCGTAGAACGGTGCAAGACCAATGAAGCTCGCTTGTTTAATATGAGGGCTCTGAGGTGGACCAAGCCCAATTTATTCGAAGCCTCTTTGAACGGGCTGAACCCAACTATTCCATACTGAACCCAAATATTCCGAACTGGACCTTGATAAAATTTCCTATATCAGCAATCACAAAATTTGTTATTTCCAATGTAAAATATGCTATGTTGCTCGGAACTCGAGTATTGGTATTGATACCAGGTACTTATACGTATCTAAGAGTCAAATCTTTTATTTTTTAAAATGTAGGATACAGAGACATGGCTAAAAAGAGTCCAAATTTTGGACACGGGTATGTTGGTATGTCTTTCAAACTTTAGCTTTTTCTATGTTAAAAAATTAAATTTTAAAATTTTTTTATTTATTTCTTATGTGAAATAAAAAAAAAAGGATTTAAAATTATGTGTATATATATATATATATATAACCAATCCACACTAAATTGCCACAAACCTACATATTTTATATTATAAAGCTAAACCAATAACCTAAGCCCAATAAACCAGCCCAACAAAATCCAACTCAAAACAATACCAATTCAACCCAAAACATCACATACAATACACATCCACATTCAAAATCTAATTCCTAGCCCAATAACCCAAATCGAATTCCTAGCCCAACACATATCATATAACCCTACCCCAACTAGTCTGATTCTCTTCAATTTCAATCCAATTATGCCACAATCGTCGCTCATTACGTCACCCTTACCATGTCACACAACCACTACCTCCTTCCCACACCTAGAGTCGACAAACCACAAACCCAATAGATACACGCCTACCATCTCCGAGACCCTACCCAAAGGCAGGCTCGGCCGCTCGCCGGAAAATCTACATAACCACCAAAGTCAAAATCTATAGAAGAAATTTCGTGAGCCCATGGTAAGTTTTCTGTTACTCTCTCCGTGGTGGCGCTACGGCGGTCAGCCATGTCAACTTGAAAATTGGAGGATCCGCCCCATATTTCGCACCCATATCCGTGTCGTGTTGGCCGAAATGGGGAGTTCAAGCATCACAAAAAATATGAAATTGAAAAGTGGTCTTGAAAAATGAGTGTCGCTAAAAGGTGGTTTGGAAAAATGTGTTGTTTATAAACGAGTGACCAAACACATTGTTAACCAAGACATCCAAAATGCAATGATCAGAAAGAAACAAGAATGGTGATCATAAAATTTAAAAGGTGAGGAGAGGTAACAAACATAGGTAATTTAAAGAACCGATTAATTCTAAAAAAAAAAATTCCTCTCTGAAACATAAATTTTGATATCAAAACCAACAAAAAACCCTGAAAAAAATGATAATGACCACAGTTTCAGTTTATTCACATCAGAAAAAATGCAAGAAAACTAAACATAATCAATACGTTAAGGATAAACTCTAGGTCCATTATGGTGGAAATCATAACAACTTTAAATTGTGAAAATTCTGGGGAAAAAGTTTCAGTTGATGAATGTGGAAAACTTAACGACTTTAAATTTTGAAAATCTGGTGAAGAAGTTTCAGAATGTCAATGGGTACATCTAAATCAGCGTTCCAGAAAGAATTACAATTGGAAAAACGTATAAAATTAAAAATAAAAAACAAAACCTTTTAAAATCACAACAAAAAATTAAAACACCGTAAAATTTCGTTTTATCAGCTCCACCTTCAAATATTTAAGCAAATAAACCCAGAGAGATAAAGTAGGGAAAGAAATGTGAGAAGTGTCGAATAGCACATATTTTACCCTAAAATCTTGATCATTTACTCCCAAAAAAGCAAGAAAATCAAGAATTGGGATATCTAATGCCCAACCCTAACCCCCAAAACAGAACAAGAAGCCCTAAATATTTCAATTACCATAATCGAGCATTGAGTCATCGCTAGAATCCTCGTCATCGTCCTCTCCGATCTCGTACGCCCGATCATCGAAGAACTGGAGCACGCCGCGGTTCTTTCGCTTCTGTCCCGTCTTGTCATCTCCTCCGCCGGCACCGCTCCATTTCCTTTTTCCCTTACCTCCATCGGTCACCTTCTCCTTGCCCTTGGCCGACATCATTCTAATTTTTAAAATTATTGGGGACTTCTTTTCGGTTTTTTAAGTTGCGAGTTTTTGGTATTTACAGACTACACCATCACACTTCCCTTGCATTGAGAGAGAGAGAGAGAGAGAGAGAGAGAGGGGGGTAGAGTTTTTTTTTTTTTTTTTTGGTACTCAGAAGGTTTGGTCGGAGTCCTGAAGTGGAGTTAGAGGCTGTTGGGTAATCCCTTTTTTCATTAGCTTTTCAAAATCTCCTTAATATATAAAAGTAGAACTGTCTGGCCAATTCACTTTTTTCTGTCAAAAGAAAAAGCCTGTTCCGATCAGATTCGATTTGACCAAAAAGTTAATAATTCACTTTTCTTACGGAAAATGCAATTCAAATTTAAAAATCCAGGAAATTTTCTCTAAGAAGTTTCTCCATTCACTTTTTGGTTCAGACAAAAACTCTCAACTCTCTTCTTCCTTCCTTTGTTTTCTCCCCAATAAAAGGCACATCCTCCTCATCGATCACCGGCGTCCATCAAAACTTCGGCATAAGGCGGTGAAGACCATACTCATGGATGGAGATGCCACTGACTAAGATGACGATGAGGATTCCTGAAGAAGACGCAACCCAAGTCTGAAATGTCCAAACCCAAGTTTATAATAACCCTTTTCCTTCACACCCAGAGGCCAGACGATCAAACTGTCGAAGTGCTAAAACTCGAAAGAGGGAACTAAGAAGCGCCACAACAAACCAATCGCCGATAACGATAAGTCGGTACCTTTTCTAAATACACCTCACTCTCACAAATGAGTTTTATCGCATGTCTGCAATTGATTCATTATTATCATCAATTCGTTATTGCTGAAGCCAAAAGGGTTCTTTGATTAGGGATTTAGGGTCAACCGAAGGTAGAAAAAAAAGGGTAAAGAACTATAAAAATAAAAATGCAAGTTCAGTTAATCTGGATAAAATTCTAATTCCAGATTCACCTTACTGCCTCACCAAATTTGAATCCTGAATTTAGTAAAGTTCCCAGGAAAGATTGACTTTTTCCTTATAAATTGAGAATTTTAAATTTGATCGATAATACAAGACCTCTATAATAAAATTATTGATTTCATTATTTTATGTTTTTGTCTCTCAGTCTATTGATTTTATAACTATTAGGCTCAGCAATCGCTAATATATCCAACCCTGGAATTTTACTTCAAGCAATCTCAGGTGGACTTTGTGGGGGATTTAGTCACGGGTGGTGAACTATCACTTAATAGACTAGAATTGAGTTTAAAGATATACTATCAGTTATTGATGAATTGCATTTGTTGAAGAACTCAAGCAAATCAAGGAAGCAGACAATGCTGGTCCCTTACTTTGAGAGGTATAAACTTTCTTTCTTTCTGTAACCATTAACTTTGTCTATCAGATTTGTACTTATGTATAAACATGACAAAGTTTGGCCTTGATTTCTCATGTATAAGAGGATGTTGAGTTCAATCTATCCATGGTTCAAGTTTTTTGGTCTGTCTAAATCCCCTTAAGGCCGTTTTAGATGTGACGAGATAGTAAATATTATCATACCTACATTAATCACCACACTTTCATTTCATTAAATAGGCGAAGAAGATGAGCAAGTACTAATGCAAATAGAGCAAACCTCGAAACTGTGAAAATTGCTCCTAGAAAGAGGTAAGAATGCACTTTCACATCAAGAAAATTCATTTCTCTTATTGTTTTTAC
This sequence comes from Ligustrum vulgare, assembly GCA_963555705.1. Taxonomy (NCBI): domain Eukaryota; kingdom Viridiplantae; phylum Streptophyta; class Magnoliopsida; order Lamiales; family Oleaceae; genus Ligustrum; species Ligustrum vulgare. Next base: position 51,732,407 of record OY743171.1, on the reverse strand, counting down.
CCCCACCATTTTCCTGATTGGAAAAACGTCCTTTTAACGCCTTTTTGTCAAATATTTACATCTCAAGCAATCTTTTCTGTAGAGTAGTTGTTGTCCGTGTTACTCAGGAATTTGGCATGTTTGGCTAAGCATTTGTAGAAGTTACTTTTTTGGCAGGGTTTTAGTTCAAGAGCTTATTTTTTGAAAGCGAGTCCTCGCTTACTCCCGGGAAAGTACTTTTTCTTTTTAAAGCTTAGCCAAACATCTCCAGTTAACCCCCCTTCCTACCTTGCTTACCTCTTGGCTTCCTACCACCTCATATTTTGTGTGATACCTTGTGTTTAGTACCGAGAAAGTGAGGGAAAAATTTAAAGATACATTCAATAATGCCTTGAATAATTGAAAATGATTCATCTTTACTATTTGCCCATTTTATTTGCTAAGTAAGGATGATATTCTTCTTAGTATGGAGTAAGATTCTCAATAAGGTCTCCATTTTCCCATTGGTTATCTACCTGGAATGTCTATTCAAGAGCAAAATTGTTAAATGCATTCAATTGTTCTATCTTAGCTAGGGAGGCGAGAAACTAGAGCGTGATTTTTTTCATTTTATTAAATGCATTCAATATGCTCCTGTGTTGTTTACTATCAAATTCAAGAGTTTTTTTAGTCATAAAACTATAGTTCCTCATGGCGAAAGAAAAATCATTATAAACCTTGGAATTAAGAGTAAACAGAAGATTAGTAGCTTTCATATGCATGAGATATAATGATCTAATATAATGCTTGATTCTTAATTCCATGTTTGTGCTTGATGTGGTATGTCTATTTGAAGTGCCGGCGACCCTTGAGTTTGGTATTTTTCTTCAGAAAATGTCTTATTCTGCAATCATTATTGCTCGAATATATAACTTTCCTCTAAAATTGAAATGATCCATTGGTCAGACAAGGGCTAACCTCTGTGAAAAAAGGAGTGGATTTACCAGTCAATAGTGATCCATTTCAGTATGAAACTAAACTATAAATAGTATGAATTCCATGGTGCTATGTTAATTCTGTTCTACTAATCTTAGTTCTCTGTTTGAAATCACTTTTGTATCATCTCTTGTCAGTTTTGCTACCAGAATGAATTCATTCTATATCAATTAACAAATATTGCAGTGATTAAAATAATAAATAGAAAGGGATCTCTTTTTCTCCTGCTCTTAATATATCATTAAGTAGTTTTTCAAGTCTTATGCCTGGAATGTTAAAGTTTGCCATTCATTACATCTTTTTATAACTATTTTTGTTCTGTTTGCACCAGGAAGCACCAGATTCAGTGAGAATTATTGTGGTTGTCGTTTCGGTATTTAGGCCTCGAAAGATTATTCAAGAACTTATGTCATTTGATTTGGGGACTCAAGAGTTTTTTCAATATTTAAATGAGAGGAATATTCCCTCGTGCTTGAGAAAAGTTGGTCCCTCTAATGCATCTCAGTTAGACCTCTTGCTGGCATTACTCGATGAGGAGTGCTTCTCGGAGCAATGGAATGCCATCCTCACATATTTAATAAAATTCAGAACAAGTGGGTGTTACTCGTGGAACTGTGGACAACAACAAAATATCTATCTTGGCTATGTTGATAGAGAAGGTTAGGGAGAGAACTAGAAAGCATTCTCATCTGAGAGGATCACACTCATATGAATGGCATCATGAGCTTCTGGATTCAGCCACTCTCTATTATCCATTCTTTTTCTCCACTTAGGAATTCTGATGCTCACTTTTTATGGTAAGTTTAAATAGTGATATCTTGAAATATTTGTTGTCATTTGTAACTGTTCAGAATTCAATGCAGACTACATCTGATTTCTCATAGACATGGAGAATTTGTGCCTGTACTTTCACTTCTTGGTGTGGTCTGTGACCTGTCAATATCCATACCTTTGAAATCATACAGTAATTGAAAAAGGTTTCCCTTTAGACTGCAGCACTAGGTCATGTATTATCCTCACCCATGGATACAAGATTTGATTTGGAATAGTTATGTATTTACAGAGCATCTCTTGAATTGTTGGCCTTTCAACAACTTGAGAGAAAAAGCTCTTCAAGTAACAAAGAAGCACATTCATTTATGAAGATGAAAATAGCAAATATATCACCATATGATGTGTGAAGGCGTGTGCTGGTTTGCTAGGCTGAGGATCCTAATGGAGATTATTTTAAGAAGCATCTCAAATCCTATGTACTTTTTTATGCATTTTGTATTTGTGTTATTTATGTACAAGTATTAAAGTTTTACAAATACTTATCAAAATCATTATAATGGATTTTTTTGAATTTGAAATAATTTGTCATTCTTAATTATACTTCATAAATATGTATAGATTTATGAGGAATAATCCATATTTTAGGATTTAACTTTTTCTTTGTAAGTTTATTTTTTTTACATTTTAGTTCAAGTATTTTGTATATATCTAATACTGTGCATTGCACAAGTGATGTTGGGTTTTATTTGAAAAGATCAATATTCAGTCATGGACAACTATATGTAGTAGTTTATTGGATTACCAATCATGCTGAATTGAAGATACTAATTTCTAATAAGGATGGGTACCTAACAAATTTCACTACAAATATTGTTTTCAAAAAAGCTTTTCAAAACTTAGGCTCTGTTCAACGATCACTTTTGATTATAAATTTGATTTATTTGAGTTTTCTAGGTAAAATGTATGATTGAAAAGTGGAGAGGGAAATGTGTGATTAAAAGTGAGTTGAGAAATTGTGTAGATTATAAATTGATTTATAATTGGAATAAACCATTTAACCGAACAGTTTATTAGTTTGATTTTGTCAACCAACCAAATTTATATATTAAACATTAATATCCAATTATATTTTTTTGTGTTTATTATTTTATAATGTCACTTTGTTTATTGACATTTTTCACTGCAAACAAATATAATGATAATTCATCCGTGCATCGCACGGGTATATACTGGTCAATCTTAATTGTCCACTGATTAAACTTATAAATTTTTTAAATATTTTTGAATAACACGTTCATAAAAAATAGAACCACAAATAGGTCTGGCCAAAAGAATCGAAACCAGCGATTCGATCCCGATCCGATTCGGTTCTTTCAAAATTCTGAAGGGTTAAGTACACAAATACAGAACTTGAAAGGCCTATTTTTTAACTATCAAGTATTTTAAAATATATTTTAACAATACAAAATATATTCTTAAAATCAGGTATTTTCCATGAACTTATAGAAATATTTTCTCTCTCTTGATTTTCGAACGTAACATCAAGCCCTAGGATTTTTCTTAAAGAGGAAAATCAAAATTGGTATGAAGAAATGGGGCAGCAGTCGTTGATCTACATTTTCATGGCACATGGAACAGTAATCCTTGCCGACTACAAGGAATTCACCGAGAATTTCACCAGCATAGTCTCTCGGTGCCTCCAGATCCTCCCTATTTCATATCATTGCTTTGGAATATTCCCAAAATCAGGATAAAATATACAGTCTCTGTTGCAAATGCTATAAAGAAGTCGAGATTTTTTAATCCTAAAAGTTAAATGCTTTAGAATGGATATGTTTGGATATTATGCTTATATGTTTGTATAATGCCTTATTATATTCCTTATATTGGTGGTGTTATTTCAAGTGATGATGTTTTGTGTTCTCATGGGCATAGTGATGAGAGAAGATTTAAAACAGGTACTTCATGTCCACCTCTAGCCTCTAGGTGCCTACTAAGATGTCCAAGTTGGAAATCACAATTGTAATTTAAATCACTTAACTATTAATTGTATATTACAAGTCGCTCGAAATTTGATTTTTCTTTTAAAGTTAATTGAGAGCTTGTTTGGTAAAATAATTTTTTTTAATATAACTTTTCAAACTCAAATTCAATCATTCATTCTTAGTCAAACTCACAATTTTTGACTTTTTAAATATTTTTAAACCGCGCATCCATTAAAAAATCAAAAAACCACCAAAAAAAAAAATCACATTACCAAACAGGTTCTGAATTAGTTATAAATTGTAATAAATTACAATTTGTAATTAATTACAATTGTAACTTAATTATATTATGTAATGAATTACAATTTGTAATTAACTACAGTTATAACTTAATTTCAATTTTGTAATCAATTACAAGTGTAACTAATTATTCTTATTGTAATTTAGTTGCATATTAAAAGTCACTAGAAATTTCGTTCATTTTTTTAAATTAATTGAATTAGTTATGAATTGTAATGAATTACAATTATTACAAATTGTAACTTAATTTAAATTTTGTAATCAATTATAAATGTAACTAATTAATTACTATTTTAATTTAATTACAATACGACTGAGTTTGTAAAACATGACGGAACATTTTTATTAAAATTAATTGAATTGGTTAGATTCACATTAAAATTTGTATGTTCCATGATCTCTCGAGCAGCAAGGATTTCTCTAACTTCAAATGGAGAAACTTCTCATTCTTTAGACCTAATTCTGTGAGTCATTGAAGGAATAGGAGTATTCCTGTTTGTTTCAATGAATTTGTTACCTCCATACTCGAAATAAGTGGTCGAATTTCAATAGTCATAGATACTATGCAGATTGCATCGTCCTTTATATGGTAGGAGATGCTTTTGCTATGGAAGATGTGGATGCCCGAAGAAGCAAAGTGCTGATATGGAGTTAATTAAGATTTTTAAATTGATAACTTGTTTGTGTAATTTTTTATCAAACAACTGATTTTAAAATTTTTAAATTTAAAAGTATGAATGTGTTATAAATAATGTTTATATATGTGAATGACGTTACCATTATATCCCTGTAAACTTTACGTTATTACGATTGTGCCATTATCCACTCCTATAAATAGGAGTCTTATTATCATTAATAAACACACCTATTAATGAGAAGAATAGTTCTCTCATTTCTCTCTTTCTCTTTCTATTATTATTATAGTAGTTTTACAACACGTTATCAGCACGAGTCTCTAGCCAATTGAGTAATACGACGGGAGTATGCTCTACAGTTGCATCTAAATGATGAGCCTCTGTATCAGAAACCTAATTATTACAAATAAATGTTTTCATTTCCCAAATCAAACACTTTTGACTTTAGAAAATAACTCATATATTGTAAATCTGAAAACTTCAAGAAAGATGGAAACTTTACATCTATGATTCAAAAGTTCCATACGAGGAAAGAAAAACAAGGTCTCGATGTTGTGCAAAAAGGAAAATTGAAAAAATTCGAAACTTTCAAAATCGATCTACGCAAAACCGTATATCCAATCGACGATCGGAGACCGGATCTGAAATCACGGCGGCAAGACGAATCTCTGGCACCGGCGCGTGTTAACGGCGGCGACAGACGGCGGAGGCGCGTGACGCCCACGCGTAGACGTCGATTGGGCGCATGAGAGCGTGTGGGACGTTTTCCGGCGACGGTGTCAAATGGCAGTTTGTTCAGATCGATGTCTTTTATTTTTCTATGGTCTTACTTTTCTATTTGGTGCAGTTTTGTCATTTTCCGGTGGTCGAACGTGGCGACTTCGTAAAAACTATTTTTGAAGCAATTCCGGCGAGATTTTGAACTTCGGACCAAAAGTAAGTTTATTCTAAATTAAATTTCAAACATATTGACGATTTCGATTTATTCATATGATCAATATATTAAAATATGGATGATTTTGCCCTTGGTAATATGTTAAAATATATTAATCGTAATTTGACGTATTGACTCAATCATGATTATTGATCTTATGATTAATATTGACAAAATATATATTGCAAGTGTTTAGCCCTATTCTGTGATCAATAAGGTACAAGTAACATAATAGTTATCATGTCGTGATGTATTGAGCTATTAATTAAAATATCTCATTACCGTAACGGATTGGACTATTATGAATACACTGACTGGATTTAGAGATATGACTTGCTCATTTATGAAATGTAATTATTTCATTATATTGTTACCACCTATATGGTTAGTTCTACAAGTTTCAAGCATATTACGTTACCACCTATATGGTTGGTTCTACTGATTTTAAATATTTCTACTCATATAAATTTAATTGTTGTTATTTGATATTTCAAAAAATGGTACCAGAAGTTACCATTACTAAAAGATTGTTATATTTTTAATGAAAATATTTTATCAAGTGGTACCAGAAGTTACCAATATCTGTATTTGAAATGGTGGATGAAAATAAATTATTCAACAAGAGAAATGTTGATGTATGATAAGATAATATCACATGATAGCACGGATATGGCTAATGTGAAAATAGTCTCATCAGTATTATGAGATAAATATTATATGATTATGATAAGCAATTTTGATCAAAGTTCTTGCACAAGTACTTATGTACTCCAGAAGAAGTACATATTTACTCCAGAAGAAGTAAAGATTATCATCTAAACATACTGAAATGATATTATTATTGCTCCTGAAGAAACATAAATGAGTCGTACATGTAAAATACAAAAGGGGGGAAACATTTATGATCCTCAAAAGTAGAGGTGTGTATCAGGTGTAATAATACTCCATACTCTACCACCCCTAATCTTTTTTGTGTGTCTCAAGAGTAAAAATACTTCGTACTCCACCACTCCAAATCCTTTTGAGGTTCACAAGATTAAGTTCAAATATTCATTAATATTGGTGTGTCTCAAGAGTAAGAATACCCCATACTCTACCACCCACAATAGTTTGAGATTCACAAGGATAAATTTACATTAACCGGACTCCATTTTCGCTTGGTACCCCTTCCTTGCGACCAATCTATCTTAACTCCTGATGGATCTTGTATTGGGACATATGATTGTAACTTTTCCAGCAGTTCATCGATAGTGGGAGCAGAAATAAGGATCCTCCTAGAAAATGGAGAAATGAATCTCTGTTCCATAGCATAATCAAGAAAAGTTAGTAAACCATCGAAGAAGTTGTTAACATTTAAAAACCCAATAGGCTTAGTATGGAGACCCAGCTGAGCCCATGAGGTAATATTAAAGATTTCCTCTAAAGTACCAAAACCTCCAGGCATGGCAATGAAGACATCAGAACCATATAACATGCAAGTTATGCATTCATGGATAGATAACGTGTGTACTTCATGCCCTCGTGTTTTGCCTGCGACATCAGCTAAAGGAACCGGTATAACACCTATCACTCTTGCTTTTTCTGCTTGAGCAGATTGTGAAACACAACCCATCAAACAACTACTGCCCCCTCCATATACTAGATTGATACCTCTCTCTCCCAACTTCTTCCCTAGAAGCACTGATGCTTCTAGATACTCAAAGCCTCTCCCGATTTTTGATCCACAAAATACACAGATAGTTTTGTTCTGTTGAAGTTTTGATCCCTCCATCTTTAAGAATAAAAGGAAGGAAAACTTATAAGAAATTGTTATTTTTGGATGCTTTAAACTGCGAAATTATCTGACGTTTTAAACTTGAAAATATACACTATTTACTGCTCTTCTTTTGAAAAAGTTACTATTTACTTTTGACTAAATTGCACCACTTTTGATAATATCTCTGATAGTATATATTTTGCTCCATAATGGCTAATCTTTCGGTGATCTCTCAGATACCATCTATTAATACGCGAAAATGAAAATACAAAATATTTTGTTAAAAAATATATATACACTATAATGATTTACCTTGTATCAATGTTGAGTAGCCAAAATATCGTTGTTTATAACAGCCGGCAAACATGATCTTTTGCTATTATATTTTTGAGACTATAACTGTCTTTATCGCTGATGAATTTAGCCCATAAAGATAGTAGCTCACGCTGCACATACCTAAAAGGGTGCGTCTCAAGAGTCAATCGGATATCATCCAATGACTCCTTACTCAGCCCACCCTTAATGAAATTTATTTTATCATCTCGATTTATGGATGAATATCCTATTAACTTACAACGGGTATTACATGTCCATCGAGCACATTTGTAACAACCATTTAATCTTTTTGCTCTTCGCTTCTTTGCAAAAGTACTCTTACCTAAGCTAGGCATGTGCTTAGAAAATGAATCTGGTAATTCACCAGCTAAACGAACTTTTGCTTCGATCAACCAACGAACATCTTTTGGGATACCTTGATCCATCAGCAACCTCAATCTTTCGAGTCGAACTCGGTAAATCTTTTTCAAAACATTTATCGGAAGATTTGAGTAGTATTTGCGAATATTTGATAATATTACATCCATTTTGATGGATCTGATCTTCTCCCAAAGTGATCTATTTAAAAGCGTTATTTAACGCGTAAAAGAGTATTGACTCCGCGTATCATTGATTCCACCAAGAAAAGGAGAAAAGATTTGTAATCAAAAGAAGGAGACAATGATCATTTTATTGAGATTTCAGTCTAATCATCTTTTTAGATATGATAAATCAAGGTATACTGATTTTCAAACAAGTATTATGTTGAACCAGAAGTTCATACATAAAAGTGAAATATATATATAGTATGAACCAGAAGTTCAGCGATATTGTATTGAATCAAATATTCATACATAGAAATGAAATAAAACCGTATTGAACCAGAAGTTCTATAATAAACAGTTAGATTATCAAAAGTTTCAAATTATTTTCTATGAGAATAACTTATTCAGAAATTGTTTATCATATAACAATATTTTATGTCGAACAGGGATTAGCTCAAGTAGCTTTATGATTTGTAAAAGTGCGATATGTAAGCGCACTTAGATATATGATTGAAACTATATCCCTAAAAGGATGACATGTGTTGTGGAATTTTTGCCGATTGATGTAATATAAGATTTGTGAACATTATGGGGAAAACACGCATGAAGCGTAATTATACCTGAAGCATAATGACAATTGATTCCAAAAACAAATATCTCTTGAATAATTGAAATGATCCATTTTTGAGACTAAATACTCATGATGAGTAAAAGGGACATAGTTAAATGATAAGAGATTTATGTACTTGATCTCTATATGTTATATTGAGATGAAATGGAATCAAATACATACACAACTCTCTTGTGAAAATGAGGTTCGTGAAATTATAATACTTTGGCCAAATATAAAAACTCAATGTAGGGATTATTGTTCAAGGACCTGAAGTCCAAATGAATGAATGTGTAAAGCCAGTAATTACTTGTACAAATGAAAAATATTATACAGTCGTAAAAGATGACTCGTTGCGCGCAAAAATTTTCATAGAACTGGCATGACATATGGTGGATAGACTATAGTCTAAATGACTAGCTTGAGCTCTTTGATATACCAATGAGTGAGATCAAAATGTATGATTCTCATCTCGGTACTTTGAGAGTATTCTTTGATGTACCAGTTGATCGTGGTATGTTGGGATTTCAAGTAAAATGATTGTAGATTATATATCGAAATTGATATATATTTCAATGATTGATTATACTTATACAAATCAGAAATTGTGGTTTATGAGATATAAGAACATACATGTATAATCAATGAAAGATTCAATATACCCAGATTAGTATCACTATAGAATGATACAAATGACTCCATGATATAATATGTTGAAAGTGAAATTGGAGTGTACTATTTATGACATCTGGGAAATTGATTATTCACTATAAGTGAATTTGAAAATGAATATTTTATTATTCGCCAGAAGTGAATATGAAAATGAATATGTTTAATTATTCACCAGAAGTGAATTCTAAAATTTGATTATTCACTAGAAGTGAATTCTAAATTTGATTATTCACCAAAAGTGAAAAATGCAATCGATAAATTAGTACAACATTGCTTAATATAGTATGTTATGACATAATAAATGAGCTATGAACGATTTATATAAAGCTCATCATGAATGATATGTTTGATGAAAAGATTCAAGATTGCATCAATATACTTGTGATATTCTATGAAAGGAATAAATTCGCGTTGTACTCTTTTTCCCTTAGCTAAGGTTTTGTCCCACAGGGTTTTCCTAGCAAGGTTTTTAATGAGGCAACAGTTGAGGTGTATTAATGAGAATTTATGAGAATAATGTATTCTTCTTTCCTTCGCTAAAGTTTTGTCTCACAGGGTATTCCTAGCAAGGTTTTTGAGGCATTATCATTGCAATCGACAAGCTATAATTCAGCAACACATTGTTATACTGGAATGATATCAACAAATGAAGATAATCATAGACATCTTATGAAGAATGCTATACAAGGATATTTTTATATACATATTCCAGACGAAAGATGACATCAAAGTTCGAGAAGTTCATGAATCCTCAATTGCACATTCCAGGGGGAGAATCACGCTGTACTTTTTTTCCTTCGTCCAGGTTTTGTCCTACTAGGTTTTCCTGACAAGGTTTTAACGAGGCAGCGGTTGTACTCTTTTTCCTTGGTTCAAATTTTATCCCACTGGATTTTACTGACAAGGTTTTAACGAGGCAGCATTTCAGAACTTCAAGATTCAATACATGATTTGTTCTACTCGAACATTAGACTCAATGATTGACGATGGCCAACATCAGGGGTAGCAACTGTACTCTTTTTCCTTCGCTTAAGTTTTATCCAATTGGGTTTTCTTAGCAAGATTTTAACAAGACAAACAATTACGTAATATGTCATTCAATGGGGAGTATTATAAATAATGTTTATATATGTGAATGACATTACCATTACATCCCTATAACTTTATGTTATTACGATTGTGCCATTGTCCACTCCTATAAATAGGAGCATTATTATCATTAATAAACACACCTATTAATGAGAAGAATAATTCTCTCATTTCTCTCTCTCTCTCTCTCTCTCTCTCTCTCTCTCTCTCTCTCTCTCTCTCTCTCTCTCTCTCTCTCTATTATTATTATAGTAGTTTCACAACAGAATGAGTCTAATTTTCCCAATTTTAAACAGTTCTGGTTCCAAAAATCAAGAGCCATTTGATTTCGGTTCTGATTTCGGTTTCGATTCTTGGTTCAGAACTAGAACCAGAACTCGATAGAACAAAACACGATTTTTTAATTTTTTTAAAATATATAAAGTGTCTATTTGATTCTAGTTAAAATGAGTTTTTTAAAAATGAATAGTGATTTTTAGGAGAATGAATGGTTGAAATTTGGTTGAAAAGTCAAATATTGTGGGTTTGACTTTTAATAGATTGTTGAGATTGAGTACTGTACAAAAATGAGAAAATATTAATGAGAAACAAACAAGGGCTAAAGTAAGAAAAATTTAAAAAAATAATAATAACAATCAATTCTTAATGCATGTTATCTAGTCCATTAGTCATTATCAATTACCTAATAATTATTGACTTATTCAATATTACAATAACTAAAAATAAAACAAGTAATAAACAAAAAACCATGTATCGAAAAATCATTTTTCTTTCACTGGTTCAGTCGTCAAGCTTCAAACTTTCAGTCGTTAAGCCTTCAACCTTTAGTTCTTCAATAATCAACAAACAATAAATCTTCACTCTCCATCTTACAATTAGTTGTTATCTTGTTTTCAAGGATTTAATGGACTTGTGCGACTGTTCTCGGAAAAAGTGGAGGACTATGAGCAGAAATTGAAGAATTTTTAAAAGAAGCACATACACGCGGATGAGGAGATACGTTACCGTCTGAAAAATAGTGAATATTTTAATGTAAAGAATAAATATGATTGTTGTATTCGCATCTTGATCAAGACCGATGACCTTACCGTCTTAGGACTTTTACCAGACAGAATCTACCATCACTTCATCGCTTAAGTTTGAAAATTTTTAGTTTAGGAAATCGGAACCAGAACCATAACCATAACCATAACCAAAATAATCGAATGGTTCATTTCTTCTCTTACAAAAAGAACCATCGGTTTGGGGTTCGGTTCGGTTCCCTAGAAACCAGAACCATATGAAATCACCCTCACGCCTAACTGCAAAAACCCAAAACCACATTACCAAACAGACTTTTAATTGTCCCAATGATTATTGAACTTATACATGTGTCTTTGATTGATCGCCAAATTTAAAGTGTCAAGTTTTGGTCACTAAAATTATTAATCAATTATCTCAATAATCATTGAACTATGTCTACTTCTTTGACAAATCGCTAAAGTTTAAAATGTCGAGTTTTAGTCACTAAACTTATGGGTTAATTTTCTCAATGATCACTGAACTTATCTATATGTCATCGACTGATGACTAATTATTGAAGTTTCAAATGTCGAGTTTTAATCACTAAACATATCAAAATGGTAAAGTTAGTCATTGACTAAACTTTCGTAACAGAATTGATGACGTGACAAACGAAATGTACACGTGGCGTCATGTCACCTTCAACCGACCAATCATGACACACCAAATTGAAGGGTAAGAAATCTTTAAAATGGTCATCAATTAATCACTAAGCTTTTAAAAAAGTCTTCGATTGGTCACCAAACTTTAAGTTGATCAAGTTTTGATCGCTAAACTTATAAAGATAACACAACTGATCTGAAAATATATAAACGCTCTTTCAAAATATTAGTTGCATACATCAAATCAAAAGTCAAAGATGTTTTTTAAAAATTTAAAAACAATTGACACTCTTAAAAATTTCTCACTTAGCAATTTGGCGGGTCATGATTTATCAGTAGAAGGTGCACGTGCCACATGCACATTCTACATGTCACGTCGTCAATTCTGTTATGAAAGTCAAGTCACTGACCAACAACCACCATTTTGATAAGTTTAGTGATCAAAACTCAACATTTTAAACTTTAGTGATCAGTCAAGAGCATATACATAAGTTCAGTGATTATTAAAACAATTAACCCATAAGTTTAGTGACCAAAACTCTTCATTTTAAACTTCAATAACTAGTCAAAGACGTGGACATAAGTTCAGCAATCAAAACTCGACACTTTAAAGTTCGGCGATCAATCGAAGACATAAACATAACTTCAGTAACCATTGAGACAATTAATTCATTGATCTGGCTAGCTGTTCGCTCAAAATAGTGTACCGCAAGTGCACGGGTCGCGTACAAGTAATAAAGTGGACTTTTTGAGTCCGGATTGTCGATCCCACGAGGAATGTTTACTTTAGATTATACAACTTTAATTAATTTAATTCTAACAATAAAAGGAAACACACAATTAAAAAGATGGATTTTTGTAAATTCTAAATTAAAGAAAATAATTCTAAACCAAATTAAAATAAGGAAAATGGAAGATAAATAGTTGGCATTCATGATTTCACTTAACTCTCGCTTAAGTAATTTCTCAACACATGTAAATTAATAAATTACCCATTAGCAATGTTAGACCCGATTTTCCAAGCTTAGCTAATTACCTCTCTCGAGTGAAATTAACCATAATCAATTGGTTTAGCCTACTATATCTCTATGTCGATTAAATCTCAATCAATTGCATTAACTCTTTGTGAAAATAGCTCAATTGATCATCTAGGGTTTAAGGTATATCTCTATCCTTAACAAGAATCTAGAGCATTTATTATTTAGTCTAAAATGCATAATATCTCTCGATTATCATACACTTCACAAAACATATATTTGGTGATCAATCAAACTCATGGAATAATCTCAATAATAAACACACATGAAATAAGCTCAAAATTAATAAACAAACATTAAAATTACTTAAACTAAGTTAAGCTACATCAATCATCCCAACATAAAACAACTAGCCCATTATATAAATATTGCACAAAAGTTGAGGTTTACAAAAATACATCACAAAATATAGAAATCAAAGATTAAAAATACAAGATAATGAAATAAATCACTTCCCTTGATTTTTGCCCCAAAACTTCTTGAACTTTGATTTGTATTTCTACTTGACTTCTTGCTCCTTTGATCCAATGGGTGCTAGCACTTTGAAAATTAAAAATAAACTACAACTAATTTACAAACAAAATCAAAAAGAAAGAAAGGAAAAGAAAAGAAAAGAAAAGAAAAGAAAGAAGAAAGAAAAGAGAGAAGATGGAAGGGGGCTAGGGTTTGTCAAGAAAAAATGGGGGATATATTGGTGAAGTGAGAAGTGGGGGTATATATACCCCAAAAATCTGACCTAAAAAAGGTCCAAAAACGCGCCCAAAACGATCCAAACACGCCCTTACTACAAAATAAAAAAAAACAGAAAATAAAATTCGGAATTGGCCAGAAAGTCGCCTATGCGATCGCGTGGCTGAGTGCCTCACGATCGCGTGGTTAGTCTGAAATCTCTCGGGTTGGATTTTTGGCCTCTCTCGCGATCGCTACTTGTAAGAGCCACGCGATCGCGTGGTTCATCTGGTAGCTCTGTCTTTTCACGATTTGCAATTTGGTCCTCCATCTTCTGGTCTTCTTCAATTTAGTCCTCGAATTTTGACTTTTATTACAAATATGCCCTTGAAATATTTGCAAAGTAGGTCATCCATCTTTCTGAGATGTTGCATTTGAGTCCCTAAACTTTTGATTTCTTTCGATTAGGTCCTTGGACATCGAAATTGCTCTTCTTTTAGCTCAATTGCTCTCCAATCTTGTCTATTTCATTTCCAATTGAGTTTGTACCTAATTGTACAAGATAAACGCAATATATAAGTAGATATTTGCTCAATTTGTTAATTAAATTGTTTATTTAAAAGCACAATAAGTTTGTAAAACGCACACTTATCACTAGCAATGATGGTGCGAAGCAGTTGGACGTGGAGAAATAGCTAGAGGCAGCTTTGGAAGGTGATCTTTTGATTTTTCCAATAATTTATTTGTGATTTTTTTTGTTGCCTGCTTTCGATAATTTTGCAAGGGTTTAGTTGATATCCACCATCCATTTGCATTCTCTTTTATAGGGTCTTTAAATCTTTTAAACCTTGGTGAATTCACTATACTTGAACTTGCGCAAGTATATCATGCTTCTATTTCCTGATGTTGTGTCGAATATTAAATCTATATTAGTTTTATGGAAAATTATTGCTCGATTGTTATTTAGCATCCTTTGATGCTACCTTATGGGACTCCAGTTCCCTATCCAGCTATATATGCTCTTGGGGGATTCCATGCCCATTCGATATGGCCACGGTAATTGAAATGCAAAAAAAGGATTATTTGTATTTAGTTCTTCGTGAACTCAAATTTTGTTGTTTTTATGCTATTCTGTGAGCGATTTGAACATGGTGTCCTTATTGTCTTTGAATTCATCATCATTTTTGTAGATGGGAAGCTTCAATTATATCTTTTTGGTTTGTTGTGCTTTCCGTAGACTCCAGCACTATTGCTCTTGTGGAGTTTTTAAGCTGGTTAATGTGCATTTGAGCTAGACATTAATGACCATAAATTGGTGTTAAGAGTTGAATGTTGTGTACATGTATAGATTGTTTTGTCATTTATCATTGTTATTTTGCTCTAGAAACATAGTTTATTTCTACTAATATTTCATCAAAGCTATTAAGAAAATGAGATTGTGAGCATTGTTTATGATTTTAATTTATTAATTTTTTTTTGGGCAAAGATCTTTGGAAATATGGATAAATTTTTTTATATTAAATTGGCTAAAATATGTGAACTCTATCGATTAGAATTTATGTGATAAACTTGTTTGTTTTTGGGTGGTGTCATTTCTTAAAAGAAAGGCAAATCATCGACTAGTATTTATGCAATGGCTAATCTATTTACGGATTCCTTTTATTCTTTTCATATTGATTTATGGAACTTGCTTCGTTTTACACGTAGATCATGGTCATATTGCCGATATCTCGACTTTGCCCTTCGATGCCTGGTCCGGATCACATCAACCTTGCCCCGGTTCTTTATATTGTTCTCAATCTGACCAATCTATTGGTTAGTTAGGAGCACATGCATAGAACTATCTGATTTAGGTTCATTGGAGAAATTGAGTAACCTTACGTGATTGCACTTGGTAAATTAGATATCCATTGTGCACGTGGCAATTCAAATTGGTCTACTTTGCTATATGATATAAAATAAAAATAAACTAATTTTGCAAAGTTCTTCTTAAAATTATATTGGAATAACATTAATACATTCGACTAATAAACAATTCTCGTACAACGTACGAGACCTCCACTAATCTTTTAGAGATAAATGAGAATATCTATAACAAAGAACCACTTAAGCACTGAGTAACGATTAACAAAATACTCTTGTAAAGAAAATTATTACTTAATCTAGATTTTGCAAAATTCCAATCTATCTTGGCCATTGGCAAAATATACAAGGTGATCATATATTTATATTAACTGCGTTACTGTATTTTATTGCATATTATGTTTCAGTCACCATTACTATTTACTTCCATTAATTGTTATCATTTGACTACTGCTGGTGTTGTTAAACTCTATATATCATTATTATTTTTTTCTTTTCTTTTTCAAAATACAACTTTTCAATTTATTCAACCTATTGTCTTAGAGTTGATCTATGAAGTAAGGATGTCAATAAGTCGGGTTCAAATGAGTGTGAGTTGAGGTAGGGCGAATCTCCCTCCACATTATTGCCCATACTATATTTTTTAATTTTTTTTTTATCTTTTTGCATCTTTTTTTTTTTTTTTTTGTATTTTTGTATTTTTTTAATAGATAGGCGAGAACCTTACCTGCCCTCACAGACTCAATTATTCTGGGCAGGACGTCCTAATGGGATCGGGTTCCCTGATTTCTTTTTCCATCCCTACTATAAAGTTGGTCTATGGGAGAGTTTTACAAAACTAGCCAGATCCTATGTTGAAAAAGAAGGCAGTGCATGATAACATGCAGTTAATTACAAGGACGTAATCTTTGGCGATTTTGTATATTATGGGTTCAACTACCTTGCTTCTTATGGTGGCTATCTCAATTAAATGTGCTAAATCATGTATGTTCACGCAGCTCTTTGTTTGATTTTTTTTTTTTCAGTTCGCATTACTTTCTCAGTTTGTCCATAGTTGCCTAATATTTGTACATTTATCCATTATTTTTTACTTGGCATGCTGTTGATGAAAACTTGGTAGGTGGCAAATTAAGACCCATAAATAAATCAACGTGTGAAGTTCTTGTTCTTCAACTATGAATGAAGTATTGTTGGTGGTAGAAGTACAAAATGATCCTACTGGAAAAACTCTTCTGGTATCATCATTCTTCTTCTAAATTACAGATGTTGTAAAGCAAATTTATCTATTTCATAACGAGATGAGATGAATTTATTTTTATAAAGTTGGCATTTCTTGAACTTCTATATTGATTTGTATTTGATCATAAATCAAGATGGACTAAGTTAAAATTACACTCTTATAGATTTTTTTTTCTAATTTTGTACAATCTTTCACAATTTTGATTTGAATTTATGCTATGTTCAAAATTATGGCCACAACACGTGTATCCACGTATCCCACTAGTGTTTTATAATAAATATAAAATCAAAGATAATATCTCCTCTAAATTGCCAGATATTCCTTTCCACATTTGATACACTAGAAAGCGTTGTGATCAATTGTGATAGTTTCTTTAGGTTAGATGTTCCTCACTAACAAGAAGGTGCAAGTCCCATTTTCATACAAAAGTATGTCCAATAAAGTAAAGTTTTCAGTCTTGAGGAATTTGATTTAACTATTCATTTCCTTCCAAACTAGCATGAAGGTAATACCAAAGAAAGATCATTCGGCATAGATAGCGAGCACCTACTAGGACCGTTGCTTGGCTCGGACTCACGTGTTAGTATCAAACAATTGACAAGTTTCTTGCAAATCTATATCTATATCTATATATTAATAAAAATAACTGAGATTATGAGAATTTTCAATTTAGAGCAGATTCTGTAATGTGAACATAATTTTTTGTTACAGTTTAATTTTAAATAAATGCTCGGACGGACAGTTTCTTGAAACTGTAAAATTATTAAATCTGAACACATAATTTTTTTCAATTCTCTTCAATTACTCTGGTGCATTCATAAGATCAAGTATCAATTTCCATTCTCAATTAATTGTCATTTCTGACAGTTAAAAGCATTCAGAATTAAAATGGCCTTAGCATTGGACATTATCAAATCCATGTTGGAAAGCCCGTTCCTATTGTGAAAGGTGGAGAGAAAATAAAAATGGAAGAGAGTGAATTTTATGCAATCGAGACTTTTAGATCCACAGGTAACCTCTTCTTTCCATAAAAGGGTGGGACATATCAGTTTTAATCTAATGGATATTATTAGGCAGGATGCACTGAATGAAAAAAATTTTGCCTGACTTTTGTTGCATGCAGGAAAGAAATATGTCAGAGAAGATCTTGAATGCAGCCAGTAGATGAAGAATTTTGATGTTGCTAATATTCCACTGCGGTTACCTAGAGCAAAACAACTATTGGCAACAATTAATAAAAATTTTTGACATTGGCTTTTAGCAGACGTTATGCCATTACCTAGAACACCTTGGAGATACTAAAAATCTGATGGCACTAAAGAACTTGTGTGATGCTGGTATCGTCCAGGTACATGTGCCCTTCTCTTTTAGTTTGTGACTTGCTAGGAACCATGTCCATATGGACAATTGTTAAGTTTCTTTACTTCACTGCATACATGGGCAATAACAGTTGCTTGATGCTTGAGTGCTTCTAAATGTCAACAATCAGAAGTATTTTCATATTAAATTTGACAGATTTGTGACTAAAAACGGGCGTGAACCAGAGAACTATCAAAATCTATTATATATGCTTGAACCTATGTTCTTGATTTACATAAATTTAGCTGTCATGAGCTTTGTCAAACTTGTAGCCACTTTTACCAAAAGAAAGAAAAGTTGCTTAATGGAGTAGGGAGATGATCATTTATCCCAAAAGCTATAGCTGATATGAGAAACCCTATATCACCCAAGATTGATCAGGTTTGATAATCCACCCAAACACTATTAGTTTGGGCTCACGTCGAAGATTTCCTTTCAAAATCGACCCACCCATCATATTCTATTGATGCTCTACATCATTCTTCTCTCCATGGAGAATCAAACAGAAAATATCCATCCCTGATGCCTAGGATTTAACCATTTTCTCCAAAAGCTATAAGCTTATAGGGGATGGGCACAATAACATCCTATATCACCAAAGATCAGACCCAAGTCCACTCCAAGCACTATTCATTTATTGACAATAAATTGTGGTGCCCACTTATTTTGAAGTGGTGTACTTGATGAAAATTCTTGAAACTTGTGTGTTTTATTTTCCATTACAATGTGTTACAGTTTTTAGTTTGCTGAAGTCGATAATGGAATACTTTATATTCAATGTATCATTCGACTTGCAGAGAAGTGGTATCCATGGGTGATGATTATTAACGAAATGTTTCTCAGTCTTTGATTGATATTTTGCTAAATGACTGTACATGTATGAGAAGCAGAAGGGAGCTTGAAGAGAATGGAAAAATCATATAAAAAGAGAAGAGGAAAATTCTTAATTTTGAAATAGAAGGAAAGAGAAACAGAAGGGAGCTTGAAGAGAAAATTGGGTGCAAAACAATTACTACATAAATAGAGTGAGTTTACACTGATCCCCAAGCTAATGCTCTGGTATACAATTGCATCTCAATGTTTAAATCGTAGTTAGATGATCCCCAAGATTATGCTCTTTGAATGTCATGGAAAGTGCAAGCAGATTTACTGGTGCACTACTGAATTACAGTTAGATGATCTCCAAGCTAATGCTCTTCGAATGTCATGAAAAGTGCAAGTAGAATTAATGGTGCATTGTTGATTGTAATTCTTGACAAGGGAAATATAGAAAAGGCTCATGGAATGGTTGCAGCTGCTCTCTAGGTAGCAGGTGAGTATCTCGAAGAAAGCAACAAGGCATGTGAAGTTGTTAACACGTGCATTCTTATCTCCAGGTAGCACTTGGATGTTAGAAAATTTATCACAGATAATTGTTTATCTATAATCCAAAATCATCATGCTGGAATTATCAAGATTCAATAACTGAAGCGGAAGCGTACCTTAATCAGATATGGTTCACGATGATTGATGCTAGCGGTTGGGTCTTCCAAATCAACACGTAGTCCTTATTTTCTGTCTGATGACGGGATGTCAGATAGAATGAACAGTACGTATGATTCAGGGACCATAACCAACTTTATATACTGAATTGTTTGTTAACATAATTTGGCCTATCATGAAATTATTTAATGACCTGGTATCTAAACATAAAAGCACATACATTATTAGATGCATAAAAGCCCAATATACCAAATCCTTATTAGATCACTTTAAATGGGCTTAACCAAATTTGATAGCCTTTGATTCAATACACAATAATTCACATATAAGCCCACACAATTGATTAAAACCTTACATTGGACTCTCTTTTGGTCGAATTCTTGGTTCATCATATAAGATTGTGGAATGCTGGAGCTTGGAAGGGACCAAAATTTGCCACCCTTTGCTTTTCTCATTTTTCCAGTGTGATTTCAAATATGATGTGATGAGAATCGAGAAAGTCAAACCTCGATGCCCAAGCATGTGGGACCCATGACGAGATCCGATGCCAAGGAGGTTCAAGATTCGAGGTTAAACAAGTAATTAAAGTCAAGAAAAGCAAGCCGAGAATCAAGTTGGAGCCAAAAAGAAGAAGAAATTGGACTCAGCCAATTTCGGTCGACCGAAATTCATACCGGTCGACCGAAAGTCTGCAGAGATTTTTTTTGAAGGCAGCCTCAGTCGCGTTTGGCTGAGGCTTGGTCGACCAAAAGTCCCATTTCGGTCGACCATGTGATCGACCGAAAATGGTTCGATCGACCGTGTCGGTCGACCGAAACACCCCGTTTCACAAAAAACGGGGTTTTTGTTGCAATTTCCACAAAAACGGGGTTTTGTTGTAATTTCCAAAATTTGCACATTTTTCCCAATTTTGTACATTATATACTCTTTTTCTTTTATTTATAAAGATAACTTTGGATCAGTGTTCTAAAACGAGCGCACTGTGCGCGCCCACGCGCGACGCGGGTCGCTTTGGCGAAAAGAGAGAAAAATGTGATGCGAATCCCTTTGGTGATTAAACCAAAAATTCCCACAACAATAATGTATCAACCCAAGAAAGCTAAAATAGGTAATAAATGAGAAATCTTGACCCAAGTTTAACCTAACCAAAATTCTAAGGAAAGTTAACCCTATCCCAATGGAGAGATTAAGACAAATACCAAGACTTGTGGAATAAATATCAACAAATACACAAGAACAAGCCCTTAATATATAAATTGAAATAAATTTCAAGAAAATGTTATAAGATAAAGAAATGATTTTTACCTCTCAAACTCTCAAGGAGTGCTCTTCAATCTTCAAAAACTAACTAGGGTTTGAGGCTTTACAAGAAGATATACAAATTGAAAGAAAAGAAAGTTTGCAAAATTGCACAAAAAACCCCGCTATTCTATTCTGGGGACTTTCGGTCGACCGAACTGGTCGACCGAAATCTTTCGGTCGAACACCTGGTCGACTGAATTGGCAGTTTCGGTTGTACAAAGGTCGGCCGATCCTGTCTGAAGCTATGCCTCAAAAGCCTGCAGAGTTTCGGTCGACCGGAGGACATTTCGGTCGACCGAAATGTCCTGAACTTCAAAACTTAGGCAATTGACCTCGATCTTGCTCTCTTCCATGTGGACTTGATTTCGGAGCTTGAAAATGAGTCCCGCCATCGACTCTTGGACCTCTTTAGCCTTGGATCTTGTCATGGGCCCCACCGGTATTCTGATAAAGGGTTGACCTGTTTGACTTTGACTCGAATGACTCCCTGGATTCTCATCATCCCCTCCCTCTTGAAAATGATTCAACCTCGAATCTTCACCTGCATCAAAAGGGGATAAGTCAGAGACGTTAAAAGAAGCCGATACATTGTACTCACCAGGAAGGTCAAGCTTGTAGGCATTGTCATTGATTTTCTCTAGGATTTGGAAGGGGCCATCACTACGTGATTGTAGTTTTGATTTTCTTTGATTCGAGAACCGCTCCTTCCTCAAATGCAACCATACCCAATCACCGATCTCAAATGTCATTCATTTTCTACCTTTGTTGGCACTGGAGGCATATTTTTCATTCTTCTTCTCGATTTGGAGCTTGACTTTCTCGTGGAGAGATTTTACCAACTCCGCCTTTCTTTTCCCATCTAAACTACCTCGTTCATCAATAAGTAACGGAATCAAATCTAAAGGAGTTAGAGGGTTAAAACCATAAACAATCTCGAATGGAGAAAAAGAAGTAGTAGAATGAACACTTCGATTATATGCAAATTCAACAAAAGGTAAACATTCTTCCCAATTCTTTAGGTTGTCCTTAAGGACGGTGCGAAGAAGTTGTGTTAAAGTTCTATTAACCACCTCAGTTTGGCCATCGATTTGGGGATGACAAGTTGTTGAAAACAAAAGTTTAGTTCCCAATTTCCCCCACAAGACCTTCCAAAAGTGGCTAAGGAATTTAACGTCCCTATCCGACACAATGCTCCTAGGAACCCCATGGAGTCGCACTATCTCCCTAAAGAATAGGTCGGCTATATGAATGACATCATCGGTTTTATGACAAGTAAGGAAATGCGCCATTTTACTAAACCTATCTACAACCACGAAGATGGAATCACTACCTTTCTTTGACCTAGGCAATCCTAAAATGAAGTCCATAGAAATTTCCGTCCAAGGTTCACTAAGGACAGGTAGGGGTGTATATAATCCATGCGGTTCTACCTTGGACTTAGCCTTCCTACAAGTTATGCACCTCGAACAAATTCTCCCAAGATCTCTACTCATTTTAGGCCAAAAGAAATGTTCTTGTAAGATTTCCAAGGTTCTCCTTACCCCAAAGTGACCCATTAATCCCTCGCCATGGGCCTCCCTTACCATCAACTCTCTCAATGAGCAATTTGGCAAACAAAGTTTACATTCTCGAAACAAAAACCCCTCATGCCTATAATACTTACCAAATCCAACCCTCTCACATGATATAAATATACTAGCAAAATTCGCATCATGCGCATACAAGTCCTTAATGCTCTCAAAACTCAACAATTTAGCACTCAAGGTAGTAATAAGAGCATACCTTCGAGAAAGGGCGTCGGCTACCACATTCTCCTTACCTTATTTGTATTTGATGACATAGGGAAAAGTTTCCACGTACTCCACCCATTTGGCATGCCTCTTGCTCAACTTCCCTTGCCCCTTCAAGTGCTTCAATGACTCATGGTCGGTGTGGATGACGAACTCTCTAGGCCACAAGTAGTGGTGCCATGTCTCTAACGATCTCACCAACGCATAGAGCTCCTTGTCATAGGTGGGGTAGTTCAGGGCGGCTCCACTGAGCTTCTCGCTAAAGTAGGCAATCGGCCTTTTCTCTTGCATCAAAACTGCTCCAATACCTGTGCCTGAAGCATCATATTCAATCTCAAAAGTTTTATCAAAATTAGGCAATGATAAAATCGGGGCGGTGCACAATTTGTTCTTTATTTCATTAAAGGCCTTTTCTTGCGCCTCCCCCCATTTAAACCCAACATGCTTTTTGACAACCTCGGTAAGCGGTGAAGCTAGTGTGCTAAAATCCTTGACAAAACGACGGTAAAAACTAGCTAACCCGTGGAAGCTTCTTACCTCGGTGACACTTGTGGGAGTGGGCCATTCCTTAATGGCTTTGATCTTCTCCTCATCAACCTCTATTCCCTTAGTACTAACTACAAATCCAAGGAAGACCACACTCTCCATGCAGAAATTACACTTGTTGAGGTTAGCATACAATTGTTCTCCTTTCAAAACCACAAGCACACTCTTCAAGTGTTCAATATGCTCATTCAAATTTTTGCTATAAATCAAAATATCATCGAAGTAAACTACCACAAATTTCCCAATGAATGCACGCAAAATATGGTTCATTAATCTCATAAAAGTGCTCGGTGTATTAGTGAGACCGAAGGGTATAACCAACCACTCATATAAACCATATTTAGTTTTAAAAGCGGTTTTCCATTCATCTCCTTCCCTCATCCTAATTTGATGGTATCCACTTCTCAAGTCGATTTTACTAAAAATGCACGAACCATGCAACTCATCTAGCATATCATCTAACCTAGGAATGGGGTGTCGATACTTTACCGTTATGTTGTTAATGGCTCGGCAATCGACGCACATTCTAAAGGTTCCATCCTTCTTGGGCACTAGTAGCACGGGAACGGCACAAGGACTCATGCTCTCACGAACATATCTTTTACTCATCAACTCCTCAACTTGTTTTTGGAGTTCCTTGGTCTCCTCCGGATTGCTTCGGTATGCCGGTCTATTTGGAATGACGGCTCCGGGGATGAAATCAATTTGATGCTCAATGCCTCTAATGGGTGGAAGCCCACTAGGCATCTCCTCCGGAAAGACATCCTCGAACTCCTGCAACAAAGAAGTAGCTAAAGTGGGGAGGGAAGTGTGAGGGTCGTCAAGTGTAAGGAGGGACTCCTTATACACCATCAAAAGAATAGAATGATTTTCTTTTAAAGCTCTCTCCACATCACCTTTACTCCCATAAAAATTCATTCTTTTCTCAATCTCTTTTGCTCTCTTTCTTTTTTCTTGCATCCCCTCATTTTTTTTCTCACTATTTTCTCCCCTCATTTTTTTTTTCACTTTCCTTTTGTCCCTCACTCAACTCCATCTTTTTTTTTCTTTCTTTTTCCTCCTCCTCCTCCTTCTTGAGTTTCAATTGGTCCTTGTAAACTTCTTCCGGACTCAAAGGTAGGAGTGTCACGAGTTTTCCATTCATTTGGAAACTATACCGATTTTTCCTACCATCATGCATTACCCTCCTATCATATTGCCATGGTCTCCCCAACAATATATGTGTAGCTTGCATGGGCACCACATCACATAGTACTTGATCCTCATAGGTCCCTATGTTGAAAATAAGTAATACTTGCTTGCTTACTTTCAACTCACCATAATCACTCAACCATTGCAACTTATAAGGATTAGGATGTGGCATTAAAGGTAATCCCAACCTCTCGACCATACTAGTGCTAACTACATTGGTGCAACTTCCCCCATCAATGATGAGACTACATGCTTTGTCCTTCACAAGACACCTAGTATGGAAGATATTCTCCCTTTGCTTAGCCGCATCATCAACCTTAGCTTGGGTGTTGAGAGACCTAATGGTGACTAAAGACTTGGGTGGACTAACAATTCCCTCCACCTCTTCTTCCTCGTCGTCACTATCTCCTCTACATGGCACCCCCTCTTCGTCCTCTTCATCTTCCGAGTACCACTCCCCATTTTTGATAATCATCACCCTATTGTTAGGGCACTCTCTAGCATAATGCCCCCGCCCTCTACACTTGAAGCATTCTATATCCCGACTCCTAGAAGTGGTAGGAACAACCTTTGGTTTATCCCTGACGAAGCCAACTTCCTTTCCCTTGGAGGTTTCAATATTGTCCTTAAGTGGTGCCTTATCAACCCTTTCACTCCCCCACTTAGACTTCCAATTGGAACTAGGACCCCCCAAGAATTTTTCTTGTCCCTTTCTTTTAAATTGCTCCTTCTTCTTCAATTGAGCCTCCACTTTAATAGCCATGTGTACCAACTCCTCCATCTCAACATAATGGTGTAATTCAACCACATTGGCTACCTCCCTATTCAACCCACTCATAAATCGAGTCATAGTGGCTTCTCTATCCTCCTCTATGTCGGCCCTCATCAAAGCTTTCTCCAACTCCTTATAATAATCTTCAACACCCTTTGTTCCTTGAGTAAGAGTTTGTAGTCTTTGATAGAGCCCCCTATAGTAGTGACTTGATACAAATCTTTTTCTCATAAGGCTCTTCAACTCATCCCAAGTATCCACACTATCCTCGAAATTCCTTCTCCTAGTGAGTAATAAATTATCCCACCAAGCTAAGTCATAGTCGGTAAACTCCACTACCGCTAACTTAACCCTTTTATTCTCGGAGTACCTATAACATTCAAAAATCAATTCCATCTTCCTCTCCCATTCTAAATAGGCATCCGGATCACTCTTCCCATGGAAAGAAGGAATTTTCATCTTAATACTTCCAAGGTTACCATCCCTACCCCTAGGGTTCCTCCCATGACCTCGACCTACTCCCCTCACATTCCTACCTCCTCTATTCCTACCCATGTTCCAATTTTGGTCACTACCCCCTTCACTCTCCAATTCATCATCAACATCATCATCCTCATACTCATCTCTAGGCCTTCTCCTATCACCCCTCCTAACATTATCATCCCTTGGAGGTGGAACTTCCCTCCTAGTCTCCAACCTTGCTAATCTATCCTCCAACCTTCCCCCCATATCCGTCATAGTAACCGTGAGAGCTTGTATCATATCCCTCAACTCTTGAGTTTGTACATTAGAATCTTGTCCACTGGAAGTATGTGCATTAGCCATGGAGTGTAAGTGTGCAAGTGTCCTCACAAAATATTTTTCACTCGTGTTTCACTCAATTAGGCTTTTCCCTCTAATGAGCTCACCACTCTTGCCTTTTACCACTCCTCACTTTCTTACCCAAACTTTCCAAGTAACGTAATTCAACTAAATTGAGAATTCAACTCTTGTGTAGCACAATTTCCACAAATAACAAAGGAAGTAAAGGGAATGATTGACACAATAGCAAGTAGAATTTAGTTGCTTGCCATTATACAAGGAAGTAAGGATTTGAAATTGATCAATAAGATTTTCAAGGGTATAGACACAATAACTCGATGTAAGACACAAGGAATTCAAATAGGAATGTGTTTGGTAATTGAAATGTAGGATTCAATATGGAAACACTCTTTGAAACATTTTGTCAAACACTTAGGATGCAACTTGAATAGTTTGGAATTTTCAAGTATTTGTTCAAATGTATTCCCAAGAAACTTTCAAATTGATGATAACAATAATGCCCAATATGTAGGAATCATGAAATATTCATGGGCAACTAATTTCCCCCAATTTTTTTTGTAATTTTCGTTTTTTTTTTTACACAAGAACAACAACAATAAATGTAAAGATAGGATTACCAATTTTAGAGCCAAGCTCTGATACCAAATGATGCGAACCCCTTTGATGATTAAACAAAAAATTCTCACAACAATAATGTATCAACCCAAGAAAGCTAAAATAGGTAATAAATGAGAAATCTTGACCCAAGTTTAACCTAACCAAAATTCTAAAGAAAGTTAACCCTAGCCCAATGGGGAGATTAAGACAAATACCAAGACTTGTGGAATAAATATTAACAAATACACAAGAACAAGCCCTCAATATATAAGTTGAAATAAATTCCAAGAAAATGTTACAAGATAAAGAAAGGATTTTTACCTCTCAAACTCTCAAGGAGTGCTCTTTAATCTTCAAAAACTAACTAGGGTTTGAGGCTTTACAAGAAGATATACAAATTGAAAGAAAAGAAAATTTGCAAAATTGCACAAAAAATCCCGCTATTCTATTTTGGGGACTTTCGGTCGACCGAGAAACTATTTCGGTCGAACAACTGGTCGATCGAAAAGATTTCGGTCGAACACCTGGTCGACCGAATTGGCAGTTTCGGTTGTACAAAGGTCGGCCGATCCTGCCTGAAGCTATGCCTCAAAAGCCTGCAGAGTTTCGGTCGACCGGAGGACATTTCGGTCGACCGAAATGTCCTGAACTTCAAAACTTAGGCAATTGACCTTGATCTTGCTCTCTTCCATGTGGACTTGATTTCGGAGCTTGAAAATGAGTCCCGCCATCGACTCTTGGACCTCTTTAGCCTTGGATCTTGTCATGGGCCCCACCGGTATTCTGATAAAGGGTTGACCTGTTTGACTTTGACTCGAATGACTCCCTGGATTCTCATCAAAACGCGTTTTTGAAAATTTTTATCTAAAAAGTGCGCGCACAATGCCTGCTGAAGCGAACTTAAGCGCGCCCGATGCGCGCATCTGCCATTTTTTTTTCTTTTTTTTACTTGTTCAAGTATGGGTAAAATTTAAATCAAATATTTAGGAATTGAAAAACGCTTTTTAACGCTTACTCCCGCTTAAGCTTCAAAAGCTTGACTCTTGGGCTCTACGCTTCGTCACGCTTCACGCTTTTTAGAACACTGCTTTGGATGTTCATTGTAATGCTCTTGAGAGCTAGGTCTTGAAGACCCCCTTCTTGAGGTAAGGTTAAACCTCTTTGATCTTATATTTTTTTGGAAGTTAATCAAGTTTGCTTGAGTATTATTATTCTTGTGGTGTTGTTTATTTTCCGCCACCTTGGAATTTGTTTGGTTGATACCCATTGGGCTAGAGTTTGTTAATTCTTGAATTTTGGGTTAGATTTAAACTTGAGTTAAGATGTTTATACCTTTATTTACCACTTTAGCTTTCTTGGGTTGGTATTAAAATTGTTGTGGGAATTTTCGGTCAATACACCGAAGGGGTTCGCATCATTTGGTATCAAAGATTGCCTCTAATTTGGTAAACCTATCTTTACTTTATTGTTGTTGTTCTTGTCATTGTGAAAAAAAAATCCGAAAATTGGGAAAAATTGGAGAAAATTTGTATGCCCATGAGTATTTATTGATCATTACATATTGGGTATATTGATTATTAAATTTGTTGGGGGTTTCTAATAGCTAAACACTTACTTTCCTACATTATCCAAAGTGTTTGATAAATTGTCCCAAAAAAATACTCCCTTAATGCTTTGTTGTTCAATGCCCATATATTGCTAATTATTTGGGGCTATCCAATTCTCATTGTTGAGATTGTGTTATCAACTTCTTATCCCACATATCATTTGTTCCTTACATTGTGTATTGTTGATAATTTCTTCATTGTCCAAATTTGAGTTGTTGAGAGTTTTTATATATCCACACTATATCCATTCAATGTCATTCAAAGATTGAGTACAAAGTGTTTGATAAATTGCCTCATTAAAAATTTACACTCTTGTGCTTATTTGCTCTATAAATATGCCTTGTCTAATACTTGTGGTTATTCAATCCCATTGTTGAAATTGTCATCCTATCATCTTATCTCACATAAATATTGTTCCTTTTGAGTATAACAAGCACATAAATTCTACTTGCTATTTGTGTCTACTTGTTCTAAATTCATTCTTCCTTGTTGGTGATTTTTTTAACTCCACAAGAATTATAATTTGTGGTTTAGTTGATTACCTTCCTTGGAGAACTTGAGAAAGGAGATTTTGAGTGGAAAAAGACAAGAGTGGTGAGCTCAATAGAGGGTAAAAGCCAAATTTGAGTGAAACACGAGAGAAATATTTTCTTGTGAGAACACTTTCACACTTGCACACCATGTCCATTTTCAATTCTCAAACTCAAGATTTGAAGTACTTGTTGGAAAATCTTTCAACCACCATGGTTAGACAAATGGAGAAAAGTGGGGGTGAGTTGGAAAATTTAGGAACAAGTGGGGAGAGTACATCAAATAGAGGAGGTGAATAAATGATGTGTAATAGAAGAAGGGTGATGGATAAATCTGGGAACATTGTGTATAGGGATGGAAGTAGAAAACAAAATGAGAGTTTGAATGAGAAAATTAGAAGGGATGGCTGGGATAATGAAAATGAGAGAGAACAAAATGGGAGCATGCATAGGAAAATAGGAGAATGGGTAAATAGGAGTGGAGTGGAATTGATGATAATATTGATATAACAAAAATGAAGAGTTCATCATTCCATAGGAGGGATGATAATGAAGGGAAAGTTGAAGAAGAATGGAGAATGTGTAGAGGAAGAAGAGAGTGGGTAGATAGGAATGGAGATGGGTTGGATGATAGGGGGAATGGAGTTGATGAAAATATTGATAGTGTGCAAATGAAGACTTCATCATTCCATAGGAGGGACGGTAGTGGAAGTAGAGAAGTAGTGAAGGAGATGAATGCTAGGTTACCAAAAATTTTGGCCCATGATAATGAGAGGGAGAAGCATGGAGGAAATACTTTATACACTAGATGCCTTGTGAGGGATAGGGCATGTAGTCTCATTATAGATGGGGAGCGTGAAACGAATTTGGTAAGTGCTAGTAGGGTGGCGAAATTGGGGTTACCGGTTATGAAGCATCCTAATCCTTATATATTGCAAATGTTGAATGACTATGGAGAGGTGAGGTAAGTGAACAAGTTCTTCTTACTTTTCACATTGGTACTTATAGTGACCAAATATTATGTGATGTGGTTCCCTTACACACTACTCACATAATTTTGGGAAGACCTTGGCGATGTGAGCGAAATGTGAATCATGATAGGAGGAACCGGTGTAGTTTCCAAATGGATGGAAAAAAGGTTGTGATCATATCTTTGAGTTTGGAGGAAGTTCATAAAGATCAAATGAAACTCAAGAAGGAATTTGAGGAAGAAATAAAAGAAAGGGAAAATAGGAAATCAAAAGAAAAATCACTTGAGGAAATTGATGTCAACACAAGAGTGAGGTCAAGTGAAAAAGAGAGAGTTGGGGCCACGACCCTAGAAAAAGGTGAGGAATTGAAAGTTGGAGCCACGACTCCAGAAAAAGGAGAGGCGAGAGAGGAACTGAGAGTTGAGGTTCCTACCTCAGAAAAAGGTGAGGGAGTGATGAGTGCCACCAAGAAAATTGAGAGAAAAGATCACCCTAAAATGTTCTTTACTCTTGAATATTCTAACACTTTCCTCCCTAGCTTGGTTACTTCTTTGTTGCAGGGAATCGTTAAGCATACTTATCAAAGCAACAAGGAGCTCCAAAGGCATGCCGTGTGGAAGAAATTCATGGAAATATTTTTCTACAACAACAAGTACAACCGAGGTAAACAAAATGAAATAACTAACGTCGCATCAAGGAGGTATGCTCATAGCAATTCTTTAAATGTAAGGTTATTATGTTTTGAATACATTAGAGGGTTGTATGATCTTGATATATATTTGATAAGTGTGTTGTTGACTTGTGAAAATGTAAAATGTGGTAGGGATCATTGTCATGATGAGTGCTTAATTTGTAAATGCAACTTTTTGCATGTGCCCAATTGCATAAGTACCAAATCCTTGTGTGAAAATGTTGCCTATAGTACATTTCATGAGCATGTTGAATCCTTATTTTGTGAAAATATGTTTGACGTGCATATTTGCTCTCTAAAGAAATTCCTAGCTAGGGGAGTGCATGGGAGAAATTTATTGATATGTCTTGGTGATAATAGGACTTCACTTTTAACATTTTTTGATGCCCCCTCATTTTATTTTGAACATGTTAAGGGCATGCATGTTAATAATCCAAATTTGTTAAACATTTATGAATCATGTTGTGAGCGATATCTTGATGAATTCTATGGGCATGATAATTATTTGTTTTGGAAAATTGGATTGTTTCTTTTTAAATGTGCCATGTGCAAATTGCTAATGAGAGAGGCACATGATAGTTGTTTGATGGGGCGATTTAAAATCAATGGGGTCTTAGGGGTATTATGTGATCAATTTTATTGGCCTAATTTGAAGATTGGTGGTGAACATGTTTGCACTTGTTGTAAATACCTAACTTGCATAATGGCTAAACTTAAGTTTAAGTTTTTGCTCCAAAAATTTCATACATATTTGTCCATCATGAGTAAACATTGAGTTACTTATTATATGAATTTTATAGTAGGTTTACGTGGAATAAAGAAAGAAAATGATACTATTATTGTGATTGTTGGTAGGAGTATTAAAATGTCACATTTGATTGCATACCATAAAACCAACAAGGTCATTAACATAGCTAATCTTTTCTTACGGGAAGTGCATTTGCACGAAGTTGGTACTAATTTTGTGGTTGTTAAATTTGCTTGCAATTTAATTGCTCATCATATTAGCAAGTTTTTTCCACTTAAAATTGCTTGTGACTTTAACCTATTAACTCTGTTGAACTTTATGCATATGATTATTGAAGAAAGAGTTGGTTTAAGTAGCCACGAGAATGCACCTTTGGTTAATCCCCTTTGCAGGAGGCTCGAGCTTCCATTTGAGGGAATTGGTATACAATGTATTTCCAATGCCAACCATGGTAGGAAGCATATTCCATCTGACCCGGGCGGTTGGATGTATTCCCATTCGTGGAAGGAGCGACCTCCCGATCAAATAAAATTCAAATTGCTACTTTGCAGTGTTGGCACATATCAAGCTTTTGGCAACGCCTACAAATTGATTTTGCACGGTGAGTATGAAATTTCAGTTACATTTATTGTGTCTGAATTTTCTATTTTTATTGTAGGTGTCGATTCGTGGTCGAATCTCTTTCGAGATGGATGAGATGATGAGAATCGCGAAGGTCCAACTTCATCGCATGAACCTGTGATCCACAATGTTGCAAGATCAAAGTTCAAGGAGTCTCACGACAGTGCACTCAAGCAAGATTCGAGGTCGAATCCTTTTCAAGAGGGAGGGGATGATGAGAATCGAGAATGTCAAACCTCGATGCCCAAGTCTGTGGGACCCATGACGAGATCCGA
Source organism: Ligustrum vulgare (assembly GCA_963555705.1). Classification (NCBI taxonomy): domain Eukaryota; kingdom Viridiplantae; phylum Streptophyta; class Magnoliopsida; order Lamiales; family Oleaceae; genus Ligustrum; species Ligustrum vulgare. The sequence continues at coordinate 51,700,061 of OY743171.1, read as the reverse complement.
TGCCAAGGAGGTTCAAGATTCGAGGCTAAACAAGTAATTAAAGTCAAGAAAAGCAAGTCGAGAATCAAGTTGGAGCAAAAAAGAGGAAGAAATTGGACTCAGCCAATTTCGGTCGAACGAAAGTCATTCCGGTCGACTGAAAGTCTGCAGAGATTTTTTTTGAAGGCAGCCTTAGTCGCGTTCGGCTGAGGCTTGGTCGACCGAAAGTCCCATTTCGGTCGACCATGTGATTGACCGAAAATGGTTCGGTCGACCGTGTCGGTCGACCGAAACACCCCGTTTCACAAAAAATGAGGTTTTTGTTGCAATTTCCACAAAAGGGGGTTTTGTTGCAATTTTCGAAATTTGCACATTTTGCCAAATTTTGTACATTATATACTCTTTTTCTTTCATTTGTAAAGATAACTTTGGATGTTCATTGTAATGCTCTTGAGAGCTAGGTCTTGAAGACCCCCTTCTTGAGGTAAGGTTAAACCTTTTTGATTTTGTATTTTCTTGGAAGTTAATCAACTTTGCTTGAGTATTATTATTCTTGTATTGTTGTTTATTTTTCGCCACCTTGGAATTTGTTTGGTTGATACCTATTGGGCTATGGTTTGTTAATCCTTGAATTTTGGGTTAGAATTAAACTTGTGTTAAGGTGTTTATCCCTTTATTTACCACTTTAGCTTTCTTGGGTTGATATTAAAATTGTTGTGGGAATTTTCGGTCAATACACCGAAGGGGTTCGCATCATGATGAACCACCCATCTCTAAATAGGTTGTTCGTAAGTTAGAGAAATACCTATAATCCTAATAGATTGGATCTTCAGTTTATATATTTTTTTCAATAAGAAAATAAATGGAAAAGATAAAAAAACTAAGATTTCCCATAGATTATACGTTGCAAGTATTGCCTCTTATACAATTATATAGTAGTGGCTATGTCAGTTTTAGCTACATTTCAAATGAGATTGAGAAGAACTTGACTTATCCAGTAAAAATGTGTGACTCTCCACAGGGATAAAATTTATAATAGGTTGGGGTGGCTATGTTACTAACAAATTAGAAGAATCCGACTTTCTAAATTTTTCCTATAATAACAATGTTTGTGAGTAGAAGAAATTGCCTGAATGTAGGAAGGATGATAATGATTTCATTAGGACGACAAATTATATGGGTGATGGTTACATAGATGACTACAACACGAGCCTCTTTGACTATCGTGAAAAGTGCAAGCAGAACCGCTATTTCATTGCTTTTGACTCAATCTATAAAGATGGAACTGGTTGTGAACTTTGGAGTAATGAAACTAGGTTGTACCTGTTAGTGTGAAATCGCAAGTACAGGATATCGTTAACAAGTAATAAAAGTAAACTTTTGAGTCCAAATTGTCGATCCCACGAGGACTATTTATTTGCTATCGATTTAATTTGATTCAAAAAAACTCATAAATTAAAACAAAAACTAACTAAGAAAATAAAATTGCAAGAAAATCCAAAAACGACAATAAAATTGAGAATAAATGAAATAAACAATTCAACAAAATAAAAATAAAAATCTAAAACTAAAAGCGACTAATGAAAGCAAAATAAAGTGGTTGATTTTCTAACAATTAAATGAATATCGGGACTAACGATTTCGAAGTAATGTTCTAGCTTAATTTCTAATCTCAAGATATTTTCTAGAATTATATTTGGTCGAATTTACAATTGTATCTAATTTACCTCTCTCGAGTTCAAATTAGGCCGGTTGACCACAAAATCTGGTAGGACCTTGGGCCAACATGTCTCAGCTCCTCCCTCTTGAATGCGTGGACCTCCTGCGCACTAGGACAAACAATCAGCTTACAAAGGGGGCCAATGTGGCCCCGTTTGCACTCCGATACCTAAGTCAGTGCTCATTTCAAGCAAATATAAATTGGGTACGGGAGATATAAGTGAGTAAAAGAGAGAAAGGGGAGTGAGAATAAAATATTGCGTTCGAGTATTGGATTACCAACCTTTTCTTTGGAGGCAAGTATGCTCTATTTATAGGAGAAGTTATCGTTTTAGGTAGTGACAGACGGTAGGCTTTATACGCGTCTTCACCCTAGCCGTTGGAGAGGTAAACCAATTTCTTGGAAGTAATCATTGCTACTTTAGATAGGGAATGGGCGTCTGTCATATCTTTTATAAAGGCAACATCTTGTCAAGCCACAGTCAACTGGGGAAAGTTACATACTTCTGACACTATCCGTTGTCCCATCACATATTCGAGGTGTTACCACAGGACACCTCGGCTTGCTGTAAACCAATTCGGATAGAGAGGGTTCATGTGATGTTCCACCTCGGTAGTCGAACCAAAGTAAAACCCTAAGGTTTGGTCGTAGGCTAAGGCCCATTGGGCCTTTATTGGTGATTCATTGGGTTCATTTTGGTCACGGCCTCAACACTAGTCCCTCAAATCCGATGTGGTCATTTATGGGTGGATCGAATTTGCCATAGGTCCGAGGCCATGGTTTTGTTCTGGGAACTTTTCGTAAGTGAATAGCTACAGGATCATAGTATGTCCTAATTTTGTTATTTCCGTTGTTTTATAATTAACCCCCAACCATTTGACTGGGGATCATTACATAGCGCTACGAGCTTACGAAGTGGGATGCAATTCTTAGCGAGGCGCGGACTCAAGGTAACACCGACCTACTATTCTTATTTTCCCTTTCAGACGAATGTTGGGATACATCAGCATACCTTTTAGGCGGTGCATTTATGGAAAGGAGATTGCTGGCATCTGTTTCCAAGAAATATGACAGAGAGGGGGCGCCTTATTAAGCGTGGAATACACCTTGGTAGTCGAATGGTTTCTCCCCTTCTCTCTACAGTTGGCGCTTTAACTATCCCTTCCCCCAAGATATGTGGGTTATTTAAATCAATCAAGACCAAGGGTTTGAGACTATTGGATTCCTTATAAAGCCTCCTTCATCCCAGCCTTCCTCCTTTACCATTTTCTTAAAATTTTCATAAAAACTCCTCTGTGAAGAATCCTATCATTCTCCCTTTTCTTGCAAGTCTTTCAACACTTCTCAAGGATTTTTAACCCAGCGAATCATCTCAACTGTCCAACACATTCCATTGGTGCATTTTCCTTTCATATATACAACTTCAAACGCTCATTTTCTGCAGGTAAATTTTCTTTTCCTCTGCATGTGCGAAACTCTTTTATCTCTAATCTTCGAATGCTGGCTTGAAAACTTCGTTTTGTATTTTTGTCTTCCTCTTGGTAAGTTTGGACTATTTTTAAGAAAAGAAAAATGGAAAGAGTTGGGGGAACGGGTTCACAGAAACTGTTGGCAATGGCGATTCCTGTCAGAGGTTTCTGCCCATTGTCTTTATCGATTTTTAGTTCTCGCTTCGTTAGGGAACAGATTAACAGGAGGAATAGAAAATATGGCAGTATAATTAATTCGGATGATTCTGACAGTGAAGAAAAGAACCAGACCTACATTGCTCATCTATCATCCGATGAGGAGGCCTCTTTGCGGGAATTCCGAAGCAAGCGAGATAGAGATTTGAGAAGAGAAGAGGCAGTGGGCTCTTCTTCTAGCCATCAAAACCTTGGTTTGAGTATTAGGACTCCGTTTAAGGCGCATAGGGAAGAATTATGATTTTTTGAGGAAGAAATAACCCAGTTCGAGGGTTGGGTGGACCTTGTGAACAAAGTATCAGGATACCATGTGGATCCTGATCCGAACCCGGAGTTCTGGGAAAGTAGTGAAATTGCTTCAGAAATTCGAGGCGTTGATCTGGGCTAAGTTCAGGATACCAGAAGGGGTCTGATTGGTGCACCCCACACCTTCCTGTCGACCCTGCAGCCCTCCCCCAGGCCAAGTGACGGTTTGCTATGATACATTATCCTGTGGGATGAGGCTGCCCCTACACCCTTTTTTTAGGGCATTGCTTAGGAGTTACAACCTGTGTCTTTACCAGTTAGCTCCGAACTTCTGGACTCAGGCCGTTGGCACTTGGCTGGTGAGGTCAATCCTGACTACCCCATCTTGTTGCATATCATCCATACTTTATACACCCTGAAGAAATCAGTAAGAAGGGATAAGGATGTGAGGTTGGACGTTAAGGACTGGTACTACCTGTCTTCCCGAGGCTCTTACCCCCTATTATCACTGGGCATCCTACTTCTATAAAGAATTGGAGAAACCAATGGTTCTGGGTTGCGGGAGAGTGGCAAAGCTCACCTGTGGACCCCACTCCAAAAATCACCATTCCCCGAACTCTTTCCTCCCTGTGTGAGTTTTGTTTTTTCTTTACGTCTTCAAGTGTTGTGTGCTATTTACTTCCCATTTTTGATCATCACCTTTAATTTATTTTCTTTGTTGGCTTATGACAGGATCCACTTTCGCCTGTCTCCTCTCCGACTCAGATTTATCAGGGGTGAGGCATCTATTTGCCTTCCGAGGTACTTTTTAGAAGGTCATTCAACAAAACACACTTTTTGTCAAGCACGACCTTATGAGAGCCATGAGTAAGTAGAGTTTTCTTATTGTCTTTGTAACTTCTGCTTCGGCATTCAGAGTCTCATATTTTTTTTAGGCTCCAAGGACTTCCCAAAGATCTCTCTAAAAGGCCTAATGTCCAAGAAGATCCCTTCTGTCCTTTGCCACGGCAGTGAAGTGGAGAGGAAACAGAAAACAGTACTTACTAACCTGCAAGTGGGGGCCGCAAAAGAGGTGTCTGAAGCGTCCACCGTCCAACTTGAAGGCCCTCTACCTGCGTTACTGCCACCCCCCAGTTTACTACCCGTGGGCCCCCAGCAGCCAAACTTGGAAAAGGAGGTCGAGCCTAAAAGGGCCACCGTAACGGGGAAGGGGAAGAGGTCGGATCGTGTGGCTCTATGAGGGATAAAGACTCTAAAAAGGTCTTGGTACCATCTTGCCTATTCGAAGATATTTCTGAGCCCATATCTGAGGACGAGCTTGCTCCTTTGAAGATGTTTAGGAGGGGCAAGGATACCAGCTTCGTACCTCCGGCACCGGAGACTCAAAGCTCGGAGGATGAGCCTTCAGTGTCAATTCCAGGGCTAAATTATGAAGTGACTCCTGTGGCGGCTGAAGAGCTCAAGCAGATTAAAGCTAGTGTCCTTCCCAGGGATGTTACTTATGATCCCACCCTGTTCGACTCCCCCAACACGCCACCGGCTAGGGCCGCCTTAGTCATGGAGCAATTTTGGACTGAGGGCTGGTCCGCTTTTTCTTCCAGCGCCACCCATCCCGGAAATTACTTGCTGCCAAGGCCATGAATGCCAGAGCGTTGGCCCTCATAGATGAGGTAGAATTCTCTATGGTGGAAGCGCATCGAGACAAGAAAGAGACAGAAACAGCCCTTCGCCACGCTGATAACATGCTAAAATAAATCAACGACCTTAAGGAGCATCTGTCCATTGCCCGCAAGGCCTCTTCGGACAATAGGATTTTGGCCAAGCGCCTCCAAGAGGACAATGAGAAGCTCAAGCATGATCTTCATGCTTTCGAAGCTGATGTGGCAGCCCTATACAGAAAGCTTGATGACTCCAATCGGGCACAATCCATATCTGTCGAGGCTCTGTCAACAGCCAATGCGTCCAAAGTTAAGCTAGAGGCTGAGGTGACGCTAGTCACTAAGAAACTGGAGAGGGAGGTGGAGGCCCGACGAAAGGCAGAGGAGGATTATACCACTCTGGAACTGCACATCGAGTCCAGGATCACGGAGGCTTTGGAGCGGAGTATTGCGGCATGGGTGGAAGAAGCCTTGGGTGCCAAGGTGTTAGAGGCGATCTAGAATTTCAAAGATACTTTTGAAGAGACGCCTGAATATGAGGCTATGCAAAGGGTCTTCAGAAATATAGGGGTCAGGATGCCTTTGGGAGACATAAAGGAAGCTTTCCCTACCTTGGACCTTTTCCAAATCGAGGTCCTGTACCTTGAGCCACAGGATACGGATAAAGGTGATTCCTTTGACGATCCTGCTGACCCTTGTCACGACGTGCCTGGTGAAAACTCTGCAGAAGATGCCCCTCCTCAATGATCATTTACTATATTTATTTTATTTTATTATTTTTTATTAGACACATTTCTCAAAATTTGAAGTGTAATCGAAATGTAACGACTGATATTGAAACAATGTAACTATTTAGTTAGTTCAATATTTTGATCATTTTGTGAAGTTCCACATTTATATGACAGAAATTTTTGGATTTGTATGACATCGTCTGTAAGTTTGCAAAAATGTGAATACATCGTCCGAAAAAATGTGAGCTCTCTAAATGCTTTGTATACATGATAGTCCCTCAGACCTAAGTAGCTTAAGATATTCATGTTTACTTGCTAGGTCTGACTTGATAAACACTTGATCATATTCGTGTTATACCTTTTAGTACTTGCGATTTCGTCTTCTTACGATTATTAGTTGAGTGAGCTGCTGCGGATGGTTTATCACCTTTAGCTAAGACGCAGTGAGCACAGGGCAGACTTATAAGGGTCCCTTTTTTATGAAGTTCAAGCATTGTACTGTTATCATTTTACTGTTGCTTGTTTATCATAGGTAAACTTATACTTTCACATGAACTAAAATAATTTAGCATTTTTTAATGTCTGCCATATTCAACTAAGAGCATTTGATGCAATTGGTCAACACTTCCTGCACATTGACATGTATAAACTCGGAATAATCATACTAAAATTTACGAGATTTTACCCGTGAACCGTGTTTCATCATACTCGGCCTTAACCATGTTTTTGACGAAAATTTTCCCCAGCATAACTAGCCGCAAATTATCATTAAACTTTGTGGGGATATTACAATCATTCAATAACCACTGAGTTTTTCCGAGGTATTACATGCCTAAAAGGAACTTAATTTTATTGAAAATAGCGATCAAGATGATCTTTGTTCCAAGTGTTACGCAGGGGGACCCCAGATAGGTCTTCGATCATATATGTACCGGGTACTACCTCGGTAGTGACTTTATAAGGCCCCTCCCAATTAGGACCTAGAGTCCCTACTCCTGGTTCTTGAATAGAAGGAAGGATCTTTTTAAGGACCAAATCTCCAATGCTAAAGAACCGATTCTTTACCCTTTTGTTGTAGTAGCGTGCCATTTTTTCCTGGTACCTGGCCAACACCACCTGGGAGTTATTCCTTTTTTCCAGGAGGAAATCCAAGTTTGCCCTTTGTGCTTCCTCATTTACTGCCTTGTCATAATGGATTTGGCGAAGGGAAGGCTTCCCAATTTCAACCGGATATATCGCCTCGGATCCATACGCCATGGAGAACGGTGTTTCCCCTGTTGCAGTGTGTGTAGTAGTCCGAAGTGCCTACAACACTTGCGTGAATTCATCTACCCACGCACCCTTCTTTGATTCCAGTTTCCTTTTTAGGGTGTTCTTTATGGTTTTGTTCATGGCTTCAACCTGCCCATTTGCTTGTGGGTGATGTGGAGATGAAAATAATTTACAGATTCCCAAATCATCGCATAGTTCGTCAATACTTCTATTTTTGAACTGTTTTGCATTGTCTCTAACCAACGAGTGCGGTATTCAAAACCTGCATATAATATTCTTCCAGATGAACTTGGAAGTGTTGGCTTCAGTGATCCTCATCAGGGGCTCTGCCTCGACCTATTTGGTGAAGTAATTAATTGCCACTATTGCGAAACAATTGTTACCAGTGCCTCGGGGCATAGGACCAATAATATCGACCCCCACTTCGCAAAAGGCCAGGGGCTGGTTACCACCGTCAATTTGTGATGCGGCTGATGCGGTATGGTTGCATGCCTCTGACATTTATCGCACTTGCGGACAAAGTTATGGGAATCCTTTCTGATAGTTGGCCAAAAATATCTGTGCTTCAGAGCTTTCCGATCCAATGATAGCGCTCCAACGTGGTTGCCACAAATGCCCTCGTGAATCTCTTTCATTAAATACTATCCTTCCTCCGGCCCGACGCATCATAGCAAAGGGGAGGTGTAGCTCCTTTTATAGGGCAGATCATTCAAGAGGACAAAATTTGCGGCGTACCTTTGCAGTTTTCGAGCTACTTTTGGCTTTTCTGGTAGAGTTTGATACTTTAAGTAGGCCAGAATGGGACTCATTCAAGTACCTTCTTCTATTGCAAAAATCTCCGCTCCTAGTTCGATGGAAGAGATCGGCTGATGCTCAATTGGCACCATGTTGAGGAGCTCGGCATCCTTACTGTTTGCCAATTTAGACAAAGCATCTGCATTAGAGTTCTCAGTTCTGGGAATATGAAGAAATTCAATTTTTTTGAAGTGGGCAGCTAAATCTTTTACTTTTCTCAGGCATGCAATCATGGCTGGCTTTTTGGCAGAGAACTGTCCATTAAATTGGCTTACAACAAGCTGTGAGTCACTACTTGCCACAACTGACTTAATTTTTAGAGCTTTTGCAAGCCTTAATCTAGCTTATGGATGGCAATGAGTCAGGTTCAGGGCGGGTCAGGGCCGCCCCGCCCCGAACCCGAAAACGTGTAACCCCGCCCCGTATGGGGCGACTTCCCCCGACCCAGGTGGGTCGCGGGGCAGGTGTGGTTTTGGTTGTCCCGACCCGAACCCGCCCCGATTAAATAAATTAATAAAAATTAATAAGGAAAAAAAATAAAAAAATACCGAAAAAATAAAAAAAAAATTTTTAAAAATTAAACGGGGCGGGTAGGTTGACTCGCCCCGACCCCGAACCCGAACCCGCCCCGACCCTAAATTCGCGGGTCGCGGGGCGGGGCACGGGTAGGGGGGACCCGACCCGAACCCGCCCCGTTGCCATCACTACCGCCCCGCGACCCGCGAAGTCGCGAGTCGGGGCGGGGCGACCTCCCTCCCAGCTAATGACCCGAAATTTAATTTTTTTATATATATAAATAAATTAGTAATGAAATTTTACGTGAAAAATTTAGGTGTTGAACTAGTTAGAATTTTTAAGTTTGAACTTTAAAAATAATATGTATATATTTGAAGAAAAAAAATCAATAAACAATATAATAGTATAGTGGTTGTATATTCTCATATCCCTAAATTCCATCAAGGTTCAATTCTTCTGGACTTCATCAAATTTATTTTAGTTTCTCATTTCATTATTTAAAAAAAAAAAAAAAAAATTTACCGGGTCACGGGGCGGGTAATTTTCGGGGCGGGTCATTTTGGGTCCTCCGGGTTTCGGGTCTTTCGGATTTTTTTGCCATCCCTAATCTAGCTAGGAGCGCCTCGTATTCTGCAACATTATTCATGGCTTTAAAGCCAAAGCGAATCGCACTGTGTAACTTGTGTCCCTCCGGGCTCACCAGTAGTATTTCCTTCAGCGGATGACCTATCAACGAACAATTTCCACTCAAGGATATTATCCATGTTATCAACCATCTCAACCTCGGGTGGATGTGTGAACTCAACTATGAAATCTACTAACACTTGGCCCTTTATAGATGTCCGAGGCAGTTAATGCAGGTCGTACTGGCTAATTTCTATCGCCCATTTCATTAATCTTCCAGACACATCCGGTTTCTGTAATACCTATCTCATAGGAAAGTTTGTGTGTACATGGATGGAGTTCGACTGAAAGTAGGGGCGAAGTTTACGAGCCGCAATAATCAATGATAGAGCAAGTTTTTCCATATCTGGGTAACGTGTTTCTGCATCCAGGATGGCTTTGCTCACGTAATACACTGGAAGTTGATTCCCATTCTCCTCTCTAACCAACACTGAGCTAATGGCCTCCTTTGACACGGCTAAATACAAGGAAATTGGTTCGCCAACCTTTGGTTTGGACAATAGGGGGTCTGTCCTAGGAATGCTTTCAGGTCGAATAAAGCATGCTCACATTCTGGTGTCCATTAGAATCGTTTTCCGCCTTTTAAGACCTTAAAAAAGGGCAAGCATTTATCAGTGGACTTGGAAACGAATCGACTTAAGGCAGTAATTCTTCCAATTAAGCTTTACACTTCTTTTGGGCTCTGAGGAGAGCGCATGTTTAGTAAAGCTTAGATCTTATCCAGATTGGCTTCAATCCCTCTCCTGTTTACCATGAATCTAAGAAACTTTCCAGATGCTACCCAAAAGCGCATTTTGCAGGGTTAAGCTTCATCCGATATTTCCTCAATTTATCAAAGGCCTCTAATAAATGGCGGACATGTTCTGAGGCGACCATACTTTTGACCAACATATCATCGACATATACCTCCATTGTACTTCCCAATTGCTCTGAAAACATACGATTTACCAACCTTTGATAGGTGGCTCTTGCATTTTTTAAACCGAACGACATGGCTTTATAATAATAGAGCCCCCTGTCCGTGATAAACGAGGTGTGCTCTTCATCCGATTCATGCATGGGGATCTGATTGTACCTTGAGTATGCATCCATAAAGTTCAGCATCTCATGTCTCGCTGTAGAATCAACTAGTTGATCAATTCGAGACAGAGGAAAACTGTCTTTTGGACATGCTTGGTTTAGATTTGAAAAGTCAATACATACTCTCAACTTCCCATTCTGCTTGGGAACCAAAACAAGTTTTGACACACACTTCGAATATCGGGATTCTCTGATGAAGCCATTTTTTAATAGCTTCGCCACCTCCTCTTTCAAGGCCTTATATTTATCCGAACTCATTGGCCTCCTCTTCTGCCTGTGCCTAGAGCTTCTTGGGTCAAGTTGGAGCCTGTGACAAGCCACTTTAGGATAAATTCCAACCATGTCGTCGTGTTTCCATGCGAATACGTCAAGATTTTCGAGCAAGAATCTTTTCAATTGATCTTTGAATTCAACTGGAGAATCCATCCCAATCTGCAACTCCTCCATTGGATCATGTGGATCAACGCAGAAGCATTCCAGCCTTTCGGCCGGGTTAGAGCAACTTTCACCGGTCATTCTTGGGTCCAGATCCGCTAGATCCCCTTCCAGTGTCATTGCTACATCTTCATCCACCGAGGACCCTTCACCCAGTCTTTCAGGGTCTGGAGTAGCCTTGGCCATTTCCACATCACTAACCATATTTATGCTCCGATCTTTAAACTTTCTGATAGCATTTGTGTAACAGGATCGTGATTCAGTTTGGCTCCCCCTAACAGTGGCCATGCCATGTTCCGTTAGGAATTTCTTACAAATATACTTTGTATGAGTTACAGCCCCTAGGTCAATTAGGCTCGGCCTCCCAATTGAGCCGTGATATGAGGATATTTTGTCCACAATTAGGAACTCCATGGGCATTCTAGAGAGAGTTGGGGGCTGCCCTACTTTTGTCATAAGGGTTATGGATCCTCTGGGAGTTATGCTATCTCCGATGAACCCATATATTGGATCTGGGACTGGAATAAGTGGGGTACTAATCCCCATCTTGTCAAAAGTTACTCCATAGATCACATTCATCGAAGCACCGTCATCTACCAGCATCCGTGACAATCCATTCCGAGCCACCACCACCCGAATAACCAGCGCATCATTATGTGGAAAGTGTACCCCAATAGCATCATCTCAGGTAAACGTGATAGTTTCTGTCCCGGACATCACAGCAGGATGCGAATGGATGTGATAGTTCACTTTAGCGGGCTGTTTGGCCTCTCTGATGTACCTTTTTGGGAGTTATTGATACTGGCCTCTTTGATGTACCTTTTTGGGAGTTATTGATACTCCCACCTGGGTGGGGTCCTCCCAATATGGTGTCAATCTCGCGGATCGGCGGATCAGTTGCAGTCACAGGTGGTTCTCTTATATTTTTTTTATCACGTGCCAAGGGCTATTTCGTTCCCTACTCCTATCCTTTGACGACCATCTATCCTTTCCTTCGTAAAGTTCTTCCATGGAGCTTTCCTATCTGTTCGATTGAGCTTTTGATTATTTGGCCTTTGCAGCTTTCCTTTGTCAGGGGTGAAATCGCCTCCCTTCCTTCCATTTGCCTTTTTGTCTGCCAACATGTGAATTTCTCTACAATCCTCCGTTGCATGGCCATAATATCTGTGGTACACGCAGTAGGCCCCGATCATAAATTGTTTTCCACTTTGGCTACCCTCTATTCTTCCAAGGGCTAGGAGAGGATTTGGTGCAAGCGTAGTGGAGTGTAAGTTGGGAATAGCCTCAGTGATCTCAGCCGCATAACTGGATCCGGTTCCCAGAAACGGACATGGCGCACCCCCACGGTTACTGCCGAACCTATCCTTATTGCCTCCCTTCCTCTGGTTCGTTTCATTGGGGTACCCCGTATTGTATCTCCCTTTAGGATGATTGTCCCTGGCCCTATCCATTTCTTCCGAGATGATCTCCTCCTCCATCAAGTCTACCAAGGCGTTGTAATCCCTTGGCTTTCTGCTTCGGACATCCCTCTAAAACATACTTGTCATATCTAGGCCTCCTTTTAATGCATAAAACATCTCTACCTCGGTGATGTTTTCACATATGTGCATTTCTTCTGTAAACCGAGCTAGGTAGCTCTTCAGAGACTCCTCCCTTCCATGCCTTAAATCCTGAAGGCGTTGGAGTGGGAGCTGGTCGGGCCTGGAGGAAACAAAACCATTTTTGAAAGCTGCCTTCAAATCTCTCCAACTGTGGATGCTACAAGGTAGGAGTTTTTTATACCACCGTATTGCACTTCCCTCAAGTGTTAAAGCGAAGGCTTTGCACTTCAGCGCTAGGGTGGCTCCGGCTATTTCCATACTGACGCGATAATTTAACAGGTGATCATCAGGGTCACCTCTGCCAGAGTATTTTATTATTTCTGGTTACTGGGATGGGTAAATCAATTTTCCTATAATTGTGGACTATCAAATGAGGGGTAGTCCCGATATCAAACACGATAAGTGCTTAATACTAAGTTCGATGACTTCTCAACTTCTCGTTTGGACATTGTATACTCTCGTGCCGATATACCATTCATATCCATTTCTTATTTCACAAAAGATCTAATAAACGGCACCCAAGTTTTTTTAATAACCATTACTTTCTCACTTCCTGATTTACATAACCAAGAAATACTTGTCATATTCACTGACAACATTCTTAACCTTTCACTTTCCGACATTACACATTAACATGCAAGAATTTACAATAATTGGAACATCAAATAACGTTTCATAATTTAAACAAAATTTAACTTACCAGATGATCGAGGAAGAAGCACTTGAGGCGTGACTCAGTACCCGAACCATTTTCAAATAAGTTTTAAAAGTCTACAGAATCGCTTTTAAAACTCTTAGCTCTGATACCAAAAATGTAACACCCCAAGTTCAAAAATTTAAAAACCTAGGCGTGTTAACTTCCATTCACATTATATGCGAAAATAAATCGTTTAAACATTAAAATGCGGAAACAAATCATTTAAAAACTTCAACCTTTTCATTTTCTATTCTAAAATTTTATATAAATTTCGACAGAGTCTCCTCTATAACATGGACATAACCAACCTGTAGAGGGATATCATACCTACAATACATATGCAATTCTCAACCCATTCAAATCCAACATTCAACATCCAACCACAATTCCAAAATTCAACTTCAACATCAATTCCCCAAACTCCTCAACAAAATAACTTGAAGTATACATTTATAAACTCATGAAACATGATAAAAACTAATCACAGGGAAATACCATAACTTATTTAAACTAATTTCAACCAAACAATTAATTATACTAAATGAATTAAGAAAATAATTACTTAGAACTTAAATAAATTTTAATTTAACTTTATTTTCAAGAATTGAAAGCAGGTATAGCCTGAGTCTGCCACCAAATACTCTCCTCGTCTCATCTAACTTTCATCACCTGAAATATTGGGGAGGGAATGGGGTGAGCTAAAGCTCAGTAAGTAAACTTTATGCATGAATGCATGCTTATGACATGAATGCTTTAAAATTTTCATATATGTATCCCCATTTGCTTTACTTTCCAAAACTTTCAAACTTTTCAAACTTTCATTTCATTTCAAAACTTTCACTTCATTTCCATCGTGAGCTCACTTGATGTAACTTCTAGTCAATCAGATAACAGTGGGCAATTTCTTATTTGGAACCAGATTAACATTCACATTTCCACCGCAAAGCGGTTTAACATTCACTTTCCCACCGCAAAGCGGTTTAACAGTCCACCATAAACGGTTGAACATTCCGTCGCAAAGCGACTTAATTCGGTCCCCCGCGCCCCATTTCCCACTCGCAACTTTCATGAACTAGAAGTACACCCATTCATTCTTAAAAACTTGGGATACATAATTTTTTGACAAAATTACACTTTGACACATTCCTTTCATTAAAACATTTGAATTTCCCATTTCGATGCCAATGCATGCTTAATGATGAAATTACATGATAATGTGCATGCTTGAACATTTCCTTAAATACACATACTTGCATATCACACATCAAATACATCAACATTAAGTAATTAACACGAAATCACTTACGCACATTGATTTCACATTAACTTTCTACTTTCATGAAAATAGGGGAAGTTTACTTACTTGACGTCCTTAGTATTTACCGTTATCTGGATTTGCAAGTGGAGGAACATCGGCTGCCCGTGACGTCAATGTACCAAAATCCTAGTTGTACCCATTCATTTAATAAAACATACTTTTAGTTCAAAATCACATTTTAAACTCTAAGCAAGGTTAAAACTTCTATTTCATTCATAATTTAATCCCAAACGTGACCTTACGCTAGGTCCAACACACCACACCATATTCGAAATAAGATGTCAATTTCAATGTACTTTAGAAAGCTTTTTCTTACCTTTTAATTCATATTAAATTACAACATTACATAACTTGACCTAACTTTACAAGATTTCTTAATAAAATTCTAATTATCCATAATTAGAAAATTCTCAAACATTATTTCCAATTAAACCTAAGACTGAGGATTTACTATTACAGGTCAACGTTAAAATTAACATTGCTAAAATCTGAAATTTGTCAATAATTTGTAAATAAATTCTCAAATCCAAATTTCACATTATAACTCAAACATCACCAAAAAATTAACTAATTTCATAATCCCATCAAATCTGAATTCTGAAAATAAACTATACATATAAGTTATAATACTAAATTCCTACATTTCGAAGTCCAAAATTATTATGCACATTTACAGTTCACAAATTTCATAAATTGGAAAGACTAAAATTTATGTATATGTATAATATCAATCTATACATACATATATTTAAATTATTCCAACCTGAAATTCGAAATTACAACTCAACATTAAATTTAAGATTCAAGTAAGCTAACTAAACTGAAATCTGAATACACACACAAAAATTCCAATCTGAAAATAACCATTGTAAATCGGCATTTACCAAACAGTTAACTAATTCCCTGAATTAAAATTTTCGAAATCGGCAGATTTTCATATATATATATATATATATATATATATATATATATATATATAGCCCACAAACTGAAATTAACAATTAAATTCGAATTTAAACTAGTCCAAAATCTGAATTTTGAAAATCTTAACATATATACATACACTCAACTTATATATATACCTCAATACGCATATATGTGTGTGCACGTGAAAGAGTGTGTGTGTGTGTGTAGTGCGTGTGGGCGTTCGAGTCTGTGTGTGTGTAGAAAAGGGAAGGGGAAGAGGGGGCTTTTACCGCTGGTGCAGTGGCGTCCGGTGGCAGAAGACAATGAGGCGGGGCCGGGAGCTGCGAGCAGTGCGAGTGAGACGGAGACAGAGACAGACCGAGAGAGAGAGAGAGAGATGTTGCGGCCGAGAGAGAGAGAGAGAGAGAGAGAGAGAGAGAGAGAGAGAGAGAGAGAGAGAGAGAGAGAGAGAGAGAGAGAGAGAGAGAGAGAGAGAAGGAACGAGAGTGAGGGTTGGAAGGTTTAGGTTAGGATTTTAATTTTAATCTTTCAAAAATTGCACATAAGTCCCTCAATTCTCCTCTTTAGTGTAATTAAGTGGATAACTTCCAGATAAGGCCTAAAGTGTCAATAAGCTTTCCCCCAACTTTCCCTTTAACACAATAAAATAAAAAATAGCATGTTTAGGTAATAAAACAATTAATCACATAAAATTGTACGTAAACTATTAAAATGTACAATTTATAAACTTTTAATTGGTACATTGATCGAGACGGCATCCAAGTCCTTCCACTGCAAAATAATTCATATTATCGACATTAAAATATTATTAAATTTAAAATTTATAATAACATTAAAATAATTATTACGTGAAATTTAAGGATGCACGTAAAAATGAAAAGCGGTATTACACTGAGTTAGGGTCAGGCTGCTTCTGCTCTTCTCACCAGCCTATTTCTAGGCTCATGCGTGAGGCTCCATTTTTCTGCCCTTGCATCATATCTATCTTTAGGCATTTGGCTTCGCGAAAGGGCTTCTTCAGCTTGTCCCTCCCGCCTATTTCTAGGCACAGTCGCATTATGCCGACCTTGCTCAGTTCGGCCTCCTCGTTTGCCTCTAAATAGTCCCCCTATTCGGCTAAAAAAGCTTCCAGACTTTGAGGGCGAAGCCTCCCTATGGTTAATAGGTGATTGACCTTGTTTTCTTGGTGCTTCATGCACCGGGTCTTCTTTGTCGCAAGGAATAGATTCCACTTCGACGTATGCTTGCGGATCCTGGTAATAATACGAGGCAGTGGCCACATCATATGGTGAGTAATGTGGCTGCGAGTACTACGGGGGCATCATGGGTTCGTTTACAACGTATCCCCTAGTCATATAAGCATTCATCGCAGCGGTTTGTTCTATCTGCTGTTTTTGCATTTCCAACATCTGGGCTGCCATGCGCGTCATATCTCGCAGCATGCGACGATTCCGGTGCCGACGTGGAGGGTTAGGATGGGCCACCCCCTCATCTATGTCCTCAAGAGGTCTCTGGGGAGCCTCCTCCTCACTGTGTTGTTCCCCTCTGTTTCTTCGAGGGTTAAGATCGTTATCACTTTCATTCATGTCTATAGCAATTCGTGAACTCATATTTCAAAGTTTTGAGCCTTTTTCAAGGTTAACAAACTTATATTTCAAAGTTTTAAGCCTTTTTCAAGGTTTAGTAAACTTATATTTCAAAGTTTTAAGCCTTTTTCAAGGTTTAGTAAACTTATATTTCAAAGTTTTAAGCATTTTTCAAGCTTTCGCGCGGTTCTTCACTCTTTTCCAAGAGGTTATCCGCCCTTTTTCAAGGTTTTGCATAACTTTTTGCCACGTGATTTCGGGGTTAGAAGTGTGGTTTCCCACAGACGATGTCAAAATGTTGACCACAAAATCTGGTAGGACCTTGGGCCAACACTTCTCAGCTCCTCCCTCTTGAACGCGTGGACCTCCTGCGTACTAGGACAAACAATCAGCTTGCAAAGGAGGCCGAGATAGCTCCCATTTGCACTCCGATGCCTATGTCAGTGCTCATTTCAAGCAAATATAAATTGAGTGCGAGAGATATAAGTGTGTAAAAGAGAGAAATGGGAGTGAGAATAAAATATTGCGTTCGAGTATTGGATTACCAACATTTTCTTTGGAGGCAAGTGTGCTCTATTTATAGAAGAAGTTATCGTTTTAGGTAGTGACATGCGGTGTGTGCTCTATTTAAAGGAGAAGTTATCATTTTAGGTAGTGACATGCGGTGGGCTTTATAAACGTCTTCACCCTAGCCATTGGAGAGGTAAACCAATTTATTGGAAGTAATCATTAGTACTTTCGGTAGGGAATGTGCGTCTGTCATATCTTTCATAAAGGCAACGTCTTGTCAAGCCACAGTCAATTGGGGAAAGTTACATGCTTTTGACACTATTCGTTGTCCCGTCACATATTCGTGGTGTTACCACAGGACACCTCGACTTGCTGTAAACCAGTTTGGATAGAGAAGGTTCATGTGATATTCCACCTCGGCGGTCGAACCAAAGTAAAACCCTAAGGTCTGGTCGTAGGCTAAGGCCCATTGGGCTTTTATTGGTGATTCATTGAGCTCATTTTGGACACGGTCTCAACAATGCCTATTTAACTAAGTCAACCATGTATCTTTACAGTGGGTCAACCACTGTTTGGATCAATTATAATCAGATTTTTTGGGTTTTTCCGTGGATCTCGAAGTAGATGTAGGGTTAAAAATTGGAGAGAGAAAAGATATGTGGTTAAAAAGTTGTATTGAAAATTGGAGTGATTATAAACAAAAAAAAAACTTGGTTACCGAACATTGGCAAAATCTGGAAGAAGCACACTTCACATATGGTGACATAATTTGTAAGGAGAAATTCTTTCAGGTTTGAGCAAGTCATGTATATTTTGGGATTTTTAGTGGCTATGTTTACATTTCTCTTTAGTGAACTTCCATCCTGGCCATTTCTTTTAGTTGATGCAGTTGATATTTTGGTTTATCGAAACTAATTTGTGACAGAGTATTTATATTACTAACGGTTCCCTTTCCTTAACTGGCAGTATGACTCGAAATTACTTCGAAAACTTGGTTAGAGCACTACAGAATGGTCTTTTTGATGTTGATCCACAAGGATCATGTAGTAAGACTACAAGCTCAAAAAACATGGTGATGTGATCCAGACCAGGCATCGAGGGGTGAAGTCGAGCCATCGGCAATATGACAATGATCTACGTGCAAAACGGAGCAAGTTCCGTGTTGGAGTCGAGCCGAGAAGGCGAAAGGATCAAGCCGAGGCAAATAATCAAGAAATTGTGCAGAAAGTGATTCACGGCCGTAAAGATATTCCTCACGGCCGTAAAAATGGAATTGAAATTGATCACGGACGTAACATATTGATCACGGCCGTAGCATCTGATTTAGAATTTGAGGCAGAATATTAGTTACGGCCGTAAACTAGATATTCACGGCCGTAATTCTCGATTTTCCAGATTTTGCGGATTTTTAATTATTTTATTTCCTTTTATTATTTTAGGTTATTTTCCTAGTTTAGAATTTTAGTATAATTAGAATTCTATTTTGAGTAAATTAGATGCTAGGTTATTTTGTTTATTTATACGCTTTTTCAATTCATTGTAAACAGTTAAGATTGATTTTGAGATTAATATAGTTGAGAGAGTTTTCTCCAATTGAAAGGTTGAGGAGTCCCTTTTGTGTTCTTCGAGAACAAATCCGACCTATCAAATATTTTGGAAATATTTGTGGCGTTGTACTTATCAAATATTCGCGAGAATATTTGTGGCGTGTCCGATTAGAATCTTATCAAGGAAATTGACAAGTCCTTGTGGTGTTTCGAAAATCTTGGATCTCGATTCCGCATCGTCAATTTCTTGCGTCGTGAATCTTGGGTCAAGGTCCTACCTCTAATAGTTAATTTTAACTTGATTTTTTTTTTTTTTGAAAAGAATTTTGAATTATGATTTTATCTAACTGTCTTAATTAATATATCCAATGTCTACAAAGCTCAAGTTGTAATTACTCTATGGTGTTGTGTATGGGAAATCCCTCAACAATTATTAGATGCTCAAAGGATAGTTGTAATTTCGAGAATAAAAAGGGCATATGTCAAGCTTTGTTCAGAAAAAGTTATTGCCAACTATGTAATTCTCTTTCTTGGATGATATTTTTTAAATAGTTCTAAAAATCAGTAATATTTATAGGCTGGAAACTAAATTTACAAAGCTATTATTGCTTCTTTGCAAATTTCAGTAAAATAAAAATGTAGTCTGCTCGCAGTTAGTTTAACTATGATTTCCTCCTTAACGTTGTATCTCATGGTACAGAAGTTGATGAGAATTGAGAAAGTCAAACCTCGACGCGCGTGCTCGTGAGACCCATCACGAGATCCAACGCCGAAGAGGTTCAAGATTCGGGGCTAAACAAGTAATTAAAGTCAAGAAAGGAAGTCAAGAATCAAGTTGGAGCCAAAAAGAAGAAGAAATTGGACTCAGTCAATTTCGGTCGACCGAAAGTCATTATGGTCTACCGAAAGTCTGCAAAGAATTTTGAAGGCAGCTTCAGTCGCGTTCAACTAAGGGTTGGTCGACCGAAAGTGCCATTTCGGTCGACCGAAACACTATGTTTCAAAAAAACTGGATTTTTCTTGCAAATTCCGATTTTACATCTTTTACCCATTTTTGTACAATATATACACATTTTTCATTTCAAACCAAAATAACTTGGTTGTTCATTTGAATGCTCTTGAGAGCTTGGTCTTGAAAGACTCATTTTGAGGTAAGGTAAAAACCTCCTTTGATCTTGTATTATTTTTGGAAGTAAATCAACTTTACTTGAGTATTATTATTCTTGTGTTGTTATTTACTTTCCGTCACCTTGAAATTTTTTTAGTTGATACCTATTGGGCTAGGGTTAGTTTAATCCTTAAATTTTGGGTTATATTTAAACTTGGGTTAATGTGTTTATCGCTTATTTTACCACTTTAGCTTTCTTGGGTTGGTATTAAAATTGTCGTGGGAATTCTTGGTCCATAAATCAAGGGGGTTCGCATCATTTGGTATCAAAGCTTGGCTCTAATTTGGTAAATCTATCTTTACATTATTGTTGTTCTTGTTATTAAAAAAAAAAAAAACCGAAAACTCAAGAAAAAACTGAAAAATTTATATGCCCATGTGTATTTGCTGATTCCATGTATTGGGTTTATTGATTGTGAGTTTGTTGGTGGAATTTCATTATTCATTCACTACAAAAACCTACATTTTCCAAAGTGTACCTATCAAGTCTTTGATAAATTGTCCCAAAGAAAAATACTCCATTAGTGCTTTGTTGTTCAATGTCCATATATTGCTAATTACTTGGGGCTATCCAATTCCCATTATTGAGGTTGTGTTATCAACATTTTATTTCATACATCACTTGCTCCATACATTGGGTAATTGTTGATCATTCATTCCTTACCACATTTGGGTTGTTGGAGATTTATCATATATCCACATTATATACATTCAAGGTTATTCAAAGATTGAGTACAAAGTGTTTGATAAATTGCCACATTGTAAATTTACACTCTTGTACTTTATTTGCTCTACATCTATGCCTTGTCAAATATTTTTGGTTTGTCAATCTCGTTGCTAAATTTTGTATTCCTAACATCTTGCCCTACATATCAATTGTTTCTTTTGATTATAGCAAGCACATAAATTTTACTTCCTATTGTATCTACTTGTTATAAATTCCTTCTTCCTTGTTTGTGATTTTTGAATTCACAAGAATTATACTTTGTGATTTAGTTGATTACCTTCTTTGGAGAACTTGAGAAATAAGTTTTTGAGTGGAAAAAGACAAGAGTTATGAGCTCATTAAAGGGTAAAAGTCTAAATTGAGTGAAACACGAGTGAAAAATATTCTTGTGAGAACACTTTCACACTTGCACACCATATTAAATTCCAATACTCAAACCCAAGAATTGAAGGAGATGTTGCTAAATCTTTCAACCACCATGGCTAGACAAATGAAGAAAATTGGGGGTAGGTTGGAAAATTTGGGAATAAGAGGGGATAGTACATCAACTAATAGTGGTGAAGAAAAAAGGAATGGTAAGAGAAGGTTGAGGGATAATTTTGGGAACATTGTGTATATGGATGGTGAACAAAATGAGAATATGAATAGGAAAATTAGAAGAGATGTTTGGAACAATGAAAGGGATAGTGAACAAAATGAGAGCATGCATAGCAAAAGAGGAGAATGAGTAGATAGGAGTGGAGATTGAATTGATGATAATATTGATAGAACAAAAATGAAGAGTCCATCATTCTATAGGAGGGGTGACAATGAGATGGGAGAGTTGGAGAGAATTGTTAGTCCACCAATATCTTTGGCCCATGATGATGAGAGGGAAACACATGGAGAATATAATTTCAACACTAGATGCCTAGTGAGTAATAAACCATGTAGTCTCATGATAGATGGGGGGATTGATACCAATTTGGTGAGTACTAGTAGAGTGAAAAAATTGGGATTACCAGCTATTAAACATCCTAATCCTTATGTGTTGCAAATGTTGGGTGACTATGGGTAGGTGAGAGTGAGTGATCAAGTTCCTCTTACTTTCAACATTGGAACCTATAGTGACCAATTGTTATGTGATGTAGTTCCCATGCACACTACACACATAATTTTGGGGAGATCTTGGCAAAGTGATAGGAGTGTGATACATCATAAGAGGAAGAATTGGTAAAGCTTCTAATTAAATGGGGAAAATGTGGTGCTCCTACCTTTGAGTTTGGAGGAAGTTCATAAAGATCAAATGAAACTCAAGAAGGAGTTTGAAGAAGAAAAGGAGAAAGAAAAAGAAAAAGAAAAATAAAAGAAGAAAGAAAAGGAAAATTTGATCGAGCCAATTGAGGAAGAAACAAAAGAGAGGAAAAATGAGAGCATGAGAGTTGGGGCCACGTCCCTAGAAAAAGGAGAGGCAATGAGGGTTTGAGCCATGACTCTAGAAAAATGAGAGGTAAGAGAAGACCCCGAGAGTTGAGGTTCCTATCTCAGAAAAAAGTGAGGGAATGATGAGTGCCACCAAGAAAATTGAGAGAAAAGATCACCAAAAAATGTTCTTTACTCTTGAATATTCTAATAATTCTCTCCCTAACTTGGTTACTTCCATGTTGCAGGAGGTCGTGAGGCCAACTTATCAAGGGAACAAGGAACTTCAAAATCATGCCTGGTGGAAGAAATTCAATGAAACATTTTCCTACAACAACAAATGCAACTGAGGTAAAGCAAATGAAATAACCAATGCAACATCTGGGAGGTATGCTCCTAACACTTCTTTGAATGTTAGGTTATTATGTTTCGAATATATTAGAGGGTTGTATAATGTTGATGTGGATTTGACAAGTGTATTTTTGACTAGTGAAAATGTTGCATGCAATGACGATCGTTGGCATGATAAATTCCTCATTTGTAAATCCAAATATTTGTGTGTGCCTATTTGCCTAATTGTCAAATTTCCTTATTTTGAATGTAGTACGGACATAAATGTTGACGACTCTATTATGTCTAACATGCATGTCTCATGTGGTAAATTTTATAGGCAAAATGAATTTTTATGTTGTGAAAACAAACTCTCCATTCCTAGTTGCTCAAATGCCAAATCTTTTTGTCATGAACTTATTATAGACTTGCAAGCTAATAATCCGAAATGGTTTAACATTTATGAATCATGTGGTGAGTAATATTTTGATGACTTTTATGGACATGATCATTATTTGTTTTGGAATATTAGATTGTTCATTCCTAAATGTGCCATGTGAGAGTTGCTAATGAGAGAGGCACATAGTGGGTGTAGGGGGAGACAATTTGAGATCAAATGGCCCTTGGGAATATTATGTGATTTTTTTTATTGGCCTAATTTGAGAGTTGGTGATAAACATGATTGCACTTGTAGACAATGCCGAACTTGCAAAATGGCTAAGCTCAAGTTTTTGCCCCAAGCATTCCATACATGTTGGCCCGTCATGAGTAAACCTTGGATTACTAATTTTATGAATTTTACGTTGGGTTTACTTAGGTCAAAGAAAGGGAATGAAGCTAATTTTTTGAATGTTGGTATGCTTGTTAGAATGCTACATTTTGCTGCATTTCATGAATCTAATGATGTTACCAACGTAACAAATCTTCTCTTTAAGAAGGTAGTGCATTTACATGTTGTCCAAAGAGGAATGTTGTTAAGTATAATTGCACATTTTATTAATCACATTTTTGGGGATTTTTGGAGAGGTTTAGAACCAAATTTCTAATTTTAACCATTTCTTCTTACCAAACCACGTTCCAAACCAAGATGGTTAATGAATTTTTAACACAATTCCTTTGCACTAACTTTATGAGCGACCTAAAGAGTGGGAGACAAGGTTAATCTTTTGTTGGATTTGCTTATAATCAAAGTGTTCATCCTACTACTGCATTTTCTACTTTTGAAATTCTTCATGATTTTAACTCGTTAGCTCTTTTGAATTTGATACGTTTGTTTATTGATGAAATAGATAACTTGGATGAGGAGAAAAGTGAGGAAGAGGTTAAGTCACCTCATGAATGGAACAAGTCTCAAATTGAGATGAAGTATGAGCACTACAATTCAAACACCAACAATGGTAGGAGGCGATTCGTATTTGATCCGGATGGTTGGATATGGTTCCTTTCGAGGAAAAGAACAGGTTCCCGATCGAATAAAATCCAAATTGCTACTCTGCAGTATTGGCACCTTTCAAGCTCATGGAAACACCTATAATTTGATTTTTGCACGGTAAGTATGAAATTTCAGTTACACTTATTGTGTCTAAATTTTCTATTTTTATTATATGTGTGGATTCATGGTCGAATCCCTTTCGAGATGGAGGAGATGACGAGAATCGCAAAGGTCCAACTTCATTACACGAACATGTGACCACAATGTTGCAAGATCAAAGTTCAAGGAGTCTCATGATAATACATTCAAGCAAGATTCGAGGTCGAATCCTTTTCAAGAGGGAGGGGATGATGAGAATCGAGAAAGTCAAACCTCGACGCGCGTGCCCGCCATGACGAGATCCGACGTCGAAGATGTTCAATATTCGAGGCTAAAAAAGTAATTAAAGTCAAGAATCAAATTGGAGCCAAAAAGAAGAAGAAATTGGACTCAGCCAATTTCGGTAGACCGAAAATCATTACGGTCGTTTTCGGTGGACCGAAAGTCTGCATTGAATTTTGAAGGCAGCCTCAGTCGCATTCGGCTGAAGGTTAGTTGACCGAAAGTGCCATTTTGGTTGACCACGTGATCAACCGAATTAATTTCGATCGACCGAAACACCCTGTTTCAGAAAAACGAGATTTTTCTTGCAAATTCCGAATTTACTTCTTTTACCCATTTTTGTACAATATATACACATTTTTCATTTCAAACCAAAATAACTTGGTTGTTCATTTGAATGCTCTTGAGAGCTTGGTCTTGAAAGACTCCTTAGAGGTAAGATAAAGACCTCATTTGATCTTGTATTATTCTTGAAAGTTAATCAACTTTACTTGAGTATTATTATTCTTGTGTTGTTGTTTATTTTTCGTCATCTTGAAATTGGTTTAGTTGATACCCATTGGACTAGGGTTAGTTTAATCCTTGAACTTTGGTTTAGATTTAAACTTGAGTTAAGGTGTTTATCGCTTATTTTATCACTTTAACTTTCTTGGGTTGGCATTAAAATTGTTGTGGAAATTCTTGGTCCATACACCAAGGGGGTTCGCATCAGAAGCCTTTGGTGAAGGAGGTCGCTTTTGTCTAAGTCTTCTCTCCTACTCTCGCTAGCAGGCATATCAAAACATCCTTCCTCCAAATCAGTAACTTTGTTGCTATATTAATGAAATTTGTGAAACCTCTTTTCCCTGAAAACCAAACCCAACTACAAATAAAAAAAAAAAAATTAAAAGGTTGTTAAAATTGTTCTTGAGCCGCGGTTAGTTGTTTATTTCTTGAGAGTATGCTTGGCATGAAGTAGTCAAGAGGACTAGATTATATTATAGGTATTATTTTAGCTTCTTTTCTTTTCTTTTCTTATATTGTGCTATAGACCTGTGACCCACAATATTGCAAGATCAAAGTTCAAGGAGTCTCACGACAGTGCATTCAAGCAAGATTCGAGGTCGAATCATTTTCAAGAGAGAGGGATGATGAGAACTGAAAAAGTCAAACCTCGACTCGTGTGCCCGTGAGACCCATGATGAGATCCGACACCGAAGAGGTTCAAGATTCAAGGCTAAACAAGTAATTAAAGTCAAGAAAAGAAGCCAAGAATCAAATTGTAGCAAAAAAGAAGAAGAAATTAGACTCATCCAGTTTCGATCGACCGAAAGTCTGCAGAGAATTTTGAAGGCAGCCTCAGTCGCGTTCGGTTGAGGGTTCTTGACCGAAAGTGCAATTTTGGTCGACCACATGATCAATCGAAATAATTTCAATCGACCAATTCGGTCAACCGAAACACCCATTTCAGAAAAACGAGGTTTTTCTTGCAAATTCCGAATTTACATCTTTTAACAATTTTTGTACAATATATACATATTTTTCATTTCAAACCAAAATAACTTGGTTGTTCATTTGAATGCTCTTGAGAGCTTGATTTTGAAAGACTCCTTTTGAGGTAAGATAAAAATCTCCTTTGATCTTGTATTATTCTTGGAAGTTAATCAACTTTACTTGAGTATTATTATTCTTGTGTTGTTTATTTTTCGCCACCTTGAAATTTGTTTAGTTGATACCCATTGGGTTAGGGTTAGTTTAATCCTTGAATTTTGGGTTAGATTTAAACTTGAGTTAATGTGTTTCTCGCTTATTTTACCACTTTAGCTTTCTTGGGTTGGTATTAAAATTATTGTGGGAATTCTTGATCCATACACCAGGGGGTTCGCATCAGAAGCCTTTGGTGAAGGAGGTCGCTTTTGTCTAAGTCTTCTCTCCTACTCTCGCTAGCAGGCATATCAAAACATCCTTCCTCCAAATCAGTAACTCTGCCACTATATTAATGAAATTGTTGAAACCTCTTTTCCCTGAAAATCAAACCCAACTACAAATAAAAAAAATAAAATTAAAAGGTTGTTAAAATTGTTCTTTAGGCGTGGGTAGTTGTTTATTTCTTGAGAGTATGCTTGGCATGAAGTAGTCAAGAGGACTAGATTATATTATAGATATGATTTTAACTTCTTTTCTTATACTGTGCTATAGAATTTACTTCACTTGATAAGTCAAGGACAATCACTTTCACATGTGGGACTATTCTTAAAATACTCGAATATCAATCATGGGTAGTTGTATTAGCAGTATCATGAGTTATGAATCGTGCTACTCTTATGATATTGATGTGTGATGGCGGTAGTAACCCAACAAATGTGGCGACAAATGTTGTGTACAAGGAGGCTTTCCAAATTTTTTAATACTTTTGATAATAGAATGCTTATTATTATTTAAATTAACATTGGATTTCCGTATTTTTTGCTTTTTTTTTCCCAATTGTATTTTTCATGTAATTTAATCTTTGTCTATAGAATATATTTATTATACGAGTGTGAAACTAGTTGAGATATCAAAGTATCACGTTATGAATCAACTAATTAGTATGGGATAATTTTCTTGATTTTCTGAAAATTATTGATATAACTCATGTACTCCCTGCTTAATTTATATTTTTTCCCATCTGGAAAACAATCACGTAAATCCCCAACTAATCCTCCTTCCTAGCCAACCTCCACGCTCAACAAGTTCATCCAGTGGCAGTAAGCCACATTGAAATGAGGTATCAACTATCTACACAGGCGGATTGTTTATGCTCGACCATGTATTTTGACGCACACCTCTAATTATACTTCATACGTAGTGATTAGTGTAAACTTCTATGAGGATGACTTAATTGCTGTTTACTAATAGTTAGAGGTCAAATTTGATTTTTCTATGAGATTGATGGTCAAATCGCTGTTTTCTAATAGTTTAAGGACTTGCTGCCGATTGAAAAAGGAAAATAAATGGAAAGAAAGGTTGAGGCTCAGATCTGTTTCGGATCCGACAAGAGAAAAGCGGCACCGCCATGGCTGCAAACCACCAGTTGCATTGTCCAATAGAGGGTGTAAAACCCCCAAATCTGGTGCCATCCGGGTTGCCAAGCCAAGATACGGGTCGGATTGTCTCGTTGCCAAATTCACAAGCTCAGAAGAATCCAGAAAACATACATCATCACAGCCTCATTATTAGCCAATACTAGATCCGCAGAGTAATGCTGCGCTGAAATGAAGGGAAATTTACACAAATACTACTGGATATACAGCGTTCCTCTGCATGATTTTGATAATGCATATGCGCAAGGGTTGTTAATCAGTTAATGGTTCTGTTCATGGAGAAATCATCGGGTAAAAGGAAGGAGTAACCACCCTTGAGGAATTCCCAAACTCCCTCTCCCCTCATTCTTCCTTTCTGAGCTTGTGATTTTGCAGAATGAGTGAAGGTTTGGTATTTATGGTGACTTGGAATTTCCCTTTTACCCTTGTTTCACCAAGGCAGTGATTATCATGCCAATTCCGAAAATATCATATCTAAGAAATGTTTTTCCGCCCGTTCTGTTTGATGCGAAGTTGAAATTCGAATTTTAAGATAAAATCATTTGAAGTTCAAAATTGACAAATTTCATGAAAATCAATTCTTTGGAAAATGTGTTTTTTGTTTTTCAACTAACATGAAATTAGAATTCTTTTTCACTTTGACTATCAAACACGACCTCCATTTTTTGCTACCTGGCCAATAGTTTTGAATAGTGGTGAACACGGTTCAGTTTGAGCGGTTTGTGATATTTTCAAATCAAATCATTTTAATTAATTTGACATTTTCTCAAATTAAATTAAACAATTTCATTTTACAAACCAAATCAAATGAAACTATTTTTTTTGAATTAGTTCGATTTTAATCCACTGTATTGAATAACTTTGCAAATACACAAAGTAAATCTAGTTAAACAAGAGTATAAATAAGCAGTTAAGGTAAATCAAATCAAATCCTTAGAATTGCACAACCGAATAGTAGACTATAAGATGAGTAACGAGGGTTCAGAATTTGCCCAACATCCACAAAAGTAACACCAAACAAAAGGGGCTAGGGAACACTCCTAACAATACCAAAACCACCACAAAAGAACCTGAACAAGAAGTTGTAACAGCACACACTGAGGGACTACTCAATTTCAACCAATAAGAGGGAATCGCAAGGTCAAAGCCAAGAGCAACCACGAAGGAGCAGATGACGTGATGAGAACCGAGAAAGTCAAACCTCGATGCACGTGTCCTGGGAACCATGACGAGATCCGACGTCGAAGAGGTTCAAGATTCGAGACTAAACAACGTGAATAAATCAAGAAAAGAAGTTAAGAATCAAGTTGGAGCAAAAAATGAGAAGCTTGGAGTTTCAGCCAAGTTCGGTCAACCGAACTTTCTTCCGGTAGACCGATCTTCTGCAGAGAAATTTTTGATTCAGCCTCAGTCGTGTTCGGCTGAGTGACTGTCGATCGAAAGTCCCATTTCGGTCGACCATGTGATCAACCGAAATAATTTCGGTCGACCAGTTCGGTCGACCGAAACACTCCGTTTTACAAAAACGAGGTTTTTCTTGCAAATTTCGAATTTGCACCTTTTGTACATTATATACACATTCTTTTTCATTTATAATAAAAAAAACTTGGTTGTTCATGATGAATCTCTAGAGAGAGTCCTCCATGGGTGAGGTAAACCCTATGTTCTTGATCTTGTATCTCTTAGAAAATTAATCAAATTTATCTTGATTATTATTATTCTTGTGTTGTTGTTTATTTCCGCCACCTTGAAATTTGTTTGGTTGATACCCAATGGGTTGGGTTAGTTTAATCCTTGAATTTTGGGTTAGATTTAAACTTGAGTTAAGATGTTTATCCATTTATTTACCACTTTAGCTTTCTTGGGTTTTGTATTAAATTGTTGTGGGAATTCTCGGTCAATATACCGAAGGGGTTCGCATCATTTGGTATCAGAGCTTGACTCTAATTTGGTAAACCTATCTTACATTTCTTTTTGAAAAAAAAAATGAAAATTGAAAAAATTGGGAGAAATTTATATGCCCATGTGTATTTGTTGATTTCATGTATTGGGTATATTGATTGTGAGTTTGTTGGGGGGAATTCCATTATTCATTCACTACCAAAACCTACACTTTCCAAATTGTGTACTCAAAGTGTTTGATAAATTGTCTCAATAAAAAATACTCCATTAATGTTTTGTTGTTCAATGCCCATATATTGCTAATTACTTGGGGCTATCCAATTCTCATTATTGAGATTGTGTATTAACATCTTATCCCACATATCATTTGTTCCTTACATTGGGTATTGTTGATAATTCCTTCATTGTCCAAATTTGAGTTGTTGGGGGTTTTCATACATCCACATTATCCATATACAAGGCCACTTCAATATTGAGTACAAAGTGTTTGATAAATTGTCTCATTGAAAACTTACACTCTTTGTGCTTATAGTTCTACATCTATGTCTTGTCTATTATTTGTGGTTTGTCAATCTCATTGCTAAAATTGTGTTCCTAGCATCTTATCCCACATAAATATTGTTCATTTTGAGTTTAGCAAGCACATAATTTCCACTTGCTATTATATCCACTTGTTGTAAATTCCTTCTTCCTTATTTGTGATTTCTTGACTCCACAAGAATTATACTTTGTGGTTTAGTTGATTACTTTCCTTGGAGAACTTGAGAAATGAGATTTTGAGTGGAAAAAGGCAAGAGTGGTGAGCTCAATAGAGGGCAAAAGCCTAAATTGAGTGAAACACGAGTGAAAAATATTCTTGTGAGAACACTTTCATACTTGCACACCATGTCCATTTTCAATTCTCAAACTCAAGATTTGAAATACTTGTTGGAAAATCTTTCAACTGCCATGGATAGACAAATGGAGAAAAGTGGGGTGAGTTGGAAAATTTAGGAACAAGAGGGGAGAGTACATCAAATAGGGGAGGTGAAGAAATGA
The DNA here is from genome assembly GCA_963555705.1 of Ligustrum vulgare. Classification (NCBI taxonomy): domain Eukaryota; kingdom Viridiplantae; phylum Streptophyta; class Magnoliopsida; order Lamiales; family Oleaceae; genus Ligustrum; species Ligustrum vulgare. The sequence goes on along the minus strand of OY743171.1, from coordinate 51,669,633 downwards.
TGTGTAGTAGAAGAAGGGTGAGGGATAATTTTGGGGACATTATGTATAGGGATGGAGTTAGAAAACAAAATGGGAGTTTGAATAGGAAAATTAGAATGGATATTTGGGAAGATGAAGGGGATGGTGAACAAAATGGGAGTATGAATAGGAAAAGAAGAGAGTGGTTAGATGATAGGCAAAATGGAGTTGATGAAAATATTGATAGTGTGAGAATGCAAAATTCATCACTCCATGGAATGGGTAAAAGTGAAGAAGTTGAAGGAGATTGGAGAATGGGTAGAAGAAGAAGAGAATGGGTAGATAGGAGTGGAGATGAGATGGATGAAAATGTTAATATTGAGCAAATGAAGACTTCATCATCCCATAGGAGGGACGGTAATGAAAGTAGATAAGTAGTGAAGGAGATAAATACTAGGCCACCACAATCTATGGCCCGTACTAATGAGATGGAGGAACATAGGAAGGTTAATTTCTACACTAGGTGCTTAGTAAGTGATAAATCATGTAATCTCATGATAGATGGAGCGATTGACACTAATTTGGTGAGTGCTAGTAGGGCGGAGAAATTGAGGTTATCGGTTATGAAACATCCTAATCCTTATGTATTGCAAAGGTTGAGTGACGATGGGGGAGTGAGAGTGAGTGAACAAGTTCTTCTTGCCTTCAACATTGGAACCTATTGTGACCAAGTGATATGTGATGTAGTTCCCATGCACACTACTCACATAATTTTGGGTAGACATTGGTAAAATGATAGGAGTGTGACACATGACAAGAGGAAGAACGGCGTGTAGCTTCAAAATGGATGGAAAAAGGGTTGTGATCCTATCTTTAAGTTTGGAAGAAGTTCATAAAGACCAAATGAAACTCAAGAAGGAGTTGGAGGAAGAAAAGGAGAAAAATAAAGTGAAAATGAAGAAGAAAAGAAAAAGGAGAAATAAAATGAAAATGAAAATTCAATTGAGAAAATTAAAGAAAGCAAAAATGAAAGTATGAGAGTTGGGGCCACGACCCTAGAAAAATGTGAGAAGTTGAGAGTAGGAGTCACGACTCCAGAAAAAGGAGAGGCGAGAGAAGAATCGAGAGTTGAGGTTCCGACCTCAGAAAAAGGTGAGGGAGTGATGAGTGCCACAAAGAAAATTGAGAGAAGAGATCATACAAAAATGTTCTTTACTCTTGAATTTTCTAACAATGCCCTCCCTAACTTGGTTACTTCTTTATTGCAGGAGATCGTGATGCCGACTTATCAACTCAAAAGTCATGCAGAGTGGAAGAACTTTATGGAGATATTTTTCTACCACAACAAATACAATCAAAGTAAAGAAAATGTGGTAACCGATGTTACATCTAGGAGGTATGCTTCTAACACTTTTTCGAGAGCAAGGTTATTTTATTTAGCATACATCAAAGGATTGTATAACATTGATGTGAACTTGACAAATGAAATTTTGTCGTGTGGAAATGTTGCATGTAATGAAGGTCCTTGGCATGATAAATTCCTCATTTGTAAATTCAAATTTTTATGTGTGCATTGTCTAAGTGCCAACTCATTTTGTATTGAGCATGTTAAGGGCATCCATGTTAATAATCAGAATTTGTTAAACATTTATATATCGTACTGTGAGCAATATTTTGATGAATTTTATGGGCACGATAACTATTTGTTTTGAAAAGTTGGATTGTTTGTTTTTAAATGTGCCATGCACGAATTTCTAATGAGTGAGGCACATGTTGGTTGTTTGATTGGGCACTTTGAAATCAAGGGGGCCGTGAAAATATTTTGTAACCGCTTTTATTGGCCTCATTGAAAAATTGGTGATAAACATGTTTGAACTTGTGGTAAAGGTCGAACGTTCAAAATGGCTAAATCTAAGTTTTTACCTCAAGTTTTATACACACATTTGCACGTTCCCATTAAACCTTGGATTAATCATTCTATGGAGTTTGTGTTGAGTTTACTTAGACTAAAGAAAAGAAATGATGCTAATTTTGTGGATGTTGGTAGGGGTATTAAACTTTCACATTTTACTACATGTCATGAAACCAGCATTGCTATCAACATGATGAATCTTTTCTTTGGGGGAGTGGTGCATTTGCATAAAAATGATGCTCAATTTGTGGTTGTTAAATTTCCTTGCAATGGAAGTGTTCATCCTATTAGAAAATCTTCTCCACTTGATGTTGCTTATGACCCTAGCTTACTAACTCTTTTGAGCTTGATGTACTTATTTATTGATGGAAATGTTAGTTTAGGTGGGCATAACAAAGCAAATCTGGTTAAGCCCCTTCGCAGGAGGCTCGCGCCTCCATCTGAGGGGATTGGCATACAATGTACTTCTCATGACAACCATGGTAGGAGGCGATTCGTATTTGATCCGGGTGGTTGGATATGGTTCTTTTCAAGGGGAGAACGGGTTCCCGATCGAATAAAATCCAAAATGCTAACCTGCGATGTTGGCACATCTCAAGTTCTTGGCAACGCCTACAAATTGATTTTGCACGGTGAGTATGTAATTTTAGTTACATTTATTGTGTCTGAATTTTCTATTGTTTTTTTTATTGTAGGTGTCGATTCGTGGTTGAATCTCTTTCAAGATGGAGGAGATGATGAGAATCGCGAAGATCCAACTTCATCGCATGAACCTGTGGTCCGCAATATTTCAAGATCAAAGGTCAAGGAATCTCACACTAGTGCAATCAAGCCAGATTCGAAGTCGAATCCTTTCAAAGAGGGAGAGGATGATGAGAACCGAGAAAATCAAACCACGATGCACGTACCCGTGGGACCCATGACGAGATCCAACGTTGAAGAGGTTCAAGATTCGAGGCTAAACAATATGAATAAATCAAGAAAAAAAGCCAAGAATCAAGTTGGAGCAAAAAATGAGAAGTTTGGAGTTTCAGCCAAGTTCGGTTGACCGAACTTTCTTCCGATCGACTGATCTTCTATAGAGAAATTTTTTATTCAGCCTCAGTCGCGTTCGGCTGAGTGACGGTCGACCGAAAGTCTCATTTCGGTCGACCATGTTATCGACCGAAATAATTTTGATCGACTAGTTCGGTCGACCAAAATACTCCGTTTTACAAAAACGGGATTTTTCTTTGCAAATTCCGAATTTGCACATTTTTCCCACTTTATACACATTCTTTTTCATTTGTAATAAAAAAAACTTGGTTGTTCATTATGAAGCTCTAGAGAGAGTCCCTCATGGGTGAGGTAAACCCTATGTTCTTGATCTTGTATTTCTTAGGAAATTAATCAACTTTATCTTGAGTATTATTATTCTTGTATTGTTGTTTATTTCCGCCACCTTGGAATTTGTTTGATTGATACCCATTGGGCTAGAGTTAGTTTAATCCTTGACTTTTGGGTTAGATTTAAACTTGGGTTAAGGTGTTTATCCCTTTATTTACCACTTTAGCTTTATTGGATTTTGTATTAAATTGTTGTGAAAATTTTCGGTCAATATACCGAAGGGGTTCGCATCATGGCGGAGCGGGGATCGAAAACCACCAAGGAGCAGCGCGCAAGGTGCAAGTGTCGAGACCACAGAGGAGCGGAGCATGAGAGGAACACATCGACGGGAGGCAACAAGAAGAGGAACGAATAGTGGGCTGGCAAGGGAGCAAGGTAAGGGACAACCGATCACCCAAAAAAAAGGAGAGAGCCACAGGTCACAAAGAAAGGCCTGAGTGTTCTAACTGCGATTGTAGAGGATTAGGGGATAGATATAGGTAGGTTAAGTTAATTAGGTTAGGGTAATGATAGGCCATAATAAACTTGTGTTGTCATCGGATCCGCTCATCAAGCAATAGGGTCTAAAACCAATTAAAATCTAGAGTGGGTAGCAAAGTCCCTAACCCGTCTTTTTTATAAAAAAAATCCTACACCATACATTTTCAATATATATATATATATATATATATATATATATATATATATATATATATATATATATATATTATAAACTCATTTTACCATAATAACATATATAATGGGGATCAAGGAAGGGCTAAATGTAAACAAATATAATTTCAGCTCCAAGTTGAAATAAGACGTAAACACAACAACAATTAATGATCAAAATAAACAAATATTAAATATAAATAAGTAAACTTTTAGCAAAATGAGGAATATCAAAAATATATTTTTACTACATACCTGGGCTTCAATACAGGTTTTGAGAAACACAAATGAAAATGAGAGTGGTATGTGTTAAGGAGACAATGTAATTGGCGAAAAGATATGAGCGCTGATTTTAATTTTATTGAAGAAATTGGAGTTATTTTACTATTGAATAGGTTGAATTGTAGTGTAATTATAATGTGGTGCAGTAAATAAGTTTTGTGATTGTAATATATTTATCCAAAAAATAATTAGATCAGAGCTAGAAATTAGTTTACCTTCTAATTATTACATCATTTAGGTTTTGGCATAGAATAGAAAGCAGGCCACCATGTTGATCGTAGTGACACTTGTGGTTCACATTCTCTAAATAGTTTGTTCAGTATACGAACATAAAAATGATTCAAGTGTTCTCACGTAATAAGATGACTTAGCGTCTCATTGCACCTCATTTTAATTAGAATTTTGTCATTGTCAATTTACTATTTCGTGGGTCTATGGCTGAAGAAATGAAGTAAAATAGGCAAGTACACATCCAGTTGTAATCTAAAAGGGCTCCAGGTTGTCCACTATACCGGAATTGTCATGATATTGTAATAAAGATAATTAGACAAGGGTGAATTTGTCTTATGCTCACAACGACTGTCTGCATCTAGACACCACTGCCTCCAAAAATATATTAGGTGTTGTTTTGTTTGTATTTTATTTTGTATTTTTATTTTTGAAAATATTTTATATTTCTTGTTTTTATTTTTGTTTTCAAATTTGCTGAAAACGCGTTTGATTTGTCATTTTTGAAAACTGTTTTTGAAAATGAAAAGCTGAAAAACACGTTCAGTTTAAAATTTTGCAAAATACTATTTAAACTATTTTTAATTAATTTGCTTGCAGAATTCTACTGATTTAAACTCAAAATTTCTTTTACAATACACTGAAAATATGGTTACTGCAACACACTAATGTGAGTACTAAGAATCTATATTAACACAGCTTGGTCAGGTTTGGAATTTGTGGAAGCTCTGTTTCTATTTAAATCCAGAAAATGCAACTTCTTTCAAAATCACCAGAGTTCATTTATTAAGATATTTTTTGAAATATAAGAATTTGCACTTTATTTATTTATTTATTTTTTATTTTTTGCAATGTTGATATTGAACTCAATAAAACTTTATTTTAGGTTTAGGTTCCAAGTTAGGATAATTATAAAAAAAAAAAAAAAAAAATTATTTAAGATTAGTTCCAAGTTAGGATAATTCTCCTAAAAAAATCAACTTTATTTTAAACTTAATTCCAAGTTAGGATAATTCTTAATTTAAAAAAAAAAAAAAAAATCCCAAAACGACTTTTCCGCATTTTGAACATTTTTGTTGAAATACACTTAAAATGCCCAAAACGAGGTTTTGGGCGTTTTGTGCTTTGTATACAATTTTTTTTTTTTTGTTTTTCAAAATGCGTTTTCAAAAATAGTAAAGAGAATGCGTTTTTAGTGTTTTCAAAAATAAAAATAGAAAACGAACTCAAAATAGTAAAGAGAACATGACCTTAGTTTAATAGTTTTTGTACTGTTGAAAAATGAGAAAACACGTAAAAATGAGGTTTTAAAGAGAAACAAACAAACAAAAACTTATATTATTTTATGAAGAAAATATTCAAGTAGAATCATTCACATACTAAACAAGGTCACAAACAAAAATGACGAATATATGTTTTGTTGGAAATGGTCAAGTTTGACCAATAATTCAAGTGGGGCTCGGTATTCGTTTTGTACGGGTAAATGGTCAAACACATTCTACTCCGAGAATAGATATTTGTGATGTATTTGATTTCACAAAACCATTCCGGATGAATGAAAAATTCATGCTAGAAATTGACAACTTGAAAGTGAAAATAATAGAATTTGAAAGCTAGTGTGACAACTGAATCCCACATAGGAAGTAAAAAGAACTTTTAACCAATTTATATACATATAGTTAGGATATGAGTTTGGGCCCAAGGAGTACCTACAGTTTTTGGAAGGGAAAATCTTATATAATGTCTAAATTAGTTCAAAGCCCACAGCTTGCCACCACCATCGTCCGTTCGATCGACCGCCCGACTGGCTCCTATATTAATTTTTTGGACAAAATAAATAAGAAATTATTTGTTTAAATTTTAATTCCAAATTCGAGATTCAAATTGAAGAGGTGTGTTGAAAAGAGATGTGTCTTTTTGGATCAAGTTAAAACTGTTCGAACTAAAATGACACAAACAATTAATTGTGTCTATTCAGATTGGTCTTTCAAAGAGTTGCAAAACTTGGCCCAAAACTTTTGACTTCCTATATATAGGACCCTTGATTCTCGATTTCATTAATTCCAAATCATTCATATCATTATCATTCTGAATTCTTCTCCATTATGAAATAATTTTCTGTATCCATTGTCGAAAGAGTACGAGACTTTTCTAATTCGTTGTTCTTGTTATTATGAGTGCTTCCAAAGCACAAGTGAAAAATTGTTGTATTTTAAGAGGCGCTTGACATCAACTGCAAGTACCAAAGCATGCCAAAATTGTCTTAAGGAAATGGAGTCGAACTCGAACACAAATAGAGTGTCAACCTCCATTAGTTAGTCTATAATAAATCCTTCTCAAACGAAATATAAGTTTTATCTTATGTTTTTCTCTAAGAATCTACATAATTCGCATTATCATAATGCAATTGATGGTCCTTAATACTTACTCAAATATGCAATGAACAATTAAATCTAAATAAATATTAGACATTATTGAATTAATAGGCATAATTAAAACATTATAAATTACAGCTTCAATTGACACGATGACCTTGGCTAATATTTATCCATACACAAATAAAAGAGGCAGATAGCAGGTTACCATTTCATTTTTGTCATTGCCCCGAATGTCGATGTTTCATTAAGTTGAAGATTACGACCTCTCTCTCTCCCTCATAGAGAAGATTTTGACGTGGAGAGAAAAAAATTGAGGGTGACAAGAGATGGTTGTTGGAAAATTGTGTTTCCAAATTGTTGTTCAAATATTTAAAGATGATAAGATGAAGTACACAATTAAATCAATACAAAGAGGTATTGATAAGGAAGACAAAAGAATGAGAAAAACAGGAACATAAGAGACCAAAATATGAACCACGCGATCGCGTGGTTCATGGTCCAGCGATCGCGTGGTTCAACGGATTTGAATATGTTCAAAATAAAGAGGCTTCACGCGATCGCGTGAGCCTTGTACCGCGCGATCGCTTGGTGATTTCTGAAAGGCACCTTTTGGTGCCTAAGTTGGTTTTTTGCACCAAAATGTGCCATTTTGTCTAAGAGGTGTGTACTTTCATAAAATGTGGATTAATATCTATATAAATGATGTTATATTGATCAATTCAATATATGAAATAAGAGTGAGAACATCCATAAAAATATAGAAGCCATTTTTCACCAAAATCAATACTCATTTTTTCAATTGTTTTTTTTTTTCCTTTTCCATGGATTATTAGTGCTTAATAAATACATGGTTTGAAGGCTTGATTAATCCGCTAAAGCATTTGCTATCTAACCCTTTAAGCATCTCGAACGAGAGGGAGCAAATGTACTTTTAGGACAACGTGTAATCACGTGTTCAAGCATCTCGTTTGATTCCATAATTCGGCGTTATTCCATTCATATCATGATTTCAAGTAGATGTTTCCATGTGTTTTGATTTGTGATTCTTCAAGTGGCATTCGATGATTTCGTCTCCAACCTCTCGAGGTAAGTTCATATTTTATAACAATCTAAAAGTACATTTTCGCTAATGGAGTCGAGATTTTGAGGATCTTGAATCATGATATTGTGTGTGTTCAATAAATCATAAAACAAATTTTGTAGCGTGATTGTTTCTTAAAGGCTTCTTTATGTTTGGTTATAACATGCATATTTTGCATGTATCCATAGAAGTATTAAGAAAATTTTTCTTCAATGCATGAGAAATTAAAGATGGTGCTTGATTAACGTTATTGTGCCATAATATATGTAATCATGTTTGTGGCATGATGATGATGATTAGTGAAAGAAGTAAGAGTTTAATCTTTCATTACATTTATTTTACAAATGATGTGTCTATTCTTGAAGAGAAGGTACTATTACAGTTAATTTGTGCCCTTTCAATTTAAATTGATTTCAAAAGGCATGATAAAATGAAAAGGTGTGAACTTGAAAATGTTTATGTTTTTAAATTTTATCATAACCGCATGTAATGTTTCATGAAAGTGTGTAAAAAACTCAAGGGAATTGTTATGTTTGTTTTAATCCTAATTCTCGTGACAAGTAATGGATTGACATGACATTTTAGATGATTAATTATACATGTTAGATATTTATTCAATACATGAGACCTGTTGGATAAATTATTTTAACTATGTGATCATTCATTGTTGAATTTTCATGATAGTGGAAATTTTCGTGGAAATTCGAAAGTATATGCTCTTTCAATAATATTGTTTCCATTTGATTCATTTATGAGAAGTGTATTTCTCTTTTACATTATGCAAGTACATTGATTGATATCTGAATCAACTGGACTTTTGAAAATGACATGAGAATTTTATAAATTGGTGAATAAAATTATGCTTATTTGTGATACCATTTTATTTTATGGAAAATAGAGTTCCTAAAATATTGAGGCATGCAAGTATGAGTATTTGCACAAGTTGCTTTAACAATATTTAATCAAATATTGTGGAGAAAGTAAATATGATAGTTTACTTCAATTATCTCGTGATATGTTTGCTAATAATGTTATTAGTATTAATAAAGTGACCATTTTCAATGGTAAATTGGAGACTACCACTTGTATTAAAAATGCCCATTGTTGGCTTAAATGTGGTAGTGAAAATCTTGATACTTATTGTTGTATTAAGAAATGTGAAATGACTATACATCGAATTATGGAGATGTCATATTTTGCTTGTGAAAGCAATGTTATTATGGGGGTGAAGATCAAACTAAGATCATTGATGAATATTGAGATTTATCATATTGTTTATCTTTTTTGAAATAAAATACTTAAATGAAGTATTTTTTATTAATGCATAGAGATGCATAACAATTATTGAAAATTTGTGAATTTTCATTGAGAATACATGAGATTGGATTTGTCTATACTTATTGTGATTATTACAATGGTCATGTGAAAAGTGACAAATATTTACACAATTGGATGATGAGATCACAAATATAATTTTATCACGACCATTGATTAACATTGATATTTGTTTTGTAAAACAAATTTGCTCATATTAGTCTTTCAATGAGTGAAAGAATTACAAATTTATTTCTTTCAAATGAAGTGAAAGAATTATGAAACTTGTGCTTATTCCAAACATGTGGGGATAAGGCGTGTTACAAAAGAAAATTATATTGTGCTCATAGTGGAGACAATAATCTTTTGCAAATATCAATAAAACAATTGATGTTTTATTACAAATTGTTTCTTTCAAATTGAGTTGAAAGATTATACATAAAAGTTGAATTTAGCCTAAAATGTGGAGTGACATTTTGGCAAAAGATTCAAATTATAATTTCCGAAATTAGTGAAATTATATTGTGATTGTGATCAAATATCCTAGCAGAAACTTTAACAAGTTTAAAGGGTATTAAAATGCAAACAAGTGATTAAGTTGGATCACATAAACAAAATTATCTATACTTCTAAAAGATAGAAGTATGAATTAATAAAGTGATTGAGTCACTTTATGCATTTGATAATATTGTTGTCAATTGAAGAAGTGATTAAGTGTAATCACTAAAATACATTTGACAAAATGTATTGTAAATTCATTCTTTTTGTGAAAAAGAATATTGAAATTAATTTTGTTATACCGCAAATGTGGGGGTAATATGATTAAGTCTTGAAAGAGACTTTTAAAAGTTGCGAAGGGATGGATACAAGCAGTGGAGGAAGAAAAATCATGGAGTGCAGTGACAAAGGTAAGTAAGTTGTTATGCATTATAAATTTATATAATATATTCTATGCATGGAATGCATGTCAAATTTGCAATATAGAATACTATATTGTTATACCTTATTTTGACATATAACATATCATTGAAATTGGATTTAGTTATTAAATACCATATTTAATAATATTATTGGTGCATTGATTATGTGCTAATCTAACTTGATTATAGCATATTGCTTATTTATTTGAAAATTATGAAGTATATGATTTTCTAGCTTTAAAATTTATGAAAGTAGAGTTTCATGAATGCATGATATTTTAATAACCTTAGTGGTTTTCTTAAAATTCTCATTATGATTAGTATGTTACTCTTTATAACAACGTGATATAAATGTTGAATAATGTAAATTTCATTTGCTTGGACTCCTTGAGGAATAAATATATGTTACATTTATTCATAATATAAATTGCTACGTACTAAATGGATTTGGTATATGAGATAATTATAAGGAATTAATATGAGGCAAATGATAAATATTTATCCCGCGACAATAAAGTATTTTTGTCCTAAAACATGTGAATCATTTGCAAATACTTATGTAAAGTATTTATTATAAATTTGTCTTATTTGAGAAATTTGAACAAATAGAAGTTTATGTACTATACATAAATACATTTTATAAAATCTTTGTTCAAATTTGTTATCATCTTATTTCATACTATTGTGTATAATCCAGTTTGATTATTATATAATTTGAGAAAGTATGCAAGATGATAAGATAGAATGAGTCTATATCAGTGTTCTAAAAAGCGTGACGAAGCGTGGAGCCCAAGAGTCAAGCTTTTGAAGCTTAAGCGGGAGTAAGCGTTAAAAAGCGTTTTTCAATTCCTAAATATTTAATTTAAATTTTACCCATACTTGAACAAGTTAAAAAAAAAAAAAAAAAAGAAAAATGACAGCTGCGCGCATCGGGCACGCTTAAGCGCGCACAATGCGCGCTTAAGCTCACTTCAGCACGCATTGTGCGCGCTTCGCGCGCGCTTTTTAGAACAAAGTTTTTCAAAAACTTCGCGTGGGCAGCGCGCATCGCGCATAATGCGCGCGTAAGCGCGGGTTTTTTGCGCGTTTTCGAACACTGGTCTATATAATGGATATTGATATCAATGGTTGATATCATGTATAGGTGAAAAGCATTATTACTAATGGAGAGTAATAATATGAAACATACAAGTGAATATGAATTATTGGTGAACATTGTGGTTCACAAAGAGAATCATTCACTTAAATGAAATTGAGAAATTTGAAGATTATCCCAAAGTGTGGGGGTAACACTCAAACAAATATTGTAAAATATTTATTGTACTCATTGAGGAGACAATTAAATTATTGGTAGAACAATTGTGTTCATGGAATTACGATTCTATTTCTTTCAATTGAGTGAAAGAATTGTGAAAAACAATTTATTTTATGAAGTAAATAAATTGTAATCTAAAGTTAGATTCTTTCATTGAGTGAAAGAATAATTTTTGAGTCTACCCTATAAGTGTGGGAGTAGTACAACTAAACTTTAAATAAAGTTTTAAGTGATATTATTTTGAAGTCTATAAAGTGCACAAAATAGACTACAAAATATTGTGAAATATTTGACAAGTGTTGTCAAATAATTGAGAAGTGATCACGTTTAAATATTCTAAAGAAGTCTAGACATAAATTGAATCAAAGAGTAATTCAATAACTTGTGAAAAAGTTAAGTTAAAACTTGACTTTATATCTTATGTAAAATCATAATAACATAATCGAGTAGGATGAGGTGAAACTCCTTTATAAAAGATCCGCCAATGACGGCAACCCTACCGTCATTACGAAATGAGTAATTCACGGGTTCAAAGGGTAACAACAAGTCATTCGATATGTGGATAGTTTCAACACTTTATCAAAACATACCTCATTCAAGATTAAAAGTGTTGGTTGTTACAATTGGAGGGCTGAGTTTTAAAACTCTTAATGAAGTTCAGAATTACAAGTATCTCTAAATGTAACAAAGATACTGGAAGAATTTCACCTATATGAACTTAGAAGTGGTGCCGCTTCAAGGAAAGTTTGGAGTTACTTTCTGAAAAGTTCACGAATCGGATAGGCGCAAGGCCATTAACGCGCTAAAGCAAAAACTTGTGTGGAACAAAAGGCTTTGAGTGTTGTGTGTGTGATGTTGCCGGTATTGACACATGGAATAACGGGTTCAAAGCTAAGGCTACCCGGGATTTCGATAATACTTTGCGACGTTTACACTAAGGTAAGGTTTAAATCGAAAGATACCTTACTTTATGCATAACACCGTTATAAAATGAGTTGGTGAAAATATTTGAACAAGTGGGGGATTGTTAGAAAATTGTGTTTTCAAATGGTTGTTCAAATATTTAAAGATGATAAGATGAAGTACACAATTAAATCAATACAAAGAGATATTGATAAGGAAAACAAAATAATGAGAAAAACAGGAACATAAGAGGCCAAAATATGAACCACGCGATCGCGTGGTTCATGGTCCAGCGATCGCGTGGTTCAACGGATTTGAATATGTTCAAAATAAAGAGGCTTCACGCGATCGCGTGAGCCTTGTACCGCGCGATCGCGTCGCGTGGTGGTTTCCGAAAGGCACATTTTGGTGCCTAAGTTGGTTTTTTGCACCATAATGTGCCATTTTGTCTAAGAGGTGTGTACTTTCATAAAATGTGAATTAATATCTATATAAAAGATGTTATATTGATCAATTCAATATATGAAATAAGAGTGAGAACATCCATAAAAATATAGCAGCCATTTTTCACCAAAATCAATACTCATTTTTTCAATTGTTTTTTTTTTCCTTTTCCATGGATTATTAGTGCTTAATAAATACATGGTTTGAAGGCTTGATTAATTCGCTAAAACATTTGCTATCTAACCCTTTAAGCATCTCAAACGAGAGGGAGCAAATGTACTTTTAGGACAACGTGTAATCACGTGTTCAAGCATCTCGTTTGATTCCATAATTCGACGTTATTCCATTCATATCATGATTTCAAGTAGACGTTTCCATGTGTTTTGATTTGTGATTCTTCAAGTGGCATTCGATGATTTCGTCTCCAACCTCTCGAGGTAAGTTCATATTTTATAACAATGGTATCGACACATGATGACATGAATAGTATCAATACATTCTTATGATTTCATCCCAGCATAGTCTTCCATCAATTTTTGTCGACCTCATATACTGTGTGAATTCAATCAGTATGTAAATTGATCGAAACATCAATCATAATCTTGGTGCCAAAATTGAAGTAGCTAAGAGAAAAGGTCAAGAAGCAATAATGGGCAATTATGGAGTGGGTTTATCGACCGTCGGTTTACAAATGCACACAAAATTGTTCAGAAACTTTTTAATTTTACTTTTTCCTAGGTGATGTTGTAATATTTTATTTGTAGTGAAATTATATATGAATTGCATTGATAATTTCTATAAATATTTTAACATAATTGTTTTCTAGGTTATAATTACAACGTATATATTTTATTGCTAGTGAATTTATATAATTGGGTCGATAATTTCAATAAATTTTCTATTCATTTTGTCGATCAAATAAATAATATCAATTGTTGGTACAATAATGCATTCCAAGTTTCCATTCAGGGTCCATATATACCATTATTTGGAACACTAGTTGAAACAATTTAATGCTTACAATTAAAAACTGAACTACCAATCCAAGATGTTCCTACTTTCGTGTGTTTGACATCCGGGGTACAATGGACTTTTTAATGTAGTACGACGATTAATCTTAAATAATGAAAACAAAAAAATGTGAAATTGTTCAACTTTTTGTTAAATTTGTTACATCACCGTAAAAACTGTGCCCCATTTCAAATTTGTGAAGCGAAACTTGATTCCATAAATTTGAAGTACATGGGCTTAGTGAATTAAAAATTGAATATTCATCATTTGAGATTGATTGTAAATCTATAATAAAATGCTTTGTAGGTGGACATTTGGTGTCAGGTGGATCTCGTCGACGCCCCAATAGAGGGCGGACATTTATCTTCAGTGGGCACCTTATAAAATTTCCATAAAAAAGTCAAATAATGTGAAATTTTTTAATTTTTATAGTTTTTTTTATTGTTTGATGGATGTGTAATTTAAAAATGTTTGAAAAGTCAAAAGTTGTGGGTTTGATTAAGAATGAATGATTGAGATTAAGTTTGAAAAATTGTGATAAAACTTTTAACTTCATCAAACAAGCTTTAAAATGCTAAATATCAAACTTCCAATATTTAAAAGTTGAAGCTAGCTCAACTTGCTAATATTAGAGCAATATATGGTGTAATTTTCTAAAATTTACATCATAATATATTTTGCCATTGTTTGATATATAGATTAAAATTTAATGAGCAATGCTACTTGTACAATTATAGTTGATAATTATTATTGACAATTTAGATGTGATATGATCCTGTTAACTTGCACATCACATCACTTTTTAAATCAATACATCACAATTTGCTACATCTGGGTTGTCAATCATAGTTATCATCAAAAGTTGTACAAGTATCATTTTTCAAATTTGATTTTAATCTTAAGTAAAAGTTAACAATTAATTTTAATGACACATATAATGAGCATTACAACTTTACAACCATGCTGTTGGGTTTTTTGATCTCAGTCAAATCGCGGGGCAATGATAATAAATTGTATCGGATTAATTATGCCTCGCAGGCATGACCCATGATCCAAGAATGTAATGTTGCCTAAATCACCACAATTAGGCAGGCCATTTAAGAATGGGTAAGGGACTTTACTACCCACTTTGAGGTTTTAATAGGATCTCGACCCTGTTGTTCGATAGGTAGATTCCGAGACGACCCAAGTTAATTAGGGTTTACTTAACCTAATTAATTGACACCTATATAACCCTCACCTCTCACTCTAAACTAATTAGAACACTCGACTATCTCCTTATTCTAGGTAGAAAACGGCTCAACTCATTCCCTCTTCATCTCCTTGTGTGACTAAACATTTACTTCGATCTCTATCTTCGCCCTGACGCAGGACGAAAGTAAGGAATTCAAGCGAAATCCTTAAATGAAATATAAACTTGAAATCCACCAAGCAAATTGAGAAGAAATCTCAAAAATTTTATTAATTAATGAATGAATGAATGAATAAAAACAATGAATTAACCCTCTATTTATAGGGTCATAAAATAAAGAAACATATTCTAAATAAAATAGAAAAATATAAAACATATTCTAGATTAACTAAAATAAACAAAGAAACATATCCTAAATTATCTAGGAAAGTATAAAACCTATAATAAAAAATATTCAAGATAAACTAAATGACAAAAATAGTATTAAATTATTAAAACACTGTTTTCGCTGTCTGAACGATCTCTAATGTCCAAAATACATCGTATATCACAGCAAAGTAGTGAGTCCAATTTGTCTCATCGAGTTACCCAAAATAGACGTATTATGGACCCGAAACGGAGGTTGGACGCCAAATCTATAAATTTCTGCTACGTTCCTTTTTAGTCTAATTTTGCCTCGATTCTGTACTACATCAGACCCTTCCACCTCCAAATAACTCGACCCCGAGTTATAATTTGAACTCGAAAATTTCCAAGCTACTAACCACTGACGACGTTTTGCTCCTTTAAATTTAAATTTCTTAAACCCGAGAATTAGCTCTCCAATAAATTGGTCAACTAAAATATATGGCTTCATAAATAAATCATCATCACCATTGAGTTGTTCCATCAAGACATAATAGCTAACATGTTTAGCATGTAAGCACGCCATCGAAATTGTTTCCTCCATTTTTAACTTTTCAATTTTATCCTTCATGACACAATCTTCTACTTTTTCAATAACGTATTCTTTGATTTCATCCCCATAAATAAAATTCACAATTTTCTCTTGAACGTTCTTCCTGAACACATCTCCTGTCTCATTACAAATAACACCCTCTTTTTCCTCAAATTCGAACAACTCAGTTGATTCTTCTTGGGTTTGGAGTGGGCCAACTAAGCGGGCTTGAGTTGGGTCAACAAAAATCTAAGTTTCAGTTGGAATAGCAAAATGGACTTCATCTAAGAAAACATCTTCACCTACATAGATGATTTCTTTTGGTTCATCTTTATTCATGCATTCATTGTCTTCTAAATACTCTTCTTCTAAGGAAATACCTCCATCTTTATAGATAACTTCTTTTGATTCTTGGATGTAAATATGAGTATCAAGTTCCTGAAGATCGATAGTGAATTCTTGTTCAACTTGATAAGATTGCTGAAAATCCTGATTTTGAATGTAAAATTGTTGTACATAGTTTAGAGGAAGAAGACGTTTAATCATTAATTTCTTCATTCGCTGCCAAGTTCGAATTTTATTTTTACCTTGTTGGATACGGTCTGTCTGCAGTCCATCCCACCAAATTGATGCACATCCTTTGAGTCGATAGTTTACTTCTATGACTTTTCTGTGCTCCTTGATTTTCCAATAGTCAAATAACCTTTCAACTTCATCTAGCCAATCGACAAAATTTTCAACTCTCAAGTTTCCATCAAAGTCAGGAATATTTTCCTTAATACGATACTCCCCACGATTATTGTTGTTGTTTTGTGGAAGAACAATATCCTCCTCATAATCTTCATTGCTAGTATCGTCATATTGCACATCTCTGATACCACCTCTTTTATTCACTCCATTGTTCCCAACAGCTTGTACTACGAACTTATGAAGCTCTCTAAGTTGAACATCAATTCATTGATATTGTGCCTCAAAATCTGTCCTTGTAATCGGTAAGTCATTCATTGAATTTGGAACTAGAAACACAAAGAAATCAAGGATAACGAGACGGAGATACCAGTTCTGATACCACTTGACGCAGGACGGAAGTAAGGAATTCAAGCGAAATCCTTAAAAGAAATATAAACTTGGAATCCACCAAATAAATTGAGAAGAAATCTCAAGAATTTTATTGATCAATGAATGAATAAATAAAAATAATGAATTAACCATCTATTTATAGGGTCATAAAACAAAGAAACCTACTCTAAATAAAATAGAAAAACATAAAACCTATTATAGATTAACTAAAATAAATAAAGAAACATATTCTAAATTATCTAGGAAATCATAAAACCTAAAATAAAAAGTATTTAAGATAAACTAAATGACAGAAATAGAACTAAATTATTAAAACATTGTTTTTGCTGTCTGAACGATCTCTAATGCCCAAAATCCATCGTATGTCACAGCATAACAGTGAGTCCAATTTGTCTCGTCGAGCTACTCAAAATAGACGTATTATGGACCCAAAACGGAGGTCGAATGCCAAATCTGTAAATTTCTGCTATATTCCTTTTCAGTCTAATTTTACCTCGATTCTGTCCTACATCACACCCTCTGTGGGCAGAACTTGTTGGCTGCTATTTGGTCTTCTCCCTTTCGTGGTTTGAGCCTTGTGACCTGAACCTTGGGTGGTTTCTTGTGATCGTGTCTGCCTCTGTTCCATTTGTGCAGCCCTCTTGTTATGTCCTCTCCAATTTTGTGCAACCTTGTGTGGTTCTTGGTGCAAGCTTCTTGTGGCTTGCTCTGACCGTGTACTTGTGGTTCTTGCTGTGAGCCTTCCCTATTTGGTTGTCGTGTGTAGCCTCTGTTCGATACTCTTTGGGTGTGAGAAGGAAGTGGGCTTTTGGGTGTGTTTAGGTTGTTGAGAGAGTGTTTTCTAGCCTGGATTGTGGTATTACCATTGTGGCGTTTTGTACAGAAATACGAGCTCTCGTTGGACACCATCTCAGTCGACGATTAGTGTTATTGGGGAGTTTTATTTACTGCGTTTAATTGCTTATTATTTGATTCAAATTACATTGTCAATCTAATTAATTATTCATTATTTAACTTTGATTACTTTGTGTAGTGCGAGGTTAAATCATCACACACGTGTTACCAATTTTCATCAAAAATTACTAAAAATTTGAGGCAATTTTTTAGAATTCCTTACTTCAAAATGCGCCATTATATGATCTGATTAGGATAACGCAAACCCACAAACTTATTATTTTGGAAAAGCTTAAAAAAATGTTAGAAAAATATAAAAGCATGAAATTTCATAACAAATAATCATGTTACAAAGTGGTAGAAATCCTATTACATTGTCGTTTTTCTTTATTTTTTTCATTTTTTACCCTTTTTGAATTCAATCTATAATATCTATACTTCGATCTTCTTCTATATTCTATCCCTTACTATTACTCCGAGCAACGCCATTGCCATTTGCAGGCAGTGTCGACCCCATCTCTGTCTCGGCTGCCTCTGCCTCCGCCTCGGCCCGGAACTTTTTGTAGATGTCACTTTTATAAAACTTTCTAGTCCTTATCACCAAAAGAAGTGAAACGATTGCTCCCAAAACAGTAACTGCAGTGATTATCAAGAAAGCTAATCTATAGCATTCCACCCCAACACAATTCAAGTCCTCTCCGGGCTTCCTGACCCGACCCGTGGCCTGCATTTGCTTCTTAGCTTCCTTATCATACAAGTTTCCAGCCACCTTCACATTGAGCAAATATGATCCAATCGGGCTTGCCACGGCCCCAAAATTGTACAGCGTCGAATAATATTTGAGCCCAAAAAGCTCGGAAATTATCGCGAAAAGCAATGGCCATTGGGCTCCAAAGCAAAATCCTATGATCACAGATGCAATATAGAGACCATCTGGGACATCAAATGCAATCAACAAGTGACCTATGCATGAAAGTATTTGGATTAGAGTGAACATAAGGGGCCTTGGGAATTTGTATTTGGTCAAGAAATGTTCAGACAGGAAACCTGAAACCACTCGACCTAGGTAGTTCCAAATGCTTACTAGGGACACAAATGTGCTGATACTTTTTTTTGGATAGCCAAGTGATGATCCAATCTGTCCTAAATTGTCTATTGCTGTCAAGGTTCCTCCAACCCCACAAATAGTTGCACAAAATAAGATTAACATGTCTATGCTAAAGAGTGCTTGTAGGATAGTATAGTCCTCCCCTCTGACCGGTGGCCGGAACACACTCTTAGCATTCCAGCAAGAAATTTCTGGGTTCTTTTGGGATTCAGATGTGGTGGATGTTGGTGGTGGTGGTTGCTGAACTGGTGGTGGAACCACCGCGTCAGAACTTGGTGGTTTTTCTGTCACAAGCTTCAACTGTGAAACTGAAATATCATCTAATTCTCGTTTCTTCTTCTTCCAGATATAAAGTTCTTCTTTTATAACAACAGCAACTGGAAGAAACAGCAAAATAAGAACCATTGTTGCACATATACCATACTCACTCCTTGTAAACTGATCAAGCCTTTTCTGGAGTATGATAATTACCATGAGGAATCCAGCTAAACCCAAAGATAAATACAGAAATCTATAGAAAAGTTTGAGTTCATGTGGAACGCGAACAATCTTCAATATCCTGATCGTTCGAAGAAAAGCGAACGAAATAGCGGCCGGTAGCCAACCTATGAGCAAAATAAGTGATTTTGAGTCATCTCCATAAATCGCATGGTAGATTTGAGTGATGATCGCACCACTTAGGCCAACAAAACCCTTGAGAAGGCCTAAAACTGCGCCTCGGCTCTCGGGGAAGTTCTTCACGGCGGTGACAAGGGCTCCGGTGTTGGCAAAAGACTGAGAATTTGCACCAATACAAATGTATAAACACATATGCCAAACTTGGGGTGTTGCAATTTTTTTGGATACTGCAAGCCATATCATGAAGTAGCCAAAGAAGTTGAGGACTGCCCCTATGGATAGCACCACCCACGGCGGTGTTACCTCGTTGATTAGGCCGGAGAGGATGCCGACATTGGAGCCTAAGTCTTTGAAGAAGCTGAGCAAGTTGAGGGTTGTTTGGTCATAGCCAAGGGATAATTTTATCTCCTCAGAGTAGAGGCCAAACATGTAGGTGGCACCGGCCGCAGACATTATGAGGATGGTGGCAAATACCATGAACCACCGGCCGACAAGGACCTGTATTGCGAAGCTCCTCATGTTTGGCCCATCACCACCACTAGCACCACCGGAAAACGCCATTTTTCTCACTCTTTTCTTTTTTTGTTGCCTTGTGTGGGTTCTTGTTAATTAAGGTAGTTGCTGTCTTACATTATTGTCGTGCTACAAAACTGTGCCGTTTTATAGTCATAAAAAGCTTGTGAGTTTGCCTTGTATGGAGACTTCATAGTTGACTTACCTAGCAAGCGGGTTTCTTGGAACGTAACATTAATTCACATTGAAAAAGAAGTATATCTTAGTTTTGATAATGTGAAAAATTTTGATTTTTTTAATTTTATTAAGTTTTGATAAATGTTTTGTTTAAAAATATTTGAAAAATAAAAAATTGTGAGCTTAATTAAAAATGAATGATTGAGATTGAGTTTAAGAAATTATGATAAAATTTTTGACTTTAGCAAACAAGCTCTAAGAACATGTTTGGTAATGTAATTTTTAAAAATTTTGTGATTTATTATTATTATTATTATTTTATTTTTTTTGTGGATGTAATTTAAAACTGTTTGAAAAGTCAAAAGCTGTGAGCTTGACTAAGAGAAAAATGATAGAATCACCTAGGAGGTTTCCCCGGGATGATCGCACCGTCACATAAAGAGTGGGCTTGTAATTTTTTTTTTTTTTTTTTTTTTTTTTTGTAGATGTGGTCTAAAAATGTTTGAAAAGTCAAAAAATGTGAGCTTAACTAAGAAAAAAAATAACAGAATTACCTCGTAGATTACCCCGGGGTGACCGCAATGGATGATTGAAATTGAATTTGAAAAGTTGTGAAAATTTTCATTTTACCAAATAAGCTCTAATTGATTGTCGATGCTCAATTATAAGCAGTGTTCTAAAAAGTTCTCTTACGCTTAAGCGCGCTTAAACTTGTAACTTGATCTTGTCATTTCATCATGTTTCGCATTTCACCAGGGCTTTGCTTATGCATTGTCTCACTTTTTCGTACCTAGGCACGCTTAAGTGTGATGCTTGATTTCGTCGTTTTGTCACGTTTTTACATTTTAGAATACTGATTATAAGTTGAAGACTTTTCAAATCAATTACGGGAAAGGGGCAATGTTAGTATAATTTTTAACCATTTTACTTATTTTTCAATAAATTATATAATTAAACTGATCAGACATCTCAATGCAACAGAAAAATCTAGAATTACTTCGAAAATTGAGTATTTACTACAAGTACATTGACCCTCATTAAAACCTTTACTTGGTGGAGCCAAAATTTAAAAATTATTCAAATTGATGGATACTTACCATGATATAAATTTCTCTTAATTAGCTTATAATAACTAAGGAGATAGTCATTCGAGAAAAGGGGGGGGGGGGGGGGGGGAAGAAAAGAAAAAGAAAAACTAAGGAGAAAGGTCCAGGTTGAAAATCAATGATAATTAAGTGACAAATAAAAGAAACTACATGGAAAGATCACCATTATTGTCCCTATACATTATAATTAGAATATTCTCTATTATCATTATTCTTTATTTATTAGTGTGTGTGTAAGATTCACATTAGGAGTCAATTGCAAGCACAAATGTTGACTCTATCATGTTCATTTAATAAAATTTACAAATCAAGAACACAATTTATTTAGTTTATTGTTATGTTTATCAATTTGAGATTTTAATTGATACTTTGGGCTCTGGTTAAAAGTTTGTGCTTAAAAACATTTTTTTTTTTATGTTTTCGAAGTAAAATATATAGTTAAAAAATGGAGAGAGAAAATGTGTGTGGTTAAAAAATGATTTGAAAAATTGCATTGTAAAAAATATATTTTTAAACATGTTTGCCAAACAAAGGCTTGGTAAAACATAATAATTAACACTTTCGCAAATTAGGTCAAACCTCATTTTTAACCATACATTTCAATAGATCTTCTTATCAATATACAAATCAAAATCATTTATAAATTCTTTCTAAATGGAAAAACTTACAATGTGTCATGAGGTTATTACATATATATTCGTTATTTTATTACACGTTATTTTGCTTACACGTGAAACATGATCAATGCACGTAGCACACATGGTGTTGGACGTGTCTATATTTTTATGTTTATGGACTCACGCAGTCATGCGGTTGTATTTAAAAATATATTATTTATGTTTTTGAGGTATAAGATGTGTTATTGAAAAGTGGAGAAAGAGAAAATATGTATGATTAAAAATTATTTAAAAATTGTGTTATATAAAAACATTTTTCCCCCTTCTTTTTGGATTTGTCAAATAGAGGCTAAAAATCAATCCTCCTGAAAATTGGGAAGGTCATAACTTTGACATGATCTACTTTTTGTAGTGTTACTTGCCCCAATTGTGCATCCTTCTTTACAAGTTATTAAAACTTTATTGTCAAAATCATAAATAAAAATATTGTGAATAAACATATATAAAAATTAAAAGAAATCAAGATTTGTAGGAAATTATTAATCAATCCACGTCTGTTCATATATATCTCATTTGAGTGGTTTTCATTTATATCTGGTTAATATTGATAGTATTATAATAAAATTTGATAAATTATATAGTCACATATCCCATCTATCCTTATATAATAAGAACGTCTTGGAGTCTTTGTGTGATAGAAGGAAAAATACAATAATTATCAACTTTATCGAGAATTCCACGAGTGTACGCAAAAGCAATCTTCTATTTTAATAAGGAAAAAAATTTCAGTACTCATGGAGTACTATGACTCGATACTCCAAGTCAATTGATGTAGGGCACCTACACACAGGACCATAACTAATCAAATAATATGACTCTCATATGCAAGTGTCCTGTGTTTTTTGACCAAGAGTATCGAACTACGGTACTCCAGGAGTACTGCAAATTTTTCCTTTAATAAAATTATATCTTTAACGATAAATAAAAAATCAATAAAATAATTATTTATGCTAGTAGCAAAATGGACCCAGAGCACGACTATAGTCCTTTTATTATTATTATTATTATTATTATTATTATGAACAGAAAATTATCGGGTACTGAAAGGCAAAGTTAAACAAGACCAAGATATTTGCTTTTACAAGTTATAATAGCAGCTAATAAGTTAACCTAGCTGCACTGGCAATAAAGAAATAATAATAATTTACACCTCACTATCCATCGGTTTTTGCTGATATAGTAATCTGTATGGTTAGCGACAAAATAATTTAAGAATAACCGATGATGACAACTTCGTTTGGTGATACTATCATCATGTAATTATGTTAAAACACAAAATCGTTCAAAAGTAAAAGTAATGCAGTTTTGATATCTTGACATTATAAATAATCAGTATTGGACAAAATGCTACCTAACATAAAGAAAGAGAGTATGCCCAAAAAGGACAAACAAGGCAATGCAAGATTCGTCCAACTAGGATGGAGGAAACAAAGAGGCACTCATATCTTGATATCTTGAGAGAGATTTCAGTAGAATGTGTCCCAAAAAAAGAGAACATAGGGCAAAATTGGCCGAGTAATGAAACAGCTATTGTCCATGATTTGGCAAATGCATTATTGGGTAGATGGAAAGTAGTTATTTAGAAAAACTTAGAGATATTCAGAAAAAACATAAGTGCAATAACTTATGGTGGGGCCAGGAGGGGGGGGGGGGGGGGGGGCGAAATCCATTCAATTCCTCAAAAGTTGGGAAAGCCAGAACTCTTGTAAACTTGCTTGAGAAGATATAAGAAGTAAGATCATTCAAATGAGAACATGGCGTTTATAAGATCAAATGACAATTTCAGAGGAGCGATAACAAGACGTATAAATCCAATAAATCAAGATATTTTGAAGGACTAATAAATCAGCTCTCAAAATATAACATGTAATTTCATTTATCTTACTTTTCTCATCTAACTTCTACTTTTTTTGTAATTGTGGGCTTGTGCGTCCCTTTGAGACAATGGCTATATTTTCAATTGCACTAATTTTTTGGACTTTGTATAAATCCTCGTGGGTATGATACCTGAACTCAAAAAACTCATTTTATTATTTATTCGATCCCACTAGTACAAAAAGGCATAAAAAAAATGAGGAAAATACGTCGGTTTTTCAAAAAAATGACGCATAAAATAGGACGGTGGCATTTTCGTAATTAAAATTTAGGAATAGGCGTCGGTTTCAATTTTAAACCGACGCGCAAAGTCGGACCGCCGACTTTGCGCGTCGGTGCCAAAACCGACGCGCATTCTCATAATTTATTCCCGGTATTTTCATAACTCTCGCGCCTCTTTCTCTCTTTCAGTACACTTCTCTCTAGCTATACACTCACGCCTCTCTCTCTCTCTCTCTCACAATTCACTCTCACAACTTCTCTCTACTCTCACGCCGGCTCTCCCTCTCTTGTGAACGTCGCCGCCTCCACCGCCCTCACTCTTCTACCGCCGCCGCCTCCACCGACATTGTAAGACCCGATTCCCATTTTTGTTTATAAGTATGTATATGTATTTGTATATATATATTTATGTGTATATATATATGTCTGCGTGTATATATATATATTTGTGTGTGTGTGTGTATATATATGACCGTGTATATATTTGTGTGTGTATGTATGTGTATATATATATGTATGTATGTATGTGTGTCTATATATATATATATATAATCTATATAGATATGTATGTATGTATGTATATATATATATATATATATATATATATATGTGTGTGTGTGTGTGTGTGTGTGTGTGTGTGTGTCTATATATATATATAATCTATATTTATTTGTTATTATATAAATATGATAATTACATGTTAATATGTATAAATGTGTTAATTAAATTTTAATATATATAAATTTGGGTGTTAAATTTATATTGTTGATTTTAAGTTAGTAGATAGATAAATTTTAATATTTTAATTATTGGAGTTGAAATTATGAGATATTAAGTCATGAAATCTTAGCTTCACTTTTTAGGAATTGAGAATGGATTTCAAATTAAACTTGGAGTAGTTGATGATATATGTATTAGATTTTTGAATATGTCGAGGATGAACATTTTGATTTATTGTGATATGTTGATTATTCCTATAGGTTGGTTAAGTCCAATTTTTAGGGGAGGTTGTGTCAAAAGTTTTGTAAAATTTTGTAAATAAAAAATGAGAATTATAGTTTAAAGTGATTTTCACTATTACAGAATTGATCGTACTAAATAAATATTTACTCAAAACTAATAAAAAATTTTAATTATATCTTCACATATAGGTCATTGATATGGATCGAGGTTGGATGTATGGCAGACGTAATAGACATGAATATGTAAAAGGTGTTGAAGAGTTTATGAAATGTGCGGATGAAAACAAGAGAAAGAAAGGTGAAACAATGATTTTGTGTCCTTGTTATGATTGTAAGAATTTGAGAAAGTTTCGTAGTTTTGATCAAGTGAAGAGTCATTTGATTCGTCGTGGGTTTAAAGAAGGTTATACACGATGGATATGGCATGGTGAGAGTATGCTTCCCAGGACGAGCACTGGTGACGATGTTGGTGATCAGCAGCAGAATAATTCAAGCAATATTTGTGAGAATGATTTGGAAAATGATGAGAATGATATGATAGACGATATGATGCGTGATATACAAGGGGAATACATTGAAAAACCTCATGTATTAGATAACTTGTTCAATGAGTCTGATGTTATACAATGGAAGTTGCTAACATATATGTTCAATGATGTTATACAATAGAAGCCGTCTCCTTGTCGTCTCGCCATTAGTCTTAATGGTGAGAAACAAATAGTAGCGAGCGGGATGGTTTATCCAGCCGGACCCGACACGGTGGTGCATCATCAACCTCTTTGGCCTGATCATGCTAAGGTGTCCATTGACCACATTGTCGATGGTGCAGAAGCGTGTTGTATTCCAGTGCCTTCTCAATACCACACCACAGTGGGGGAAGCTATTGGAAGCTTCTTGCAATGGCCCAAGGAGTTGGTGATTTTTGGAGAGGTACAAACATTTAGTTATATAAAAGATTCTGTCAATATTAATTTCTTTTAAATTTGTATAACTGAAGATGATAAAAATTATCTTGTTGCAGGAAGAGGCACCACAACAGGCAAAAAAATTTAATGAAGGAAAAACACCCCAGAGTTTCGAAATGTCATCCACTCAACGACCTGCGATTGTTGACGATGAGACGTTGCAACGTCTGGGTGATGATTGTAAAATGTTACACACTCTGGTCATTCAATTGCCTGTTGGTGATGACTTCTACCAGGTACCCGTTGATGCCGCCGTGTTCAACTTTGCATTCGATGATGGTTTTTATGTTACAGTCGGAGACATCACCGACTTGCTTACGATGCAATGGTTGGATACATCAATCTTACAAGTATTTTCATTGTAAGACTTCTGATCAAAAAGAAAAACTTCAATTTAAATCATTAATTTATTTCTATTTATTGGCATTATTATTTTTTAGGTACCTCCATGAGCTGTGTCAGGAATACGGTATTGAATCGATTGGATTCATGTCTCCGACACACATTGCATCGATTTCAGTAAGAACAAATGCAAATGGTGTTATAAATTACTTGGCCAGCACAATGAAGGCAATGAAAACTAAGAAATTCATTCTAGCATCGTATTTTCAGGAGTAAGACCGTTGATATTCTCTAATTTTTAACCTAATTTGAATGATATGATATTTAAAGTTGTATTTATACGTTCATAATACGTAGGAATCACTGGATGTTGCTAGTTATTTCTCCTGAGAAGAATACGGTGTACTTCTTAGATTCAGCTGCTGCATCTAAGCGTGACTTGGATATCAAGCCGATATTGAACACGTAAGTTAGGAAACTTTTAATGAAATAATTGTGAAGTTGTGGTGAAATTGATTGTGGAGTTGTGATTGTTGAGAAGTTGATAGTTTTGAATAGCAGGGTCCCCCTACAGGTTGGATAAGTTCAATTTATAGGGGAAACTCTGCCAAATTTTTTGTATGATGTTTGAGTCTTAATTTTTTTGTAACTTGTTGATATAATTTATTGAAATTTTAGGGCTTTCAAAACGTATTGGACAGTTGGAGGCATGAGGACAAAATCCAATACAACGTGGAAAAACGTAAAAGTATGAAAACACGGATTTAAACTTTTTTAAAAATCTTTGAATTATTTCTATATTTTATTTAGTTTGATTATTAATATTGTTATTTTTCAATGTGAATATTTCAGTGTCCTCAACAACCTGGAGGGTCTGAGTGTGGCTACTACGTTATGAGAAATATGTATGAGATAGTCACAGAACACTTTCAACTTACTTCGTTAGAAAAGGTACAAGTCATTGAAAATGAGAATTTTAATAATGACTTTATATTTTATGAAAAAATAACTAATAATTCATTTTGATTGTTTGTAGGCATTTAAAGAATATTATTCAACGGAGGAAGTAATCGAGATTCAAAACTTATGGGCAAAATACTTCGTTCATAGGTTTGTGTAAATCGAAGCGTAATCAAAACTTGCACTTACATATATATTTAATTTGTATCATAAATTAACAATTTGTAAGTATAATTGTTGTTAATTTAATTTTATTACGTATATATCTATTATATATATTTATTTGGTGATGTGCATGTTCAGGTTATCGCAGACCACGTCTTGGTCACTGCAGGTCACGACCTGCAGTGGCCTGGGTCATTGCAAGTCACGTCCAGGTGATTGCAGGCCACGACGTGCAGTGACTTGGGTCATTGCAGGCCACGACGTGCAGTAGCCTGAGTCATTGCAGGTCACTGCAGGTCACGACATGCAGTGGTCTGGGTCATTGCAGGCTACGTCCAGGTCACTGCAGGCCACGACGTGCAGTGGCCTAGTTATTGCAGGCTACGTCCAGGTCACTGCAGGGCACGACGTGCAGTGGCCTGGGTCATTGCAGGCCACGTCCAGGTCATGTAATATATATTCAAAAAAAAAAAAAAAGTTTAGGCGTCGGTTCTAAAGATAAAACCGACGCCTAAAGCTGTTTTGGGCGTCGGTTCAAAAATTAAAACCGACACCCAAAACCGACTTTGGTTAAAACCGATGCCCAAAGTGTTTTTTTTTTTTTTTTTTTTTGACTTTAGGCGTCGGTTCAAAAATTAAAACCGACGCCCAAAACCGACTTTGGGCGTCGGTTTTAACCAGAAACCGACGCTCAAAGTGTATTTTTTTTTTTTTTTTTTTACTTTAGGCGTCGGTTTTAAACTAGAACCGACGCCCAAAGATGACTTTGCGCGTCGGTTTGCAACCGACGCCTAAAGTCGAGACTTTACGCGTCTGTGTCATATGCGTCGCCGCTACAACCGACGCGTATTCCGTTTTCCAACCGACGCGAATTCCTATTTCTGTACTGGTGTCCGTACACTCACAGTAGGAAAAACAAGCAATACGTTTTCGGCTTCGATGTCGGGATTGTAGTTTTTTTTATCTTTTAGATTACTTTCACTATTTCAAACTTTATTATTTTTTGTTTTATTTCAATTTCCTTAACTATTTCTTTTGTTTCTCCTTAGGACCGTATATACGAAGTTTGAGACACTGTGATCACACAGTAGCTAATTTGAAAATTGAACAAATCTTCCATTATAGATTAAGAAAAGCAAAAGAAACAGAAAAACAAAAATACCAAAAATGGCAAGACATGTCAGACATACAAAATATCACAAGGGAATGAC
Organism: Ligustrum vulgare; assembly: GCA_963555705.1. NCBI lineage: Eukaryota > Viridiplantae > Streptophyta > Magnoliopsida > Lamiales > Oleaceae > Ligustrum > Ligustrum vulgare. The sequence goes on along the minus strand of OY743171.1, from coordinate 51,640,846 downwards.
CAAGCTAATGACGACGAAGGAAATATACTTGTGGGCGAGTTCATGACACCGCAAATTATTTAAATCAAACAAGCATCATCCACCCACCCTATGGTCAATCAAGTTTTAAACTAAAGACCAATATCATTCAACTATTCTAGAATGACATCAATTCTATGGCAAGCCAATAAAAACCCTCATAGACATGTCTCTAGATTTTAGCTTTTTAGAGATTTGTCAACACTTCAAACATTTATGTCATCAGACTCCACTTATTTTCACAGACTCTACGAGACAGTGCACTAGAATTGTTAGATTCTCGTCATATTACAGTATCATAACCTGAAATGATTTTGTACAAAAATTCTGCACCAATTTTTTTCTATCGATCAAGATTGCTAAGCTCAAACGTGACATATCAATATTTCAACATTAAGACTCGGAGTATCATTATGGGATCAACAAGGGTCTTCAGATACAGTACTTCTAATGCAAAAGTATGGTAGACTTTCACCTCTTATTCATGAACAGTGTTCTAAAAAGCGTGAAGCGTGACGAAGCGTGGAGCCCAAGAGTCAAGCTTTTGAAGCTTAAGCGGGAGTAAGCGTTAAAAAGCGTTTTTCAATTCCTAAATATTTGATTTAAATTTTACCCATACTTGAACAAGTAAAAAAAAAAAAAACAAAAGTCAGCTGCGCACACTGTGCGCGCTTTTTAGATAAAAAAATTTTAAAAACGCGTTTTTCTCGCTTTTCGCCAAAGCGACACGCGAGAGGTGCGCACTATACGCGCGTTCTAGAACACTGTTCATGAATTTCAAAAACCAATTAGTTGGCATTAATTTTATACTTGAGATATTCCCAATAATGTAGGGATGTTGATGATTGGAAGACACATTGGACCATATTCAATTAATTATCAACATGATTGGATCACCTTAAAAAGGTTTGGACCAAACATGTACTGTACCATATTTCGAGTAAGATAAATTATGTATTTCACATATTTGTTTGATATATCCTTTATTAAGAGATCGTTTTCTTTTCCAAATACATTGGACATGTAATGTATTCATTCATTCTTTCTTTTTTATTGATAGTATGTGGGAATATTGGATTTATTTAGGAAACATGCTTATCTCTTACGAATCTATATTACTTTTCTTTTTACTTAAAAAAGATGGATGAAGCATATATTCCAAATAATATTGATGTTAAAACATATGGTCTGTTATGAAAAGTAATTTGGTTTTTATTTGAATGTGCTTCTAAGAGGCTTTAATATGGTAACTTCCTCACGCAATCTAAAAAATAGACTATCAAAGAAGATAACTTCTAGCTTCATGGTGGGTCTTATATATATAGTTAAGCTTCTAACTTTACATTGGGGATGACAACTGGATGGGTACCCTTGACTTGCGCCCTACGCCCTGCGAAAAGCGGATTTCGAAGTCGGTTGGGTTCTGGTCGAAACGGGCTGCCTAGTTTAAATTTTTTTTTTTTTTTTTTAAGTCAATGTTGATGGGCTTTTGTAATGGGCAATGTATAATATGCTTTTGTAATAATAATGGACTTATGTTTTCTTTTTCCCAAATAACCTAAACAAAAAAGAAAAAAAATTAGAGGTGCCCGAGTCCGACCCACAACCCGAGTCTGGGCATTGATCCGCGCCCCGTCAAACCCGCGGGGCAATTAATTTCCACCTCATTAGGGTTGGGGCCATAAGGTTCAGGGCAGAGATTTTTTTTTTTTTTTTTTTTTTTTTTCTTCTTCCATCACTACTTTGCACTCGAGAATCCAATCTTTGTGCAGTCCAAGAAAACCTTTGCACGTATTTCGTCGTTGCAAGTAGTGTGTTTTAATGTATCTTTTTAAATTTCTTCACTAAGAATTATTAAGAAAATGAAAATAAAAAAATAAACCCGAACAGGCTTACTCCAGAGTTGCAATCCCATTTCGGCCTAGTCATTTTTGCTAGCCGAGTTTGAGGCTTGCTATGGGAAACCGAGCTAATCTACATATTATGACTTGCTCAAATGAGAGAGGTCCTTAAACTCTACATGTACTCCACGATCTTTACATTATATATATATATATATATATATATATATATATATATATATATATATATATACACACACACACATACACACGCTCTAAACATATGGATTATGATTACGATCGAGAAAAGATATAGAACACTTAGAATATTAGTCATGTCCAATATTACGAAGCAAATATTAATTAGAAAATTTCAACAATAAATACTAAAGATGAATATCACAATTTTTCTAAATCAAACATGCCATATCCAAATTATTTTATCAGTCATTTGTTTGTTTAAATAATAATACAATTCTTTAAATTAATGTTTTAAAAATAAAAACATACAAATAGAATCATATATATATATATATATATATATATATAGAATAAAAATATCACACGAGGATGAGGACGAAACTACTGAGCTAACTATATTCAAATTTCCACAGAATCATCTAAGGTCCACAGTCTTTGGTCAATTGGCAAAATTTGAAGGCGTTGTTGAGATTTTGCTTTTTAAAATAAAGAAGAAATTGATGTCAAAGAATAGTGATTATAATAAGTATTACTAGATACTGACAAGATTTTTTTTCACTCAAACATTTTTTTTTTTTAAATAATTCGAGAAATTGATTAAGTATTGAAAAACGACTGAAGGGACTTTGTGTCAACTCAACTTCTGCCAAATATTCAGACTTGACCCAATTTGTTTAGGTCAAATAATTTGCCACTTCGCCGCTTCAGAGCGCAGAAACGGAGATTGACCTACATGTATTGAAGGATATATTTAGTATCTCGAAACCAATATGGATGAATGAGAAATTACGGAGAAGAACAAAAATAGGGTCAATTTTTTTAACAATGCAATCGCGTGGTATTCAGACCCATGCGATCACACTAAAACTGTTTTTGTTTAATATTAGGTTTCACGTAAAGTTATGCGATCGCATGGTAGACCAAACAGCTTCATCCTTTCGAAGAATGCATGATTTGGCTCCATACCATTTCATCCACAACTTTTCATCATCTATAAATAGGACCATTAGGATGTCTTATTCCTCACACCAATGATATACAAACATAATATCATTTTCTTTTCTTTTCTTAAACAAAATTCTTACATTCTTGTTACATAATTTTGATTCTTCTTTTTCATATTCATTTTTTAAGTACAAATTCATATTCTGGTTCGTTGTGCTTGTATTTTGTAGTGCAATAAACACAAGTAGTAGTCGTTGTATCTTGGGAGTTGATTGCCATAAATCGTAGGCATCGTTGCGGGAGAAATTCGACTTAAAGACAAAGTGTTCAACACTTGTCTCGACTTTACATATTTTTTTTTCCTCTTTTCTTGTTCTTGTTTACTTGCCGTTATTATGCCCATTTATCGAGATGGACTTTATATAAATATTCTATTATTTGGTGTCACTATACACAAAATATTTCAACAATTGTAAACATAAACAATTTTTCTATATTATTTAAGGATTCGGGGGTGAGCCTAATTGATCGTGTTGCTCAAGTGTCCCTTACCGAACTGTAGTTTAAATAATTTTACCGAATTGGTTCATGTAAAAAATTTAAAAATAAAAAGAATTATATATATGGAGAGAATAAAAAACTGCTTGTCTTATTCCAATTCGGTAGTATTTCCACAAATGGAATCCAAATTGATAACCAAATCAACTCGATTCTCGAGAGAACTAGACCTAACAGAATCATGCCTATTCTCTTACCAATTTACCATTCCATGTTATCAATTCAATTTGTTAAACGTGCTATCGATGTCCATTTGGCTTGAACAATAATGATGGTCTTAACCATTTTTATTTATATATCTTCTACTTCTACATCACTTAAGTTTGACACGCAAAGAATTTCCTACTAGAAGTGAATATTTAATTGTGCATTCACAAGCGATAGATCCACTTTATTAGACCAATATTAAATATTCTTCCATGAACCACACAAAAGAGAAATTGATAGATACAAGTAGCATCTCACTTATCATCTTCTCTACAAAAAGCATCAATATTGGAAAATGGAGAGTGGAAGAAGAAACCCTCCTAGTCCACTTTGATGACAACTAAATATCAAGTGACTATGGTTGCCTATCATTTTCCAAAAACATCTAGAAAAGCTTTCAATTCAACAATGTGCATTTACTCGGCAATTCACAATCAATTCACACATCAAAACTCGAAAAGACCAGTAACATTCAACCACAATCGACCTTTTCAAACAATCACAAGAACGTATTTAGTACGTAAGTTGTTCTTTATCGTCCAACATTGTTTACTCTAACATAAAAAAAACTCCTAATTTCATCCATTAAAAAATGAAAATATGTCCTTTTACATTTTTTTTTAAATACCTCTTTCTATCAAAAATAAACATGTTACAATTTATGTCATTTTTCAATTTTTTTGAGAAATGTCTCATTTTCATTTAAATTTAACTTTTCATTTTTTCATTGAAAATCAACATTTTTTTACGAATTATTTTAAGATAATATATGTATTACTATGTTACCAACAAATATATATTTTTATTATTAAAAATAATATTTTAGGATAACACCATGTTATTAATAATGTAGTGTGTGTTACTATGTTATTTGTTCTTTTATTTTGGAGTAAAATATGGTATCGTATTCGTATTACTTACTTTTTATATTCCGTGTTAATTTATCCTAAATTTCAACACCAGGACTGTAACGTTTTGAAATTTACGAATTCAGAATTTATTTACAATATTTAGGAAGAAATTGGAATAAGATAATTTAGCGAGAGACTTAATTGAAAGAAAAATATGCTTTATTCGAGGACTCAATTGATAGAAACAAGAAAATTAGGGCAAATGACCAGAAAATTAATGTGGCGTTTTGTTTGTATTTTATTTTGTATTTTCATTTTCGAAATTTTTTTATATTTCTTGTTTTTATTTTTGTTTTCAAATTTGCTGAAAACGCGTTTTGTTTGTCATTACTGAAAACTGTTTTTGAAAATGAAAAGTTAGAAAACACGTTCTATTTGAAATTTTGCAGAATATTACTTAAACTATTTTTAATTAATTTGTTTGTAGAATACTACGGCTCAAACTCAAATTCTCTTTTACAATACACTGAAAACATGGTTAATTGCAACACACTAATGTGAGTACTAAGAGTCTATATTAACACAGTTTTGTTAGGTTCAGGATTTGAGGAATCTTTGGTTCTATTAAAATCCAGAAAATGTAAGTTCTTTGAAAATCACCATAGTCCATTTATCAAGACATTTTTTTAAATATAACAAGAATTCTCACTTTTTTTTTTTTTTTTTTTTTTTAATGTTGATATTGAATTCAATAAAACTTTATTTTAGGCTTTGTTCCAGGTTAGGATAATTCTCAAAAAAAAAAAAAAAACATTTTATTTAGGTTTAGTTCCAAACTAGAATAATTATCCAAAAATAAACAAATAAAATTTTATTTTAAATTAATTCCAAGATAATAATAATAATAATAATAATAATAATAATAATAATAATAATAATAATAATAATAATAATAATTCCCAAAACGCGTTTTCCGCGTTTTGAACATTTTTTGGTTGAAATACACTTAAAATTTTCAAGACGAGGTTTTGAACGTTTTGCGTTTTGTGTACAATTATTATTATTATTTTCAAAATGTGTTTTTGAAAATGGTAAAGAGAACGCGTTTTTTATGTTTTCAAAAATAAAAACAGAAAATGACCTTAAAACAGTAAAGAGAATATAGCTTAAATTTTTTATTCATTTTGTCCTTAACGGACTGTCATGTTTGAGGTGTTATTAGGATATCAATAAGTCTACTCTCACAATGTCCTTAACAATAAGCTCATGTGTGAACCCCACACACTACATGTGAGAACTTTTGTCAAGCTCATTGTCAAGAGCATTGTTCAAATATAATAATTCGAAGGATCAAGCCTTTCTATGTTATGTCGTCAAAATGTTTGCGTCCAGCCCTTCATTTTCCAACTTGTATAAGTTGATGTGACCTAAATCTTCTAATCTCTTCGCATGAAAAAATCGTCAATCGAACACGAAATAAGGAAAATATTTTAGTTAATTAGGCATTCTCGATGAATAATATGTTCAATCAAACAAAACCTAAAATCCAAATATATCTCAACTTCTTAGCCTCTGTTTGGTAAAAAAAAAAAAAAAATTATAAACAAATAATGAGATGTCTTCGGGGTAACAAATGTAGTTCAAAAGTACTATTGAGAAATTTGAGGTTAAAAATTGATTTGTGAAAATGTGTTATTTAAGGATCTAAGCCCTTGTTTGAGCCCAAAAACTCTTGGAGTTTAAGGTGACGTTCTATTTGTATTTTATTTTATATTTTCATTTTCGAAAATGTTTTGTATTTCCTTTTTTATTTTTGTTTTAAAATTTGCTGAAAATGCGTTTGGTTTGTCATTTCTGAAAACTGTTTTTGAAAATGAAAAGCTGGAAAACACGTTCTGTTTGAAATTTTATTAAATACTACTTAGACTATTTTTAATTAATTTGGTTGCAGAATACTACTGGTTCAAACTCAAATTTCCTTTCACAATACATTGAAAACATGATTACCTGCAACATACTAAGAGCATCTCCAGCAGACTCTTTAAACTCAAAATCCTCTTTAATTTAAAGAGCAAGGTCCTAAAATAATACTCCAACAGCCTCTTTAAATTAACTTTTAAATTTAGAAAGTGGGTTTGGCTCTCCAAATTTGGAGAGCCAAACTCACTCTCTATTATTAAATACATTGGAATATTTCACTTTTCAATACCCTCCCTCTTTCTTTATTAAATATCATGCACAATTAGCAACCCCATTTTCAACTACCATTGTATCCATCGTCCATGCTATATTCATATGTGTGTATATTTGTTCTCTGTGTTTGCAATCTTTCTTCAACATGATTTTTTTTTTTTTTTTTGGAAATCAGCAACGTGAATTTTGTAATTGATAGGGATGAAAATCAGTACAATGGCTCAAATGAGAATACTTGACAGGGAAGAGGTTTATTTAGAACTAGAGGAATAACAAAATTTGAGAGAAAAAAATTAATGCTCTTTGGAAAAAGAAAAATATAGAGGAAAAGATAAAGAGGCTATTGGAGTAATTTAAAAAAAATAGCTCTCTAAATTTATAAATTCTCTCTAGAATGTGAAAAATGCTCTCTAAATATAAAGAATCTGCTGGAGATGCTCTAATGTGAACAGAGTCTATATTAACACAACTTGGTTAGGTTCGAGATTTGAAGAGACTCTGGTTCTATTAAAATCCAAAAAATCCAAGTTCTTTCAAAACCACCAGAGTCTATTTATCAAGTCATTTTTTGAAATATAACAATAAGAATTCTTACTTAATTTTTTTTGTAATATTGATATTGAATTCAATAAAACTTTATTTAGACTTAATTTCAAGTTAGGATAATTCTCCAAAAAAAATATATTTAAGTTTAATTCCAAGGTAGGATAATTCTCAAAAAAAAAAATAATAATAATAATAATTTTAAGCTTAGTTCCAAGTTAAGATAATTCTTAAATAAATAAAAAATTAATTAAAAATTCTCAAAACGCGTTTTGAACATTTTTTTATTGAAATACACATAAAACGCCAAAAACGAGATTTTGGACGTTTTGTGTAAAAAAAAAAAAAAAAAAAAAAATTCGTTTTCCAAAATGTATTTTCCAAAATGGTAAAGAGAACGCGTTTTTAGTGTTTTCGAAAATAAAAACAGAAAACGACCCCAAAACAGTAAAGAGAACATGACCTAAGTCTCTGTTTGGCAAACTTGTTTTTCTTGGTTTGAAAATATATATTTTTTACTCCAAAGGGATCTTCGGGCTATTCAGTGGAAAGCTCATCGACCCGAAGAGGTTGTTGCCTGTTGGTTATTCAAATCAAGCTCCTCGATTGAGCTGGACCATCGTAGTTTTTTCCATATGTCATCCGATCCCTTCTTCAGAAACGGGATGTCTGTTTCACGTCGTTGAGCCTCTAGCTCTTCAACTATCTCTTTGTAAGTGAGATAGTGGGTCTCATCCACATCGAGTTCGTATTCTAAAGAATCTTTATATTTCTCCTTCGCCTCAATATAGGCAGAAGTTGTAGCTGCCTCGACTTCAGTCTTGACCCTCTCTAGATTTGCCTCCCTCACCTTCAATTCATCCACCATGGCAATCAATTCATTGAGTTTGAATTTGTTCGTACTCACAAAAAGAGGGTTATGGTAACCCTTTTTTTGTGAGAGTGAAAAGCATGTATTAAAATTTGTGAAAACTAAATTTTTTTCAATCTATATTATACTATATATTGAGAGCTTGGATATGAGTGTAGTCTTTCTATATAACTTTTGCTATTTTAAAAGTTACTTTTTTTTATTGATGAATTGCTCAAGTATCTATAAAATAACTTTTGCAATAATAAAAATTATATATATCAAGATTATACTCATATCGAAACTCTTAATGAATAAAATAATATTGACAAAAAATTTAACATTTTACCAATTTTATATTCGAATATTTTGCTCTCACAAAAAGAGGGTCATCATAACTTTCTTTTGTGATGGTGATCAAATTTAGAGGTATCAAGACGGACGGGCTGACCAGACCTGGAAAATCGGCCCGATTGACCCGAGACCGCGGGCCGACCCATGACCCGTGCGGGCGGTTCACGGGTCAAGAAGTTGTAAACCGCGGGTTTTGTGGGTCAAACCTTCGCGGGCCGCGGTTAACCCGCTGGCCCGTATAAAAAAAAACTGTTTTTATTAAATATGGTAATATTGAAAATCCCTCTTCTTCTAGAAACTCTAATACAACTTTTAAAGTATAATCTTATTTTTTTCCCTAATAGTTAAAAAAATAATGTTTTTTGACAATAGTAATTAGAAATACATTTATCATTTAATTGTTATTTGTTTATATTTTATTTAAATTTACAAATTTAGAAGTAATTCATATAACATAAACTATAATTTTAAATTCTATGTAAATATTTTATGGTATAAATATAAATTTATCATTTTATATTTAGAAACTTGACAAAAAATTTGCTATAAATATGAAAAAATCTATGTTTTTATTCATACGGACTAAATCAGAACAAACCGCGACCCGCATGGGCTCGACCCGGATGGGCCAGCAGGCGGGCCTGGGTTGTAGTTAAAATTTGCGAGCTGACCCGTAACCGGCCCGTAACTCGCAGCGGGTGAGCTTTTTTTCAAGCGGGCCGTTACCGAACTTTTTATTGGCGAGTCGACCCGGCCCGGACCACCCGAATTGACACCTCTAATCAAATTTACACTCCAATTCATTCAAGTATGTATACTTATTACCAAAATGTAAATTATAATGCTAAAACATCAGTGATTTCATTTGGATTTGGAATTTTTTAATATTTACAATACCATTACATTAATCCAATCAACGATATGTTCAATCTTAAATCTTATATAATAATTTAATTTAATTTTAAAGTATATAAATAACAAGTTGTATAATAAGATCCTTTCATCAATAAATACGTAGGAGCTGCAATTGACCTTGAAATTCTACATTAATTATTTAATTTATTTATTTACAAAAATTAAAATAATTTGGCTTATTTATAAAAATTTAGGAAGATTCGATTCCTATTCATTTCTTGGTCTAAAATCGAGAATCAAACCAAATCCGTTGATTTTCAATTCTAATACCGATTAAGGTATTTAAATTAAGAGGAACCGCTCGATTCAATTCGAGAGTTTTGTCCAGCTATGCTAAGTTGCTAACAGTATAGATTAACTTAGAATCAAAAAATAATGCCTCCGTTCGATAAAACTGTTTGGTTTATAAACTTGTTTCATAAACCCGCGGTAACTTTTCTCCTTTAATAAAAACACACACACAAAGTTGAACCATTTTTGTCCCAATTCAAAGAATTGAATCACGCCCTTCCCTTATTTGAACTTGCACTTTCATTGAAATACGAAAGCTTTGATATTTATAAAAATTAATTGATAAAAAACATGCACACAAGTTTTGCCCAGTTCCAAGAATTGAACCACTCCCTCCCCTTTATATGAACTTGCTCTTTCATAGAAATACGACGTTTTGACCTTTAATAAGAATAAGAAAATAAGAATTAATGGATAAAAAACACATGCCAAAGAATTGAACCAAGGTCACAAGAAGAGTCGCACCAATTAACAATCAAGTAAAATTTACATTTTCTGTACAATGTACAACATTTTGATACAGTGAAGTGAAGATACACAGTGTAAGATAGTTTCAATAACTGTACAACATTTTAATGTTATCTAATCAATGGGTATTTCAACTTGAGCTGTTGAACTTTTCAGGGAGAGGCGGTACCTCCATTGTAAGTTTTGGGATGTTTTGTTGAACTTCTTTTGCTTAATTTCTGGGGAAGGATTTGCAGACGAGGGTTTGATTCGGTCCCCGAATTCTCTGCAGCCAACTGATAACTCTCGACCAACTCAAGTTGTCGGGCGACTATCTCAGAGCGCCTTGGTAGAAGTTCCACAGCCTCACCGCCTGGTATCACAATGTATTCAATTGCAAGTCGAACTTCCTATTTAAGAGCCAACCAGATCAAGATCAGTCACTGCATGGCAAGATCCTTTACAAATATCATAGCAACGGGGAATGTCAAAAACCCAACAAGAATCTACATTTGATTTGCAATACTTGAGAGGCAGGACCTCCACATCTTTCCACATGTTCAAATTGAACTCCTGAATTGTGCTGACTTCATATTGGATGCGATCTGATCCAATGGTTCAGATCACACACTTCTGGCTCCTTTCTGGCTAGTCCAGGTGATATGCAAGTCCTCTCTCTTCCCACATGGAATTCTATTCCTCAATAAGACACTTAAAAAATTCTTAAAACTAAGCATGGGACCCACCCTAAATATCCAAAAAAAAATTGCTATGAAAACCTATAAAATTCTAGCAAAGAGAAACTAATAAGAATGTGAATGCTTAATTAGGCAAAATTCAAAATAATTTTGATGCGTGTAAGATTAATGTAAATATACCGGATGCTAGAACATCCTAAGCTGTTCAGTCATTAGTAACTCTGATCGTGACTTAGATCGAGTTACTGAGGAATACGAAAAATACCTTCTTTTTTTTTCTTGAAAATAAGGAACATTGAAATTCCAGTACTGCACTGATCACAACCATCAAACTAAGTATAACCACCATCATTATATTCCACAAAAGATGAGAATAGCAGCTTATAACATAACAAAATGGGCCGCAATAGCTAGATATACACCAGGGAGAAAAAAATTTGAAGGTTTAAACTAAAGAAAACAATAAAGGATGGGATTATGATGTAAAAGTTTATTATTTTCATAAAAGGCTTAAAAGTTCATATATCATCACTTTGAGTGGTATAATAATTAACATTTGTCATCAACTTCAAAATTAACACATTAAGAGGAAGCTGCCGATAATTTGTCCGACTTTTGAGCATCGTACTAAAAAGGTACTCATTCCAACGGTTCGATTGAGCCATTTGTCCAGAAATCATGGTTTTCTTACATCTCCCAACTTTCCCTTGCTTTCTCTTGAAGCAAACATTTCTTTTCACTATAAGATCTTTAGAAAATATTTTAAATCCAAAGTAAGTAGAAAAATGGCAAGAGCACAGAGTACTTGAGAAGTTCAGACTATCAGCAGATAGATCCCCCCTAATCTGTTGATTTTTTTTTTCCCGTATTAGTTCATAATAGAACATAATACTAAGCAATTTACCAAAGGCCATGATCCCCCCCCCCCCCCCCCTTATTAGTTCATAATAGAACATAATACTATGCAATTTCCCAAAGGCCATGATCTTAACTCCACAGACAAGAAGAACAGGATGTTGGGAAAGTACACTACTAGACAACATCTACATGCCAAGAGCCTATCTAGTCAAATTAATATATAGTCCTATGTTAAATTAATGAGACAAGAACTACCCTTCTATCCTTGATGCACATTCAAATTCATCTTTCACCCAACCCTATTTGTTTCTTCTAGGGAGTGCAAGCAAGTGGAAACTACACACACACACACACAGAGAGTTAAAATGGACTAGTTCCAAAATAATAATCAACTTCTATTTATACCCTTACAGTTCCCCCACATTAAGGAATAACTTTTCTATAAGTGAGTACTTGAATACCACTTGAGGAGAACATCACTTGAGATGATGCTACCAATATAAAATTTAGTTCATGTTCGGCTAAGCAAAAATCACTTATAAGTTCATATGAGTAAATAAGTTTGTTTTAAAATAATCCTTTTTTTTTTTTTTTTTGTTGAAGTTAGAAATTAATGAGTTAGTTATTCAGTTATTCTGCAAGTCCATCCTAAGTCAAAATAAGTTACTTTTCTTGTACAAAAAAAGTAACTTATCCAAAGCCGACTGGAAGCAAAAATGTTACTTATAAGCTTAGTAAAAAATGCTATTAATTACTTTCAAGTTATTAAGTTCCACAATTTGCAATATATTTGTCCCAAAGGCCTAACCTTCACAAGGATGATATCTCTCTGAGATTCATGAATCTCCAAGGTTATTAATTTCTACAATTTGCAATATTATTCGTACTCGCCCAAACCATCATATAATTCAACTTTCCAAGAGTAAAAACTATCAAGGTGAACAAATTAGCATGGGGAAAGAATGCACCTCCAAGGCATCAATCTCCTCTAGAGATGGTTTTCTTTTTGGTGCATCATCTTTGATCTCAATATCCAAATAACTTTTGTTTGATTGATTTTGTAAAGAGCCAAATGAATCCATTCCAAGAATCATACGAATTGCCTTCACCATTTGTGCCATTGTATTTGCCTGCAGTTTCAACCCAAGAACAACAGATTGAAACATTTATAAAATAAATATTTAGAGTAATATTTTGTTTGGGAAAGAACAATTATGGTGATACCTTAATAACAAATACAGGCAAATGGTGAAACTTAGCCACTCCGCGGATCCAAGGGTTCTGTTTAATTTCGGAACTAGATGTTAGAATCGCATTTGCAGTACCAATATCATCGGTTACGTCTATTTCAGCGTCAAGCCCCATTACAGCTGCTACTCGTAACAAATCAGCTTCTTGTATCTAAAATACAGAAAAAAGCAGGATAAATTTGATCTTGCATCCCTGTATAATTAACTCACAATGCTAGGATATAAATCCTGTATAAAAATAAAGCCCTGTTTGCAAGAAGTGTGCTACATCATGTTTGTACGAAATATTTCACAAGATGGTACAAAGTATCATAATTATTTTATTCCGGTCATCTGACCCTGGAATAAATACGAAGTTGAAAACTGATAGAAAAGACAAAAATAAGAATGTAAGATTAAGAAGTTACCTTGTGAGCGTAAACATACGATGGGAAGCTCCTTGAGCTTACAAACCCGTCCACACCCACTTTCTTGGGCTTAGAACTATAATCCTCATCATCCATATCAGACTCTATTCTAGTTTGTTTATTTACATTGTTAGTTACTTTAAGGTTTTCAACTTGTTCTTCAGCAGTTGGAGTAGATATCAACGAAGTATTAGACTGTGGATCCATTTGACGGACTTCAGATAGTGGAGATTTCCCTAGTGTCCATACAGATTGCAGTCAAGCTTCACTGCCAGAACAATACATTAATTTTAAAAATTATAGTCATAACAAGACTTTCAATATACCTGCTAGTATGGCATCCACGGTTGCATCCAGTCTATGATGAACACGACATTCAGTTCTTGATATCATCTCAACAGCACATGTAAATGTAGGAGGTCCTTTCCTCTCAAGAATTGTTTTCTGCACTTTCCTCTTTCTTGCTTCCTCATCACCAAGAGTGACACTCTGTTTTCAAACAAACCAAAAATTGAAGTATCACTATGTTGTTAAATGAACTAAGTGCATGTTTGGTATGCACTAATGGATAAGACGTAGAAAGTCTTTTAAACAAGAGTAAGTGTAGCATGGTTCATTTGAACCATATGACAAGAAGTGTAAATGTCTAAGCTTATTACAGTTTTTCAACATGCTACTAATGGGCCAAATCAAACTAATCCATTGAATACTGGACATAATGTGAAACAAAAATAAACGAAAATGAAACACAAGGGGGTCCATTTGCACCTCTATGCCACCAACAAGGATCTGCAAAGAGGGATTTTTCATGATGTTCTCTATTGTTATTCCATGTGCTGTTGCAACAAGCTGCACTCCTCTCTGGGCAATTGTACTTGCAGCCATTGCTTCTAGCTCGGTTCCTATTTCATCAATTATAATGGTTTGAGGCATGTGATTTTCAACTGCTTCAATCATTACCTGTTTAGGATCCAAAATATAGTAAATATTCACCGACTAAAATTGGAGCATCTACAGATTATACAAACAGAAGGACAAGCATTACGTATACCACTCACATTATGCTGCATATGAACATTTTGAACTTGCATCCTTCTTGCGCGACCTATACCAGAATGAGGGACATCTCCATCACCTCCTATTTCATTTGACGTATCAACAATAACCACACGTTTCTCCTGGTCATCAGCCAGCATTCGGGCAATCTCTCTGCAGAAGCAAAGTTACTTCATCATCACTATTGCATGTAAATATTGCTTTTCCTATTGGATAAATGTTATGGAACCTGTTCAGTATTAAAATATCTTTACAGTCAGATGCTAAGAGATATGTTGCAATAAATACTACAGCAACTAATTTTTACATTTTAAGCAGTAGCCAACTACTTATTGTTTAGCACCTGACCATCAAACATATCTAAAGAAGCTATGACAAGCAGTAAGTGACAAATTTTAACAGGTATCTGAAGGATCAAATAGAAATATAGAATATACCTGATTAAGGTTGTTTTGCCTACTCCAGGAGGCCCTATAACCAATATGGAGCCGCTTCCTTCAACTAAGTCCCGTACTATTTCAGCACTTCCAGATACAGCACGTCCCACTCGGCAAGTAAGGCCAATGATTTGCATTTTGCGATTTCGAATTGCACTTATACGATGTAAAGAGTGATTGATACCAGATCGGTTGTCATCAGAGAAATCCCCAACCTGCGGACAATCAATTAACTTAGCACTAAAAACCTGATAAGCTGAGCGACCTCTATATAACCAATACATACAAGTGTGAAAGTGCTCAAATTAAGATTTTTATGTATTTTTCAAGTAATTTCTTTCTCATCATTAGGATATTTATCCATATACAAATTCTTCATCGCAGGGCTTAAAATGTTAAGGTCGTTTTCAAAAATCATTATGAAGATTTAACCAGTAATAAAATAATTGATTTTTTTTGGTACAAAAACAAGAAGTGTCCAATGAATTATCAAAAGGCGAGATAAAATTGAGGGAATCATTTTGTGTGTTTAATTATCTATAACTCATCAAATGGCATTAACTAGACAACTTTTGAAATTGCGTCGCATAGATCCTCAAGCTTCACAGGCTGCTCAGAGATCACCCAATCCCCCGATGGAAATCGTGCAAGTGGCTTCCTTCCCAAGTCCATAACCACCTCAATTAGCTCCCCAATATCCTTGTGCCTAAACAGCTCGTTCCTCATTCTCGAAGGCACTATTTCAAGAAACAACTCCAAGTCAGAGACGAGCTCATTCTCCTGAGAACTCGAACTCGAACTCGACGTGGAAGCCTCTTTAGAGGAAATTGATGACAAGCCATTTCCTGAATTGGACAAGTCTCTCGGCCGTCGAATCTCAGGAGACCGAACCTCTGGCACTGGGGGCCGTGAAGACGATATCTTCCCACGTGTTCGACGAAACGCAGCTGAGAACGTAGGAGCGCCCAATTTACAGTCTTTCAGATACCCATAAGTTGAAATAGGGATCTGCTTAGCTGAGTACCAAGAACTATGCAAATCTATCAACACTAACTGGGAATTCAGAGCTCTCATTGTTTTCCCCTCTCCCTGTCTAAAAATCAAAACTACCAGTAGGAATTCTACTTTTCTGGGTATGCAAAATCTTGACTGATTTTAAAGGGAAGCAATGAGATGAGGGAAGATTCGATGGGATCTCCTGTGGCATCGGAGGGAAATAGGGGCAATTAAAGAATAGAGCCAAAATACGAAAAAACTGTTCAACTAACAAGAAAGCTTGTCCACATGAATCCGTAAATAAATTGGGGGGATATTTCGGGCCACACATTGCAGAGCGTTGGAATGGGGGACTTGGTGTGCAGTGTGCTTGCTAGAATCGTTTAAACCTTTCTTTCTTGTTTTTCATTTTCAACCAATAAATTGTTTGGTAAAGTCTTTTTAAATGACCACTGTCAATATTTATTAGTCAATTTTTATAAAAAGTCAACAAATTCAATCGATCAATTATTCTCGTTCATCATTTATTATCTTTTAAAAAAAGGATTAACGAAATTTTAATACGATGTTATTTATAAACAATCGTTTATAACTGAACTGCTAAAATACATACTAAAAAGTTAATGCGTCTTTGAGTTTCCTTGATCAATTTGTCCAAGAATAGGATCTTCTCTAATTCTATAAACTTTTCTAGAATATTCTTTTCTTGAATATCATTCAAAAAAATTCAGATTGTCCAGTATTCCACCAATTAATAACCCTATACTCCATACTTATCGTAAGTGGTAGAGAAATTCACCAAGGCAAAAATACTACAGATGCAAAATACAAAAGAAGATGAATGCTATGGAAATGGAAAAGAGATGTAACTCCAATTCCTTCGAAATCGCTTATCCATCCTATTTTAAATAGGACAGTTGACAATTTAATCCGATTTTTACCATTGTTTTCATATTTGTAATAGTGCGAAAAGAGAACCCGACTCAAGTTGTTCAAGAATATTGGTGTTGAATTTTTTATCCTTTAACTTAGGATTAATCAGTTCTAACATCCTTGTATGTTAGTTCAATAAAAATTGTGCTAAATGGGGGTTCATTGAATATTTATGATCTCTCTGCTTTTTATATCTTCTGGCACTTCTTTATAATCTTCGATTTAATTTTAAAAAAATACACGTCTGTATAAAATCATCAAAAGTATTTGCATGTATTCTCTAAACAATAAACCATTAGATTATAGAATTTCATGTACTCTGAATGCCTCGAAGGAGGAGTCATAATCGAGAAACTGACATGAAAAGAGGAGGCAAACTTTGCCACTCCAAAGGTAAATCTAAAAGAATTTGACTAGCGAATTTAGTTGTAACTCTCAAATGCTAAAAGACAATCTTATAGGTTAGGTTGTAATGTGCAAGCAAGAACGATAATAATGCAAACCCCTTTGATGTTTGAACCAAAAATTTTCACAATAATTTTTGTATCAATATAAGAAAGCTAAAAATGTATTATCTTGACCCAAGTTTAACCCAACCAAAATTCTGAGGAGGATGAACCCTAACCCAATGGAGAGATTAAGGCAAATACCAAGATATTGTAGAATAAACAACAACAAATACACAAGATAAATTCTCAATATATAATTTGAAGAAAATTCCAAGATTAGTTACAAGGAAGAAAGGATGTTACCTCTCTAAAAGCTCTCCAATGGAGTATTCTTCAAATGCCAAAATTGAAATTAGGGCTTGAGACCTTTACAATATGTATACAAAGTTGAAACAAAAAGTTTGAGAAATTGCACAAAAAATCCCGCTTTTTGATTCGGGAACTTTCGATCGACCGAAAATATTTCGGTCGAACACCTGATCGATCGAAATGGCATTTTCAGTCATACAAAGCTCAGCCGAACCCGACTGAGGCTACCCCAAAATCTCTGCAGAGTTTCGGTAGACCGTAGTGATTTTCGGTCGACCGAAATGTCCTGAACTCCCAAAATTAAGCAATTGACCTCAATCTTGCTCTCTTCCAAGTGGACTTGATTTCGGAGCTTGAAAATGAGTCCCGCCATCGACTCTTGGACCTATTTGGTCTTGGATCTTGTCATAGGCCCCACCGGTATTCTTATTGAGGGTTGACTTATTTGACTTTGACCTGCTTGACTTCCTTGATTCTCATCATCCCCTCCTTCTTGAAAAAGATTCGACCTTGAATCTTCACCTCCATCAAAAGGGGATAAGTTAGAAACATTAAAAGAAGCCGATACATTGTACTCACCTGGGAGGTCAAGCTTGTAAGCATTGTCATTAATCTTCTCGACGATTTGAAAGGGGCCATCACCACGTGGTTGCAATTTTGATTTTCTTTGATTCCGGAACCGTTCCTTCCTCAAATATAACCATACCCAATCACCGACCTCGAATGACAATCGCTTTCTACCTTTGTTGGCACTGGAGGCATATTGTTCATTCTTCTTCTCGATTTGGAGTTTGACCTTCTCGTGGAGAAATTTAATTAACTCCGCCTTTCTCTTCCCATCTAAACTACATCTTTCATCAATAGGCAACGAAATCAAATCCAAAGAAATTAAAGGGTTAAAACCATAAACAATCTCAAATCAATAGGCAACGGAATCAAATCCAAAGGAATTAAAGGGTTAAAACCATAAACAATCTCAAATGGAGAAAAGGAAGTAGTGGAATGAAAACTATGATTATATGCAAATTCAACAAAATGCAAACACTCTTCCCAATTCTTTAGGTTGCCCTTAAGGATAGCGCGAAGAAGGTGGGTTAATGTTCTATTAACCAATTCGGTTTGGCCATCGGTTTGGGGGTGACATGTCGTGGAAATAAAAGTTTAGTTCCCAATTTTCCCCACAAAACCTTCCAAAAGTGGCTAAGAAACTTGACATCTCTATCTGACACAATGCTCCTAGGAATCCCGTGGAGTCTCACTACTTCCTTAAATAATAGGTCGGCTATGTGAATGGCATCATCAGTTTTATGACAAGCAAGGAAGTGTGTCATTTTACTAAATCGGTGATGAGAACCGAGAAAGTCAAACCTTAATGCGCGAACTCGTGAGACCCATGACGAGATCCGACCCCGACGAGGTTCAAGATTCGAGGCTAAACAAGTAATTAAAGTCAAGAAAAACAAGTCAAGAATCAAGTTGGAGCCAAAATTAATGAGAAGTTGGACTCAGCCAATTTCGGTGGACTGAAAGTCATTCTGGTCGACCGAAACTCTGCAGAGAATTTTGAAAGTAACCTGAGTCGCGTTCGGCCAAGGGTTGGTCGAATGAAAGTCCCATTTCGGTCCACCCTGTGATCGACCGAAATAATTTCGGTCGACCGAAACACTCCGTTTTACTAAAACGGGGTTTTTCTTGTAAATTTCGAAATTACATCTTTTGCCCAATTTTGTACATTATATACACTCTTTTCATTTCAAATCAATTTAACTTGGTTGTTAATTGTGAATTCTCCTCTTGAGAGGCTCCTTGAGGTAAGGATAAAAACCTCTTTTGTTATTGTTTTCTTCTTGGAATTTAATCAACTTTGCTTGAGTATTTTTATTCTTGTGTTGTTGTTTATTTTCGCCACCTTGAAATTTGTTTAGTTGATACCCATTGGACTAGGATTAGTTTAATCCTTGAATTTTGGGTTAGATTTAAACTTGGATTAAGGTGTTTATCCTTTTATTTACCACTTTAGCTGTAACACCCCAAGTTCAAAACCTTAAACCTAGGCGTGTTAACTTCCATTCACATTAAATGCGGAATTTAAATCGTTTACATAATTAAAATATTCAATTAACTATTATAAATTTTACAGAAATTTCGACAGAGTCTCCTCTATAAATTGGACATAGCCAACCTGTAGAGGGACACCAAAACCGTTTTAAAAGATTTAAAGCATCAATCACATCTCAACCACATTCATCATTTCCAAAACCAATTCATTCAATCCCCAAACTCCTCAAGCATAAGATTTTCCAAAAATATCAAACAACATTGACAAATAAATTAAGAGGAAATTTAACCTCAAATGCGTCACCCATACTTAATCAAAATTAACTTCAACCAAACCATTATCAATAATAATGAATGAAGGAAATAATTTAAACGATAACTTGAATAATTTTAACTTTATTAGTTAAGGCGGCGATGGGTACTGTCGGAGTCAACCGCCAAGTGTTCTCCTCTGATCATCAACTTTCATCACCTAAAATATGGGGAGGGATTGGGGTGAGCTAAAGCTCAGTAAGTAAACTTTATGCACGTGATGCATGCTCATGACATGAAATTCCTTAAACCATTCAAAGTAATTACCCTTATTTACTTTACTTTTCAAGACATTCATACCTTCCAAACTTCCACTTAAACATTTCTAAAAACTTTTAACTTCATTTCAAGACTTTCATTTCAAATCTTTCATTTCATTTCATTTCAAAACTTTCACTTCATTTCAAGACTTTCATTTCAAGACTTTCACTTCATTTCTATCGTGAACTCAATTAGTATATCTTCTAGCCAATTACAATGCAGTGGGCAATATCCCTTATTTAGGACCAGATTATCATTTTTCCACCGCATAGCGGTTTAATATTTGCCACCGTCAACCGGTTTAGCAATCGTCACCGCAGAGCGGTTTAATATTTGCCACCGTCAACCGGTTTAGCAATCGTCACCGCAGAGCGGTTTAATATTTGCCACCGTCAACCGGTTTAGCAATCGTCACCGCAGAGCGGTTTAATATTTGCCACCGTCAACCGGTTTAGCAATCGTCACCGCAGAGCGGTTTAATATTTGCCACCGCCAAACTGTTTAGCAATCGTCACCGCAAAGCGGTTTAATATTTGCCACCGCCAAGCGGTTTAGCAATCGTCACCGCAATGCGATTTAATATTCACCACCGCAACAGAGGTTTAATTCGGGTACGCCGATCTCCCGCGCCCCATTTCCCACTCACCTTTCATGGCATAGAAGTACACTCATTCTTTTTAAAACTTGGGATACATGCATTTTGAGAAAACTTAAACTTACCACATTCTTCATTTAAAATCATTTGACTTTCCAATTTCGATGCCAATGCCAATGCATGTTTGATGATGCAATGACATGATAATGTGCATGCTTGAACATTCTTCTTAATACATATACTTTCATAAAGTAAATGAAGTTCATCAAGCAAGTAAGTTGCAAACAATCATTTACACATTTTACATTTACATTTAACTTCTATGAAAATAGGGGAAGTTTACTTACTTGACGTCCTTGATATTTACCGTTTTCTTGATTTGCAAGTGGAGGAGCCTCGACTACCCGTGTCGTCAATGTACCAACAATCCTAGTTATATTCATTCATTAAATAAAATATACCTTTATTAGCATTAACCCCCGTAATTGAAATTGACCAATTAAAATTCGAAATCATAACTGAGTGAAAATTAATAAAAACATTCATAGAGTCCCTTAATATTTCAAAAATTACCATTATGCTTCAACTTAACTAGCAGTACAGTTTAAAAAACATAACGTACGGATTTAGAAACTTGAAACTTCACCCACGCACATTATCCAAAATTTGAAATCCACAATTGAGGTTAAAATTCTGTGACTCACAATTTGATTCAAACCTGTCTAAATACATTTACTCAAATCTCAAACCAAATTCTAACTTTGGAATTTACTTATTTATAAATCAACATATAAACTAAACAATTAGCTAACACAATGGAACTTATATTTATACCCCTTTTCTAGCTCAAAAAATGAAACTACACATTTTTCGACAATTGAAAAATTTATCTACAAACTAAAATCTGAAATTATACATGTGCCCACATAAAAATCTAATTTTTATATATTTACATATACCTATACATACATAATAATATACACATTCTCATACATCAACACTCACACACCTAAACATCCCAACTCCTTAATTTATGCTTAAATTCGAAAATCAATAAGAATTGAAATCTGAAAATTCAACCCATAAATCTGAATTTGTACATATAAGGTGCATACATACGTTATTTACATAGAATATATATATATATATCGAATTATGTAGGTGTGTGTGCGTGAAATTGTGTGAACCGTGTGTGTGCGCGTTCGGTCTCGGGTGTGTGTGTGTGTGTCGTGAAGAGAAAAGGGGAAAAGAGGGTGGTCTTACTACCGGTGGGAGGCGGTGGGAGGCGGTAGTTGCTGGGGGAGGAGCGAAGCTGAGAGACGAGGGAGCGAGCAGAGACCGAGAGAGAAGAGACGTCGGGCGTGAGAGAGGGATATGAGAGTGTGAGGTCTTTAGGTTAGGTTTAATGTTTAACTTTTGGTAAATTGCAATTCAGTCCTTCGACTCTCATAAATAGTTAATTTAAGTCCACATCCCTCAAATAAAATTCCAAAGTGTCACCAAACTTTTCTCAACTTCAATTTAATGCAATTTAGTCAAGTTACTACTCAATTAAAATAGAAATGGTAAGTAACAATTAAAATAAACAATTAGACACGGAATTGTACGTAAACAATTTATAAATATCTTAATTGGCACATTGATCGAGACGGTGCCCAAGTCCTTCCACTGCAAAATAATTCGAATTATAGACATTAAACATCACAATTTTAAAATTTATAATCACAATAACATAAATATTGAACGAAATTTAAAATTGCACGTAGAATTGAAAAGCGGTCTTACATTAGTTTTCTTGGGTTTTTATTAAATTGTTATGGGAATTTTCGGTCAATATACCGAAGGGGGTTCACTACAAAATCTACACTTTCCAAATTGTGTACTCAAAGTGTTTGATAAATTGTCTCAATGAAAAATACTCCATTAATGCTTTGTTGTTCAATGCCTATATATTGCTAATAACTTGGGGCTATCAAATTCTCCTTACTGAGAATGTGTTATCAACATCTTATCCCACATAACATTTGTTCCCTACATTGGGTATTGTTGATAATTCCTTCATTGTCCAAATTTGAGTTGTTGGGGGGTTTTCATACATCCACATTCAAGGCCACTTCGATATTGAGTACAAATTGTTTGTTAAATTGTCTCATTGAAAATTTACTGATAAGATTCGAAGAGCGGAAGAAATGCCGGAAAGTTCCAAACTCAGGTTGTGGTTGGACGGATGAATCATGACCTGATATTCACGACGCGATGGCTCGACGATGCGGAATAAAGAACCACGACTTTCGAAACGCTATAAGGATTTGTCCAATCTTCCTGATAAGTTTCTGGTTTTGAACGCTACAAAGATAGTTAATCTTTGATAAGTTCAGGTTTTGAACGACACAAGAATTAAAATCTTGATAAGTTCCTGGAGAATAAAAGGAATCCACCTTTTAACGAGTAAAACACTCAAAATGTTTATTCAATAATCAAAGTCCGATTTTACAATGAATCAAAAAAGCGTATAAATAAGCAAACAAAAACCTATCAACCCTAACTGGCTCAAAATAGAATTCTAATTAAAGTAAAATACTAAAATAACTAAAGAAAAAGAATTAAAAATTTGCAGAATATGGAAAATCCCAGAAATCTGATCCGCTAGCTATTTACGGCCGTGAAGCATCTAGTTACGGCCGTAAGCGATTCTCTGATCCAAAATTGATGTTGCATGTTGCGACCGTGATTGAAATTATTACGATTGTAAGATTTCCTTCCTGTGAATGTTACAGTCGTGGCAGTTTGTTTACAGTCGTAAGTGTAAAATTGAAATCTCGCATCTTAACCAGTAACTTGATTACGGCCGTGACCTTCTGGGCGTTACGGCAATAAGGATCAAACTGGTCCCTTTTGCTCCGGTTTTTGCTCCAATTTGCAATTAACTCCGCTTTGGCTTGAATTACTTGAATTTTTCCGTCAAGCCTGCTATGACTCCGTTTGTCAAGGGTCCGAAACACATCATACCCTCCTTCTTTAGGATGATTCGTCCCGAATCATAGCTTTGTTCCTGTTGTTTCACTTCACCTCCTGGATCAAACGGAAAATTATTGCTTCCATGCCAAAGGGATGACCAATAGTATCTTGTAACTTGGGTTACATGAATGTATTGAACTAGAAACTCATATGGGCATTGGTGGTGTTGCCCAAATTTCCAAGTACATTTAACATGCAAGACAAAATTAAATAAAGTGAGGAAGAAAATGTTAGGTTCATTAGGTACAAGGTATCGATCCTTGTATTCAGGAATTATCACCGTCAATTCCACCTTTCGAACCACGAGGCCCTTCTCTTCACCTCGTTCTCCTTTTGCAACTTCTTGCTCGACCCCCTCTATCTCTTTTCTCTCAAGCTTGGTTACTTCCTCTAACTCAAGATTTTCTAACTCATCCACCTCTTCAATTTTTTTCTTTCAAATTCAACCACATCTTCTACCTCCACATTCGTATCACCATGTTCGCACACTACCTCATCACTATCCAAATGTAGTTTTTTCAATTCAAAGTTCAAATGTTGAACTTCTACACCAACTTTCATTTCTTCTTCATCAAATTTTGGAGTTTGTTTATTTGATTTTAATTTAAACTCTCCCTCCTTCTTATCAATATCCTTATCCCCATGATGCCTCCTATTATACCACTTTTCACTCTCCTTCCTTACCCTTCGTGAATTTTCTAGTGCTTCTTCTAATGTCAACCCATATAGTGCGCATGTTTCCCATTTCTTAAGGAATTTGTATATGTGCATACTCTTATCATAATCAGCCTCCCTCCTACGTCTCCAAGGTTTTCCCAATAAAATATGATAAGACTTCAATGACACTACATCACACCATACATCCTCACTATACCTTCCCTGGGTAATAGACAGTAGAACTTGTTTGGTTACTTTGAAATCCCCAAACTCCCTTATCCACGTCATCCTATAAGGTTTATAGTGTGGTTCTAGGGGTAATCCTAATTTTTCAACCACGGTGCTACTAACGAAATTAGTAAAACACTTTTCATCAATCACCAAACTGCACCCTTATGATCCACATAACATCTAGTTTGGAATAAAAAACTCGGATCATAATACATTCCTTATCTGACGTTAAAAAAAATTCAAGAATGAAGAGGATTTAGACATCAAATAGCAAGAACGACTTTTATTGACTTGGAAGAAAATGAATATCAAGAATTTTAAAGAAACTCAAGAAAGTGGTTCTTGAATTTGGAATAACTCTTTTTTTTTTTTTTTTTGAATAATGAATTTTCGGAATTAAATAAAAAATAAAAAATAATTTTTTTTAATAAATCCGAAAACTCGACACGAATACAACAAAACAAACAAAACTTAATTCGGATAAGAATTAAGCAAAACAAACACTTTTGAAATTTTTTGGAATGATTTTCTGCATTAAAGACTCAACTAACTCAAGAACAAGAAGAACGCAAAAAAACTGAAAACAAAACACTAAACAAGATATAGATGATTTTTATGGGACTCGATGATAAACATAAAAATCAAATTGGATAGAAAAACCTGAATTCAGAGTCCAGCTCTGATACCAGATGATAAGATTCGAAGCGCGGAAGAAACGCCGAAAAGTTACAAACTCAGGTTGTGGTTGGACGGATGAATCATGACCCGATATTCACGACCCGATGGCTTGACGATGCGGAATAAAGAACCATGACTTTCGAAACACCACAAGGATTTGTCCAATCTGCCTGATAAGTTTCTAGTTTTGAACGCCACAAAGATAGTTAATCTTTGATAAGTTCGGGTTTTGAACGCCACAAGAATTAAAATCTTGATAAGTTCTTGGAGAATAAAAGGAATCCACCTTTTAACGAGTAAAACACTCAAAATGTTTATTCAATCATCAAAGTCTGATTTTACAATGAATCGAAAAAGCGTATAAATAAGCAAACAAAAACCTATCAACCCTAACTGGCTCAAAATAGAATTCTAATTAAAGTAAAATACTAAAATAACTAAATAAAAGAAAAGGAATTAAAAATTTGCAGAATATGGAAAATTCCGGAAATCTGATCCGCTAGCTATTTACGGCCGTGAAGAATCCAGTTACGGCCGTAAGCGATTCTCTGATCCAAAATTGATGTTGCATGTTGCGACTGTGATTGAAATTATTACGGCTGTAAGATTTCCTTCCTATGGATGTTACGGCCGGACAGTTTGTTTACGGCCGTAAGTGTAAAATTGAAATCTAGCATCTTAACCAGTAACTTGATTACGGCCATGACCTTCTGGGCGTTACGGCAGTAAGGATCAAACTGGTCCCTTTTGCTCCGGTTTTTACTCCAATTTGCAATTAACTCCGCATTGGCTTGAATTACTTGAATTTTTCCGTCAAGCCTGCTATGACTCCGATTGTCGAGGGTCCAGAACACATCATTTACACTCTTGTGCTTATTGCTCTACATCTGTGCCTCATCTAATACTTGTGGTTATTCAATCTCATTGTTGAAATTGTGTTCCTAACATCTTATCCCAAATAAATATTGTTCCTTTTTAGTATAGCAAGCACATAAATTCCACTTGCTATTACATCTACTTGTTATAAATTCCTTCTTCCTTGTTGTTATTTCTTTGACTTCACAAGAATTATACTTTGTGGTTTAGTTGATTACCTTCATTGGAGAACTTGAGAAAGGAGATTTTGAGTGGAAAAAGGCAAGAGTGGTGAGCTCAATAGAGGGTAAAAGCCAAATTTGAGTGAAACACGAGAGAAATATTTTCTTGTGAGAACACTTTCACACTTGCACACCATGTCCATTTCCAATTCTCAAACTCAAGACTTGAAGTACTTGTTACAAAATCTTTCAACCACCATGGGTAGACAAATGGAGAAGATTTGGGTTGGGTTAGAAAATTTGGGAACAAGAGGGGAGAGTACATCAACTAATAATGGAGTACAGGGAAGAGATAATAGAAGAATGAGGAATAAATGTGGAGATGTTTTGGTGGATGATGGGAGAATAGGAAGGAAGAATAGGAAAAAAGTTAGGGGTAAATGTTGGGATGTTTGGAGAAATGAGGAGGATGGTAAACAAAATGGGAGTATGATTAGGAAATTTAGAAGAGATGTTTTGGATAATGAAAAGGATGGTGAACAAAATGGGAGTATGAGTAGGAAAAGAAGAGAGTGGTTAGATGGTAGGAGAAATGAAGTTGATGAAAATATTGATAATGTGAGAATGCAAAATTCATCACTCCATGGAATGAGTAAAAGTGGAGAAGTAGTGAAGGAGATGAATGCTAGGCCACCACAATCTTTGGCCCATACTAATGAGATGAAGGAACATGGGAAGGATAATTTCTACACTAGATGCCTAGTGAGTGATAAACCATGTAGTCTCATGATAGATGAGGAGATTGGCACTAATTTGGTGAGTGCTAGTAGAGTTGAGAAATTGGGGTTACTGGTAATGAAGCATCCTAGTCCTTATATATTGCAAATGTTGAATGACTATGGGGAGGTGAGGGTAAGTGAACAATTTCTTCTTACTTTTCACATTGGTACTTATAGTGATCAAATATTATGTGATGTGGTTCCCATACACACTACTCACATAATTTTGGGAAGACCTTGGCAATGTGAGCGAAATATGAATCATGATAGGAGGAGGAACCGGTGTAGCTTCCAATTGGATGGGAAAAAAGGTTGTGATCCTATCTTTGAGCCCGGAAGCAGTATGCAAGGACCGAATGAAGCTCAAGAAGGAGTTTGAGGAAGAAAATGAGAAAAAGAAAGAAAAAGGAAATGAAGAAGAAAAGAAAAAAGAAAAAAAAAATCAATTGAAAAAATTGAAGAAAATAAAAATGAGAGCATGAGAGTTGGGGCCACGTCCCTAGAAAAAGAAGAGGTAATGAGAATTGGAGCCATGATTCCAGAAAAAGGAGAGGTAAGAGAAGAAACGAGAGTTGAGGTTCCTACTCAGAAAAATGTGAGGGAGTGATGAGTGTCACAAAGAAAATTGAGAGAAAAGACCACCCAAAAATGTTCTTTACTCTTGAATATTCTAACAATTCCCTCCCTAGCTTGGTTACTTCTTTATTGCAGGAGGTCGCGAGGCCAACTTATCAAGACAACAAGGAACTTCAAAGTCATGCCTTGTAGAAGAAATTCAATGAAACATTTTCCTACAATGACAAATGCAACAGAGGTAAAGAAAATGAAATAACCAATGCAACATTTAGGAGGTATGCTCCTAACACTTCTTTGAATGCAAAGTTATTATGTTTCGAATATATTAGAAGGTTGTATAATGTTGATGTGGATTTGACAAGTGTAATTTTGACTAGTGAAAATATTGCATATAGTAAATTTCATGAGAATGATGAATTCCTATTTTGTGAGAATATACTTGATGTGCCTATTTGTCCTATAAAGAAATTCCTAGTTGGGGGAGTCCATGGGAGAAATTTATTGAAATATCTTGATGATAAAAGGACTTCGTTTCTAACATTTCTAAATGTCCACTCATTTTGTTTTGAACATGATAGGGACATGCATGCTAGTCAACCAAAATTGCTTAACATTTTTGAATCATGTAATGAGAGAAAAATTGATGAAATCTGTAAGCATGATAGTTATTTGTTTTGGGAGATTATATTATTTGTTCCTAAATGGCCCATGCGAGAATTACAAGTGAGAAAGGGACATTTGGGGAGCTTGATGGGACATTTGGGGATTAAGGGCACCATAACTTTACTAGTTGAACATTCTCATTGGCCCAAGATGAAAATCAATGTGGCATTTGCTCATAATCTTCGTCAACACATCACTTACAACGGGGTTGAATATAAGGTTTGGCCTCGTGGCTCATGCACTCATTTGCACGTTCCTAGTAAACATTGGGTTAATCATTCTATGAATTTTGTATTAGGTTTACTTGGACTAAAGAAAGGAAATTATGCTAATTTTATGGATGTTGGTAGGGGTATTAAACTTTTGCATTTTATTACATGGCATGAAGCCAACATTGCTATCAATATGATGAATCTTTTCTTTTGGGGAGTGGTGCATTTGCATGAAAAAGATGCCCAAATTGTGGTTGTTAAATTTGCTTACAATGGAATTGCTCATCCTATTAGCAAATTTTCTCCACTTGATGTTGTTTTTGCTCTAGCCTACTAACTCTTTTGAGGTTGATGCACTTGTTTATTGATGAAGATGTTAGTTTAGGTGAGTACAAGAATGCACATTTGGTTAAGCCACTTTACAGGAGGCTAGAGCTTCCATTTGGGGGAATTGGAATGCAATGTGCTTCCAATGCCAACCATGGCGGGAAGCATGTTCCGTTTGATCTGGGCGGCCGGATGTGTTCCCATTCGTGGAAGGAGAGACCCCCCGATCAAATAAAATCCAAACTGCTACTCTGCGGTGTTGGTACATCTCAAGGTCTTGCCAACGCCTACAAATTGATTTTGCACGCTGAGTATGAAACTTCAGTTACATTTATTTTGTCTGAATTTTCTATTTTTATTGTAGGTGTCGATTCGTGGTCGAATCTCTTTCGAGATGGAGGAGATGATAAGAATCACGAATGTCCAACTTTATTGAATGAACCTATGACCCACAATGTTGCAAGATCAAAGTTCAAGAAATGTCACGACAGTGCATTTAAGCAAGATTAGAGATCGAATCATTTTCAAGAGGGAGGGGATGATGAGAACTGAGAAAGTCAAACATCGATGCGCTAGCCCGTGAGACCCATGAAGAGATCCGACCTCGACGAGGTTCAAGATTCGAGAATAAACAAGTAATTAAAGTCAAGAAAAATAAGCCAAGAATCAAGTTGGAGCCAAAATTAAGGAGAAGTTGGACTCAGCCAATTTCGGTCGACCGAAAGTCATTCTAGTCGATCGAAACTCTACAGAGAATTTTGAAAGCAGCCTCAGTCGCGTTCTTCTGAGGGTTGGTTGACCGAAAGTCCCATTTCGATCGACCCTGTGATCGACCGAAATAATTTCGGTCGACCAGTTCGGTCGACCGAAACACTCCGTTTTACTAAAACGTGATTTTTCTTGTAAATTCCTAAATTGCATCTTTTGCCCAATTTTGTACATTATATACAATCTTTTCATTTCAAATCAATTTAACTTGGTTGTTCATTGTGAATTCTCCTCTTGAGAGGCTCTCTGAGGTAAGGATAAAAATCTCCTTTTGTTATTATTTTCTTCTTGGAATTTAATCAACTTTGCTTGAGTATTTTTATTCTTCTGTTGTTATTTATTTCTGCCACCTTGAAATTTATTTAGTTGATACCCATTGGGCTAGGGTTAGTTTAATCCTTGAATTTAGGGTTAGATTTAAACTTGGGTTAAGGTGTTTATCCTTTATTTTACCACTTTAGCTTTGTTGACCACAAAATCCGGCTGGACCTTGGACCAACACGTCACAGCTCCTCCCTCTTGAACACATAGATCTCCTGGGCACTGTGACAAATAATCAGTTCGCAAAGTGGGCCGAGGTGGCTCCCGTTTGCACTCCGATGCCAAAGTCAGTGCTCATTTCAAGCAAATATAAATTGAGTGCGGGAAATATAAGTGTGTAAAAGAGAGAAATGGGAGTGAGAGTAAATATATTCAGTTAAGAGAGTGAAAATGCTAACCCCGTTTGGATGAAAGGAATGTCTTATTTATAGAGGAAGTTGTTGTTTGGGATTGCGACACGCGACAGACTTTACACGTGTATTTACCCTAGCTGTTGGAGAGGAGGATCTTACTTTTTGGTAGTAATCATTGCTACGTTGGTAGGGGATGGGCGCCTATCACTTTTTGATAAAGGCGGTGTCACATCTCTGACTCCATCCATTGTCCCATCACTCATCCGAGGTGTTACCATGGAGCCCCCCGGCTAAACATAAAACACCTCGGCTAGTCATAAACCAGTTCGGTTAAAGAAATTCATATGCTGTTCCACCTCGGCAGTTGACCCAAGGAGATATCCTAAACTTTAGCCATGGGCCAAAGTCCATTGGGCCTCTATTGGGCCCTCGCTGGTGGTTCACTATACTCTTTTTTGGGCTTGGTCTCAACAAGCTTTCTTGGGTTTTGTACTAAATTGTTGTGGAAATTCTCGATCAATATACCGAAGGGGTTAGCATCAATCGGTCAACTATCACAAAAATGAAATCGCTCCCCTTCTTAGACCTAGGTAGACCTAAGATAAAATCCATAGAAATGTCGGTCCACGGTTCACTAGGAACGGTTAGGGGCGTATATAATCCATGTGATTCTACCTTGGACTTGGCCTTCCTACAAGTTATGCACCTAGAACAAATTCTCCCAACGTCCCTCTTCATTTTAGGCCAAAAGAAATGCTCTTGCTAGATTTCCAAGGTCCTCCTTATCCCAAAGTGACTCATCAAACCCCCTCCATGGGCCTCCCTCACCATCAATTCCCTCAATGAGCAATTGGGCACACAAAGCTTACCCTCACGAAATAAAAACCCCTCATGTTTATAATATTTATCACATGCAACCCTTTCACATGAAATAAATATACTTGCAAAATCCACATCATGCACATACAAGTATTTAACACTCTCAAAACCCAACAATTTGGCACTGAAGGTAGTAATAAGAGCATACATTTGAGAAAGGGCATCGGCCACCACATTCTCCTTACCTTGTTTGTATTTGATGACATAGGGAAAGGTTTCCACGTACTCTACCCATTTGGCTTGCCTCTTGCTCAACTTCCCTTGCCCCTTCAAGTACTTCAATGACTCATGGTCGGTGTGGATGACGAACTCTCTAGGTCACAAGTAGTGGTGCAATGTCTCTAATGCTCTCACCAAAGCATAGAGCTCTTTGTCATAGGTGGGGTAGTTCAGGGCGGCTCCATTGAGCTTCTCGCTAAAGTAGACAATCGGCCTTTTTTCCTGCATCAAAACTGCTCTAATACCTGTGCCTGAAGCATCACATTCAATCTCAAAAGTTTTGTCAAAATTAGGCAAGGATAAAATCGGGGCGGTGCACAATTTGTTATTTATTTCATGAAACGCATTTTCTTCTGCCTCCCCCCATTTAAACCCAACATGCTTCTTGATAACCTCGGTAAGTGGTGAAGCTAGAGTGCTAAAATCCTTGACAAAACATCGGTAAAAACTAGCTAACCCATGAAAACTTCTTACCTAGGTGACACTTGTGGGAGTGGGTCATTCCTTAATGGCTTTGATCTTCTCCTCATCAACCTCTATCCCCTTAGTACTAACTACAAATCCAATTAAGACAACACTCTACATGCAAAAATTACACCTTTTGAGATTAGCATACAATTTTTCTTCTTTTAAAACCAACAGTACACTTCTCAAGTGCTCAATATGCTCATTCAAATTCTTGCTATAAATCAAAATATAATCGAT
Source organism: Ligustrum vulgare (assembly GCA_963555705.1). Taxonomy (NCBI): domain Eukaryota; kingdom Viridiplantae; phylum Streptophyta; class Magnoliopsida; order Lamiales; family Oleaceae; genus Ligustrum; species Ligustrum vulgare. Next base: position 51,608,590 of record OY743171.1, on the reverse strand, counting down.
GTAAACTACCAAAAAATTTTCAATGAATGTACGCAAAATATAGTTCATTAATCTCATAAAAGTGCTCGGTGCATTCGTGAGACCAAAGGGCATAACCAACCACTCATATAACCCGTATTTAGTTTTAAAAATGGTTTTCCATTCATCTCCTTCTCTCATCCTAATTTGGTGGTATCCACTCCTCAAATCAATTTTGCTAAAAATGCAAGAACCATGCAATTCATCTAGCATATCATTTAACCTAGGAATGGGGTGTCGGTACTTTACTGTTATGTTGTTAATGGCTCGGCAATCGACGCACATTCTAAAGGTTCCATCCTTCTTGGGTACTAGTAGCACGGGAACGGCACAAGGACTCATGCTCTCACGAACATATCCTTTGTTCATCAACTCCTTGACTTGTTTTTGGAGTTCCTTGGTCTCTTCCGGATTGCTTCGGTATGCCTGTCTATTTGGAATGACGGCTCCGGGGATGAAGTCAATTTGGTGCTCGATGCCCCTAATGGGTGGAAGTCCACTAGGCATCTCTTTCGGGAAGACATCTTCGAACTCCTGCAACAAAGAAGTAGCTAAAGTGGGGAGGGAAGTGTGAGGTTCATCAAGTGTAAGGAGAGACTCCTTATACACCATCAAAAGAATGGAATGATTTTCTTTTAATGCTCTCTTCACGTCACTTTTACTAGCATAAAAATTCATTTTTTTCTCAACATCTTTTGTCCTCTTTCTTTTTTCTTTCACCCCCTCATTTTTTTCACTACTTTTCTCCCCTTTTTTTCACTTTCTTTTTGTGCACCACTCAACTCCATCTTTTTTTCTTCTTTCTTTTTCCTCCTCCTCCTCCCTCTTGAGTTTCAATTGGTCTTTATAAACTTCTTCCGGACTCAAAGGTAGGAGTGTTACGGGCTTCCCATTCATTTGGAAGCTATACCTATTTTTCCTACCATCATGTAATACTCTCTGATCATATTGTCACGACCTACCCAATAATATAGGTGTAGCTTGCATGGAAACTACATCACAAAGTACTTGATCTTCATATGTCCCAATGTTGAAAGTAAGTAGTACTTGCTTGCTTACCTTCAACTCACCATAATCACTCAACCATTGTAACTTATAAGGACTAGGATGTGGCATTAAAGGTAATCCCAACCTCTCTACCATACTAGTACTAGCTACATTGGTTCAATTTCCCCCATCAATGATGAGACTACAAGCTTTGTCCCTCACAAGACACCTAGTGTGAAAAATATTCTCCCTTTGCTTAGCCGCCTCATCCACCTTGGTTTGGGTGTTGAGAGATATAATGGTGACTAAAGACTTGGGCAGACTAACAACTCCCTCCACCTCTTCTTCCTCGCCATCACTATCTCCTCCACACTGCACTCCCTCTTCGTCCTCTTCACTTTCCGAGTACCACTCCCCATTTTTAATAAACATCACCCTATTGTTAGGGCACTCTCGAGAGTAATGTCCCCCTCTTTTACATTTGAAGCATTCAATATCCCGACTCCTAGAAGCGGTAGAAACAACCTTTGGTTTATCCTTGACGAAACCAACTTCCTTCCCCCTTGGAGGTTTCAATATTGTCTTTAAGTGGTGTTTTATCAACCTTGTCGCTCCCCCACTTAGACATCCAATTGGAACTAGGACCCTCCAAAAAAAATTCTTGTCCCTTCTTTTTCAATTGAGCCTCCACTTTAATAGCCATGTGTACCAACTCCTCCATCTCCACATAATGGTGTAATTCCACCACATTGTCTATCTCTCTTTTCAACCCACTCATAAATCGAGCCGTAGTGGTTTCTCTATCCTCCTCTATGTTAGCCCTCATCAAGGCTTTCTCCAACTCCTTGTAATAATCTTCAACCCCTTTAGTTCCTTGAGCAAGAGTTTGAAGTCTTTGATAGAGCCCCCTATAGTAGTGACTTGGTACAAATGTTTTCCTCATAAAACTCTTCAATTCATCCCAAGTATCCATACTACCCTCTAGATTCCTTCTCCTAGTGAGCAATAAATTATCCTACCAAGCTAAGGCATAGTCAGTAAACTCCACTACCGCTAACTTAACCTTTTTATCTTCGGAGTACCTATGACATTCAAAAATCAATTCCATTTTCCTTTCCCATTCGAAGTAGGCATCCGGATCACTCTTCCCATGGAAAGAAGGGATTTTCATCTTTATACTTCCGAGATTACCATCCACTCCATCCCTACCCCTAGGGTTCCTCCCATGACCTTGACCAAATCCCCTCACATTCCTACCTCCTATATTCCTACCTATGTTCCAATTTTGGTCACTACCCCCTTTACTCTCCAATTCATCATCATCAACATCATTATCCTCCTCATACTCATCTCTAGGCCTTCTCCTATCACCCCTCCTAACATTATCATCCCTTGGGGGTGGAACTTCCCTCCTAGTCTCCAACCTCGCTAATCTTCCCTTCAGTCTTCCCCCCATATCCGCCATGGTAACCGTGAGAGCTTGTATCATATCTCTCAACTCTTGAATTTGTGCATTAGAATCTTGTCCACTTGAAGTATGTGTATTAGCCATGGAGTGTAAGTGTGCAAGTGTCTTCACGAAATATTTTTGCTCATGTCTCACTCACTTAAGCTTTTTCCCTCTAATGAGTTCACCACTCCTGCCTTTTACCACTCCTCACCTTCTTACCCAAAATCTCCAAGGAACGTAATTCAACTAAATTGAGAATTTAATTCTTGTGTAGCACAAATTCCACAAACAACAAAGGAAGCAAAGGAATGATTGACACAATAGCAAGTAGAATTTAATTACTTGCTATTATAAAAGAAAGTAAAGAATTGAACTTGATCAACAAGACTTTCAAGGGTATAATCACAAAAAGCTTGATTTAAGATACAAGGAATTCAACTAGGAATGTGTTTGTTAAATGAAAGGTAGGATTCAATATGAAAACACTCATTGAAACATTTTGTCAAACACTTAGGATGCAAACTTGAATATTTTAGGACTTTCAAGTGTTTGTTCAAATATAACCCCAACAACTTTTCAAATTGATAATAACAACAATGCCCAATATGTAGGAATCATGAAATACTCATGGGCATACACATATTTACAACAAATGTAAATATAAAACTACCAATTTTTAGAGCTAAGCTCTGATACCAAATGATACGAACCCCTTTGGTGTTTGAACCAAAAATTTCCACAATAATTTTTGTATCAACCCAAGAAAGTTAAAAATGGTAAAACTGAATTATCTTGACCCAAGTTTAACCCAACCAAAATTTTAAGGAGGATGAACCCTAGCCCAATGGAGAGATTAAGGAAAATACCAAGATATTGTGGAGTAAATAACAATAAATACACAAGATAAATTATCAATATATAAGTTGAAGAAAATTTCAAGATTAGTTACAAGGAAGAAAGGATGTTACCTCTCTAAAAGCTCTTCAATGGAGTATTCTTCAAATGCCAAAACTGAAATTAGGGTTTGAGACCTTTACAATATGTATAAAAAGTTGAAACAAAAAGTTTGAAAAATTGCACAAAAAATCCCGCTCTTTGATTCGTGAACATTCGGTCTACCAAACCGGTCGATCGAAACTATTTCGGTCGAACACCTGGTCGATCGAAATGGCATTTTCGATCGTACAAAGCTCAGCCGAACCCGACTGAGGTTACCCCCAAAATCTTTGCAGAGTTTCGGTTGACCGGAGTGATTTTCGGTCGACCGAAATGTCCTGAACTCCCAAAATTAAGCAATTGACCTCAATCTCGCTCTCTTCCATGCAGACTTGATTTCAGAGCTTGAAAATGAGTCCCGCTATCGACTCTTGGACCTCTTTGACCTTGGATCTTATCATAAGCTCCATCGGTATTCTTATTGAGGGTTGACTTTTTTGACTTTGACCTGCTTGATTTCCTTGATTCTCTTCAGATAATGTCTTCATTAGTTTTGGACCATCTTTGTTGGAGATTAAAAATCAATATTTTTAGTAAGCTTTGATAAAAATTAATGAGATGTGCAATTGAAAAATTACGAATTTCATAAAATATGTGGTTGAGATTAATTGTTGAATTTGACTCAAATTAAAATTTACCAAACTTAGCAAATAAATAATTTTAATTTATTTCATGTAATGAAATCTGCTTAAAATCAAGTCAAAGGTAGAATACTATTGAATCAATTTTGAAAAGTCAATTATTGTAAACCTATATGATTTTATCAGTTTCTAAATCCTATACAAGTTATGAAGCGATTATTAAATGATGTTCAATATATAAAGATCGATCCATGTAAAAGATGGTCAAACATGATATAAAAGACATCAAATTGAACATGTATGTAACAATCTCTCCCAAATATGACATAATAATTAATAATAAGTATAAAAATGCACAGCATATTTCAATCTCTCTCAAATGTGACGTAAATGCATGTGAATTTCTCATTTTTAAATACTTCAAACAAGTAATACATGCAACTTGGATTACGACAATATGTTATATATATGAACGCAAGAATAACGAAAACGGAAAAAAAAAAGAAGGAAAAAAAAAGAAAGAACGTGAAGATTTAGTTTTATATGAGAAATCTTAGAACGGGAAAAAAAAAACCCCGCTTATAGAGGAAGAAGAACTCACTATACAAAAATAAGAGTACAAGAAATTATGCTATAAGAACTCCTACTTATAACAATTTCGAAACCTTAAATTGCATATGAACAGTAAATAAGACATATACATACCGTGAGGCGGTACCCGATCCCTTCGCTACCACCACAGGCCCTCATTATTTTTATAATTTAGTTTCACAACAAATGTAACACTGAGAGCTTTTTAGATCAGGCCAAACTGAATTAGGGTCACCCTCTAACAAATTCAAACATCAAGCCTTCATGCATGTGGAGATGGCAAAAAAATCCGATTCAATATGTCGATTCGAAGATCTAATCCGATCCAAAAAACTCCCGATATATGGATGACAGATCAAATTTGAATCGGGGGCGATCCAATCCGCAATCTGATTTATTTTTTAAAAAATTAAAAAAACTTTGTAAAAATTTTAATTATTAAATCTGAAATATATAATCTTTTATTGAATTTGACACAATTTATCTAATTCTTTATGTATTTATTGTTTTATTGTATGAATTAAATATTATACTGGTTGTGTATATAAATTGTATATTGACTTATTTGTCGTTAACGAAAATTTCTTAATGTTTGTTCCGACCCGACCCTATCCGAAATTTTTATTGTTTGATTCGATTTAATCCAAAATTTCACTGAGCAGATTTGGGTCAACACCGATCCGTCCGTTGCCATGCACGTGATTCCACTTCAATATATAACAATTAAAATTCCCAAAACAACAATCTTGCAAATATATTGGAGTTTAAAGTGGAGCATAAAAATTCTCTTAGATTAAATTTCATAATAAGCATGTATAAACACATAATTTCTAAGTACTCACAAAAATCAAGAATTTTTATAGCTTGTATCCAAACAATTTTCTCAAAACTTGAATAAGCACATCTCTCTCTTATTAAAAGTATAAATATTGCACGCGTATAGTCTAAATGGTTTGATTGGCACAAATCATCAAACACTTGAGGGATAAGAGAGTCCACAATGGATGTATTAACTTTTATTAGTTAAATACTTCTACGTACATGATATAATAGATGTTAAGTGTCACATCTACATGTTAACTTTAAATATTATATGAGTGTCACATTGGATGTGTTAAATTTACCCATCAATAACTAAATTAATCAGTCAATGACTATTTAATGTTTCTCTCTCATGTTTCTCTTTCCTGTTTTCAACATAGATTGTCATGTCACATGTTAAAATGTTTGTTAACTTTAACAAACAAGTTAAGAATACACCAAAAAAGATTCATTTAGTAAACATGCGAACATATCCAACGTAGGCAAAAAATGACTATTAATTAACATATAACATTAGCAAACACTTTAACACATTCATTGTGGATGCTCAGAAAAAATAAATTGTGGCTCCATGAACTAGTAATTTTCTCCGTATTTTTTTTATTATAACCATCATCCTACTTGTCACATAGGAAGATTTTTGTATTCATAAGGTGTATTTGTATCGTTTAATAATTTGTAACTATTTTTTGAGATTATATATGTGTGTGTTTCATTGTATACAATATGTACATGTGGCCATCAATATATAATTGCGTACGCAAAGGTAATATATTACCAATGATGTTATGCAAAGAGATATTTCACAATTTATACTATTGAAAAATCTATTAATTGTGGTCTATATGATCACATGTGAAATTATGACGTCTATATTCATATGCAGGGACGGATACAAGATCAAAGTCCAGCTAGAGCGATCGACAATTGACGGGCGACCATCAACGATCGCAACAACAAGATTATTTATTATTATTTAATTAAATAATATTAAAAATTCGAATATTCAATAAACCACGATTCAAAATTCCAATATTTACCTAATCACAACCCAACTATACAATCTCATAAGCAATTAGTCAAGTGACCTATTACTATAGACAAGTAAGATAAGTGGAATACATTACTACAATCAATTTTTACCATTTTTCTTTGATTAATCATATTATTACTTGAAAAATATTTAATTTTAATTTCATCTAAAGATACCACATTTTACAACAATCACTTTTCACCATTCTTTTTTGGTTAATCATATTATTACTTGAAATATTTAGTTTTAATTTCTTCCAAAAATGCTACATTTTCAACCTACCATATTCAATCTAACAAAAATAACATTCCAACAAAAAAAGGAAAATTGAAATCAAGCAACTCATAATCAGCAAAGCAATACAAATTACGCAACCTATGGGCAATTGGGCTTTATTTGGGCTTTGTTTAATAATTGAAAAAAAGAAAGGCATAATTACACCGCAACAGGTTTTTATTTTCAACAATTCATAAAGCAGGTTTTAAGGTTATTATTACATAAATCAGGTGTTAATTGATAATTAAAATAATAAATAATTAATAATACAGTATACCCATTACCCAGCCCACACCCAAGCGACCCAAACCCACCAGCACTCACTCACTCTCTCTCTCTCCTCTCATTTCGTTCGAACTCCTTACTCCCTCCTCCCACCTCTGACAACAACGGCGACGACAGACAATTAGAACCACGGCAATAGACCCCCTTCCTCCTCACCCCTACCGGCCACCATCTCCCTCTCACTTATACCATTTTGCCCCCTTTAAGTCTCACATGTTCCGACCATAGTTGCCAAGTACGGTGGCGACATCGCAGCACCGAAATGCACTGACACCAACGACGGTGCCTCTGCTTCTTTGTGGCGACCAAGGTACTTTTATCATTTTAGCGATTGTACTTCGCAGTGGCCAACTGTGGCTCCAAATTCCCAGTGGTTTTTCGACGAATTTCGTGGATGCAGTGGCTTGAGTTTGTGGATACGGTGGGGGATTGAGGTGGTGGTGCTTCGGTGGATGCGTGGTGCGGTGGGCCAGCGGTGGGGAGTGACGGTGCAGGTGATTTTCAGAAAGCTGATGAGGACCTCTTCGATTTAGACTGTCTGTTTGTGAAAGTGTGTGGAATGGATCTGGGGAGCTCGATTAGCTTGGTTGAGTGTCTGAAATTGTGGTATTTGGCGCCGTTGTGGTGTGGGGTTGACGCTGGGGGTCTGTTTTGCTGGTGGCTATAGAAGTGATCTCGCCACTGCTAGGTGGAAGCATCGGCGCCGCTGCTTCGATTTAGCAGCAGCGCCGCCGCTACCATCTAGCGGTGGTGCGGTTCACACCTATGAGATGGCGATGGTTAGTTGTTTTACTGGTGGTTCTTACTGATTTTTTGGGTGGTGACGGTGACCATTGATTGGGCATTTGCGGTCACTGGTGGTTTCATGGTGTGTGATTGTGCTTGTGAATTGCGATCAGTAGTGGTTGTGTGGCTGTGTAACTGGTGGTGCAAAATCAATTTTGGGTGGTGACGGTGGTCACTGATTGAGCATTTGCGGTCACTAGTGGTTCATGGTTGTATCATTGTGCTTGTGCATTGCAGTCACTGGTGGTTATGTGGCTGTGAAGTGTGGTCACTAGTGGTTGTGTGACGGTGTGCGAAGGAGGTGGTTATGTAGATGTGCAGTGTGGTCACATGTCATAGGTCACACTGAGGTCACATATACGAATACGAGTCACATGTCACATGTTCAGGTCACGGTTACATGTCATCGGTCACACGTTTAAGTCATGGGTCACATTTTACATATTCAAGTCCCAAAAAGTCACATTTCACTCACATGTCACGTGTCACAAACTGAAGCCACAGGTTACAGTTTCAGGTCACATGTTCAAACCATGTTTAAGTTACAACTCACATGTTACATATTCAAATCACGGGTCACATTTCAAATATTCAAGTCACAAATATTCTTTAAGTAACAGGTCACACAGTGGGGTCACATGTTCAAATCCCAGGTCACATATCACATATTCAAGTCACAGGTCACATATCACATTGTTCGGATCACATGTTCAAATCACCGGTCATATGTTATATATTCAAGTCACGGATCACATTTCACATGTTCAAGTCATTGGTTACACTTTATACCTCAGGTCACATGTCATACTTTAAGGTCGTGTATTCAAGCCACAGGTCACATATCACATTGTTCGGATCACACGTTCAAATCATCGATCAAGTGTTACACATTCAAGTCACATGTCATTTGTTCAAGTCATGGATCACATGTCACATGTTCAAATCATTGGTCACAGCTTATACCTCAGGTCACATGTCGTACTTTGAGGTCAAACCATGTTTAAGTCACGACTCATATGTTATATATTCAAATCACGGGTCACATCTCAAATATTCAAGTCAAAAATATTTTTCAAGTCACGGTCACTTGGTGGGGTCACATGTTCAAATCGCAGGTCACATATCACATATTCAAGTCATAGGTCATATGATCAGGTCACATGTTCAAATTGCAGGTCACATACCACATATTCAAATCACAGGTCACATGTTCAAGTCACATGTCACATATCACATTGTTCGGATCACATGTTCAAATCCCCAGTCACATGTCATTTGTTAAAGTCACAAATCACATTTCACATGTTCAAGTCATTGGTCACAGTTTATACCTCAGGTCAAATGTTGTACTTTGAGGTCACATATTCAAGCCACAGGTCACATATCACATTGTTCGGATCACATGTTCAAATCCCCAGTCACATGTTATATATTCAAGTCACATGTCATTTGTTAAAGTCACAAATCACATTTCACATGTTCAAGTCATTGGTCACAGTTTATACCTCAGGTTACATGTCGTACTTTGAGGTCACATATTCAAGCCACATGTCACATATCACATTGTTCGGATCACATGTTCAAATCCCCCGTCACATGTTATATATTCAAGTCACATGTCATTTGTTAAAGTCACAAATCACATTCCACATGTTCAAGTCATTAGTCACAGTTTATACCTCAGGTCACATGTCGTACTTTGAGGTCACATGTCACGGTTCATACGTTTCAAGTCACAGTGACACAGGTCACTAGTTACATTACTTAGGTCACATATCAATTTCAACAAGTCACAATTCCAAAAAGTGTTGATGAACTGAGGCACTCTCCTTGTTGCAGACTTCCATTGCTCCTGAACTGATATTTCTGAGAATCTGAACAGTGCTATCATTCCCTTCATATCCTAGCAATTTCCTGTAAGTTTAATTTTTGGGAATATGAACAATGCTCTCTCTCTCTCTCTCTCTCTCTCTCTCTCTCTCTCTCTCTCTCTCTCTCTCTCTCTCTCTCTCTCTCTCTCTCTCTCTCTCTCTCTCTCTCTCTCTCTCTCTCTCTCTCTCTCCCTCTGGTGACTGTGATGGTGTGGTGGTAGTGTGCTGGAGATGGTGGTGTTTCTGGTGGCTGTGGTTATGAATCGAAGTTTGTGAAGTTATGATGATGGTGAAGGTGAAGGTGACGGTGTCAGTGGTGGTGCTACTGATCGAAAATACGGTGGTTGTGGTCGGAGATGGTGGTGGCGGTCGGTGGTGTTTGGTGGTTGTGGTGGACGTGGAGGCGATGGTTTGGTGGTTGGTGATGGATGTAAACGATGAAAAGATTCTGTAGAATAATTGAATTGGATGGGGGGCGGGTAGGGTGGAGTGGAGTGGAGTGGGGTGGGGTGGGGTGGTGATCGGAGATATGGGCGGCGGTGGGGGTTGGTGGTGGTGGTGCCTAACGATGGGTTGCCGTCTGCTTACGAAATATTTGAATTGAACAGGGTAGGATAAGGTAGGGTGAGGTGGGGGTGGGGTGGTGTGAGGTGAGGTGGGTGGATTTTTTGTAATATATTAATTATATTAATTAAGACCTGATTTATGCAATTTTAAACTTATTTATTTAGATTTGAAATTGTGTATTCCAAACACCTTGTTTGTGTATTTTTCCCAAAAAAGAAAGAAGAAGAATGCCACCTTCTTCACCCGTTAATATCTCAACCTCACAACCTGTAGTGCATGTGCTGCCGCTGACATGAACAGGCGGAACAACTGAAGTGGAATCTGAATTCGTGAAGACTCTCCACTGCAAAAAAAACATTTGAGAACAGAAATTAAGGTTCCAAATCAAATGGACAAAAAAAATGAAAAACCAGATTTCGGAGGATCTAGCTAGCACGACCGCCTGAGCTCGTCACCAGCTAGATCCGTCTCTGTTCGTATGATATATGCAAAATTGTGGTTTCATAACATATGCAATGCAAAATAAAATAAAATAATATTTGTGACCTCTAGAATTTATACGTGTGACATCTGTGATCTCTTACAATGATTGTGAAGGAAAAAAATAATAAGTGTTTCTCTCTGCAAATAATATTAAAACGATAAGAACCCATTTTGTACAATTTTTGAATATCAAAGATTATAATAAAAACTTATTAAAATATTTTTAATACAAAAATGCCTTATTTGTGAATAAATAAGATAATTCTTGAGTCTTACAATGGAAATTGAATCATGGCTTTCTTTTAATTTTTTATTTAGGTTGATTTTATAGGACTACACACTACAAGAAATCGGAAAAATAGGGGCGATAGACCAATAAGTCAACCATTTTGATCTATAGGGACGACATTGTCGTCCCTAACTATCGTTCATTTCGTTGCTCAAAACTTATAGGATGGGACGTCTATAGAGGCGACAAATGTTGTCTCTACAGCGTCGAACCCATAGCATGCCCCAAATGTTTTTAGGACGACTCCCGTCATTGGCATAGATATCATATCTATAGTAACGACCCCTATAGTGGTTAAATTCACCTTGAGAACCATGGATCCACGAATAATCTCTTCCTTGCTACACTAGAACCCTATATTTGTAAAGGACTGGACTCAAATGCCCAAGAAATGCTATAATAATTATGCTGACTTTGGAATAGGTATGCATGGAATGAGATGAAAATCAGTCAAGTTACCTGGAATAAATAACAAAATAACTGAATTCTATGTGTTGGTAGATCTAGAATTCTTGTTTTCAATCTTTATATTAATGTATTATGAGAAAAATACGTAATACAGGTAGTTATAGAATGACATATCAAAACTAAGGTACAATCTAAAATTATTCAATTATCAGGTATATATATATATATATATATATATATATATATATATATATATATATATATATATATATATATATATATATATGTATGTATGTAACATAAAATATGGAAAAAATTACTCCTGCAATCACGGAGTCGGTTACACAATTGTTTCCATAATTATCCGGATTCTCCAATTAACGATTCAATGAGGGCACATTGTTAGTAATTGATTCCCAGTAATTGACGGAAGCTGGTTATTTGGCATCAGAACATACAGCAAAAACGAGGTCACATTTGATTCACGTAAAAATTGATCGTTTGATTCACGTACTGATTTGGGTTCACAGAAAAATCATACCTCTTGTCACGTTATTCTTGTTTTCCACATAAACCCCAGCAGCACATTCATTACAATTCATAGACACTTAAGTCACAGAAAGTAAATCATTTAATGTATAAACATCCTTATGTCACAGTTAATTCTAACAACATATAGATTGGTGAGGACACATAACTCTTTCCAAATTGAAGTCACATTATCCATATTTTTGCACATAGAAGTCCCAGCTACACAGTCTTAACAGATATATATTCTTTAGGTGACCAAAAAAAATCAAAAGTTTGCCTCACAGATTGATTTGGGGTCATAGAACAATCATACCTCTTGGAAATTTGAGGTCACATTATTCATGTTTTCCACATACCCATCAGCACATTGATTAGAATTCATAAACACTTATATCACAGTTAAGTCTAAAAGCATATAGATTGGTCAGGACACATAAAGCCCAAATTTTAATTCACATTTTGATTTTGGCCCTCCGTGTACACATAACTCTTGCCAATTTAAATTGGCATTAGTCATTTTTTTGCACATAGAAACCCCAGCAAAACAAGTCTTAACAGATATAGAATCTTTAGGTCACACAAAAAATCAAAGTTTGCTTTGCAGATTGATTTGGGATCACTGAATTATCATACCTCTTCAGAATTTGAGGTCACAGTGAAGTCTATTTCTTCCACATTATAGATCTTCATAGTCAATCCTCTTTGTACAGTGTTTAAGATTAAGCTTTAACTGTTATTCCATAATTATTTAATCATTATATCACTAGTTTTTTTGATACTTCACTTCACTATCATTAGACATGATCAGTGTCCTATAGAGTTCTCCTGTCCAACCTTTTTACATCATTTAGTCATATTTTATTCATCATAAACAAATTTGTATTCTTCGAGATATGTACTTATCCGCTTACTTGATTGAAAATCGCATGACCTGCTACTAGTAAAGTTTAAATGTAATGGAACACAATTCAAGTCTCAATCAATCACTTAGATTCCTGCACACAACTTTCTAGCTAAGCAGTTCAATCAAAATGGTGTTTTTTCCTATACTAATTGGTAATATATATTGGTTAGAACACAGAAAACCCAAAGTTTAATTTTGACACTCAATGTAACACAACTCTTGCAAATTTGAGGTCACATTATTCATTTTTTCCATGTCAATTTGAAACCAAGTGTCTTATTGTTATTCCTGTACGTGACCTCATTGCATATGTGAGCAGTGAAAAACTATGTCTTTTTCTCTTTTCCAAAATTCAAGTGAATTTTGAGTTTGTGACCTTTTGTAAATTTTTCATTGAAATGGTCAATAAATTAAGTGACCTGATGCAATAGGACTACTATGCTGAATGTTGTTTTTTTAGCCTGAAAGTAGTATTGCTGTTAAAATTTTGTGGCCTCGAAACTTATTTAACAATTGAAAAACTCTTGTAACTGTGTAGTTGAAAAACCTACAATCTTTCTGTTTTCATAATGTAATCCTTTTAGAATGTTATGAAATTTTAGTCACTCCTAAACCTTCAGTGATAATTGTGATCTAAGTGACTACAACATGGAGATGAGTCTCACTGTAATTTTGGTAATCTGTATTTTGTGACCTGAATAATTTGATATGTGACTTGGATTAAATCATTTCAAATTCAACAACGTGTGAAATGGAGTGCATGTGACCTGATAACGATAACCCAGAAAATGTTTCTATCAGAAAATTCGTAGTGTTGCCAAGAAAATGGAACCTTAAATGGGTGACATTCATCAACATGTGACCAAAATAATTTTATGTGTAATCTAGATTAAATCATCTCACATTTAACAACATGTGACCTGGAGTGTAAAACTTGTGATTTGAATAGATAAATGTATGTTACCAAACTAACGCAATAAAGCTATCTATTCGAAAACATAAATCACATAATTCTGTTAAATCCATTAATATGTAAAGTCACTTTATATTATGAACACATACATAGGGAAAATTCATCGAGATCATTCACATGTGACTTGCGATTATACATGTGACATGAGAAACTACTCCACTACCACTTACAAATCTGAAATCTGAAAATCGAAGTGCCTAAAATAGGAAATGGTTTGCCGATTTCTGAAGGAATCCTCAATTTTTCAAAGGAAGTTTCGCAGATCTTAAGTTGTAAAAGAATCAACAGGTCACCTTTGAAAATACAATTAATTTACTACCAACTCAATAAATAAAAAATATAGTTCCTATGACATTCCTTTCAAGTTTGTTGAAACTTGCAATAGCATCATCATCATCATCATCTTGTAGATCTGATCTTGAGAGATAGATTTGCTTTCAATTCTGTTGCAATTTCAGTTTAGGGACTACACTTCACCATCTTCATAGAAAAAGGACTTGCAATGCAAATTCTCCAGAAACTTGGAAAATCAGCATTTGCAACACTGCTGTCACTGTCCGATGCTTAGAGATCTTGCTGCGGTTGTGCAATGTCATTTCCTACACGATCGTCCTTCCCTACATGAGAGAGAGAGAGAGAGAGAGATTAACATAGAAGAGAGATGGGTTGTGAAGCTGTTATATTTATATATGTATATATGGAGCTATATATATATATATAAAATAAACTATACCTGATTTTTGTATAAATCATACTTATACTTGATTTTTGATATTGGAAGTTGAAAAACCTGGTTTCGTGTAATTTCCTCATGTATTATTATAGGCATGGCCGGACCTGTTTAGAGGCCAGTAAGTGAGGCCTCTGTTTCAGGGCCTACAGACCTAATTTTTTTAGGGGCCCATATATATACATTTTATAAAAAATCAGCCTAATCAATGCTCAATAGCTAAGTAACTCAAAAAGGCAATACGAAATAAAAAAAAATGAATTTCTATTGTTATTTTCAATTTTGTTTCCGAAAAAAAATTCGAGGGCCCTATCCCCGTAAAGCTCAGGGCACATATTTTCAAGAACAAACTGTTTCTTTCAGCCCTACAAAATCAAAGGTACGACACTGATTATAAGTTATCCTATTTGAGCCTCATGCTTGATCCTAAGCATGATCTCTCACTCACATGGGGTGGGGTCCTCTAATCATGGATGATCGGACCTCACAGCTGATGTGAGTGGAGGGTCAAGCATGTAATGCAAGTAACTTTATTAATTGCTTAAATTGTTGAAATCTGTTCTCCTTTATAAGCCTTCTTTCCCTCTTTTTGCAGGAAAAAGTGGACGAGTTGACTTATTATAAGTGTTTGGTTAAATCCAGTAACTTATGAGATTGTTGATAAGTAATAAATGTGATGAGTATAGAGTTATCATTTCATAGGGAATACATTCTAGTCATAATTATCAATCTACCGTTGATTCAATTAAGGCTATGGTTGATTGTGATGGTGAAATTTGGGTGGGAAAAAATGAATTTCAAGGAATTGAATTGCTGGAAATTTGAATTTTAATGTGTTTGATTGGTTTAATTTTTTAAGTGAAAAAGTGGAGAATTTTTCAACTTTTGTTATTTGATTGACATTATTTTTCATAAAAAATAAAGCAAAACTTGACTATTTTAATAAAAAAAAATTTATTTTTTCACACATTGTACTTGATAATAATAATATTGTTAATTTTTAAAAAATAAATAAATCAATTAATAACAATAAAAAGAATCAAACGAGATGCAAAATTAATTTCCAACCAACCACTAAAATAAATTCTACCATATAGCTAGGAAAATGGTTTCCTCATTTACAAAGAATTAAGGCCCGTGGAGGGAAAATGTAGAAATCATTTTCCAAACAAATTTTGACAATCAAACACTAAAATTAGGAAAATTTGTGTGGAAATTTGATTTTCCATAGAAAAAAAAATTGTATTAAACGCAGCCTAAATAAAACAATTAAAGGGAGTTGGTTGAGTTATTCGTTGGGTAGCAAATATGACAATTTGTAGCTTAACCCATTCATTCGTTACTTGACAATCAATAATTAACATGTAGTTAATTTTTTTTAAAGACAAATTAAATATATCCTAAATATGACTTGAATCTATTCCTAATCAAAATACGAATGTTTAGAATGTATTAAATCACAAAAATATCAATTAGATTGTAAATATCACAATATTATTTCTAACATCTAGTGTTCAGGTTTTAATCATGAAATGTTCTACCCATTGTGAGTTTTAATCATGAAATCGCTAATTCACATGTA